>CAMTDV010001634.1:43756546-45203974 GCA_947069175.1 Scalesia atractyloides
CCTTAAGATCGCACCAACACCGTTAGATCACACTTTGTCTATTTCTACTCCTATGGAGAACTCTGTCGTAATCACTCATGTTTATAGAGACTCTCCCATCCGTATTGAATCCGTTGTGCGTAACGCAGATCTTTTTCCGATGCATATGAGTGATTTTGATGTCATCCTTGGGATGTATTTGTTAAATCGTCACCGTGTAGCTATTGATTGTTATTCCAAACATCTTATTTTCGGTGATCTCTATAAGCCCGATTTTGTTTATTAGGGGATCCAACCCCATAAATCTCTTAAGATCATTTCTTCTCTTAAAGCTCGTAAGTTGATATCGCATGGTTGCGTTGGATTCTTAGCATCAATTAAGGATACCTCCGCTGGTGAAAGCAGCATTAATAACCATCATTCCGTTCGTGAGTATCTTGATGTTTTTCCAGACGAACTACCAGGACTGCCTCCTGGCCGTGAGATAGAGTTCATTATCGACTTAATCCCTGGCACCGAGCCTATCTCTAGAGCACCGTACCATATGGCTCCATTGGAACTAAAGGATTTAAAGGAACAACTTCAGGAACTACTAGTGTTGGGATTTATAAGACCAAGTGTTTCACCTTGGGGTGCACCTGTCTTGTTTGTCAAGAAGAAGGATGGTAGTATGCGGTTGTGTCTTGAGTACCGGGAGCTGAATAAGATTACCATTCGCAATCAGTACCCTCTGTCCCCCATTGATGATCTCATTGACCAACTTCAGGGTGAGAAGTTTTTGTCGAAGATAGATCTCCGATCCGGTTATCATCAACTGAAGATCAAGGAAGAGGATGTTCCTAAGACTACCTTCAGGACTCGCTATGGTCTTTACGAGTTGGTTATGCCTTTTGGGCTAACTAATGCACCTGCTGTCTTCATAGACTTGATGAATCGAGTATTCCATGAATGCTTGGACAAATTCGTCATAGTCTATATCGATGATATCTTGGTGTACTCTAAGTGTCGAGAAGAACATCTACATGTTGTACTTGGAACCCTGAGACATAATAAGCTGTATGCGAAGTTTTCAAAATGTGAGTTCTGGCTCAACCAAGTAGCATTCTTGGGCCACATTGTGTCAGCAGACGAAATCAAGATGGACCCTTCAAATATTAAGGCTAAAACGAACTGGCCAAGACCTACTTCTGCTACAGAAATACGTAGTTTCTTCGGCCTAGCTGGCTACTACCGAAGGTTTGTTGAAGGATTCTCCACCATTGCCTTACCCCTCACGCAACTTTTGAGGAAAGGAGTTAAGTTCACATGGAATGAGGAACGTGAAAAAAGCTTTGAGGAACTGAAGAAACGTCTCGTTTTTGCTCCAGTTCTCACTCTCCCTTCTGGATCAGGCGGTTACCAGATTTACAGTGATGCTTCAAAGAAAGGCTTAGGTTGCATCTTAATGCAACATGGGAAGGTTATTGCTTATGCATCATGTCAGTTAAAGCCCTATGAAGTTAAGTATCCGACACACGACATGGAGCTAGCCGTAGTTGTCTTCGCGTTGAAGATATGGCGTCATTATCTGTATGGCGAGACATGCGACATCTTTACTGACCATAAGAACCTTAAGTATATATTTACTCAGAAGGAGCTTAATATGAGGCAGAGAAGGTAGTTGGAGATTTTGAAGGATTATGACGCCAATATTCAGTATCACCTTGAAAAGGCTAACGTTGTAGGTGACGCCTTGAGTTGAAAGCATGTAGGAGCTGTATCATGTCTTCAATTTTAGCCTCACATGATTTTAGATCTTGATAGGATGGGCGTCGCTATCCAAGACGGTAATTCTGGCGGCTACATGACGAGAATGCACATAGAACTTGACCTCATCTCTCGAATTAAAGATGCGTAGAAGAACGATGGAGAACTTTGGGCATTTGTACAAAATCTTGAGGTGGGTAAACAACCCGAGTTTCATTTAGACAAACGCGGAGTAATTTGGTGTGGCAAGAGACTGTGTGTGCCAGATGATTCTAGCCTTCGTTAATCATTGTTAGCCGAGGCACAAAGCTCGCCATATTCTATCCACCTGAGATCTACAAAGACGTATCAAGATTTATGTCAGAACTTCTGGTGGAATGGAATGAAGTAAGACGTTGCCAGATACGTAAGTAAATGTCTTACTTGTCAACAAGTGAAGATTGAGCACCAGTGAGCAAGTGGTTTGTTGCAGCCATTGGATATCCTCGTATGGAAATGGGATGAATCTCGATGGATTTCGTTACTGGTTTGCCAAAGACTTTCAAGAAGAATGATACTATTTGGGTCGTTGTCGACAGACTATCCAAGTCAGCTCATTTTCTACCGATCCAACAAGGATTTTCGTTCAGCAAGCTATCCGAAATTTCCTCCAGGAGGTTCTTCGACTCCATGGTACCCCATCTTCGATTATTTCTAATAGAGATCCAAGATTCACTTCACGATTTTGGAAAGGCTTCCAAGCAGCTTGGGGAACGCGATTGAAGTTTAGTACCACTTTCCACCCGAAATCAGACGGACAATCCGAACGCACCATACAGACTTTGGAAGACATGTCCCATGCTTGTGCACTTGAATGGACTGGAAACTGGGATGAATACTTTTGTCTTGTAGACTTCGCCTACAACAACACTTGGCAAGCAAGTATAGGTATGGCACCTTTTGAACTCTTGTACGGTCGGAAATGTTGGGCACCGGTATGTTGGGACGAAGTGGGAGAAAAGATCATCGAAGGACCTGAGTTAGTCTAGATTACGAATGAGAAAGTCTCTATTGTTTGAGAAAAGTTGAAGGAAGCTCATAGCCGACATAAGAGTTATGCTGATCAACATAGAGGAGCTTTAGAATTCAAAGTTGGAGACCATGTGTTTCTAAAAGTATCACCCTGCTGTGGTGTCCGTAGATTTGTAATTAAGGGAAAGCTTAGCCCTAGTTTCATCGGTCTGTTCGAAATTCTTGAGAGATTTGGAGAGGTCTCTTATCGTCTAACGTTACCGCCTCAGCTCTCGCATGTTCATAATGTATTTCATGTGTCCATTTTGAGAGGATACAATTATCACCCACTCTATGTCATTAGTTATACGTTGCATATGATTCACGAGGATCTTTCTTATGAGTAAGAACTTGAGGCTATCTTAGATCGTCAGGAAAGGGTTATGCGTAGGAAAGTGATTCCTTTCGTTAAGGTTCTCTGGAAGAACCATACTAAGCGAGAAGCAACTTGGGAAACAAAGGAATCCATGCGATTCTTCATATCCTAGTCTATTCGAGTCATAGAACCTTTAGTCCAGGTAACTATGAACCTTGTTTATGGTATGTGCTGCTAAATTTCTTTTAGTGTTACTTCAGTGATCGTTTATGCTCTGACTTATAAATTTTGAGGATGAGATTTCTTTTAAGGGGTAATAGTTGTAATTACCTAAAAATATATATTACACATACATATATCTTTCTCTATTAAAAACTTGAATTTTAAAATAATAATAACAAACAAATAAATAAACTAATAATAACTATATTAATATAATATTACTTGCAAATAGGACACTTGCTAAATGGGCATAAGATTGTCAGGTAATTATATAAGAATGGGTGGATGCGATTTTTTTCAAAATAAAAGATTAGTTTGCATGAATATTGTTATTGTAGGTATATGGTTTGTGCGTGCCCACACCCATCATACCTATTACTGTTCGGCTCAAGGGTACATCCGTATGATACAGTTTATTGGTTGACTTGCTTTATATCGTATCATATTACTGTTACTGCTAGTGTTGTTACTGTTATCGTTACCGTTACTATTGCCGTTTTTGTTATTTAAGCCTATTATTCCATACTGGACATTCGGCTCATCCGTATACTTTATTTCACCACAGGTTCACAGGTTACTTTGGGCGGGGTGAAGAGTGAAGAATAAACCCTAGGACGCTAATCAAAGAAGTTTATCACTGTTATAAAATAAACAAGTATTTTGGGCCTTATGGCTAGGAACTATCTTTTGGAATGTAACAAACTTTAATATTAATGGGATTACGTCTTATGTTTCTGATTACCATTAATAGTATCACGTCAGCCCTATCCGGTTTGGTGTGTTACATTTCTGGACTAATGGTGGTGATCACAAAAGTGATGAATTTAGATTATTATTGGCTGACCATGCACTAGAGTACAATGGGCAAACATGCACTAGAGTGCAGTGGTCGTGCTTCAAAGTTGTAATCAATGCGAGCGGCATGCCCCTGTCAGACTCCATGTAAAAAATGGCATGATCCCCGAGACATCTTTGTGGCCCTTCCAGAAACGGGGCCTAGATTTCGTGGGTTTGTTCCCGAAATCATCTGGTGGTGTTAATTTTTTACCGCTGGCAATTGATAATTCACCAAGTGGGTCTTCCAAACCTCTTACTTCCATCACAAGATATCATGTGCTAAGGTTTTTGTTGGAGAATATAGTTTGTTGTTACAACCTTCCTCTTTACATCATAAGTGATAATGGAAAGTAGCTTCGCGTAAAATAGACGTTTGCTTCCGTCGCTCACCCCAAGCAAACACGCATGCAGGGGGCAGACTGAAGCATAGTCGAAGGTATTAAAATGAGGTCGGGTAGCAATGAGGGGGCTTAGGCTAATAAGCTCCATCACGTCCTATGGGCTCACCGTATCATGCCTAAGATGAAGCTGGATAAACCCCTTTTAGGCTTACCTATCGTTACTGTCACACCCCGACCCGCAGCGGAATAAGAGTTGGGGCATAATTGGGTTATCACCAAAGCTCATGACATTTACTAATATGTTTCATATTTAATAAAGTCAAAGTTACATTTCCAAATATCCAAACATGTTCATACAATACAAAGAAAATAAACCAAACATAACAATCCCAACTCTAAATCATTTTATTCTTCTAGTCCAATCCTATGTGTTCCTAGCTGCTGCTGGTTCACCTGTATCATGTGTAAAAATGGGGGTTTTTGGGTCAACATAAGTTGGCGAGTGAACCTTATTAGATAAACATTTATTAATGAATTACTTGTTAGTTTATAAATGAAAAGTTGTGCATAATCATAAATGAGCAAATGTAAATAATCAAGCAGTGACAAATAGCAATCACAACATACAATAACATATGATAGCATACATGAACATACCAACATCATATGATAAATAACATAAATGAACTGTGCGATCAAGGCTCAATCAAACGGAGCCGATCGTATTGCATGTACTGAAAATGAAAATGTCTGTGCGATCAAGGCTCAATCAAACGGAGCCGATCGTATTGCATGTACTGAAAATGTAAAATGTCTGTGCGATCAAGGCTCAATCAAACGGAGCCGATCGTATGTGGGCACACCAGGTTCAACCTCATAATGAAATGGGGAACATGCTCAACGCTCGTAATTTAATGGGGAGCGGCGGCCTATGAAATTGCATGTACTGAAAATAATAAATTGCATCCAACAATGACTACACAACAGAAACAAACTGAATACACATGTTCATGATATGATGTATGCACAATGGTTTAATTATAATATATATATAACAAGACACATGATACACCCCAAAACGTGATTAAACGGGGAATTTGTAAAGAGTCACTCACATTGGGTGCGTTGGATTGGAGATGGTGAGATGCGCACGAATTAGATGAGCGGAACAACGAGAAATACTAACCTAAATAATAACGGAAAAATATATTAAATGAGTGGATTTTATTAAGGATTTTAATGAAATTTTTAGATATATTTTTGTGAGTTTAAGGCTATTTTCTATCTTTAAAAATGTTATTTTTAATTATTTTTAATTGATTTTTAAATTAAATTAAATAAATAAAAATATAAAAAAATTTGTTTATTTTGCGTTGACCGTTGACCTGTTGACTTGTTGACCGGTTCGGTCAGTGACATTGTTTGCGCCGGGTGAGGCTCGAACCCGAGACCTCCCGTACACGTGCACGCAGCTCTACCAACTGAGCTACGTGTCTAACCCGAAATAATCTTGTTTTTAATTATATTTATATACTTATTCAGTTTAACCCAAATTCTTTAAATTGCAAAAACATTTTAATTCAACAAACTGGTGCCAGTGACGGGATTCGAACGCACGACGTGTGACTCAATGTTGCACACAGTCCACCGCTGGACTGTATGTCTAACCTGGTTATTATCTCGGTTTTTATTATACTTAACAACTAACTGAGTTAACCCGGTTTAGTTTTTAAACAAAAAGGCATTTTATTATATAAGGAGTGCGTGTAGCAGGGATCGAACTCGGGACATGCGTATATGTTTTGCACACAGTCCACCGCTGGACTGTGTGTCTAACCCGTTCATTTTACTAATTTTAAATAAACTTATAACTTAGTTAACTTCGTCTTCTTCATTCAAATTTCCGACGACTGAATCACCGATCCGTTTCTTGTTTTTACGATTGACAAATATTCCTAAGGCTATAATGAAATGACAGAGATGGTAATTAGAGGTGAACATACCGATGAACGGTTTATTTCAGATTTCCGGCAAAGTGTCGGTCCCTGTTTTTATGCTCTTCAACTGAACAAGACAATTAACTGTTTTGATTAGTCAATCGTGGAATTGAAGTGATAATCAAACGTTAACAGCGGGATTGAAGGTCCTTACCGTTTCACAGACGGAAATAAAGACTTTCAGGAAAGTTCCGGCGAACTGGAATTAGTTGAATACAGCGCCTGAATTCGATCTCTATTGAGAGGTTTAAGTTAGAAATAGTCTAAAAATTGTTGAACTACAATGATATTGAAAGATTTACCGTTTGAGGATGAATACGGTTTTCCGGCGACTTTTGCAGAAAATTCCGGCGAGTTGATTTAAACGTTCTGACGGTATGAAAATGTGACGAAAGTGAAATGGGATGTTTGTATGATATTTCTGAGTCGCGAGAGTGGTCTGAAGTTGAAGTAATCTGGACTTGATGATTTTTCGGTTATAAAAACCGATAATGATGAGACTTTATGTTTAATCAATTCCGACTTGATTAACCATCGTCGGTGCATCGGTTATAAACTGAATGTGCGAATGAACAAGCGATTTGACGATTGATTTGCCGATTTCTGTTTTTCAGTTGGTGCAACCGGTTTAACCGAGTTTGTGTATAAGTCTCATTTGTTTCCTAGAGATAACAGAAAACACAAAGTGGCGGAGTGGTCTTGTGAGTGTGTGTTAAGTCGTTGGAGTTGTTCTTGGCTGACCCGGGTTCGAGTCCCGGCAGCGATATATTTTTTTTATTTATTTTGTTTTAACTTTTTATCAAATATAATTTTTATAGTTTAGTTTATTTATTAATTATGTATCATTTTAAGTCAAAATAATCATAAATATTCAACGTGACTTTTATAACTTGATATTCGATTACAAAACGGAGCGGGTTTTGAAAACCCGTTTTTGACAAATGTTACAGTATCCCCTACTTTTAGGAATTTCGTCCCGAAATTTAAGTAGTTGAAGTAGTAGGAAAAAGATGCGGGTATTTTTCGCACATTGAGTCTTCACGTTCCCAAGTAAACTCAGGTCCCCGTTTCGACTCCCAGCGTACCCTAACAATTGGAGTGCGACTTCGTCGTAGACGTTTCTCTCCGAAGTCCATGATCTCTACAGGTCTTTCAATAGAATGCATAGATTCATCAATCTGAATATCTTCCAGAGGAATGTGGAGGTTTTCATCAGCGAGGCACTTCTTCAAGTTCGACACGTGGAATGTGGGATGAATCCTGTTGAGTTCTTCTGGTAGGTCAAGCTTGTATGCTACAGGTCCTACTCTTTCGAGTATCTTGAAAGGTCCTACGTAGCATGGTGCTAGCTTGTCTTTTTGACCAAAACGAACTATTCCCTTCCACGGTGATACTTTTAGAAGTACATGACCATCAATGTTAAACTCTAAAGGCTTCCGTCGTTTATCTGCATGACTCTTTTGACGACTCTGAGCCGCTAGAAGATTGTTTCGGTTTTGATGGATCTTGTCTGTGGTTTCCTGGATCAATTCTGGACCAGTGATTTGAGCTTCCCCAATTTCGTGCCAACATACTGGAGATCGGCACTTACGACCATATAAGGCTTCAAAAGGTGCCATGCCGATGCTTGAATGATAGCTGTTGTTGTACGAAAAATTCAACTAACGGTAGATGAGCGTCCCAATTTCCCTTGAAGTCTATAACACATGCTCGAAGCATATCTTCAAGAGTTTGAATGGTGCGTTCAGATTGACCATCAGTTTGAGGATGATAGGCAGTACTGAGATCTAATCGCGTGCCCATGGCGGCTTGTACTGCTTGCCATGTTCGTGAAGTGAAACGACCATCGCGATCTGAAATAATGCTTAACGGTACTCCATGTCGGCTTACGATTTCGCTGATATAAATACGAGCAGGCTTTTCGCTTCTTGAAATCTTCGCGAATAGGAATAAAGTGAGCTGGTTTTGTAAGTCGGTCAATTATTACCCATATAGTGTCATACCCACCAGAATTGCGAGGTAACCTGGTAATGAAATCCATGGTTATATTTTCACACTTCCATATAGGTATTTCCGGTTGGATCAGAAGTCCTGAGGGTCTTTGATGTTCAGCTTTTGTTTTGGAACATGAAAAGCACTTGGAAACAAAATCAACAATATCCTTTTTCATTCCAGGCCACCAGTAGGTGTATCAAAGGTCTTGATACATCTTATCGGCTCCTGGGTGTATAGAATATCGTGTTTTGTGCGCCTCATTCATAAGAAAAAATATCACGAAGGTTATTGTGGTCAGGAATCCAAATGCGATCTAGACAGTATAGAATACCGTCGGATTTAGTTTCAATTTTAAGTTCAGCTCTACGAGACAGCTCCTTGCGTACGTCTCCTTTCTGTTACTGAAACATGCTGAGCTTCTCGGATTTTGATCTTTAATCGCTTACGATTTTATGTATAATTGTTTTGAGGGAACTGATACATTTGTAATGATATGGTATGTATCATAAACAAAAACTTCAACCATGATGATATTTAAACCTACACGGAACTTTTCATAACCTCCTGGTAATGCTTTTGATCCTTTGCCAAGAATACTTATATATAGGAAGTACCAGCGGCGTATCCACCATATTCTTGTCAAATTTTCGTTGGCTTTATCAGTAAATCATGATCAGTTCTATGTGACTCTAAAACATAAACAACACAACGAACAAAACTTGAATCTCAATTCTGAAATGATACATGACTAAATGTTGACAGTACCTCTCTCGTTGGTTCTGATGAAAGGGTCAGTCTATGTAAAAGTGTGACACAACCCAACTTCTTTAAATGATGAGATTGAGATACGTCGAGATGTATGATGATGTAAATGTTAAATCAATGAGTATAGAACAAAACTGTAATATCAAATCGCATTAAAATTCTTGGATACATAATTTCCAAATTTTACAACTGGAATACGGAAAGATGGAGATAACATAAAGAAAACATTAAAACTAGACGATTAGAGTTGAGTCTTGATTCTTGGCGAGGAGAAATTAGTTGGGTGATTCGTTTGGGCCGTTATTATTTTCAACAGTATTGGTGTTGATGTTATAAGCTCTTCCTCTTGCAGGTGGTGAAGCTTGGTTAGCTTGATTCACCGGATTTGCTTGAGCTTGGGCATGAATGATGTTCACCAAACGTGGACAAGTGTTTCTAAAATGACTTGGATCTCCACAATTGTAGCAAGCCCGCATAGGTTGTATCATGGGATAGTTGGGTTGATAGTATGTTTGGGCTAAATGTTGGGTAGGTGGTAGTAGTAGGGGTTGTTGGGCTTGACCCATTATTTGTTGGTGGGTTTGGGTTGAAGGCTGGTGACGGTTCGTTCGCTGAGGTATGCGACAGGTTTGAACAGTATGACCTGCGCGACCACAGCCGGTGCAATATTGGCAAGGATGGTCAGGAGAATGGTGGTATTGGCAACGGTTGCATTTTGGTAACGGGCCAGAGTATGGTCTTTTGTATGGTGCAGGTGAAGGGGCGACTTGGGTAACGGGTGCAGCAGGAATAGGGTAATTGGTTTGTGTGATGGCGAAGTTTCTTGTGCTTCGATTCCTTTTACCAGTAAACTTCGAGGAGGAACCAGAATGGTTTGAAGTTTGAGCCTCAATGGGGGCTTTCTTTTTCTCCTCTTTGAATTTACCGTTTCGAATGCGATTTTCGGTCAGTTCAGTGGCTAGTTCCATAGCAGCTTCAAGTGTTGCTGGTGAAGTGCTGAGAACTGAATCTTGAATTTTCGAGGGAAGACCTCGAATATAATGCTCGACCAAGCGATAAGTCGGGGTGAACAAGTTAGGGACCATTTGGTTCAACTCTAAGAACCTCTTGTTGTAGGAGGTATGATCTCCCTCCTTCTGCTTCAAAGAATGAAATTCGTCCTCCAACTTTTTAATCTCACTCCTAGGACAGAAACGCCTAGTCATGATTTCCCTTAACTCCTCCCAAGTTAAGGCCATTGCATCGTCAATTCCCCTCTTCCCCTTTTCAGTATTCCACCAAGTGAGAGCTACCCCAAATAGTCTCCCGGTAGCGTATCGAACCTTGCGATCTTCAGGACAATCGCAGTTGAGGAAGGTGTTCTCCATTTCCTCAAACCAATGTAGGAGAGCAGTGACACCCTCGGTCCCTTCGAATTTAGGAAGATCACAAGACTTGAAATGTTTGTATGAACACTTGCTGGTAGGAGGGTTGTCGATGTACTGGTCATGTTGTTGGGGAGGATTAGTAGGATTTGTAGCGAGGGCTTGTTGTACTTGGACCACAATGTCAGGCAGCATCGTGGCCATTTGTTTCGCGATTTGGGTGGCCAAGCGTTCATGAGACCTTCCTGATCTTTTACCCCTTCGTTGTTGTCTAGACGACATCTACAGGAACGTACATAAGAAGATTGTGAGTTTATGGAGTCTTTTTAGGTGTCATGTGTCTTTTAGAAAATGAAAATAACATAATATCAATAATGCAACTACATCCATAGGATGTCTTGGGTTTGCTCATGTTGGGCCTCAAATGTCTCCCATACCTTCACCTATATAGTCATGTGGGCCCCCATGGCTATTGGCTTGGTAGGATTCACATTAGTATTGGCAATTTAACACTCGCATCACCCGAATGCAAACCACAAAATATGTTCATGAGATGTTTGGTCGGAACGTGTCCAGGTGTAGACACAATGACAACTCAAAGTGGGGTTAGCTCACACGACGTTTGGTATAGCATGCTTTGGCCTAATAGGTACTTCGTACTCTCATCGTTAGTCCCCAGGTAGGCAAACTGGTCCTTTATTTTGGATTTATACGAATGCCAGCCTAGACAGGACGTTCCGACTACCGGTACTGGTACCCTTCCAGTTACTACATGCCCGTCATGAGAACTCACTTTGATGAGATTTGAAAACACAAAAATCATTGTAAAAGCAATCATGATGTGGTGTGTGCTTTCATAGATGTGATATGTTATGAGTATATGATTCATGATAGGCATTATATGATAATACATACTTATGAACATGCTTGCATAATATTGAATGTAACATTTAACATAAAACATATAAACATCATGAAATTTGGCATGTAACACACAAAAATCTTAAAATTTCTAATCAACTATAGTATAGGCTCTAAGGGTCTAATAACCTATCCTATATCACTATAGTCATGGCTCTGATACCAATCTGTCACACCCCGACCCGCAGCGGAATAAGAGTTGGGGCATAATTGGGTTATCACCAAAGCTCATGACATTTACTAATATGTTTCATATTTAATAAAGTCAAAGTTACATTTCCAAATATCCAAACATGTTCATACAATACAAAGAAAATAAACCAAACATAACAATCCCAACTCTAAATCATTTTATTCTTCTAGTCCAATCCTATGTGTTCGCTGCTGCTGGTTCACCTGTATCATGTGTAAAAATGGGGGTTTTTGGGTCAACATAAGTTGGCGAGTGAACCTTATTAGATAAACATTTATTAATGAATTACTTGTTAGTTTATAAATGAAAAGTTGTGCATAACAAACAAATAAATAAACTTGAATTTTAAAATAATAATAACAAACAAATAAATAAACTAATAATAACTATATTAATATAATATTACTTGCAAATAGGACACTTGCTAAATGGGCATAAGATTGTCAGGTAATTATATAAGAATGGGTGGATGCGATTTTTTTCAAAATAAAAGATTAGTTTGCATGAATACTGTTATTGTAGGTATATGGTTTGTGCGTGCCCACACCCATCATACCTATTACTGTTCGGCTCAAGGGTACATCCGTATGATACAGTTTATTGGTTGACTTGCTTTATATCGTATCATATTACTGTTACTGCTAGTGTTGTTACTGTTATCGTTACCGTTACTATTGCCGTTTTTGTTATTTAAGCCTATTATTCCATACTGGACATTCGGCTCATCCGTATACTTTATTTCACCACAGGTTCACAGGTTACTTTGGGCGGGGTGAAGAGTGAAGAATAAACCCTAGGACGCTAATCAAAGAAGTTTATCACTGTTATAAAATAAACAAGTATTTTGGGCCTTATGGCTAGGAACTATCTTTTGGAATGTAACAAACTTTAATATTAATGGGATTACGTCTTATGTTTCTGATTACCATTAATAGTATCACGTCAGCCCTATCCGGTTTGGTGTGTTACATTTCTGGACTAATGGTGGTGATCACAAAAGTGATGAATTTAGATTATTATTGGCTGACCATGCACTAGAGTACAATGGGCAAACATGCACTAGAGTGCAGTGGTCGTGCTTCAAAGTTGTAATCAATGCGAGAGGCATGCCCCTGTCAGACTCCATGTAAAAAATGGCATGATCCCCGAGACATCTGTGTGGCCCTTCCAGAAACGGGGCCTAGATTTCGTGGGTTTGTTCCCGAAATCATCTGGTGGTGTTAATTTTTTACCGCTGGCAATTGATAATTCACCAAGTGGGTCTTCCAAACCTCTTACTTCCATCACAAGATATCATGTGCTAAGGTTTTTGTTGGAGAATATAGTTTGTTGTTACAACCTTCCTCTTTACATCATAAGTGATAATGGAAAGTAGCTTCGCGTAAAATAGACGTTTGCTTCCGTCGCTCACCCCAAGCAAACACGCATGCAGGGGGCAGACTGAAGCATAGTCGAAGGTATTAAAATGAGGTCGGGTAGCAATGAGGGGGCTTAGGCTAATAAGCTCCATCACGTCCTATGGGCTCACCGTATCATGCCTAAGATGAAGCTGGATAAACCCCTTTTAGGCTTACCTATCGTTACTGTCACACCCCGACCCGCAGCGGAATAAGAGTTGGGGCATAATTGGGTTATCACCAAAGCTCATGACATTTACTAATATGTTTCATATTTAATAAAGTCAAAGTTACATTTCCAAATATCCAAACATGTTCATACAATACAAAGAAAATAAACCAAACATAACAATCCCAACTCTAAATCATTTTATTCTTCTAGTCCAATCCTATGTGTTCCTAGCTGCTGCTGGTTCACCTGTATCATGTGTAAAAATGGGGGTTTTTGGGTCAACATAAGTTGGCGAGTGAACCTTATTAGATAAACATTTATTAATGAATTACTTGTTAGTTTATAAATGAAAAGTTGTGCATAATCATAAATGAGCAAATGTAAATAATCAAGCAGTGACAAATAGCAATCACAACATACAATAACATATGATAGCATACATGAACATACCAACATCATACGATAAATAACATAAATGAACTGTGCAATCAAGGCTCAATCAAACGGAGCCGATCGTATTGCATGTACTGAAAATGAAAATGTCTGTGCGATCAAGGCTCAATCAAACGGAGCCGATCGTATTGTATGTACTGAAAATGTAAAATGTCTGTGCGATCAAGGCTCAATCAAACGGAGCCGATCGTATGTGGGCACACCAGGTTCAACCTCATAATGAAATGGGGAACATGCTCAACGCTCGTAATTTAATGGGGAGCGGCGGCCTATGAAATTGCATGTACTGAAAATAATAAATTGCATCCAACAATGACTACACAACAGAAACAAACTGAATACACATGTTCATGATATGATGTATGCACAATGGTTTAATTATAATATATATATAACAAGACACATGATACACCCCAAAACGTGATTAAACGGGGAATTTGTAAAGAGTCACTCACATTGGGTGCGTTGGATTGGAGATGGTGAGATGCGCACGAATTAGATGAGCGGAACAACGAGAAATACTAACCTAAATAATAACGGAAAAATATATTAAATGAGTGGATTTTATTAAGGATTTTAATGAAATTTTTAGATATATTTTTGTGAGTTTAAGGCTATTTTCTATCTTTAAAAATGTTATTTTTAATTATTTTTAATTGATTTTTAAATTAAATTAAATAAATAAAAATATAAAAAAATTTGTTTATTTTGCGTTGACCGTTGACCTGTTGACTTGTTGACCGGTTCGGTCAGTGACATTGTTTGCGCCGGGTGAGGCTCGAACCCGAGACCTCCCGTACACGTGCACGCAGCTCTACCAACTGAGCTACGTGTCTAACCCGAAATAATCTTGTTTTTAATTATATTTATATACTTATTCAGTTTAACCCAAATTCTTTAAATTGCAAAAACATTTTAATTCAACAAACTGGTGCCAGTGACGGGATTCGAACGCACGACGTGTGACTCAATGTTGCACACAGTCCACCGCTGGACTGTATGTCTAACCTGGTTATTATCTCGGTTTTTATTATACTTAACAACTAACTGAGTTAACCCGGTTTAGTTTTTAAACAAAAAGGCATTTTATTATATAAGGAGTGCGTGTAGCAGGGATCGAACTCGGGACATGCGTATATGTTTTGCACACAGTCCACCGCTGGACTGTGTGTCTAACCCGTTCATTTTACTAATTTTAAATAAACTTATAACTTAGTTAACTTCGTCTTCTTCATTCAAATTTCCGACGACTGAATCACCGATCCGTTTCTTGTTTTTACGATTGACAAATATTCCTAAGGCTATAATGAAATGACAGAGATGGTAATTAGAGGTGAACATACCGATGAACGGTTTATTTCAGATTTCCGGCAAAGTGTCGGTCCCTGTTTTTATGCTCTTCAACTGAACAAGACAATTAACTGTTTTGATTAGTCAATCGTGGAATTGAAGTGATAATCAAACGTTAACAGCGGGATTGAAGGTCCTTACCGTTTCACAGACGGAAATAAAGACTTTCAGGAAAGTTCCGGCGAACTGGAATTAGTTGAATACAGCGCCTGAATTCGATCTCTATTGAGAGGTTTAAGTTAGAAATAGTCTAAAAATTGTTGAACTACAATGATATTGAAAGATTTACCGTTTGAGGATGAATACGGTTTTCCGGCGACTTTTGCAGAAAATTCCGGCGAGTTGATTTAAACGTTCTGACGGTATGAAAATGTGACGAAAGTGAAATGGGATGTTTGTATGATATTTCTGAGTCGCGAGAGTGGTCTGAAGTTGAAGTAATCTGGACTTGATGATTTTTCGGTTATAAAAACCGATAATGATGAGACTTTATGTTTAATCAATTCCGACTTGATTAACCATCGTCGGTGCATCGGTTATAAACTGAATGTGCGAATGAACAAGCGATTTGACGATTGATTTGCCGATTTCTGTTTTTCAGTTGGTGCAACCGGTTTAACCGAGTTTGTGTATAAGTCTCATTTGTTTCCTAGAGATAACAGAAAACACAAAGTGGCGGAGTGGTCTTGTGAGTGTGTGTTAAGTCGTTGGAGTTGTTCTTGGCTGACCCGGGTTCGAGTCCCGGCAGCGATATATTTTTTTTATTTATTTTGTTTTAACTTTTTATCAAATATAATTTTTATAGTTTAGTTTATTTATTAATTATGTATCATTTTAAGTCAAAATAATCATAAATATTCAACGTGACTTTTATAACTTGATATTCGATTACAAAACGGAGCGGGTTTTGAAAACCCGTTTTTGACAAATGTTACAGTATCCCCTACTTTTAGGAATTTCGTCCCGAAATTTAAGTAGTTGAAGTAGTAGGAAAAAGATGCGGGTATTTTTCGCACATTGAGTCTTCACGTTCCCAAGTAAACTCAGGTCCCCGTTTCGACTCCCAGCGTACCCTAACAATTGGAGTGCGACTTCGTCGTAGACGTTTCTCTCCGAAGTCCATGATCTCTACAGGTCTTTCAATAGAATGCATAGATTCATCAATCTGAATATCTTCCAGAGGAATGTGGAGGTTTTCATCAGCGAGGCACTTCTTCAAGTTCGACACGTGGAATGTGGGATGAATCCTGTTGAGTTCTTCTGGTAGGTCAAGCTTGTATGCTACAGGTCCTACTCTTTCGAGTATCTTGAAAGGTCCTACGTAGCATGGTGCTAGCTTGTCTTTTTGACCAAAACGAACTATTCCCTTCCACGGTGATACTTTTAGAAGTACATGACCATCAATGTTAAACTCTAAAGGCTTCCGTCGTTTATCTGCATGACTCTTTTGACGACTCTGAGCCGCTAGAAGATTGTTTCGGTTTTGATGGATCTTGTCTGTGGTTTCCTGGATCAATTCTGGACCAGTGATTTGAGCTTCCCCAATTTCGTGCCAACATACTGGAGATCGGCACTTACGACCATATAAGGCTTCAAAAGGTGCCATGCCGATGCTTGAATGATAGCTGTTGTTGTACGAAAAATTCAACTAACGGTAGATGAGCGTCCCAATTTCCCTTGAAGTCTATAACACATGCTCGAAGCATATCTTCAAGAGTTTGAATGGTGCGTTCAGATTGACCATCAGTTTGAGGGTGATAGGCAGTACTGAGATCTAATCGCGTGCCCATGGCGGCTTGTACTGCTTGCCATGTTCGTGAAGTGAAACGACCATCGCGATCTGAAATAATGCTTAACGGTACTCCATGTCGGCTTACGATTTCGCTGATATAAATACGAGCAGGCTTTTCGCTTCTTGAAATCTTCGCGAATAGGAATAAAGTGAGCTGGTTTTGTAAGTCGGTCAATTATTACCCATATAGTGTCATACCCACCAGAATTGCGAGGTAACCTGGTAATGAAATCCATGGTTATATTTTCACACTTCCATATAGGTATTTCCTGTTGGATCAGAAGTCCTGAGGGTCTTTGATGTTCAGCTTTTATTTTGGAACATGAAAAGCACTTGGAAACAAAATCAACAATATCCTTTTTCATTCCAGGCCACCAGTAGGTGTATCAAAGGTCTTGATACATCTTATCGGCTCCTGGGTGTATAGAATATCGTGTTTTGTGCGCCTCATTCATAAGAAAAAATATCACGAAGGTTATTGTGGTCAGGAATCCAAATGCGATCTAGACAGTATAGAATACCGTCGGATTTAGTTTCAATTTTAAGTTCAGCTCTACGAGACAGCTCCTTGCGTACGTCTCCTTTCTGTTACTGAAACATGCTGAGCTTCTCGGATTTTGATCTTTAATCGCTTACGATTTTATGTATAATTGTTTTGAGGGAACTGATACATTTGTAATGATATGGTATGTATCATAAACAAAAACTTCAACCATGATGATATTTAAACCTACACGGAACTTTTCATAACCTCCTGGTAATGCTTTTGATCCTTTGCCAAGAATACTTATATATAGGAAGTACCAGCGGCGTATCCACCATATTCTTGTCAAATTTTTGTTGGCTTTATCAGTAAATCATGATCAGTTCTATGTGACTCTAAAACATAAACAACACAACGAACAAAACTTGAATCTCAATTCTGAAATGATACATGACTAAATGTTGACAGTACCTCTCTCGTTGGTTCTGATGAAAGGGTCAGTCTATGTAAAAGTGTGACACAACCCAACTTCTTTAAATGATGAGATTGAGATACGTCGAGATGTATGATGATGTAAATGTTAAATCAATGAGTATAGAACAAAACTGTAATATCAAATCGCATTAAAATTCTTGGATACATAATTTCCAAATTTTACAACTGGAATACGGAAAGATGGAGATAACATAAAGAAAACATTAAAACTAGACGATTAGAGTTGAGTCTTGATTCTTGGCGAGGAGAAATTAGTTGGGTGATTCGTTTGGGCCGTTATTATTTTCAACAGTATTGGTGTTGATGTTATAAGCTCTTCCTCTTGCAGGTGGTGAAGCTTGGTTAGCTTGATTCACCGGATTTGCTTGAGCTTGGGCATGAATGATGTTCACCAAACGTGGACAAGTGTTTCTAAAATGACTTGGATCTCCACAATTGTAGCAAGCCCGCATAGGTTGTATCATGGGATAGTTGGGTTGATAGTATGTTTGGGCTAAATGTTGGGTAGGTGGTAGTAGTAGGGGTTGTTGGGCTTGACCCATTATTTGTTGGTGGGTTTGGGTTGAAGGCTGGTGACGGTTCGTTCGCTGAGGTATGCGACAGGTTTGAACAGTATGACCTGCGCGACCACAGCCGGTGCAATATTGGCAAGGATGGTCAGGAGAATGGTGGTATTGGCAACGGTTGCATTTTGGTAACGGGCCAGAGTATGGTCTTTTGTATGGTGCAGGTGAAGGGGCGACTTGGGTAACGGGTGCAGCAGGAATAGGGTAATTGGTTTGTGTGATGGCGAAGTTTCTTGTGCTTCGATTCCTTTTACCAGTAAACTTCGAGGAGGAACCAGAATGGTTTGAAGTTTGAGCCTCAATGGGGGCTTTCTTTTTCTCCTCTTTGAATTTACCGTTTCGAATGCGATTTTCGGTCAGTTCAGTGGCTAGTTCCATAGCAGCTTCAAGTGTTGCTGGTGAAGTGCTGAGAACTGAATCTTGAATTTTCGAGGGAAGACCTCGAATATAATGCTCGACCAAGCGATAAGTCGGGGTGAACAAGTTAGGGACCATTTGGTTCAACTCTAAGAACCTCTTGTTGTAGGAGGTATGATCTCCCTCCTTCTGCTTCAAAGAATGAAATTCGTCCTCCAACTTTTTAATCTCACTCCTAGGACAGAAACGCCTAGTCATGATTTCCCTTAACTCCTCCCAAGTTAAGGCCATTGCATCGTCAATTCCCCTCTTCCCCTTTTCAGTATTCCACCAAGTGAGAGCTACCCCAAATAGTCTCCCGGTAGCGTATCGAACCTTGCGATCTTCAGGACAATCGCAGTTGAGGAAGGTGTTCTCCATTTCCTCAAACCAATGTAGGAGAGCAGTGACACCCTCGGTCCCTTCGAATTTAGGAAGATCACAAGACTTGAAATGTTTGTATGAACACTTGCTGGTAGGAGGGTTGTCGATGTACTGGTCATGTTGTTGGGGAGGATTAGTAGGATTTGTAGCGAGGGCTTGTTGTACTTGGACCACAATGTCAGGCAGCATCGTGGCCATTTGTTTCGCGATTTGGGTGGCCAAGCGTTCATGAGACCTTCCTGATCTTTTACCCCTTCGTTGTTGTCTAGACGACATCTACAGGAACGTACATAAGAAGATTGTGAGTTTATGGAGTCTTTTTAGGTGTCATGTGTCTTTTAGAAAATGAAAATAACATAATATCAATAATGCAACTACATCCATAGGATGTCTTGGGTTTGCTCATGTTGGGCCTCAAATGTCTCCCATACCTTCACCTATATAGTCATGTGGGCCCCCATGGCTATTGGCTTGGTAGGATTCACATTAGTATTGGCAATTTAACACTCG
The DNA here is from genome assembly GCA_947069175.1 of Scalesia atractyloides. NCBI lineage: Eukaryota > Viridiplantae > Streptophyta > Magnoliopsida > Asterales > Asteraceae > Scalesia > Scalesia atractyloides. The sequence goes on from CAMTDV010001634.1 coordinate 43,776,272, forward strand.
CATCACCCGAATGCAAACCACAAAATATGTTCATGAGATGTTTGGTCGGAACGTGTCCAGGTGTAGACACAATGACAACTCAAAGTGGGGTTAGCTCACACGACGTTTGGTATAGCATGCTTTGGCCTAATAGGTACTTCGTACTCTCATCGTTAGTCCCCAGGTAGGCAAACTGGTCCTTTATTTTGGATTTATACGAATGCCAGCCTAGACAGGACGTTCCGACTACCGGTACTGGTACCCTTCCAGTTACTACATGCCCGTCATGAGAACTCACTTTGATGAGATTTGAAAACACAAAAATCATTGTAAAAGCAATCATGATGTGGTGTGTGCTTTCATAGATGTGATATGTTATGAGTATATGATTCATGATAGGCATTATATGATAATACATACTTATGAACATGCTTGCATAATATTGAATGTAACATTTAACATAAAACATATAAACATCATGAAATTTGGCATGTAACACACAAAAATCTTAAAATTTCTAATCAACTATAGTATAGGCTCTAAGGGTCTAATAACCTATCCTATATCCCTATAGTCATGGCTCTGATACCAATCTGTCACACCCCGACCCGCAGCGGAATAAGAGTTGGGGCATAATTGGGTTATCACCAAAGCTCATGACATTTACTAATATGTTTCATATTTAATAAAGTCAAAGTTACATTTCCAAATATCCAAACATGTTCATACAATACAAAGAAAATAAACCAAACATAACAATCCCAACTCTAAATCATTTTATTCTTCTAGTCCAATCCTATGTGTTCGCTGCTGCTGGTTCACCTGTATCATGTGTAAAAATGGGGGTTTTTGGGTCAACATAAGTTGGCGAGTGAACCTTATTAGATAAACATTTATTAATGAATTACTTGTTAGTTTATAAATGAAAAGTTGTGCATAATCATAAATGAGCAAATGTAAATAATCAAGCAGTGACAAATAGCAATCACAACATACAATAACATATGATAGCATACATGAACATACCAACATCATACGATAAATAACATAAATGAACTGTGCGATCAAGGCTCAATCAAACGGAGCCGATCGTATTGCATGTACTGAAAATGAAAATGTCTGTGCGATCAAGGCTCAATCAAACGGAGCCGATCGTATTGCATGTACTGAAAATGTAAAATGTCTGTGCGATCAAGGCTCAATCGAACGGAGCCGATCGTATGTGGGCACGCCAGGTTCAACCTCATAATGAAATGGGGAACATGCTCAACGCTCGTAATTTAATGGGGAGCGGCGGCCTATGAAATTGCATGTACTGAAAATAATAAATTGCTTCCAACAATGACTACACAACAGAAACAAACTGAATACACATGTTCATGATATGATGTATGCACAATGGTTTAATTATAATATATATATAACAAGACACATGATACACCCCAAAACGTGATTAAACGGGGAATTTGTAAAGAGTCACTCACATTGGGTGCGTCGGATTGGAGATGGTGAGATGCGCACGAATTAGATGAGCGGAACAACGAGAAATACTAACCTAAGTAATAACGAAAAATATATTAAATGAGTGGATTTTATTAAGGATTTTAATGAAATTTTTAGATATATTTTTGTGAGTTTAAGGCTATTTTCTATCTTTAAAAATGTTATTTTTAAGTATTTTTAATTGACTTTTAAATTAAATTAAATAAATAAAAATATAAAAAAATTTGTTTATTTTGCGTTGACCGTTGACCGTTGACCTGTTGACTTGTTGACCGGTTCGGTCAGTGACATTGTTTGCGCCGGGTGAGGCTCGAACCCGAGACCTCCCGTACGCGTGCACGCAGCTCTACCAACTGAGCTACGTGTCTAACCCGAAATAATCTTGTTTTTAATTATATTTATATACTTATTCAGTTTAACCCAAATTCTTTAAATTGCAAAAACATTTTAATTCAACAAACCGGTGCCAGTGACGGGATTCTAACGCACGACGTGTGACTCAATGTTGCACACAGTCCACCGCTGGACTGTATGTCTAACCTGGTTATTATCTCGGTTTTTATTATACTTAACAACTAACTGAGTTAACCCGGTTTAGTTTTTAAACAAAAAGGCATTTTATTATATAAGGAGTGCGTGTAGCAGGGATCGAACTCGGGACATGCGTATATGTTTTGCACACAGTCCACCGTTGGACTGTGTGTCTATCCCGTTCATTTTACTGATTTTAAATAAACTTATAACTTAGTTAACTTCGTCTTCTTCATTCAAATTTCCGACGACTGAATCACTGATCCATTTCTTGTTTTTACGATTGACAAATATTCCTAAGGCTATAATGAAATGACAGAGATGGTAATTAGAGGTGAACATACCGATGAACGGTTTATTTCAGATTTTCGGCAAAGTGTCGGTCCCTGTTTTTATGCTCTTCAACTGAACAAGACAATTAACTGTTTTGATTAGTCAATCGTGGAATTGAAGTGATAATCAAACGTTAACAGCGGGATTGAAGGTCCTTACCGTTTCACAGACGGAAATAAAGACTTTTAGGAAAGTTCAGGCGAACTGGAATTAGTTGAATACAGCGCCTGAATTCGATCTCTATTGAGAGGTTTAAGTTAGAAATAGTCTAAAAATTGTTGAACTACAATGATATTGAAAGATTTACCGTTTGAGGATGAATACGGTTTTCCGGCGACTTTTGCAGAAAATTCCGGCGAGTTGATTTAAACGTTCTGACGGTATGAAAATGTGACGAAAGTGAAATGGGATGTTTGTATGATATTTCTGAGTCGCGAGAGTGGTCTGAAGTTGAAGTAATCTGGACTTGATGATTTTTCGGTTATAAAAACCGATAATGATGAGACTTTATGTTTAATCAATTCCGACTTGATTAACCATCGTCGGTGCATCGGTTATAAACTGAATGTGCGAATGAACAAGCGATTTGACGATTGATTTGCCGATTTCCGTTTTTCAGTTGGTGCAACCGGTTTAACCGAGTTTGTGTATAAGTCTCATTTGTTTCCTAGAGATAACAGAAAACACAAAGTGGCGGAGTGGTCTTGTGAGTGTGTGTTAAGTCGTTGGAGTTGTTCTTGGCTGACCCGGGTTCGAGTCCCGACAGCGATATATTTTTTTATTTATTTTGTTTTAAGTTTTTATCAAATATAATTTTTATAGTTTAGTTTATTTATTAATTATGTATCATTTTAAGTCAAAATAATCATAAATATTCAACGTGACTTTTATAACTTGATATTCGATTACAAAACGGAGCGGGTTTTGAAAACCCGTTTTTGACAAATGTTACAGTTACGAAGCAGTCATCCTAGTAGAAACTGATATGCCAACACGCCGCATGATCACCTCACAAAACAATGAGGTCGAACTTTCATTTAAACTTTGACCTAGCCGTTGAAAGGAGGGAAGTAACCGCAAAACGCGAGGCTAAATACAAGAGGGGGCTAGAAAAGCATTACAATACAAAGGTTAAAGTTTATCATTTCAACGTGGGCTACTCCGATCGAACCAAGCTAGCGAAGTCGAACCAACTAGCAATCTCTCACCTTGGTGGGAAGGTCCATACCAAATCATATCGACAGTAAGAAAGGGTGCTTATACCCTATCAAAGCTTGACGACACTCCGTTGTTGCACACATGGAATGGAATCCATCTTAAACGGTGCTGTATTTAAGACCGTTCTGGCTGATCTACCAATATCAAGTTTATTTTTCAAATTCCTCTAATGTGGATGTAGTTACCAACAATTCCTTTGGGAAATATGTAAACATCGGGATGAGTATTCCCTGGTAGTCTGAGAACACTTCAACAAAACAAAAGGCACTCATCACCTCGGCCTCATACCAGCGAGGAAAAGAAGAGTAACTTTGTCCTCCATCCCCATCAGTAGCACGAGCTTAGGAAAAAAAGCTCACAATTTTCTTTCCCTCGGTTCCAGCTTCTAATGTCCTCATCTCAACATCTTGAATCACCTTCTTAATGCTTGTCACTTTCTCTAACTTAGAGAGAAGACATGGGAGTTAGGAATGGATTGAGGGGGCTCATCACGAACAGTTTTACAACCTATTAATTGCTCATCCAGATTCTCCAGCACTGGCCGAGTAGAGGCCAAAAGAGGAAAACCCGTGTCTGGCTTGATATGATAGAAACAAGAATACAGAGAGAAGAAGTGTAACGATCAACCACGCTATCATACATTCAGTTAATTCGGTTACTTAAACTACCTTACAACTAACAATAACGACTAACAACTTCTTTTACAAACTAACCCCCCAGCTATTAGCTAATGACTACTTAACCCTTTTGATTATATCTAAACATTTATTACACTTTACCCCCCTCTACCTATACTCTGTAACAATACTCCCCCGTTAAACATTAATTTTGCCCTCAAAATTCAAAATTGGGGAAATGCCTCTGTAAATCCTCAAGGTCCTCCCAAGTTGCTTCAGTTACTGGTAAGCCTTGCCAATGCACTAAACCTTGAACACCTGCTCTTGATCCCTTTTTAAGTAATTTTTGTCTAAGATTACTCTGGGTTGAATTGATTCAGCTGGGAACTACGGTAACGGAGTGACCATCAAAGCTGGACCTGGAGCTGATTTTAGCAAAGAAACAAGAAATGTAGGGTGGATTCTCGCATCAGCAGGTAAGTTGAGCTTATAAGCCACTGTCCCTATCTTCTCTATCATTTCAAAGGGACCAAAAAATTTTGGGCCTAATTTCTGATTATAATGGTGTTTAAGAGATGTCTTCACAGATGATTGAAGCTTCACATAAACCCAATCTCTCACATGAAATTGTCTATCAGACCTGTTTTTATCAGCCATTTGTTTCATACGATTCCTTGCCTTGTTCAAATTAGCTTTTAAAGTAATCAACTTAGATTCTCTCATCCGGAATAATTCTTCCAATGTTTCAATCTTTGTATGATGAGGAATGTTTGGTATGGTAATGGTGGAGGTACTCCATATAGAGGCTCATAAGGTGACATGCCAATTGATGAGTGAGTGGTAGTGTTGTACCACCATTATGCTAAGGTTAACCATTTTGGCCAAACTTTCGGATCATTCATTACCATACATTTAAGATTGGTCTCTAAACACCTATTTAGAACTTCCGTTTGTCCATCGGATTGTGGATGGTAAGCAGAAGATAATGCCAACTGGTTAAAAGGTTGATTCATAAACACTGAATTGATGTGTGTGTTTTTCGTATATTCATTACAAAGAAAGGTATTAAATTTATACACAAAACCGTAATCTATACATAGAAGACAGCTGCTGATTACTAGCTGTTTTAACATTGCAGTGATTTGCTGTTGATTAGCTGGATGTCCGGCTGTTGATTAGCTGCGATTTACCTCCAAGGTTTGACTTTCCTTTCTAACACTCCCCCTCAAGTTGAATAGTTGGATTTCCAAAATTCAACTTGCCCAAACAATCGTTGAGAATTTTCCCGTTAACTACTTTTGTTAGAATGTCAGCAAGTTGATCCTTTGATCGAACGAATGGTAGTTCGATCGTACCATCTTCCAATTTTTCTTTGATGAAGTTCCTATCAATTTCCACGTGTTTTGTTCGATCATGTTGCACTGGGTTTTCTGAAATCTGAATTGCAGCTTTATTATCACACATAATCTTACTTGTTTCTTTTGGCGGAAAACCAATCTCAGCTAAGAGTCTTCGCATCCACATGGCTTCTGTTAAACCTCGAGCTATACCTCTAAATTCAGCTTCTGCACTTGAAAGAGCAACCACCTTTTGTTTTTTACTTCTCCAAGTAACAAGATTTCCTCCAACTAAAGTGAAATAGCCTGTTGTTGATCTCCGACTTCCCTTATCTCCTGCCCAGTCTGCATCGGTATAGATTTGAACATTTAGGTGTCCATGTGATTGAAACAGGACTCCATGACCCACTGTTCCTTTGAGATATCTAATAATTCTCCAAACTGCTTCCATATGTGACTGTTGAGGTTGGGCATGAACTGGCTTACTACCCCTACAGCATAGGCAATGTCTGGACGAGTATGTGAGAGATATATTAGCTTTCCCACCAGCCGTTGGTATCTTTCTTTGTTTGCTAACTTTGCTCCTTCCTCCATATAAAGCTTTTGGTTTACACTCATAGGAGTGTCTGCTGGTTTGCAATCGATCATTCCGATCTCTGCCAACAAGTCTAAGACATACTTCTTCTGGCTAATGAAAATTCCTTGTTTTGACCTTAGTACTTCGATTCCGAGGAAATACTTAAGTCTGCCCAAATCTTTCATTTCAAATTCAGCAAACAAGTTTTCTTTGAGTCTTACCATTTCTTCTTTATCGTTCCCCGTAATGATCATATCATCTACATAGATAATTAGGCAGGTTACGAATTTTCCTCTTTTTTTGAGAAACAAAGTATGATCAGCATTACTCTGTTTATATCCAAACTTTTTCATAGCTACCGTGAATCTGCCAAACCAAGCCCGGGGAGATTGCTTCAAACCATAAAGAGACTTCTTCAGACGGCAAACTTCTCCAGTTTTGAAATCTTCTGTGAATCCTGGAGGAGCGTCCATAAATACCTCTTCATCTAGGTCCCCGTGTAAAAAGGCATTTTTTACATCAAACTGTTGAAGCGGTCACCCTTCATTTGCAGCTATCGAAAAAAGGACCCTAATTGTGTTCATTTTTGCAACTGGGGAGAATGTTTCAGCATAGTCAATCCCATGTGTCTGGGTATACCCTTTTGCTACCAGTCGGGCTTTATATCTTTCAATTGTACCATCTGGTTTATACTTAACCGTATAGACCCAACGACACCCCACGGATTTCTTTCCCAATGGGAGAGTACACTTTTCCCAAGTATTGTTCTTGATTAGGGCTTCCATTTCCGTTTTCATTGCTTCCTTCCAATGTTTAGATTTTAAGGCTTGATCCACGTTTGTAGGAGTTTCTTCGGAATACACAGATGAGATAAATGCTTTGTCTTCCTTAGTGAAATTTCCATCGGCCACACTAGCTATAGGATAACTGGATCTTCTTGGTTCCTTTCCAGGAGAATACCGTTTCGGAGGAACTCCTCTGTTTGTTCTAGGGGGCAACACATATCTTGATGGTGGTTCTTCTTGTCTGGATTCATTTGCCTGCAAATTTTCAGTTTGTTCTGTGGCAGTTTCATGGTTAGAAGTATTGGTATCCTCGGAGTCATTAGAAACTTCAAAGGTACCACCAGACTGAATAGGGTGAGTATTACTTACCTCGGACACCAGGTTAGGAGGAACATTAGGATCGTCAGTGGCACTGAAATTGAAGTCTGGTGACTCTGTAGTAGGTGACTCTTTAGTTGGTACATAGGGAACATATTTTAACCAGCTTAGTGTGTCTAAACATTCCTTCTCCCCCTGACCACTGAGTTGGGAATTGTAGTAATACTCGTTTCAAGAAAGTCACAGTTTATCGTGGTGAACATATGACGTGTTTTTGGATTATAACATCTGTATCCCTTTTGATTCATTCCATACCCAACAAAGACACATTTTTCAGCACAAGGGTCAAGCTTGGTTCGATCTGATTTAGGTATGTGAACAAAGGCAGTACATCCAAAGATTCTTGGTTGAAGAGTAAGAACTGAGGGTAGTTTGAAGAATTTTGAAAGGGTGTGTAACGGAGTGTTAAGCTTTAGGATTTTTGTTGGGAGTCGGTTGAGAAGATAGGTAGCAGTAGCAAGGGCTTCAGGCCAAAAATATTTCGGAACCTGAGATTCAATTAGGAGAGCTCGTGTCATTTCTAGCAAAATGCGATTTTTTCTTTCGGCGACACCGTTTTGTTCTGGGGTGTTTGGGCATGTAGTTTGGTGGATTATTCCCTTGTCTTGGAAAAAGGATTTAAACGAGGTATTAACAAACTCACCGCCATTATCAGATCGGAATATTTGGATGTTTGTTTGAAATTGGGTTTGGATCATGGCGTAAAACATAGTGAACTTTTCAAATTCTTCGGATTTGTTTTTCAAAAAATAAACCCAGGTCATTCGGGTACAATCATCAACGAACATCACAAAGTACCGAAGGTTTTGCCCCCCAAGAACTGGGGCAGGACCCCATACGTCAGAATGGATTAATGAAAATGGCAAAGCAGTCTTAGTATTATTGGGTTTAAAAGTTTTTCTATGGCTTTTTGCTAAAACGCATGTTTCACAATGTGAAATAGAATTAACTGGAAATAGTTTTGGAAATAAAATATGCGAATAACTTGTAGAAGGATGACCTAATCTTCGGTGCCACAGCCAAGCTTCTCGTTCCGATGTCCCATGAGTCAGCATCACAGCACCACTTTGAGTCACCTCATCCACATAGTACAACCCTTGACTTTCAGTGCCACGCCCAATGATCACTCCCGTCCTGATATCCTGTAAAATACAAAACGTAGGGTACATTAGGACAATACAGTTAAGTTCCTTTGTGACATGGCTGATGGAAAGCAGTTTATGTGATAACGAGGGAACATAAAGACAATTAGAGATTTTTATTGTGGGCGAAATCTCAATAGTCCCTCCCGATTTTACATCCATTATCCCGCCATTCGCCGTTTGAATATGTGTTTTTTCTGGTTTAGTTGTTGAAATAATATCCGATGACTCATAAGTCATTGTGTCGGTTGCACCGCAATCGAATATCCATCGTTTTTGTTTACCATGATGTTTTTGGGCCATATTAGCATTCCCATTACTTTCAGGGACCAAATGTGACATATTCACATTTTTATTATATACGCTCGGTTTATCTGCCCCAAACCTATCCGCCCCATACCCGTTCCCTTTTTCTTCTTCTTCTCCGCCTTTACCTAAGCATTCATCTCCTTCACCTGTTGCGTCGGCCATTCCGCCGAACCCTGATCTGCTCCGGCTTTCATCTCGGCTGCTGGTGGTAGATGACTTCCCCTTTTCCGTAGTCTTTGTGCCTCTCTTCTGACCATCAGACCACCATTCGGGATATCCAACGAGTTTGAAACATTGTTCCCGGATATGTTTCGTCATACCGCAATGATCACACTTGAGGTGAGTTTTGTCGTCTCTGTTACTTGTTCCGATTCTTTTTCCCTCGGCCCGTCGGTATCCCTTTGATGCAAGCCCTAATCCGTCAGTTTCAGAGGCCATTAGACCCACTGTGATACCCTGTGTGTCATTGAGAGGTGTTCCCAGAATGTTCTGGTGAGCGGCCTCCTTGCGGATAGTGGCGTATGCAGTTTCTACGGTTGGAAGGGGTTCTAACCGGAGTATTTCCCTCTTTATAGGGTCATATTTCCGGTTGAGGGCGTTTAGAAACTGAAACAGTTTCTGCTCCGTCCTGATTTTGTGATATGCTTGGATATCGGTTGGGCAGGTCATAGGGTTTGGGTCAATCCGATCAATTTCTCCCCATACTCCTTGGAGTATAATCCACAATTCTTCTAGGGAGAGATTGTTCTGCTTGATTTCATTCGCCTTGACATGTAGGTTGAAGGTTGGAGCTTGTCACGCCCACTGCTATATGTTATAGCTAGGGCATCCCACAGCGATTTTGCTGTCGGGAATTCGGTTAGATTGCTGGCGAGGGTTGGTTCGATGTTTTGTATGAGCCATGAGAAGACGACTAGGTCGTCTTGTTCCCATTGCTCATATTCCTCGCTGGTTTGGTTCGGCGGGTTGGTTGATAAATGGTTTGGAAAGGCTTTTGATTTACCGCCTATGGCTACCCTCATCATCCGGGTCCATAAGGCATAATTCTGGCTGTTGAGCTTGAGGTTTATTTGAAGGTTATCGGACAGTTTTGGGTTTCAGTTTTGTGGGTTTAGGCCATTCTTGAGCAGGTTGGCGATTTGAATTGATAGATCTTCTCCCAAGTTACCGGCTTCGGCCATGGCAGCTTGGTTGAGAGGATGATTTGGTTTGGGTGAGCAAGGTAAATGATGAACAGGTCAAGAACGACACTGCTCTGATACCATGTTAAAAGGTTGATTCATAAACACTGAATTGATGTGTGTGTTTTTCGTATATTCATTACAAAGAAAGGTATTAAATTTATACACAAAACCGTAATCTATACATAGAAGACAGCTGCTGATTACTAGCTGTTTTAACATTGCAGTGATTTGCTGTTGATTAGCTGGATGTCCGGCTGTTGATTAGCTACTGAAGGATGTCCGGCTGTTGATTAGCTGCGATTACCTCCAAGGTTTGACTTTCCTTTCTAACAACTCCCTGCAGCTTCATAAAATCTCTCCAAAAATTGCTTACAAATATTGGATCCATGTCTGAGACTATTGTACTTAGGCATCCATGTAGCTTAAAAATATTATCAAACACAATTTAAGCTACTTGTGTTGTAGTATAAGGGTGTGATAGAGCTATGAAGTGTCCATATTTTGTAAATCTATCCACAACAACTAGAACAGTGTCTTTTCCACTGACCTTGGGTAGCCCACTTATAAAATCCATAGAGATATCAGTGAAAACAGAAGTAGGGGTAGGTAAAGGTTGTAGCAAACCCGGACTAGCCACCCTCTCATACTTTGCTTTATGGCACACTTGGCAGTCTTCATCCGACTGCTTAACATCACTGTCACATTTCTTCCAAAAAAGTATTGCTTCAACCTTTGTAGTGTAGGATAATAACCTGAATGGCCGCCAATAGGAGAAGAGTGACATAGGTGTATGATATCTCTCCTTAACTGAACATCCTCCCCAATCACTACCTTATTCTTTCTTCTCAACATATTACCATCCCAGCCCAATGTTTAACTGCTCTATTCTACTGTAATTCTTGAATTATATCTTGCAATTTTGTATCAGCAACCCAACTAGCTTGAATTCTTGGCCATAAGCAAGGATCAATAGAACTTAGAGTCAATTCAAACAAAGCCAATCCTTCTACCCGAGATAAAGAATCTGCTACCTTATTATAAATTCCCTCTTTACAAACAAAGGTGTACTAGCCTTCTGTTCCAGTAGATACTTCAAACTTCTTTGATTAGTTTTGATTATGATGTGCTTCTGTATTAGATAGTGGTTCCAATGTTTTACTGCCATTAAGATGGCCAACAACTCCTTTTCATAAACTGGCATAGCCTGCTGTTTGACAGAAATACCCCTACTAACATAAGCCAAGGGATGACCATCCTGCATTAACACACCACCTAAACCTTTTGAAGAAGCATCTGTTTCAATGATAAACATCTTAGAAAAATCTGGTAGTGCCAATACTGGAGTTGTAGTTAACACTATTTTTAACTGTTCAAAAGCCAATTGAGCTTCTTGGTTCCATAAAAATGCATCCTTTTTAAAAAGATTGTTAAGAGGTTTAGCAATGGAACCAAAACATTTAATAAACCGCCTTTAACACCCTGCTAAGCCCAAAATCCTCTTCATTGTTTAATTGTTGACGGAGTAGGCCAAGTCACCACTGCTTCAATTTTAGTTGGATCTGTACTCACCCCTTCTTTGGTAATAACATGGCCTAAGTATTCAACATTAGACCCAACAAATGAGCATTTAGAATTCTTAGCTAACAGGGAATTGGTTTTGAAAAGCTCAAATACAGCCTCTAAATCTAACAAGTGTTGAGCCAAAGAGGAACTGCAAACTAATATATCATCGAAGAATACCAAAGCACACTTTCTGAGTAAAGGTTTGAAAGTTGTATTCATTAAAGCTTAGAATGTGGCTGGGGCATTAGTGAGACCAAAGGGTAGGACTAGGAATTCAAAATGGCCTTGATGAGTTCGAAAGGCTGTTTTGTGAATATCAGGCTCATACATTCTAGCCTGATGATACCCTGACCTTAAATCCAACTTAGAAAACACAGTAGATCCCCCCAACTCATCAAGCAACTCATCTATTAAAGGAATTGGAAAACTATTCTTAACAGTTGCATCATTTAGCTTCCTATAGTCAACACACATCTTCCATGTACCATCTTTCTTTTTTACTAACACAACTGGGGCTGCAAATGCACTAGTACTCTCCCGAGTTATGACCGTATCCAACAATTCCTGAGTCATTTTTTCAATAATATCTTTTTGAGCAGCTGGATATCTATAGGGCTTTTGGGCAACTACCTTTACCCCTTCTTTTAGAACAATCTGATGATCACACAACCTTATAGGTGGTAAGGCAGTAGGAGTATCAAATATCTCCTCATATTTCTTAAGTAAAGTGTCAAGTTGTTGTAAATCCTGCTTCCCTTGCACCATTGGCTCATGAACACCATTCTCTGGTTGTAAGCTAAATAATTGAGCACCAGCCATAGATTGACAATTAGAAAAAAATACTATCCAGCTTTTCACTAGAACACAATGATACATCAGTGTTTTTGTCACCTTTCAATTCACAAATTTTGTTACTAGCCTTAAACCTCATTGTAAGCTCTATAAAATTCCATGTTATATCATCCAAAATTTGCAGCCATTGGATACCCAATACCATATCATAATTGGCTAATGGAATCAACAGAACATCAGTAGTATACCAATTGCCCTGCATCATCCATTTCATATTTTCACACATCTTGGTACAGTTCATCAAGTTTCCATCTGCCACAGTGATCTTCATTGATGGCATATCCTTTGTAGGACATCTTATTCTTGTAGCCAATTTTTCATCTAAAAAAATAACTGTATATCCTGAATCTATGAGTATATGCAAGACCTTAGTGCCAATTGACCCGATAACCTTCTTTGTAGAATAAGAAATTACCCCCATTATGGCATTTAATGATATCTGTGGGTCTAATATTCTTGGCATCACAGACTCAACTTGTTCCTCTGGATCATCATCCCATATCTCAATTGAGAATAATTGTCTGTTATTACACTGATGTGTGGAAGGGTACTTTTCATTACAGCCAAAACATTCCCCTTTGCTCTCTTTTCTGCTATCTCTTTAGTGGATAGGGTTTTAGTGTATCTAGGTTTCATAGGAGGTGTTGTCAATAAAGGTAAGTTTGTGGCAGATAATGGTGAAGGGTTAAGGACAGGTTTAGAATGTGAATCACTGGTTTTATAGAAAGGCTTATAAGTTGTTTTATAGGAAGTAGGTTGTAATAATGCCAAATTGTCAGTTTGAGTTCTGGCCAACATATATGCTTCTGGTAGAGTTCTTGGTCTTAACAGTTTAATAGGATTTCCCACTTCAGGTTTAAGGGATCTTAAAAATAGGCTAATAGCATACTCTTCAGGAATACTCACCCTTGTTAAAGCTAAATCAAATTCATTACAAAGTTCTTGAATAGAACCTGTTTGTTTGATTGAAGCTAGTGCGGCCATAGCATGACAATCCATTGTCACAGCAAATCTAGAAGAAATAAAATTCTTGTATTCCCCCATGTTAACCCATCAATAGAACCCCCTCTAAATTTCACAAATGCTTGATGCCATAACAAAGCCATATCTTCTAAATGAATGATAGCACATCTTACCTTTTGATTCTCAGGAGTAGCATCAATGGAAGGCATTAACCAACCCTCCTCATTAGTACTATTGAATTTAGGGAATTCAATCTTGGCTATACGGCTGTAATTGTTCCCTCTTGTATCATTGAACTGATGATTAATCAGACCTTCCATTTGATTGATGTTTCTTGTACCACTTAAAGATTGAATTCCTTGCATAATTGCTTCCATTTGTGATTGTAACTTTGAGAAACTGAGATCTAACTGAATCTTAACAGCTTCAATTTCTTGATTACTATGAGTCATTGTTGATTTAATGGCATCCAGTTCTGTTAAATTGGATCCAGTGACTGTCTCCAATCTTTGCGATACAGAAATGAAATTTTTGGGTAATTGATTGAACAATTAATCAATTACAGAAATGAAATGAAATCAGGGATGAATTGCTCAAACAATTGAGAAATTCGGCTACAATTGAATAGAATTTGAACGAATTAGGGTTGAATTGAACGAAATCTGAACGAATTAGGGTGGAATTGAACGAAATCTGAACGAATTAGGGTTGAATTCAAGAACTTCCGAGGATCGGAAGCAGCTCTGATACCACTTGATATGATAGAAACAAGAATACAGAGAGAAGAAGTGTAATGATCAACCAAGCTATCATACATTCAGTTAATTCGGTTACTTATACTACCTTACAACTAACAATAACGACTAACAACTTCTTTTACAAACTAACCCCCAGCTATTAGCTAATGACTACTTAACCCTTCTGATTATATCTAAACATTTTTTACACTTTACCCTCCTCTACTAATACTCCGTAACATGGCTTCCTGGAAATAATATTCAATAAGACATCACCCTTTTCTTTTCCTTGGACTCCACCTTTCCCACTGGAGTTTGACTCTCCTTCCTTTTCCTAAAACCACTAGAGCTTTTCCAAGAATCAGAAGTTCCTGATGACCGAATGGTCACAACTCATTGCCCAATCCCTCAACTACACCTTTCAAAGCATCTGGTTACGGAAGATTCGTAAACGACAACTCATGAACAAACTCCTCGAGATCCTCATTAAAGTGCTTGATTATGCTTGAACCCTCTCTAGACTTATGAGGAATCTAGGACATTGGAAGAACAGACGAGGGCCCTGCCCCAGTGATTACCGAGGCCATGGAAGCTTGTCCTGATGCTGCATTGACAGTCCTTGTAGCTGCAACGTCAGGGTTTGGATCTTGAATGTTTTGAAAACTCTTATACATCTGCTCTATGAAGGGCATGTCACTAGGAGTATTGTCAAGAAAGTAGAAGTTTAAATCTTCGTTATCAAATGATTCTAACTGAAATGAGTCGCTTAGAGACATCTCTACACAAAATAGAACATGACACAGTGTAAGAATAATATAAAGAAACTTGACCGACCTAGACGTTCCCATACACTAAGCTTCATCCTTATACATAATGATCAGCCACCGGATGTCGTCCTCGTCCCAAATGCGGCTAATCCGGCCTATCAACAATATATGCTCCGAATACCAATTGATCTCACTTTTAATGGCCGCTAGGGCTTTAACCAGTTTAACATCACATCTAAAATCCTTATGCAGCTCCGTCTAGCTCCGTCTCCGTTGTCTGGTCTTTTAGTTGCCAAGACATTCCTTTGGATAAAGACCGATCATCCAGCCAGAAAAATGATCTTTCAAGTGTTTCAAACTAGACACGTCACCAGTATTACATTCCAAAGACCCCTTCCGTTGTTCAAAAGTGTACCCATCCCCGAAGTAATGTATGTGTAGAAATAAAGAAAATCATGAACATCTAGGAACTTATCTAAGGCTTGGCATGATATTACAAAGTGACTAACACAACTAAGCCCATAAGGATTAACCTGGGTCAAGTGAACCTGGTGGAACTATAAAGCTCTCATAAAAAAACTTAGTAAACGGGACATGGTAATTCAAAAAATTGCAGACACGCGAGTAAAACTCGAACTTGCGGGCGGGGAAGGGAATCATCTATGTCCATGGTTCAGATTGAATTGGGTTCAAGGACAAGAGTATCTCATACTCTTACAAAAACTTTTCTACTTTCTTTTCGATCATAAGCCTAAAACTAGTGCTCATATTATACTTTTTTGACATTATTAAAGAGATAAGGCAGAGGGATGCACCTGGCACAACAAAGCTGCAGGTCTGAAACACCGTGACAAGGCGAGGACTTGGAAATGGTCCGGTGGAAACCAGAGATGAAGAGGTAAAAAGGTGAAAAAGGAATGTAAAAAGGAGTTCAATTAGGGAAAAGGATGGTGCCAAACATTTGTCGCCAAGTGGCATATCCAATGAAAAGTCACATGTCACATCCAGGGGATAAAACTACGGTCACATGCAGCTCACTCACAAGGACGTGCCAAGTCATGTTGTTCAGGCCCCTTGCAACACACACTCAATTCACAAACTCACGTATATGTTATGTATGTAATCTTGCAAAAGGAAAAAAATGTTAACAATGAAGGTGAAAGCTTTTGTCGAATGAAAAATGGGTGTACTTTATATTCAATAAACAAACGAGAACATATAATTTTGTATTGTAAAGCAGATAATATAATCACAAGCAACAAATTATAATCAACGCCTATTTTATATCATACTCAAATCATTTGATTACAATACAATTGACTCTACAAACTCCCCTAAGCCTGATCACATACAAATTTTTTCGTACAAAAGAGAATGGAATGTGATGAATAGATCTCTAAAATGTGAGATCTATTTATACTAAGTACAAAAGATCTATTTACAATCAATTGACGTGACATTGACAGTGACATCTAACATTCCTAAAAGAAAAGATTCCACATATGTTAGCAAACGTTTGTGGAAATCTAACATCTGATCTAATAAAACTAAACATCTGTTACAAAGCAAAATATTATTACATAGAGGAAACCATTGATCTTCAAACTGTTGTTGCTTCATTACAAAGATCTGTTTGCCCTGAACAGGTGTTTGGTCTTATTAAACAGAACTTTACTTCAACAGCACTTTGGTCTTGATTAGTACTTGGTTCTTCTTCAATAGTGGTTTCCAAGGCTTGATCAGATGTTAGTATATATGTGACAAACGACAAAAATATCCGGTAATTTCATACAACTTAATCACTGTTTAGTATACAATTACGTGCATTAGACTTAATTATGTTATGTTTGAGTCTCAAAAGTCTAGCAATCTTCAGGAAACGCATAATATTGCATATTACATGTTCGTATTCGCCGTGTCGTGTGCGATAAAAACTATTACAAAGACCATTGGTAAATTATCTGAACACACTATTCATGTCAGGAGAGTTCGGTACTCCCCCTCCCCCTGAAACGACGTACATAAGACATGAAATAATGTACAATGCAACATATATAAAACCCTAAGTGGGGAAACAAGAGTGTATAGTATAAATTTTCGGAAAATATACCAACACAAAATTTTTCCAATCCGATCCATAAAATCTACATTCTCAATAAACCGGTTACAATTACGTTAACAATGGAACATTATATGGACAATGTTAATGATCACAAATAGTATCAAGGGCATCATATAATTAAAGTTTGTATATCCTCATGATATATATATATATATATATATATATATATATATATCATGAGGATATACAAACTTTAATTACTAAGTAATGTTACGTAAGTGGCCGTTAATTTATCCGAAAGCGAAACTAGTGTCAGTTGATCATCCAATTACCAACCAGACATTGTCTAGTAAACTAGTTAAGCTAGTTTAAGGACGTAAGACTTTATTATCATTCAAATCATCTTAATTAACAATATATAACAACCAAAATATCCATAGAAAGGAATTCAACCCATGCTTAAACAAATAAACAACGGAAAACAAATCAAATGCAATCCAAGACACCCTCCTCCCACTAGATTCCGGCCACAACATGGGCCCCACACACCTCTCCTAACTTGATATTTGTAAGATATGGGGGCATGGTCTTGCTTTGACTAGAAGTGTACATGATGATATGTAAACCAAGACCCCAAACCTTATCCATTACCATATCATTTTCACCTTTCAAAACACGCATATAACTCCCCCCCCCATCTCTCTAGAAATCGGCCAAACATCACCACTTTCTTCCTTTTGTTTTCAAAATCTAAACAACATTTCTAAGTTCGTTTCATGAAGATTTAAGGTTGTGACAAATGTTGGGGATCATCAAGAAGGCTTTTTCACAAGACTAGGAGCTTTCATCTTCTTCTTTTCTTCATCCAGATCATCCCTAGCCATAAGTGCTAGATGTAAGTCCATAATACACCTCATTTTGTTTCTTATTATGGATGGAATCTAGAAGTACAAGTTGATCATGCAAAAACCTTGTTAAAATATGCATGTAAACCTTAAAACAAACAATATAAACTAACTTATATAAGTACCCTTGTGTTGTTATTAGTGTTAGTGTTTGTTGGTGATGAGGTTGTGAATGGATTAAACTTGCAAAATGCTGGTTAAAGTAGATCTAGCAAAGGGTATGTGTAGATCTGGTAAGTTATATCAACAAAAGTATCATGAACTTGTTAAATGAGCTCAAAATGGTTTTTAAAGTATTATGAAGTTTATATGTTTTCATAAACACCAAGTTCATGATTTTTGATCTTGAAAGAATATAAAAGATTGTATAAGTATAAACTTGTGTAAAAATTGGATGAACATGAAAGGTTGTTTTCTTGAACGATCTAGTGCTATATGAAAAGTTCATGATCTTAGTTGTTGAAAAATGTATAGAAGTTGATCTTGTTAAATTGAAAATTTGTTGTTTTTGATATAAAAGGTTGCGATTATTGTGAGAAACTCGAAATTAACGATGATTTTGGTGAATTTGATCTGTTGTTAAACATGGGAAACCTGATAATTTAGGGGAAACTATGGTAAATTTTTCCAAAAATATAATTATGATTAATCATGACTAAACAAGGATTTATAAAGTTAAAAATGGATTACTGCCCCTAAACAAGTTTATACATAGTTTTGGTGGAAAAATGAAAGTTAAAATAACTAGAGTTTTCGTAAATCTAAAATGAATATTAATAAATATTTTAACGGGAAAATATATATATATTTAGCAACCATGTGAAAATGTGTATTGTGTATATATTTGTGCGAATACTTGTATATAGTAAGTATAATGTACCTACAAAACATGTAAGGAAAGCATGAAAAAGTAAAAATACATATAACCCCTCTTGGACATAAAGAATACAAGGACAAGTTATAAACAATATTAGGTGAAGAATATATATATATATATATATATATATATATATATATATATATATATATATATATTTCTCTAAAAAATATAATTATGAAAAAGTCTAAAAATCACTACAGAAGAATTTATTCACGAAATACAAAGATACATATAAATATGTATACATACCTATATGTACAAATACGTGCCAATGTATACACTTAGTGAGAAGACAAGGTTATAAGTATTATGCATGTATGTACAAATGCAACACAAGTACCTAATTTAAAAATATATAAGTAAGTATATATATATATGGGTACGTGTATACGTACATACTATTTGCTCCCACCCCTTTCCCCCATAAATGAGGAGTTTTTGAATTTCTCACTAACTATAAAATTTTAATTGAACCCTCAATAATAATATATTTGCTCGAGCTTATGACTGCGAATGTTCCTAATGATCTTGAATTTGTAAGTACATATACAGATTATAAAATATCACCTATCATTCTTAAATACGATATGTCAATCAGAAGCATGTCTACAACCTTAGGAGCTCAACCATTTTGGGGGACAAAGCCAAGAAAAATTAGAGGGCCCTTTTCAAACTTCATATGCTAAAAATCATAAAAGTCAAACACAAGCTTATATTATATTTTTCATTTAATAATAAAGAACATAGCTTACTTAGAAGATTTTGGTTGATCATTTGATTTTAGAAAAATATGAATGCCACTAACCACCAAGTCTTTGCTGATAAAAGATGATAATATTAGACCAAAATAAATAAGTAGTAAAAATGTCACTTTGCATTTAGAGGAAATCCAGTAGCAACAAAAAAATAACTTTATGCTCAAGTAGGGTGCAACACCCCAAAAAAATTATAATAAATTACCTTTTGTTTAAATGTTTAATTGATATATCTAAGTTTAAATAAATGATTGAAAGTTTATAAAGAATGAAAATATACTAAAATGTCAACAAAGGTAACTATAAGGGCTAATTGTGTAAATGTAAGAATTAAACAAGTAAAAAGGAAGTTCAGTGTTTTGGTGGGGGTGTTTGGTCACAAGAAAAGCAGGGGACAAGGAGAAACCCTCTACTTCAATTCAACTCAAAGAAATTCAGCAATTAAACATTATTTAGAATGAGAATCGAATGCATGAGCTTAGTTACTCCTTGATCTAAGTGTATTAAATATAAGATAAGTTAAATTTTGTGTTTTGAAGCTCCTTGATAAGTGGGTGTTAATCAATCCGTGAGAATTGTATGAATCTGAGTTTATATATATGTTAATATTGTCATATAGGATGTAAATCGTGCTTGAATTTGATTGCATTGAAGGATTTATAGTGATGTTAAGATGGTGAAGATTATGAGAAATCGAAATGTGAAAGTATAAGTACTAACGGATTAATAGATTATCGTGTTGTAGACTAAGAAACTATGTGAAATTGGTTGTAAAGATCAATTGTGATATGAACTAGTTAAGATATGCATATAACACTTGTATATTATGCTTTGATAGTAATACGCATACCAAGTGTTTGATGAAATGCCTTAGTTAAGAATGGTTGTAAATTGATTCCCGACTTTACATAATGAACATAACTTGAGTATGTATATGACGTATGTGAAGTTCTTGTGATGTCGTGTTCAAGAACATATGCGAAGTAAACGCAAGGCATGAATTTTAAGTGTAAACGTTATGTATAGGTGTGAAGGAAGAAGGTTCGAGTCACTCGAAGCAACAAGGGAATCTAGAACGAGGTACGTTACTTGTACGATTATGGTTCTATTATAGTTGTTTATTATTAACTATTGTGGTTTATGAAATCGGTAAAAGAAGGAACATATGCAAGACTCATTACGAATGGGTCGAATAAATTAGAATGATTTGTATAAAGAATGATAGTATATTAGACCCTTCATGAATGGATCGAAAGGTCTAGAATGAATGAACAAAGAATGACGGTATGAAGACTATACCATGTTTGGATTCAAGCGCAAGAATGTTGGTCCTTGTAATAAGTGAATATATGAGGTTAAACTAATGGCTTAATAGTCATGAGATCGTAAGCTAAAATTTTATGTTACTAGAAAAGAAATTATGGTTAACGATATTAACTTTTGATGTTGTGATGTAGGTAAAACTCAAGTTTAGTTGGACATGCTTCGCCCGGAATCGAACACACTACTAATGCCCTCTATGCGCTTCTGCAAATTTTGTAAAGATGATAACGGGTCAAAATACTTTTGATACAAATAGCTTTTGTTTAGATGTTAACTTTAAACCTTAGAAGGCTATGTCTTTTGTAAATCCTAGTTGGTTGTAAATGTTTAAATGGAAAAGTTTTTGTATGGACAATTTAGTTTACTTATAATGAAATGGTCAAGATTTAAAGTTAGTCATAACTTTTTGTCGATAAAGTATTGGAAGTTGACCTCGTGAAAAGTGGGCATTACAAGTTGGTATCAGAGCCTAGGTTTAAGGGATTTAAGCATTAAGTGCTTGAACTCAAACCGAAAGCTCGTGCCTAGTTTGTTTCGTTTCAAGGCGTGAAGCAAGTAAGTACAATTAAAGTTTTAGAATTATTGCGTAACGATTAGTTTCGTTACGGATAGTTACGGATGGTTACGGGAGGATACGAAAATTGTTACGGGATGTTATGGATGAATACGCGTCATTTCAGAACGTTTCGGGTCAATTTGGGTTGGAACTGGACTTGGAAACGTGTTAAACAAGCAAAATTGCGGCAAAACAACGCTGGTAACACAGGGGAGGCATCGCTGACGCCCCCAGGTGCGTCGCCGACGCTGGTGTTTCTTCCCGACGCCCAAACCCGCTGTCTATGGAAAATTTCATCGACGCGAAATGTAGAAGGCGTCGCCGACGCCCCCAAGTGCGTCACCGACGCCCAATGCTGGTCCAAGAATGCTGATTAAGTTGTTTTGTTCCATAAGAAGTTCCGAACCTTCCGAAACCTGTCCCGTAACCCTTAAAAAGTCTCGAAAGGCCAAAATAACTAATGGAGAGCATGCGAATCTAGTTAAACTATGTTAAGGTTTGTTGAGAACATAATGTCTTTGAAAGAAGGTTAAGAATGTATGAAATAATGATAAGTCCTACGACTCATTAATGTTATGTAGATGATTGTGACCTTTTGCTCACATCAGATTGTGCATCACGTTATCAATGGTTATAAATGACCACAATAAACTAATGATTGTGTAATGTTAATGAAAGAATGTTGCAATTGTGTAGATGGCGGATGATAGGGACTTGAATAATGAAGAATTGGCACGACAAGAAGCATTGAACGAGAAAATTTCCGAAGAAGTGGGAAGGGCTATACAAGCAAACTTACCCAAACTAGCCCAAGAAGTGGAAAGTCATGTACTTGAAGCAGTTGAGTCTATGATGGTAAGTAAAATAGAGGAATTGAAAGAGTTGATTGGTGAATCCCAAAGAAAGAAGGGGGCTCGTAGGTGTACGTATAGGGATTTTATGGCGTGTAACCCCACGTCATATAATGGTGAGATCGATCCAATAAAATGCCAAAGATGGATCGCTAACATGCAGGCCGTTTTTGTCCGTAGTCGGTGCGAAAAGGAGGATCAAGTAATGTTTGCTACGGGACAACTCCAGCTTCAGGCCAAGGACTGGTGGGATGCCCATTGTAAGGAATTGGGTGAGGATAAGCTTCAAGCCTTAACGTGGCAAGAATTTAAAGAACCATTCTTAAAGTATCATTGCCCACAGTCAGCAATTGATAGGATTCAAGAAGAATTCCTACGTGTTCGACAAAAGGATGAGTCAATCGTCGAGATCACTAATACATTTCTTGACAAGTTGAAATTTTGTCAAGATTTCGTGAAGTCGGAAAGGATGAAGATAACTCGCTACCACGACATGTTGAAGGCAGAGTTTAGAGAATTCATCACTCTTTCAAAATGTGAAACCTTAAACGAGCTCATCAATTGGGCCCGAGATAGGGAAATTGAGCTTAGACGACAAGTGGAAAGGGGTGAGAAGAGATCATCGGAAAAGTTCACCAATCTAAGCCCGACAAAGAACAGAGGTATCAATATTATGGTAAAAAGGAAAAAGCGAAGGGTAGTATCCCAAATGCAAGACTTGCGAGAAGCTCCACACAGGGGAGTGTCTAATGGGTAAAAAGGGATGTTATAACTGTGGTCAAGAAGGACACCCGTATTATAAATGTCCTAACCCCTCGAGAACTTGCTTCAATTGCTTTCAACCGGGTCATATCAAAGCCGAATGCCCAAAGCTTCAACAGAAGACGGCAAGGAAGGAGGGAAGGAAGAAGTCTCTAAGGCTCGGAGCAGAATGTTTCAGATGATCTCTGAAGAAGCTAAGATTCTCCCGGATGTCGTGACAGGTATATTTTTACTGGACTCGATGCCTACGTATGTGTTATTTGATACTGGAGCTAGTTGGTCCTTTGTATCTAATGAATTAATGTTGCACTCCTCTTTTAAAACTGAAAAGATGGTTATGCCCTTAGAAGTTGAGATAGCCGATAGCAAAAGTTATTTGTTATATGAAGTGTGTAAGAACTGTAAGATCATTATAGAGGATGAAGAGTTTGATATTGACCTTATTCCGATGACGTTGGGGGAATTCAAGGTCGTGATAGGTATGGATTGGTTAACCCGATACCATGCCAAAATATTATGAAAGCAAATTCATGTCCTATCACCCGGGGGAAAGTGGGTAAGCATACAAGGGGAAAGGAACGTCGAGCCAGATCTTTGCACTATCGTTCAAGCGATCAAGTACGTAAGAAATGGGAATAAGCATTTTTGGCCTATGTAATAGACGCTGAAAGGGATACTCGAAGGTTCGAGGATGTCAAGATTGTGAATGAGTTTCCGGGTATATTTCCTGAAGAATTACCGGGACTTCACCCGAACGAGAGGTGGAATTTAGAATCGAGCTAAACCCGGAAGCGAAACCGGTGGCCAAGGCTCCTTATAGATTGGCCCCAACCGAGATGAAGGAACTAATGACTCAAATACAAGAATTACTCGATAGGGGTTTTATACGCCCAAGTGTTTCACCTTGGGGAGCGCCAATTCTATTTGTATAGAAGAAAGACGGTTCGATGCGCATGTGCATCGATTACCGAGAATTAAACAAGCTAACAATTAAAAATCGTCATCCCTTGCCTCGAATCGATGATCTTTTTGATCAACTTCAAGGGGCAAGCTGGTTCTCAAAGATTGATTTACGTTCGGGCTATCACCAAGTAAGAGTATGAGATGAGGATGTAGCCAAGATTGCATTTAGAACCCGTTACGGGCATTATAAGTTCCTAGTAATGTCGTTCGGGTTGACTAACGCGCCATCCGCATTTATGGACCTTATGAATAGGGTGTGCTGACCCATGTTGGATAAATCTGTAATTGTGTTCATAGACGACATCTTAGTATACTCTCGAAGAGAAAAGAACATGCCCAACATTTGCGTGAAGTACTCAAGACACTCCGTAAGGAGAAGCTATATGCAAAATTTTCTAAGTGTGCTTTTTGGTTAAGGGAGGTACAGTTTCTTGGCCATGTAATAAATGCAGCGGGCATCCTTGTGGACCCCTCTAAAGTAGAGGCCGTGACGAAATGGGTTTCCCCGAGGAACCGGGCGAAGTAAGAAGTTTCCTAGGCTTGGCCGGTTATTATAGAAGGTTCATTGAGAACTTTTCCAAAATAGCCTTGCCTATGACTAAGCTAACAAAGAAGAATGAGAAGTTCATATGGGGAGCGGAGCAAGAAAAGCCTTTCAAACATTGAAAGAGAAACTGTCAAGTTCTCCTGTGTTAACCTCACCTGAAGGAACGGAAGATTTAGTTGTGTATACTGATGCTTGCGTCATGGGTTAGGATGTGTCCTTATGCAAAGAGGCAGGGTTATTGCGTATGCTTCAAGACAATTGAAGCAGCATGAGAGTAATTATCCAACCCATGATTTAGAAGTAGCGGCGGTAGTATTCGCCTTAAAAATATGGAGGCATTATCTGTATGGGACGAAGAGTACAATATATTCAGACCACAAAAGTCTGAAATATTTTTTCGAGCAAAAGGATCTAAATATGAGGCAATGAAGATGGTTGGAGCTTATTAAGGATTATGATTGTGATATCTATTATCATCCCGATAAGGCTAACGTGGTGGCAGACGCACTAAGTCGAAAAGAACATCCGCCCCCAATTCGGGTGAAATCGATGAAGATGTTAGTCACACCTAATTTCCTTGAAAGGATACGGGAAGCTCAATTCAAGTTGCTAAATACAGAAAATCAAAAGGAAGAAAGAACCAAAGGATTTGCGCACAACTTAGAAGAGAATGCAAGTAGGATTAAAACAAGGTATGGCCGAATCTGGATACCTTGGCGTTGTGATGTGAAGGAGTTGCCATTCGAGGAAGCCCATAAGTCGCGATACTCGGTCCACCCGGGAGCCACAAAAATGTATCGAGATTTGAGAAAGAATTATTGGTGGCCAGGGATGAAACGTGATATCGTTAAGTACGTTGCTAAGTGTCTAACTTGTTCACAAATAAAGGTGGAACACCAAAAAATGTACGGAAAGTTGCAACCTCTGTAAATTCCGGTATGGAAATGGGAGGACTTGACCATGGATTTTGTAACCAAGCTTCCTAGGACACGAAAGGGGCATGATGCTATATGGGTCATTGTCGACCGCCTTACCAAAAGTGCACACTTCCTGCCTATTCGTGAAACTTATCCCTCAGAAAGGATGGCTGAAATTTTTGTGAATGAAATCGTATCCTGACACGGAGTACCCGTGTCCATTGTGTCAGATCGGGACACGCGGTTTACTTCTCGTTATTGGCAAAAATTTCATGAGAAAATGGGTTACATTTCAGTACCGCATATCACCCCCAAACGGATGGTCAATCTGAGCGAACCATTCAAACGCTCATGGATATGTTGAGGGCATGTGTTATGGATTTTGGTGGAAGTTGGGATGACCACTTACCTTTAGTGGAATTCTCATACAACAATAGCTATCACAATAGCATCCAAATGGCGCCCTATGAAATGTTGTAAGGAAGGACATGTAGAACTCCCACATGTTGGGGGAGGTGGGGCAAAGAGAAATTGCACCTAAGGATGTAGTGGCCAAGACTAATGAGAAGATTGATCTTGTACGGGCTCGATTAAAGGCGGCACACGACCGACAAAAAGTATATGCAGATCGAAGAAGGCGTTCCATTGAGTTTCAAGTAGGGGACCTCGTGTTATTTAAAGTTTCACCTTGGAATGGTATAATTCGATTTCGTAAACGAGGGAAACTGGGTCCTCGTTTTACTGGACCTTTCAAAATCTTAGCTCGAGTCGGGAAAGTGGCTTATCGGTTGGAATTACCGCCAACCTTAGATGGAATACGTCACAATTGAGAAAGTGCTTAGCGGATGAGACGGCGTACGTACCCCTCGATGATATCGAATTGGATGAATGATTGAACTACGTTGAAAGACCGATAGCTGTCAAGGATTCCAAGGTAACGCACCTACTTAACAAGGCAATAAAGCAAGTCTTAGTGTAATGGCAACACCGAAAAGGATCGGATCTTACATGGGAATCAGAAGATGAAATGAGGGAGCACTACCCGACATTATTTGGTACGAATTCAGGTTTCGAGGACGAAACCTCCTTTAAGGAGGGTAGACTTGTAACACCAAAAAAAATGTATAATAAATTACCTTATGTTTAAATGTTTAATTGATATATCTAAGTTAACATAAATGATGAAAGTTTATAAAGAATGAAAATTATACTAAAATGTCAACAAAGGTAACTATAAGGGCTAATTGTGTAAATGTAAGAATTAAACAAGTAAAAAGGAAGTTCAGTGTTTGGTGGGGGTGTTTGGTCACAAGAAAGGCAGGGGACAAGGGGAAACCCTTCTACTTCAATTCAACTCAAAGAAATTCAGCAATTAAACATTATTTAGGATGAGAATCGAATGCATGAGCTTAGTTACTCCTTGATCTA
This sequence comes from Scalesia atractyloides, assembly GCA_947069175.1. Taxonomy (NCBI): domain Eukaryota; kingdom Viridiplantae; phylum Streptophyta; class Magnoliopsida; order Asterales; family Asteraceae; genus Scalesia; species Scalesia atractyloides. Next base: position 43,802,996 of record CAMTDV010001634.1, read on the forward strand.
AGTGTATTAAACAAATGGTAAGTTAAATTTTGCGTTTTGAAGCTCCTTGATAAGTGGGTGTTGATCAATCCGTGAGAATTGTATGAATCAGAGTTTATATATATGTTAATATTGTCATATAGGATGTAAATCGTGCTTGAATTTGATTGCATTGAAGGATTTATAGTGATGTTAAGATGGTGAAGATTATGAGAAATCGAAATGTGAAAGTATAAGTACTAACGGATTAATAGATGATCGTGTTGTAGACTAAGAAACTTTGTGAAATTGGTTGTAAAGATCAATTGTGATATGAACTAGTTAAGATATGCATATAACACTTGTATATTATGCTTTGTTAGTAATACGCATACCAAGTGTTTGATAAAATGCCGTAGTTAAGAATCATTGCAAATTGATTCCCGACCTTACATAATGAACATAACTTGAGTTGTATATGACGTATGTGAAGTTCTTGTGAAGTCATGTTCAAGAATATATGCGAAGTAAACGCAAGGCATGAATTCTAAGTGTAAACGTTATGTATAGGTGTGAAGGAAGAAGGTTCGAGTCACTCGAAGCAACAAGGGAATCTAGAACGAGGTACGTTACTTGTACGATTATGGTTCTATTATAGTTGTTTATTATTAACTATTGTGGTTTATGAAATCGGTAAAAGAAGGAACGTATGCAAGACTCATTACGAATGGGTCGAATAAATTAGAATGATTTGTATAAAGAATGATAGTATATTAGACCCTTCATGAATGGATCGAAAGGTCTAGAATGAATGAACAAAGAATGACGGTATGAAGACTATACCATGTTTGGATTCAAGCGCAAGAATGTTGGTCCTTGTAATAAGTGCATATGTGAGGTTAAACTAATGGCTTAATAGTCATGAGATCGTAAGCTAAAATTTTATGTTACTAGAAAATAAATTATGGTTAACGATATTAACTTTTGATGTTGTGATGTAGGTAAAACTCAAGTTAGTTGAACATGCTTCGCTCGGAATTGAACACTACTAATGCCCTCTATGCGCTTCTTGCAAATTTTGTAAAGATGATAACGGGTCAAAATACTTTTGATACAAATAGCTTTTGTTTAGATGTTAACTTTAAACCTTAGAATGCTATGTCTTTTGTAAATCCTAGTTGGTTGTAAATGTTTAAATAGAAAAGTTTTTGTATGGACAATTTAGTTTACTTATAATGAAATGGTCAAGATTTAAAGTTAGTCATAACTTTTTGTCGATAAAGTATTGGAAGTTGACCTCGTGAAAAGTGGGCATTACATAGGGTTGTCCAAAAAGCTCATGGCTCGGATTTAGATCGAATTTAGCTTGGAAAAGGCTCGCTCGATATGGCTTGACGGCTTGGTTAGAAAGCAAGCCTAGCTCAACTTGATTCGTAAGGTGCCACGTTTGGCTCGCTAGTTAGCCTGACTTAGTTTGGTTTGATTATCTTACCATTAGTATATTTTATTTTTATTTGCATGTAATATATTATAAAAATGGGTGTTATATGCGGGTATTTAGATGTGTACGTAGTTGGATATCTATGGTATATCGGGGGGTTGATTAGAATGCTAATGAACTTATATGTAATTTGTTGAGATTTGAAAATTATTTTATATTGGGTTGAACTTGATTTTGTCTTGTTAAACTTATTTAAATAATTTTCTTTTCAACTATGATATTTTAGATTATTGAGTTTGGAGACCTATATATATATATATATATATATATATATTTTGAAATTCAAGCCAACCAAGCCACGCCAAGCCAAGCCGAGCTCTTGCTTAGATTTCAGCTCAGATTTAAATCCGAGCCGGCTCGGTTTATAATCGGGCCGAGCCAGAGCTTCTGGCTCAGCTGAGCTGATACAACCCTACGCCCAAGACTGTAAAAAAATGTTTTCTGGGTATAAAATACAGTGGCTCTCAAATGACACAAGTCTTTTTGGACTAATTAATCTCAAATTAAGAAAAATTCCACCAAATTAAAAACAATGTAGATAAATGTAAGAATAGTAACAGAAATTCTAATATACTCAAAATCCTTCTTAATAAACTAACATTTAAACAAGAGTATTTGAGTCCCATGACAAACCTGTGAAGCTAATATTTGAAGTTCCAGGCTAGTTCCAAACCATGGTCCATGTCATCAGCATCTTTGGTTCTTCCTTTGCAGCTTCTTAGCATAAAAGCATAAGACTACAATGAATTACATAGACCTTTAAAAGCAAGAAAACTAACTACAACTCACCAAAATACAAAATGCAAACATACGTCTCTTACTTGATCCTTGTTAAAAAAGTAACAGCTCTAGGGATGCGTTTAAATCACGTTTCAGAATCAACAATTAAAGTTATTTAGTGGCCAGGAGCAAATGATCTAGCAAATATATAGTATTAAGGTTTAAATATATACCCTTCAAACATCCAAGATAAAACTCTTAAACAAACCTCATAGTCACAAATGTGTGCTACCTTATCCCAAAAAAAAAAAAACAAAAAACAAAAAAAATTACTATTGCCGCCTCTGGGAAATTACATCTCTACAAATTGTAATCAAATTAGGATAATACGACTGGTCTTATTTTAGCAAGGAAACGATACAGAGAATTCAGGCAAAACAGTGTAATGTTATGGGCCTGGGCTGTCATCGAAGAAGCTCAAGCAGGAGCCCAAGAGGGTGCATGAACACAAAAAGTCCACAACTTAGTCGCATGCATGTAGCCAGTTTGTTGCAACGTTCATCTTTTTAATATTTGAATAATTGGTTTGAATAATTAGTGGAATTAGTCTTGAGGAAATAATGGACACATGGGGATGCCCAACGGTCTCCAAATTGTTAGGGGTTAGTTTAATTGATTTATTTCTTTTGCTTGGAATTGCCTATATATAGCCGTAGGTTGTTAATGAAGGTATGCATGAATTTAATTAAACAAATCTCTATATCTTTTTTATTTTCTATATGCACTCTTTCCAAATTCTTTGGCAAAACTGTTCAAGAACCATAATATGTACCTTCAACAATATTGGGTAAAACTAGTAGGCGACCTTTCGAGTTACTAAGCGTTCCATTTTTTAGACCTCTATCCAGAGCTAGCATCTTGTGAGACCTGAGATAAAGAGAAAGTGAGTGAGCGACCAAAAAACTTGCAGATCATTTGGTCTAATTAAAAGAATTAAACAAGGGAATTTGGATAAATATGTGAGCCGTAGATTTAGGGTTTGGAAGGGAGTGGGAAGAAGACGGATAATAGTAAATATATATCAAAGGAACTACGCTTCCATAATGATTTTTGTTTTCATTTTTTTATTATAATTCCTTTTAGCCCATTTTGTTTTTCATTTGTGGGTGTTAGAAGAAGATGTTCTAGTGACTATTAGAAGAAGATGTTCTATAAAATTTTGAATACGTGACGCACTTATTTGTATTTAGCCTTGACCTAAATTTAATCTATAAAATTCGTTGGGGATTGAATATTAGTTTCAAATCAGATCCCATGCATATTTTTTAGTATGCAATTTATAATTTAATGCCTTTATTAAAATGATAGAATCCACACTAAATGAATGAAAGTTGAAAATCAGGATCTTTCCATATACAAAAGACGTTAAAGACTAAAATATCAGTCCCTAATTCGATTTATTTATGAGATATTAAGAATTGATATTTAGTCTTTAATATGTCGATGATATATTAGAGATCGAAGATCATTCGCCAATATACTTGAAATTTCTTTCATTATAAAGGGAATATAGTTGAGACTAACGTTCAGTTGCAATAAGTTTCTCCAGAACCTAGTTATAGACACTCCAGAACCTTATGTTACGTAGATACATTTGTAACTGAAATTTAGTCTCAAATAAGGTGTCAAAATATTAGTGCCTGAATATTAGTCACTAACACACGTCGCAAAAAAAAAATCAGTCACTAATATTTTTAGTGACCCCAAAAAATCAACCCTAATATTTCTAGTGACCGATTAATCAGTCACTAAAAATATTAGGGACTGATTTTTTTTTGCAACGTGCGTTAGTGACTAATAATAGTCACTATTACGTACTCGAGACTGATATATCGGTATCTAATAATTTAGTCTCTAATAATCACTTTTTTGTAGTGGCAAATTCCTCTTCTAAACAAGGAAGTCAACATCAGGAGGTTGTTAGTTCATAGAAATATGTTGGTCTCATGGCAAAGCAAAAAAGCAAATAGCAGTATCTAATTCTACAGCAGAGGCAGAGTATATAGTTGCTGCAAGTTGCACTCCACAACTCCTGTGGCTTCAAAATCAAATGCTTGATTTTGGTATAACTGCTTCAAAAGACACCATTATTTTTGGATAGTCAAGCAGCTTAAAACATTAATTAGAACCCACTGTCACATTAAAAAACAAAGCACATTGACATCCGTCATCACTTTGTAAGAGATTGTTCCACTAAAGATCAATTAACAGATGTGTTCACAAAAGCATTGGACACGTCTACTTTTAAAAAATTGATCTTCAGAATTGGGAGATTAAATAGAGACTGAAAATATTTTCTAGTTCTCTAAATAAAAACATCAAGATATTTTAAAAAAAAATAAAAAATGTTTTTAAAACAAAGAAAAGATTAATAAAATCAACAAAAAAACTCTGTTCCAATGAATGTAACATCTGTTTTAGTGTTTCACACTCTACTAATATTGGTTAACCACTATTTAAGGAAAAGAACCATTGATTCACTAACCACTATTTGATTACAAAAGTCAAATAGATCCACTATTTTAACACAACTCACCACTGTCACTCAATCAAAACTCTGTTTAACCCAACATAGGTTTGAAACATGGGTTTCCATACTGCTCGAACCACTGATCTGGTCTTGTAAACATCTAGTGAGCACAACAGAGGTTTCACACAAATATTTTGAAAACATATCTTATCTTTCTTCATCAAAGGGTTTTGTTAAACAGGGATTTGCTTTAACAAATAAAAACTTGCCAGGTGACCAGAAAGGTAGCCGTTTGGCTACGTCGTCAGCACTGCTAAAAACCTTATAGAATGCCTAACCATACTGAGGTTATCCTTACTTGTGTGATAAACTCTGAAATTTCAAAATTCTCTCTCCTATAATCAAAAAGATCATCGATTCAAAGATTTTAACTTTTCACTTAAAAAATCATCTGCTTAAAAGATTTTCAAAAGAGTTGATTTACTTTCACAATGGCTCACTTGAAACCACCACACAACTATCTTCCATTTCTTGTGAAATCTTCTGCAAACATAGAATTTCACTCGATCATCGATACTATCACGTCATCAAAATACCACAACATTCTTACTGGTGATGCACCCATCCATCTACAAAACAATGAAGAGTTTTGGGAAAAGTTAGGTTTTTTGCTTCATGACAAAAAGCCCTCTACCATTATTTCAATTGTAAATAGTGTTGTTGTTCAGATCGCACTAGAGTTGATTTCCACAACTTATGGATTAAGTGATGAGACAGGTAGTGAAACTTTTCCAAACACTGATCTTCATTATGAATTCATAGAAAGGGGGTATGATGGACAAATGGCAGGGGCAACAATTTATAAACCTAATATTTCGCCTGCCATGAAATTTTTCTTCCATGCCCTACTTATATGTCTTTCACCTAAAAGCACTACATATAATGAAATTTCTTTGAAAATACATTATTTAGGATATGCAATTTTAACAAATGCTAATTTTAAGCTATCCAAAACTTTGTTTCTTAACATGGTTGCAAATGTCAAAGTCCAGAAAGATGGCAAACTGAACGCCTTTCTTTTATCCCAAGACTGATAAGATGTATTTTTCAAAGGGTCTTGCCACCAGATATTTTTTAAAAGGTGAGGCATTTAACATAAAAATTCTTTCAAACGAAACATTCACCCGCATGAGAGAAAGTGTGGTTGAAGAAAAATGTTTAGATAAACCAGCAACAAATGTTACAACATCTATTGCAGAGCCCACTGCTCCTGGTGACCACAGTACCCAACCCAGTACTGTGAAACACATACCAGCCATTCCAAAAAAGACCACTTCAATCCGCAAACCCAAAACCGAAAAAAAAAACCAAAAATGGTTACTCTGTAAGATGAGGTGCCAGAGGAGCCTGTTGTATCACAAAAGCGGCAAACATCTGTTGTTACTTCCGCACAACAGATGCAAACACCTCCATCTATCAAAACTCCTCACATATCCTCACGAAGGATTGTTTTGTAAGCACAGGGAACCCACATCAAGAGGGAGATGACTCATTTGAGTATTTCTTCTCAAGCCCCTCTACTAGGGCTGCTTCTCTTTATACTCCACCCACAACACTTAGGTTTTCCACCATAAAACCATTGCTTGATGCACTTAATAACCCTGACTTGCATAAACCCAGTTCCTCTAAACAACAAGTCGCTGAAAGTATACCTTCACAAGTGACTAGGGCAAGTCCACGGTTCAGTGTTAGCGCACAAGCAGAGGAGGCTACACCTCATGTGTTCCAAGAGACATAGGAAGGTAGTTCAAGTGGGGCAACTACTACAATTGTAGGGACAACAATCTCACAATTAGACAGTAGTTACATTCTTAAGACCCCCTTGAAGGCAAAAACTGTTGAGTCCACAACTGTACACTAAAAAACAGTTGGAAGTCCCCAGTACCAAGACAAAGGGGCATCTGGTTCAAACCCAGTAACAACCACTTTTGGTGGGAATTCAGATAACCCTATTCGATTAGGTGATGAGTTAAGATATAAGTAATTGACGGCTAGAGTATCCAATTTAGAATCTTCGGTGGCTGAGATAAAAGACATGATGAAGATATTGGTAAAAACTCCATTCTTCCTCCTACAAATGCAGAAGTTGAAGAAAAAGTTTGGTTTCATGCGGAATCTTATCTACAACTACAAAAGCAGTCTGTAGATGCCACTCACAATATTCACATGGAATTAATCAGAAATATGGCTAAAGCAAGATTCTCTAATACACAAGCAGAGACCCAATCCATAAAAGATTATCTCCTTCAAGCAACAGGTATTGCTCCGATTCCAAGGCATCTTGCAGATGATGCCAAAAAAGGGGGAAAGTAATGATAACCTGAGAAAGCTTCCACAAGCAAATCCAGCTAAAAAGGCTAAGGTCACTCAAACCATTGTTCCATCCACTCAAACCACTGCACCATCCCAAACCACTATAACTTAACATCTCTTGGCACTTCGAACAACAGATGTTACAACAATACCACCACCTACTACTTCACTTCCATCTATCCCTCAAACAAGAAGACAAAATGATAACTTAATCTATCAAATCACCCATCCAAACATCTTCCATCCAAACCACAACTTCATCAATTCCTGCATCATCACCTCCATCATCATCGCTACCATCTGCAAACCTTCCAACCCAGCGAGTGTAAATAAGTATCTGGAATTAAAGAAAAAGGCAGGTTAAAAGGATGATTTTGGAAAGGAACCTAGGGAAGGATGACAAACAGATTCTATAAGAAGAATATGGAAGGGTAGAAGCTCTCAGAGGTTATGCCAATCTTTCACATGATTCCATAACTGATGAAGATCTCAAAAAAGCTGCTCAGATTAGATTACATCAATCACGTCATTATGACAGAACCATATGATGCTGATAAGGAACAATTTACTGGATGTCCGACTGAATCTTAGCTAGATGAAACTGTAAGGACCGAAAAATTGAAGCTATTTCCAAATATGAAACCTACACCCCCAAATTAGAAAATGGCAAAAAGCCAAATGATAAAAGGGCTCTCAAGATTAGAAGAATAAAGGAAGAATTGGTTGTTGCAAATATGGGCACCACCGAATCGATGGCAAAATGGGATGAGTCAACAACCTACAGCACTACAAGACTCTTGAAATTTTAAGAAAGAATGACTCTTTAGTACCCGAAAAGCCTAACTATTATCAACTTGACTTCCCTATGAAAACGTTGGTTGAACCTTCATAATTTCCATCGACAAAGAATACTTCAAAAGCAATAAGGAATTATCTAAAAATAGAACTTGAATAGAAGGAAAAAGCCAACAAAGTTGTTCTAGTTAACACTATCATTGATAGACATGTGTCCCCAAACTCATCAGAAATAACTCTGATCCTAGCAAATCTCCTTAGTCATAGAATTCTAAAATGAAGTCAAACAAAGACACCCATGAATTAACTCTACTCAGGTCTAGTGGGGAGGTCGACAAGAACACAATGAAAAGTACCTACGGCCTAAAGATTGAAGATCTGCAAGGCTTGATAAGTCTAGCACTGGAGAGGGACCCAGAAGACACTGTTTCTCTTGACTTTGAATTACAATTCAAAGGTCCAATAAGAGAACAATTGATGAGAAAATAGTAGTTGATCAGATAACCTCTGTTTTAGGGGAGATTGTTGGACCTATAAAAGAACTATGATATCCAAAAGCCAAGACATGACACAAAGATCAAGAAATAAACAGTGAAGCATTTCTCTCTCCAAAGATAGTGAATCTTAAACACCTAATTGGAACATCTGTTGAAGAACAAAGCAAACATCTGATCAAGCCTTGGAACCGTTGTTCAAGTAGAAGTAACATCTGTTGAAGGCTAGAGTCTGCTGAAGCCAAAGGTCTGATGAAGAAGACCAAACATCTGTCTGGCCAAACAGATGATTGGATCAAGGTAACAGAGGATTACTTTAACATTGGTTTCTTTATGTAACAGTATTTGCTTTAATAGTGTTTAGATACTTAGAGCAAATGATAGTATTTGCACAGATGTTTGCAACATCTGTGGAATCTTTTTTGTTAGGAGTGTAACATCATCAATCTATCACGAACAGAGCTTTAGTACTTAGTATAAATAGATCTCACGTGTAGAGATATATTTCATCACTTCACGCATTCTCCTTTGTACGAATAGTTCTAGTGAGTGATTAGGCAGAGGGGGAGATTGTAGAATCATTATTGTAAAACTTTTGAATTTTATGAATCATTGAAAACAATTATTTATAATATCTCTCTGCTTATGAATTTTATTGTGATAATCAATATTTGTTTACAAGTATCAAAACTCAGTTTCTAACAGTCTGATACCAGCTAACTGATAACCCAAGATGTTCAACCTAATAATGATGTCAAAACATCATTATATACACATCATACTCGGCTAAACCTAAGCCCTGTATTAACCCCGAATACCCAACAATATATTAGCCCATCTCGAAATCCTACAACCGATTTTGAGATATTACATAGATAACCCAAACTAATTACTTAAACCGTAATTGGCCTAACAGTAGTTCCATGTTGGGTGCTTCAACCAATTTTCGATTTGTCATTTCGAATGCCTCGACACATTAAGGGCTAAAAACGAAATTGGTGTCTTTTTCTAAGATTTGCGTCATACGTCGTACTATTTTTGAAAAATCTTAAGAAAACGCCTATAAAAACCAGCATGCCCGAGGAAACTACGAATGGCTCTTACCGAGGTTGGATGTGGAAGTTTAGCAATAGTATCAATTTTGGCATCATCCACCTCCAACCCATTCTTCGAAATTTTGTGTCCCAAGAAAATGTCTTCTTTAACCATAAAATGGCACTTTTCCAAATTCAGGTTGAGTTTAGTTTCCTAGCAACATATTAATATTTGTTATAGATTTTCCAGACAATGGTAGAAGGACTCACCAAAGACGAGAAGTCATCCATGAAAACGTCCATGAATTTCTCTATCATGTCATGGAATATAGCCGTTATATACCTCTGGAATGTAGCTGGTGCATTGCAAAGCTCGAAGGGCATACGACGATAAGCAAATGTTCCAAACGGGCAAGTGAATGTCGTCTTGTCTTGGTCCTCAAGAAGGAGCGGAATATGGAAATAAATTGAAAAGCCATCCAAGAAGCTAAAGAATTGTTTCCCAGCAAGATGCTCAAGCATTTGGTCAATAAAAGGCAACGGGAAATGATCTTTACAGTTGGTGTCATTAAGTTTCTGTAATACGCACGTGCCATCCCATAACATTATGGTTGGAATAAGGGCATTTTTCTCGTTAGTGACTACCCTCATTCCACCCTTCTTTGGTATGACTTGAACTGGACATAACTATTTGGAGTCAGAGATAAGATATATAAGACCGGCGTCCAAAAATTTAATAATTCCCTTCGTAACTCCTTCCTGCATTTTAGGATTTAACCATCTCTGTGGTTGTGCCACAGGTTTCTAGTCTTCCGTCATAATGATCGAATGTGTGCAATATATATGGCTAATTCCTTCGATGTCCATTATCCAAAACAATTTGTGCTACAGAAAGCCAAACTGGTGAGGAAATACCACCTCATCACTAACCAGTAGGGGTGCTATTCTCATTCTCCAAACAATCTGTTAATACCAAAAGAACATGGAGATACTAAAACGCAACTGGCATACTATGCATCCACCCTCAAACTTCAAAAAAAAAAACAAACAAAAAAAAATGGAATCTGGAAACTTTCAAGAAAAAGTAAGTATTCTTCCTACCCTAAAAAACTCAACTCATATCTTCTAATAGCTTCGGAGTAGCATAGATGAATCAAGATGGTAGGCGAATAAGGATTAAAATGATAATCTCTCCTCTTGATCTTTGACCATGGGTTTTGAATTATCAATCAGATCCAAAAACTTTTATCTTATAAATAACTAGAAAAGTAACCCGCCGCGATGCTGGGGGCTAGTATATATTTATATTAAGCTAATTGTTATTGAGTTACATCAATTAGGTTAGATGCATCAACTGCAACCAAGAGTTTGTGGCTAGGTTTGTATATGTGTTATGGTCGCAACTTAGGTTACGAACACTAAGCATGTTAGTTACATAAGTTGCGCAAAAGACATTTCCTTGATGATGTGGCTTGCTAAACGACGGGCAATAGTTGCGATTTTTTCCTGCTTTGCAGCTATACAAAAGGTGTTCGACGTCCTTAGCATTCCCTGTATCCCTTATTTGAAGTATTGTTGGTATCTGGGAAAGAAAAGAGCTTGGTTAGTGAGGTTTGTGTAAGAAGATATGTGAGTATTAATATAGGGAGCATTGTTGTTGTCTATCATTGGGTGCCTAAAGTATCGTATTAGTGTATGGTAGAGTTACAAATCTAAGGGACTATGAGCTGAGAATAAAGATAACAGACTTGTAAATAACCGAACTGACCTTATTGTTGATCTAACACATCAATTTCACATTGATTTTGATATAGCAATCATGTCAGATAAAGTACAAAACCTTATTATACTTATGTAAAAAGTCTAAAATTGGTGTGTCTGTTGTTCTCATCAACATCAAGTGGTGTTGAGTTTGTTATGTTTACCTTGCGATTCGTGTCGCGGGTGCTTTTGTTGGTTAAGCTTGGGGTTGGGTGTTTTTGGTGGAGGAGAACCCATCTCGTGTTGTTGAATGTTTTCACTTGCTGTTTGGATACTGGTACCTACTATCCTTGTCGCTAAATCATGTTATCACATATTAGTACAAATAAATTGTTAGTTGTTATATTGATTAATCATCAAAATCAAGGTAAGATATCCACGTAGAAAAGGGTGATGATATTTTTGTTGCATTGAATGTGTTTTTCATTTTAAATGTAGGCCAAGGATTCTATACAGTTGTAAAGTCAACTGTTAGTCTTAAATTCGTGTGCAATTAAATTTTATGATAGTTTACTTAATTTTGATCAATGTTATATATATATAATATATATATATATATATATATATATATATATAATATATATATATATATAAGACAGGTGGGTATGGGGCATGGGTTTTGGCGTTTAAGGGGGTTAGACGCTGGCTACACCACCCCAGCTCGGCATTGCCCACTTGGCGTGGATATTCTACCTGGGTGGGGCGGGGGGCTGGGTGACATGGCGGGCTTTGGTTGGCAGCTTCAAAGTAGTTTAAACAAAAAAAAAAATTCCACATGGCAGGCCACGACCAGCTAAGCGACGCCCCACCACACCCCTACTTTTTTAGTATTAGCTTGTGGATTCCACCCTTGTCACGTGTCGAGCAATGCCCTCAACCCAAGCCCCTCCACACCCCATAGTCTAAAGAAGTGTATGGCAGGCCTATGAGATTTTTTATTTATATCGGACATATTTTTTGAACAACCTTTTTTTACCCGAATTTGTTCTTACGTGAACCAAAATCATTTATTTTTAAAACGACTCATCCTAACCCAAACCCAAGTCCTCACCCAATCCAACCTGAAACCCGATCGTTTTGCCAGGTATACGCATAGGAGAGGTTCAAGCGAGCGCTTTGGACACCCATGGTGTATAGTACACATTGTGGGTTTAGCTATTGTAACCTAAAAATATTGCGATCAATTATGCGGTATTCAACTGTCGAGCTCCATTTCGGACCATAGGTTATTTACTGATTTTATTGAATGGAAAACAAATATACAACAGTTGAAGGTATATTAAAGCAAGACATTACCTTGTAATAGTGTTCCAAGTCCTTCAGTTCCGCAGGCATATCTACACAAAATAAATGCAAAATTAATGAACGTACATGCTTTTATATGATGCAATGACTCCATTGACTGCTATGATAGCCATCGACTCATCACGAGCCTAAACGGTCTCATTGCACATTGCACAAAGCTTGAGTCAGGGCACATTAATGACACTCGGAATCGAGGTCGTTTAAGGTTGGCTCGTTTCGAGCTTTAACCAGTTCACACCTCTAATTCTAATCACACATTTGAATTGCAGGACGACTGACACAGAACTTGAAGACCTCTAGGCTATCACTCGCTATGCAACAAACATTTCCTATGTGCAAGGTATTAATTTGGTATGCCGCCACTTTTAAACCCTATTAATAAATAATTCATAAGAATATATTTATCCTTATAAAAGACTATCACTGCAAATGGGTTTTTCTTTTTTAAATGCTAGTTATGTCAATTTCTCTATTTTCTTTAGCCATATAATATGGTTGGCTTTTATACAGTTTTATATAAAGCATACAACTCCTAAAGAACCTAAGCACATCTAATCATATCCGTACGTAATGCAGCATACACACTTACTTATACTCACCTGATATAGTTCATTATCTTTCATTATTCTCGCTATGCAACAAGCATTGCCTATAATCCAACTTTTAATCGTAAGTTTACGAGTTGCATTTAAACCCTATTCATGACAGAATAACGAAGACCTAATACTTGCATAATATAATCCACCCTATTTGAAGCAAAATTTAACTTCAGGTTTTAACTTCACTAATACTCAATTTCAACAAATTGTACTCTCACTACAAACCAAAATATAATATACTATCAACAAATAGCAAGTTTTGACAGTAAATCTAACTTCTATACCCTAGATCCATCAACAGCCTTAACAACTAATATAATGCTTTCACTCACTATCAACATAACTTAAAGTCAAAATTCATTAGATATAAGGTCAAATATTCATACTGGGGGTGAAGATTAAGAACACGCAGAGTAACAGATTTTCAGCAACAAAAAAAAACCCAAAAACAAAAAACCTAATACAAACAACAAAAAAACAAACAGAACTAAAGAAATTCAAGAATGCAAAGCCACTAACCAAATTTAGGACAGTGCAACTTCATGCTAGATCCCTCCGATTCTTCACAATCCGAATGAAAATTCCCACCGTCCTTCGTTTGTGAAAGCCGTTGTTACCATCGTTCTTTTTGCCTTCCGTTTTGAAAGCACCGGAAAGATCTTCGCCGCCGTGCCGGAACAATTCCGACAGTGGCCGACTATCGAAGTTCCTCCTACCCTTACCAACACCTCTATCTCTCTCTCTCTTTCATGCAAAATGACGGGAAGCATAAGTTTAGAAGAGTGCAAGACACGTGTAGATTTAAAAGGCTACGACTAACCACAGTTGTATCAGAAAAGTAGCTCAAGGGTTTATCTAAAGCATTGTACCACTTATACTACACATTGCACAAGTATCATTGCACCACAATGTTATAAATTATAGCATTATATATAATTGGAAGCTAAAATACAGAACATCCAACAGGTCTCAATATCCAACACTTCTCAAAAGCGAAAGTTGCTCAAACAGAAAATCCTTCATGGAGGTTTTAGCCTTATCAACAGTCTTGAAAAAGTTGTATCACTTCTTAATAAAAGGTTTAAAATATACCACATCTCTTATAAGATAGGAATGATGTTCCTTTTCAGAGGTCCAAAGGGTAGCATCTAATCTTCCCTAACCAGAGACTTAGTGTTGGTGCATAATGTCTATTGTCTAAGTCTTGCATCGAGTCTGTATTGTATAGGTTTGATTTGTTAGATTACGAAGTATTTATGATGTAATACTACAAATTCGGCCGAAGTTATAATGTCCAATGGACACGTTCGCCCGAACTTATGTTCGGTCGAACTTGGCCATGCCATGCTTCACCCGAACTTGTACTTCTATATATAGCTTAGCCTAGGTTCTCATTTGTAACTTTGCGACTTTTACTGCGAAGCTCTGTCGATTTGGTTTTGTACACCGTAAAGACTATTGGACTCATAAATCAACGTTTAGTCAGTAAAACTTGTGCATTTGTCACTATTCACATAAATTCCGCATACGATGACATAGATACAACCTAGGTTTCCGTGACAATTGGACGGATTGATCCTAACAAGTGGTATCAGAGCCATGGATACCTAGTTTGTAGAGATCTACACAAGACATTCTCTTCTTCTACTCATTTCTTCTTTATCTTCACATTTTTCAACCAAATTGATGAATCTACGGTTAAAAATGACTAATTCTTGAATATGTCATAAATAATCACCTAACAAACCCTTGAGAGTTTCAGATCAAAATTCAACCGATTTCATGCCAAAATTCACAAAAACCATGTTTGACAACATCACTTTGTCCGAACTTGTAGGATAACTTCGGCCGAAGTTGTTAAAAATCCTCATTTTTGATTGTTTTAACAACTTCGTGCGAAGTTGCAAAGATTTTTACAAGTGTTTTTCACATAACTTCGGACGAAGTTGTCAAATTTTTATACAAGTTCGCCCGAACTTGTTAAAGTGAATTGTTTTTCTGAAATTGATTACAAGTTCGACCGAGCTTCTTGGTTGTGAATCTAATTTTGTTAATCAGTCAAGTTCACCCGAACTTGTCTGTCGTCTAATCAAATTTCAAGCGTTTGTGAGTGTGTTTTCAGATACAGTTTCAGTGTGTCAAGATGGATGATTTTCATAACGCCTTTGCTATAGCGGTAGCTCAGACATCGAACGCAAATGCTGTAAACCATATCAATTTAGACAACGAAATGGGGACTTCTGTAAAGCCGCCCAAGTTGATGAGTATTGACGACCATAAAAGTTGGCGCGAGAAGTTTGAGAACTTGGTTCAAGCAAATTTCTTCCATAGCTTGGTTGCAGTACAGACTGGATACAAATGGCCAGTTGATGAACGTGGTATCGAGATTGCTTTATCAAAATTAACACCGGCAGATAAAGATTTGTACGTTTATGAGAAAAAAAATGATGAGCTTGTTACAGCAATCTGTGAAAGAAGATATCCTGATCTTGGTACCAAAATGTGATACGGCACAAGAGTTATGGAATGCTTTACGTGCAAAATATCATGGTAGTACAGATATTACAAAAAGCAAGAAAGCTCTCATCAAGAAGGAATTCGATATCTTTACAATGATGAAAGGTGAAACGATGAAGCAAATGATAGAGCGTTATTGTCATTTGGTGGTTCAGCTAAGAAGGCACGAGCTTCACAAGACTGATGAAGAGCTGGTTGACAAGTTGGCGGACGCACTACCTGAGGGTGAGTGGTCTACTTACTTGATGGTACTGAAGAATGGTCCCGCTTATGTGAACTATCGTTTGGCAGATTTCATTGACAAGCTAGAGGGTCATGAAATGGAACTTCAAAAGATTCTAAATTGAAGAATGTACATGTTGTACAAGACGTCAGATTGTACTATAAAAGTGGGTTTTCGGATACTTCAAGTCCGAAGATTCAAACTACGTTTAGTGCAAATGCAAATTCTTCGAATCATTCATCTCAAGCATCATATCCGAGCTATGATTAGACACCAAACACATCACATTCCAGTTCAAACTCAAATTCTCCATTTCAGAATCAATCGAATCAGCCGAATCATTCCAGTTCCGATCCCAATGTGATTTACTGTAACATTGCAGTTAATCTAGAGAATGCTTTCTCTGAGCAAGCAGCCAAACAACACATGGCGCTACTTGCAACTGTACTTGAATCGTATGAAAGCTTAGTTGCAGGAAAGATAGGGAACCCGAAGATGGCTGCTGAGGATTATGATCAAGTTGATGAAGAAGAATTAGAGTTGATAGACATTAAGTGGTTTCTAGCATCGATCATCAGAAGAGTGACAAAGTTTGTTGCACTTACCGGTCGAGAGATTGGAAATTCAAGCAACAAGCTAGGGTTTAACAAGTCAAAGGTGACGTGCTTCAAGTGCAAGAAAATGGGCATTTCAAACGATAGTGCACCAATCGTGAAGTCAGTGGTAATCAAATTCCATTTGGAAACAACGATTACTACAAGAAAGCCTTGCAATACAAACCATTTCCAAGAAAAGTTCAATTTGAAGTTCAAGATGGAGCGTCAGCAACAACCGAAAAAGCTCTAGTTGTTTCGAATGAAGATGAAGGTTTTGATTGGAATAACTATATTTCCATGAAGGCTAATGTCGCTTTGATGGCCGAGATTATGGAAGAGCAAGAGCCGATGATAGATGAAGCAGCTCTTGAAAATGCAATCCTAAGGAATACTTGCAAAGATCGGAAGAGGAGTTGATCTATCATGAGACTAAAATGAAGAACATTATACCTCCTAGTCTTCAATCTAGTTTTGCAGGTTGTTTCGAGGCTACATCTCAAGGGAAAGTGATGGAAGAAAAGAAACCAGAGATCGAGGAGATCATCGATGTAACGAAAGAGATGTATGAGGAAAACCTGACCAAGATTGCCGACAAAGTAATGACGGCCAATCTGAGAGAGGTAGGTCATGAGGTCGAGGTAAAAGTGATTGAAAAAGAAGTGATCAAAGTACAAGTTGTGGAGCTTGAAAAACCTTGCACAAAATGTGCTAAAGCTTGCGAACAATGTGCTGAAAAATCATTAATCATAAGTGATCTAAAGGTGCATAATGAAAATTTTAAATATGATTATCGCACAATGAAAGAAGCTTATGATAAGATGAAAGGAACTTATAGCATTTGTGAGCAAGCAAATCAAGAGCAAAATGACACAATCAGAATGTTACAGGCAACAATAATTGAAAAACAAGAAGCCATTAACATGTACATTAATAACATTGCTGAGTTAAAACATGAGCTTCAGGAAATTAAAATTGAAACTAAACGAGTAAGAGAGTTGTTACTTAGCTACACAACAAATGCTTATGTCATGGATCATATTCTTCCGACAATTCCGTCAGAAGAAAATGATCAAAAGGTAAAAGGGAAGAAACGTGGAGATTATAGCAATGTTCCACCTCCATTATGGAAAGCTACTGTCGAAAGAAAATCGATGGAATGGAGAAGGCGCTCAATTAAAATCTGAAAATTGAAATGAAAAACGAGCTGCCTAAGAATATTGATGTAATCTACGCACATTCTAACAATGATAGTGAAGCAATTGTGAGTAACGTGGTTGAAAATGTTTTGGGAAGTGACTCTGACGACGACAACTTTGAGAGCGCCGATTCGAGCTTGGATAGTTCAGAAAATTCACAATCTGAAGATGAAGATAATACTTCTTTGGAGGATAGCCTAAGTGATGATCCTAACGTTGTACTCTACAAAGTTAAGGATTCTGATAGACTATACTTTGATGAGAATTTCCCAATTCATAATGTGAAAGAAGATTCAATCAATAAACTATTCAAACTTGTTGAAGTTTCTTCAGAGGATCTTGAGAAAAATGAGAAGAAATTTTATTCAAAATATAAGAAAACCTATAACAATTATCGAAGAAATGGTGGTGATTTTCCTGAAAACAGGAGAGGGGGATTGGGTTTTGAAATTAAAGAGAATGAGAAGAAAAAGTCACCATTTCACGAATATAAAGAGAAAGACATAAAATTCGTGTTTGGGTCTGACACAGTGGTAGAAAAGGATTCAGTTGGAAAGCAATCGAATGATGAGTTTAAAAAAGAAAAGGAGCTTCGTGATCAAGCTAAATCCACAAGTGGAGTAAAATCTACTAGTGGAAGAACTGTTGACACTTGGACATGCTTCAAATGCAATGAAGTCGGTCACATTGCAAGAAAGTGTCTGAAATCAAAGTTTGATCGTCGTGGAAACAAAATTTTAGATGATGAAAAAGCAAAGAAACCAGAAGTTGTGCAAATTAAGATTTTGAAAAGAAATGATGAATCTAAAGTTGAAGAGAAACCTAAAACTGTAAAGTTTTCTAACTTTGAAAAGGGTGAATCTTCAAAACAATCAGAAAACAAAGATTCAAAGTTTTATGTTAAGAAAGCAAGAATGAAATCACAATCCTGGATTCCTAAAAAGATTTCATCATCATCTGAAATTGTCAAACCAACTGGATTAGTTAAATCAAAAGATGTTAATCAAACAAAGACTGATCAGTGAGTTCCATAGACTGAAGTGAAAATTCCAACTTTTCATATCCCAAATCCACCCAAGACCGACAAGGCTTGGGTTCCCTTTTTAAATGATTGTTTAACATGTGCAGGGGCTTCCAAGGTCTATCTTATCAAAGTGGATTATGGACAGCGAAGCTTCTCGACACATGACGGGGATGCGAGCCTTATTATTCGATATCAAAGCTATCAATGGAGGCTACGTAGGATTTGCTGGAAATCAAGGCGGAAGAATCATCGAAGAAGGAAAATTGTCGAATGGTGTGGTATCTTTCGATAAGGTTAACTACATTGCCGAATTGGAGAACAATCTTCTAGTATCTCCCAGATTTGTGACAAGAAGTTTACTACCCATTTCAACGACAAGGAGTGCATGATATTAAAACCGGGTTTCAAAATTCCAGAAGAATGGATTCTCATGCGTGCTCCTCAAGAGAATGATCTGTATGTGCTTGATATGAGTATTACCACAACCACGTCAAAGTCGGCATAGTGTTTCGTTAGAAGGCCACAGAAAAGGAATAAATTCTTTTGCATAGAAAGATGGGTCATATTCACTTGAGAAATATGAATCATCTGGTTCATAACAATCTTGTGGAAGGAGTGAATCTAAAGAGCTTTCACATGAACGACAGTTGTGTAAGTTGCAAGAAAGGAAAGCAGATCAAAAAGTCTCATCCAAGAAAGATTCTGAACTCGATAAAGCTTCCACTGGAACGTTTGCATATGGATCTCTTTAGTCCTGTGAATGTCAGAAGTATTTCAGGAGATCTTTATTGCTTGGTAGTAACCGATGATTACTCGAGATTTTCGTGAGTACTCTTCCAAGAAAGCAAAGATGAAACTTTGATAATCTAATGATACTTTTTAGGAAGCTTGAAAATCTGTACCATCTTCCTATTAGACGAATCCGAAGCGACAATGGAACATAATTCAAGAACAAACGTATGCAAGAGTTTTGTAATGCAAAAGGGGTTCTTCATGAATTCAGTGCTTCGTATACTCCACAGCAGAACGGGGTCGCTGAACGAAAGAATCGAACACTGATAGAGACAGCACGAATGATGCTTGCAGATTCTAAACTACCCGTGAGTTTCTGGAGCGAAGCAGTGGCTTCAGCTCGTTATACGTTGAACAGGGTCTTAACCGTTAAACTTACCAAGAAGACATGTTTTGAACTCTTAAACCAAAGAAAACCTAATTTTGAATACATGGAACCGTTTGGATCTCCATGCACAGTCTTAGATCCTGATGGGAAATTCGGTGCTAAATGTTAGAAGGTTTCTTTGTGAGATATGTGAGTCCACTCAGGCGAGTTTATCTTCCCAGTATGAGGCAAGTGGTTCTCATTCAACATGTTGACTGCCGAAGGTACACAATGCCAACATAAAGGTAGGAGATGCTTGGATCTTCAACTATGACAGTTTATGGAAATCTTTCGATCTTCCAGAAGAGCCAACTGACGAAGAAATAGCTGCTTTATACTATTTGCATTAGTCTGCTAATCAAGAGCAAACTTCTAGGCCAATAGTGGTTAATCAACCATCTGTTGGTACATCTTCTTCTTCTGGTGAAGGTCAAAGTAATGTTCCAGCTGAGCCAGTTACACCTGTTACAGAACCCGTGAATACTACTTCTGAACCCAATCTTTCACAAGTGCATGATTCTGATTCTGATGAGGCTCTGACATTTGATCAAGATGGAGAATCTAGTTCTGACGAGGATCTGAGCATATCACTAGTATGTTAAATCAATCTGCTGGCCCGAGTTCTAGAAATGAAGCCTCTCTATTCCCTACTGTTGAATTAGTGGTTGATCTGAATGTTAACAATCTGGAGAGTACAGTTGATGTCTCTAATGAAGTGATGCCGAGAAATTATTCTTACCATCCATCTGACACTATTATTGGAGAGTTACAAGCTGGAATAAGAACATGAAGCCAGATCAATAAAGCACTTAGTTGTTTCTACACCAAGGTGGCTCTGATTCATGAATTCTGCTCCTATCGCTGTTTTATATCATAAATTGAGCCTAAGTCTGTTACTGAGTCACTAGGTGATGAAACTTGGGTGCTTGCAATGCAAGAAGAGGTACTACAATTTGAGAAATTGGGTGTATGGAAACTTGTTGACCTACCGGCGAATCAAAAGGCGATTGATACTAAATGGGTCTTCAAGTGCGTGTGATGATAGAGGAGTGATAGTGCGAAATAAAGGTCGACTTGTTGTCAAAGGATTTCATCAACAAGAAGGAATTGATTACACAAAAGTATATGCACCAGTTGCGAGATTAGAGTCTATCCGCATTTTATTGGCGTTCGCGTCTTGGAAAGGTTTTAAGGAGTACCACTTGATGTTAAATCAGCTTTTCTCTACGGCAAATTGAGAGAACAAGTGTATGTCGGCCAACCACGGGGTTTGTCGAGCACTGAATAATAAGAAAGCATTTCTCCTGGATAAAGCGTTGTATGGGTTGCATCAGGCCCCGAGAGCCTGGTACAAAACGTTATCTCAGCACCTAGTCGGAAACGGTTTTGCCAGAGGCACAGTGGATAGTCCTTGTTTACGAGAGAAGTTGGAAATCATTTGCTGATCATACAAATTTACGTGGATGACATCATCTTTGGTTCAACAAACGACGAACTCTTGAAAGAATTTGAATCTATCATGAAGAAAAAGTTTGAAATGAGCTCGATGGGCGAATTGAAATTCTTTCTAGGGTTGCAGGTTGATCAATTGCCCGGCGGTATTTTTATTCACCAAACCAAGTATGTTCATGATATTCTGAAGAAGTTTGAGATGGATAGCACGAAGCCGTTATCAACACCACTGGCACTAAACCATGGAATCTGTGTTGATCAGCTAGGAACCAAAGTTGACGATACTCTTTATCGGTCGATGATAGGATCATTGATGTATCTGATGGTATCGCACCCAGATATCATGTATCCTACCTGCCTATGCGCAAGATATCAGTCAAGTCCCAGAATTTCTCATACGCAGATCGTGAAACGAATTTTCAGATACTTGAAGGGATGTCCAAGCACCGGCTGGTGGTACCCGAAGAATGACAACTTCTATCTGACGGGATATGCTGATTCTGACTTTGGCTTAGACAGACTTAATGCTAAATCAACTATAGCCGGTTGCCAATTTTTTAGAATGCGTTTGGTAACATGGCAGTGCAAGAACAGACCACAGTCGCTCTCTACTTGTGAGGCTGAGTACATCTCAGCTTCAGCTATTGTTCAGAACTTTTATGGATCCTACAGCAGATGAGAGACCATGGTTTGCAATTTCTTGACACACCGATGTATGTCGATAACAAGGCAGCAATCGATATAACAAAAAATCATGTTCATCACTCTCAAACTAAACATATCGAGATTCAGTACCACTTTATTCGTGATTGCTACAAAAAAAGATTGGTAAGAATTGAGAAAATCTACACCGATGAACAAAAAGCTAATTTTTATACTAAACCTTTCAGTTTAACACGGTTTAAATATTTGATGCGGCTTAACGGTATAAAAAATCTTTTTACAGGTGCGGAAGCAGAGGTTGAATACGCATCGGACGACGAGTTCTCGTGATCCTCATTGGTTTGTTATCTTTTAGGATTAGAATTTCGTAAAAACTTAAATACAAAAATATGTTTTTGATTTTAGGGGGAGAAATGAAACGAGAAAATACAAAAACATATAAAAATCAAAAAGTACAAAAACATGAAAAAGATAAAAAGAATTTTGTGTTAAAAAGGAAATGATAGTACATCAGTGGACTATCACAGTATGCTAAAGAATTGTAAGTTTAAAAGTTTAAACAAGTCATACTGTGGATGTGTCGATAGGCTTTACACGTTCAGTAGATTGTTTCCGGGATTAAACTAAATTTACAACTGCTTAAACTTGTGGATTAACATCTCTCGGATATACAGGACTTAGTACTCCGAAATTTCGTTTGAGAGATTGCCTGATTTTGAGATACGAGGTCTTTATAGATGATTGATATCTGGGGTATTATACAAGTTCTTCTGATTTTGCGTAAGCAATGGCCTAGAACTTCTATAATGTTTTTGCTAAAAACCCCTAAACTGCAGCTAAATTGAAAGAATCGAAAGATCTAATCAATTGCAGTCAAAAGATTCCATAATTGGAACAACACCTTAAAGACGAGCCTTCATCTCTTTGTCGATATGGTGGTATTAACCTGAGCTCTCAAGGCTTCGCACAACCCAGATACAGATATCAATTACACTATATTCACATGTAAGATGAAATCTAGGGAATCTTGATACGGGAGTATATTCTGAGATGGGAACCATAGTTAAGTCAAGGTTCATAATTGTAACTAATGTCACACCCCGACCCGCAGCGGAAAAGGTGATCGGAGCATGATTGGGTTATCATCAAAGCTCATGACATTTATTTTAACGTTTCATATTCATTAATACACTTTAATGGAAAATTACAATCAATATTACAACATGTCCTAAATATCAATCTAGGCTTCATTGTTTTCTTCTAAGGCATTTCCTATGTTTTCCTTGCTTCATCCTGTTCACCTGTATCATGTGTAAAAAGGGTTTTTGGATCAACAAAAAGTTGGCGAGTGAATCCTATGGAAAACATTTGAACAAGTTTATTTAATTGATTATGAAATAAAGTGCACAACCACACATGAGTAAAAATAGATGTAAACTTATTCATCAATCAATTTAATATTAAACAATACACACATGAACAATAATGGATCGTTTAGAGGCACGCGTTGCTCAACTGTCTCTCACGAGGAACTGATGGGCCTAATGAATGAATTGCATAAACATGATAATATGAAAGACATAACTACAAACAATATAAACTCAATAATACACACATGAACAATAATGGATTGGTTTTGAGGCACGCGTTGCTCAACTCGTCTCCCACGAGGAACTGATGGGCTTAATGAATGAATTTCATATAAGTTGACAAAATGAAATACATAATCACAACAATATAAACAATCTAAGTTTAGATCACGATATGGTATGGCACAAGTTTAAATAAACGAGTTAATTATTTTGTGACACATGACACACCCAAAACGTGTAATTAAAAGGGGGAGTTGTAAGATTCACTCACAGTGGGTGCGTTCGGTTGATGATGTTGAATGCACGCGAAGTGGTTTTAACCACGAGTGAAATTAACCTAGATAATGGCATAATGTTTCGGTAAGTAAACGGGTTTTATTAATCCAATTTAGTAGGATTGTTGGGTGTATTTTTGTGAGTTTAAGGCTATTTTCTAACCTTAAAAATGTTATTTTTAAGTATTTTTAATTGATTTTTAATTAAAATAAATAAATAAAAATAATAAAAAATGTTGACTTTTTTTGACCGTTGACTGTTGACCGTTGACCTTTGACCTTTGACCTTGACTGTTTGACCGGTTCGTATGCGTGTAAGTGTGCGTTGGGTGAGGCTCGAACCCGAGACCTCCCGTACGCGTGCACGCAGCTCTACCAACTGAGCTACGTGTCTAACCCGAAATATTTCTGTTTTTAATTATATTTATATACTAATTAGATTAAACTGAAAATCATTTATTTTTCAAAAATGATTTAATGCGTCGGACCGGTGCGCTCCACAGGTCTCGAACCCGGGACCTGTGGGTTGAGTTAACACACAGTCCACCGCTGGACTGTGTGTCCAACTTGTTAAATAAACTGATTTTTATTATACTTAAATAAAAACTAAGTATTTTCATTTCTGACTTAAATAAAAAGTTTGATAATTGTCCGGACCTGTGCGGTAGTCCGGACTCGAACTCGTGACCTGTGTTTTAAATCGCACACAGTCCACCACTGGACTGTGTGTCTATCTTGGTTATTATTCCGGTTTTTATTAAATTAACATCTTGCGCCTTGACTCCGGTTCGGTTAAAAAAAGAACATTTTTATTAGGGCGAAGGTGCGCGGAACAAGATTCGAACTCGAGACGTAAGTGTGTTTAATGTGCACACAGTCCACCGCTGGACTGTGTGTCTAACCCGAGTTATATCTTGATTTATAATAAACTTAAACACTACAGAAACTTCGTCTTCTTCGTTGATTTTAACCAGAATCGGAAGTCCGACTGGTTCGATGTTTTAATCATGTTCTTTAGTGTTTTGAGGTTAATTACAAGTGAGATATATAAAAAAAATGAAAGATTTAAGCGTAAGGTATACCGACTGGACTTCTCTGTTTCTCCAGCAGAACTCCGATGACAGCAAAAGATTCTGGCGTCGTGTGTCTTGCGGCAGAGAGTCTTCAGCAAGCTTGAAAAGGATGTGGGTGACTTCGGTATAGGCTCGGGGGTTTCAGTAAGGCTCAGAAGTGAAGGGCTCGGTTTTCCGGCGAGGTGCAGAACTTTTCCGGCGAGTGGAATTTCGTCGGGTAAAGGTGCGGTTTTGAGCGAAAAAACTTGCAGAGGTTTGAGGGGGTATTTATAAGGCAGGTCATCGATGAATTTGGTCCGATTTCCGACTTGATTCGTCGGTTAGAAATTCTCCGGCGGTTATAGCTTGTGTCGCGGACTCAGGCGTCGGTTATAACCGATGCAGTGTTTAAGGTTTACGTTATAACTGAAGTAACCGTCCAATCTCGCGAGATCGCCGGGATTTCCGACGACTTCATTTGGGCACGCCGATTTTGAATTCGAGAATTATAATATGTATTAATTGTTTCCATTAATTAACAAGGAATACAAGTGGCGCAGTGGTTGAGTGTGTGGGTGTTAAGTCGTTGTTGACCCGGCTGACTGACCCGGGTTCGAAACCCGGCAGTGCCATTTTATTTTTATTTCATTATTTTTAGAAATTTTTCAAAAACAAATTATATATTCCAATATAATAATTAATTATGTATCGTTTAAAATTAATTTGGGCATTAAATACGCCACGAAATTTTAAACTGATTGTTCGGTTAATAAACGGAGCGGGTTTGGTAAAATCCATTTTTTGACGGATGTTACAGTATCCCCTGCTTTTTAGAAATTTCGTCCCGAAATTTAAGTAATGATATATTTGACTAAAAGAATGATGGTGTTTAGCTTGACAGTTACAGACTTAGAAGAAGAGTAACAGTTTAAATTTTTGTTTGAGGCGGTAACGTCCCTTGTAAGGGTTAAGTACCCTATTACAGGAATCGCTTTTTGTTGCCTACTGTAAAAATATTGATAAGCAGAGTTGCTTCGCTAAATATGATATCATGCATAAGAGTTTGGATATGGTTATATCCTAAAGCAAAACTTCTGATACTACAACCTACATGGAACTTCTCATAACCATCTAACAATACCTCTGATCCTTTGACAAGAATACTTATATATAGGAAGTACCAGCGGCGTATCCACCATATTCTTGTCAAATTTTCATTGGTTTTATCAGTAAGTTATGATTGGTCCTATGATGTAACTCTAGAACATAAATAACACAACAACCAATATTTGAATCCACATTCTGATAGCATATAGGTTTGAATGGTGACAGTTCCTCTCTCGCTTGTTATGATGGAGAGGTTAGTTTATGTAGAAATAGAACACAGTCCAATTTCTTTAAATGGCAATATGATATGAATGTAACACAAATTTCAACCAAGGCAATACTATATCCTACATGGAACTTCTCATAACCGCCTGATAATGCCTCTGATCCTTTGGCAAGAATACATATATATAGGAAGTACCAGCGGCGTATCCACCATATTCTTGTCAAATTTTCGTTGGTTTTATCCGCAAGTTATGATTAGTTACCAAGAAACTACTAAATCCTACATAGAACTTCTCATAACCGTCTGACAATGCCTCTGATCCTTTGGCAAGAATACTTATATATAGGAAGTACCAGCGGCGTATCCACCATATTCTCGTCAAATTTTCATTGGTTTTATCAGTGAATTATGATTAGTCCTATGTGACTCTACAACCAATACAACAAACACAAAATACTGAAAATGAAAAAATGTCTGTGCGATCAAGGCTCAATCAAACGGAGCCGATCGTATTGCATGTACTGAAAATGAAAATGTCTGTGCGATCAAGGCTCAATCAAGCGGAGCCGATCGTATTGCATGTACTGAAAATAATAAATTTAATCTAAACAACAATCACACAAACAGCTTATACATGGAACCTCTCATAACCGCCTGATAATGCCTCCGATCCTTTGACAAGAATACTTATATATAGGAAGTACCAGCGGCGTATCCACCATATTCTCGTCAAATTTTCATTGGTTTTATCAGTGAATTATGATTAGTCCTATGTGACTCTACATCCAATACAACAAACACAAAATACTGAAAATGAAAAAATGTCTGTGCGATCAAGGCTCAATCAAACGGAGCCGATCGTATTGCATGTACTGAAAATGAAAATGTCTGTGCGCTCAAGGCTCAATCAAGCGGAGCCGATCGTATTGCATGTATTGAAAATAATAAATTTAATCTAAACAACAATCACACAAACAGCTTATACATGGAACCTCTCATAACCGCCTGATAATGCCTCTGATCCTTTGACAAGAATACTTATATATAGGAAGTACCAGCGGCGTATCCACCATATTCTCGTCAAATTCTCATTGACTTTATCCGCAAGTTATGATTAGTTCTATGTGACTCTACAACAAACACTACAACCACAAGATACTGATAACTAAATGTCTGTGCGATCAAGGCTCAATCAAACGGAGCCGATCGTATTGCATGTACTGAAAATGAAAATGTCTGTGCGATCAAGGCTCAATCAAACGGAGCCGATCGTATTGCATGTACTGAAATTAATAAATTTAATCTAAACAATAATCACACAAACAGCCTATACATGGAACCTCTCATAACCGCCTGATAATGCCTCCGATCCTTTGACAAGAATACTTATATATAGGAAGTACCAGCGGCGTATCCACCATATCTCGTCAAATTCTCATTGACTTTATCTGCAAGTTATGATTAGTTCTATGTGACTCTACAACAAACACTACAACCACAAGATACTGATAATGAAAATGTCTGTGCGATCAAGGCTCAATCAAACGGAGCCGATCGTATTGCATGTACTGAAAATGAAAAATGTCTGTGCGATCAAGGCTCAATCAAACGGAGCCGATCGTATGTGGGCACGCCGGGTTCACGCTCATAATGAAATGGGGAACATGCTCAACGCTCATAATGTAATGGGGAGTGGCGGCCTATGAAATTGCATGTACCGAAAATAATAAACAATAATTACTCAAACAGTTTACACATGGAACCTCTCATAACCGCCTGATAATGCTTCTGATCCTTTGACAAGAATACTTATATATAGGAAGTACCAGCGGCGTATCCACCATATTCTTGTCAAAGTTTCATTGGCTTTATCCTTAAGTTATGATTGGTTCTATGTGATTCTAAAACATAAAGAAAAACATAAAAGTAAACGATTGGAGTTGAATCTGGATTTTCGGTGAAGAGGACTAGTTGGGTATCTTCGTTTGGGCCGTCATTATCTTCGACAGGATTGGCGTTGATGTTGAAAACTCTTCCTCTTGCTGGTGGCCTAGCGGTTGGGTTTTCTTGGTTTACTTGGTTAACTGGGTTTGATTGGGCTTGAGCGTTTATGATGTTAACCAATCGAGGGCACGTGTTTCTAAAGTGGGTAGGGTCGCCACAATTGAAACAAGCTCGAACATATGGGAACATGGGGTATTGGGGTTGTTGATAGGTTTGGACCATGTTTTGAGTAGGGGGAGAGATTTGGTTTTGAAAGGTGCGGCAAACCTTGCTCAATGACCATAGCGTCCACAAGTTGCACATAGTCGACAAGGTAAAG
Source organism: Scalesia atractyloides (assembly GCA_947069175.1). NCBI lineage: Eukaryota > Viridiplantae > Streptophyta > Magnoliopsida > Asterales > Asteraceae > Scalesia > Scalesia atractyloides. The sequence goes on from CAMTDV010001634.1 coordinate 43,831,471, forward strand.
TAAGGGGATTGTGATAAAAACAGTTGTTACATCGAGGGTGAGGTCAAGATATGGTTTCTTATTTGGGTAAGTTGAGTTGGGTGCCACTCGAGTGATTGGGATAGCTTGGATTGGTATGGCTTGTAAAACTGGTTGATTACGTTGGCTAGTAGCGAAAAGTTGCCCGTCTCTTTTTCTCTTAAAATTGGGTTGAGAAGGGGATTCGGTTTCGTGTAGTCAGAGGTTTCAGTCGATGCTTTATCCTTCTTCTTCTCCTCCTTGAAGTCTTTGTTCCGGATTCGGTTCTCGGTGAGCTCTGTAGCTAACTCCATTGCCGCTTCCAAGGTTGCAGGCGTGGTACTTATTACAGAGTCTTGAATCTTTGACGGAAGACCACGAATGTAGTGCTCGATCAAACGGTAGAGGGGAGTGAACATGTTAGGAACCATTTGATGTAACTCGAGGAATCTTTTGTTGTACGTGGTGTGGTCTCCTTCCTTTTGCTTCAACGAATAAAATTCATCTTCTAATTTCTTGATTTCGCTCCTTGGGCAAAATCGTCTGGTCATGATTTCCTTCAATTCATTCCAAGTTAAAGTCATAACATCTTCAACACCTCGTTTGGCCTTCTCTGTATTCCACCAAGTAAGTGCTATCCCATATAATCGACCGGTAGCATATCGCACTTTGCGATCATCGGGGCAATCGCAATTTAGAAAAGTGTTCTCCATCTCTTCAAACCAATGGAGGAGAGCGGTGACTGCCTTCAGTCCCTTTGTATTTTGGAGGGTCGCATGATTTGAAATGCTTGTAGGTGCATTTAGTGATATTTGGGGGAGGGTTGATAACGTGTTGATCTTCTTGATTAACAGGATTCGCGGTAAATGCTTGTTGGACTTGGATTACAATGTTGGGTATTACGGCACCCATTTGTTGAGCGATTAGGGCAGCCATGCGTTCGCGGGCTTTTCCTGCTCTCATCTTCCTACGGGCGTGGTTAGAAGACATCTACAAGGAATACATGTCAAGAGTATGAGTTGGATGCTTTTGGGATCATGGGTCGCACTTAGGAATGAACATTCATAAAGTAATTATAGAAAAATAAATCTACTACATCCATAGGATGTCTTGGGCTTTGCTCGTTATTAGGCCCTACATGCCGCCATACTTCACCTTCGTAATTATGTGGGCCCCCATGAATACCGGGTTTTTCATATGGTTCGCATGTGTTAGCCTGGTTACGTACACTAAAACCCGGAGAAAATCGAGAAATATGTATATAACTATGAGATTCGGAATGTGTCCAGGTGTAGACACGGTGACACCTCAAAGTGGGGTTAGTTCGAACGACGTTTGGTGTGACATGCTTTGGCCTAATAGGTCCTTCGTACTCTCATCGTTAGTCCCCAGGTAGGCAAACTGGTCTGTTATATTGGATTTATACGAATGCCAACCTAGACAGGACGTTCCGACTACCAGTACTTGTACCCTTCCAGTTACTACATGCCCGTCGCAGAACTTACTTTGATGAGATTTGAAAGTTGCAACAAAATCTTTGAATACTGAGAGTATGAAAATGATTTGAATATATGAACATTGTAATATGTATAATGAATGTGTATGTAAGTATGTATATTTGACTGTAAGTATAAACAAATATGAAACAAATAAATATCATAAGTTTGTATGTAACCACCTAATCAATTAAAAATTTAGGTAGACTATAGTATAGGCTCTAAGGGTCTAATAACCTATCCTATATCCCTATAGTCATGGCTCTGATACCAATCTGTCACAACCCGACCCGCAGCGGAAAAGGTGATCGGGGCATGATTGGGTTATCATCAAAGCTCATGACATTTATTTTAACGTTTCATATTCATTAATACACTTTAATGGAAAATTACAATCAATATTACAACATGTCCTAAATATCAATCTAGGCTTCATTGTTTTCTTCTAAGGCATTTCCTATGTTTTCCTTGCTTCATCCTGTTCACCTGTATCATGTGTAAAAAGGGTTTTTGGATCAACAAAAAGTTGGCGAGTGAATCCTATGGAAAACATTTGAACAAGTTTATTTAATTGATTATGAAATAAAGTGCACAACCACACATGAGTACAAATAGATGTAAACTTATTCATCAATCAATTTAATATTAAACAATACACACATGAACAATAATGGATCGTTTAGAGGCACGCGTTGCTCAACTCGTCTCTTACGAGGAACTGATGGGCCTAATGAATTAATTGCATAAACATGATAATAGGAAAGACATAACTACAAACAATATAAACTCAATAATACACACATGAAGAATAATGGATTGGTTTTGAGGCACGCGTTGCTCAACTCGTCTCCCACGAGGAACTGATGGGCTTAATGAATGAATTTCATATAAGTTGACAAAATGAAATACATAATCACAACAATATAAACAATCTAAGTTTAGATCACGATATGGTATGGCACAAGTTTAAATAAACGAGTTAATTATTTTGTGACACATGACACACCCCCAAAACGTGTAATTAAAAGGGGGAGTTGTAAGATTCACTCACAGTGGGTGCGTTCGGTTGATGATGTTGAATGCACGCGAAGTGGTTTTAACCACGAGTGAAATTAACCTAGATAATGGCATAATGTTTCGGTAAGTAAACGGGTTTTATTAATCCAATTTAGTAGGATTGTTGGGTGTATTTTTGTGAGTTTAAGGCTATTTTCTAACCTTAAAAATGTTATTTTTAAGTATTTTTAATTGATTTTTAATTAAAATAAATAAATAAAAATAATAAAAAATGTTGACTTTTTTTGACCGTTGACTGTTGACCGTTGACCTTTGACCTTGACCTGACTGTTTGACCGGTTCGTATGCGTGTAAGTGTGCGTTGGGTGAGGCTCGAACCCGAGACCTCCCGTACGCGTGCACGCAGCTCTACCAACTGAGCTACGTGTCTAACCCGAAATATTTCTGTTTTTAATTATATTTATATACTAATTAGATTAAACTGAAAATCATTTATTTTTCAAAAATGATTTAATGCGTCGGACCGGTGCGCTCCACAGGTCTCGAACCCGGGACCTGTGGGTTGAGTTAACACACAGTCCACCGCTGGACTGTGTGTCCAACTTGTTAAATAAACTGATTTTTATTATACTTAAATACAAACTAAGTATTTTCATTTCTGACTTAAATAAAAAGTTTGATAATTGTCCGGACCGGTGCGGTAGTCCGGACTCGAACTCGTGACCTGTGTTTTAAATTCGCACACAGTCCACCACTGGACTGTGTGTCTATGTTGGTTATTATTCCGGTTTTTATTAAACTTAACATCTTGCGCCTTGACTCCGGTTCGGTTAAAAAAAAGAACATTTTTATTAGGGCGAAGGTGCGCGGAACAAGATTCGAACTCGAGATGTAAGTGTGTTTAATGTGCACACAGTCCACCGCTGGACTGTGTGTCTAACCCGAGTTATATCTTGATTTATAATAAACTTAAACACTACAGAAACTTCGTCTTCTTCGTTGATTTTAACCAGAATCGGAAGTCCGACTGGTTCGATGTTTTAATCATGTTCTTTAGTGTTTTGAGGTTAATTACAGGTGAGATATATAAAAAAAATGAAAGCTTTAAGCGTAAGGTATACCGACTGGACTTCTCTGTTTCTCCAGCAGAACTCCGATGACAGCAAAAGATTCCGGCGTCGTGTGTCTTGCGGCAGAGAGTCTTCAGCAAGCTTGAAAAGGATGTGGGTGACTTCGGTATAGGCTCAGGGGGTTCAGTAAGGCTCAGAAGTGAAGGGCTCGGTTTTCCGGCGAGGTGCAGAACTTTTCCGGCGAGTGGAATTTCGTCGGGTAAAGGTGCGGTTTTGAGCGAAAAAACTTGCAGAGGTTTGAGGGGGTATTTATAAGGCAGGTCATCGATGAATTTGGTCCGATTTCCGACTTGATTCGTCGGTTAGAAATTCTCCGGCGGTTATAGCTTGTGTCGCGGACTCAGGCGTCGGTTATAACCGATGCAGTGTTTAAGGTTTACGTTATAACTGAAGTAACCGTCCAATCTCGCGAGATCGCCGGGATTTCCGACGACTTCATTTGGGCGCGCCGATTTTGAATTCGAGAATTATAATATGTATTAATTGTTTCCATTAATTAACAAGGAATACAAGTGGCGCAGTGGTTGAGTGTGTGGGTGTTAAGTCGTTGGTGACCCGGGTTCGAAACCCGGCAGTGCCATTTTATTTTTATTTCATTATTTTTAGAAATTTTTCAAAAACAAATTATATATTCCAATATAATAATTAATTATGTATCGTTTAAAATTAATTTGGGCATTAAATACGCCACGAAATTTTAAACTGATTGTTCGGTTAATAAACGGAGCTGGTTTGGTAAAATCCGTTTTTTGACGGATGTTACAACTAACATATCTTGGAACAATTGAGAAATGTGTCGAAGTATAAGAGGACAAATATATCGACATTCTAGGTAAACGAGTTTAAAACTTAAAGTCATCAAAAGGTCAACGATACTGGTGATATGTCTCAATCAACTAATATGATCCTTAGACACGAATTCACAAAAATATGTCTGTAAATATGTTTGTACATAATTTCATTTGATTACAGATTTAAACCCAAAAAGATTTTCACTATGTTTTAGAAAAAACTTTCAAAAATTCAAAAAAAAAAAATTTACATTGTTTTTCAACAGCCAATGATGGAAAGCGGATCTTCGGAGTTCGAAATGGTGCAAATTGTGGGAAATCTTGATGACAACGGGTTGGGAGCTAATCTGTAAAATCAAAATTGGTCAAAAATGATGAAAAGTTCATTAATTTGAAACTTTAATTTGAAGAAAACATCAGTTTGTTTATAACGGATTGAACCGAGGTCATTAACTTGGACTCGGCAGATAAATTAATTAACCAAGGTCATTAACTTGGACTTGGTCAACTGAGTAGATTTTCAAAACTGGTAAACTTGTCAAAGTTCAGGGTTTAAAATGTAAAACTTGAAAGAAATTCAAAAACCCTAGACAAGTTTGGCTGAAGTTAGTGATTAAAATTGGTAATTGGGTTAGATAACTTCGGGCGAAGTTATAGCTTGGAAACCTGTTTGGTTTGAATTCAAGTTATAGCTTCGTCCGAACTTATATTGTGTGTTATAAAAATGCCATTTTTGGCAAGTTCAATCGAAGTTCTTTATAGTGTTGTTAAAGTTTGTGCCAAAATGCTAAGTGTTTGTGTTGTTCATGTCGCAGGTTGTTCAGCTTACGTACTCGAAGTTTCACAATACGTGCGTCTTGCTTGACAAGAAGTTATATCCTTCGCTGGAGCCGTTTTCTGATATTCTGGAGTTCATGGGGCGTATTCCTGTGACAAAGGCTATAACAGACAAACATATAGTATATCGCTCGCATGTTAATTTCTTCTGGAGCTCGGCAAAGTACGATGAAACAAACAAAGTTATTAATTCATTTGTGCGTGTGGATAATGAAGATAAAGAGATTAAAGTGACGGAAGCCGACATCCGAAGAGTGCTGGAGTTTAATGACAGTTCTGATGATCCTATGGGTTTCGAAGAATATATGGTCAAAGGGTTTTTATCGTATGGGCTATCGTGGATACGTTAACGAGTCTTCATTCAAGAAAGGCAATCTGGGTCTTCCTTACAAATTCTTCATGCATGCCCTAATTCACACATTCAGCCACAGAAGAGCCGGTTTGGATGATTTGCAAGACTATATGATGTGCATGGCAACGGCAATGATTCTTAACAAGAAATTCAACTATTCTGTAGTCGTCTTTGAGCACATGTCAAAGAATATGGCAAAGGATAGATTTTTATTGTATCCAAGGTTTGTGCAGATGCTTATTGATGATAAGTCCAAAGATATCGTCAAAGATCAGAATGATGTACTTTATTTGGGTCATATGGACGAAACTACTTTGAAGAAGCTCGCTACTTATCAACGACAAGATACTATTCCTATTGCAAAGCCAGTGTTCAGTGCGATTGTTAAGCTGATTATGTGTCACCGCCTAATGGTAAATGGAGGAATGAAGGAAGCGGTGATGATAAAGATGAAATTGAATCACTAAAAGGATTCAAAGAGAAGTATTGAAGTGTGTGGTTTATAAAGAAAGTTGTTGAGAAGCCGAAGCGCAAAAGGGCTTCAAAGAAAGTAGAGACGATGTTAACTGATGAGCCAGAGGTTGAAATAGAAAATGTGGAAAATGTTGCGGGATCAAGTGCAGCTGTGAATGTAGAGAGCCAAGAGGTTGAAACTGTGTTGCTGGTGGTGAACGTGATGATGTTATATCTGCTACTTCCGACAAAGATGGCGAATCATCTGAAGACTCTACTGATATTCGTCAGAAAGAAGCTGAAAAGGAAAAGGAGGAAGAGCGATTGAAAAAACATGGTGAAGATCTATACAAACCATCCGCTGAAGAGGAATCAGAGGGGGATAGGCCTGAAAAGAAGACTAAACGTACTAAATCAAAGGCTGGTGATGCAAAGAAAACGACAGGATCTCCTAACACGAAAGGTAAAGTCTTACCTAAAAGGAGATACAAAAGTCAAAGTAATAAAGCTACACCTCTGCAAGCTTCACAAGTACAAGATCCACCGATAGTGAATGTTCAAGAACCACCACAACAATCTCCACAAGAACCAACTGTTATGGCACAACCAAATTCTCCACAAAGGCAAACAACACCAAAGTCAACTCCAAAGTAGCATACTCCTCAGAGTCAAACATCTGCTCAGAGACAAGAACGTTATTTCTCAAGTGAATTTGGAGATTTTCTAATCCCTCCAAAGAATGTTGATATGGAGATTTATTCTGAAGAATTACTTGATATGTTCAATGAGTCGAAGATGCAAGAGTTATAAAGAAGAATAAAAGCACTTGAAGATCAAGTGAAAAAGAATGAGACCGAGAAAGAAATAATGGAGGACAGAGTTATGTTTCTTGAAAATGATCGTGAGTACATGAAAGCAATAGTTGAGAGTCTTGGTGCAGACAATGATAGACTCAGAAAAACGATTGCAGAGCTTGAAGCAGAGAAAGCAGCAAACAAAAAAAGATTCAACATGCTACAGCGTGTTCTGGCTAATAATCTGGGTATAGACTTCATAGCAGAATACAACAGATTAGAAATGCAGGATGAGAAAGATCGTGCTGAAAAGGAGTTAGCAACGCATGGCAAAGGAAAACATGTCGAAAGCACTATTGAGACAGTGATTGCTGAAGGCTCAAAGTCTGCTGAAGTGCCTATTGTTGAAGAAACACCTGTGGTTGTAACTCAAGAGGTTCAGAATGTTGAAGTTGTTCAAAGTGTTGAAATAGAGCAGAATGTTGAACATGTAGATGATTCTGTCAAAGCTTTTGAACCTGAAAAAGAATCTGAAGAGAAAGAGGATGATAATGATGAGAATGACAAAGATAACGACCCTGTTGATGATACAAAGGATGATTTAGTCATCAACGATGATGATGGTGAAGGTGGTGTTGGTTTGAAGGTTGAGTCTGCAAAGCTTCATGACGATTTTGATTATGATTCAGTGCTCAATGATGAAGTAAATGTAGAGGATGATCAAAGTAAGAGGGAGCAGACAGGTCAAAAGTGACAGAAGAATCAGGAATCTTCACAGCTTTGCCATTTACAGCTGTCAACAACCCCTGATGATTATGTTAGATCCGAGTGAAGGAGAATTTGTTCACAACTACACGAAAAAAGAACTAGCCAAGATGTTTGAAGTTGATGTTGATTCTTTCGAGTTTGAGTTCGAAGAAGAATTGGTGAACATGTGTACTTTTGAGCCAAAGGAATATGTTTATAAGCGTGTATCAGAAGCTGATAATTATGATCGTGTTATTTTCAAAGATTCTTCTGAAGATGAAGTTGAAAAGTATTATGGGGTTAATACTGATAGCTTTCCAACGATTGGAGAAATTATGAATCAGATTGATGTGGAGCTATTAAAGCAAAAGATTGATGAAGTGGTCAAGGATGGTAATATTCCTAAACGTTATACTAAAGAACAGATTGCTGAAGCAAAGAAGTCATGGTTTAAAGAAATGCCTAAAGAAAGGAAGTTTAAACGACCACTTGCATTCTTTACTCGTGATAAAGACAAGTCACTTGGTGATATTCTGAGCTGGGGATAGATTAGAGAGCTTGATGTTTATGCTATAAAGAGAGAATTTGGGGTACAATACTTCAGACATCTTAATGACATAAAGACGTTACCGTTCTGGGATGTTGAAGAATTGGTTCAAACAAGAAACATAAGTCTTCAAATGAAATTCAATGAACAACGGCTATGGAGATTTTTAAAGTCTGAAGCTTCAAGAGGTTTAGAATTATGGAAGCCATTTATTCCGAAGCGAAGAGTTAAAATTGATAAGAAGACGGGTGAAAAGGATGTGACGCTGGTGATGAAAAGGCTAAGGGCTATGAAAAATATGCCGCTGAAACCTATTGAACAAGACTTTCATCCATACTTCATGTGGTGGCAAACGGTTCCTGATACGTGTGAAGCAGTGATAGTATTACGAGCTGATGAAACATGGAATATCACTAAAGAGAAAGATCTTGAATGCATTGAACGTAGAAGGATTTGGGGATTATGGATGTCACACCCCGACCCGCAGCGGAAACAAGAGTCGGGGCATAATTGGGTTATCACCAAAGCTCATGATGTTTACTAATATGTTTCATGTTTATTAAATCCAAATTACATTTCAAAGTTCCAAGTCAAATTCATACGATACAAGGAAAGGAAAGATTAACTAAACAAATCCATAATCTAAACTGGTTTATTCTTCTAGGCCGCCCTATATGTTTCTTGCTTCAACTTGATCACCTGTATCATGTGTAAAAATGGGAATTTTGGGTCAACAAAAGTTGGCGAGTGAACCTTGTTTAAAACATTTGTTATTGGTTAATTATTGTAATTTAATTTAGGAAAATTTGTGCAATAATCATATATGAACAAATGTATGTAAACATAACAATCACAAACCACCTTGCTTAAGCATGAAATAAAAGTAACAATGTATGTGTTGGCAACGTCCCGTTCACGCTCATAGGTAATGGGGAACGGACGACCTATGCTAATGTATGTGAGATCAAGGCTCAATCAAACGGAGCCGATCTTATGTTGGCAACGCCTGGTTCACGCTCATAGGTAATGGGGAACAGCTCACGCTCATAGGTAATGGGGAGCGGCGGCCTATGAAATGTATGTACTGAAATGATAAAAATTAATCTAAACTTCAACCACACAGTCAATGGATACACCTTGAATACACATTGATCATAAACATGATGGATGCACAATGATTAATTATAATAAATAAATACGACACATGATACACCCCAAAATGTGATTAAAACGGGGAATTTGTAGAGATTCACTCACATTGGATGCGTTTGTTTGAAGATGTTGGATGCGCACGAGTTTAGGGGATTGATCGACGAGAGATAACTAACCAAATAAGAAATGAAAAGGCACGGTAAGTATGTGGATTTTATTAACTATTTTAATAAGATTTTTGGGTATAAATTTGTGAGTTTAAGACTACTTTCTAATCTTGAAAACGTTATTTTTAAGTATTTTTAATTGATTTTTAATTTAAATAATTGATTTAATAAATAAAATAAATAATAAAAAAAGTTGACTTTGACCGTTGACCGAGACCGTTGACCGTTACTGTTGACCGGTTTAATTGTGCGAAATTGTGCGCTGAGTGAGGCTCGAACCCGAGACCTCCCGTACGCGTGCACGCAGCTCTACCAACTGAGCTACGTGTCTAACCCGAAATAATTCTGTTTTTAATTATACTTATATACTATTTACTTTAAACCGAAAATTATTTATTTTTAAAAGCTTTTAAACTTAACGGACCGGTGCTGACCACAGGTCTCGAACCCGGGACCTGTGGGTTAGCGTACACACAGTCCACCGCTGGACTGTGTGTGTCACTTGGTTACTAACTCGGTTTTTATTATACTTAACATATACTGTGCGTCAACCCGGTTCAATTAAAAAGGCGGAATTTTATTTCAAGTGGGTAAAGCGGGGACAGGATTCGAACTCGCGTCTCGTGTATGTTTGTTGCACACAGTCCACCGCTGGACTGTGTGTCTAACCCGTTTATTAAACCGATTTTAATTATTCTTATATTATACCACACTTCATCTTCTTCGTTCAAAACATAAACATTGATCAAGAGACTGTTATTTGCTAAGTTAGCTCAATGAAGGTTATGAGTCATCGAAAATAAAATGAATGGAAAGAGATTGGGGGGTTGATTGTACCAACTGTTCGCTTTTCTTCAGACGTCCGGCAAGGTCGTCGGCTCCGTCTTGGTGAGCTGCGGCTGATAGAATCTATCAATAAATTAGAGGGATTAGATGTGAAGTGGGACTACTGGGTAATGACTATCAGTTGAAACAGAAGAATCATACCGACAATCAGTAGTTCCCCTGAAAGTTCAGAAATTTCTCCGACGAATCAGATAATCCGGCAACGTCGACTGCAAAGGATTCTGGGTGAGGGATTTATATTAGAATTTGTCTAATAAAGGAAAGAGCCAGAAAAATCAAAGTAATTACCGTGCAGGTGGAAGTCTCGATTTTCCGGCGACTTGCAGATGTTTTCCGGCGAGTAAATTTCCGTCGAGAAAAAGTGCGATTTGGGAGCGAAAAGGTTTCTGGCGAATTGTGGGTGAATTTATAGGGTAGTATCGAGGTGAATGTGGTCTGAATTCGGTCTTAATTCGAAGTCAGCCGTTCTCCGGCGGTTACGGCTGTTGTCGCGGGTTCAGATGTCCGTTATAACCGTCGTTAAAGTTAATTCAAATGTTAATTCGAGCGGTAACGTAATTTATTGGCGAAGTCGTCGGGATTTCCGACGACTGCTGTTTGGGCGCAAGTTGACCGAGTTTGAATTCCGCATGTCATTATTTGATTTAATAAATCCAGTAACTTAACAGAAAATCAAAGTGGCGGAGTGGTTTATGGCGTGTGAGTTAAGGCTTTGAGGAAATAACCGGCTGACCCGGGTTCGACTCCCGGCAGCCGGTTTTCCTTTTTAATTAATTCATTTTGATATTTTTACAATTTTAATTTATATCTTTTAATTTGTTGATCAATTATGAATCGTTTAAAATTAAAATAAGCCGTAAATGAACAACAAAATTTTAAAACTGATTGTTCGGTTATTAAACGAAGCGGGTTTCGAAAACCCGTTTTTCGACAAATGTTACAGTATCCCCTACTTTTAGAAATTTTGTCCCGAAATTTAAGTAGTAGTAGATACAGGAAAAAGGTGTGGGTATTTTTCGCGCATTGAATCTTCACGTTCCCAAGTAAACTCAGGTCCTCGTTTCGACTCCCAGCGTACCCTGACAATTGGGATGCGGCTTCTTCTTAAACGTTTTTCTCCGAAGTCCATAATTTCTACTGGTCTTTCAATAAAATGATAGATTCATCAACTTGAATGTCTTCTAGAGGAATATGGAGATTTTCATCGGCGAGGCACTTCTTCAAGTTCGATACGTGGAATGTGGGATGAATTCTGTTGAGTTCCTCCGGTAAGTCAAGCTTGTAGGCTACAGGTCCTACCCTTTCGAGTATTTTGAAAGGACCTACGTAGCGTGGTGCTAGCTTGCCTTTTTGGCCGAAACGAACTACTCCCTTCCACGGCGATACCTTTAAAAGTACTTGATCGCCAACGTTAAACTCCAAGGGCTTTCGTCGCTTGTCAGCATAGCTCTTTTGACGACTTTGTGCTGATAACAGGTTGTTTCGGATTTGATGAATCTTGTCAGTTGTTTCTTGTATCAATTCTGGACCGGTGATTTGAGCTTCTCCAACTTCGTGCCAACATATAGGTGATCGGCATTTACGACCATATAACGCTTCGAAAGGTGCCATGCCGATACTTGAATGAAAACTGTTGTTGTACGAAAATTCAACTAATGGTAAGTGAGCGTCCCAATTCCCTTTGAAGTCTATGACACATGCCCGAAGCATGTCTTCAAGAGTTTGAATGGTGCGTTCAGATTGACCATCAGTTTGGGGATGATAGGCAGTGCTGAGATCTAATCGCGTACCCAAAGCGGCTTGTACAGCTTGCCATGTGCGTGAAGTGAAACGACCATCACGATCTGATATAATGCTTAAGGGTACACCATGACGGCTTACGATTTCACTGATGTAGATGCGGGCTAGCTTCTCATTTTTAAAGTCCTCGCGAATTGGAATGAAGTGGGCTGATTTTGTAAGACGATCAATGATTACCCATATTGTGTCGTACCCACCAGGAGTGCGAGGTAACCCGGTAATGAAGTCCATGGTTATATTTTCCCACTTCCATACGGGTATTTCAGGTTGGATCAGAAGTCCTGAGGGTCTTTGGTGCTCAGCTTTCACTTTTGAACAGGTAAGGCACTTGGAAACAAAAACAGCAATATCCTTCTTCATGCCAGGCCACCAGTAGGTGTATCGAAGGTCTTGATACATCTTGTCGGCCCCTGGATGTACAGAGTATCGTGTCTTGTGAGCCTCTTTCATAAGAGTATCGCGAAGATTGTTGTGATCAGGAATCCATAGGCGATCGAGATAATACAGAATGCCGTCAGATTTGGTTTCGAGTTTAAGTTCTGCTCCACAAGATAACTCATTGCGTATGTCGTATTCTGTTATGGAAACATGTTGAGCTTCTCGGATTTGGTCTTTGATGTTGGTCATGATTTGCGAACATAGAAGACGAATAGAGTTCGCATAACCTTTTCGACTGAGTGCATCAGCCACCACATTTGCCTTGCCAGGATGATACCGAATTTCGCAGTCGTAATCATTAAGAAGTTCGACCCATCTTCGTTGCCTCATATTCAACTCCTTTTGGTTAAAGATATGTTGGAGGCTCTTTGGTCAGTGTAAATCTCACACTTGGTACCATAGAGGTAATGTCTCCATATCTTAAGAGCGAATACAACGGCGCCAAGTTCTAGGTCGTGAGTAGTGTAGTTCTTCTCATGAGTTTTGAGCTGCCTAGAAGCATAGGCTATCACTTTTCCCCTTTGCATTAAGACACAGCCTAAACCCTGTCCTGATGCGTCGCAATATACAACAAAGTCTTCGCAACCTTCGGGGAGTGTGAGGATAGGAGCGTCACAAAGCTTTTGCTTAAGAGTTTGGAAGGCTTCTTCTTATTTAGGTCCCCATGCGAAGGGTTTTCCTTTATGTGTCAAAGCCGTGAGTGGTACAGCGATACGAGAGAAATTCGATATGAAACGACGGTAGTAACCAGCCAACCCAAGGAAAGATCGAACCTCGGTTGGGGTACGTGGCGCTTGCCATTCTTGTACTGCCTTGATCTTTGCGGGGTCGACATGAATTCCTTTGTCATTGACGACATGACCAAGGAACTGTACTTCTTGTAACCAAAATTCGCATTTGGAGAATTTAGCATAAAGCTTTTCGGTCTTCAAAAGTGAGAGGATGAGCCGAAGGTGTCGCTCATGATCAGTCTTAGACTTTGAGTAAATGAGAATATCGTCGATGAAGACTATAACGAAGCGATCAAGATAAGGTTTACAAACTCTGTTCATTAAGTCCATGAAGACGGCTGGAGCGTTGGTTAGACCAAAAGGCATAACCATGAATTCGTAGTGACCATATAGAGTTCGGAAGGCGGTCTTTGGAACGTCTTCTTCATGTACTCTGAGTTGGTGATAGCCGGAACGAAGGTCGATCTTTGAAAAATAAGAGGCACCCTGGAGTTGGTCTAGAAGATCATCGATGCGAGGTAACGGATAGCGATTTTTTACCGTTAATTTGTTGAGTTCCCTGTAATCAATGCACATGCGAAAAGTCCCATCTTTCTTCTTTACAAACAGAACAGGTGCACCCCAAGGCGATGAGCTAGGACGTATGAATCCCTTGTCGGTCAGTTCTTGCAATTGACTGGCCAGCTCTTGCATCTCGGATGGGGCTAACCTATAAGGAGATTTCGCGACGGGTGTAGCGCCAGGTATAAGGTCGATACGGAATTCGACTTCTCTCTTGGGAGGAAGTCCGGTGATATCGTCGGGAAAAACTTGCGGGAATTCCTTCACTACGGGTATATCTTCGAGTCTCTTCTCTTTGCCTCCTTTCTTGACAACGTGGGTTAGATATGCTACATAATTTTTGCGGAGATATCTTTGGGCTTGAAGACAGGACATCAGCTTGAGTCCTTTCGACGGGGTTTCTCCAAAGATTCGTAGAGTTTGACCGTCTGCAAGAGGAATGCGAATGAACTTCTCACGGCATACTACTTCAGCCTGATGTTGGCTGAGCCAGTCCATGCCGATTATAATGTCGAAACTTCCCAACTTCATAGGAATGAGGTCAACAAAAAACTCGTGATCGTTTAGAGTAAAGGTGCAGTTCCGGATAATGGAGTTTAATGAGACCGGCTTTCCGTCAGCAACTTCTACCGTTATGGAATTCATAAGCTCGACACGAGTTTGATTGAGGATGGGTTCGAATTCTAAGGACACAAAACTCTTATCCGCGCCAGTATCAAATAATACAGATGCATAACTACCATTGACGAGAAACGTACCGTTAACCACGTTGTTGTCGGCCCTAGCTTGGTTGGGGTTGATGTTAAATGCTCTTCCTCTAGCAGGTGGAGGAGCTTGGTTAGCTTGGTTCACTGGATTCGCTTGAGCTTGAGCATGTATGATGTTTACCAAGCGTGGACACGTGTTTCTAAAATGGTTTGGGTCACCGCAATTATAGCAAGCCCGCATGGGTTGCATCATGGGGTAGTTGGGTTGATAGTAGGTTTGGGTTGTATGTTGTGTAGGCGGTGGTTGAAAAGGTTGTTGGGTTTGACCCATCATTTGATGGTGGGTTTGAGTTGTGGGTTGGTTGCGGTTCATTCGCTGCAGTGTGCGGCAGGCTTGAATGGTGTGCCCTGCACGGCCACAGCCGGTGCAGTATTGACAGGGGTAATCGGGGGAGTGATGGTATTGGCAACGGGTGCACTTTGGGTAAGGGCCAGAGTATTGCCTTTTGTGTGGTGCGGGTGAAGGAGTAACTTGTGTGATGGGGGCAACAGGGGCGGGGAAATTTGTTTGAGTGACGGCAAAATTTCTGGTATTTCGCTTTCTCTTGTTTGAAAATTTTGAGGATGAGGTGGGGTGGTTGGAAGTTGGGCCCTCAATGGGGGCCTTCTTTTTCTCCTCTTTGAACTTACCGTTTCTGATGCGGTTCTCGGTAAGTTCGGTGGCTAATTCCATGGCGGCTTCGAGCGTTGCAGGCGAAGCGCTGAGGACTGAGCCTGAATCTTCGATGGAAGGCCTCGAATATAGTGTTCCACCAATCGGTACACGGGGGTGAACAAGTTTGGAACCATCTGGTTCAGCTCAAGGAATCTTTTGTTTTAGGAAGTGTGATCCCCTTCCTTTTGCTTCAGTGAGTGGAATTCATCCTCTAACTTCTTGAGTTCGCTTCTTGGGCAGAAGCGTTTTGTCATTACTTCCCTTAACTCTTCCCAAGTTAAGGCCATAGCGTCTTCCACTCCTCTCTTACCCTTCTCGGTGTTCCACCAGGTCAGGGCTACCCGAATAGTCTCCCAGTCGCGTAACGTACCTTGCGATCCTCGGGACAATCGCAATTTAGGAAAGTGTTTTCCATCTCCTCAAACCAGTGGAGGAGAGCGGTGACACCTTCGGTCCCTTCGAACTTCGGGGGATCGCAAGACTTGAAGTGCTTGTAGGAGCACTTCTTGGAGGAGGGGTTGTCGATGTTTTGATCCTCTTGGTTTGGTGGATTGACAGGATTTGCAGTGAGAGCTTGCTGAACTTGAACTACAATATCAGGAAGTACTGTGGCCATTTGTTTTGCTATCTGAGCGGCCAAGCGTTCGTTTGACCTTCCTGACTTCCGTCCTCCACGTAGCTGCCTAGCCGACATCTACAGGAATATACATAGGAAGATGGTGAGTTTATGGATTGTTTAGGGGTCATGTGTCAAAACAAAAAAATGAAATTAACATAAATATCAATAATGCAACCACATCCATTGGATGTCTTGGGTTAGCTCATGTTGGGCCTCAAATGTCCCCCATACCTTCACCTGTATAGTCATGTGGGCCCCCATGACTATTGGCTTGGTAGGATTTACATTAGTATTGGCGATTTACACTCACATGACCCGAATGAAAAACCACAAAATATGTTTACAAGATGTATGGTCGGAATGTGTCCAGGTGTAGACACAATGACAACTCAAAGTGGGGTTAGTTCACACGACGTTTGGTATAGCATGCTTTGGCCTAATAGGTACTTCGTACTCTCATCGTTAGTCCCCAGGTAGGCAAACTGGTCCTTTATTTTGGATTTATACGAATGCCAAGCCTAGACAGGACGTTCCGACTACCGGTACTGGTACCCTTCCAGTTACTACATGCCCGTCATGGGAACTCACTTTGATGAGATTTGAAAATACATAAATCATTGTAAAGCAATCATGAAAATGATGTGGTGTGTGCTTTCATGGATATGATATGTTATAAGAGTATGGTTCATGGTGAGCAATATATGATAGTATATACTTATGAATATGCTTGCATAGCATCGAATGTAACGATAAACATAAAGCATACAAACATCATGAGATTTGCATGTAACACACAAAAATTTAAATTTTCTAAGCAACTATAGTATAGGCTCTAAGGGTCTAATAACCTATCCTATATCCCTATAGTCATGGCTTTGATACTAATCTGTCACACCCCGACCCGCAGCGGAAACAAGAGTCGGGGCATAATTGGGTTATCTCCAAAGCTCATGATGTTTACTAATATGTTTCATATTTATTAAATCCAAATTACATTTCAAAGTTCCAAGTCAAATTCATACGATACAAGGAAAGGAAAGATTAACTAAACAAATCCATAATCTAAACTGGTTTATTCTTCTAGGCCGCCCTATATGTTTCTTGCTTCAACTTGATCACCTGTATCATGTGTAAAAATGGGAATTTTGGGTCAACAAAAGTTGGCGAGTGAACCTTGTTTAAAACATTTGTTATTGGTTAATTATTGTAATTTAATTTAGGAAAATTTGTGCAATAATCATATATGAAC
This sequence comes from Scalesia atractyloides, assembly GCA_947069175.1. Classification (NCBI taxonomy): domain Eukaryota; kingdom Viridiplantae; phylum Streptophyta; class Magnoliopsida; order Asterales; family Asteraceae; genus Scalesia; species Scalesia atractyloides. The sequence goes on from CAMTDV010001634.1 coordinate 43,848,617, forward strand.
AAATGTATGTAAACATAACAATCACAAACCACCTTGCTTAAGCATGAAATAAAAGTAACAATGTATGTGTTGGCAACGTCCCGTTCACGCTCATAGGTAATGGGGAACGGACGGCCTATGCTAATGTATGTGAGATCAAGGCTCAATCAAACGGAGCCGATCTTATGTTGGCAACGCCTGGTTCACGCTCATAGGTAATGGGGAACAGCTCACGCTCATAGGTAATGGGGAGCGGCGGCCTATGAAATGTATGTACTGAAATGATAAAAATTAATCTAAACTTCAACCACACAGTCAATGGATACACCTTGAATACACATTGATCATAAACATGATGGATGCACAATGATTAATTATAATAAATAAATGACACATGATACACCCCAAAATGTGATTAAAACGGGGAATTTGTAGAGATTCACTCACATTGGATGCGTTTGTTTGAAGATGTTGGATGCGCACGAGTTTAGGGGATTGATCGACGAGAGATAACTAACCAAATAAGAAATGAAAAGGCACGGTAAGTATGTGGATTTTATTAACTATTTTAATAAGATTTTTGAGTATAAATTTGTGAGTTTAAGACTACTTTCTAATCTTGAAAACGTTATTTTTAAGTATTTTTAATTGATTTTTAATTTAAATAATTGATTTAATAAATAAAATAAATAATAAAAAAAAGTTGACTTTGACCGTTGACCGAGACCGTTGACCGTTACTGTTGACCGGTTTAATTGTGCGAAATTGTGCGCTGAGTGAGGCTCGAACCCGAGACCTCCCGTACGCGTGCACGCAGCTCTACCAACTGAGCTACGTGTCTAACCCGAAATAATTCTGTTTTTAATTATACTTATATACTATTTACTTTAAACCGAAAATTATTTATTTTTAAAAAGCTTTTAAACTTAACGGACCGGTGCTGACCACAGGTCTCGAACCCGGGACCTGTGGGTTAGCGTACACACAGTCCACCGCTGGACTGTGTGTGTCACTTGGTTACTAACTCGGTTTTTATTATACTTAACATATACTGTGCGTCAACCCGGTTCAATTAAAAAGGCGGAATTTTATTTCAAGTGGGTAAAGCGGGGACAGGATTCGAACTCGCGTCTCGTGTATGTTTGTTGCACACAGTCCACCGCTGGACTGTGTGTCTAACCCGTTTATTAAACCGATTTTAATTATTCTTATATTATACCACACTTCATCTTCTTCATTCAAAACATAAACATTGATCAAGAGACTGTTATTTGCTAAGTTAGCTCAATGAAGGTTATGAGTCATCGAAAATAAAATGAATGGAAAGAGATTGGGGGGTTGATTGTACCAACTGTTCGCTTTTCTTTAGACGTCCGGCAAGGTCGTCGGCTCCGTCTTGGTGAGCTGCGGCTGATAGAATCTATCAATAAATTAGAGGGATTAGATGTGAAGTGGGACTACTGGGTAATGACTATCAGTTGAAACAGAAGAATCATACCGACAATCAGTAGTTCCCCTGAAAGTTCAGAAATTTCTCCGGCGAATCAGATAATCCGGCAACGTCGACTGCAAAGGATTCTGGGTGAGGGATTTATATTAGAATTTGTCTAATAAAGGAAAGAGCCAGAAAAATCGAAGTAATTACCGTGCAGGTGGAAGTCTCGGTTTTCCGGCGACTTGCAGATGTTTTCCGGCGAGTAAATTTCCGTCGAGAAAAAGTGCGATTTGGGAGCGAAAAGGTTTCTGGCGAATTGTGGGTGAATTTATAGGGTAGTATCGAGGTCAATGTGGTCTGAATTCGGTCTTAATTCGAAGTCAGCCATTCTCCGGCGGTTACGGCTGTTGTCGCGGGTTCAGATGTCCGTTATAACCGTCGCTAAAGTTAATTCAATGGTTAATTCGAGCGGTAACGTAATTTATTGGCGAAGTCGTCGGGATTTCCGACGACTGCTGTTTGGGCGCAAGTTGACCGAGTTTGAATTCCGCATGTCATTATTTGATTTAATAAATCCAGTAACTTAACAGAAAATCAAAGTGGCGGAGTGGTTTATGGCGTGTGAGTTAAGGCTTTGAGGAAATAACCGGCTGACCCGGGTTCGACTCCCGGCAGCCGGTTTTCCTTTTTAATTAATTCATTTTGATATTTTACAATTTTAATTTATATCTTTTAATTTGTTGATCAATTATGAATCGTTTAAAATTAAAATAAGCCGTAAATGAACAACAAAATTTTAAAACTGATTGTTCGGTTATTAAACGAAGCGGGTTTCGAAAACCCGTTTTTCGACAAATGTTACAATGGAGGACCATAAGGATACTAGACCCGATGTGGCTAGTAAATTGTTCAAAAGAGGATGTGAAGTGTTTGTTCTTCAAGAAAATCTGTTTCGATAAACATGAAAAAGTTCAAGCAAAACAATACCAAGGCGTGATCAATGTATGTTATGCACATGGTATTAACTCTGGTCATATGTGGGAGTCTAGATGGCGAGAATTGGAAAGAGAAGAATTTCTGAAGGAGGAACGGCGTTTAGAAAAGATACATGAAAGGGATAGAGAGGCAAGCAATGAAGATTTCAGTTTATGAAATGGGCACCTCCTACTGACCAAACGCCTATTTCTAAGCAAGAGCAAAGACGAAAGCCATACAAGAATTTCTTTGGAAGAGGTTAAAGATTGTGAAGACTGATCAAGACTACGACAATATCCAAGGGGGAGTCTGTTGGTGCATAATGTATGACGTCTAAGTCTTGGATCGAGTCTGTATTGCATAAGTTTGATTTGTTAGATTACGAAGTATTTATGATGTAATAGTACAAGTTCGACCGAAGTTATAGTGTCCAATAGACAAGTTCGCCCGAACTTATGTTCGGCCGAACTTGGCCATGCCATGTTTCACCTATTAGACAATTTTAGTTAGCTTTTATAATTATTGTAACTAGATGGTGCTTAAGTGTAATATCATAACCTATATATAGGATCTTATGTAATCTTTTCATTATTCAATCAATAACATAACATTCTACGATTTATCTTGGTATCAGAGTAGATAAACCTAGAAGCCGCCAACCCTCCCATAAATCTTCTTTCCGGCAATCACCAACTGCCGTGAACTATTTCCTACACAAAAAACGCTACTGCTGTGAATACACCTGCAGAATATAACCCAACTATCGTGAACCTGTTGCTGCGGCTGTCAACAACCTCCTGCATCAATTCAGTAAGCAATTTCTGGTAACCATAATTCTTTTTCTGATTTTCATCCTTTAATCAACTACCTCAATGGCGATGATAGTGCTTTCACTACCGTGGAGAAAACAGCCCACAATTCTCATAAGTTTGCATTCAAACTGTCACCTAATAACTATGGCTATTGGAAAGCCATGATCCAACCGTTCTTGATAACCAATGGCTTGTTTGGATACATTAATGTAACCATCCCATGCCCACTACCAAAAACCGCAGCCACAACTGACACACCATCCATGGATAATCCTAACTATCTTCATTGGATTTCCCATGATGCGCATGTCCGAATGATTCTCATCTCAACTATCTCTGAAGCATCCTTTCAACATGTTCAAGGTATTACTTCAAGAGATCTTTGGCTCGAACTAGAAAGAGCATATGCACCAGCAAATTCTTCCCGTGAATACACACTCAAATCTCAACTTTTAAAAATTGAGATGAAAGGTGATGAAACTCCAATAGCCTACCTCACCCGTGCACAAGAATACGCCACTGCCCTAGCAAATATTGGCGAACCCTTTAAGGAAAAGACTTAGTTATGTTGGTTCTTTCTGGCCTTAGAGAGGAATATAATGGTATGAAAACAAACCTGTTTACCCGTTCTCCTCCGGTTGTCTTCAATGAATTGCATGGTCTTCTAACTGACCATGACTATATGTTAAACCGTACCAACCGATCAGCCCCACAGGTCTTTACGGCCTCCACTACTGACCTCACCTCTAAGCCTAACGCACTTCAATTATCTCAGGTGCAAACCTTGCAACAAATGGTGTCTCAACTCGGGTACCAACTACACCCTATTGCCTCCCCAACCCCGCAACCTCAGGCCTTCTTTGCCAATCGTCTATCAAGCAACTATCATGGTAATCGACGTGGCAACTCACGTGGTGGCTCGCGCAGTAATTATAATCAAAACCATGAAGACACTCGTGGAACTGGAGGAAATCAAACCCGCCAGCCACAGTTTGCATGGGCTTCTACTCAAAACACTGTGTACGTTCATTGCAACCGTTGTGGCATAGGGCATATCCCATCTCAATGCCCAAATTAGTCCGACTCATCTTCTAATAATACACCATCCTAGGCCAACTATGCACACTACTCTGAAAGCAGATCATCCGGCCCCGGCTCTACCTGGAATCCCGACACAGGATCTAATAGCCATGTCACACCAGACTTAACAAATTTGGATAGCTCGGATGCATACTATGGTAACGACTCACTCCACGTAAGTGACAGTAATCCTTTACCCATTTTTCATATCGGTTCTTCCAAAATTTTTTCACCAAACAAAATTTTCAATCTATCCAATATTCTTCATGTACCGGACATTAAGAAAAATCTTCTTTCTGTCCAACAATTTTGCACTGATAATAACGTGTTTTTTGAATTTCATTCGTCCTTTTTGTTGTGAAGGACGAGTCTACACGTGCTATCCTACTCATGGGTCCAAGTGATGGTTGTCTCTACTCTGTTCGTCTCCCATAATTGAAGTCTCTTCCATGTCTAACCTTTACAGCCACCAAAGCATCTTCAACAATCTGGCATCAACGTCTCGGACATCCTCATGCTCGTGTTTTTCAGTCTATTGTTTCTAGTTTTTCTTTACCTGTTTCGAACAAATTGTTTCCTACTATATGTTCTGCTTGTCAACAAGGAAAGTCCTCAAAATTATCTTTGAAAAACTCTAATTTTCACAGCAATAACATTTTAGATTTGGTTTATTGTGATTCTTGGGGTCCTGCTCCTTCATTATCTTTTGATGGGCATAGGTTCTTTATGTTATGCGTTGATTACCATACTAAATATATGTGGTTTTATCCATTAGCAAATAAATCAGATGTTTACCTCACCTTTAAATCTTTTGTAACAATGGCTGAAAGACAATTCCATACAAAGCTTAAATATGTACAAACCGATTAGGGTGGCGAATTTCGCAATCTTGCCTCATTCTTTTCGTCTCTTGGTATTAACCATCGACGCTCTTGTCCACGCACGAGTGAACAAAACGGGATTGTAGAGTGTCGTCATCGTCATGTCGTGGAAACGGGTCTTACACTTCTTGCTCAATCTAACACACCCGCGTTTTTGGAGCTTTGCTTTTGAAACGGCTGTTTACTTGATAAACCGCTTACCATCTCGTACGTGTTCCAACAAATCACCTTTTGAACTCATCTTTAAACGACCTCCCGATTACTCCTTTCTTCATGTTTTTGGTTGCCAATGTTTTCCCTACCCAAGGCCATATAACCAACACAAGATGGATTTTCGGTCTACTCCGTGCATTTTTCTAGGATATAGTCTATACATCATGGGTATTGGTGTTTAGATCTGGACACCGAACGTGTGTACATAGCACACCATGTTCGATTCAATGAACACTTCTTCCCTTTTACTCCTACCTCAACCCCGCCCGCTCAACCAGATCCTTATTTCTCATTTTTTTCCCTCACCTACTTTGCCCACTCCAACAACCTCTTCGTCACCAGACCCACACACCTCACCCTCACAACCCCATTCACCAACTTCACCGACCCATTCTGAACCGGCCCAAACGGCGCAAACTACTTCCCCAACCGAACTAGCCCAAACAACCCATTCAGCTTCCCCATCTGAACCATCCCAATCGGCCCAAACAGAAACAGCCCAAACCGCTCCCTCAACCCGTCCTCGTCCACCAAATCTTCGCCAAAATCCTAAACCTCCAAATCGCTACACTCCATCCTCTTATCACACTTCCACCGGTCCATCTCCTTGTCTTGAGCCCACCTCATTTACCATTGCTAACAAATCATCGGAGTGGAGTCAAGCCATGGCTGAAGAGTTTGATGCTCTTGTTAAGAATGGCACGTGGTCTCTTGTTCATTATGTTAAAAACACTAACGTTATTGACTCAAAGTGGGTTTACAGGTTAAAAACAGATCAAAATGGCAAGGTGATTCGTCACAAAGCCCGCTTGGTTGCTAAAGGCTTCAATCAAAGGCCGAGAGTTGATTTTCAAGAAACATTTAGTCCTGTCATCAAGGCTTCTACAATTCGGGTTGTTCTATCTCTTGCAAGTTACAAATCAGTGGTCTCTCAGACAACTTGATATCAAAATGCTTTCCTTCATGGTGACTTGCAAGAAACGGTATATCTTAGACAACCAGCTGGCTTCGTTGACAACGCTCGACCTGATCATGTTTGTCTTCTACACAAGTCTTTATATGGGCTCAAACAGGCTCCGCGAGCATGGTTCCAACGTTTATCTGCTGCACTGTGTCAATTTGGCTTCTCTGGCTCTAAAACTGATCCTTCCTTGTTTATTATGAAGTCTCGAGGCATTCTCGTCTATGTTCTCGTTTATGTTGATGACATTATTGTCACTAGCAACAATAATAAGGCAGTTAATGATGTTATATCACGGTTAAGTACCTCCTTGCGGTTAAGGATTTGGAAGATCTACATTATTTTTTGGGTACTGAGATCATACCTCATGGCAGGAACATTATATTGTCACAACGCAAATATATCTCTGAGCTTATTACCAAAACCAGGCTTTCTGAATGTAAATCGATTTCATCTCCAATGAGTACTTCTCAAATCTAAGCTCTTGGTGACAGCCCTGCCCGTTCGGATCCTACCAAGTATCGCCAAACTATTGGAGCGTTACAATATGTCTGCCTCTCGAGGCCTGATATTAACTTTGCTGTGAATAAAGTATGTCAATTTATGCATGCTCCCACAGAAAACCATTGGTCTGCAGTTAAACGTATTTTGCGTTACCTCAACGGCACCTCTCACTTTGGTCTTTTTATTCGACATAAGTCTGGATCTTCTCTTAATGCTTTCACTGATGTTAATTGGCAAACCAGCCTTAAGGCCTTCTCTGATGCTGATTGGGCTGGGTGTCCTGATGATCGTCGATCCACCGGGGGATTTGCCATATCTCCTGAAATGCACGAAAACAACGTACAGTCTCCTGCTCCTCAACCGAATCCGAATACAAGGCTTTTGCTGACACAATGGCCGAATTAACCTGGTTGGAAGCATTGTTGACTGAACTCGGAATATTGACCAATTCCATACCTACACTATGGTGTGACAACTTAGGTGCCACTTATCTTTCGGCCAATCCAGTCTTCCATGCTCGTACCAAACATGTTGAAGTTTATTTTCACTTCGTCAGGGAGAAAGTTGCTCAAGGCAAATTAAAGGTTCAGTTCATCAACACTAATGATCAAATAGCTGATATTTTTACTAAACCTCTACCATCACAAAGATTTATGTTGCTACGGTCCAAGTTGCAGGTCGTTCCCCGCCTTCAACTTGCGGGGGAATATTAGATAAGTTTAGTTAGCTTTTATAATTATTGTAACTAGATGGTGGGTTAAGTGTAATATCATACCTATATATAGGATCTTATGTATCTTTTCATTATCCAATCAATAACGTAACATTCTACGATTTATCTTCACCGAACTTGCACTTCTATATATAGCTTAGCCTAGGTTCTCATTTGTAACTTTGCGACTTTTACGACGAAGCTATGTTGATTTGGTTTTGTACACTGTAAAGTCTATTAGATAATAAATCGATGTTTAATCAGTAAATCTTGTGTATTTGTCACTATTCACGTAAATTCCGCATTCGATGACATAGATACAACCTAGGTTTCCGTGACAATTGGACGGATCGATCCTAACACTTAGAGATCACAAACTACTCACATATTAAAAGATATGAAGATACGTTTCTCTGAAAGTCAAGGGATTGTCCAGGACATCATATGCAACAATATGTTATCAAGGACTCTTCATAATAACAAATAAGAGAATAAAAGACAGGCCTCAATAAGTGTGATTTTTGCATCAATAGATCTAAGGGGAGATTATTGGGTTATTTAAGATTTGATGATGACGAAAGCCAAAACCCAAAGAAACCATCTTCCATGCCTGATGGAATAATTAAGATACAATCACAAGACCAGAATTTCTCCCCTTGAAAGCTTCCTAAAACAGCTGACGAAGGCTTCCCAGAATTTCAAAATAGTTGCCTTGAAGAATAGAGAATAGAAGAACAAAGTGTTGGATTGTCAAAGTACTTGTCAACAAGTCAACAGTTAAGTCAACCCAAGACAAAAAACCTGAAGACTTGAAGATCAAGTCAACAAGTCAAAGACCAGAAGTTCTTGATTCCTAGAAGTGCTAGTTCACACCAACAGATCTAGAGAATCCAGCAGTTCTCACTCTATCTCTCTCTCTCTAGAAGTAGTAGTTCAATATAACACTGTAACTATATAATAGTTTTATCAAATGTTGTCAGTAAAACATTAAATAAGTTGTTAGAAGTTGCTTTCATGGTGACGACATGTTGTGTTCCAACCGGTAATCGATTGGCCAAAGAAACAAGACGGAAACCAGATAGCAATTTAGATGGAAATTCAAGACTAATATTTTTCATTCATAACTAAACAATAGATGATATGCCTATTTTATAGGCTACAAAGAAAATGAAGAAAAATAACTAACACCCCACTATCTCGTAAACTAGATAATGATCAAACCAACTAACCCACTATCCTAGACCCTTAATAAACTACCCAATAATATGACTTAATAAAACTAACATGACTTAACAAAACTATTGTGATCAACCCACGTTATTATCTTGAGTGCATGGATGAGCCGGACGACATTGCACTATCATTCCCCGCCGCTCAAACAATCCTTGTCCTCAAGGATGAAGATAGACCGATGCTTAGCAATGCACCATGGTGGTCGCCACTCGATTTTTCCGCTTGCATTTGGTGCGGTCTCAACAGGTTGCCACGGTGGGCGCCATTCGCGTATCCTTATGACACCATGCAAGGAACCCTTAATTGGGACATCTTCATTCGTAGATACCTCACAACACCCAATGACAATAACAAGTTTTGTGACCGGTTCCGTGGATGAGCACGGTATAAACGGTTCAAGTGACGGCAGTGGTTTTAGTGTAGGTTGAACATGGGGTGTAGAGACTTGTGTCACGGGTTCGAAGGGTGCAAAAGGTTGGGTTGGCAGAGCGGGTTTTGGGGCTGTAGGTTGTTCAACGTCTGGTGCGGCTTCATGTTGGCCGAAGGTGGTGGATTTTGGGGATGATAAGGGCGTAGATGTTGGCAGTGGTGTTGTGGCAGAAACGGATGGTGGTGATGTCAATGTAGATGAGGCGGTGGGCTTGGTGGAAAGATGATGTTGGTTCAGGGAGTTCTCAAGGGATTGAACCCCGGTGCGAATGTTTTGTAGAGTAATGATGATATGATTGATTTGGAACTCATACCTAGCAAACTTTTTGTTCACGTATCGGCGAAATTCCTCCTCGCTTTGAGTTTGAGCGTCCATTGATGTTGATCAAGACTGCTCTGATACCACTGTTGTGGTTCCAACATGTAATCGATTGGCCAAAGAAACAAGACGGAAACCATATAGCAATTTAGAGAGGAAATTCAAGACTAATATTTTTCATTCATAACTAAACAATAGATGATATGCCTTTTTATAGGCTACAAAGGAAATGAAGAAAAATAACTAACACCCCACTATCTCGTAAACTAGATAATGATCAAACCAACTAACCCACTATCCTAGACCCTTAAATAAACTACCCAATAATATGACTTAATAAAACTAACATGACTTAACAAAACTAGTGTGATCAACCCACATCATTATCTTGAGTGCATGGATGAGCCGGACGACATTGCACATATCACGACACCAGTAGTTCTCTCCTCCCATATGTAGTTTTTCATTCTCAGTGTAATTGTCAAGACTAAGAGCCTTTATGCATAAGAACTTAGTGAGAGAGGGTGGACCTGGTGAGGGTGAGTACATTTTTATATATTGTGATTGTTACATCAATTGAATTTAATATGAAATCATTTTATAATCATTCTAAAATGCAGTTGTGATTGATTTGTTTGTTTATAACTGTTTGATTGAATTTCTAAGTTCAACTATTTTATCAGAAGCACATATTGCATACACTCTTACATCCAACCCAATAATATATCAGTGCTTAGAGTTCAAAAACGTATCAAGGTGGATAAACCTTACCACCTTACTTGCAATGAAAACTTAAACACTTTCCACCACTGGACCAGAAGGGTGGGTCATTGGCATCCCCACCGTATTAAGTATTCAACTTTACATTAAAGTCTCGCATTTATCAACCCCCAATAATGCAATATATGACATAAATGATAAATCCCAACATCAACTTCATATAAAGTCACCATCATCATTTCCATCTTCTTCAATGGAGTCTGCAAATGTTAAAACCATTTCAGACTGTTTCATCAAACCAAAATTCATAACCGAGCAAGCCAAAAAACCAACTTACTTCTCCCCATGGGACCTAGCCATGATCAACGTAAACTACATCCAAAAGGGTCTCCTCTACCCTTTGCCAGATGATCAAAATTTCTCCATAACCACCTTCTTGGACGACCTCAAAGACTCACTTTCCGTCACACTTACTCACTTCCACCCTCTCGCGGCCCGTCTAGCCACCGTAAAACAACAAAACCCGCCTTCTTTAGCCATCTTTATCAACCCGGACAACAGCCCGGGAGCAAGATTCATACATTCCTCCGTTAACTTGACCGTGGACGATATCCTTACACCGAATGATGTCCCGTTGATTGTGCAATCTTTTTTTGATCATCATAAAGCTATTGATCACGATGGGCATGAGCAGTCGTTGTTGTCTGTTCAGGTGACCGAGCTTATTGATGGAATCTTTATCGGGTGTTCGATTAATCATAATGGTGGTTGATGGAACTTCGTTTTGGCATTTTTTTAACTCGTGGTCGGAGATGTTTCGATCCAAAAGGGGAAATGATCTTTTGGATCCTATCTCGCGCCCACCGGTTATTGAAAGATGGGTTCCGGATGGATCTGATCCAATATTGACCCTGCCGTTTATGCATGAGGATGAGTTTATTGATAGACCGAATCCACCGGTGTTGAGAGAGCGAATATTTCGGTTCTCGTCATATTCTCTGGCTAAACTCAAAGCAAAGGTGAATTCGGAATGTAACACTACAAAGCTATCCACTTTGCAGTCACTTTCAGCTCTTGTGTGGCGGTGCATGACGCGTGCCAGGCGGTTTCCAGCTGATAAAGAAACCGGTTGCGGGTATGGCTTTTTCATGAGTTAAGATGAGCCGAGCCAATGCATCTTGGGCTCGGCTCAAATTTTAAAAACCGAGCAGGCTCTGATTTAAAACCAAGCTGAAAATATTAAACATGGATTTGGTTCAGTCTAGTCCAAGCTGTCTTTGCTCGGCTCGGTTTAGCTTAGCTTGTCAAAAGATAGTTTAGTGCAAACCTTTAGAATTCAATATTTAAAGCCGAAATAGAGCCAAACTCAGTCTTGGCTCAAAATTTAAAGAGTTTCAGCTCGGAAACAAGCTGAAAATTTGAGCTCGATCTCAACTCGGCTCGGTTTTAAAATGAAAAATTAATACGAATCTTTAAAATTCAATAGTTTAAGTTATCAGTAAATAAGTCAATGCTCAGTATGCAAAATAAGTTCAATAAAATACAGAATAAGTGCAAATCAAGTTCAAACGAATACAACATAAATTCAAAAAAAATGCAAAATACGCTTTATTATCCGAATTAACCCACCAGAGCCGCAATGCATGTTTGTGATTGCAAATTGCAGGTTGGCTGTGAACAACAGAAGAAGGCTATCCCCACCTTTACCCGACAATTACTTCGGTAATTGTATTCAAGTGTTGAGAGTAACAACAACTGCGGGGGAGCTGCTCGATCAAGGTATCAGGTGCACAGCATGGCGGTTGCACGAGGCGGTGATTAACCATGGTGATAAGGAGATCAGGGAGTATATAGATTTGTGGGTAAAGAGACCGTTTGTGTATAAAATGAGTGTGCTTTTTGATGGAAATAGTGCACAGATGGGGAGCTCACCTAGATTTGACATGTATGGAAACGAATTTGGATTGGGGAAAGGATTGGCGGTTTTGAGTGGGTATGCTAATAAGTTTGACGGGAAGGTGACGTTGTATGCTGGACGGGAGGGTGGAGGAAGCATGGATTTGGAGGTGTGCATGTTGCCCGATAACATGGCGGCTTTTGAATCAGATGAAGAATTTATGAGTGTTGTTAGAGGTGAAAATGGGTTTTAAGGCTATTAAAGTGTTTAGTGATTTAATAAATCTTTTTTCACTTAATAAAGAAAAAAACAGAACTTAAGTGTTGTACACACCGTATTAACCAACATGCGATTAAGATCACCGATTGAACCGATTTTCACTTGACCGTCGATCCATCCACACTTTTGTGAATGTTGAGAAGATCCGGAACAGAGAACCCAAAAATCGGCGAGATAGGCACCGTGTAGATATCCTCTTCCAAACAATCGCCGATACATAGCATGCTGTCAAAATGTGTTCAGCACATTCTTCAACCTCCCCACACAGTGGACATAAAACTGAACTCACACCAGTCCCTCTTCTAAATAGCGCCTTTCTAGTCGATAAACGATTAAGCGCAAGCCTCCACCCAAAGATGTTTACTTTTTATTGCAACCAGCAATTCCACTTAGCAGCACAAGCGTCTAGTGACAAGGCCAGAGTTGATATTTGATAAAAGAGTGCGAAGCGACCTAACTGGGAACCGGCCTTCCGCAAAACAGATCACGTTCATGAATTCGTTTTGTAACTGAGAACCGGCCATCCGCAAAAAGCGACCTAACTGAGAACCGACCTAACTGATCATGTTAGTACAACAATGAAGTTCATCAATCTATACCAATCCCATTGGCAAATTGTTATGCTATCAAGATTTGAAATACTAATCATACACATCCTCAAGTGGAAGGGTTATCTAGTAATTTGTATAAAGTATTTTTAGAAGGTAGTTATGAAGTTCGTGGACCAAAGGTGTCAAGTGAGAAGTTTGTACCGACACCCATTGGGAAAAGATGTGTCCCTTAGTCGCACCACTTCGATCGGCGGTTACAAGGAAACAAAGGGACGCGACTTATGGATTCTAGAGACACACCTCTTCATGTTTAATTACAACCACATATTCAAGAGACGCACCCATTCATGAAAGGACACGTGTCTACAATCGCAACCATTAGAAACTATAAATAGGGATAAATTTCATTTGTAAAACACATTCATGTATTCAGATTTATCAAGTTATATTCAAGTTTGATTCATGTTCTAGAGATCAAAGATCCATTGGGGCCACAATTGGTATCAGAGCATGAGGCTCTAGGCGTGGGAATTACAATGCACAAATCGCAGGGTTATTCGCGATCAGGTTTTATCTCTAAATTTCAATTCGCAAGTTTTCAATTTTTCTGTTTAGGAATCGAACCAGGTTATATTCGAAATATAAGGTTTTGATTTTGGGGTTATAGTGCAAATTAGATAGTCAGGAATTCGGTTATTACGCATTGTGGTTATTCGCGGGTTAAAGGTTTGAAAGTTTATTGAATTCAAGGGAATTGAATTTTACCGGTATAGTTGGTTCGTATTGGTGGTCAGAAATTTTTTGAAACAAAGAAAGTAAGGGTTGGGAGAATTCAAAGTGAGCAATCATATTAGGGTTCGTGAGTGTATCGAACCGAGTACAAGAGCGCAGAACAGGGTTGCTTTGTTTCGTTTGGAGTGCCAGGAAGAATCAAAATTCAACTCGGTGGTTATACGCGATCAATTTTATTCGCGGGTGAAGGTGTGAAGGCCAACAGTCATAGTATAGAAAAAGAAACTTAAGCGGGTCAATTGGGAAGAAGAAGATCAAGTGAGTCAATCGTAAAGAAGAAGCCAGTGAAGAAGGAATCATTCAAGTGATTTGAAGTGTGTTGTTTAAAGAATCAAGAAAATCCTGTTAGAAGGGAAGGTTGTGACGACAGAAACAAAGTGCTATGCAGAATAGACAATTGTAGATGCAGTGAATGCAAAGAACACGGTGATGATGCAAATGCGGAAAAGGGAAAAGTGACGCCGTGGATATATAAAACAAGACGAGGAATTGTTGCACTGAGTGTAAAAAAAAACTGCAGTGAATGCAAAACTGGAAACATTGAAGGTAGGAAAACTTGAAGTTAATTGAACAAATGAATACTATTGGTGAGACATCAAAAAAGGTTTGTGTGATTCGGACCCATGTGGAAGAGTGTAATCGATTTATGAGGAGTCGAAAGAACGAAGAACCGTGTGATATCGAGATAACCTGTGAAAGGTACAACAAAACAATCTTGTGAGTGGATCACGTAAAAGTGAAGAATCTGTGAGGGAAGCAATCAGTAATGAAGAACCCATTGTGAGAGACAACCATAATAAAGATAAATCAAGTAGAAGACACGCATGTAAAAAGATATAAATGATCCTTTGACTGGGTGGAAGAAAGTGACACAACCGCTAGAGATCTGAGTGAGTTAGATTGTCTAAAATTTATGTGATAGGGATTCAAGTCATTGATGGCAAGTTAATCAAGACCGGCGGAGTTCGTGTTAAGACAACTACACAAGAAGAGGTTCGAGTGATACAAATCAAGTGCAATCAAGACTAGTGTGAAACAAAATGTTCGTGTGAAGCAAGGTTCGTGAGGAACATGGTTAGTAAAGCAAGTTCGTGAGGAGCAAGGTTCGTGAATAAGAAGACAAATGTGAAGTGTTGGATACTGAGGAGATTCGTGATGCTAAAGCTGCTTGGAATTCAAGATCTACAACAACTCAAGGATGTTCATGATTATGGGGGAATGAAATACTAATCATACACATCCTCAAGTGGAAGCGTTATCTAGTAATTTGTATAAAGTATTTTTAGAAGGGAGTTATGAAGTTCGGGGACCAAAGGTGTCAAGTCAGAAGTTTGTAACCGACACCCATAGGGAAAAGATGTGTCCCTTAGTCGCACCTCTTTGATCGGCGGATACAAGGAAACAAAGGGACGCGACTTATGGATTCTAGAGACACACCTCTTTATGTTTAATTGCAACCACATATTCAAGAGGCGCACCTATTCTTGAAAGGACACGTGTCTACAATCGCATCCATTAGAAACTATAAATAGGGATAGATTTCAGAGTTAAATGCTTGGTTGGTCCCTGTGGTTTGAAAAAAATTCAGCGTTGGTCCCAGTGGTTTACTATTTACACTCATGGTACCCAAACTTGTAAAAAATGAACTCGCTTGGTCCCTTGCCCTAACTTCAGTTAAATAACTCTGTTAAAAACGCCCACGTGCTTGGCACGTGAGGGCAATTTCGTCCATTCAGTCCAGCTCATTATAAAAACCACCTTATCCTCCTTTTTTCCCTCAAAATTAACGACCCTTCTTCCTCCCCTCACCCATGTTTCTCCAGGAACCCTAGAATGGCAACCTTGGAAAGTTAGCCGTCATTCGCACATCATGGACCGACAACAATCCAGGACGACGATACTATGCATGTCCATCACCGGTAAGCATTAGGGTTCATTAGTAGATGTTCATTTTGGTTTCAATTTTTTTAAATGTTTGATATGACAGGAAGTCACTTGTCCTGGATTTGTTCGTTGGTTTGACCCGCCAATGTGCCCACGAGCTGTTCGCATCATTCTAGGGCTACTCTGAGCAAGAAACAGGGCCGATCAAGAAAGGGATGAACTAAGGACTGAACTGAGATGGAAGAACACCCTGATCTTAGTACTATTGTTTCTGTTAGGGTTACAGTTTGCAATGTTGTTAGCTTGACTGCAATGTTAATTATGTAATTCGACCAAATAATATTAGAATGAATTTTGGATATTCATAGATATTGTGGTTGTGGCAAACATAACTGTGTATATTGACATGTTAAATAAAGTGCAAAAGTGTTACGGACGAAAAATGTTAAATAAAGCATAAAAGGGATACGGACGACCAATGTTAAATAAAGCGCAAAAGCGAAACGGATGACCATTGTTTTATAAAGAGCAAAAGCGATACGGACGACCAATGTTTAATATAACGGAAAAGCATGTTACATAAAGCGGAAAAGCGACACGGATGACATTTATTGCCATCACTTAATATCCAACAAACCTAATAAAGACTCAACAACTCCAATTTATGACCCTGCCCAACAAATGTAATAAAGACATACTCAATTTCCAAACACAACAATAACTATAATAGCCGATTAACATTTCCAAAATGGTGGCATAAGCATAAGCCACAATAGTGCATACCAAACATAATAAAGACAAGCAACAGTTAACAAGTATTGTTTAAAGCATACTGCTGAATAACATAACAAAAAGATATTTAAAATCTAGCCCTTCATCAGTTAAACGTATCCAGCTTATTCTTGACCTGCAGAGTCACCATCAGCAGGAGAACCACCAGCAGAACCACCAGCAGCAGCAGCTGCAGAACCACCTTCAGCACCCATTCCTTTCTTTGCAGCCTTGCAACCTCTTGAATTATGGCCCTTCCCTTTGCATTTCTTATAGGTTACAGACCCACCCTTTCTAGTCAGCTTCCCTTTCTTCTCCAATATATCTTCAACCTCCACTTGGTCTTTTCTCCTCTTCTTCTTTGGCCTGCCAGCTTGTTTGTGGCGAAGTGGAGGGGTCAATGTTGTTGGAACTGGTGATATTGGCCAGAGTTTGGGACCATTGATTGGACCAACCTTGTAGGCATAAGCCTTTTTCCAAGTGTCCAGATAGTAGCATGGATGAACCCACTCCTCAGGTGGCCCCACCTGTTGTTTGTGTCCAGCCATATCCCAGTTAACAGCTACGGCATACTTACATGGGATTCCTGAAATTTCCCACCTCCTACAAGTACAAACCCTTTGTTCAACATTCACAACATATTGCCCAAGAGCTTGTACCTGCCACCTACTATCACCACACCATTTCACACTGCATTAGGCTGCAGCCTTCTTGATCTCATCAAAGATCTCTGTTATCTTTGGTGTGAGGGGGCTCTTACACTGCTGTTGCACCTTCATAACATTGACTATTCTCTTCATCAAATACTCTCTAAGATATTCCAAACATGAAATGATTGGCTTTTCCCTCCCTTCAACAGTCTTGGAATTAAAAACTTCGCACATGTTGTTTAGTAGAACATCAGATTGTGCCCAACCTACACATTGATAACCAAAAAAGAAATGTATAAAGTGATAAATTCCTTTGGTGCTTAAATTAGCAACTAGTCTAATCTTTAAAGTGAATATTACCTATGAAGTGAGATCTCGACCAATGCTTTGGTGGAATTTGTGCCAACCATGTGTATGCTTCCTCATTGAACTTCTTCAACTCTTCCATTTTATCCCTAAACTCAGGTACTATTACACAAGAACAATCATGAATAACAAGTCAGTAAATTGTTGACCCAACACTTGAATGAATAAATGCTTAAAAGTAAGTACCGGTTCTGGCAGTTGCACATGCCCTTTAAAGCCTTTGCCCCTCCATTTTAACTTCATATTCTGGTGAATATGCCTAAGGCAGAGCCTATGTTCTGCAGCTGGGAATACCTTTTCAAGTGCTGGAATAAGACCCTAAATTTAACACCCAAAACAGCAAACATGTTAAAATCAAAACAATCAAAGCAATAAAAAACATATTTATAAACAATTCCACTCTAAAAAGTAAGGCTAACCTTTTGTCTATCAGATATGAAGGTAAAATGTGAGTTGCTTTGTAGTGCTAGGTCATCTTTGAGACATTCCAAAAACCATGTCCAAGAATCCTTGTTTTCTGCTTCTGCAATTGCATAGGCCAGTGGATAGAGCCCGTTGTTGGAATCCAAGCCTACTGCAACTAATACCTGACCCTGTTGAGAACACTTCAAAAAAGCCCCATCTAAGCCTCGTATGTCCCTCCCACATTCCTTGAAGCCTAGCTTCAGTGGACCCAAGCAGATGTAAATCCTCTTGAACACCCTTGTTGGAGAAGATGGGTTGGGTTCAGACTCAACTTCAATGTGCACTGTTGTGTTTGGATTTGCACTTTGAAGCTCTATTATGTAATCCCTTAGCCTTGCATATTGTTCCTTGTTGTCCCCTTGAACTTCCTTCGAAGCAAGTATCTTTGCCCTAAAGGCTTTCATCCTTGAAACCCTTAATTCATACTTCCTTAACAGCTCTTCTTGGATGGTCCTCACTGAGATGTCTTTGTTACATTCAACCAATCTCTTCACAGAAGGGTCCTTAGCCATGAACTTTGCTGTAAGGTGTAGACTTTCTCTAGCTTGGAGACAAGTGTGCTCTGCCTTGTGAGTTTTCATTGTCCAAGTTTCAACGTCATCTTTCTCTTTAGCCACATACAACATAAATGTACAAGCTGCCTTCTCTAATCTTTCTTTTCTTTTTCTACAGGATATGGCATTGGCACTTAGTGGCAATGCTGAATTTTGAGACTCCCCGAGAGATTCCCTGGAACTAGGCCTAACAGCAGACTCACTGGGCTTGGGCCCAACAGTAGATTTTCCCTTATTGCCTTTCTTGGATACTTGTTTTACAAACCCATCACCTTTCTTATAAACTGGTACATTACCTTCATAAATGACTCTTATCCTAGCCTTGTCATTTCTCAAAAATGACAACTCCCTTCTGGTAAGAACGGCATGCTGCCTAACATGTTCTTTAACCTCCTTTGCAGATCCAAATTGTTGACCCAAGTAAAACCTCGCCTCATGCATCCTAGTCTTTCCCTGTTCAATGTCAACAGTTATTAGATATTTAACAAATGCTTACATAAATAATAAACAGTTAAGTAAACAGTTAGTTAAACAAATGCTAACCTTTTGTTTATGCCTGATTTCCCTTAGCTTCTTGCTCCTTCTTGTTTCAAAATCTTCCATTGATTCATCAGTTAAGTTATCAAAAGATTCATAGCTAAGGTTATCATCAATTTCCTTTTCATAATCCACTTTATTTCTAACACTATTAGTGCCAGAATTAAGGCTGCCTACATATTCTTCATCCTCATCTACAAAAGTATTGAAGTCCCTCATATCAACTTCTGTTTCTTCCACCTCATAATCATTGTCAACAATGTAGTCACTGTCTTTTGAGTCATCACCTTCAGCCACACTTTGATGAGAACAGTCAGCCTCACTACCCCCCTCATCCTCTATGTCACCCTCATCCTCCCTATAACTATCAGACTCCATGTCATCCTCATCCTCCCCATTACCCTCATTCTCATTCCTACTAGTAACCTCTACCTCACCCTCAGCATCCTTAAGACCCTCGTTGTTTGGGAATACTCCAGAAAAGTCAATGTCGTCAAAGTTAAAACCATCTACACATGTACCCTTGTTTGCATTATAAGTCCCAGTCTCTATATTATCATTGTTACCTACCGGATTATCATTGTTACCTACTGGATTATCATTGTTACCTACTGGATTATCAACAAACATGTTACTTGTATTCTTATTTGCACTAGATGACCCTTCAATATACTCAAGCATCAGTCTCCTCCTAGATAGTAACTTTTCTTTGTTTTGTCTAACACCAACATTCTCCTGGACATTTTGGCTTTCCTCTACTAATTCCTCAATAACAACCCTAGATGGTCCCTCTGGTGATTTTAAATAAGTATCAACCACAGATTTTACATGTTCAATGTAAAAGTTGATTAACTTATTTTCACCCACATATTGTGCCAAGTTACGAACATCAAACATCACACAGTATCTAAATCTCTACCAGGTATTTGAAAATGATAATAAATTGCACCTTCTCTTTGAACAGGTTAAGGTCTCGTATCATCCAATCAACTTCATGGACAGAAAACTCATCAATGTCGATGTAATCAACATACGCTGACCTTCCTTGAACATAGCTTCTTCCTGGAAACCTCCGAAAACTTCCAGCATAGAAGATTCTTGCAGAAAACAAACTAGGGTTTCCATCTGCTCAAAAAACATAACAGAAAACGACCAAAACAGTGTGTGTCAGTAATTTTGTAAAACAAACACTACAAAATCGCTAAATGTTTGAACTTTAGCACTATCAGCATAAAAAAACTTACTATAATCACGATCTGGATTAAAATCATCAAACTCAGCCCTAATGTACCAGCCCATTCCCTTCGATCAGCCCTAAACGCACCGATTATCTGTTCAATCGCCGGGATGTTGCAGAGAAACGAAGAGACGGTGAGTCTTTGTAGGTGTGTGTTACGGTGGGAGAGATGAACAGAAATGAGAGGGAAACCAATAAATATCAACTGACGTCTAGGACTAAGTGTACAATTGCAAAAAGTGAATATCAAATCAAACTGAATGGACGAAATTGCCCTCACGTGCCAAGCACGTGGGGTGTTTTAACAGAGTTATTTAACTGAAGTTAGGACAGGGGACCAAGCGAGTTCATTTTTTACAAGTTTGGGTACCACGAGTGTAAATAGTAAACCACTGGGACCAACACTGAAATTTTTGCAAACCACAGGGACCAACCAAACATTTAACTCTAGATTTCATTTGTAAAACTCATTCATGTATTCAGATTTATCAAGTTATATTCACGTTTGATTCATGTTCTAGAGATCAAAGATCCATTGGGACCAACAAGATTAAGTAACCTTTGATCGATTGTGCATGGCTTTGAATTTTGAAATCTGAAAATTGTTAGGAATAACACCTTCAGACTATAACTTCCCACCCATAGATCCACCCAAAATCGAATGGACGCACCCTGCCAGGAGCCTCCCGAATAAGATTCCATAAAATGATATTTTGTGAACACAAATCGCTTTCAACTATGAATACTCCTCCAGATACCGCACCGGCCAGTTTTTAATGGGAGAAGTTCCCATCGACACGGCGAATGATGCAAAGCTTGTACCACACGTATCCAAAGCCTATTATGCTTAGTCTTAAACTTCCATGAACATTTAACTAATAAACTGTTGTTGAAGTCAAGTAAGAAACCTAACCCGAAACACCCCCCCCCCCTAATTTTATCACAGCCATTACATCACTAAACTAATAAACTGTGGTTGAAGTCACACCCATTGATCATAATTAAACTCCCGTGTGGGGTAGCCAATTAGTAGAATCGAAGAGTGGATGGAGGAGAAGATACCTTTAACCCAAAGTCTGCACTTCAATTGAAATTAAGTTCATCTGATTCATAACCGAGTCCACGAATGACCAGGAAATCGAATCAAAGGCTTTACTGAAATCCAACTTTAATAAGAAGGCTTTCAATTTAGATTTCTTAACGCATGATAAGACCTCATTTATGATCACCTAACCGTCCAAGATGTTCTGATTAGCTAAGAAAGCTGATTGCTATTCCGATATGACCAAAATGATGACCATTTTTAAGTGGTTTTTTAACACTTTCGAAATTACTTTACTTATGCTTTCAATCAGATTAATCTGTCAAAAACCATTGGGACTAGACACATTATTCGACTTAGGAATTAAGGCAATTTAAGAGGATGCACACCCATGACTAATTATCCCTGTATCATTAAAACGTTGCAACAATTTGTAGTAATCCTCACCTAAATACTCCCAAAAATGTTTAATGAATTTAAAGTCGTCCGGGCTGTTGGTTATCAAGCTTTAGAATCACACTCAAAACTCACGAAGATAAAGAGCAGAATCTGAGATTCAAAATGACAGCCCCTTCAAAACGAACGGAGCTCTGATACCCAGTGTTGGTTATCAAGCTTTAGAATCACACACAAAATTCACGAAGATAAAGAGCAGAATCTCTAATGGAGTATTGCTTGTGAATGCAAAAGAAAACAAATGAAAAGCTACACTTCATTGAATAAACTACTGGGTTATAAATAGCCTTACAAAAAGAAACATGCAGATGCAGAAAATTAGGAATAAAATAACCATTCCTACCTATAGGCTCGGTACAATATTGTTCCAAAGGTTGATCGGAAAACTGAACGGTTGTATATTGTTGTGTTTTTCTGTATATACATTATAGAGGAAAGTATACAATTTATAACAAAAAAGATAATCTAAATATGGTAGCTGTGCTCTGTTTACGGCTGGATTTGTAGCTGTTTATGAGCTGTCTTTGACCCGGTAATTTGGGAGATGATGCTTGACTGATCCCGTAATCTTTTATTTTCAACACTCCCCCTCAAGTTGAATAGTTGGATTTCCAAAATGCAACTTGCCCAAACAATCGCTGAAAATTTTCTCGTTAACCGCCTTTGTTAGAATGTCAGCGAGCTGATCCTTTGATCGAACAAACGGTAGTTCAATCGTACCATCTTCCAATTTTTCTTTGATGAAGTTCCTATCAACTTCCACGTGTTTTGTTCGATCATGTTGTACTGGGTTTTCCGAAATCTGAATTGAAGCTTTATTATCACACATAATCTTACTTGTTTCTTTTGACGGAAAACCAATCTCAGCTAAGAGTCTTCGCATCCACATGGCTTCTGTTAAACCTCGAGCTATACCTCTAAATTCAGCTTCTGCACTTGAAAGAGCAACCACCTTTTGTTTTTTACTTCTCCAAGTAACAAGATTCCCTCCAACTAAAGTGAAGTAGCCTGTTGTTGATCTCCGACTTCCCTTATCTCCTGCCCAGTCTGCATCGGTATAGATTTGAACATTTAGGTGTCCATGTGATTGAAACAGGACTCCATGACCCACTGTTCCTTTGAGATATCTAATAATTCTCCAAACTGCTTCCATATGTGACTGTTGAGGTTGGTGCATGAACTGACTTACTACCCCTACAGTATAGGCAATGTCTGGACGAGTATGTGAGAGATATATTAGCTTTCCCACCAGCCGTTGGTATCTTTCTTTATTTGCTATCTTTGCTCCTTCCTCCATATAAAGCTTTTGGTTTACACTCATAGGAGTGTCTGCCGGTTTGCAATCGATCATTCCAATCTCTGCCAACAAGTCTAAGACATACTTCTTCTGACTAATGAAAATTCCTTGTTTTGACCTTAGTACTTCAATTCCGAGGAAATACTTAAGTCTGCCCAAATCTTTCATTTCAAATTCAGCAAACAAGTTTTCTTTGAGTTTTACCATTTCTTCTTTATCGTTCCCTGTAATGATCATATCATCTACATAGATAATTAGGCAGGTTACGAATTTTCCTCTTTTTTTGAGAAACAAAGTATGATCGGCATTACTCTGTTTATATCCAAACTTTTTCATAGCTACCGTAAATCTGCCAAACCAAGCCCGGGGAGATTGCTTCAAACCATAAAGGGACTTCTTCAGACGGCAAACTTCTCCAGTTTTGAAATCTTTTGTGAATCCTGGAGGAGCATCCATAAATACCTCTTCATCTAGGTCCCCGTGTAAAAAGGCATTTTTTACATCAAACTGTTGAAGTGGCCACCCTTCATTTGCAGCTATCGAAAAAGAACCCTAATTGTGTTCATTTTTGCAACCGGGGAGAATGTTTCAGCATAGTCAATCCCATGTGTCTGGGTATACCCTTTTGCTACCAGTCGGGCTTTATATCTTTCAATTGTACCATCTGGTTTATACTTAACCGTATAGACCCAACGACACCCCCACGGATTTCTTTCCCACCGGGAGAGTACACTTTTCCCAAGTATTGTTCTTGATTAGGGCTTCCATTTCTGTTTTCATTGCTTCCTTCCAATGTTTAGATTTTAAGGCTTGATCCACATTTGTAGGAGTTTCTTCGGAATAAATGGATGAGATAAATGCTTTGGCTTCCTTAGTGAAATTTCCATTAGCCACACTAGCTATAGGATAACTAGATCTTCTTGGTTCTTTTTCAGGAGAATACCGTTTCGGAGGAACCCCTCTGTTTGTTCTAGGGGGTAACACATATCTTGATGGTGGTTCTTCTTGTCTGGATTCATCTGCCTGCAAATTTTCAGTTTGTTATGTGGCAGTTTCATGATTAGAAGTATTGGTATCCTCGGAGTCATTAGAAACTTCAAAAGTACCACCAGACTGAATAGGATGAGTATTACTTACCTCGGACACCAGGTTAGGAGGAACATTAGGACCGTCAGTGGCACTGAAATTGGACTCTAGTGACTCTGTAGTTGGTACATAGGGAACATATTTCAACCAACTTAGTGTGTCTAAACATTCCTTCTCCCCCTGACCACTGAGTTGGGAATTGTAGTAATACTCGGTTTCAAGAAAGTCACAGTTTATTGTGGTGAACATATGACGTGTTTTTGGATTATAACATCTGTATCCTTTTTGATTCATTCCATACCCAACAAAGACACATTTTTCAGCACAAGGGTCAAGTTTGGTTCGATCTGATTTAGGTATGTGAACAAAGGCAGTACATCCAAAGATTCGTGGTTGAAGAGTAAGAACTGAGGGTAGTTTGAAGAATTTTGAAAGGGTGTGTAACGGAGTGTTAAGTTTTAGGATATTTGTTGGAAGTCGGTTGAGGAGATAGGTAGCAGTAGCAAGGGCTTCAGGCCAAAAATATTTTGGGACCTGGGATTCAATTAGGAGAGCTCGTGTCATTTCCAGCAAAATGCGATTTTTCCTTTCGGCGACACCGTTTTGTTCTGGGGTGTTTGGGCATGTAGTTTGGTGGATTATTCCCTTGTCTTGGAAAAATGATTTAAACGAGGTATTAACAAACTCACCGCCATTATCGGATCGGAATATTTGGATGTTTGTTTGAAATTGGGTTTGGATCATGGCGTAAAACATAGTGAATTTTTCAAAGACTTCGGATTTGTTTTTCAAAAAATAGACCCAGGTCATTCGGGTACAATCATCAACGAACATCACAAAGTAACGAAGGTTTTGCCCCCCAAGAACTGGGGCAGGACCCCATACGTCAGAGTGGATTAATGAAAATGGCAAAGCAGCCTTAGTATTATTGGGTTTAAAGGTTTTTCTATGGCTCTTTGCTAAAACGCATGTTTCACAATGTGACATAGAATTAACTGAAAAAAGTTTTGGAAAAAAATATGCAAATAATTTGCAGAAGGATGACCTAATCTTCAGTGCCATAGCCAAGCTTCTCGTTCCGATGTCCCATGGGTCAACATCACAGCACCACTTTGAGTCACCTCATCCACATAATACAACCCTTGATTTTCAGTGCCACGCCCAATGATCACTCCCGTCCTGATATCCTGTAAAATACAAAACGTAGGGTACATTAGGACAATACAGTTGAGTTCTTTTGTGACGTGGCTGATGGAAAGCAGTTTATGTGATAACGAGGGAACATAAAGACAATTAGAGATTTTTATTGTGGGTGAAATCTCAATAGTCCCTCCCGATTTTACATCCATTATTCCTCCGTTTGCCGTTTGGATATGCGTTTTTTCTGGTTTGGTTGTTGAAATAATATCCGACAGCTCATAAGTCATTGTGTCGGTCGCGCCACATCGAAGATCCATGGTTTTTGTTTTTTATGGGTTTCTTGGGCCATATTAGCATTTCCCTTATTTCTAGGGACTAAATGTGACACATTTGGTTTTTTATATTTGTTAAAACCACAAGGGTTTGAGGGCTGCGCCCCAAACCAGTTACCTGTAGCGTCTTCTTCTTCTTCATGTATACCAGCCATTCCGCCGAAACCAGTCCTGCTTCGGCTTCCATCTCCGGTGATATCTCGGGTGCCGGTGCTGGATGATTTCCCTTTTTCTTTGACGGCAGCCTTTGTGCTCTTCTTATGACCGTCAGACCACCATTCGGGATACCCTACGAGTTTGAAGCATTGACTCCTGGGTATGTTTTGTCATGCCGCAATGATCACATTTGAGGTGAGTTTTATCATCTCTGTTACCTGATCCGGTTCTTTTTCCATCGATCTGTCGGTAGCCTTTTGATGCAAACCCTAACCCTTCGATTTCAGAGGCCATTAGACCTGCTGTGATGCCCTGTGTGTCATTGAGAGGTGTTCCCAGAATATTCTGGTGAGCGGCCTCCTTGCGGACAGTGGGTATGCAGTTTCTACGGTTGGAAGGGGTTCTAACCGGAGTATTTCCCTCTTTATAGGGTCATATTTCCGGTTGAGGGAGTTTAGAAACTGAAACA
Source organism: Scalesia atractyloides (assembly GCA_947069175.1). Taxonomy (NCBI): domain Eukaryota; kingdom Viridiplantae; phylum Streptophyta; class Magnoliopsida; order Asterales; family Asteraceae; genus Scalesia; species Scalesia atractyloides. The sequence continues at coordinate 43,874,831 of CAMTDV010001634.1, forward strand.
GTTTCTGTTCCGTCCTGATTTTGTGATATGCTTGGATATCGGTTGGGCAGGTCATCGGGTTTGGGTCAATCCGATCAATTTCTCCCCATACTCCTTGGAGTATAATCCACAATTCTTCAAGGGAGAGATTGTTCTGTTTGATTTCATTCGCCTTGACATGTAGGTTGAAGGTTTGGAGCTGTCACGCCCACTGCTATATGTTATAGCCAGGGCATCCCACAGCGATTTTGCTGTCGGAAATTCGGTTAGATTGCTGGCGAGGGTTGGTTCGATGTTTTGTATGAGCCATGAGAAGACGACTAGGTCGTCTTGTTCCCATTGTTCATATTCTTCGCTGGTTTGGTTTGGTGGATTGGTTGATAAATGGTTTAGAAAGGCTTTTGATTTACCGCCTATGGCTACCCTCATCATCCGGGTCCATAGAGCATAATTCTGGCTGTTGAGCTTGAGGTTTATTTGAAGGTTATCGGATAGTTTTGGGTTTCGGTTTTGTGGGTTGAGGCCATTCTTGAGCAGATTGGCGATTTGGATTGATAGATCTTCTCCCAAGTTACCGGCTTCGACCATGGCAGCTTGGTTGAGAGGATGATTGGTTTGGGTAAGTGATGAGCAAGGTAAATGATGAACAGGTCAAGAACGACACTGCTCTGATACCATGTTCCAAAGGTTGATCGGAAAACTGAACGGTTGTATATTGTTGTGTTTTTCTGTATATACATTATAGAGGAAAGTATACAATTTATAACAAAAAAGATAATCTAAATATGGTAGCTGTGCTCTGTTTACGGCTGGATTTGTAGCTGTTTATGAGCTGTCTTTGACCCGATAATTTGGGAGATGATGCTTGACTGATCCCGTAATCTTTTATTTTCAACAAATATGACCCACGTTTTTAACCACGATGCACACCACTCTCAACGTACACTTCTAATGAAACCGGTCAAACCAACTACCAAGTCCACTAACTTAAACTATTAAATAATTCAAATATAAAACCACAAATACATGTCTTCAAAACTCCAGCCATGCAGCTCACGTGATTCTTGAAGCCATGCTTATTCATGCATGCAACTAAGTAAACTCAAACAAGCTAAAATATTAAGCAACGACCCGAACCCGTGACCCGAAAAATAAACGATTAATTCCAACATTCACCTCCTTAATCGTTTATTCATACCATGACTCACATTAATGTCGGCTCCCCCTCAATCAAATTCGCTTCTTCATTTTTCAACTTCGGACACACGTTGTTATAATGACCATATTCTCCGCACTTATAACATTTCACGTGTCTTTTATCCCGGAACCGCTCATTACCATCTCGACCTCTCCCGGACCCACGGCCTCTTCTCCGGCCACGCCCAAAGTCATCTCGGCTCGAGCTTCCAACGTCACAATGCTTGCACCCGTGCAGTTTTTCATGTCTCGCCAACAACAACCCACCTTGAATGTCCTCCGTTTTCTCGTTGGCTTTCAAGCGCTCCTCATACGCTTTCAACCTACGAATGGCTTCATCAAATAACATGGACTCTAAGTTGAAACATTGTTCTATAGACGCAACAATTTGGAAAAATGGTTTAGGCATTGAATCAAGCAACTGTTTCACCAAGTCGACTTCTTCGAGTTCATAGCCAAGGCCTCTTACCTTCGAGGCTAACCCGCTCAGTTCACCACGAACTCATCAACCATTTTGCCTTCCTTCATTCGCGAACTCTCCAGCTCTCTTCTCAATGTTGCAAGGCGAGTCGCTCACCCTATCTACACCCAAGTACCGTGTCTTCAGTCCATCCCACACTTGCTTGGGATCGGTGTAGCTAGCCATTTTCAATACCATCTCCTCGGGGATAACTTGAAACGAGAAGGCCAACGCTTGTTTTGATTTTTCCTGATCTGGTTCTTCACCTAAAGCCCTTTCTTTGACGGTCTCCCATAAACCGTGAGCATCCATTATCGCCTTCACTTTAACATTGACCGCCCATACCGGATAGTTTTTTGCGGTCAAAACCGGATACTAATACTGTTGGTATACAATCGATAATCAAAGCATAAACTCACAACACAATGATTTTGTGATCGAACTAGATCACGACTCTTTTCAGGTTTTTTATTGCTTTCAAAAACTGGATAAAATTACAGGGACTACAAAGGTCCTTTAAATAATAAAAAATATACTGAAAAGAAAGGAAAGTATTATGACTTGAAATGCTGAAAGGAAACAAACCAAATTCAAAAATAATAATATTTGCAACAGCTTGTTACAGCTAATGCATGGCTGGGACACGGTTTGGGCTGTGAACCGGGTCAAACAATTACCGGGTCATCATTCACCCCCCTAATTTTTGACCCGTATAGTCGTGAACTTTCACACCCAACAGTTGACACATCTCTTCAAATTTCAACCGTGGTAGAGCTTTAGTTAGAATGTCGGCCTTTTGCTTGTTTCCATCTATATGCTCAACCGTGATCTCTTCTCTTTCAATACATTCCCGTATGAAATGAAAACAGGTGTTTATATGTTTGCTTCTCCCGTGAAACACCGGGTTCTTCATCAATGCTATTGCTGATCTATTGTCGACTCGTAATAACACCCTCTCTTCCTTCCATCCAGTCAAGTCACTTAACAAACCTCTAAGACAGAGAGCTTGACATGCGGCAGCCGTAGCCGCCATGAATTCCGACTCACACGATGAGAGAGCTACCGTCTTCTGTTTTTGTGAGTTCCACGATATCAAAGATTCACGAAGAAGAAAGCCATCCCGGTTGTGCTCCTTGCATCATTCTTGTCACTGCCGTGACTGCTATCACAGAACCCCACAAGTTTTGTATCACCATTGCAGTCGTATTTTAACCCGTAACTGAGAGTTCCTTTTATGTACCTCAAGATATGTTTTATGGCATGCATATGGCTCAGTTTCGGGTTTGCCATGAACCGGCTCACCGAGCCAACTGCGTAAGACAAGTCGGGTCTCGTATGGACTAGGTATCGAAGACTTCCAATGATCCTCCGAAATGATTTTGCATCAACCGCTTCCTCCTCACCATCTTTAATCAAACTCAGCTTTGGTTCCATGGGTATTTTAGAGGAGTTACAGTCTAACATACCTGCACTTTGAAGTATCTTTTTGGCATATGCTTTTTGTTTCAAGAGTATACATTTCGCTTCTTGCTTTACTTCGATACCCAAGTAGTAGGAAAGGATTCCCAAATCGCTCATTTCAAATTATTTCTCCATTTGCATCTTGAAAGCCATTATTTTATTTTTGTCGGGTCCGGCTACAATCAAGTCATCAACATAAACCCCCACAACAAGTGTCGACGCATCTGAAGAAAGCTTGTACACCGCCTGTTCATGTGGGCATCTTTTAAAACCAAGACGCAACAAGGTGTTGTTCAACCGTGTATTCCAAGCTCGAGGGGCTTGCCTTAGGCCATACAAGGCCTTGTCGAGCTTGTATACTAAGTCTTCCTTCCCGGGTACGACAAAACCGACTGGTTGTTCAACGTAGACTTCTTCTTTGAGGTCACCATAAAGGAATGCCGATTTGACATCTAAATGGTGCACCTCCCAACTAAGTCTAGCGGATAGAGCACGTAAGAGCCTTATGGTTTCAAGGCGGGCTACCGGGGCAAAAACTTCATCAAAATCCACACCCGGTTGTTGCACGTAACCTTTTGCGACCAACCTCGCCTTATGTTTCGTGATTTTTACCGCTGCATCACGTTTTAATTTATACACCCACTTCAAGCCTATTGGTTTGTGCCCATTTGGCAGTTTAACCAACTTCCAGGTTTGGTTTTTTTCAATCGAGTCGATTTCCCGCTGCATTGCATCTTCCCATGACTTCTTTCCTGTTGCTTCTCTAAAACATAAAGGTTCATCATCAATGAGTAGTAGCCCATTGACATCAACCTCAATAGGGACAGTTCGGGAGTATATATCATCAATTGTTCGAAAGCCACGTGGAGGAGTATCGTCACGGGCGCTGACCGGGGAGTTGAAGCACCAGAAGATGGAGCTTCAAAAATTTCCGAGATCGCGGACTCGGCTTCAGGCTGGTTCGAGTGAACTGGGCTGGACTCGCCATTTTGAGAAGCATGATTATCACTTGTGGATGGCAAGTTTTGATCAGTTCCTATAAAGGAGTTAGTATCAATAATAAAGTTCACCCATTCTGGTCCGTTTCTTGACTCCATGCGAGCCAAGTGATCATCCCAAATTGGCTTCATGTTCTCTTCAAATCCACATCCCGACTAACATAAAGTCGGTTACCCACCGGGTCGTATAACCTGTACGCCTTACTTCCAGGTTCAGTTCCAAGATACACGACCCGAATACTCCGATCCTCTAACTTCTTCATGTGAACTGTTGGGTTCTTCATATGAGCCATGAACCCGAACACCCTAAGGTGGTCAAGGTTTGGTCGTTTTCTATACCAAGCCTCATACGGGGTGACTGAGTTTCAAGGCTTTAGTTGGAAGCCGATTTAAGAGAAATACCAAGTGCCTTACCGCTTCTGCCCATATGTCTTGATGAACATCATGGCCTTCATAATACTTCTAGTCACTCCCAACACGGTTCGATTTCTTCTCTCCACGACCCCGTTTTGTTGCGGAGTGTACGGAGCTGTGAACAAATGTTTGATGCCTTCTTCCTCACAATAGTTAGTGAATAGTTTGGACATGAACTCTCCTCCGCGGTCTGACCTCACGGCTTTGATTTTGCATGACCTCTCCAACTCAACAGCTTGCTTGAATTTCTTGAAGTTACTTAGTGCTTCATCTTTGGTTTTTTGAATAAAAAACCACATGTACCTAGTAAAGTCATCAATCAGCAATAAAATATATTTACCTCCAGCTCGAGTAGTTGGACTGATCGGCCCACACAGGTCAATATGTACAAGCTCCAATTGTTGTGTGGCACGGAACTTTGTTTCTTTTGGGAATGGTAGGCGACACTGCTTTCCGGCAAGGCAAACATCACATACACGAGTTTGGAGATTGAATTTAGGCACCCCTCGTACCATTTGCTTCCTAGACATGTTACCCATAGCTTGGAAGTTTAAATGGCCCAAACGCGCATGCCAAAGCCAATCCTTTGTTGTCCAAAACATTTAGTAAGCAAACGGGGGACCCAATTTTCAGTGAGATTTTGTACAACCTGTTCATGGACCTTGGAACCTTCATCAGTAGCTTGCTACCTTCTTCATAAAGCCAAAGGTGTTCCCTTATCATCACAATTCGGCAACCGTTCTCGGTCAATTGACTGAGACTAATGATATTGCTACAAAGGTCGGGGATGTAATATACATCTGATAACATCCTTTGTTCCCCGTTTTTACATTCCAATATTATAGTGCCTTTTCCTTTGATTTCAACCGTTGACCCGTCACCAAACCGAATCAACCCCGATATACCACTATTAATCATGGATAAAGAAATCTCGCCTCCCCTTCATATGGTTGCTCGCACCGTTGTCGAGATACCATAACCCGGGTTCTTTAGAGTCATTAGTGTAGAGGCTAGGGATTACATTATCTTCATTCAAAAGAATTTTCATGCTTTCGGCCATTAAAAGTGCAGGTTCATCTTCTACTGTTTGTGTCAAATTGGCTTCATCATCTTCCTTTCTTTCGCCCTTGCATTCAGATGCATAATGGCCTAGATTTTGACACTTGAAACACTTAACTCGGTCCTTGTTCCTGACCGAGCCACCTGCATTTCTGTGGCTACCTCTCCCTCGGTGACTACCACGTCCTCGATACCCTCGGCCACGACCTCAACTGGAACCTCCATTACCTTGGTCACGACCCATTTCATCAATATTTCACAGTTTTGTTTTCCCTACATCCTTAGAAAACAACAACCTGCCATGTGAATCGCTTTTTTTAGAACGCCCCCTTAGTCGTTCCTCATAGGCCTTTAACCTTCCCACGGCCTCCTCAAACGGCATGGTCTCCAAATCTTCCGTTTGTTCAACAGAAGCAACAAGTTGAAGAAACTTATCTGGTACTGAGTCGAACAACTTTCGAACAATCATCACATCTTCCAAAGTACTTCCCAAAGTACTAAACTTTGATGCTATTCCAGAGAGTTTGCCCGCAAATTCTTCGATCGACTCCGTCTCTTTCATACGTAACACTTCTAGTTCGCTTCGTAGGGTTTGTACCCGGGCCTTTTTTACCCGCTCTGCCCCTAAGTATCGAACACGCAACGCCTCCCAAACGTCTTTTGCTTCACGCTTCTTCGCAACCTGAAGTAACACATCTTCAGGTAGCGACTGAAACAGGAATGCTCTTGCCTGCTTGTTCTTTTTCTCGTCCAGTTCTTCACCCTCTGGTAGTTCGATTGCCTGCCACAAACCTTGTGCGTCCATGATGGCTTCCATCATTACTGCCCAGGAGTTGTAACTAGTGGAAAAGAGCTTTGGGTACTGAAAAGAGACACCACTGTGCTCTCGGACTTGGATCACCGCGCCGCTTGCGCCGGTTTGAACAACGTCTCCGCCTGACATGTTCTTTGGCCTAAAACACTACTCTGCTTTACTTCAACTGGTTTCGACCTGGTGCTCTGATACCAATTGTTGGTATACAATCGATAATCAAAGCATAAACTCACAACACAATGATTTTGTGATCGAACTAGATCACGACTCTTTTCGGGATTTTTATTGCTTTCAAAAACTGGATAAAGTTACAAGGACTACAAAGGTCCTTTAAATAATAAAAAATATACTGAAAAGAAAGGAAAGTACTATGACTTGAAATACTGAAAGGAAACAAACCAAATTCAAAAATAATAATATTTGCAACAGCTTGTTACAGCTAATACATGGTTGGGACACGGTTTGGGCTGTGAACCGGGTCAAACAATTACCGGGTCATCAAATACGTCATAGAACCACCTATTTTCACTGGTACTAACGCCATTTTTCTTCCTTTGACAGCTTCGACTCCTTTTACGATCAAACTGTTCAAGAGATCTATTCACCCGATCAAGAAATCAAGCAACCGCTTTTACCGTTTTCGTTAACCCGCTAACGGAGAAAATCCAAAACCAACTGTTTTGAAAGACCTTTCACGTTCGTTTTTCATGCACCTCTGTCGGTTAGACTCTTATCACGAACAGGATGATCAAGAGTGGAAGATGCTTTCGTGTCACTTCAACTTTTGATCAGATTCAAAATGACAGCCCTTCAAAACGAACATGCAGATGCAGAAAATAGCCTTACACTTCATTGAATAAACTACTGGGCTATAAATAGCCTTACAAAAAAAAACATGCGGATGCAGAAAATTAGGAATAAATAAACCATTCCTACCTATGACCCACGTTTTTAACCATGATGCACACCACTCTCGACATACACTTCTAATGAAACCAGTCAAACCAACTACCCAGTCCACTAACTTAAACTATTAAATATTTTAAATATAAAACCACAAATACATGTCTTCAAAACTCCAGCCATGCAGCTCACGTGATTCTTGAAGCCATGCTTATTCATGCATGCAACTAAGTAAACTCAAACAAGCTAAAATATTACCCAACGACCCGAACCCCTGACCCGATAAATAAATGATTAATTCTAGCCCGATCATCGTCACAATCTCAGATAACGTTTTTAACTTCCACCTTACTTAAATGTTCGATAAGATATCTACCTTCTGGTCCAGATTACCCATCTAAGCAACATCCGCATTTGTGGCAAACATTCAGTTTTATGAACCAGCTTTGCCCCACACTTTATTGTCTTCAGAGAAAATACCCGCTTCATCCTCCTAGGTCTGAAAGAGCAATAGCAAGTTGCATCCCCCGTAAATATTGTATGCTAAAATATTTTAATCTTCGCTTCCTTTGCAAGAAGATGGAACGTTCTGAGCAACGTGAAATTTCTCATAATCCCAATCAACGCCTTACCAGGCCAGAGGTTGAAAGTATCAGTGTCTAAATCGATTTGATCACCTTCTCCATTGATGATTGCGCATCTTTGTTCAATAAGACTTCCATGAAGGGGCTTCCGCTAGTGGTTGATGCTAGTAGGTGCCTGAGTAAATGGGCGTTTTGCATATTTATCTGCAAATTCCATGTTATTAAAAGTGAGCCTTGCAATGTTGACTTTCATTTTTGAATCCCCATCCTAACCATTTTCAGGTTTCTGTCCATGTTCTTCTTATCTTTCACATCTTTTATACTCAGGAATCCAAAGATGTTACATGCTTTGTCCCTTTTGACTAAACAAATTTTTCATCTTATGTCTTAACCCGAGTTCGATGACCATGCCATATTGACTAAACACCATGGTTAGGTCCTGTAAACTATATGCTTCTTTAGCATCAGCTCCATATAACAGATTCTCATTAGTATTACTAATCATGTGATATCAGGCATTATCTGTAACTCAAACTTCAGACGAGGAAGATAAGAGGTGGTTCCAGGGTACTTGAAATGAAATATATACAGCGATGATACATAATGATATAAAGACAATTATTTTTTATATCTTTTACATATGACAGTCGGGCCTCAGATTTTTTATATCTTTTACACATGACAGGGGTTAACTAGGGGGATTTCAGGTAGTGGAGTAAGAAGAAGGAAAACAATGGTTTTGAATGAAAAATGGGTTGGTCCTAATGCCTCCATCCTTTACTTACTTGGGTTCAAGTTGGTATGGACCGGGAATGTATCATCTGGCAAGCTCTAGAGTCGTAAGAACCAAGCCGCTATTCACACAAGAAACAAAAAGTGAGCATTTAGTTTAAAGATGTATGCATATATGCTCAATAAAGGCTCAAAAACTCAATATTGTGGTAATGGGTTTTTGTTGTGAACAAGTATTTATAATCAAATTTTAAAAAGATTTGTCATGCCTTTTTATAATTTTCTTGTTTGGTTCTTTTTTATCACGACGCTATCAGTTGTAAATTTGTAAATAAATAACTTTTTTAGAAATTGCTATTCCTAAATTAAACCAAAACACAAGTAAAAAATGAAAAAAAATTGAAAAAGATTTCGGGGGATTAGCGGTTCCAATACGAGTTTTGTATATTGCTTGTTATTAGGACTTGCGAGATTCAAGGTTTAGCTCCCCCATGCTTAAATTACACGTTGTCCTTAATGTATCCAAAAATAAGTTTCTCGGTTGATTCAAACATGTAAAAGCGTGTTTAAAACAACTTTTTATGATATTGGGCACCTGGCCACGGGCCCGTTTGTCGGGGCACGACCCCGTGTCTAGAGTACCAGTATCAAAGTTAGACAGAAGGTTGACCACAGGTCGTGGCCAGTGAGCACGGCCAATGGTCAGTGACCTGTTTTAAAATTTTTTCTGCAGAACCTAGGCACGGGACGTGATCAAGTTGGGCACGGCCCCGTGCTGCACATGCTAGGAAGCTGAAAAAGTTGTCTGAAGGTACTGTTTACGTGCATGGGGTGTGGTTTTAACGTCCTTTTGGCAGTTTTCCCTCTTTTCTCGTATGTTTTATTCCTGAAAAGTAAGACTAAACTAGAAAGCATAAAACTTAAACTAAATAAATACTTAGGATAGTTCCGCGGAATGCCTTCGTGGTGCGCCACATTTATAAGGGTCCTTGGCTAGACCCAATGCCTGTCATATTTTACCCGAGCGGGATGTCTCGCATCCCATGTTGCATCGTCGGAGGGCGTCATCCAAGCTTGAGTCTATGACATCCATGTAGTTGATCGGGTCATCGTCTACTCTTTTTCCTACCCCGAACTTCATTTCCTTGTCTCCTACCCTCAATGTTAGTTTCTCATCTCTCATTTCCACCATGGCACGAGTGGTGGCGAGGAATGGTCTTCCTAAAATGAGCGGCACTTTGGTGTCCATGTCGAGTATGACAAAGTCGGCCGGGAAGACAAATTCTCTGACCTTTACCAATTGATTCTCGGTGACACGTTGTTGGTATTTGACCGACCTATCGGCGAGTTGTATGCTAATTTTTGTGGGGCTTGGTTTTCTTAGTCCGAGTCGGTCAAACATTGATGCGGGCATGAGGTTGATGCTAGCCCCGAGGTCGGCTAGTGCATTCCTTATAGGAGATCCCCTAATGGAGCAGGGGACGGTGAATCTTCCGGGGTCGATCTTCTTTTGAGGGAGTTTGTTGAGGAGTACGGCTGGGCATTCTTCACTTAGGTTGACTAATTGCAATGTTTCAATCTTTCTTTTGTGGGTGAGGAAGTCTCTCATGAACTTTGAGTGTTTTGGCATTTGAGTGAGAACTTCTACAAATGGGAGATTGATGTGCAATTGTTTTAGTAGGTTTATGAATTTTGTGAATTGCTCATCAGTCTTTTGGTGAAGTAACCGACCAGGGTAGGGTACCAAGGGGTTTTCGGTGGGTTCGGGATTTTGTGGGATAGCATTTTCTTGGTGGGTGAGTGGGTTCGTGGTTTGTTCGGGTGGATTGTTGTTGGTGGGTGCAAGTGGCGTTTCCTCGGGACCTACTTGTCGGTTTCTTAATGTTATGAAGTGTACTTGCGCCTTCGGATTGGTTTCGTTATTACTAGGTAATGCGCCTTGTTGTCTTTCGGAAAAAACTTTGGGCTAGTTGGCTTAGTTGTTTTTCAATGTTTTGAAGACTAGCCCGTTGGTTTCTAATGTCGGATTCCGTTTGTGAGAAACGATCCGAGTACCTTTTGTCGATTTCGACGATGAGGCGTGTGATGAGATCTTCAAGCTTCTCCCGACCCCCTTGTTGTTGAGTGAAATTTTGTGACTCATTTCTTGGTTGTTGTTGTTGAAAGTTTGGTCTTTGATTTAGATTTTGTTGGTTACTACTATTCCCCCGCTCCCTCCAATCAAGGTTAGGAAGATTTCGCCACGCTTGGTTATAGGTACCTGTTGGGTACCCGATGGTCTAGGTCGATTGTCTATGTTGTTTACCATTTCCGTTTGACTTTTCATTTCTTTCATACAACTCCAATTTTCATGTAGCCCACCACACCCTTCACAAGCCATTACCGAGGCCTTTTTTGTTATTTCTAGTTTTTGATTTTCGAGGATAAGGCCTCGATTTGGGCTTGTAAAGAAGTGTTTTCATCTATCTTATGGGCGCCCAGGGAAATAGATTTTGAACCTCGGGGGGGCGTGCCATTGAAAATTGTTTTGAGCAATTTCCTCAATTTGATTATATATTTCATTTGGGCGTCTATTACCTAGAAGTCCCCCGAAGCTTGAGTCGAGTGTTTGCCTCGTGTGTGGCAACAAACCATTATAGAAAGTGGATACTTGTTGCCACACTACGAGACCATGATAAGGGCATTTCCTCAATAGCTCCTTGAATCTTTCCCAAGTTTCATATAAAGATTCCCCGTCCTCTTGTAAATAAGTGTTTATTTTGGTCATTAATTTAGCGGTTTTATAAGGCGGGGAATATTTATACAGAAACTTTTGAGCAAGTTCATCCCAAGTGTTAACCGATCCACTTGGGAGGGTGTTTAGCCAAGCCTTAGCTCGGTCTTTTAGTGAAATGGGAACATTCGGAGGCGAATGGCGCCGTTTGATGCTCTGTTGATCCGGAACGTGACACATATTTCCAAAAAGTTGGTAATATGTAAATGGGGATCTTCATCGGGAAGGCCGTGGAATGTGGCGGAATTTTGGAGCACTTGAATCGAATGTGGCCGAAGTTCAAAGTTATTGGCATCGACGTTCGGCGCATTGATGGCGGCTCCAAGATTACCGACTGTATGCCGTAGGTAATCCATCAGGGTACGTTGATCTGCCATTGTGGCCGAAGTTCGAAGTTATTGGCATCGACGTCGGGTTGGTCTAGAAGTTCTTTTATGTCTGTATCGGAACTGGAGCTCATGCACTGTGTAAAGATTCGAGGCCCTGCAATTGAGTTTGAAGTCCTGTGATTAAAACAAAAAGAAATCTTAGTCAGATAATTTACCATGGCTCCGTGGCCAATGACCACGGCCTGTGGTCGAGATACAGTTAACAACTTTCTGGATCCCAGTTACTGTGGAGTTGGGCATGGACCCCGTGGTACACCTCCACGGCCCCGTGGTCACTCTTCTATAACTCAGAAAATTAAACTGCCAGCAATGATAGTGGGCACGGCCCCCTGTCTAACCGGGCATGGCCCGTGCTGAACTCCGCAGAAAGTGCATAATTTGCTAAAACTAAAAAATTCCTAAAAACAAAAGAAAAAATAGTTAATAATGATTAGGCCTCTGATTTTAAACTTTCTTAAAATCCTTGTGTCCCCGGCAACGGAGCCAAAAACTTGGTGTGCGTGAAGTGTGATATATATTTTTTAATATTTTTAGTTCATTTTTTGCATTAATCAAGTTTTAAATTTATAAAACACGATATTGTACTAACATTAAACACACACTTGGGCAAGTGCACCCATCGTGAGCGTAGTACAGTGTTGGTAAGATACCGAGGTCGTTCAAGGACACAAAAAGCCTTTACTACCGGTTTATCGTCAACGTCTAATCAATCTAAATTTTTGATAATAGCTTTTTTAAACATAAAAGTAAAATCTAAAAGTTGAAAAGATAAATAAATAAAATACAAATAACAAGATAGAATCACTTGGATCTAACTGATCTTTAATGTACCATTTGATGATTTTCGCACTTTCGGACTTGTCAAGAGATTATCTTAGTTATAGTAGTAGGCCCCTCTTTTGAAGGTGACGTTACCCTCAACCCAGTGGTTTGAGTCAGCAAGGATACAATCCCAAAGGGTCAGAATATTGGAAGATAATTAAATAAGTTATTAATGCAAAAAGTGGTAGGCCCCTCTATTGAAGGTGACGTTACCCTAGACTAAGTGGTTTGAGTCAGCAAGGATACAATCCCAAGAAGTCGGTTTAATGTTTTAATAGTAATTTACATATGAGGGGTTCAAGCTATTCGCACCCCCACCATCCAATACCTTTGGGGCATTGAAGGAGGTTCTAGTAAGCTTGAACCAAGTCCTCGCATGATCTATACACTGAACGAGATAAGAACTTTACCAAACCACCCTTCTAACCCCCTTCCAAGTAGTTAACGCGCTTTATATAGACCGTAAAGACACGAATGAGCAAATCAATGACATCATGAAGAAATGGTTAGGAAAATTGACTTTCAACATAAGAAATTAGTTATTAAAGTCATTAATACATATCTAAATTAAAAGTGCCGAAAGATTAAAAAACAAAAGTAATACATTAAAAATTTGTCTTCACCAAGTGATGTAAGAGATTAGCCAAGCATGGCCTTTGTTTGACAAAAACCCTTACAATCACTCTTGGATCCCGAGACTACTACACGCTCTAAAGATGAATAGATAGATGATGGTTGTGGGTGTTGGTGTTGTAGTGGTGGTGGTGGAGTGGTGGCAAATGAGAGAGAAGTGGTTTGCCAACGGATGCCTTTGAAGTGAACCAAGCACCCTTATTTATAGTTAAAACAGTAGCCCGGCCAGGCCCCGTGACTAGTGGGCACTCCCATGGTCAACTCCTTTTCTTCCTTCATTAATTGCATCTGTCAGCAGAGGGCCCCACATGACCCCATGTCTTCTAGGCACGGCCCCGTGGTCAACTCTTCGCTGTACTATCAAGATTCTGCAAATCTGAGAGTTGACCACGCCCTATGTTGGTCTGGGCATGGCCCCGTGGTGGGCGTAGAAGCTTCCGTAGGTTTTGTCTTCAAGTGCAATGGCTGACCACGCCCCATGCCTGGCTGGGCACGGCCCCGTGGTCAACTTTTGTCTCTTGTTTTTGTCTTTGGGATGTTCCTGAGGGGTCGGGTATGGCACGTTATTCCTTCTTTGTGTATTTATGTTGGTTTGGCTGCTTATTTGGTTCTTTTGTCCTTTTATGTTCATTTGATCCTGTAAATACAAAAGGAACAAAGAAACGTGTTTTTTCTAACATTAATACTAAAAAGCAGTTAGTTTTATGCCTCATTTGATGTAATTTATATGTTGCATTTTGCACACATCACTGCACAAAAAGGAAAGTCTGGTTTCTTTAAAATTTGTGACAAACATAAGTGAAACAAAAGTCTTGTGTTTTCCCTCCTAAAAGAAAAATAATAATTATTATAACAATTCCACGTGACAATTAATAGTTTAAGTGATTGACATGTGGTCTAAGATGGTTTTGATTTATTATAATTTACTAGTTTATATCCCATGTGTTACATGGGAGGTATAAAGAAAATACTTTTTATAAATCTATAAATTTAACAAATTACACATAGATTGTGGATTCTATTATACTCACAATTGGTTCCCGTGTTATGATTTTTAACATATATTAATACCCCCACTCTTTAAAACAAAGTGACTTCTCATTAATAAATAAATACAAAAAAATCACAGGTTGTTTTATATGAGATTTGAAATCTTGAACCTAAGACCTTCAAATCTAAGTGTATCTAAATGCTTTTACCTCTACCCATTGATCACCAACGTCATTGATAATTACAATAACTAATAAACATATAAGCAATCTATAAATCTCTAAATATTTCTTTGTACCCCACATTTGTCGTCTTACTTGTATGATTTTTCATCTTTATATAATATTAGTAACTTAACTTTGTATCTTCTTTTTATTCTTTAAAGTGTCAGTGCTCATGAGAAAAAAATAGATTCTTTTAAGTATAAACCAACTTTTAATAGTGATTATGTTTGACTTTTATTAATAATCATTGACTAAACATCAAGTTGTTGTTTATTTATAAGTTATGCAAACATTTTAAATAGAAATGATTTGCAGTTATCATTCAAGATTTCATTAAAAAATAATAATAACAATATACAAAACGTGATAATTATTATATTAGTTTATTTAAACAGAAAAAGAAGACAATTTAAACTATTACCATTCTTGAACATAATTAAAAACTTTAATTATTTTATAACTTGAATGTGTTAAATATGTATTATAATATTTAAAAGTCGGTTATAGTTTCAGTTACAATTACAGATTATATTTTAAAAGGTCATTGTATTTTATTGAGTGTTATAAGAATGACGACTTCACAAAGGAAAGAAATATGACAGTTATAACGAAATTGCATTTACATTTTAGTTACAGAAAGAACTTTATATAAAGGAGAACACAATCTCGAAACTAAAGTAAAAAGTCTCATAAACATAAAAATGATTTGATTAATCTTAAAAGGGAATGTAACTAAAATTTCAATAATACATCAAAATAATAAAAAAAATTAATTTTTAATTTATATAATCTTGAATAAACTATTGACACACACACACACACACACACACACACACATATATATATATATATATATATAATATATATATATGAATGGAAAGAGTATTATTATATGCCAATAAATCAAAAGATACAACTGAACCTTTAAAATAGTACCGAAGTTTTCATTAGAAATGTTAAAGTAATTAAATATTGAAAAATTTAACGGATCAACAAATACCTAGTTAAAAGTCGGTGTAAAATAACTAATCATATGCAGGCTTCTGCAAATAATTTTTTATGTAGAAAATACTATTATAAAAGATAACAAAGGAAAGTGGATATACTTAAAAAGAGACAAATCAATAATATTTCCTTCAAGTAATTTCTTTAAAAGAAAATAGTCTCCACAAAAAAAGAAAGTCTGATTTCTTTAAAATTTGTGACAAAAATAAGTGAAACAAAAGACTTGTGTTTTCCCTCCTAAAACAAAATAACAACAATGTCACGTGACAATTAATAGCTTAAGTGATTGACATGTGGCCTAAGATGGTTTTGATTTATTATAATTTATAGATAGACTATGTTATCACCCGTGAATACTCACGGTCGGCCATTAATATGATGTAAACAACGAATGTAAAATTTATTTAAAAATGTATTATGTGTGGGATGGAAAATCGTATAATTTTTTTAAAAAGGCGGATGGTCTTTGAAAAAAAACGGATAATAGATTAATTTAATGTATATATTGTTTGGAAACGAGTAAGATGTTAATTTGTTTTACATAATAATTTAATTAATGTGTTTTTTTTAATAAACTTAAAGTTGTAATTTCAAAGTGGGTATTTATTATTCAATCGGTTACGAAGAGCGGAATGATACCTTTTTAAAAGTAAAAAAAGGTTGCAAATTAAACCAAATGAAGTAGCACCACACAATATATACATAGAGACCGTCTACACCCTGTTGATTATTTTAAATGTAAACATGCATGTAAGAATCCATCCCGATTAAGATAAAACACATGTATGTAAACATAAAACACAACAAAATAAATTATTATAGGCTTAATATCACTTAGTTGAACAAATTAAAGTGTAACAACTCAATATGGTAAAAACTTATTGAACTTATATGGCTACAACTCTTGCCAAATTCCTTAATTTTAAAACCACAAAGCAAGTAAATTGCACTTTTAAGCCACGAAACCATAAATCTACTTGATCTTTATCCATATCTACATGAATACAATATAACAAAGGATTTTTATAAACTTTTATTAACAAAACAATATAATATTTTGATGAGTAATTTTAGGAATAAAGTTGACTACTTATGCATAATAGGTAATAGTTGAAGCGTAAATTGGAAAGAGAAAAATGTCTGGATAGTTGCTATGGTTTTTTCTAATTTCACATTTAGTCCCTGCATTTTCACAATTAGCTATTGTCCCCAACTTTGACAAATTCGTTCTGGGATGGTCCCTGGCGTTGATGGAGCTTAACTTTTTGTGTTACGTAGGTGCGAAATGACAAAAATGCTTTTAATGTAAAATAAAATAAACCACCTCCACCTCTCTTTCTATTCTCTCTCTCCTTTAAAAAACCATCGGTGATATCGAGGAGGGTGTAGGTGGTGATCGGAGAAGGTGGAGGGTAGAGACGGTGGTTGAGGGGTGGAGGTTGTGGTTGAGGGATGGTGGTGGAGTAAGAGAAGATGATGGTGAACTATTTTAGGTTTTTAATAAAAAATGGGCCCATCCGAATTAATTTGTATTAACGTTTTTTTGTTTGTTTGTTATTTTTTAACAGTAAGTGTATTTTTGTCATTTCATATCCACTTAACTTTTAAAAAGAACCTCCATCCATGCCGCCTGGGACCATGCGAGAACGAACTTGCCAAAGTTGAGGACTATAACTGCAATTTTGAAAATGTAGGAACTAAAGGTGAAATCGGAGCAAACCACAGGTACTATCCGAGCACTTTTATCAATTGGAAAATAAATGCAAAAATATTGATACTTGCAATAAATCTCAACCACAAATTTGTTTTATAGAAGATAGTGCTAATGCCGGCAACTTCGCGGATTTGACAAAATAATATGTTTTCGAGAGGTATAGATTCGAAGAACATTATACGTTTATGGTGGTCATAACAAAATTCTCTGATGGAAATTATTAAGGAACTCTCATGTTCATAGAGTAAATAAAACAACCAACGTATTATTCATATAAAAAAATAAAAAGATAGATAAATGATGAAATTATGAATCTATGGTTCGAAATATCAATAGAAAGCCTATTAATCTAATAATTCTGTTTTTTGAAGCTTCGTAACCAATAACCTCGCACTCATTGTTGACCAATTAAAAAACCAATTATCACCTAACGAAATATCTTCGACTTAAATATTACTTTTTATACAAAACTAAAGGTTTTATTTGAAATTTCATCATGAATAAGAGTTAAAGTTTGAACTTGCGCATTCTTTAGTTCTTTAAATGGATGTATGTAACAGAATTAGTCTTGGGGAATTCAAAATTCTCGAATAAAAGGTGACATAATATAAAATTTTGATAAATTATTTTATCCAACAAAAGGTAGAAATACTTTAAAATGTAATTAATTTTGATAACAATTATCATTGTTGTATCTAATACAGTAAATGTGTTGTTTTCTAAAAAAATTAGGCTAGTATAATATAAATATAAAAAGTTCTTCATCAATAGAGTAACGCATTAAAAATTAGTATAATTAACCAAAATAATTTTGTCCTTGTACACTTCTCTCAGACTCGAACACTTGACCTTCATGACGGGATGTTCTACTTTAACTCCAAAGACTTTGTTAACTAGATTCAACCCCACCCAATAAAAAGCATGCTTACATAATACCACAATTTAATTAACGTGTGTACGTAATTATATTCATCATCACGACACAAACTTGCATAAAACTTTGAAAAGTTGTAGCTTTAGATTTATCCTAAACATATTTAGGTCAAATAAGGAATGTACCCATAAACATGTTTAACTTATTGGGTATGGATCTGTTTAGTCTGATGTTCATGAGTTTATTATTTATATATAAATTTTTTTTTTTTGGCATTTCAAACCTATCAACTTCCATAACTCAAAAACAATCATCCCACATTCCACATGGTCTCGCATCTAAACATGCTAAATACACTCATCAGGTCATTGTTTCATAACTGAGAGTGTTGATTTAAGCTTCACATTAGATAAGAAAGGTAATCTATGAACTTATAATAACACAAATTAACTGCATATGTATGGTACATGATGAAATTTTAAATCACATGTCATTATTCACCTTTTTAAGATCACTTCTCTAAATCCACGAAGTGGCTTTTACAACTGATACCTGAAAAGAAGACCATACTTAGCCATTAACAACTCTATAAACTAACAATATGGACGAAATAAGTAACTTACACAAATGGCATACCTCTTTTTATTCTCTCGCTTACGCTTCTTCTCTAATTTAGGCTTTTATTAAGTACATGAGACCCGTCGAAACGTACCTTCTGCAACTCCTCAATGTAACATTGGCAAGCACCTTTTGTATCTATGTATCTCGATCCTAATAACACATTCATTGCATAAGTAATCTAAAAGAAATTCAATGCACTTACACAACATATGTAGCAGGCAACCATATCAGTGTCATTATTGTAACGCTATCGCATACATAACTCTGTAAAGAATTAGTAAACATAAATATGTGCATAGTAAGACTCACATCCTGAAAAAAAAATTGTTCTATTTTTTCTTCTCCTTCATCATCATTGACTTCAAATTTGATCTTACTCGAACTTTCCAAGAGCAACAGCAGCCAAGGTAGTTAAAATGAAATAATCAAGGCACGTTCGGGTCAAACGCATTCCAATAAAAATAAGTTTAGCTTGAGAATTTAAGCGAGTCGTTTTAGAATAACGAAAAAAATCAAAGCAGTTTCGGATTGTGACATGCGCAGCAGAGACAGTGAGGATAGAGCGACTATGACTAACATGTCATTTTTTTAATACATAATATTCGTAAAGAACTATGAAAATAAAATTTTCATTCAAAAACAATTTCATCATCTATTAAGGTATAATTATCAGAATAAATAAATGCTAGAACATAGAGCCTCAGTAAGCAAGTTTACTAATAACATTCGTTAATAATATCCCTTGTAGCAAGAGAACCAACATCCATGGTAGCAAATGGGACTTTGTTTATTGATCCAAAGGATATATCCGAAAAACAATAAGTTGGAACCCTCAACATATTGGTCCTATAATTGTAAAATGGAAGGACAAAAGACAAAATAAAAAGTTTTACCAATCGTAGACCGAAGCGTAGGTTATTCGACCTATAAAACATATTTGTATTTTGATACAATGGTGTACTGAATCGGCGGTGGGGGCGGTATGGCCGTCGGTTGCGGATTGTTGAGACTAAGGTTACCTATTGCTTCTACCACTAACAAAAAAAAACGCTTATCAGTCTTGTGACAAAATAATAAATGTGCTTAAAAAAAAAAATAGAAGTGACAACTCACCTGCTTGATGAAGTAACTGACATGACTGAGACTATATTTTACATCAATAGGCTTCTTTGCTTTCACTGTTTTTTCCATCAACCTCGCCCACAACTATTTTTTAAGGCGTTCTTTTTTGCTGTCTTGTCCGTTGGCCGTACTTGAAAGTGGGTACCCACTAAAAATATACTGATAAAAAAACACAACAAATTTTTAAAACATAATCATAAAATGCATGTATTCTAACAAAACACCTTATAAAGACAACCATATCAACCAAATGAATCATTAAAGAAGTTTCCAAAGGTGCTTATTATCTTTGTATCATCAAGCATGTGGCAATAAAATATGTTTTGATTCCGAAACCCGATTGTTAATGAAAATGGGCGAAGCACACATCACATATGTAAGTATGTACACATAGTTTGTATTATTCTATCAAATAAATGACAACTTAATAAGGGAAGATAGATTAGTATCAAGAAGAATTATTAGTAATCACCATAGTTATTAGTCATCATCACAGTTCACTATTAGTAGTTAACTTTGTACATTAGGTAGAGTCTTGCATATTAATAACTATCATAAACATGAAAATATAAAAAGCTACTACATAAACACATATCAATAAGTTATAATAATTCAATTTCATGATATACAAACGATGATTGACAATATAAAAAGCTAAAAGTACCTTCAGGTTGAAATTGATTCAATTCGTTTGGGAATTCAACAAAATTTGAAGAATCAGCTTCACATTGTTTGCCCAGTTTCTAGTCATTCTCTACATAACTCCCAAATTCAAAACTCTTTCTAAAATTTCCCAGCTTGTAGCCATTCTCTACATAATCCCCAAATTCAAAAGTAACCCACATAAGAAAAACACAACAATAACTTCACCCATTATATATTTAATAAAAATAATAGTATTATAATATTAGGTTACCAGTAAGCGAAAGGTGTGTAACACAACTCGTTGCAAAAGATCCCAACTCGTTGCATTGTAAGACACAATTTACTCTTGAAATCATGGCTGAAAGTGTGACTTTGTCATCGAGTTTTGACAGCCCATTATTGTTGTCCTCTCAGGAGTGTTTAACCATTAACAAAACCCCTAAACACCTATCTACTGAACACGAATCATAGTCGCTGACCAATTGATTACATAGCCTTTAACAACTCGATAAGGTCCAGAAACCACCTGAAACGTTGCTCCGTATTTCTGTCGTCGGATGTCAATATTTGGCGACCACCGCGGCTCCATCTTGGCTGCCCACTGCCACCTCTTACAACAAAATATATATGATATTAGATTATACCTATCATGCTTGGTGATATTGAAAGCAAACTCTTTCGACTCATAGGGCAAAGGACCAGAGAAAATTGGTAAAAGAGGTTCGGAAAACACTAATTGAGGAAAACAACAGTGAAATTGAAATTTTCTAAATCCAAAATATAAATAAATAATGAATCCAGAGCATAACTTACAGCGAAGATTATCACAATAAATAACGGGATCTACCAAAGGGTGTCGGCTTTGTGCTCGGGGGTCTTTGTAATCGGTGCTACATAGAACAAAAACAACAATCTGATTACACACAACTTTGAAACACATTTAGAACAAACAAAAGCTAATCCTTCATCAAATTAAAAAAAAAAAAAAAAAACCCTCTAATAGAACCTAAAGAATCATCACAAATGAAAGCCTAGCTCTAAAGAACCTAAAAAGCCTAGATTTAAACTAAAGCAGTTCTCATCTTAAACTAAAGGAGCAGATCCATATTACAAATATCCACTACGAAAATTCATCAAAACTTGACCATAAAAGGTCAATTCTTTAAAAGAAATACATATAAAGGTTTGAAACCTTTAAAAACTCAGAACCATGACGGTCAAATCTTTAAAGCCAAAAATGTTTCAACAAATCCCAAATTAACAACGCAAAATCAATTCAAAAAACACGCTCGAGATATAGTTTTAAACTAATCGAGAGAGATCCAGTAACAAATTAAATAAACCTTATGCTGATTCGAAGAGTAGGAAAACCTTACCAGCTTGGGGTTCGGTTAGCGAGTGAACTGTTTTTTTTAAAAACCAAGGTGATAAGAAATGAAGAAACATTAAGCTTCATGCTTTCATGGTACCAAACCCGAATTACTAAAGTTATCATCACAATTCAACAAATTTAAACTCAATAATAAAAGATCTATAAATATGATTATTTAATAACCTTGACAAGAGTTCGTCCATCCAGATTAAGAGGCTCCAACGTCGGTTTTACAACAGATGAAAACTGTTACAAGTGAAATTAGACATAGATTAGGGTTAAAAAGTGGATGTTTGAGAGGTTTTTGTCATCAACATCAGGGAGAAATTGAAACCGGCGTAAAGAAAGAAGCAACGAAGAGCGCTAATATGTCATCAAAGAAGGATTTCCAAATGTCAATTTGAATATCTCAGAGGAAATGGCTGAACCAATTAGGGTTTGAAGGGAGGCAATAGAAACTTGAGTGTCGATATAAACAATTCCACCAAAACTCAATTTCCACTCCCCAAATAAAGGACAAATCTATAATTTGTGATCAAGATATGCAGGTTCTTAGGGTTCAGTCGCTACAACGTAGGTGAAAGGCTAGAGGAAACGCAACGGCATCAAAGGATTAGGGTTTTCGAATGAGAAGTCTAAGCGGTGGGCATAGATAAAATATTATATAGTCGGGTCAAAAATGGGTGGAGATTTAAATTTTATTCGGATCCGGCGTGGATTGTTACAACATAGTGTAGAATTGTTTCCCACCTAAAATCACCCTTTATTGCACCATAACATGCCACATCAGTAAAAAATCTCTATCATCACATGTCACATGGCTTAAATCATCTCATTTATTAATATATATAGATTATAGATATTGTGTTTGTAGAAGCTTTAATTTTCATGGTTTATCTTAGTTGTTTAATTGTTGGTTTACTTTATTCATAAAGTTTACACTTTAAATTATAGAAAAATAAGCGGTCAAGAATTAAGTTGAAAATGACGTTTTCTTTCAAAAACTTATAGAAAAATAAGCCATGGTGAGTCTATGAATTAAGTTGAAATTGACCTTTTCTAAAAAATAAAGCATGTAAAGGAAATGTGAATGCAAACTTCAACTTGTTAGTTTATAATAATCATCATGACTAGTTGAATGCAAACTTGAACTTGTCCACTTATAAAACAAAAATTCATTTTTTTTGTTCAATGGTTAAAAGATTGATTTTATTGGGTGTATAATTCATACCTCGTATTGTTTTTTTCCATAGTATAATATATTTCGCGCCGCCCTTAAAATCCTTTGAAGTTAAGATAAAAATCCGCCATTGGTATATTTCATCATTATTAAATTAATTGACTATTTTGAAAGATTTTGCTAAATTACTTCACAACTTTGAATATGTTTTGACTACCAAATGCACACATTAAAGTGATCAATGTGAACTTATATTTTATCTAAAAGCTTAGTCCTAAATTCTCTTTGTATCCATATAATTGATGATTTGTTATTAGTTAATGCAAAATCCTAAATAACCTATATAGCTAGAATACATAAGGTATCTGTAGTTAGTTAGTATTAAACGTTTTGTTCAATTATTTAAACTAAACTAACTAAATTAATTTAAAAATAATTTGGATATCTTAATTTTAAAAAATAACTAAACAATACTTATATTCTTTAGGTTTTAGGTTTTAAAACACCACACTAAAAAGTTGAGAACCACATAGATATGGTCTTGTAAATAGTATAGTTTTAAACTAATTGAGAGAGGATCCAGTAACAATTAAATAAATCTTACGCTGATTCGAAGAGTAGGAACACCCTTACCAGCTTGGGGTTCGGTTAGCGAGTGAGCTGTGTTTTTTTTTTTTAAACCAAGGTGATAAGCAATGAAGAAACATTAAGCTTCATGCTTTCATGGTACCAAATCCGAATTACTAAAGTTATCATCACAATTCAACAAATTTAAACTCAATAATAAAAGATCTATAAATATGATTACCGAATAACCTTGACAAGAGTTCGTCCATCCAGATTAAGAGGCTCCAACATTGGTTTTACAACAGATGAAACCTGTTACAAGTGAAGTTAGACATAGATTAGGGTTAAAAAGTGGATGTTTCGGAGGTTTTTGTCATCAACATCAGGGAGAAATTGAAACCGGCGTAAAGAAAGAAGCAGACGAAGAGAGCGCTAATATGTCATCAAAGAAGGATTTCTAGATGTCAATTTGAATATCTCAGAGGAAATGGCTGAACCAATTAGGGTTTGAAGGGAGGCAATAGAAACTTGAGTGTCGATATAAACAATTCCACCAAAACTCAATTTCCACTCCCCAAATAAAGGACAAATAGATCATTTGTGATCAAGATCTGCTGGTTCTTAGGGTTCAGTCGCTACAACGTAGCTGAAAGGCTAGAGGAAATGCAACGGCATCAAAGGATTAGGGTTTTCGAATGAGAAGTCTAAGCGGTGGGCTTAGATAAAATATTATATAGACGGGTCAAAAACGGGTGGAGATTTAAATTTTATTCGGATCCCACGTGGATTGTTTACAACATGGTGTAGAATTGTTTCCCACCTAAAATCACCCTCTATTTCACCATAACATGCCACATCGGTAAAAAACCACCATCATCACATGTCACATGGCTCAAATCATCTCATTTATTAATATATATAGATTATAGATATGTGTTTGTTGAAGCTTTAATTTTCATGGTTTATCTTAGTTGTTTAATTGTTGGTTTACTTTATTCATAAAGTTTACACTTTAAATTATAGAAAAATAAGCGGTCAAGAATTAAGTTGAAATTGACCTTTTCTTACAAAAAATTATAGAAAAATAAGCGATGGTGAGTGTACGAATTAAGGTGAAATTGAACTTTTCTTAAAAGTAACGCATGTAAAGGAAATGTGAATGCAAACTTGAACTTGTAGTTTATAATAATCATCATGACTAGTTGAATGCAAACTTGAACTTGTCTACTTATAAAAAAAATTCATTTTTTGTTCAATGTTTAAAAGATTGATTTTATTGGGTGTATAATTCATAACTATATTATTTTTTCCATAGTATAATATATTTCGCGCCGCCCTTAAAATCCTTTGAACTTAAGATAAAAATCCGGTCACTAGTATAATTCATCATTATTAAATTAACTGACTATTTTGAAAGATGTTGCTAAATTACTTCACAACTTTGATTATGTTTTGACTACCAAATGCACACATTAAAGTGATCAATGTGAAACTTATATTCTATCTAAAAGCTTAGTCCTAAATTCTCTTTGTATCCATATAATTGATGATTTGTTATTAGTTAATGCAAAATCCTAAATAACCTATATAGCTAGAATACGTAACGTATAGAAATTATAAAAAGCCTATAGTTAGTTAGCATTACACGTTTTGTTCGATTATTTAAACTAAACTAACTAAATTAATTTAAAAAATATTTTCTTAATTTTAAAAAATAACTAAACAATACTTATATTCTTTAGGTTTTAGTTTTAAAACACCACACTAAACAGTTGAGAACCACATAGATATGGTCTTGTAAATAGTATAGTTTTAAACTAATCGAGAGAGGAGGATCCGGTAACAAATTAAATAAATCTTACGCTGATTCGAAGAGTAGGAACACCCTTACCAACTTGGGTTTGGTTAGCGAGTGAGCTGTGTTTTTTTTAAAACCAAGGTATAAGCAATGAAGAAACATTAAGCTTCATGCTTTCATGGTACCAAACCCGAATTACTAAAGTTATCATCACAATTCAACAAATTTAAAGTCAATAATAAAAGATCTAAAATATGATTATTTAATAACCTTGACAAGAGTTCGTCTATCCAGATTAAGAGGCTCCAACATTGGTTTTACAACAGATGAAACCTGTTACAAGTGAAATTAGACATAGATTAGGGTTAAAAAGTGGATGTTTCGGAGGTTTTTGCCATCAACATCAGGGAGAAATTGAAACCGGCGTAAAGAAAGAAGCAGACAAAGAGAATGCTAATATGTCATCAAAGAAGGATTTCTAGATGTCAATTTGAATATCTAGAGGAAATGGCTGAACAAATTAGGGTTTGAAGGGAGGCAAAAGAAACTTGAGTGTCGATATAAACAATTCCACCAAAACCAATTTCCACTCCCCAAATAAAGGACAAATCGATAATTTGTGATCAAGATCTGCAGGTTCTTAGGGTTCAGTCGCTACAACGTAGGTGAAAGGCTAGAGGAAACGCAACGACATCAAAGGATTAGGGTTTTCGAATGAGAAGTCTAAGCGGTGGGCTTAGATAAAATATTATATAGACAGGTCAAAAACGGGTGGAGATTTAAATTTTATTCGGATCCCTCGTGGATTGTTTACAACATGGTGTAGAATTGTTTCCCACCTAAAATCACCCTCTATTTCACCATAAAATACCACATCAGCAAAAAATCTCTATCATCACATGTCACATGGCTCAAATCATCTCATTTATTAATATATATAGATTATAGATATGTGTTTGTTGAAGCTTTAATTTTCATGGTTTATCTTAGTTGTTTTTGTTGGTTTACTTTATTCATAAAGTTTACACTTTAAATTATAAAAAAATAAGCGGTGAAGAATTAAGTTGAAATTGACCTTTTCTTAAAAAAAAATTATAGAAAAATAAGCGATGGTGAGTGTACGAATTAAGTTGAAATTGACCTTTTCTTAAAATAAAGCATGTAAAGGAAATGTGAATGCAAACTTGAACTTGTAGTTTATAATAATCATCATGACTAGTTGAATGCATACTTGAACTTGTCTACTTATAAAAAAAAATTCATTTTTTGTTCAATGTTTAAAAGATTGATTTTATTGGGTGTATAATTCATAACTATATTTTTTTTCCATAGTATAATATATTTCGCGCCGCCCTTAAAATCTTTTGAAGTTAAGATAAAAATCCGGTCACTAGTATAATTCATCATTATTAAATTAATTGACTATTTTGAAAGATGTTGCTAAATTACTCCACAAGTTTGATTATGTTTTGACTACCAAATGCACACATTAAAGTGATCAATGTGAACTTATATTTTATCTAAAAGCTTAGTCCTAAATTCTCATTGTATTCATATAATTGATGATTTGTTATTAGTTAATGCAAAATTCTAAATAACCTTTATAGCTAGAATACATAAGGTATCGAAATTATAAAAAGCCTGTAGTTAGTTAGTATTACACGTTTTGTTCGATTATTTAAACTAAACTAACTAAATTAATTTAAAAATGATTTGGATTTGTTAATTTTAGAAAATAACTAAACAATACTTATATTCTTTAGGTTTTAAGACACCACACTAAACAGTTGAGAACCACATAGACATGGTCTTGTAATAGTATAGTTTTAAACTAATCGAGAGAGGATCCGGTAACAAATTAAATAAATCTTACGCTGATTCGAAGAGTAGGAAATCCCTTACCAACTTGGGGTTTGGTTAGCGAGTGAGCTGTGTTTTTTTTAAAACCAAGGTGATAAGCAATGAAGAAACATTAAGCTTCATGCTTTCATGGTACCAAACCCGAATTACTAAAGTTATCATCACAATTCAACAAATTTAAACTCAATAATAAAAGATCTATAAATATGATTATTTAATAACGTTGACAAGAGTTCGTCCTTCAGATTAATAGGCTCCAACGTCGGTTTTACAACAGATGAAACCTGTTACAAGTGAAATTAGACATAGATTAGGGATAAAAAGTGGATGTTTCAGAGATTTTTGTCATCAACATCGGGGAGAAATTGAAACCGGCGTAAAGAAAGAAGCAGGCGAAGAGATCGCTAATATGTCATCAAAGAAGGATTTCCAGATGTCGATTTGAATATCTCAGAGGAAATGGCTAAACCAATTAGGGTTTGAAGGGAGGTAATAGAAACTTGAGTGTCGATATAAACAATTCCACCAAAACTCAATTTCCACTCCCCAAGTAAAGGACAAATCGATAATTTTGGGATCAAGATCTGCAGGTTCTTAGGGTTCAGTCGCGTCGCTACAACGTAGGTTAAAGGCTTGAGGAAACGCAGCGGCACCAAAGGATTAGGGTTTTCGAATGAGAAGTCTAAGAGGTGGGCTTAGATAAAATATTATATAGTCGGGTCAAAAACGGGTTTGGAGATTTAAGTTTTATTCGGATCCCGCGTGGATTGTTCACAACATAGTGTAGAATTGATTCCAACCTAAAATCACCCTCTACTCCACCATAACATGCCACATGAGCAAAAAAGCTCTATCATCACATGTCACATGGCTCAAATCATCTCATTCATTAATATATATAGATTATAGATATGTGTTTGTAGAAGCTTTAATTTTCATGGTTTATCTTAGTTGTTTAATTGTTGGTTTATTTTATTCATAAGGTTTACACTTTAAATTATAGAAAAATAAGCGGTCAAGAATTAAGTTGAAAATTGACTTTTTTTACAAAAACTTATAGAAAAATAAGCGATGGTGAGTGTACGAATTAAGTTGAAATTGATATTTTCTTAAAAATAAAGCATGTAAAGGAAAAGTGAATGCAAACTTGAACTTGTAGTTTATAATAATCATCTTGGCTAGTTGAATGCAAACTTGAACTTGTCCACTTATAAAAAAAAATCATTTTTTTCAATGGTTAAAAGATTGATTTTATTGGGTGTATAATTCATACCTCTTATTGTTTTTCCATAGTAGAATATATTTCGCGCCACCCTTAAAATCCTTTAAAGTTAAGATAAAAATCCGTCACTGGTATAATTAATCATTATTAAATTAATTGACTATTTTGAAAGATGTTGCTAAATTACTCCACAACTTTGAATATGTTTTGACTACCAAATGCACACATTAAAGTGATCAATGTGAACTTATATTTTATCTAAAAGCGTAGTCCTAAATTCTCTTTGTATCCATATAATTGATGATTTGTTATTAGTTAATGCAAAATGCTAAATAACCTATTTAGCTAAAGTACGTAAGGTATCGAAATTATAAAAAGCCTGTAGTTAGTTAGTATTACACGTTTTGTCGATTATTTAAACTAAACTAACTAAATCAATTTAAAAATAATTTGGATTTGTTAATTTTAGAAAATAACTAAACAATACTTATATTCTTTAGGTTTTAGGTTTTAAGACACCACACTAAACAGTTGAGAACCACATATACATGGTCTTGTAAATAGTATAGTTTTAAACTAATGGAGAGAGGATCCAGTAACAAGTTAAATAAATCTTACGCTGATTCGAAGAGTAGGAAAACCCTTACTAGCTTGGGGTTCGGTTAGCGAGTGAGCTGTGTTTTTTCTAAACCAAGATGAAAAGCAATGAAGAAACATTAAGCTTCATGCTTTCATGGTACCAAACCCGAATTACTAAAGTTATCATCACAATTCGACAAATTTAAAATCAATAATAAAAGATCTATCAATATGGTTATTTAATAACCTTGACAAGAGTTCGTCCATCCAGATTAAGAGGCTCCAACGTCGGATTTACAACAGATGAAACCTGTTATAAGTGAAATTAGACATAGATTAGGGTTAAAAAGTGGATGTTTGAGAGGTTTTTGTCATCAACATCAGGGAGAAATTGAAACCGGTGTAAAGAAAGAAGCAGACGAAGAGAGCGCTAATATCTCATCAAAGAAGGATTTCCAGATGTCGATTTGAATATCTCAGAGGAAATGGCTGAACCAATTAGGGTTTGAAGGGGGGTAATAGAAACTTGAGTGTCGATATAAACAATTCCACCAAAACTCAATTTCCACTCCCCAAGTAAAGGACAAATCGATAATTTTGGGATCAAGATCTGCAGGTTCTTAGGGTTCAGTCGCTACAACGTAGGTGAAAGGCTAGAGGAAACGCAACGGCATCAAAGGATTAGGGTTTTCGAATGAGAAGTCTAAGCGGTGGGCTTAGATAAAATATTATATAGTCGGGTCAAAAACGGGTTTGGAGATTTAAGTTTTATTCGGATCCCGCGTGGATTGTTTACAACATAGTGTAGAATTGTTTCCAACCTAAAATCACTCTCTACTCCACCATAACATGCCACATCAGCAAAAAAGCTCCATCATCACATGTCACATGGCTCAAATCATCTCATTTATTAATATATATGGATTATAGATATGTGTTTGTAGAAGCTTTAATTTTCATGGTTTATCTTAGTTGTTTAATTGTTGGTTTACTTTATTCATAAGGTTTACACTTTAAATTATAGAAAAATAAGCGGTCAAGAATTAAGTTGAAAATTGACCTTTTTTTTACAAAAACTTATAGAAAAATAAGCGATGGTGAGTGTATGAATTAAGTTGAAATTGATCTTTTCTTAAAAATAAAGCATGTAAAGGAAAAGTGAATGCAAACTTGAACTTGTAGCTTATAAAAAACTTAGAAAAATAAGCGATGGTGAGTGTACGAATTAAGTTGAAATTGACCTTTTCTTAAAAATAAAGCTTGGAAAAGTGAATGCAAACTTGAACTTGTAGTTTATAATAATCATCATGACTAGTTGAATGCAAACTTGAACTTGTCCACTTATAAAAAAATTCGTTTTTTTGTTAAATGGTTAAAAGATTGATTTTATTGGGTGTATAATTCATACCTCGTATTGTTTTTTTCCATAGTATAATATATTTTGCGCCGCCCTTAAAATCCTTTGAAGTTAAGATAAATATCCGTCACTGGTATAATTCATCATTATTAAATTAATTGACTATTTTGAAAGATGTTGCTAAATTACTCCACAACCTTGAATATGTTTTGACTACCAAATGCACACATTAAAGTGATAAATGTGAACTTATATTTTATCTAAAAGCTTAGTCCTAAATTCTCTTTGTATCCATATAATTGATGATTTGTTATTAGTTAATGCAAAATGCTAAATAACCTATTTAGCTAGAATACGTAAGGTATCGAAATTATAGAAAGCCTGTAGTTAGTTAGTATTACACGTTTTGTTCGATTTTTAAACTAAACTAACTAAATTAATTTAAAAATAATTTGGATTTGTTAATTTTAGAAAATAACTAAACAATACTTATATTCTTTAGGTTTTAGGTTTTAAGACACCACACTAAACAGTTGAGAACCATATATACATGGTCTTGTAAATAGTATAATCAAAGTGATAATTAAAGTAAAGTTGTTGAAAACCACATAAACATGTCTTGTAAATAGTATAATCAAAGTGATAATTAAAGTCAAGTTGTTGAAAACCACATAATGGTCTTGTAATAATATAATCGAAGTGATAATTAAAGGCTAGGCTAAAGGTAGTAACAAGATTCTTAACATCATAAACGTTTATGCCCCTCAAGGGCTACCGGCTAAAAAACTTGTCTGTGATTGTATTTTATCGAAGATGGGTAACTCGGGTGGGCTTTGGCTTATCGTCGGAGATTTCAACGCCGTTAGATTCCCGGAGGAGAGAAAAAATAGTGTGTTTAAGCCCTCATGCGCTCCAAATTTCAACTCGTTTATTTACGAAGCTGGGTTACAGGAGTACTGCATGAAAGGTCGACAATTCACATGCACAAGAGATAATGGTAAGAATCTTAGCAAAATCGACCGATTTCTTGTTTGTTCTTCTTTTTTCAACAGGTGGCCAGAGGCAATTCTTAGAGCCCTTCCCAGCTTCCTTTCGGATTACTCCCCGCTTGTTTTAACCTTGCCTCAAAATAACTTCGGCCCCAAGCCTTTTAGAGTTTTTAACTCTTGGATTGGAAGCCGGGATTTACGGAGATGGTTAAGGCAACGTCGGAGGAGTTTCAGTACCCCGGCCCTCCGGATTTAAGATTAGCAAAGAAATTTGCGCATATCAGAAGCCGGCTGAAGGAGTAGAGGGATGAGATGCGGAAGAAAGAAAACATGGAAGAGTCGTCGCCTAGAGAAGAGATTGAATTGTTAGAGGAAGCTATGGAGATCAGATGTTTATCTGAAGAGGAAGAATGTCTTATTTAGAAAACAAAAAGGTTCTGAAAGAATCAGCGGAAAGAAAGATTTCGGATCTAAAGCAACGTTCTCGTATAAAGTGGGCGGTGGATGGAGAAGAAAACACGAATTTTTTTCATGGAGTTATAAACAATAGAAAGGCTAAAAATTGTATTTCAGGGCTTATTATAGAGGGGAACTGGGTTACCAAGCCTTCTAAGATCAAGAAAACCGTGTTCCAATTTTTTAGGGAAAAATTCAAGGAAGATTATTTCAACCGTCCGAAGCTGGTGAGTGAAAATGTTAAAAAAATTTCAGAGGCTTCTAAGATTCTGTTAACTATGCCGTTCACTCCAATGGAGATAAAGGAAACGGTTTCGGATTGTGACGGTGACCGGGCCCCCGGCCCCCATGGTTTTTATATGAGGTTTGTTAAAAATTTTGGGAGCTTTTTGAAAGAGATCTTAACGATATTATGATGAGCTTTTATCAAGATGGCAATATCAGTTTGGGGAGTGGTTCTTCTTTTATCACGCTAATTCCTAAAGTCAAGGATCCAGGGGATCTGAATAAGTACAGGCCCATTAACGTCGTGGGAATTATTAGCAACATAATCTCCAAAATTCTTGCTAATTGTCTCAAAAAGGTTATTGGGGAAGTAATCTCGGAATCGCAATCGACCTTTATTAAAGGGAAATACATCATGGATGGGCCTCGGGTTTTGAATGAAGTGATCTCTTGGTGTAAAAGATATAAAAAAAGACTT
Organism: Scalesia atractyloides; assembly: GCA_947069175.1. NCBI lineage: Eukaryota > Viridiplantae > Streptophyta > Magnoliopsida > Asterales > Asteraceae > Scalesia > Scalesia atractyloides. The sequence goes on from CAMTDV010001634.1 coordinate 43,907,327, forward strand.
TTATCTTGAAGATCGATTTTGAAAAGGCGTTCGATAACGTGAACTGGACTTTCTTGGATGACATGATGGCTCAAATGGGGTTCCCACTAGTCTGGCGTAAATGGATCTTGGGAGTTTTGAAGTCGGCGAGATCTTCGGTTCTTGTGAATGGGGCGCCTACTTTCGAGTTCCAATGCGGTAAAGGGCTTCGTCAAGGTGATCCCATCTCTCCCTTTCTTTTTCTTATTGTAATGGAAGGTCTTTCATGTATGCTTGATAAAGCGAGAGTGTTGGGATAATCAATGGTGTGAAAACGCCCAATGAGGGTCCTACTCTATCTCACCTTCTTTATGCAAACGATGCAATTGTGATAGGGGAGTGGTCGAACACCAATGTTTTAAATGTCGTGAGAATCATGCGGGTTTTTTCATTTGCTCTGGGCTAAAGATAAATATCTCCAAATCCAACCTTTATGGAGTTGGAGTGGAAACGTCGGAAGTGAAAGTAAAGGACATCTTGGTTGGGTGCAAAGTGGGTACGGTCCCTTTTAAATATTTGGGTGTGATGGTGATGGTGGGGGGGGGGGGGGGGCGGCATGAAACGAATCAATAATTGGAAACCGATTTACGATATTTTCGAAGCTCGTCTCTCATCTTGGAAGGCGGAATGTCAATCGATCGGGGGAAGACTAACTTTAATTAATTCCGTGCTCGAATCCCTCCCTTCGTATTATTTTTCGCTTTATAAAGCTCCCGTCAAAGTTACAAATGATCTCGATTCTATGATAAGGAGGTTCCTATGGGGGGTCGGTCATCAAAAAGAAAATGCATTGGGTCTCTTGGGAGCGGGTGTCGGTCCCTAGAAAGGAGGGAGGGCTCGGATAGAGTAAGCTCAGGAATGTCAACATCACTCTTTTATCAAAATGGGGATAGAGATTCAAATCTGAAAGAAATAATCTGTGGAGTCGAGTGGTAGAGGCGATACATACGTGTAGGAATAACTGGGACTTCCTTCCGGCCCGCAAAAACTTAAGTGGAGCGTGGTGCAATATTGTTAAAGTCTTATCGAGAACAACGATCGAATACATTCCCTTGAGAAGATTCTTTAAAGGAAAAGTGGGATGTGGTGATAATATATCCTTTTGGTTAGATCCTTGGTTTTCTAACGAACCTTTAAGAAACTTTTTTCCTTATTTATTTCAGTTGGAAAGTAATAAAAAGTGCAGGGTTAAAGATCGAATCCCGAGTGGCGAGTCGCAAGCGAAGTGGGACTGGAAGAGAGATCTGGACCAGATCAGGAACTGGAAAAGCTTGGAAGAATTACATCTCTGGTAGATCAAGTTCTCCTAGTCAACGATGAGGACAAATGGAATTGGATTGGTGGCTCGTCTGCGACTTCAGTGTGGGAGCGGTGAAGAATTTTCTGACAAAAGGAATCGACAATAGTAATAACTACGTTCTGGAGTTGTGCAAATGGGTCCCGTTAAAATGTAATGTGTTCGTGTGGAGGGCGGAATGGATAGAATACCCACATTGGTAGCTTTAAAAAACAAAAACGTTGTGGTGGAAGAAACGGTCTGCTCGTTTTGTAAAAGTGGAGAGGGCTCGGTCGATCATATCTTCACCAACTGCATGATTGCTACTATTCTTTGGCAAAAAATATGCTCTTGGTGTCGGGTGGAAAGTTTTATAACATTCTCGTTCAGAGATTTGATGGATATTCATAACTATGTGGACTTGAAGGATCCGGAAAAAGAAGCGCTTCACGGAATCGTCATCATTGGGTGTTGGAGCATATGGAGAGCTAGGAATGGGTTATCTTTGGTTTAAAAGTAGATCTAAATTCAAAAACATCTCATGGGATTCTTGGTGTAAATTTGTAATTATGTAATTTATTTTGTTATTCTGCCTCCCGGTTTTTCGGGTTGACGTTTTGTTGGCTTTAATGAAGTTCTTCTTTCAAAAAAAGAGTGATAATTGAAGTCAAGTTGTTGAAAAACACATAAACTTGGTCTTGTAAATATATAATCAAAGTGATAATTAAAGTCAAGTTTTTAATATTAATCCGTACAGTCTAATTACCAAATCATATATTCAAAATACCCCTAATTACCAAACTGCTCATGATGCAAAAAAACCGGATACACATAGTAATAGATATATATTTAAAATGCAAACATGCTTATTTAAATCAATAGAACCACAAATGTTTTTAAAGCCTCAATAAGAAAACAATGCAACAATCTAGAATAAACAAAGTGTTTGAAGTTTTTATCAAAATAGGTGTAGGTGAAAAAAAATATTTATTAAAATGGATGATTTTAAAAATATTTAGTAAGAGAATAAAAGAAAAAAGAAAAGAGATATAATAAGTTGGTTAAAAGTAAAATAAAAAGCATTTTGAGTTGTTTGAAAAAAAAAGTGATATCAATAAAAAATAAAATAAAATACAATATATTAGTTTAAAATAATAAAACAAATAATAACTCTCATTTCCGTAAATATTTTTCTAAATCACCTATCACCACCATCATTTTGGGAAAAAAACTTAAAAAAAAAATCACTTATTTTGGTAAATATTTATGTTTCTCATAATTTGCGTGAATTATATTACTAATGGAACACTGTAGTATCATTGTGTCACACCAGCGGAATCATCCGATCATATCCATCTCCACTAGGCTATAATGACTATACACCAATTCAGGAGAAACCTAATAAATTCGAGAGAAACCCTCTTGTAGGGAATCGAACCCATGACCTAAGCGCTACTAGCCTATAATGCCATGAACATCTCATGTCCTTTTCAATTATATGTTCTTTACGTTTCGTGTTTTGTGAGGATTAGGCCATCTTAATCAGCCTCATAGATGGACTAATGCCAATTTACTACATATACAAAGTACAGATGGGGAATAGTGCCACGTAGGATCAATAAAGTAATTGTTTTTTTATACATTTCAAATTACGTTTTTGCCCTCAGTTTACAATTACGCTCTTGCCCCTGCTGAAAACAAAATTATGTTTTTGTCCCCAGCTCAAAATTACTGTTTCGCCCTCGATTCTAAATTACGATTTGGCCCTCAGCTCAAAATTACGTTTTCGCCCCCAGTTCAAAATAAAAAATATGTTTTTGCCCCCAACATAAAATTACGATTTCGCCATTTGTTCAAAATATGATTTTTCCCCGTTTAAAAAATTAGATTTCGCCCTTAGTTCAAAATTACGTTTTTGCCCTACTTTCAAAATAAAATTATGTTTTTGCCTCCAGCCTACAATTACGATTGTGCCTTTAGTTCAAATTTGAATTTGCCCCTGCGCAAATTTACAATTTGCCCATTGTTCAGATTTATAGTACTGTCGTTACTTTATCTTTTGCAAATTACGATTTTACCCTTGTCAAAAAATACAACTTTCACTCAGTTAAAAATTACAGTATTTCCATTGTTTTAGTTTTTTTAGCAAAACTATAAAAGTGTTTTGTTTTAATCGGTTGACTCGATTTAATTGTTTTTCGTGTCAAGGAGCTGCTTAAGACTCGCTCATTATTCGGCCATCGCCTCGTAACACGGGCGGGGCAACTAGTTTCACAACAAATTCAACTTTAAATGCAACCCATATTCCTTTTCATTTATTTCTCCTTCAAACCTTATAAATATAATCCAAAGAAATATTTCAGACAATTAAATATAATACAACCAAATTTAAGTATCGATATAGTTTATATGTTTTGATATAATACGTTGGAGCTTAATTAGAAAATAAAATTTATGGCATAAGGTAAGCATGTGGTGTAGAATACTACAAATCTTCGCATTTACAATGAAAGATCTGTTGAAGCTTTATAAAATAGCACCGGTTGAAGACTGGAAAAGAAGTTTCATTTAAGTTATTGTGCTTGCAACATGCTTGGAGTATGGAAGGCGAGAAATGAAAGTATTTTCAGGGGGAAAAGAATAAACGTTGATGAGATATTTGGTGAGATGCAAGCAACCACTTTCCTATGGATTAAGGGTCAAGCAAAGAGTGTTAACTTGGATTGCAGCAAATGGGTGACGTTTGAAACAAGGGATTAAGGGCTACAGTTTCAGTTTTATGTTTTCTTTTTTCTCTAACTTTATGTTTCTTTTTTTTTCTTTTAGGGAGTCTTTAATTTCATGAGTTGAATGGTTGGCTTAGTAGCTTACTAACCATATATAAGTATAAACATTTTTGGGTGTGGAATGAAATATGCAGTTTGCCTTTAAAAAAATTAGAAAATAAAATATAGTCATCAACAGTTAACTCCATGTCTTTTCTTAGTTTTCAAATCAACCGAAATCCCCAATATTGAATTATAAATGATTTTCTTTAAAAATTTTATGCTCGATTCCACCTAAATTTTAAAGTATAGAAACACTTCAAATTAATATATTTTGTACTAGTATTAATGCATTTTTTATTATAATTAATATAAATTGAATTGTATATAAAATGCACCAATCATATGTTTTAAACCAGTTTAACGTAAACTTCTACGTAATTTACTCATAAATATATTATTTAATTATATGCATTTTCTAGGTACTTTCATTTCTTCTTTGTTGTAAGTTGACCCGATTCACCAATTCAATTCAACTATACAATAAAAGTCATGCATCTACCAACCCCCAATAATGCAATATATATACAATAAATCCCAACATCAACTTCAACAAAGTCACCACCACCAACTCCATCTTCTTCAATGGTTTCCGCAAGTGTTAACATCATATCACACTGCTTCATAAAACCAAAATTCATAACCGAACAAGCCAAAAAACCCACTTACTTCTCCCCATGGGACCTAGCCATGATCAACGTAAACTACATCCAAAAGGGTCTCCTCTACCCTTTGCCAGATGATCAAAATTTCTCCATAACCACCTTCTTGGACGACCTCAAAGACTCACTTTCCGTCACACTTACTCACTTCCACCCTCTCGCGGCCCGTCTAGCCACCGTAAAACAACAAAACCCGCCTTCTTTAGCCATCTTTATCAACCCGGACAACAGCCCGGGAGCAAGATTCATACATTCCTCCGTTAACTTGACCGTGGACGATATCCTTACACCGAATGATGTCCCGTTGATTGTGCAATCTTTTTTTGATCATCATAAAGCTATTGATCACGATGGGCATGAGCAGTCGTTGTTGTCTGTTCAGGTGACCGAGCTTATTGATGGAATCTTTATCGGGTGTTCCATTAATCATATGCTAGTTGATGGAGCTTCATTTTGGCATTTTTTTAACTCGTGGTCGGAAGTGTTTCGATCCAAACGGAAAATTGATCTTTTGGATCCCATCTCACGGCCACCGGTTATTGAAAGATGGGTTCCGGCAGGATCCGACCCGATATTGACTCTACCGTTTACGCATGAGGATGAGTTTATTGATCGACCGTATCCACCGGTGTTAAGAGAACGAATATTTCGGTTCTCGGCAGATTCTCTGGCTAAACTTAAAGCAAAGGTGAATTTGGAATGCAATACTACAAAGATATCCACTTTGCAGTCTCTTTCGGCTCTTGTGTGGCGGTGCGTGACGCGTGCCAGACGGTTTCCCGCTAATAAAGAAACCGGTTGCAGGTACGGCTTTTCACTAGTTAAGATGAGCCGAGCTAATGCAACATGGGCTCGGCTCAAACTTTATAAACCGAGCAGGTTCGGATTTTAAAAGCATGTTGGATTTGGTTCGGTTAAGCAACTCGGCTCGATTTAGCTTAACTTTTCAAAATGATATTCAATACAACCTTTCAAATTCTATATTTGAAGTTATCTTTTAATGGTTCAAAAACAAAATTTAAAGCCGAACTAGAGCCGACTCGGCCTCGGCTCAAAATCTAAAGAGAGCCAGCTTGGAACCAAGCTGAAAATTTGAACTCGATCTCAACTCTGCTCACTTTTAAAATGAAAATAAATACAAACCATTTTAATTCAAGAGTCCAAGTTCAAGTTAAAACGAATACAAAATAAATTCAATAAAATACAAAATATGCTTTATTATCCAATTAACCCGCCATAGCCGCAATGCATGTTAGTGCAAAAATAATTGTTAGTGAAGTTTGTAATTGCAAATTTCAGGTTGGCAGTGAACAACAGAAGTAGGCTATCCCCACCTTTACCGGACAACTACTTGGGTAATTGTATTCAGGCAATGAGGGTAACAGCAACCGCGGGGGAACTGCTCGAGCACAGCATCGGGTGGACAGCGTGGCAGTTGCATGAGTTGGTGGTTAACCATGGTGATAAAGAGATCCGGGAGTATATGGATTCGTGGGTGAAGAGCCCGTTTGTGTATAAAATGGGTGTGTTTTTTGATGGAAATAGTATACAGATGGGGAGCTCACCAAGGTTTGACATGTATGGAAATGAATTTGGGTTGGGGAAAGGATTGGCGGTTTTGAGTGGGTATGCTAATAAGTTTGACGGGAAGGTGACATTGTACGAGGGACGGGAGGGTGGAGGGAGCATGGATTTGGAAGTGTGCATGTTGCCCGAAAACATGGCGGCTTTTGAATCTGATGAAGAATTTATGAGTGTTGTTAGAGGTGAAAAAGGGTTTTAAGGCTAACAAAGTGTTTAGTGATTTAATAAATCTTTCTGTCAATTAATGATGTATTCCAATATCTAATAGTCCAGTGGTATGATGGATTCTCTCTGTCTAAAAGCTAGACGCTTAATACTTCAAAGTTGTGCATGCATAAGTAAGTACTAAGTAGCTAACATATAAAAAGCTACAAAACTAAAACTCAAAATTAATGATGCTATTCAAACATCTATAAAACTAAAAGTAATTAATAAACATTCAATTATTAATATACTAATAGAAATGAGACATTTATAAATACAATTGGTCCGTTTTATTGTATGGTCCTATACAGATTATACCTGCGATTTATGGTATTGTCTGTTTTTTATGACAAACAAGAAACAACACTGAAAACCACTATTCCCTAAATGGATTACACCATTCTGTTTCTCCATTATCACTACTAGTGTTTTTCAATCACGCGCGTTGGGGCTTTCGAATAGTCTACTTCATTGTTGTACTTTGGATATCCGCATGACTCGTAGTGGCAAGATCATTTTGCTTCTTCAGTCTGTGTTTGCTTCTACCCTCCTATGTTTGTTACATATCACAAACCAGGAAGAAAGACAAGTTTTTTTTAATAACGTAAATTGGCCTAAAGTTGCTACTGCAACTACTGCTGCCGCTGCTGTTGCCGCCGCTGTCGCCACCACCACCACCACTCACACTACAAAATATTGTCTTGACTCTTGACCCATTACCCTATAAAAATATCAAGGATTGTAAAGCACCCTACCTGATGGATGCAAAACATATTATTTCATCAGCCTTCTCCAATATAGCTGTAAAGAAGCCACTGAAGTTTGATCTAAAAGAAATTGAAGAAATTAATGGTGTAGGCATCTCAAAGAATGTGGATAATTATTTTCCAACTTAAATCATAACATTTTAAAAGCCCAATTGTGAATCATACCAGTAAGAATGACCCATAAAAACCATTTGAGAAACATATAATTTATAGGTCCTCAGATAAAGCACATGCAAATGAACTGTTAAGTAAGAATGAAAGTTGATGAGAAGCATCTAAAATCAATTACAGGCGGCGCAAATGACAAAAAAGAAAACAAAAAAAGAATTGCTGCTATCATCTAAAGAATTTCAATTCTTGCAACAACTTTAAAATATTTACTAATACCAAGAGTAATGCTCGTCTTTGAAACTACTTCTTTGTAGGCTTGGTTGGATGATATCCTCTTCGTAACATCCCCTCGACCCAAATTTCGGAATCGGTTTTCCGACCGTTTCTTTAAAATCCATGCACCATAGTTTCATACGTCCGCTGATTCGGTTCATACCCCTTTCGCCATATCTTTTGAAACAACTTAGAAGCATCAACATCTTGAACACCCAAATAAGCAAAACCACAAAAGCGACACATGTTTCCCAAACAACGCAAAATTAAGCCAAAAAGAAAATTTCACAACCATTAAAACCAAATAAAAGTTAAACAACTACAACAATGGAGCAGGTTAAAAAAAGATAAACGTAGAAACTCAACACCCACAACCACAACACGACCATCAGATTTGTATTTAGACGTAGTGCATGGAAATAACAATCGGTTCCCAATTCTAGTTCAAGAGTGTGTGTAAAATCAGAGTTTCAGAGTGGATTACCGAACAAGACTTATTCATTCATAATTGTGTGTTGTAGTTTTTGATTACAAATGCAGGTTATTTAAATGCTTTACAAGAGGAACATAAAGAAGGAAAGAATTGCATTGCATAAGGTCCGGCTGTTGATTCGGCTGCTGATTAGCTGGGATGTCCAGCTGTTGATTAGCTGCCACTCTCGGTTGCTGTTGATTAGCTGGGATTAGCTCTGAGGTTTGACTTTCCTTTCTAACACTCCCCCTCAAGTTGAGTAGTGGGGTTTCCAATACACAACTTGTCTAAGCATTCGCCTAAGACTCTCCCACTAACAGCCTTTGTTAGTATGTCTGCTAACTGATTTTTGATCGAACAAACGGTAGTTCAATTGTACCATCTTCTAATTTTTCTTTGATGAAGTTCCTATCAACTTCTACGTGTTTAGTTCGATCATGTTGTACTGGATTTTCTGAAATCTGAATTGCAGCTTTATTATCACACATAATCTTGCTCGTTTCTCTTGAAGGAAAGCCAATCTCAGCTAAGAGTCTTCGCATCCACATGGCTTCTGTTAGACCTCGAGCTATACCTCTGAAATCAGCCTCTGCACTTGAGAGAGCAACCACCTTTTGTTTTTTACTTCTCCAAGTGACAAGATTCCCACCAACTAGAGCGAAGTAGCCTGCTGTTGACCTCCGGCTTCCCTTATCTCCTATCCAGTCTGCATCAGTATAGATTTGAACATTTAGGTGTCCATGTGATTGAAACAGGACTCCATGACCCACTGTTCCTTTGAGATATCTAATAATTCTCTAAACTGCTTCCATATGGGACTCTTGAGGTTGGTGCATGAACTGACTTACCACCCCTACAGCATATGCAATGTCTGGACGAGTATGTGAGAGATATATTAGTTTTCCCACCAGCCGTTGATATCTCTCTTTATTTGCTAATTTTGCTCCTTCCTCCATATAGAGCTTTTGGTTTACACTCATAGGAGTGTCTGCTGGTTTGCAATCTATCATTCCAATCTCTGCCAACAAGTCTAAGACATACTTCTTCTGACTAATGAAAATTCCTTGTTTTGACCTTAGCACTTCAATTCCGAGGAAATACTTCAGCCTGCCTAAATCTTTCATTTCAAATTCGGCAAACAAGTTTTCTTTTAGTTTTCCCATTTCTTCTTTATCGTTCCCTGTAATGATCATATCATCTACATAGATAATTAGGCAGGTTACGAATTTTCCTCTTTTTTTGAGAAACAAAGTATGATCGGCATTACTTTGTTTATATCCAAATTTTTTCATAGCTACAGTAAATCTGCCAAACCAAGCTCGGGGAGATTGCTTCAAACCATACAGAGATTTCTTCAGACGGCAAACTTCCCCGGATTTGAAATCTTTTGTGAATCTTGGAGGAGCATCCATAAATACCTCTTCCTCTAGATCCCCGTGTAGGAATGCATTTTTTACATCAAACTGTTGAAGTGGCCACCCTTCATTTGCGGCTATCGAAAAAAGAACCCTAATTGTGTTCATTTTTGCAACTGGGGAGAACGTTTCATCGTAATCAATCCAATGTGTCTGGGTATACCCTTTTGCTACCAGTCGGGCTTTATATCTCTCAATTGTACCGTCTGGTTTATACTTAACCGTATAGACCCAACGACACCCCACGGATTTCTTTCCCAACGGAAGAGTACACTTTTCCCAAGTATTGTTCTTGATTAAGGCTTCCATTTCTGTTTTCATTGCTTCCTTCCAATGTTTAGACTTTAAAGCTTGATCCACGTTTGTAGGAGTTTCTTCAGAATAAACGGATGAGATAAACGCTTTGGCTTCCTTAGTGAGATTTCCATTAGCTACATTAGCTATAGGATAACTAGACCTTCTTGGCTCTTTTCCAGGAGAATACCGTTTCGGAGGAACTCCTCTGTTTGTTCTAGGGGGTAACACATATCTTGATGGTGATTCTTCTTGTATGGGTTCATCTGCCTGTAAATTCTCAGCTTGTTCTGTGGCAGTTGCATGGTTAGAAGTATTGGTATCTTCGGAGTCATTAGAGACTCCAAAAATATCACCAGACTGAATAGGGTGAGTATTACTTACCTCGGATACCAGGTTAGGAGGAACATTAGGGCCTTCAGTGGCACTGAAATTGAACTCTGGTGACTCTGTAGTTGGTACATAGGGAACATATTTCAACCAACTTAGTGTGTCTAAACATTCCTTCTCCCCCTGACCACTGAGTTGGGAATTGTAGTAATACTCGGTTTCAAGAAAGTCACAGTTTATTGTGGTGAACATATGACGTGTCTTTGGGTTATAACATCTGTATCCTTTTTGATTCATTCCATACCCAACAAAGACACATTTTTCAGCACAAGGGTCAAGTTTGGTTCGATCTGATTTAGGTATGTGAACAAAAACGGTACATCCAAAGATTCGTGGTTGAAGAGTAAGGACTGAGGGTAGTTTGAAAAATTTTGAAAGGGTGTGTAATGGGGTGTTAAGTTTGAGGATTTTTGTTGGGAGTCGGTTGAGAAGATAGGTAGCGGTAGCAAGGGCTTCAGGCCAAAAATGTTTCGGGACTTGGGATTCAATTAGGAGGGCTCGTGTCATCTCCAGCAAAATGCGATTTTTCCTTTCGGCGACACCGTTTTGTTCTGGAGTGTTTGGACATGTAGTTTGGTGGATTATTCCCTTGTTTTGGAAAAACGATTTAAAGGAGGTATTAACAAATTCACCTCCATTATCTGATCGGAAAATTTGGATGTTTGTTTGGAATTGGGTTTGGATCATGGCGTAAAACATAGTGAATTTTTCAAAGACTTCGGATTTGTTTTTTAAAAAATAAACCAGGTCATTCGGGTACAATCATCAACGAACATCACAAAGTAACGAAGGTTTTGCCCCCCAAGAACAGGGGCAGGACCCCATACATCAGAATGGATTAATGAAAATGGCAAAGCAACCATAGTATTATTGGGTTTAAAAGTTTTCCTGTGGCTTTTTGCTAAAGTGCATGTTTCACAATGTGACATAGAATTAACTGGAAATAGTTTTGGAAATAAAATATGTAAATAACTTGTAGAGGGATGACCTAATCTCCGGTGCCATAGCCATGCTTCTCGTTCCGATGTACCATGGGTTAACATCACAGCACCATTTTGAGTTACTTCGTCCACATAATATAACCCTTGACTTTCAGTGCCACGCCCAATGATCGCTCCCGTCCTGATATCCTGTAAAATACAAAACGTAGGGTACATTAGGACAATACAGTTGAGTTCTTTAGTGACGTGGCTAATGGAAAGCAGTTTATGTGACAATGAGGGAACATAAAGACAATTAGAGATTTTTATTGTGGGTGAAATCTCAATAGTCCCTCCCGATTTTACATCCATTATCCCTCCATTCGCCGTTTGAATATGTGTTTTTTCTGGTTTAGTTGTTGAAATAATATCCTATGGCTCATAAGTCATTGTGTCGGTTGCACCATAATCGAATATCCATCGTTTTTGTTTTCCATGATGTTTTTGGGCCATATTAGCATTCCCATTATTTTCAGGGACCAAATGTGACATATTCACATTTTGGTTATATATCCACGGTTTATCCGCCCCAAACCCATCCGCCCCAAACCCGTTCCCTTTTTGTTCTTCTTCTCCGCCTTTACCTAACCATTCGTCTCCTTCACCTGTTGCGTCGGCCATTCCGCCGAAACCCACCCTACTCCGGCTTCCATCTCCTGGAACCTCTCGGTTGCCGGTGCTGGGTGATTTTCCTTTCTCGTGAGCAGTGGCCTTTGTGCCCTTCTTGTCAGACCACCAATCGGGATATCCGACGAGTCTGAAACATTGTTCCTTGGTATGCTTAGTCATGCCACAATGGTCACATTTGAGATGAGTTTTGTCATCTCTGCTTACAGATCCAGTTCTTCTTCCGTCGACCCGTCGGAGCCCTTTCGATGCAAGTCCTGCCCCTTCTATTTCTGTGGCAATAAGACCTGCTGCGATGCCCTGTGCGTCATTGAGAGGTGTTCCGAGAATGTTTCGGTGAGCGGCCTCCTTGCGGACAGTGGCATATGCGGCTTCTGCAGTCGGAAGTGGTTCCGACCGGAGTATTTCCCTTTTTATAGGGTCATACTTCCGGTCAAGGGCATTTAAGAACTGGAAGAGTTTTTGTTCAGTTCGGATTTTGGAGTATGTTTGAATATCCGTTGAACAAGTCATCGGATTCGGATCAATTCGGTCGATTTCTCCCCATACGCCTTGGAGGGTGATCCACAATTCTTCGAGAGAAGTATTGTTCTGTTTGATGTCATTCGCTTTGACATGAAGATTAAAGGTTTGGAGCTTGTCCCGTCCACTGCTATATGTAACTACCAAGGCATCCCACAACGATTTCGCTGTGGGAAATTCGGTGAGGTTACCCGCAAGAATAGGTTCAATATTCTGAATTAACCATGAAAAGACGATTAGGTCATCTTGCTCCCACTGTTCGTAGGTTTCATGATTTGGGTCTGGGGGATTTGTGGTTAAATGTTGCAGCAAGATTTTTGATTTTCCGCCTATGGCGACTCGAATCATTCGGGTCCATAGGGGATAATTCTGGCCGTTTAGTTTCAGATTTATCTGTAAACTATCGGACATTTTGGGGCTTTTTTATTGGGAATTTCTGAGAAGGTTGGCTAGTTGTAAGGTGAGATCACTACTCGAGTTACCGTCTCCGGACATGGTGACTCGGTTGTGGCTCGGTTGTGTTTTGGGTAGATGATGAGCAGTCTAAATAACCCGCTCTGATACCATGTGTAAAATCAGAGTTTCAGAGTGGATTACCGAACAAGACTTATTCATTCATAATTGTGTGTTGTAGTTTTTGATTACAAATGCAGGTTATTTAAATGCTTTACAAGAGGAACATAAAGAAGGAAAGAATTGCATTGCATAAGGTCCGGCTGTTGATTCGGCTGCTGATTAGCTGGGATGTCCAGCTGTTGATTAGCTGCCACTCTCGGTTGCTGTTGATTAGCTGGGATTAGCTCTGAGGTTTGACTTTCCTTTCTAACAGAGTGCAGATAATAGAGTTAGGGTTCTACATCGTAACATTCAAAAACATTATAACCCAATAATAATGACGGAATTGACGGTACCAGCAGGCTAACAGAGAATGTAAGCTGCAAGAAACAACATAAAGCAACAATGGAGATAAAAAAAAGTAAGGAAACATACCTCAAGAACGGCGTACATTTGTAGACACTCACCACCACCTTCCACTGCCACCACCACCCCACACTAACACGACCTAAACGTCGGCTACTCAAGTATGTCCAGTCGCCCACCACTGCCGAAGATCTCCGCCAACAGCTTCGACCTCTCCATCTCGATCCGGTTATATTATAAGAGTATACATCGAGTAAAAAGCAGTTTCTCACTATCGTTAATCATTAAGGCTCAAAATTGACTATCCATTGTGGCTGCAAGCAATAATACTTGCCACGCCTAAACAACGAACACGAAAGTTTTTTTGCATCATCACAGCCTCTAATAACACATTCAAATTTCAGCAGATGTGATTTCAATCAATCCCATATAATATAATATAATATTTAAATAACTAAAGTTCAAACATGAAGAAATTATAGGCCACAATAAAAACTTTTGTACCTTTTATCCGTTTTCTGCAATAATGCTCGTCCATAAAACAACTTTGTAGACTCGCTTAGCTGATACCCTCTTTGTAACATTCCCTCGGCCCAATTTTTAGAATCGGTTTTTCCGACCATTTCTATAAAATCCAGGCACCATAGTTTCATACCTCCACTGATTCGGTTCATACTCCTTTCGGCATATCTTTTGAAACAACTTAGAAGCATCATCCACTTATTTAATACATAATTTCCTTAAAATCATATAATAAGAGTGTACATCGAGTGAAAAACAGTTTCTCACTACCTTAAATCGTGTAGACTCAGAATTGGTTATCCATTGTAGCTGCAAGTACCAATACTTGCCACACCTAACAACGGACACGCAAATTTTTTTGCATCATCACAGCCTTTAAACACCATGGTAGCTTCGATGGCTTTGGATGCCAAACGGCAATCGTTTCCAACTCTAGACATGTCTCAACACATGTACCCTCACACAACAGTTAGGTTACAATATTGCCAGCAAGTACACTAAGAAGAGAAAATGTAAGAACCCCAAATGCCCCTGAGCAAATGCAAAATACCAAATATACCATTATGCACTTTTCATTCACTTTCTCTATTATTATATAGAGAATGAAGAGAAATTGAGTGAAAAGGGTTAAAAAAAACACCAAACCCACTCAACACGTGACCAGTACACAAACCTAGCCAAAACGTGGCCCTAAGTCAGGAAAATGTTAAATAATTTAACGGAAACCAGCCATTATATAGAGAATGAAGAGAAATTGAGTGAAAAGGGTTAAAAAAAACACCAAACCCACTCAACACGTGACCAGTACACAAACCTAGCCAAAACGTGGCCCTAAGTCAGGAAAATGTTAAATAATTTAACGGAAACCAGCAACGGCTTTAGTTACCAGCAGGTACCAAAAACCAAAAATGCCGCCAAGCAAACACAAAATACCCAACATGCCATAAAACACTATTCATCCCCTTTGCTTATTATTAGATTATAATTATAATTATAATATAATATAATATAATATAATTATAATTATAATATAATTATAATATAATATAATATAAAGAAACCCTCTACACAGGGAGGAAAACCCACTCAACACGTGGCTAATACACAAACCCAGTCAACACGTGGCCTAAACGTTAATAATCAACAGGTATTAAAAACCCAAAATGCCCCCAAGGAAAAGCAAAATACCAAAAATGCCATAAAACACTATTCATTCCCTTTGCCTATTATCATATATTAACTAATGATAGCAAATTCTCATCATCGAGCCAAGTAACACCTAACATCCAGGAATTAATTTCTCTCAGATAAGCTATGCTTCATCATCGAGCCAAGCAAGAACTCTTCCAAAACAATTATCATACGTTTTGCCACATCGCTTGGTGGCTTACCTCAACTAATAAACTCTTTCAAACTTCTCCAATAGATTCATTTAACAATCATAATTCGTTTACTTGCACGGCAAACAAATAACAAAAAGTACACACAAAATCTTCTCTAATTATAACCAAATCTCTCATCACTCATCAATGTATGCAACGCAACTTAAGCCACAATGTAATATATCCCAACCCTTGACTGCAGACATGCCTCTTCTATATTTTCTATGACTTTAAAAACTTCAAAACCGATAAAGAATTAAATCGATGTGAACAGACATTACAAGTACAATTACGTTAAAAAATCCCCTAGCAAAGTTCATAACCTAACATTCTAGGTTAGACATCAAGATAAAAAAAAATTAGCATATAAAGATAAAATCTGAATAGAAACACATACACACACTACATAACTAATCAAACACCTTTATCCGGATGAAATGAGCTACTCGAAATTTCGCGTTCTGATTTGCTACCTAACAACTCCACACGACTAAGTCCACCGCCTCCACTGCAACCAGGAGATCTCATAATATCTGTAACAACAACAACTGGCAATACGCTTGTCGGCGTTGCTGCGTTGGAGATTCCTTCGGGTATGTGATCCTAGTGAAGACATCTACATTGAAGGATTTGATAGGATGAGATTCGATTATAATAAGTTTATGTTTAAAATATTTATTATTGTTATTCATACAAGGCACATAAACACATAGGCAAGTAAACACGTAGGCAAGCAAACACGTAGGCACATAAGCACATATTTTGCACGTATTCACCTTCTTATAAGTAAAGCGTAGCGCGTCCGAGATGCGATAGATATATAAGCGAGATATAAGCGATATGTAAGCGAGATAATACCACGCATGAGGCACACATGTCCTCATAGACGTAAACGAGTTATGCGATTAGTTTTGTTTGTGTATTAATTTAGCGTTTTAGATTACGAGAGCTGTGCGAGTAGTGCATGCGTTTAGGGAGCGTAAAGCGATAAGGCGAGAGATCGATAATGCGAGAAATAAATTAAGCGAGAAATCAAATACAGCGAAAATTCTCAAAATTTTAAACACATAATAATAATAAATTCGATGATGCGTAAATAGACGATATAGGCTTAAATCAATTAAGTGTCCGGGGTTTTGAGACGTTGACTACCCAAAGTGGTTCGAAAATTCTCTAAGTTCGGGCACACGATTTGGCCTAATAGACAAATGCTCTCTCCGTGCAATGGTTAACGACATTTATCCTTCCAGTTACATCGTGTCCCGAGTCATCGAAATAATTGAGACTTTGGTGAGATTGAAAATCGAATAGCGGAATTAGTTATTAAGATGCGGGTTTCACCCCTAACTTAACAACATCGTTCCTAGTTGTGGCTACGTGCACTGATCACATCGGGCGTTCCACTAGATAGAAATGGAGGTTTTCGTCGAGGTTTGGATATCACTCCTAACTCAACGAAGGTATCTCGTGCGAGAGAATGCGCGGAGTGAATGATCTCATCAAGAGTTCTCGGTTTTCACACCTATTCTCGACTTGATCACTCGTTTTGTGTGATACGAGCGTTTCCAAGCGTGTATATTGTATTAGCCTTAGGAAAAGCACATTTAAGCATTTATGGCATGTAGTTTAACATTTAAGTCAAATATGGGTCAATCGGGTACTTAAACATGCTACTAGGTCGAATCATGGCAATTCTAACTATTATCCTAAGGTTATGGGCTGCTCTGATACCAATCTGTCACACCCCAACCGATGGCGGAATCATCGGGGTAGTGGCACTAGGCGAATCAGATGATCAAGAGATTCCATGACGACTATTTTAAAGACAATAATCAACATTCAATATCCCATACTATCAAACTCATAAAATCTTCAAACAACCATTACAATTTCAAATAATCTCTTAAACATAAAACCTGATCCGATATCCCCTAGATTTATTACATTTGGAAACTAAACAAAACAACTAAACTAAGCATGAAACATCCAAGCATCCAAGTTAAAATCCTCAACCTGTTACATACGTTAAAATACAAGTCAATACAATTAAGTAAATGTGAGGATACAGGTTTTCGTAATACTAGCATAATAGAGAAACCGTTTGCGAAATAGTCTAACTACA
This sequence comes from Scalesia atractyloides, assembly GCA_947069175.1. Lineage (NCBI taxonomy): Eukaryota > Viridiplantae > Streptophyta > Magnoliopsida > Asterales > Asteraceae > Scalesia > Scalesia atractyloides. The sequence continues at coordinate 43,924,694 of CAMTDV010001634.1, forward strand.
TATCATGATACACCGAAACACGTCACACAGATAAACATAGGCTTATTTCTCATGCTAACTACCGTGAGAAGGCTTGCGCGTCCATCCTAACTAGACCCCGTCAGGTGTAAGCCACACTATAGTACCATACTAGCTAAGGAGGCAAATTAACGAAAATAAGTCCTAGTCACATGCTTCTAGTATCACGTATTGGGCATATATAATCAGATTATTCGCGTGTGATAAGCAGTTTGAGTTGTGAAGTGATTTTGATAGAGGAACGTATGTAACACCCAAATGTTGCATTAAAGCGAAAACGGGTCAAGTATACTCACTATGGGTGCGTTTAGGAGAGGGTAGACGACTGCTGAGAGGTGAAGAGGAGCACCGGATCAGCCTGCATATGCGAACGGAAGTGCATCAGTCTCCGAAAAGCTGAAACGGTGAAGTTTGGGTTGAGCAGTAGGCAAGTTCGACCGAACTTGTACGTAAACATACAAGTTCGAGCGAACTTGTATAATTCTGCTGAGCTGAGAGTCAAGTTCGGGCGAACTTATAAGTTTCTCAAGGGAACTTGACAAGTTCGGTCGAACTTGTGAGGTCTTGATAAGAGGAGAGACAAGTTCGGCCGAACTTGTGAAGTTTCCTGAGAAACTTTGCAAGTTGGAGCGAACTTGAGGGTTTCTGAAGTAAATTTTGAGTATTTCCACTCAAGTTCGGCCAAACTTGACCCCGTGAGGGCAAGTTCGAGCGAACTTGACTTCCTGTGCTGTCAAAATTAGTGAAATCTCGAGCGAACTTGATGTTTTTGGGTCCAAAATCTTGCGTTTTCGCGTCGTTTGCTGAGGAAATCGAGTGTCCATCCCTCCAACCTTAAGCCACTGAGTAAAGCTTAGGCCGGAGAGGTCTTTTGGAGCGAACTTAGCCATTTTACAGAAACTCGGGCTAATCCGGGCGAACTTGAAGGTTCGTACGGGTTAGTCCAGCTTGTGTAAAGTGACGATTTCGTCCTTGTGCTTCCGGATCTGAGATTTAGCTTCGACAACGCCTCGTTCCACTCAAAAGTGAACGAAACATACGTCGTTAGTCCGAATATTGTGTAAAAATCAATACTTTAAAGGTTTTGCTCAGATCTAAGTATAGATCTGAGTGAAAAACAGAAGTTTTATGGAAAAATATGAAGATTTTATAAAATAGAAGAGATTTGATGAAAAACGAAGGCAAAGCCTTATGCAAAATCGTTATAAACTGTTGTAAAATGTTGATAATCATTGTTGCAGTTGAAATCGGGTAGATTCTTACTTAGAAAACAGAGGGTTTCGGGAGCTCAGAGCGAACTTGCAGCAAGTTCAAATGAGAGAACAGAGCTGAGTATTTATAGGGGAAGACAAGAATGAGGGTTGGTGGAGTCAAGTTCAGCCGAACTTGTACAAGATTGTACAAGTTCGCGCGAACTTGTAGGGTTTTCAGAGGGATATTAGCCAAGTTCGGCCGAACTTGGCCCCTTAGGGTGCAAGTTCGAGCGGACTTGGGGTAACTTGGAGAGTTGTGATGGCCAGTCAAGTTCGGGATAGGGAAACGAATCATTTTATCAAAGCATACAACTTCGGCATGATTTTCACGAAGAAAGTCCATACCTACTATGATATCAAAGCTACCTAATTGAATAAGTATGAGATTAGTCGAGAAGATGTGGTTGTTGAGATCGAGATTACATCCACGTAAAATGGAGTTAACGGTAACGGTTCTTCCGGTGGCGACTTCGACGTCGAAAGTCTTTGGGAGTTTAGCGTGTTTACATTTTAAAACCTCTTCGAATTCTAATGATACAAAACAATTATCGGCACCAGTATCAAATAAACAATAAGCATAAATACCATTAACAAGGAACGTACCGTTGACAACATTGTTGTCGTTCTGGGCCTTGCGGTGATTCAGGTTGAAAGCCCTTCCACGCGCAGCTTGTTGTTGGTGCTGGGGCTGCTGTTGCTGCGGCTCTTGCTTGATGGTACGGTTCGGGCAGACATTTGCAAAGTGGTTCGGATCACCACACACGTAGCACACACGTTCCTTTGGAGCTGCTTGTTGCTGCTGGTTGTTCTGGGGATTACGCTGAGGAGCTGGCAGTGCTGGAGCTGGAGGAGCCTGAGGAGCTGGCTAACGAGGGCCGGTACGGCAACTGACCGTAAAGTGACCGTAGATATTGCAGTTTGTGCAAAAAACGACAGTTTCCACCCACTACATGATGATATGTGCACTTAGGGCATAGTGGGTGAGGACCCGTGTACGCACGCTTAGTTGGGGGTGCGTCCTGAGCAGGGGCCTGATAAGGCTGAGAGTTGAGCGGTGTAGCAGCGGCGTAGTTCTTGCTAGGGTTTCCTCTTTTGCGTCCCTGACGCTTTCCCTTCGGATCGCTGGATGGTTCGGTAGCAGCAGTTGGTTTGGTGACAACTTGATTGGCAACTTTCGCATGGTTCTTGAAATAACCATCTTGAACTCGTTGATCATTGATCTCAGCGGCGAGCATGTAGGTTTCCTCGATGGTTGTAGTACGAGAAACTTTCACAAAATTTGCGACACATTCGGGTAAACCACGGATATACTTGTTGATAGCTTTCTCGGTAGTATCAACTTGGCTGGGACAGATGATGCTCAAAATTTTGAATCGAGCGGTAAATCCAGCATTCTCGGGACCATCTTGCTTTATACCCCAAAACTCATTCTCGAGCTTTTGCATTTCGTGCGGAGGACATAACTCCTTCATCATCACTTCCTTGAGTTCCTCTCAAGATAGATTATAGGCTTCATCATTACCGTGCCTATTCCTTTCGGCGGTCCACCAGTCGAGAGCACGGGACTGGAAGACTCCGGTAGCGTTCACCGTGCGAAGGTCATCGGGGCATCCACTTTGCCTAAAGGTGACCTCAATGGCGTCAAACCAATGGAACATAGAAGTCAGTCCATCGTTGCCCGTGAAGGCGAGAGATGCACAAGCCTAGAAATTTGTGAAACTGAACCGCGGCCTTGGGGTTTTCGGCTTTCGAGTCAACTGATGAGTTACTGCTCACAGCATGAATTTCTGAGACGATTTGCGGGATGACCTTAGCCATTTCCTTGGCTACCATAGTGGCAATATGCTTGTCGGCGTTGCTGCGTTGGAGATTCCTTTGGGTATGTGACCCTAGTGAAGACATCTACATTGAAGGATTTGATAGGATGAGATTCGATTATAATAAGTTTATGTTTAAAATATTTATTATTATTATTCATACAAGGCACATAAACACATAGGCAAGTAAACACGTAGGCAAGCAAACATGTAGACACATAAACACATAGCACATAAGCACGTAAGCACATAAGCACATATTTTGCATGTATTCACCTTCTTATAAGTAAAGCGTAGCGCGTTCGAGATGCGATAGATATATAAGCGAGATATATGCGATATGTAAGCGAGATAATACCGCGAGATATAAGCGAGATATAAGCGATATGTAAGCGAGGCACACATGTCCTCATAGACGTAAGCGAGTTACGCGATTAGTTTTGTTGGTGTATTAATCTAGCGTTTTAGATTACGAGAGCTGTGCGAGTAGTGCATGCGTTTAGGGAGCGTAAAGCGATAAGGTGAGAGATCGATAATGCGAGAAATAAATTAAGCGAGAAACCGAATAAAGCAAAAAATCTCAAAATTTTAAACACATAATAATAATAAATTCGATGATGCGTTAATCGACGATATAGGCTTAAATCAATTGGGAGTGTCCGGGGTTTTGAGACGTTGACTACCCAAAGTGGTTTGAAAATTCTCTGAGTTCGGGCACACGATTTGGCCTAATAGACAAATGCTCTCGCCGTACAACGGTTAACGGCATTTATCCTTCTAGTTACGTCGTGTCCCGAGTCATTGAAATTATCGAGACTTTGGTGAGATTGAAAATCGAATAGCGGAATTAGTTATTAAGATGCGGGTTTCACCCCTAACTTAACAACGTCGTTCCTAGTTGTGGCTACGCGCACCGATTACATCGGACGTTCCACTAGATAGAAATGGAGGTTTTCGTCAAGGTTTGGATATCACTCCTAACTCAACGAAGTTATCTCGTGCGAGAGAATGTGCGGAGTGAATGATCTCATTGAGAGTTCTCGGTTTTCACACCTATTCTCGACTTGATCACTCGTTTTGTGTGATACGAGCGTTTCCAAGCGTGTATATTGTATTAGCCTTAGGAAAGGCACATTTAAGCATTTATGGCATGTAATTTAACATTTAAGTCAAATATGGGTCAATCGGATACTTAAACATGCTACTAGGCCAAATCATGGCAATTCTAACTATTATCCTAAGGTTATGGGCTGCTCTGATACCAATCTGTCACACCCCAACCGATGGTGGAATCATCGGGGTAGTGGCACTAGGCGAATCAGATTGATCAAGAGATTCCATAACGATTATTTTAAAGACAATAATCAACATTTAATATCCCATACTATCAAACTCATAAAATCTTCAAACAACTATTACAATTTCAAATAATATCTTAAACATAAAACTTGATCCGATATCCCCTAGATTTATTACATTTGTAAAACGTTGATAATCATTGTTGTAGTTGAATCGGGTTGATTCTTACTTAGAAAACAGAGGGTTTCGGGAGCTCAGAGCGAACTTGCAGCAAGTTCAAATGAGAGAACAGAGCTGAGTATTTATAGGGGAAAGCAAGAATGAGGGTTGGTGGAGTCAAGTTCGGCCGAACTTGTACAAGATTGTACAAGTTCGCGCGAACTTGTAGGGTTTTCAGAGGGATATTAGCCAAGTTCGGCCGAAATTGGCCCCTTAGGGTGCAAGTTCGAGCGGACTTGGGGTAACTTGGAGAGTTGTGATGGCCAGTCAAGTTCGGCCAGTTCGAGCAAACTTGTCCAAATATTGGATTTTCTTTGTTTATTTTGCGTTAAGTGTTCGTTTGGCTATTCGGTTCGTATTAAATAGTTTAATTAAGCGTTATAATTGATATAGTAGTGATTTAGCGATTCGAGTGTGCGAGAGTGATGCGATAGCGAGCGTAATCATAACCACAAACATACACAACACATAAATATCATAAAACCATATAATTAACTGCGATTTGCGATACGATGAGATTAGCGATTCGATTTAATAAGCGATTACATGCGATATATCATACATAATCATAATTAGTTAACATAAACTTCATTAATAAGCGAATCTCGGATTTACAAAGGATAGATACAATCGATAACAAAAGAAAAGACAAAAACGAATTTCTAAGTTGTTACAGTCCTTTTTGTAGGAAAGTATTATACAAGAAGACATGGTTCAAGACATCGTTGAAGCCTACATGATGGATTGTAATAGAAGACGCAATTCAAGAGTTTGTTTAAGACTATACATCAGATCATACAAGAAGATGTGGTTAAAGCTCTTGTTGAAGACTATGGTTTGAATCAATTTAATTACATATGCTGTATTATAAGTTATTTTCTTTAGTATTTGTACACGATATAATTACTACAATTTCCTAAATATGTAAAGAGAGTATCTTAACTATTTTTATATTTATTATATAACTTTTATTATAATTGTGACCCATATTCTATAAAGGGTACCTACATGTACTCGATGATTGCAACGTCTAAAAGACATTAGCTCTCTAGAAGAGGGTCCTGGAATATTAAATGGAGGGTGAGTGCACCGCTTCTTTTGATGTTCAAACCTGCATGACCTCAACGATGATGTAGATGATTCCTGGTGGAAAATTAGAAAGTCGTAGACTTTCCAATGGAAGAATCGCATCGTCTTATAGGCATGAAGAAGGTTTAGGCCAAGAGATAACTGAAGCAAAGGCATAGAAGATGTTGCTACACTACAGTTGATAAGCTCCTTCACAAAATAATGGATATGATGGAGCAATTTAATTAATGCCAAAATGGCATGAATGCTTGTGTTTATGAAGTAAAGTTTGTAGTGTAGAGTAATAAAACTGTAACAAATGAAATGTATATCTTCTAGAGGACACTTGTTAAATGTACCTTTAAACATTTGCACTTAATAAAGAACAGGAAATGTAACAAGATAAACTAGATCCTATCCATGATTATTTCATGCTAGATTTTTATATTTTAATTCGAATTCTACTACTAATAAATTAATATTTCTAGACATTATTGTGATAAACCAAAAAAGTCAAGTGTAACAACAAAAAATGGATCCCATCCATGATTATTTCATATTAGATTTTTATATTTAATTCATATTATAGATCTGATAAAATCACTTTTCTAGACATTATTCTGATAACACGTGCTATAAATCTAGTAAATGAATTATGAGTACCACCCGTTGCAGCTGAAGCTCGAGTATAAAATCAATCTCCATCTTACACAATTCACCATCATCTTCAATTCTTCTACAATGAATTATCCAAGTGTTAATATCATATCAGAATGCTTCATCAAACCAAGATTCTTATCAGAAGAAGCCAAAAAACCAACTTACTTATCCCCATGGGATCTTGCAATGATGTCTCTACATTACATTCAAAAGGGTCTCCTTTACCCATTGCCAAATAATCAAGATTTCTCCATAACCACCTTCTTGGACGACCTCAAAGACTCGCTTTCCGCCACACTTACTCACTTCCACCCAGTCGCCGCCCGTTTAACCACCATAAAACAACAAAATCCACCTTCTTTCGCCATCTTTATTGACCCGGACAACAGCCCTGGAGCAAGATTCATACATTCATCCGTTAACTTAACGGTGGATGATATCCTTACACTGACTGATGTCCCTTCGATTGTTCATTCATATTTTGATCATCATAAAGCTATCAATCACGATGGGCACGAACTGTCATTGCTATCCATTCAAGTGACCGAGCTTATTGATGGAATCTTTATCGGGTGTTCGATGAATCATATGGTGCTTGATGGATCTTCTTTCTGGCATTTTTTCAACTCGTGGTCGGAAATGTTCCGATCCAAAAGGGAAAACAATCTTTTGAATCACATCTCGCGTCCTCCGGTTATTGAAAGATGGATTCCGGAAGGGTCTTACAAGATCATCACACCCCCGTTTACCAGTGAAGATCAGTTCATTGACAGACCGAAACGTTCGTTGTTAAGAGAACGAATCTTCCATTTTTCATCAGATTCGCTCTCGAAACTCAAAGCCAAAGTGAACTACGAGTGCAACACCACAGAGATTTCCACGTTACAGGCACTCTCCGCCATCGTGTGGAGATGCGTGACGCGTACCCGAAGATTACCGCGAGAACTAGAAACCAGTTGCCGGATGGCGGCGGACAACAGGAAGAGGCTATCACCGCCTTTACCTGAAACATACTTTGGTAATGCGAACGAAAAATAGATGGTCTATTAACGGTTGAGTTTGATAAAAAAATGGCTCCTTTTTATAACCAATAAAATTTAACTTTTCTTGTTTTTAAATAAATAAACTGTTAACACAACAATAAGTTTTCACATTACACATCTAGTGCGTCAACATAACAAATTTCAAACTTGACGCAACATATTTTAACACAAGTCAAGCACATGTTGATTTGAAAATTTAGTTGAGATGGCGTTGTGATGATTTTCCCTTTATTTGATGCTATGTTATTTTGTAATATTGTACATTCACCCTCTCGGGATTTACAAAATTTCAGGTAATTCCCTTCACTCAGTGCGAGCAATAGCAACTGCAGGACAATTGTTGGATCACAATATTGGGTGGGCAGTATGGTGGTTGCACCATGTGGTGGTGAACCATGATGATAGAGTGATCAGAGAATTTGTGGATTCTTGGCTAAAATGTCCATTTGTTTATACTCTATCCCGGTTTTTTGATCCAAATTGCAAGCTCGCCGAGATTTGATATGTATGGAAACAAATTCGGGTTGGGTGAAGGATTAGCAGCTCTAAGTGGGTATGCTAATAAGTTTGACGGGAAAGTGACGGTGTATCCGGGATGGGAGGGTGGTGGAAGCATGGATTTGGAAATCTGCTTATTGCCGGATAACATGAAGGCCCTTGAATGTGATGAAGAGTTCAAGTGTATTGTTTCTTGTTAGTAGAGATTATCGTTTGAAACTCTATCAAGTCATGCAATAAGACGTGTATGTATCAAGTCAAGTAGTAAAATATGTATCAAGTCATGTAATAAAACTATGTAACAATATTTCATTTCATAATAAGAGTATTTTATTTCACAGATTGAATTCTTGATATTCGAATCAGGATTCTAAATATGCCCCATTAACTATTCAATCCCTAAAATTTGCGCTAATTTGAGTTGATTTTTTTAAATGATTTAAAAAATGTTTTAAAGTTAATTTTAGTAATAATATTATTTAGTTTTTATTATGACTTTAGCATTTATCTATTTAATAAATTGATTTAAACAAATAGAGTTTTGCAACTATATTATAATATATTATATTATACGGATTGATTTCGGTACACGATACCCTTAACCTAAAAAAACATTGGAAACCGAGTTAAACGACTAAACTCATTTGACTGACAATGAAACTGTCTCGTCGAACCCTAATAAGAAACCCCAACCCTTTAACCATAAACCGTAAAACTAAACCCAAAACCCGGTTTCACATTAGTTTTCATGTCTTAAAACTTTTTTATTGCCTCCCGTCCCCTTTATCCAAAAAAGAAACCCCAAAAACTCTCAACCCTAAAATCAAACCATATTACTAATTCCTAAGCTAACCACTAAAATTTTAACTATAATTTCTCAAATGTAAACTCTAAACCCTAAAGCTAAACCTAAACCTAAATTATAAAGCTAAACTTAAAAGTTAAACTTTAGACCATAAAAGATTAACCCAATATATATATATATATTTATATATGGTTCAACGAGGCATTTCCAACACCACTGGAACGAGTTCAGTCTGATTTCGTTTGACCCGGTTTCCTATATTTCTCAGCGTAATATCTATTGCTATTTGATCATCCCTCCTATATATGGTGAAGAGTTAAAATGAAAAAAAAAATGTCTCTCAAAAAGAAGAAAAAATAAGTTAAAACTAATAAGAATGCTCAAATTATTTATTGTAATTAAAGGTATACTATTGATGAGTTTATTGTAATCCCCTAAATTAGCTAACTACACTAAATTACTAACTTTTTTATTTGCCCACACATACCATACCAGGTAATTAAGAAAAAACCATTCACTAAGAAAACGATTCGTTGCTTCATTTTCCTTATTCCCTGTCATTCTGCCGATTTGGGGGGGAACCACTTTCAACACGGATTTCCGAAGATTCATTCATCAAAATTCATCAAAACAATCGACTCATTCAAATCCCCAGTTTCTTATTCATGTCTGGGTAGACATTGCTTCATTTTATTTGTGTGTTTTAGTGTTGTAGGAATTAGGTTCACCTTTTAATAAAATATATTACAAAATACGTAATAAATAATAACGAAACTCTCGTTATTCATGGGAAATTCTGCTTGCACAATATCGGTTACATAAACTGAATAAATAAATATAAAATACAATTTAATTGTAGCAATCTTGATTCAAGTCGACGTCTTTGGAAAGCTTTAGCAACACCTTCATGTTCGAAACTCCGCTGCAAGACAAGTAAAATATTGTTGGCGGTTTTGGTTGAGGATCGTGTTTGACACGGGGCCCTTAAAACAGATTCCACGCCTCCTCTTAGACGGTTCTGTCTCCCAGGGTACAACAACCGGAACAGTATGTGCACTGCTGGAGATGGCTCTCATGCCCGAGATTACACCGGGTATAAATTGGCGTTCTTCGTTTTATAAGAAAATATTAAGTAGTATAAAAGGACAATTTAGAGAATACTCTTCTCTAAATTTCCATGGAACTAAAGTAATGTATCTCTCTAACTTTAGAATGAGTTCTCAGTCTTTTTATAGTCATATACATAGAGAGCTAATTAAAACCCCAATTAATATTGTCATAATTTAGACAATTAAACAAGATTATTAATCTTGCAATAAACGGGTTTAAATCTCTACATAAATGGACATTAGTGGTTCGGTTAAAACCATCATTTCTCTTAATGACCAAAATTAAACGAGTTGAAACACCTAGTTTTGACCAAGTCCAACCAGTTGTTCGGTTCCCATTGCAAACCTGTGCGTGCACCTGAACTGAGTAGCCAGTCTGCACGCCACGCCATATGGAGTCGCGAGCCATGCGGATGTCACTACGCATACCAGGACGCCACCAGGTCATGCGCCACCTTCACTCTCCGCCTTATCCAATGGTGTGTGTCATGCGCGTGCCTAATGAGCTCGCGCTACATTGATATGCACCTTGCCATGGCATCAGTCTGCGGCACCCAAGGGTGCGCCATAAGCGGACCCGCCATGTATCTGTCCACACGATCATGGGCAAAAATACAACGGCGTTTATGAGTTAAGGTGCTTCGCGCCCTTTAGGGTCCCCACTAGTGTTTGCCTATATGGTAACAATATACAAGGAGTGCTCCTTCTTATAAACCACTTTAAATTTTGTCATCTCACCTATGTGGGACAAGTTGACAAAGTTTAATCCATTTTTCTCATCTTTGTTTGTTCCAAACATACAAATTCAAGCTTCGATATCTCATTTTTCTTAGCTCTATTTTCGACATAGCTTCGTTCATTATGAAGCTTTCAAAACGTAGAACACAAATCCATAAATAATTATTTATACAACACATATATAATATTATTATTTGTGTCCAAAATATTTAGTGAAAAACCCATTTTCACTAAAATTTCCAACAATCCCCCCACATGAATGGAGATCGATTAAAACACATAAAATTCCTCGATGAAAACTCAACAGTCGAGTATTGCAGGATAGGTAGGTGTAGCCTTTGAACCTTCCTTTGTGACTCATACTTAGCTTACTAGCGATATGTAAACGCGATGCCTTTGAACATACCCCTGTTTGTGTAAACGACAATATGCTTCACACAATACTTTCCCTAGCCGGGCCATCCCCTCATTAGCGTGTCCTATTATGGTCCTGGAACACTAGCCAGGTTCTGCAAGAGCTCTAGGATTGCGCACCCCACAAAGCCATTCGAAGCGACCCTACTCCTCTCTCAGATAGGTGATTCCCGTGAATCATTAAAAGCATTATGGCTTACTATGATTTTCACAAATCAATTAACCATATATTATGCTTAGCCTCATATCAATGTCACTGAATATTATAGGAATGGACTAGGACGTATTTAAACACCCTTTTATAGTTTTAGGGGGATATATAAATATATATACTAGCACATATATAAACATATATATTAGCTTTGCCCCCACAGTGACTACTCTTCGGTTCATGATTAAGTTTGCCTATTGAACCTAGATCTTGGGATCTCTAGTCAACTAGTTTAGGTTTCCCTCATGTCCCTTTTTTTCATGGGCTTTAGTCTCATTCCACAACTTGATATCTTATCAACCCACTGGTTGTTGGATCCAAAATTATTTGTTGACTTCACTAAGTCAACAACGATTGAGATGTCCTAACGTGTTCTTGACTCGCTAGTCAGTTATGCCTTTTAGTTGATTCGTAAGACTTATAATTTGTGATCTCAACTTGGATCTAGTTATGTACCTTGTCTTTAGAATTGCATGAAACCCAATTCATGGCTAAACACATTTTCATCATGCCTTGGTATGTCATGACTGACATCTTACTAGATTTTGAATCTAACCAATTGGCATTCGAGTCCAATCTACTCGATTGGCTCCATATCACCATTGTGTACTCCACTTGGTCATGTGTTTGCAATATGTATTAGGATTGCTATAATCCTTATTGCCAAACCTTCCACATTCAAATGCAAGTCACCCCCCACATTTAAGTACAATTGGATAGCATCCAAACGGGGTGATGAAAGGTTGTCCCTTTCATCTCGAGTTTGAGAAAACTTCTCAACTACCATTTCTACATACCCTAAAGGGTTTGTTTCTTAAATGGCTCCTCCCCCACATTGCTTGCATTTTAATTAGGATTGAGTAATATCACTCTTGATGACTTTTTAGACCAGTGTGATAGGATAAAATTATCCATATCTTTTTGTCAATGTGGTCATCCAATTATATTACTCTACTCAGTTTAATATTGCTTATAAGAGCTTCTGAGCTATACGAGTTCTTCACATATGAAACCGCATAGAATCATTACAAATGATCTATTTAGCCGGTCCTCCCAAGTTATCCCTTTGGACCAAAATGAAGTTATATTTACAGTTTTGTTTTAGCACAAAATTCATTCTTATGTCACCACATATTTTGAATGTTTAGAGTTAATTTAATCTTCGTCGAGCATATAAATTAACAAGTATTAGTCTAGCATGCTTTAGACCATAATACTCTAGCATGTGAACAGAAGATCCATCATTCTGATTCTTCACAGCCTTAAAGAGATAACGCACTATCTCTTCTGAAAACCCTCGGTTTTAGGAAGGTCTCAAAACCATAGTTAACTCCATCCATTAGGATCATAACTCGTTTACCTTTTATCTCCAAGGCCTCACATTGACTTCCTAAGGACTTAACCATAAGTCTTAATCCAAGTCAGTTTGATGAACGATCTTTGTATAAAATCACTCGAATCTTGAGATATAGTCAATTAGATTGACTCTCAACAACAAAGCATTCCCGTATGCCTATAGTGATATATATATTTACGTTGTTGTTTCATTAATACCATGTATTGGGATACTCTCTCAAATTTAGGGGCCAATCCTCCACATAGTTCAAACAACGCTGACAAATGTAGAAAACGTCTACATGTCCATCACTATTGTAAATTTTTCTTAATAAATTTTCTAAATTTATTAAAGTCATTTACAATAATAACATATATTTCTTTCATATGTTATATTCTTTAAAAACTTACATGTGCATTTCCATGTTGATGTTCTCAACATAGATCACATATCTTGTTTTCGTGTATTTCATCTCAAACCATTCACCATGTTTCTCACGAAGCCGTTATATGTTTGATGTTTGATTTTATGACTTATTACATAAGTCACGATCACAACCCGCTCGTTGTGTTCGTGTAAATTGCATTTTACAATTTGTATCAAAATCTGTATCCTTTTGACAAATTATTACCATTTCAAAATAAATATTTATCTTTTATTATATTTTAATCCATTCGTTTATGTAAATTAAACCCAAACGTTAGTCCATCATTTTAAATAAAATAAGAGCGAACATAAATAAAACGGATACACCAATGACATCTAAACATCAAATTCCCAAGTGTTATTATCTTCAACACTTTTGTCCAAAATAAACGCAATTATATCGTTATGTGTCATGTTTTGAGGTACTCCCTCAATGAAACACATATAACTTGTTTCATATTGAAACTCTAAAATTGAATAGTTACTAGTTGTCCAAAATAAAAATTAACTACTCGCAAGTAGTTGAGCAACTTATTATATCGATAACAACATTGAGTTGTTTTTCACCAAATAGTCTTTCCGAGATTATTATATGGTTCAAGAGGAAATACTTTTCATGGGAGCATCGAATCACTTATAAATCGCAAAGACATGTTTTATCCATTCAAAACATTTTTCGTTTTTGCAAGTGTTTTATAAAATTAAACTATATATATTTGTGTTTTGATTACAAATCAAGACAATAAATGTTATAATAGTTTATTAAATAAAACAGTTTCAAACTCTCTCGTTTGAAAATAAAACAAAACATCGTTTTAATAAATGGTTTATCACATTCAAACCGTTTCTAACCCGCTTGTTAGAAAGTAACGGTTACAAATCGTTAAAATGAGTAGTTTCTAAGAGAACCGATTCTAATGTGCTCATTAGAACTTGAACATTTAACAGACATTCAAAATATTTTGTTCTATATATATATTAAACTGTTTCTAACGCGCTCTTTAGAAATTAACTGAATACACACATTCTCATAAGCCATGTTGGTTTATTTAAATAATTGTTTTCTAACACGCTCGTTAGAAATAAAAATAAACCTTTTCTAAAATGCTCGTTTAGAAATAAAATTGGCAAATTCTGTAAATCATTTCTAACACGCTCATTAGAATAAGCAAATACGAAGCCGTTTTAACATTTATGTAGAATAAACTGTCACTAACATTTATGCAGAATAACCGTTTCTAACTCCCTTGTTAGACATTAATAGTTTTAGACGAAACCATTACAAGGTAAATTATTATCCGAAATAATTGTTTTGAACACGCTCGTTAGTAATTATTTAGAATAATAATCTTTTCTAACACACTTGTTAGAAAATCTAAACGTATCTTTTCTAACACGCTCGTTAGAAAATGTAATCGTCTTTTAACAAGTTAGTTTTCCACAATCATAATATCTAACACGCTCATTAGATATAATAGATGATATTCAAACTTATTTCTACAAAATATTCTAACATGCTTGTTAGAGATATAAAAGGTTTTAATCTTGTTTCTTTCAACATCAACGTTTCTAACATGCTCGTTAGAAAATATTAAAACTTATCATTTTATAAAATATTTATTTCCAACACGTTCATTAGAAATATAAAAGTTTTAAACTTGTTATTCTTTCAACATCAACGTTTCTAACACGCTGGTTAGAAAATATTTAAACTTTTTATTTTATAAAATATTTATTTTCTAATATGCTCATTAGAAAATATATATATATATATATCAAGACTTTTGAAATCAACATTAATATACCAATTATAGTTTCTAATATGCTGGTTAGAAAAAAAAATTAAATGTTACAAACATTTAAGATGGGTTTACAAAATAAATTTTCCAATACGCTCATTAGAAAATATAGTATTTCAAAACATATTGAAATGCATATTATTTTGTATATAGTTCCCTTTATCTAAACACGAACACGAAAACTTGAATCACAACGTTCGTTTTGCAACATGATATTCAGATTAAAGATTGTACTCCAATCATAAATTAATCCGACTCGTTGTACTAAATGAATATTTCCGAAAAATATTTACAAGATTTTGGCAAAATCTCAATTAATATTTTAACTTTCGTGAACCTAAATCCTATTGAGAAGGGATTTCAGATCGTGGTAATAATCTTCACGAAAGTCTGTTTTAAGATTGTAGGAATTAGGTTCACTTTTTAATAAAATATATTACAAAATATATAATAAGTAATAACGAGACTCTCGTTATTCATGGGAAATTCTACTTTTACAATACCAGTTACATAAACTGAATAAATAAATATAAAATACAATTTAATTGTACCAATCTTGATTCAAGTCGACGTCTTTGGAAAGCTTTAGCAACACCTTCATGTTCGAAACTCCGCTGCAAGACAAGTAAAATATTGTTGGCTGTTTTGGTTGAGGATCGTGTTTGACTCGGGGCCCTTAAAACAGATTCCGCACCTCCTCTCAGACGGTTCTGTCTCCCAGGGTACAACAACCGGAACAGTATGTGTACTGTCGGAGATGACTCTCATGCCCGAGATTACACCGGGTATAAATTGGTCTTCTTCGTTTTGTAGGAAAATATTAAGTAGTATAAAAGGACAATTTAGAGAATACTCTTCTCTAAATTTCAATGGAATTAAAGTAATTTTGAGTGTGTGTATCTCTCTAACTTTAGAATAAGTTCACATTTTTTTATAGTCATACACATAAAGAGCTAATTAAAACCCAATTAATATTGTCATAATTTAGAAAATTAAACAAGATTATTAATCTTGCAATAAACAGGTTTAAATCTCTACATAAATGGACATTAGTGGTTCGGTCAAAACCATCATTTCTCTTAATGACCAGAATTAAACGAGTTGAAACACCTAGTTTTGACCAAGTCCAACCAGTTGTTCTGTTCCCATTGCAAACCAGTGCGTGCGCCTGAACTGAGTAGCCAGTCTGCGCGCCACGCCATATGGAGTCGCGAGCCACGCGGATGTCACTACGCATACCAGGACGCCACCTGGTCATACGTCATCCATAACCGTGCACCACTTTCACTCTCCGCCTTATCCAACAGTGTGTGCCATGCGTGCGCCTAAGGAGCTCGCGCTACATTGACATGCGCCTTGCCATGGCATCAGCCTGCGTCACCCAAGGGTGCGCCATAAGCGGACCCGCCATGTATCTGTCCACACGCTCATGGGCAAAAATACAACGAAGTGTATGAGTTAAGATGCTTCGCGCCCTTTAAGGTCCCCACTAGTGTTTGTCTATATGGTAACAATATACAAGGAGTGCTCCTTCTTATAAACCACTTTAAATTTTGTCATTTCACCTATGTGGGACAAGTTGATAAAGTTTAATCCATTTTTCTCATCTTTGTTTATTCCAAAATACAACTTCAAGCTTTGATATCTCATTCATCTTAGCTCTATTTTGGACATAGCTTGGTTCGTTATGAAGCTTTCAAAAGGTAGAATACAAATCCACAAATAATTATTTATACAACACATAGATAAATATTACTATTGGTGTCCAAAATATTTAGTGAAAAACCCATTTTTCACTAAAATTTCCAACAAGTGTATCTATGGCTTTAAGCCGTGGACTGAATTAGCTTTGTTACTTGCTAGCAAGTAAACTCGGAGAATTCTTTTAATTCCAGGACTTTGGTTATTGCAGATTGGTGATATGCAGAGTCTGTTTATGTCTCAACGTTTTTTATTAAAGGTTTGTAGTAATTTTTATTACTGGCAATTTCTTTACAATAGCCCACAAGTACAGACTACAATGCTACTATGTTGAGTCAGATATTCTTGTTTTGGGTAACCGACAAACCGGTTAACATAGGTTCGGATCAAAATGGATTGGAACAGGAGCCAGGCAGGTTGGGTGGACTATCAACATGCTTTTGTTCCTTTTGTGAATTTGGCAATTGCTTGACAGTGTTTCAATGGTAACATGGTGGTTGTTGTCTGGTGTCACAAATTCTAAAATTTATAGTATGTAGAAAATACTTTAAAACCTACATAAATAAAGATTCACCTTTTTTCTATTTTAGCTAATAATCACATCAGGTTTTTTTGTCTTTCACAAATTCAAATTTCTATTGCCCCAATTCGTTTAGCAAAGCCATTGAGAAAGCTAGCAAGAACCAGGCTATGGTAGAGGCGATTGGGGAGCGGATAGCTAGAGGTCCTTGGTAAAATGTGTCACTTGCAATGACACACAAAGCATTCTGTCTCTTGTACTTTTCCTGTTTCAGGGCCCCATGGTACTGGAATTTTTCACTAAATGGAGGTACGAAAACATTAATTGTCCGAATGTTTGTAATGCGACTTTAATTAATATCTCATATATTATTGCACCCCGGCTAAGGAAAGCATTAGTAACAAATGGAAAATCTTTCAAGAGAAATATGCTTTTGGGTTTATGGTAAATGTAAGATGTGGCAGAATGCATCGGTCGGGTGAGTTGGGTAACACGTCAACTCGATTTGAGTGAGTTTGGTTGATCCGAAAGCCAAAACATATTTGTCGGGTTTTTTTTTTTCCAATTAATAATTAGTATGTAGAATATTATTAGAAAGATTATATTGTTTTGATAATAATTCTATCTTTTTAGATATAATTCAGAAAGTTTTATACATTTAAATTACACTTTGGTTTTCTTACCCTCTACCCATTTGAGTTAAGTTAGTTTCCTCTAAGCTATTCTTTATCATGACAGATTAGATTTTATTTCTTTGGTATGATTTGTTTGACTTGTATTCCTTTTTTTCGCTATTCATTTTTAACTGACCATAGTAGATGATGATCAACAAGTAGGCAGTAAGCATGCCACTTTTGGTTCCATTAGCTTCATTTAGTATTTCTTAGGTGTTTTGAGAAATTGACCATTTTGAAAAATAAAACCTTTTATAGAGAAGAAATACTAATGCTTATGAAGTTAAAACATATTTGTAGTCATTCTTTTGTTAACATGAAAGTAGCTTTTTTGTCTGTTTGATCTCATGGTTGATCTCAACTTATTGTAGGTGGAAAATGAGTACGGATTCTATGAACATGGGCAAGCTAAAATGTCTCTTTCTCAAAATACCTTTGTATGGTGGTTAAGGTGTCAGCAGCGGGGGATACTCAACAAAAAAGATGTGTGAAATATCCGACACACGAGACCCTCACCAGACGGGCTACCATTGAATGTTCGAAATTGGGTTGTATGACTAAAAAACTACTAAAATGGTATTTTGTAAGTTAGAGTGAGGTTAGGTTTGTAGGAACTAGTTTCACCTTTAATAAAATATAATTACAAAATATATAATAACGAGACTCTCGTTATTCGTAGGAAATATCATAATACAATAGCGGTTACAGTAACTAAATAAAAGGAATATAATTATATATACCAATCTTGATTCAGACAACATCTCTGGTGGGTCCTTCACGCTCACTTGATAGCATCTTAGACTCGAGTATTCATCATCTTGAGTCTTGAAAAATACTCCTTGACTGCAACAAAGAGCACACTAAAATGTTGACGATTTTGATTGAGACACGTGTTCAACACGCTTCCCTTAAAGCAGATTTCACGCCTCTACCAAAGACGACGCGTCTGTCTCCCAGGGTACAACAGCCGAAGCAGTCTGTACTACTGGAGATGGCCACGCGCCCGAGGTTACACCAGATAATTGTAGTGTTTGAACTTATGGAACAAATAAGGATGTGATGGTGGTGAAATCGAATAGAGAAAACATATCTATATAAGTACCTAACACATGGGTCTTCAAGTATATCTTCTTTTCATAACTCTCCGTATATTCATGTAATTTTCTTGTAACTTCTCTTGTATTTTTCTAATATCTTCTCTATTTCAAATGGGGCACATAGCCTACTATTATACAAGGGTTGAGGATGAGTGAAAAGTCTCACTTAATTAGACACTTAATTAGAGACTTAATTTGAGACATAAAGACTCAAATTAAAAGACATTAAAACTCTACTTAAGAGTTTAGTCTTTAATTCACCATATGAAGAGTTTATTAATAATTATAATTTCATTAAATATAATTCACTAAATATGCATTCACCAAATTTCCAACAATCTCCCACATGAATGGAAATCGTTCAAACATATAAAATTTCCAATGGAACCTCGACAGTTGAGTTTTCCATACGATAGGTAGGTGTTACCCTTTGAACCTTCACTCATGAAATGCACTTAGCCCACTAGCTCTAAGTAGATCTCGATGTCTCTAAACTCGCCTGCCGTTTGTGTAGACGACAATACACTTCACACAAGACTCTCCTTAACGGGTCATCTCCTCATAGTTGTGTCCAATAATAGTCGTGGAACACATTCCTGGTTCTGCGAGAGCTCTAGGAATTGTGCCTTCAATTCCATTCGAAGCGACCCCACTTCTCTCTAACATAGGTGATTGTCCATAGATCATTAAAAGCATGGTGGTTATCGTGATTTATCCAAATCATTTACCACATATTATGCTTAGCCTCACTCTTTTTCACTGAATATCATAGGAATAGACTAGGACGTAATTAAACACCCTATTATACTTTGGGAGTATGTATAACCAAATATACTAGCTTATGCATATCATTTATGCCCCCACAGTGACCACCCTTAGGCATATGAGTTAGTTGTCCTTTTGAACTTAGATCTTGGGATCTCTAGTAAACTAAATTAGGTTTCCTTCACACACTCTTTTTCCATGGGCTTCAGTCTCATTCCATAACTTGATCTCTAATAAACCCCCAGGTTGTTGGATCCATAACATTAACAAATAACTTTCGTATTTGAGATCAGCTGTCATGATGTGTTCTTAACTCGTATGTTAATTTTGCCTATTGTCAACTTCTAAGACTATAACCTTAGTGGCCATCTGAATCTGGTTATAACATATGTCTTTATAAGATACGCGTATCATTTAAGACAAACACATCTCCATTATGCACTACGACCTTTGTGTCATCCACTTAGTCGTCTGTTTGCAATGTTAGATTGGATTACAAAATCCTTATTGCCAAACTTTTATGATACAAATGCAAGACATCCCCACATTGTAGTGTTGAAGTATCTCATCTAGATGGGGTAATGAAAACCATTCTACATACACTTATAGGGTTATTTTTAAATGGATCCTCCCCCATATTTCTTGCCTTTTGATCAACATTTCCGTAACTTCACTTATGACGACATTCATACACATATGATTGAACAAGATCAACCTCATTGTATCAGTGAATTAAAATAATATTGCATTAGCTTACATAAGCTTCCGAGCTGACCAAAGCAACACATGCCATTGTCAGAAGTTTGTCACCAACTTAGAATAATTCTAATTTAACATCTAGAATAAGCCTAGACAATGAGTTCTCCTCATTAGCTTTTCAAACAAACTCTTCAAAACTTACATTTCTTTTCCTTATAATTAATGAAAATTCTCCCTAAACTTTGCATGTACACAAATTGTTTTGTGTTCATACACATTTGAATGTTTAGAGTTAATTACTCTCCGTCAAGACCCATAATTAACCAAGTACTAGTCGAGCATGCTTGAGACTACAATACTTTAGCATGTGAACAGAAGATGTATTCTGATTCTTCACAGCCCTAAAGATATCATAATATCACTTTGTAACATTCATCCCTTGTTAAGACAAAATGATGAGACTTATTCATAATCCTAAAGCATCAATATTTAGGAAGGTCTCACAAATTATTGTATATAGCACATAGCTAATTTTTTTATCATTCAATTAAGGATTATAACTTGTTTACCTTTGATCTTCAACGCTTTACCATTGACTCATAAGGACTTAAACATAAGTCTTAATCCTAGTCACTGGGCGAACAAATTCATCACCAACAAGATGAATGTTCGTCGTCTACAATCACTATTGTGTGTGAGATAGAGTAAACTAAATCGACACTCAAAAATATGGCATCCATAATTTTGCCATACGTGATTTGCATATCTATGTATTCTTAGAGATTGTATATTTAGGATGCTCTCCAAAACAAATGTAGAATCTCCATATAGTTCTAACAATAATCAAGTGGTAGACGCATCTACGTATAGATCACTCGGAATAAATCTCGCAAGATTTATCAAAGGTATACAATAACAAATATAGTATTTTTTTCTTTCAAATGTTAGAATTCACACTTGTGAATTTTCCAATGACTTCTAACGAAGTACTTCAACATGAATCTCATTTGTGTATTTCATCTCAATACACTCACTACTCACTCTGATGTGGTTATACATTTGATGACTCGTCTTTGACTTTTAGTCAATGCAACAACTCTCAAGTTGTTTATGTCCAAATATTTTCATGTACTATTTGTTTAAAACCGTATTCTTTTAGACAATGTATAGTTGACGTTATAATTACTTTCTACAAAAATAATTTATATGTCACAAATATTAGTGATTTATTTCTTTGTAAAAATTTGAATGTGTTATCCGAAGATATTGAACACAAAACAATAAAATACATTGGAAACTAAATCATAAGTGGCAAACACTTTTGAAATTTAAACGGAACCATGGACGATATGTAGACATCAAATATCAAAGTGCTTTTATCATCAACACCTTATATTCTAACCGAAATCTTCTCAACGATATGTCCCATGACATGTCTTGAGGTAGTCCCTCAAGAAGACTCAATGCACTTGTAAGTACAAGTTCCCCGTTTCATCTTGAAACTTTAAACTTGGACAATTATGCTCAAAACAACACCAAGCTGTTATAAATGCTACATTTAAGTAGTAAACTTGAACAATTAAATTTTTTCACAATAACACGAAGTTGTTTTCCACCAAATAATATCCACGAGATTATTACTTTGTTCAACAAATGCTACCTCTAGGAAGAGTAGCAAACCATTTGAATTCTAAAAACTATGCCAAACTTTGTTTTAAAAATAATTTTAAAATATTTCCTTAGTTTTGCAATTTACAATATTAATAATATCAATTAGAGTTTATTATAACATAAATCAAAACCCATAATATCAATGGTTTTATAATTTTAGTCTTACTACGCATGTACTAAACGTTTTCTAACAAGCATGTTAAGAAAATGTTATAATGGGCACATTATAGAATCGAACTTTTACATAAAACGTTTTCCAAGGATAAGGTTTATAAAATAAATCATTTCTCATTCTTTTTAATGCATACATAGGCAATTAAAAGTTTGCATAAAACATTTCCATTCATTATGGCTTACACAATGTAGAATCTTAACCTTGTATTTGTGATACACATTTTTTAACACACATGTTAGAAAATTTAAGTCATTCTATATATATATATATATATATACATATATATATATACACATATATATATATAGTATATATAATATATATTATATACATTAAAATATGTACATACATATATATATATATGTAAATACTATATATACACAAATATATATATAACATTTAATATACAACTGACATTGGATTAGAAATCACAAATTAAGTTGATAAATCCCACACAGCTACACCCTAACTTTATGGTGATTTAATTCTTACTCTTTTAGTTTTCCAATCTCATCAAGTTAGGCAAATAGCCTACTTTTAATACAAGAGACATGGCGTGGAGAAGAGTCTCATTTA
The DNA here is from genome assembly GCA_947069175.1 of Scalesia atractyloides. Taxonomy (NCBI): domain Eukaryota; kingdom Viridiplantae; phylum Streptophyta; class Magnoliopsida; order Asterales; family Asteraceae; genus Scalesia; species Scalesia atractyloides. The sequence goes on from CAMTDV010001634.1 coordinate 43,947,285, forward strand.
ATTAGAGATTTTATTAGAGACAGAAACTCTAATAAAAACTAATAAATTGACATAAAACACTACTTAAGAGTTTAACTTCCATATGAAGAGTCTAGTAAATGATTTTAATTTCATTAAATTCATATAACAACACCATCAGTTTATGGTAATTTAATTATTGAAGCCAATCAACTTCAATGTATGACCTTCTATTTCTAAACCATATAAAGCATAACATAAGTGTTTATATTAATTAAAATCAATGTGTTTATATTCATTAAAAGCAATGCTACAAAAAATTACTTATATAAAATGTTTACATAAAACATTTCAAAGCATTCGTGTTTTAACCATTTTTAACAATCATGTTAAAATGAAAGAAATTCTAAAGTCTTACAATGTTAATTTGACTTGCTTTAAACACATATATAGTTTAAATAAATAAGTCATTTCCAATACACACTTAGAAAATAAACAATGAAAAAATTGCTTCCAAACTAAAGCTTTCCATGAACGTTTCTAACACACATGCTAGAAGACAAATGATTACAAAAATCATTTTCAGTCTTATTAGTTTATATAAAATAAACTTATTTTCAACACTCATTCTTTAAATCGTATTATATAAATAATATGATCATTTCTAACAAGCATGTTAGAACATTAAACGTTTACAAAAACGTATTGTTTATAAAAATCAAGTCGGTCTAACGCACAAGTTAGAGAATTTAACGTTTACAAAAAAAGTATGGTTTGCACTAATAAACCCGGTCTAACACAAAGGTTAGAGAAATTAACGATTCCATAATCGTTTCAATAACCAAACAATTGAACCAAAACTATCCATTTTGTACCACAGGATAGGATTTAAGATTGTATCTCAATCTCAATAAATCCAAACAAAACAAATTGTAGTACATACATTTTCCCAAAAAAAAATATTTAGAAGATCATAATCTCTAATTTTTTTTGAATTATAAATCTTTTTGTGAATCCAAAATCCTTATAAATAAGTGTCAGGATCTAAGTTTGAATTGATTGATGTTTTTGTTTCAAAAATGAAATATGATTGAAAAACAGAGAATAACTGCAGCGGATCAATGGAAAACTTTTACAACAATCAATCGGTCCGTTTTGTTTTCATCACCATCATGCTTTCAAGTAATTAAACTATTTCATGTGATTCACAAACTCCCCCTAGCCCAATAACGATTGTTTGATAGTAAGAAATGAAGAAGATATGCAGAATTGATCTTTTTAAGAAGACAAGTAAAACTGTTACATTGAGCGCCTATTTATACTAAACTATCGAACCACTGATCGTCTTACAATGATGTCATGGTTGATAGTGACAGCTAACAAACGTAACTAACTACAAACACTGCTAGACTAAACTATCAGTGCATAACACTGTTACATTGATTTAAACTAAAACTAGACTAAGCACTGCTTGCTATCCTCTGTCCTTGTAATGCTCTATCAGTGGTTGGGAATTTCTTCTGTCAGAGGATAGGTATCAGTGAGTTTATTGAATGCAGTAAAAGCCTATCAGTGGATAGAAACCTCTGATAGCTAGACCAATGCTCGGATAGTGTGTTTTAACTTTGTATCATCTATTCCTTTCCAAAGGTTCAATCCCAACAATCTCCCCTGGAACAGAGGATGCCAAAAACACCTTATTCTTGATCTTTATTCCTCAGAAAGAACTCTCTTATTTGACCTTTGAATTATAGCTCAAAGTTAAGAGATTCTAAATCATCAGCATCCTTCTCAAGCTCTAAACTTAGTAGTTCGTGGAAGTCTTCTACTGTAAGCCCATAAGCAGCTTCCATGGATAGTTTAGTGACCTTACCATCAGACTTGATCAGAGTCAATTCGTGGGTGTCTTTGTTGACCTTCCACTTTAGAATTTTTGGGTCTGAAGGCTTTCTTAAAGGAGCTTTTAGGAAGGGAGCTATTCTTGTCAAATCATCTGCCAACTTGGTACTTCTATCATCTGTTGGATTTTCCATCATATTTTTTATACCTTCTTTATGAATACTTCCTCAAACTCTCTGTCAACCTTCTCTGACATCTCCTCTTGCCTTTTTCGCTTGAGCAAGGCAAGTGTGGATCGGGCAGATGTTGAGCTAGGCTTTTTAAAAAGTTGGGCTTTGAGAGCAACATCTTCTTTGGAATAATCAGGTTTAGGAGGCATTGATGGATCCTTTTTCCTTCTAGCTTCAAGCATTTTGTATGTATCCAACACTCTTATATCCCCCCATCTCATCACCTGATTCTTTGACCCATAGTGGTTCTGAATTAGCTCTTCCTTCATTCTTCTGAGCTTCAGGGTCCTTTCAGGTACATTCTTTCTGTATTTGTTCCAGTCTGGACATGTAGGTTTGTTGTGAGGATCTTTTGATTGTGCTTCTATTCTTGCATTTTCTTCTTGAAGCTCACTCACAGACCAATCCTTGAACTGTGCTCTGGTAGCAGCATATTTCTTTGTTTCCATGATGTGTGAGATGTAATTTTCTTTCAAGAGTTTATCTTCTGCTTTAGAAATTTTATTTGATAAATTCTTTGAAAATCTTTCAAGTGATTGGACTTTGCTCAATTGAAACTGGAGTTGATTCTGCACTTCTCTATCACTTTTTCCTTTAGACAACTTCTTAGAAATATCCGCTACCTGTTTTTATTTGAGTGCTAGATACTCATCAATATTGCAGGCTTTGGATAACCTTGAAGGGAAGGGAAATGTCTTTTGTCTGAATCATCTTCAGCATAGAAAGACAAGATTTCTTCTTGACTGTAGGCAAATCAAGAGGAAATTTTATAGCTGCAGGAATCACTTCTTTTGAGGGAGCAGATGTTGTAGTTGGAGAAGCAGAGGTTAGAGTTAGTATCAGTGCAGATGCAAGAGGCAAAGGAGCAGGGATCTTTTCTTCATTTATGACCTTTGTAACTTTCCTCCTCTTAAAACTGATTGAGGGTGATGATGGATGGCTTGGAATTCTTTATGGTGTTGGTAGTTGTTGTGTGGAAGTGGGAAAAGTGAGGATGGCAGTGGTTGTGGTAATATTTGCTACAACCTCTGCTGTGTCAACAGATGTTGGTACAACAGTTGCTGTAACATCTGTTGGGGTGGATAATGGTTTTGTGTGAGAAGATCTGGTTGATTTTGTATTGGCAGAGGTTTTTGTGATTGGATTGGTAGCATCTTGCTTTTGTAGAAGATCTCCTCTTTGTTGAGGTACCTGTCGCTCCCTTTTCTAACTGCTGATCAATCTTTTTCTCAACTAGCACCTTGCCTTCATCAAACACAGTCTTCTTATGGGACTTCTTTGCCCTTGCCAAGATATCTTCAGTTAAGTCTGGTTTCTTTGAACCATCTGGCTTAGGGATATTCACTGTAGGCCTTGCCTTATCATCATCCATCTTCAACTTTTTGTTTCCCAAAGGTTTCTCCCCCTTTTTGGCTTCACCTGGACTTACAAAAATGATAGTAGGAGGAGATTTACCAGTGGTAGTGAGCAAGTGGGCTTTGATTGCCTTGATATCTGCAGCAGTGTCATTATATCTTGCATCAACCATATTTCTGAGTTCCATCATCTGATGCTTATGTTTTTGCTCCAGGAAATGTTTTTCTTGTTGAAAGATTGGAGTTATTACAGATTTGAGATTAGCAGTGGTTGGAACAGGGGTTTGGCTCTGTATAGTGATCAACTGTTTCAAAAGATCTTTTATTTCATCAACAGTGCTTTCAACCTTGGTAACCCTTTCCGTCAATTCCTGATATTTTATCTCATCACCTAACTTAATAGGATCATCCGAACTCCTACCAGATGTGGTAGTTTTATCCAAGATATCATGAGCAAGTAGTTTACCACTTGCTTCAATCTTAGATGCCCCTTTGTCTTGGTTCTGGGGACTTCCCACTGGAGCAGAGGTTACCTTAGTCGCCTCAGCAGTGGTTGCCTTCAACAAGGTCTTAGCTATGTAACCACTGTCCAATTGAGAACTTGGGAGTTCAGCAATTGTAGTGGATGCCTTTGTTGAAATATCACCAAGGGTTACATGTAACCCAAGGGATGTAGCCTCTTCATTTGCTGATGGGCTAGCATTTAGAAATAAGTCAGACCCAGCTTCTGGTTGAAGTATATTCTCATTGATGGGTTGGTGAGAAGTGCTGGATAATGTCTGCTTAATTTCTATTGCATTCAGCAAGGGTAACATGGTGGGTGGTAATGATGGCATTGGTGAAAGTGGCTATGTAGAAAGCGACATTGCCATAGGAGAGGGCTGTGGAAGATAGAACCAAGTGATCCTAGAGCTTCATAATTTGGTGTCCCTGTGCCTACATCCTGATCCTTTTGTGAGGATGCAGGAGGAGTTTCAAAGCCGGTTCGAGATCTTTCTACCACCTGCTGTGAAGAAGTAGCAGCAGTGGTTGGTGACTTTAGTGGTGTCACTGGGTTTACCTCTGGGATCTCATCTTCCAGAGGACTCTTTTTGGGTTTGGTGGATTTTCGGGATGCTCTGGATGGTTTCTTTTTGGAGATTTTAGGTGTGGGTTTCAGAACAGCGGTTGTGATGCCCTGATCAGCTAGAGCAGTAGGCTCAGCAGCAGGAGGTTGAGCTTGAACATTTTGTTCTTGTAAAATAGGCTCAGCCTCCTCTGCTTCTGTTTTGGAAACTTTATCTTGATTTGTAATTCGTGTGAACGTTTCATGGTTTAGGCTGCCGGCGTTTGTAACTACGCCTTGTTTACTTGCGTTTGATTTGATCTGGTCTTGCAAGTAAACACTCATGAATCTTGGATGTATCAAAAAGCTTTTTGTTTTGAAATATTTTTAAAATTAGTTACAAGATCATTGACAGCACCTGGGAGAAGTTAAAATCAGAACCAGTTAAAATTGCAAATCCCAGATACTTCGTGATCAATGGAATCTCGTTGAAAGCAGTTGTTTTTGCAGCGACACATGTAAGTAAGGTGTGGAAAAAGAATTTCATCTCTGCTGGAAAATTAGGTTTGAAGATTGTCATACCTTTCAACTGTCCGGTGTGACCTCTTTCAACGAATTCATGTTGCATCTCCCTCAAAGGAAATGATACCGGATGTTGCATATCATTTAACATGAAGACTTGGGAGATAGATTGTGAGCTTATTTGCAGTTCTGTGCCACCAACTTTGGAAGTGATAGAACTTTTGAAATATTTTTAAAATTAGTTACAAGATCATTGAATAGCACCTGGGAGAAGTTAAAATCAGAACCAGTTAAAATTGCAAATCCCAGATACTTCGTGATCAATGGAATCTCGTTGAAAGCAGTTGTTTTTGCAGCGACACATGTAAGTAAGGTGTGGAAAAAGAATTTCATCTCTGCTGGAAAATTAGGTTTGAAGATTGTCATACCTTTCAACTGTCCGGTGTGACCGCTTTCAACGAATTCATGTTGCATCTCCCTCAAAGGAAATGATACCGGATGTTGCATATCATTTAACATGAAGACTTGGGAGATAGATTGTGAGCTTATTTGCAGTTCTGTGCCACCAACTTTGGAAGTGATAGAATAGTGCACACCAGCAGCGGATGAGTTTACTTTAGCCTTTGCCCAAAATTCTCTTAAAGAATCGATGTAAACTGGGGCTTTGACTTCCTACATGTGTTTGAATTTTGATTCTTTTAGAATCCGGATCATTGGATGATAACGAATTTTTGCGTCGGTTTCTTCGAGAATAGCAGTGTAATTTTGTGGTGTTTTGATGATGAGGACAAATGGGGGTTTTTCTTGTGTCGATTTCTTCTTCGATTTGGTTTTAGGAGCAATGATTGTTGGATGATTTTTGAAAGAAGGGCTTTGAAAAATTTGAAATCGCACAAGAAAGGTGAAACCTCTGTTTGGGGATAGAACAGAGTTTTATAGGGTTTTTTAAAAAGTGCACTTGACGTGGCGTCTGATGCAACATCTGTCGAATAACATCTGTCCATGTGTAACCTCTGTTTGACAATGGAAAACAGTTGTTTTAACTAACCACTGTTAGATTAAAAACTACTAGTGGTTGTAACCAATTTTAAACACTATCAGAGGTTTGCATCAGTGGATAGATTTTTCTAAACAACAGTGTTTTAATGCTATCAGAGCTTTGAACAGATTTTAAGGATTTTATTGAAAAATTCAATTTTAACTATTTTTAAGGATGAATTTCTGATTTTCTAAAAACATTTTATTGCTATTTACACATGGATCACAAGAAAAATTGTTTTTAATCCATGTTTAGCATTCCAAGCCTGGATATCAAACTGTCAAATGTGGAAGCATCAAGTGCTTTTGTCAACACATCTGCTAGTTGATCCTTGGTATGGACATGTTGTAAAGAAACCAGACCTTTTTCATAGCAATCCCTCACAAAATGATGTCTGATGTCAATATGCTTGGTGGTAGAATGTGAAACTGGATTTTGATGATGTTTTATGCTGCTTGACTATCAATTTTGAGAGGAGTCCTCAAGGCAGTCACACCAAAATCCAAGAGTTGATTTTGAAGCCACAAAATTTGAGCAGTGCAACTTGCAGCAGCTATATACTCTGCTTCAGCAGTGGATGTGGATACTGCAACTTGCTTTTTACTTTGCCAAGACACTAAGCAATCCCCTAGGAATTGGGCTCCTCCAGATGTGGACTTCCTTGTTGTTTTACATCCAGCGAACTCACTATCAAAATATCCTGCAAGCTCAATGTTACCATTAGTTGGATACCAGATACCAAGTGTGGGAGCACCTTTTATGTATCTGAATATCCTTTTTACAACAATAAGATCTGATTTTCTTGGCATTAATTGTGAGCTGGCACAAACACATGTGGCAAACATAATGTCTGGCCATGATGTAGTTAGGTACAATAAAGATCCAATCATACTTCTATACAATGTTTGATCAACAAGGTCATCTTTGCCATCTATAGTGACTAGCTTGGATGTTGCCATGGGTGTGCTGCAAGGTTTACAATCATTCATATCAAATTTCTTAAGCAGTTTTTTCACATACTTATTTTGATGAATGAAAGTGGCTTTTTGCATTTGTTTGACTTGTAAACCAAGAAAACATTGCAACTCATCCATTGCACTCATCTCAAACTCTGCTGCCATGAGTTTTTTGAACTCTTCACACATGGCAGTGCATGTGGATCCAAAAATGATGTCATCCACATAAACTCGGACAAGCATCAAATCTTTTCCTTTCCATTTTAAAAATAAGGTTTTGTCAATTCTACCTCTGGTAAAACCAATGGATAAGAGAAAAGTGGATAGAGTTTCATACCAAGCTCTTGGTACTTGTTTTAGACCATACAGTGCTTTGTTTAACCTGTAAACATGATCAGGATGGAAGTGATCCTCAAATCTAGGAGGTTGACAAACATATACTTCTTCCTTGATCTTTCCATACAGGATGCACTTTTGATGTCCATTTGATACACCTTGATGTTCTGGTTAGTAGCAAAAGCTAAGAACAGGTGAATGGCTTCCATCCTTGCTACTGGAGCAAAAGTTTCCTCCTAGTCAATCCCTTCGCCTTGAACCACGAGCCTTGCTTTGTTTTTTACAACAATACCCCTTTCATCAGTTTTGTTCTTAAAGACCCACTTTGTGCCGATGGGACTCACATCTTTTGGCAGTGGTACAAGTTCCCATACTTGTTGTCTTTTGAATTGTAGGAGCTCTTCTTGCATGGCTTCTACCCAACTGTTGTCTTTCAGTGCCTCTTGGTACTTGACAGGCTGTATGAGTGATAGAAAGCCAGCAAAAAGACAAATGTTTTGGGCTTGGCTTCTTGTGAGCACACCCTCATTGATGTTGTCAATAACTTGATCCAATGGATGGGTTTTGAGAAATATCAAATCACCTTGATATGGGACAATGGCATTTTGAGGTGAAGCTTGCAAATGTGTATCATCTGAGCTATCCCCTACCAGTGAATTTGATGGTCCAGCCTCCGATTGGAAAGGTGGTGGAGGGATTGGTGGTATGGTAGTCAAAGTGTGTTGATTTTCGCCCATTTGTAGTGGACTTTCATTAGCAGATGTTTGGACTTGAGAGCTAGCAGAGGTTTGAGTATTAACCACTGTTGACCTGGCAAAGCTTTCACCATTGTTATTAACATCTACTCCTCTGCCTGTAGGATTTATTTTGAAACTTGGAAGAATGCAATCATATCCTTGCTCTTCAAATGATGATTGTGGAGTTCCTGCAGGGTTAGTCTTGACAGACACATCTTCAAATGTAAATTTAGATAGATCAAACAATTCAGTAGGTCCATTTGCTGGGATTTCAAGGATAAGAGTTCATTGAACTTCATATTTAGAGTTTCCTCAACACACTTGGTCCTAGAGTTAAAGACTCTGTAGGCTTTGGTAGTGGTTGAGTATCCCAGAAAATAGCGACAATCAACTTTGGCTGCAAACTTGGATATTGAATCCTTGATGTTTAAAATGAAACATGGGCAGCCAAAGACTTTGAAATAAGAGATCAGAGGTTTGATTTTGTAAAGCAATTCATAGGCAGTCTTTTGCTGCATGGGGTTTATCAAAACTCTGTTCTGGACATAGCAAGCAGTGTTTACAGCCTCTGCCCAAAAAGACAAGGGTAAACCTGAGTCTGCAAGCATAGTCCTTGCTGATTCAATTAAAGTTCTATTTTTCCTTTCAACAACTCCATTTTCTTCTGGAGTTCTAGGGATGCTATATTGTCTAACAATCCCTTTTGACTAACAGAAGGCATCCAACTCCTTGTTCCCAAACTCTGTTCCATTGTCACTCCTAAATATTTTTACAGGAAGATCAAATTTCTTTTCAACTTGTTTAACAAAGTTTTACAAAATGTTTGCTGTTTCATCCTTAGAGTGTAAAAAGAAGGTCCATGTGAACCTGGAAAAATCATCAACTATCACCAGACAATATCTTTTGTGTTTTATGCTCATGATTTTTACAGGTCCAAACAAGTCCATATGAAGCAACTGTAAGCACTGACTTGTTTTGGACTCCTCAATTGACTTGTATGAGCTTTTATGTTGTTTACCTTTTAAACATGCAACATAATGCTCTTCACAAGTAAATTGTTTTTGGGGTAGACCTCTAACCAGACTTTGTTTTGAGAGAGTGGAGATAGTTTTTAGATTTGTGTGTCCTAGTATTTTATGTCATAGCTCTGTTTCTTTACTTGAGGCAACTGAAAACAGGCATGCATTTGACATAGGATTATCCTTTAACATATCAACCACATACACATTTCCTACTCTATGAGCAGTCAGGTGTGCTTTGCTCTCAGCAATGATTTGATTAATCTTTTTGACAACCTCTGCCCTACAATTTGGCAAGTTTTCTTTGTGAAAAAGGAACCATAACCTTTATCACTCATCTGTGAAACACTTAAGAGATTGAATTTTAGATTGTCAATGAGATTCACATTTTCAAACTTGAGTTTTCCTGCTGAAACACATCCTGATCCTAACACATTTCCTTTTGAATTATTCCCAAAGGATATATCACCCCCTCCATGAGCTTTAAAATCTCTGAGCAGGGCTTTACATCCTATCATGTGCCTCGAGCCTCCACTATCTACATACCAAAGACCGTCAAGGCAAGTAGAAGCTCCCTGCACATGTTTTGAAATAATTAGTTCAGGTGAGTCTCCAAAGCCAAAATGGCTTTGGATGGTGTATCAGGTGATCCAGAGTTAAGTCCAGACTGATGAGCGGTGGTTGGATCAGAGTTTTGTAACCACTGCTGTGAGCTACCTCCTATCAACTGTTGGCAACCATGAGGATGCCTATTTACCCTTGGCTTAGAAGGCTTTTTGTAAGTCTCATAAGTCATAGGCACCTTTTGGTAATTAGGCTGGCTTTTACCTCTTGGAATCTGGTTTGATGGAGGTGCATCTGTTACTTGAATTTCTCTGCGGACAGAGCTTTGATTTAAAGCTTTGGTGACAGATGTTTCACATGATTTAAATTTTTGTTTTGCAGTATTTGAACTTTCTCTTTCTAGATCTTTTTCTCTAATCTCTTTTACCTTTTGGTGATAGGTTTTGAGATAGACACACTCTTGAGTTGGATGATTTGTTTTGTTGCAAATGGTGCATCTATGAGATTTAGGTATAACACAAGTTTTGTTTATATAATTAGCTTTCAAAAGAAAACAATCTGCTGCATCATGATTCCTCTTTTCACAAAATTTACAAAACAAGTGTTTAACCTTTTCCTTCCTTTTTCTATCAGACTTTTTGAGAGCAGATGATGAAAACTCTGCTGGCAAGTCTTTGATAGGAATCACCAATGCTTTTGGTGCTTTTATACCATCAAGAGTTGAAAAGTCCATTGGCTTGAAGTTTTCTAATATATCACATTCATCTAACTAGGTTGGTTTAAACTGATATTTTTCAATTTTCTTTTCTTTTGGTGAAACCTCTGGTTTTTCAAGAACAATTTTGTTTCCTTCTTTATCAGTGATTTTAATTTATTCACCAGTCAAATTTGTTGGGACTGTTTCAACAAGCTCAGGGTCAATTTTTGCAGCATTTTCACAAGTATGGTCATATTCCCTAAAGCCTATACCAAACTTTATGTTGCTCTTGACTTGGGCATCAAGCATAAGTTCATAACATTTGCAACACTCTACCCATTTTTCACAAGTGATCTGGGTAGATTCAAGCTCCTGTTTGTAAGCATGGTATTTTTCTACCATGGTTTGGAGCTGGTCTTTGGTTATGCTTGATTCATGCCTTAGGCTACTCATTTCAGAATCTTTTTCACTTAATTTTGTTTTCAACTCTTTCACAAGTTTTTCAAATTTAAGTTCATCTTCCAAAATTTTGTTTCTCAGGTTTTCATTCACTTGTTTTATGTTTGCATAAGCAATAATGCATTTTTCAAAACATAGATCTTTTAGGATCTGAGGTGATACCTTCGAAGCAGCCATAAGAGCACAATCACATTCTTCTTCACACACCTCTGTGTCCCATGGGTCAGATTGATTATCTTTTTCAACCTCAGCAACATTTCATTTCAATCACAGGTGTAACTTCTGGTGTAACCACTGCTTCACAACATTCAACCACATCAGATTTTGACTCCTGTTCCACAGACTTATCACATTCAACTATGGTCTCAAGAGCCATAAAACATAAGTTTTGATTTTCAAAATCATTTTTGGCTATGAGTGCAAAGTTTTCATCAGTTAAATCCTCAGACAAACTACTCCAGTCAACAAAACCTTGGGTAAAGAAGCTTTGTTGTGTAACCTCTGCTGGTGCAACAGTGGTTTGAGTGACATGTGGAGTTTGTTGCACATGCAGTTGAGGTGGTACTTGAACATATTGAATCCGTGGAGCAGGGGTTTGGACATAATGAATAGGGACATTTGTTAAAGGACTTGCAAAATGAGCAGTGTTTTGCATTTGATGTGCAGGGGTAAACTGGAAATATTGGATAGTGCTTTGAGGATTGGTGCAAGGATGAGTAACATTTGGTCCTGCAGTGTGAGTTCTACATTCCCTGGCAAAATGTCCCATCCTATTGCACTTGTAACATTTTATCTTTGATTTATCTAACCCAACTTTTAACCCCCCATGCAATCCTGGAAACCTCCTACCAGTTCTTTTGTAAAACTTACTAGCCCTGACACTCAAAAGTGCCAACTGGTGTAGGATGTCCATTCCTCAAATCCGTGGGTTCAAAATGTTGTAAGTCATTCATCTCAAAACTCCGATTGTCAGAGATTTGGCTTTCACAATTTGCAGCAAAAGCAAAATTGGGTGTACAGGGATCAGAGTTGAAATTGTTTCCAGAAGTTATGTCAATATAATGATCAAAACTCTGATCCTTTCCACTACCAGACCCCTCTTCATGACTATAGAGAGTAGTGTTTCCCAGTGTATAGTCATCAGTCACTTTCCCAGACTCTTGAAGCTTCTTTTTCTGGTTCAACTCTCTCTTATAGGTGAGAAGTCGATCATGAAGCTATGTGAGGGTCATTTCCTTATAACCAACAGATGTTCGAGTAACATAAGCTATTGTCTCCCATTTTTCTGGTAGTGATCTTAAGAAACGACTATTGATAGTCTAATTAGGAAAGCACACATCTACCAGTTTCAATTCGCTTATGAGACAGCTAAATCGCTCGAATTGTTGGGTTAGTGACTCACCTTTTACATGGCAAAATGTTTCATACTGCTGATTCAAGACTTCTCTATTATTCTCGATCACCTCTTCAGTACCACCGAATTGCTCTTTAAGAGCATCCCATAACTCTTTAGCACTATTACAATGAAGTAATCCTACATAAATCTCATTGGGCAAAGCTGAAGCAACTATGCTGAAAGCCTTAGCATCCAATTCAATTTTGAGGACATCCTGTTCAGAGTACTTTTCGAGTTTTTTAGGGACTTGAGTGTCGGGATCCTCTGTGCTTGGAACCATGGGAACATGAGGTCCAAACATAACAGATCTACAACATCCGGTGTTCTGTTTAGCGAGAATATGACCCATCATACGTTGCCAAATAAAATAGTCATTTCGTTTCAACATAGATGGTTTGAAAATGGATCCAATATTGGAATCCTGTGTGTTTTGTGCCATTTCTCTTGTTTATAACAGATTTGTGTTTTAAAACTTTTGTAGTAATAAAACTCTGTATTCAAGCAAAACTTATCAAACGAAATTAGCAACAAAGAGCTGATCTGTTTAAATCAATTTGACGTTTAAATCAAAATCGATTAACCAAGCTCTGATACCAATTGTCAGGATCTAAGTTTGAATTGATTGTTTTTTTTGTTTCAAAAATGAAATATGATTGAAAAGCAGAGAATAAGTGCAGCGAATCAATGGAAAACTTTTAGAACAATCAATCGGTCGTTTGTTTTCATCACCATCATGCTTTCAAGTAATTAAACTATTGTATGTGATTCACAAACTCCCCCTTAGCCCAATAACGATCGTTTGATAGTAAGAAATGAAGAAGATATGCAAAATTGATCTTTTTAAGAAGACAAGTAAAAGTGTTACATTGAGCACCTCTTTATACTAACTATCTAACCACTGATCGTCTTACAATGACGTCATGGTTGATAGTGACAGCTAACAAACGTAACTAACTACAAACACTGCTAGATAAACTATCAGTGCATAGTACTGTTACATTGATTTAAACTAAAACTAGACTAAGCACTGCTTGCTATCCTCTGTCCTTGTAATGCTCTATCAGTGGTTGGGAATTTCTTCTGTCAGAGGATAGGTATCAGTGAGTTTATTGAATGCAGTAAAAGCCTATTAGTGGACAGAAAGCTCTAATAGCTGGACCAAAGCTCGGATGGTGTGTTTTGACTTTGTATCATCTGTTCCTTTCCAAAGGTTCAATCCCAACAATAAGGTTTTAAGATTGTAGCAACAATCTCATGAAATCTGTTTTAAGTTTTAGGAACTAGGTTCACGTTTTATAAAATATAATTACAAAATATATAATAATGAGACTCTCGTTATTCGTAGAAAATATCATAGTAGAATACCGATTTCCGTGACTAAATAAAAGGAATATAATTATATATACCAATCTTGATTCAAGCCGCATCTCTGGTGAGTCCTTCACGCGCACTTGATAGCATCTTAGACTCGAGTATTCATCATCTTGAGTTTTGAAAAATACTCCTTGACTGCAACAAAGAGAACTCTAAAACTTTGACGATTTTGGTTGAGGCATGTGTTCAACACGCTTCCCTTAAAACAGATTTCACGCCTCTACCAAAGACGACGCGTCTGTCTCCCAAGGTACAACAGCTGAAGCAGTCTGTACTGCCGGAGATGGCCACGCGCCCTAGGTTACACCAGATAATTGCAGTGTTTGAACTTATGGAACAAATAAGGATGTGATGGTGGTGAAATCGAATAGAGAAAACACATCTCTCTACGTACCCAACACATGGGTCATCAAGTATATCTTCTTTTCAATAACTCTTCATATATTCATGTAATTTTCTTGTATTTTTTTTAATATCTTCTCTATCTCAAATGAGCACATAGCCTACTATTATACAAAAGTTGAGCATGAGTGAACAGTCACACTTAATTAAACACTTAACTAGACACTTACATATTCAAATTAAAAGACATTAAAACTCTACTTAAGAGTTTAGTCTTTAATTCACCATGTAAGAGTTTATTAATAACTATAATTTTTCATTAAATTATAATTCACTAGATATTCATTCCCAAATTTTCAACAAGATTTTGTAAGTTTCAAACTTCGTTGCTTTAACGTCAAAATTTGTAACAAGTATAATTCACTAGATATTCATTCACCAAATTTTCAACAGATTTGTAAGTTTCAAATTCGTTGCTTAAGTCAAATTTGTAACAAGTATCATTATTATATCAGTCGGAACATCCGCCGCAACACACGGCATTCCCGCCATTCAAATAAATGAAGTGTAGATATTACTAAAAAAATAAACAAGCCCTATTTCATCTTTTGCACATGCCAATGAACTAGCATTTTTCCAGGTCGAAAACAGTAGGCCCTAACACCTTTGCAACCAATTCTTCCAAAATACACTCCCCAAGTCCCCATCCTTAGACAACTAGGACGGACTAAAGATGAACAAATCGGTTTTTCTTTAAACCCAAACTGTTTCTGACGTTGACCGGGTTCAAGGCAAACCGGTTCGGTTCTATCCCGGTTTGGTTAGTTTTTATAACGAATTTAAAAGGTCATTTCGTTTCGTTTTGGTTCGTAAACCGGTTTAAAATTATTGTTTTGGTGTTTATTCTTCATCAGAACTATTTGTGTGCACCGTAGGCATGTTCTTCGTCGGATAGGGGTTTACTTAGTGTCTCTTCCACCTTCTCATGTATTCGTTCTTCAATTTATGTTTGGTCTTTGAGAGTTTTTTAGTGATACAGACGATCCACCGCGTCAAGTGATCTTTTAAACATATTCACATCTCCAATGATAGGGGAGTTAGTCTTGTTTTTCATATTGATAAAACGCTACCACTAAAAGAAAAAGTCTGGTTTTGAAGCTACCCTATAAGTTTGGACGCTTATTAGATTAGGGGCTATAGTAGCTAGGATCAAAAATTGAGATTTATTTCCTTCCACCAAGTCAAGATGTCAAAATTTTCATAATCCTCTGTGGTCATACCGGTAACAAAATCTGATTCTATGTACGCCGAGTTGCACCAGCTTCGGTTGATCTCGTGTGTGTAAGTGTATGTTGGGAAGATATCTTTCTAAATACCTATCATACACTGCTTGTAAATCATTATAGAAAGTAGTTTTTGTGTTGGATACCCAATTTGGTTTAGTTTCATACAAACTTAAAGCCATATCTATCTTTTTATTATAGTTTTAACCCCCGCAGTAGTTAAGCACAAGTTTAAAGTCAAGGCACACATAAAAACGTATGTCATTTCTACAAAATACTTTTAAAATTTTTCTTTCATGGGAAGGGGGTATCTTTTTCTAAAACAAATTATTATTTCTTCGATGTTTGAATCATTAAATATAGGAATAATAGATTTTAATAATACCAACTATTAGCTGTTGGCCGTCAACGTCCCAACTTCAAAAATTAACCAATGGTGGTAGTCCCACGTTTCACGTATTGTAAAACAATAGACTTTTGTTAACAAACCTTAATTTCTCTTTGTCCTCTTTTCCTTTTCAGGTTAACAAATGTCCATTGGTTTACAATATGTGAAAAGGTGGGACCACCACTGATTATTTTTTAAGATATGACCGTTTCTGGCCAACGACTAATAGTTAGGATTATTAAAATCCATTATTCCTTAAATATAATTGGTGTGTTACTTCCGAAATTGTTGGATAATAAACCCACGATAATCTTGTAGTTGAGTTTTTGAAAACCAAAAGAAATTCGATGAGATATTCAATACAAGCCCAACCCTCATCTGAAAACGGCCACTCGACCATGCATAGAAGTCCGATTTTGAAAAGGTTGTAAAATTTCTTTTTGGATTAAAAATTTTCAGACATTTTACATGTTGGATTCACCTAGTAGGCACGTCCCAATTCGGGCCTAAAAATGGTCATTTCATATCTTAACAATAATTGTTTTTTTTTTTCGTTTCCTATATCGTTCTCTTTTTGATTTAGAAACATCATATAACATGAATCGGAAACGTTTTTGAAAGTTTCAAAAATGGGAACCGAGAGACCGTTTTGCACAACGAAATTAGTAATATGTGTAACACATCGTGTATGGAAAATAATCCGTTAAAAATTGGTTAATATTTTATTTTTTATTTTCGAATTGTGACATTATTGTTTGACGCATTGTCGAGCGGCATTAAATTTATTTTATTATCTATCTTATAAGTTTGTATTACATAGTCCAAAACTTGAAATATATGTTCTCCTGTATGTGGATACTCAAAAATTCAAACGCAATCGTACATGTCTTCATTTGTCATGTATTAGGATCTGCCCAACGAGCAGTGACGCAAAGGTACGATTCTAAAACTGTGAGGAGCTGACCAAATATCGGTAGTTAAGTTCGCGCTGGTTTGTAAGTTTTCAAAAAGTACTGTTAAATCATTTTAGCTTGTTTCCATAATTTCATACAATAGCGTTTTAGAGTAATACGACTTACGTGTTTGTAAAGAGGTTGGAGCGTGTCTTGGATTATCTTTGTCAAGCGAGTGTTGTTGAAGTGGGAGAACGAGAACTTTCTTGAATCACCAACTTCGCCATTCGGTCTTGAACCTTATTAAGGTGTAAAGAGAAAACCCACCTTGAGTATCAATCAAAGTTTGACCACTTTCCACCAGATTATGTTTTATCGTCTTGCAATATTTCGTCATAGACGTGTGTTTTTAGTAAAGTTAATTTAATAACTTTAGCACGATTGGGTAAGTTGACTTAGTAACTTTAAACATGTCTATATAGTTTTAAATTTATTAGAAATGATTATTACTTAGACTTAACACACACATTAGGCAAGGATACCTATCGTTTGTAGTATAGCTTATGTAAAAACCAAGCATCGAACCCAAAGAATATGACTTTCACTACTCAACTTTAAATTAACAACTAGTTAATTAATTATCTTTTATTTGTTAATTTATATTTAAAACTAAAAAATAAAAGCAAGTAAAAGAGAATTAGTAGAAAATATCAAGAGCACAATGAGTGTTGTTTTAGGTTTTTAATTCCATTTAGGATGAATTATAGTTAGGATATTGGCAATTGTGTGGTGAATTTAAGTAGAAAAACCCGATTGAAGGCTTTCCATTAGATTTACAATTTTTTTTGAGGTAAAAATAGAATTATATCATGTTAAAAGCCCTTGCTTAGAAGAAGACCTCTTTTAAAGAAAAATCAACTAAGTTTGGGTGTAAGACATCCAACTACTCTTCTTCTTCTACAACACTAGACTTTGCGATCCTTCTAGTTGTGATCCTACTATGGGTCCATCAAGTGTATATATATAATATATATATATATATATATATATATAGGTGCTCCATAAAAGTGCTAATGACAATAGTGATTAGTTGAGGTGATTGATATGTATTTAACGGATGGTGTTATAATAATAAAATATATATAAAGACATATATTGGTCCACCGCAAAGCTTAACATATAGATCGTGTTAGAAAAGTTGTATTGCATATAGACCGTGAAGACCAACAATGATATCCTTGATAAGTGAGGGTTGATCACAAGATGTGTTTTGAAAAATGGGTCAACCTCGACCAAAATGGGATCCATCTACTAGTATATGGGTTGTCACACACCATGAGTGTACTAATAGGCTTCACACCACTAAGTTTATCAAGTGCACCAACAAGATCAAAGAACAAAACCCCGAATCACAAGCCTCATTAACGAAGGAGAAGAAGAAGAAGAAGAAGGGTAGAGAGAATTATCAAAAAAGTTTAACCATTTAATTCATGCCAAGTTTCATCTACAACCCGAACAATGCTAGAAGTTTAGCCAAGAATGGCAATAGAAACTTGTCTACAAGCAATGAACATGAGAAGGATCATGGTGAATCAAGTGTTTGAATCAAACAAGTTCTTTTTCTTTAAAACTAGGCTATTACAAGTGTTTTCTTGGAGTGAAAGGTAGGAGAGGAATGAGTGGAATAGGATGAGGAAAATGGGCACCAAGGCCTCTCTTTATAGGTTGTCTGACAGCAGGGGCACACGGTCATGCATGGTTGGGCACAACCGTGCTTTGTCCATTCTCCCGACAGCCGGTTGTCCTTCTTGTCTTTTCCCATCCTTTCTGTTGCAATTATGTTATAAGCACAACCATGCATAGGTATGCATGGTCATGCGTGGATAGGTGTCAAGAGGAGGCTTCAAAAGGTGTTAGTCTTGTCAGATCTCGAAGCTTCCATTCTAGGTGTGCACGGTCGTGCCTCGTTCATATCTTGGATTTTTGTTGACCATTCTTAGGTTAACTTGTACTACTGGGTTGTTGTGGATGGTCATGCATATCTGGCACTTTGCTGATTTTCTTGGTATCTTGGATTTTCATATTGTTTTTGCTTGTTTTTCATTCAATTTCATCTAGAGCCCTAAAAACCTGTAATTGCTAAATATGAACGATTTAAGTGGTGTTTTCAACTATAAAGTCATAAAAAGTACCTTAAAATGGGGTAATTAAGAACTAAAATATGTATAATTGATGGCACATCAATTTTCAAGGTTGAGTTTGCGTTTGGTTAGAAAAAAGAACCACACCTATTCAACGTCTCTTTTGAGAGCCATAAGTCGAAACATCCTTGTTCTTCAAGATTTCTTTGTAGACTCATCTCGAGAATTTGAACAACCATTGGCTTCTTTGAGGAATCGACAATGGATGATTATGATGAAGCCATTGAGTAAAGTAGGGAACTAGTGAAGTAGCAAACTAGCAAAGCGATCAAGAAACGGATGTATATGAGAGCAGGTTTTGCGTTTTTGGGTTGGTTTTTGGTTTTCTAGTGTTGCGATCAACCAAAAACATTAAAACCTATTTATACTAACCTAGGGTGCAAAACAGCGAATTTTGGTGAAATGAACATATTCGGTCCAACGGCTACTAGCTTCGAACTGTAAAAATCGGTTCGAAAACCGTTTTTTTAAACCGGTTTGGGATCAAATTTCTAAAAAACCGTCCAGGTCGGTTTCTTGGGCCATGGTGGGAACTGATGCAGAACTGTGGGGTTGAATTATTAACTAACCCTGGTTTGGAATCAAACCGGGACACATTTACCGGTTCCGGTCAAGGAACTCGGATTTTTTTTTCATCTCTAGGAGTGAGCGAGTGTTTTGGTTCCAACCGATAATCAATTGGCCTAAAGAAAATAGGAGGAATCCAAATTAGAAAATAGATGGAACTTTTAGATAATTTCTTCTGCATATTCATTTCGAAAACGAAAAATCCCATATATAGAGTTACAAGGCAATTCACCACTACTAATTATGGAGATCATGGGGAAGATGAAACCCTACTTTCATCCTTAATTTAAGGAACCAACTAAAAACATGTGAAACAAAAAAATAAATAAATATAGAAACACTAGTAAATGTAAATTGGAAATAGTCAAAATATGAAAACATGATCTCTACCAATGTGAACGTGAGTAGTGCACACATCATTCAACCCCCCTTAAATTATCCTTTTCCTCAAGAATGAAGTCGAGACATGCTTCGGCGACCCTCCACGGTGGACGCCACTCGGTTCTTCCCGTAACATTTGGAGCGGTTGTAAAGGAACGCCACAGTTGGTGCCATTCGGATTTTCCGGTTACATCCTCATTGGCTTTCTCTTTGGTTACAAGACCCCAGCAATTGGATGTGGTGGTGAAGTTTTTACGTATGTGTTCCACACTCATGGGTGTGGTACCGTGATTACTTGGACACCACCTCTGGATTAAGGTTAAGTGGGATTTTGGTTTGAAGATATCACTGTACGTTTGAATTGGTGGTGGTATGATGAAAAGTTTAGTTTTGGTTGGGGCATAAATGGATGTGGACAGGCAACTCGGTTGAAAGGGATTGCTTGGGTGGTAGGGAGGCAGGTGGTGGTGTTGCGGCGGAAGCGGGTGACGGAACAAGTGGTGCGGTGGCGGAAGGTAGCGGCGGCGCTAGAGCGAAAACTGATGTTTGGGGGGCTTCCGACGTGGTTCGAATAGATCAGAACTCGTTGCAAAGGGTTTGCAACTAAGACTCGAGTTTCACAAGGGATTCGTTCATTCATTGATAGAACTCGGTTTCGGATAGAGTTTGAGCAGCCATGTGTCCGAGGGGATCACGACGGCTCTATACCACTGTTGTGGTTCCAACCGATAATCGATTGGCCTAAAGAAAATAGGAGGAATCCAAATTAGAAAATAGATGGAACTTTTACATAATTTCTTCTGCATATTCATTTTGTAAACGAAAATCCCAAATGTAGAGTCACATGGCAATTCACCATTACTAATTATGGAGATCATAGGGAAGATGAAACCCCCATTTCATCCTTAATTTAAGAAACCAACTAAAACATGTGAAACAAAAAAAAATATAGAAACACTAAATGTAAATTGAAATTAGTCAAAATATGAAAACATGATCTCTGCCGATGTGAACGTGAGTAGTGTACACATCACCGAGCACATATCCAAAGTCGACTTCAAATTAAAATCTTATTTAATTCCTATCATAAATAGCAAACTGCTTGCAGTCTAATGGTAAAAAGTGTTTGTTAAGGCGTAGGGCCAAACAAATAAAAAAATAATAATGATAACAATAATTCGGGCACCTTTGACACGTAATTGTTATAAGAGCTTCAACTTTATTATTAGCCGAAATTGAAAACACTAAGAATTTATGGTTATGGAACATCCCATGCATATTCATTCGTTGAACAATTATCGAAATACTGGTAAGCAATTAGTAATTTATATCTAGTAGGCAATAAACAACCATCGAATATTTAATGTTAGAATACTAAGATATCAGGCAGCACAAGTATGCAGCTCAAAGATGGCTATCACAATGTTCTTTGACCCTACTGTTGATGCATTTTACTTCAAAGTATTGGTCCAACATAATTCTATGTACATATCACAATTACACCAACGTACCATTAATAGTTAGCAACAATCAGGGGCGAAACTCTACCACTGAATTTTCGCTCCTATTGGATTTTTAAGAATTCGCTCCCACTAATTTGGATGTTAGAGTTCAGTCCCCACTAAGTTATCGTTCAAAGCCCCGCCACTGGTAACAGTGCTTCATCAATTACTTCAAAGTTGTATCCTTTGCAACAAAAAAAATATGAGCATGCCCAATCATTGCCTCCACCCTTTGGTACTATTTTATCTGGAAAATAAAACCAGATCTTACAAAATTTTCTTTAATAATGCAACCCGTTAACTTGTATGGGTAGAGACAAAACGGGAACATGCAATTAATCTCTTGCAATTTTCTTTTAATCTAAAAGTTGACTATTTCATTCACATAAACTAGAAAACTTGTCAAGTTACATCAAAACAGAAGGTAAACGGGTAACAAGCTGCGCCGCCAACCCTTTCTAAATTGTAAACCCTAACCTTACAAAGACAAACCCCTGCCCCCTGAGGTTGAACAATTGCTGTGAATGATCCGTTGGACCCTCGTCAAAAAGTGGATGACCCTTACAATTAATCCATTTATAAGATTTCACATGTTTTTAACAAAAAAACAACCTGGGGTATGATCTGTTACCGACAATTTTTTACAAATATTATGTTAACATCAACCTGGTGTATGATCTACTACGACATCAATGAATGAGTACCCATTGCAACTCCAACAAACAACAAAGCCTAGCTACACAGCTATCATGTTTGAAACCGGTTACAGTCCGATCCAATTCGGCATGGTTTTACTTTAGAAACAGATTTGGGCTCTATTTAAAAACAATTTGATTAACACATATTAAAAACTTGTATACTCACAACTTAGGAAGCCACACATTTTATTGAATTCATCCTGAAAACACATTTTATTGAATTCATCCTGAAAACATAACTATGCTAATCCAAAAAACGCAACAATCATTAATGCAAGTTAATCCAAACACTTGTTCTATTGGCAATCTAATATCATAACCAAGATCATAGGTCCTACAAATGTACTAATTAAAGTTATTAGGGAGCAACGATCCGTACATTGAACTCTTGTTCATTTTGGAAGCCAGCACAGGGATGAACGAAGAACTCCGTGAGGTGCGGGTGGAGTTAGAATCTTTTTCATGTGAAAGCTTGCGAATGAAACTTGTAACTTTCTTTTGCGAAATTAGTTTTCAACCAATACACAATATCAACGATTACATTTGCCTGTGAGAGATTAAACAAATATCAACTATTATAACAGATCCAAACTGTAGGACGATGATGAATGGCAATTAAACGGTTGTGAAAGGCCGGGTTGAGAGGCGACGATAAGCCTAGGGGATGAACTCCTCTCTGAAGATTGTAAAAGCGACGATGACGACTTGCGTGCATCGAAGCTAATTGAATGCACCTACCGAAGAAGAAAGAAATGGTAGAGCCTGGTTGGCTATGATACCAAATTGAGCCAAGGAATGATTTGAGTAAAAGTGATTATATCTATACTATCTATACTATATTATAATGCATGAGTGAGGGGTATTTTAAGATACCCAAAAATTAAGAATTTCTTGCCTCTTTATTTATAAATACACCCCTAAAATGAAGGTAAGATAGTCTTTTAACACTAATTATATATTAATCCCCCGTCTAATTACACTTAAACCCTTTGTTTTAATAAAATTATGGATAATTAGTTAGCATTTTCTCTCTACACAACAAATTTATAATTCTTTTACGTATTCTTGTCATATCTTATAAACATGATCTGAAGCACCTGTATCGAACATCAAAGGCGAAGTAGTCGATGCGGGACTATAGGATGTGGGTTGACTGTTGGAGGTTGCGAGTGTGACAAAGAAATGTTGTTCTCGCGAAGAAACCGTGCTAACTTTCTGCACTCTTTCGTGTCATGTCCAGGAATGTTGCAAAACTGACAGAAGGCAAAAGTACGAGATTGCCGAGAGTTGTTGTTGTAGGTGTTGGAACTTGCTTGAAACCAAGGACCCTTGGATCCATTTGAGTAGGACCGATTTGTGAACCGGGTTCATTTGATGGCATGAGAAAGACCTGGAAGAATGACGTTGAGTGTTGTTCACAGTGGTGATGGTTGGAGCAGACATGGAATCGGAGATGTACCGCTCAAAGTCTACTAACTTTTCAAACATTTCTGGATAGGTACGCGGAGTGTCCCAAACCTTGAGAGTGGCCGTAACATGTGAGTATTCATCGCCAAGTTGTCCTAGGATATGAACCATGAGATCTTCATCATCTACTCTACTGGACTTTGTGCGAGAGAGAGAGTTCATCGGCAATGGATTTCATGTCTTGCAAGTATTCAGTAACAGAACGTGAACCTTTCAGGTTTTTGTCAAGTTTTGATTTGAGTGAGATAATCCTGGAATGAGAGACACTAGTATAGCTTTTGGTTATGTTTTGCCATGCTTGGCGAGAAGTTTCAGCAGAAGATATGAGTGGTTGAATAGCTTCAGAGCAACTACCTAGGATTATACTCATAAGGATTTGATCTTGTCGAAACAATGGAAGAAACTTCGGTTTCGGTTTGGTGGTGTCATTGTCAAGGTGTGTGGTGGCGGATTTGAGGTGAGAAACTTTTCAGATCCAGACAGATGAGGATGGAGAGCATAAGTTTTCGCCAGGTTGGAATGTTCGTAGGGGTTAGTTTGATCAGAAAATGGGCGGTGGGGTAAGGTGAATAATGGTGGCTGATGACGGTGTTGCAGGAGAACCAATCATGGTGGCAGTAGGTGTAGCTGGTTATCTGTGGTGGTGAAAATTATTAGATATATAAACTTAATTATGCTAGTATGTTTGTATTTATATTACAACTTATATATAGCCGATATGTATAATGACTTATTATCATGGTGATAAGTGGGTGGAATTCAAACTGCCATGGGCAGTTATTCCCGCCACAAGGAACCGCCAAATATCCCATGTATAAATATGTGAAGTCCGGCAACAAGTTCCGGCACCAAGACAATTTTAATTCCATTCGAATTGTCCATTCTATTCTTTTCGTTATTCTTGTTCATACACAGTTTCTGCATTTCTATTTCCTGATCATTATGAATACCGAACCAAGTATTTCACTTAAATCCGCTGCAAACTTGGTTGAATCCCAACAAAGTGGTATCAAAGCCACTTGCCAAGGAGTGTAGAAATCCAATCAACATCAACAACAATGCCCTGTCAACACTGTCTCATGAAAAATAGGAAAAGGAAAAGAAATTTCCTCGTGTAAGATTATGTTACAATTGTCATCAACCCGGTCACCAAATCTACTCGTGCAAGGCGAAGGAACAAGACGAGGCCACACTGTTAATCAAACAAGCGATGGATACCGGAATTTAGAGGCAAGAAGATGAAGTTATCAGTCACCATGAGATGATAGTTACTGGAACGGAGGGCGGCCAATGGGACAATATCTGGTATGTTAGTTCTGTGTTTCCTCATCATATTGCCAGTAATCTGAATGTGTTTAAGCGTATTAAACACTTAGTTGGGTAGAAACAAAATAAGGGAAAGTAATTTTCTATTTACTCGGGTATCGGGGCTGTAGAAATCAGATCAAGTAATGAATTGTTACGAATAAAAGTGTATTCTATGCGCCGGAATTAGACCGGAATGTGTTGAGTCTGGATCAATTAACTTTGCAAGGGTATACGGTTAAAAAAATCCGGTGATACTTGTAAAATATTTCCGATGTTTTCTGCACCGGTCATGAATTGAGTGAACAATGTGAATGGTTTAACCAAAGAAGAGGAACTCGGTTTAAAAGAAAAATAGAGGTGGTAGAATTAAGTGATGGAATGAAAAACACAAGGAGGATTATCTTAATTCTTACTTTGAGGATCTGAATTTATCCACTCAAGAACCCGGTTGGAGTCAAATGATTATTCGTGCAATGGAGTTCCATGATTTCTCTGATTGCAAGTCACTGTTGGAAATGATGGAAGATGGTGAATTTGTGTTTAAGTATAAACATGAATTGGAGGGAAAGTTCGAAGAGATGTTGACATAGTTTATTAATGTCAAACTGGGAATTACTACAAGACCCATTCCACCCTTCGCGGCTGATAACAGGACATAAGTTTTGCTCGGCCATTATAGGCCGGTGGTTGCAAAAGACATGGGGTATAAGTATCAAGATGGCGAGTTCATGAGGATCGTTTATTCAATGTATCTGGATGTGCTGGTTTACTATTACAAATTCAAGATGGTTCAGGGAAGAGTGATGGATAAAGAAGTAATTCAAGAAGGTGAAGGCTCGTCGGATACTCGCCATGAAAGAAGAAAGAGTGCAGGAGATGTACGAGATGAAGAGGCTATGCAACACTATGCCTTATTTGCAGGTAACGACTGGGAAGGAACCATAAAGATGCAAAAGAAACATCGGAAATTCGATTTCAAGCAGGTGATGAAGGCCATGGATGAAGAAAACCAAAGTGTTCTCATGTATGCTGCCTAGCACAATCAAGTTTAGGGGAAAGTATTAGATATATAAACTTAATTATGCTAGTATGTTTGTATTTATATTACAACTTATATATAGCCGATATGTATAATGACTTATTATCATGGTGATAAGCGGGTGGAATTCAAACTGCCATGGGCAGTTATTCCCGCCACAAGGAACCGCCAAATATCCCATGTATAAATATGTGAAGTCCGGCAACAAGTTCCGGCACCAAGACAATTTTAATTCCATTCGAATTGTCCATTCTATTCTTTTCGTTATTCTTGTCATACACAGTTTCTGCATTTCTGTTTCCTGATTATTATGAATACCGAACCAAGTATTTCACTTAAATCCGCTGCAAACTTGGTTGAATCCCAACAAAAATTATGGGATCGACTCGTTAGAGTTTAATTGCCCTGATACCATATAGAGATCAGAGTAATATTGGTTGAGGAAAATATCTTTTCATTCAATAATAGTTGCCTAAATATACCCGATGTGAACTAGATTAGGAGAAAATACAACAAAAAATCATGAAGAGATTACAACAGTTTTTTAACTTTACAAATTTAATAATATTTAAAATTTAAACTTTCCCGCTGTCTCTAATATGCACCACTTTTTTTGATGCATAAACCTACATCATCCCCAACAATCATGTAGATGGTATTCTTCTATTGGTGGAAAATTAAGAAGTTGTAGTCCTTTAAATGGAGGAATTGCATCATCTTATGTGTGCATGAAGAAGGTTTAGGCGTAGAAGAGGTTACTACTACACTTCATAATTTCCATAAAAAATGGATGGATTTGATGGAGCTATCTTATGCCAAAATACCATAAATGCTTGTGTTTAAGAAGAAAAGTTTGTAGCGTAGAGTTATCAAACTGTAGTAGATGAAATGTAAATCTTCTATAAAAGCACAAGTTAATTGTACCTTTAAACATTTGCATTTACCAATGGGTGGTCGTCCGTTCACAAGGCAAAGCCTAGAAACACCTTGGTTTGGGATGAAGATGTCTTGGGTTTAAGTCCCAATGACGACATGAAATTAAAAGAAACTTGTGTTAAAAAAATATTTAAATAAAGAAAGGAAATTTGCGTTCAAAAAGAATATTTGCATTTAATAAAGAAAAGGAAATTTACCAATAAGAAATAAATACCATCCATGATTTTGTTGTGTTAGATTTCTATAACTAATTTCTGTTCTAGATTTGATAAAATCATATTTCTGGACATTATTGTGAAAACCAAACAAACGCAACTGTCCAAGGAAGAAATATAACACGTGTTATTAAATCAAGTAATGAATTATGAGCACCACCAGTTGCAGCTGAAGCTCATGCATAAAATCAGTCTACATCTTCCACAATTTTCCATCATCTTCTTCTTCTTCAGATTGCTACAATGAAGTATCCAAGTGTTGAAATCATATCAGATTGCTTCATCAAACCAAAATTCTTATCAGAAGAAGCCAAAAAACCAACTTACCTCTCCCCATGGGATCTTGCCATGATGTCTACACATTACATTCAAAAGGGTCTCCTCTACCCCTTGCCAGATAATCAAGATTTCTCCATAACCACCTTCTTGGACGACCTCAAAGACTCGCTTTCCGCCACACTTACTCACTTCGACCCACTCGCGGCCCGTTTAGCAACCATAAAACTACAAAATCCACCTTCTTTCACCGTCTTTATTAACCCGGACAACAGCCCTGGAGCAAGATTTATACATTCATCCGTTAACTTGACCGTGGCTGATATCCTTACACCCAAGGATGTCCCTTCGATTGTTCATTCGTTTTTTGATCATCATAAAGCTATCAGTCACGACGGACATAAACTGCCTTTGTTGTCCGTTCAAGTGACCGAGCTTATCGATGGAATATTTATTGCTTGCTCGGCAAACCATATGGTGGTTGATGGATCTTCGTTTTGGCCTTTTTTTAACTCCTGGTCGGAAGTGTTCCGATCCAAAAGGGAACACGATCTTTTGGATCAAATCTCACGTCCTCCAGCTCTCCAAAGATGGGTTCCAGAAGGATGTCACAAGATGATCGCACTCCCGTTTACTAGTGAAGATCAGTTCATTGACAGACCGAAACCTTCGTTGTTAAGAGAACGAATCTTTCATTTTTCGACGGGTTCGCTCTCAAAACTTAAAGCGAAAGTGAATTATGAGTGCAACACCACCAAGATTTCCACGTTACAGGCACTCTCCGCCGTTGTGTGGAGATGTGTGACGCGTGCTCGGCGTTTACCGCTAGAACAAGAAACCGGTTGCCGGATGGCTGCGGACAAAAGGAAGCGGCTGTCGCCGCCTTTACCTGAAACTTACTTTGGTAATGCTAAGGAAAAGAAGTTCCATTTATTTCATCTTGGCGTTCGAGTTTGAAAAAATAGGCTTATTTATTTATTTTTTTTACTAAAACTATCATTTTACTTTTTTGTATTTTAAATTAAGAAATTATTCTAACGAACCATAATCTACCATATGATATCCTCTACTTGGCTGGCGCAACTAATTTCAATCATGCCGCATGAAGCGCAGTGGCGGTTCTAGAAAATCCTCGTAGCGGTAACGTTTTATAAAAAAACGGTAACGAAATCGAAAACGTCAAAAGAAATCAATTTTTTTCAAAATTTACACTACCGCCGGATCGCCAAGCGGTAGCGGAGACTACCTCTTCCCCTAGGATAGGTCCGCCCCTGATGCAGCGATCCATTCTCATATGTCTTAATCTTTTGAAGAGCACGATTTGAGTTGAGAATGCAACTTCGTAGTTAACGCACCCTAGTGAAGCAACAAGAATCTGTTGTCTCAATTTCAGAAAGGTGGTGAAGAATTTTGCGCATGAAAACGGATATGTTAATTACATTAGAGGAAATATAGTGCGTCAAGAGACATGTGTGATTCACTGGTTAATTAGTAAAAAAAAAGTAAATAGTATATTACATTCTTATTCATATATGATATTGCATGTTTTATTCTTTAATTTAAGTAATTACACTATATATATATATCCTTTATTTAAAACTAAAGAAAATTAAGAAAGTTATTGAAATTTAGTGCATTTATCGAAACTAAAGAACACACCATGCAATATCATATATTACTAAAAGATATAATCTATAATTTATTCGGTAAAAAAAATTAAAATTCAATATAAAATTCACCCTCTCGGTATTTACCAAATTCCAGGTAATTCTCTTCATTCAGTGCGAGCGATAGCAACGGCTAGACAGTTACAGGATGTGGGCGGCATGGCGGTTGCACCAAGCAGTGGTGAACCATAATGATAAGGTGATCAGAGATTTTGTTGATTCTTGGCTAAGAAACCCGTTTGTTTATATTGTTTCCCGGTTTTTTGATCCCAATTGCATACAAATTGGAAGCTCGCCGAGATTTGACATGTATGGAAACAAATTCGGGTTGGGTGAAGGATTAGCGGTTCTGAGTGGGTATGCTAATAAGTTTGACGGGAAGGTGACAATGTATCCGGGACAGGAGGGTGGCGGAAGCATGGATTTGGAAATCTGCCTATTGTTAAAAGGTTGATTCATAAACACTGAATTGATGTGTGTTTTTCGTATATTCATTACAAAGAAAGGTATTGAATTTATACACAAAACCGTAATCTATACATAGAAGACAGCTGCTGATTACTAGCTGTTTTAACATTGCAGTGATTTGCTGTTGATTAGCTGGATGTCCGGCTGTTGATTAGCTGCGATTACCTCCAAGGTTTGACTTTCCTTTCTAACACTCCCCTCAAGTTGAATAGTTGGATTTCCAAAATTCAACTTGCCCAAACAATCGTTGAGAATTTTCCCGTTAACTGCTTTTGTTAGAATGTCAGCAAGTTGATCCTTTGATCGAACGAATGGTAGTTCGATCGTACCATCTTCCAATTTTTCTTTGATGAAGTTCCTATCAATTTCCACGTGTTTTGTTCGATCATGTTGCACTGGGTTTTCTGAAATCTGAATTGCAGCTTTATTATCACACATAATCTTACTTGTTTCTTTTGACGGAAAACCAATCTCAGCTAAGAGTCTTCGCATCCACATGGCTTCTGTTAAACCTCGAGCTATACCTCTAAATTCAGCTTCTGCACTTGAAAGAGCAACCACCTTTTGTTTTTTACTTCTCCAAGTAACAAGATTTCCTCCAACTAAAGTGAAATAGCCTGTTGTTGATCTCCGACTTCCCTTATCTCCTGCCCAGTCTGCATCGGTATAGATTTGAACATTTAGGTGTCCATGTGATTGAAACAGGACTCCATGACCCACTGTTCCTTTGAGATATCTAATAATTCTCCAAACTGCTTCCATATGTGACTGTTGAGGTTGGTGCATGAACTGACTTACTACCCCTACAGCATAGGCAATGTCTGGACGAGTATGTGAGAGATATATTAGCTTTCCCACCAGCCGTTGGTATCTTTCTTTGTTTGCTAACTTTGCTCCTTCCTCCATATAAAGCTTTTGGTTTACACTCATAGGAGTGTCTGCTGGTTTGCAATCGATCATTCCGATCTCTGCCAACAAGTCTAAGACATACTTCTTCTGGCTAATGAAAGTTCCTTGTTTTGACCTTAGTACTTCGATTCCGAGGAAATACTTAAGTCTGCCCAAATCTTTCATTTCAAATTCAGCAAACAAGTTTTCTTTGAGTCTTACCATTTCTTCTTTATCGTTCCCCGTAATGATCATATCATCTACATAGATAATTAGGCAGGTTACGAATTTTCCTCTTTTTTTGAGAAACAAAGTATGATCAGCATTACTCTGTTTATATCCAAACTTTTTCATAGCTACCGTGAATCTGCCAAACCAAGCCCGGGGAGATTGCTTCAAACCATAAAGAGACTTCTTCAGACGACAAACTTCTCCAGTTTTGAAATCTTCTGTGAATCCTGGAGGAGCGTCCATAAATACCTCTTCATCTAGGTCCCCGTGTAAAAAGGCATTTTTTACATCAAACTGTTGAAGCGGCCACCCTTCATTTGCAGCTATCGAAAAAAGGACCCTAATTGTGTTCATTTTTGCAACTGGGGAGAATGTTTCAGCATAGTCAATCCCATGTGTCTGGGTATACCCTTTTGCTACCAGTCGGGCTTTATATCTTTCAATTATACCATCTGGTTTATACTTAACCGTATAGACCCAACGATACCCCACGGATTTCTTTCCCAATGCGAGAGTACACTTTTCCCAAGTATTGTTCTTGATTAGGGCTTCCATTTCCATTTTCATTGCTTCCTTCCAATGTTTAGATTTTAAGGCTTGATCCACGTTTGTAGGAGTTTCTTCGGAATACACAGATGAGATAAATGCTTTGGCTTCCTTAGTGAAATTTCCATCGGCCACACTAGCTATAGGATAACTGGATCTTCTTGGTTCCTTTCCAGGAGAATACCGTTTCGGAGGAACTCCTCTGTTTGTTCTAGGGGGCAACACATATCTTGATGGTGGTTCTTCTTGTCTGGATTCATTTGCCTGCAAATTTTCAGTTTGTTCTGTGGCAGTTTCATGGTTAGAAGTATTGGTATCCTCGGAGTCATTAGAAACTTCAAAGGAACCCCAGACTGAATAGGGTGAGTATTACTTACCTCGGACACCAGGTTAGGAGGAACATTAGGATCGTCAGTGGCACTGAACTTGAAGTCTGGTGACTCTGTAGTAGGTGACTCTTTAGTTGGTACATAGGGAACATATTTTAACCAGCTTAGTGTGTCTAAACATTCCTTCTCCCCCTGACCACTGAGTTGGGAATTGTAGTAATACTCGGTTTCAAGAAAGTCACAGTTTATCGTGGTGAACATATGACGTGTTTTTGGATTATAACATCTATATCCCTTTTGATTCATTCCATACCCAACAAAGACACATTTTTCAGCACAAGGGTCAAGCTTGGTTCGATCTGATTTAGGTATGTGAACAAAGGCAGTACATCCAAAGATTCTTGGTTGAAGAGTAAGAACTGAGGGTAGTTTGAAGAATTTTGAAAGGGTGTGTAACGGAGTGTTAAGCTTTAGGATTTTTGTTGGGAGTCGGTTGAGAAGATAGGTAGCAGTAGCAAGGGCTTCAGGCCAAAAATATTTCGGAACCTGAGATTCAATTAGGAGAGCTCGTGTCATTTCTAGCAAAATGCGATTTTTTCTTTCGGCGACACCGTTTTGTTCTGGGGTGTTTGGGCATGTAGTTTGGTGGATTATTCCCTTGTCTTGGAAAAAGGATTTAAACGAGGTATTAACAAACTCACCGCCATTATCAGATCGGAATATTTGGATGTTTGTTAGAAATTGGGTTTGGATCATGGCGTAAAACATAGTGAACTTTTCAAATACTTCGGATTTGTTTTTCAAAAAATAAACCCAGGTCATTCGAGTACAATCATCAACGAACATCACAAAGTACCGAAGGTTTTGCCCCCCAAGAACTGGGGCAGGACCCCATACGTCAGAATGGATTAATGAAAATGGCAAAGCAGTCTTAGTATTATTGGGTTTAAAAGTTTTTCTATGGCTTTTTGCTAAAACGCATGTTTCACAATGTGAAATAGAATTAACTGGAAATAGTTTTGGAAATAAAATATGCGAATAACTTGTAGAAGGATGACCTAATCTTCGGTGCCACAGCCAAGCTTCTCGTTCCGATGTCCCATGAGTCAGCATCACAGCACCACTTTGAGTCACCTCATCCACATAGTACAACCCTTGACTTTCAGTGCCACGCCCAATGATCACTCCCGTCCTGATATCCTGTAAAATACAAAACGTAGGGTACATTAGGACAATACAGTTAAGTTCCTTTGTGACATGGCTGATGGAAAGCAGCTTATGTGATAACGAGGGAACATAAAGACAATTAGAGATTTTTATTGTGGGCGAAATCTCAATAGTCCCTCCCGATTTTACATCCATTATCCCGCCATTCGCCGTTTGAATATGTGTTTTTTCTGGTTTAGTTGTTAAAATAATATCCGATGACTCATAAGTCATTGTGTCGGTTGCACCGCAATCGAATATCCATCGTTTTTGTTTACCATGATGTTTTTGGGCCATATTAGCATTCCCATTACTTTCAGGGACCAAATGTGACATATTCACATTTATATTATATATGCTTGGTTTATCTGCCCCAAACCTATCCGCCCCATACCCGTTCCCTTTTTCTTCTTCTTCTCCGCCTTTACCTAAGCATTCATCTCCTTCACCTGTTGCGTCGGCCATTCCGCCGAACCCTGATCTGCTCCGGCTTTCATCTCGGCTGCTGGTGGTAGATGACTTCCCCTTTTCCGTAGTCTTTGTGCCTCTCTTCTGACCATCAGACCACCATTCGGGATATCCAACGAGTTTGAAACATTGTTCCCGGGTATTTTTCGTCATACCGCAATGATCACACTTGAGGTGAGTTTTGTCATCTCTGTTACTTGTTCCGATTCTTTTTCCCTCGGCCCGTCGGTATCCCTTTGATGCAAGCCCTAATCCGTCAGTTTCAGAGGCCATTAGACCCACTGTGATACCCTGTGTGTCATTGAGAGGTGTTCCCAGAATGTTCTGGTGAGCGGCCTCCTTGCGGATAGTGGCGTATGCAGTTTCTACGGTTGGAAGGGGTTCTAACCGGAGTATTTCCCTCTTTATAGGGTCATATTTCCGGTTGAGGGCGTTTAGAAACTGAAACAGTTTCTGCTCCGTCCTGATTTTGTGATATGCTTGGATATTGGTGGGCAGGTCATAGGGTTTGGGTCAATCCGATCAATTTCTCCCCATACTCCTTGGAGTATAATCCACAATTCTTCTAGGGAGAGATTGTTCTGCTTGATTTCATTCGCCTTGACATGTAGGTTGAAGGTTTGGAGCTTGTCACGCCCACTGCTATATGTTATAGCTAGGGCATCCCACAGCGATTTTGCTGTCGGGAATTCGGTTAGATTGCTGGCGAGGGTTGGTTCGATGTTTTGTATGAGCCATGAGAAGACGACTAGGTCGTCTTGTTCCCATTGCTCATATTCCTCGCTGGTTTGGTTCGGCGGGTTGGTTGATAAATGGTTTAGAAAGGCTTTTGATTTACCGCCTATGGCTACCCTCATCATCCGGGTCCATAAGGCATAATTCTGGCTGTTGAGCTTGAGGTTTATTTGAAGGTTATCGGACAGTTTTGGGTTTCGGTTTTGTGGGTTTAGGCCATTCTTGAGCAGGTTGGCGATTTGAATTGATAGATCTTCTCCCAAGTTACCGGCTTCGGCCATGGCAGCTTGGTTGAGAGGATGATTTGGTTTGGGTGAGCAAGGTAAATGATGAACTGGTCAAGAACGACACTGCTCTGATACCATGTTAAAAGGTTGATTCATAAACACTGAATTGATGTGTGTTTTTCGTATATTCATTACAAAGAAAGGTATTGAATTTATACACAAAACCGTAATCTATACATAGAAGACAGCTGCTGATTACTAGCTGTTTTAACATTGCAGTGATTTGCTGTTGATTAGCTGGATGTCCGGCTGTTGATTAGCTGCGATTACCTCCAAGGTTTGACTTTCCTTTCTAACACCTATTGCCGGAGAACATGCAAGCTCTTGAATCCGATGAAGAGTTTATGAGTGTTGTTACTTGTTAATGGAGAAATTGTTGTTTGAACCTATCAGGTCATGCGATAAAACGTGTATGTGTCAAGTCATGGAATAAAACGTTTCCGTGTAATAATATTTCATTTTATAATAAAAGAGTATTCAATTTCAACATAACAGATTGCAACCAGGTGAAGAACGAATACGGGTGGGGTCGGTTCGTCTTAGATGAGAGGCGAGGTTAATTTTACCGATTATTCCACTGTCATACCTTCGGGCGGGTGGAGGTAGAGGTGTACAAATCGGTAAAAAAACCGGTTCCGGTTATAACCGAAGCGGTTTTTTCACCAAAACCAAAAAAACCGGTTTTTCTATAACCGGTTTCGGTTACTACCCGGTTTTTCAACTCAAAACAATAACTAGCCCAACCATTTAGGGTCGGTTTTTAACCAGTTTATTCTGAAAAACCAATTTTTTTATAACCGGTTTCGGTTCTAAAACCAGTTATAAAAAAACCGATTAAAAAAACAGTTTCGGATTTTTCCCGGTTTCGGTTCTAAAACCGGTTTTTTGTACGCCTCTAGGTGGATGTCGGGTTTCCGCGCATCTGGGAGAGCCAAGGGGCAGGCGACGGTCGGGTGGTCGACCTTGGCCACAGCGCCCGGTGTCACGGTAGTTGACACGACGTTCATTGCCGCTAAAAAAAACTAATCAATCCATATCATTTGATTTTTTGTTTTTAATTTATTCAAAAATTGTTTACAAATATTATTTATTTTTTAATATTAAAATGATTAATAACTTTTATATTTTACTTTTTATTTTTATCTTACTTTTTGAAACTATCTAAAACTTTTTTTAAACATGTGTTTTTTAATATTATCATTCATATATATATATATATGTATGTATGTGTGTGTTTACCTTTATGTCTCTCTTTTTATTGCTTAACAACTTATTTTGTGACAATGTCATATATTTCTTACAAACTTGTTCAATAACATATAGAGTATTTCATTTTTAGTCTTTTAGGTATATACCAACTTACAAGACGTGTCCTTAACTCAGTGAATTGAAAAAAACTTGTTTTGTTTGAAAAGTTGAAACACTTTTCGTCCTCTTTACTAAAGGTCGTCCACTTGTGTCGTTTAGTGAAGGAATGCGACCCTAGAGCCCCATGTAATGGAAGAATAACCCTTTTACGTATGGTGTGTGTCCTCAGTTGCCTTCGCCTTCGAGCGACAATAGGTCTTTTGATAGTGTAGGAAATAAGTGATCGTGAGACGATCGTGGACATCTTGAAATCCAGGTTGATGGTATTGTGCGTGCCATCAATAGGTAAACTATATTCATGTTAAGCTTCTTCTACATATCAATTTTCTTGACCAAAAAATTGGTTCACTTCTTAATCAAGGATCTAAATCCAGATTTTTGGTTAGTTGGATCCTTATATATGGCAACCTTTGTTAGACATTATTCTTGGTTTATTAAAGCCAGAGCACGGTCTTGAAGAAAAACTCAAAGTTGGTGATGCAAACGCAAGAAGAATAAAAACATACTTGGTTATTGGCTGGATAGATAGATTTTCTGACCTTTGTATGTTAAGATTTTTTTATGAGTATGGACTTAATTGCAAATTCTAATGGAAAAATGTTGTTTTTCAACTTGTGTGCATGTATACGCTTCATTTTGATCATGTGTAATTGATGTGTTGTAAAACACTTGCATTTATCCTATGTAAATTTTACATGATCGAATAGTTATAGAGGCATGTTAATTAGATTTTAGCTTCTATTTGATTAGTTTGAGTATTTGCAGGTCTTGGTGCCTTGAAGGAAAAAAAACGAGCTTAAACGAATGTGAAACGAGTAACTAGGAGCTTACAAGGAAATACAAGGACTAGAAAGTAAAATTCTAAAGATTTGTAGACTAGGAACGTCATGAGCTTGGGTGAGAAGCGCCTCGCGAATCGCTTGGAGATGTTTGTGTTTGACCAGAACTTGAATTGAGAACTTGAATTGAATTGACTGACTCTTTGGCCAGCTTATGCCGCGTCACGAGATGGGATGAAGGCTCCCTCGTGACTTTCCTACCACCCATTCGACAGCCTTAATGATTCCTTTCACTATTTAAACACGTTTCCAGCCATTGGGTCGCATCTCATTCATTCTAGACAAACCCCTAAACGATATGTGGAGCATATTAGCAACAGACAAGGTGCTAGGAGAAAGGATTAATCATTAAGTTCGAGTCTTTGAAGATCAAAGCAACCCGTTAATCAACTTGTGATTCTTTCTTTTTTTGATCTTGTTATTAACACTGTGTTTTATACTTTCTATGTTTTGCTACTAGAACTGTGATTAGAGGCTAAACTTCCATAGTCGCTTAGGTTTTAATGAATTGCTGACTTGTCTTTGACTTTCTATTTGACTTTTATCCATGTTTTATTTGAGATAAATTAGTATTGATTTGTTACTAAATTTGATCATGTATGCTACTGTTTGCTATGATTCATTGATTGGTTTTCATTATTAGTGTGTTTACAAAGAATAGATTCACCATAATCACATTAGAATCATTGGTTGGTTCGTGTTAATCTAGGTTGTTCTCATCATAACCCTATTATTAGAAATAATATTGGTAACTTAATCAATTAAAATCAGTAGACATAAGTGTGCATCCAATCCCATTGAATAGAGATATAATTTGGTATTGCTAGGGTTTGTCTCGTAGTTTTGGTCATTCGATAACTCAAGGTTCTTCTATTTATTCGTGTCTAGATGATTTTTTCGGTTTATCAATTTAAACTAGCTTCACATCTAAAAGTTTGTTAAAGTGTTTCTTTTTCAAAGTCTATAGTTGTGTAATTCAGGATCTTTAGTTAGACTCATTTCTACCTAGCATTTCATTCACTATCTGTTTGTGCGTCATAGATCGAGTCTTAGACTTTTGAGTGTGGGTCACATTCTTAGTGTCTAATTACTATATGATTTTTCCTCTCTAACGAGAGGGTGGGTAGGTCTTAAAATCAAAACTTGGTAATTGTTAAACTAGATGGTCTTCTGATGTCATTATGGATTCTTGCCTATGTGGTTTGTTCATCACAGTGATCACATTCTTGCTTGATATTTTCCCTAGTATTCGCCTTAGATTCATCTTAGTTAATTTAGGTTGTTAGTTAATTAAAAATCAAAATCAAAATCCAATTAATTTTAGCTAGTGATTTGGTTTAGGTTCAGTTTTAGAGTTCGCTAAATAAAGTCTTCAGGGTCTTGCTTACTATACTATGCCTGGTACATTTGTCATTCGTGTGTAGTTTTTAGGTAATTCCATCTTTTAAAATTTGGTCTGAATTTAAGTACACGTTCACATTCTTCAATAATACCGGTTTGATTATGTGTTTACACTCATTTTTTTACAAAATCATTGACAAAACATTAAAATAACATACCAAACCACTTCTCATGTCACCTAATTCTAGAAAATTGTGACCTTTGTTATTGTGGGATGGTGGTTTCAAGACCTTAGCTATGCTAAGTTCATACCCCAAATCACAGGTGTTATGGTGCTAAAGCACTCACAATTAGGTCCTTTAAACCTTGCATCATTTTGAAATGTTAAGGTAAAAGAATAAAATTACCTTATTTTCCTACTTCGTCAGCCTTTCCTATCTTCATATTTCTTTCATGAAATTTTGAGGGAAGCCATGTTGAAGCTCCAAATATGACACGTTACTATTCACCCTTAAAGTTAGTATATTATTATTTTAAAAATATGTTCAATTTATAAATATTTTATATATGTGTACACTTCATTATATTAAATTCAATATATATTATATATATATATGGGGTCACATACTTATTCGGTTTATAAAAAAATATTTATAGATTATGACATAAATTCGGGTATATTTTATATTAAAACATAGATAAAATATAATGAATATTCATGTTGCATCGAGGTGGGGATTGCAGCCGCTGTTGGCGACTAAAGGGTGGGTGACAAAGGAGGTGACATTTGGTGGTTTTCGATATAAGCAAAAGGGGGAAAGAGCTCAGAGAGATGAAAGAAGAAATTTGGATTTTAACTAAGGGGAGATACTAATATATTTTTTATTACTAGCGACATTATGGTCTTTTTACATAAACTTAACATAAAATAATAATAATAATAATAATAATAATAATAATAATAATAATAATAATAATAATAATAATATATAATAAATAATAATAATAATAATAAATATAATAATAATAATAATAATAATAATAATAATAATATAATAATCTTCTGAATGTTCAATAAAGCAACAACATTATGGTCATAGTTTTTATTCATTTTTGGATGTTCATATAACTTGTTGGGTTAATCGGTTCGTTCACGGATAACGCGGGTCGTGGAGTCAAGCATCAAGTCGGGTCACGGGTTTGACTAGGTTACGGGTCAAATAAGCAGCTAGGGAGACTGTTGACTGAATTAAGTGGTGCGATGCAATAGAAAAGGAGTATGTGGGCTTGTTCAATGCATGTTGTGTAGAAGAAGTCCATTTCTTTAGGTTTAGTTAGTTTTTTATTTTATTTTTTAAAGTCCGCATGTGTGGTTTATTGTATCCTATAAATTTGCTTTTGTTTACCGAATAACATTAACCTTTTCTTTTTGCCAAATACCGTAGCCATTTTCGTTTACCTCTGCAACTTTATATTCATATACGTATACATATAACTGTGTGTTGTGTGAGTGTGTCTTGTGTGAATGTAGAGTTTGGGGTCTGAACCAACATAACCGGCACTAAGATTATCTGCTTCAAACATTTGTTCTTTTTTAATTTGGATGTTGATTCTTTTTACTTTATCGTTCTTTTATCCAATGTTTGTACTTTAATGATGGTTCATATGTAGTTTCTGTATAGTTGTATGTGTGCATAGAGTGTTTTGTATGTAGGATTTGGGGATTATGATGGATAGTGCTATCGCAAAATCATAGACAAATGGATGGAACATGATTATGTACTACAGGTATGCTCATAGTTAACTATCTGTTATGTGTTAGTTTGTCTATTCTTTTGATTTTGAGATTAGTATAGTTGATTATGTACTTGATAACATAAGTAGAGCTTATGTACAAGGTGTGGCAGGTTCTATGATGAATATTTGCGAGAACAATGAAAGGTTGAAAAGAAATATAGGTGAGTCTGAGATTGAGAACAAGACTCCAACCAAGTAAACAGTAGTTAACAATATGTTGGATTTATAATTTCATCTCCTGGCGAATAATCTAGGTGCACTAATGCTTCTTGACAAAGGGCATCAGTCTACCGGAAGCCCAAAACACATTGATTTTTTATCAGAAGCCGCCTTCGATGGTAAAGATTATTGAAGAGGTTAAGGTTCTCGGCAACTTATGGATCCGGAACCAGTCAAAGGCCATAGCTCTAACATGGGAGGATTTGAAATTTTTTAAAGTGTAATTTTTATAGATAAGTTTGCTGTTTGCTGGTATGTAGAGTGTATTCTCTGGTGGAAACAAGTGTAATTTTTGGTGATTTGGGTTTAGCACTTCGCTTTCCCATGGGAATATTATAACTTTTTGTTCGTTCAAAAAAACAGTTTTTATGTTTCAACTCTTTTGTTTGTCATGGCGTCTAACAGTATCGTACTGGCACCGCAATGAACTATCACGATACATATTAAGTTTCGTCCGCTGGCGCGAGCCTAAGTTTGCACGGCGCCGCAATGCGCGAGTTGATTACCACTAGTTTAGTTTAGTTTATCATGTTAAAATAAATTAGCTAATCAAATTAAACTAATAACTCATTTCAAAATACACCCTTTCCTAACAAACCTGTTTACATGAAGGATAAATTCGATATATGTAAGATAAAGTATATAATAAATTTTGATATATAGGATATAATATATATATATATATATATATATATATGATAAATCTTAATGTGTATAGGATAAAATTTATCAAGGAAACATCATCTCCACCATCCAACTAATCTATAGTGGAGATTGATCACATACAAA
The DNA here is from genome assembly GCA_947069175.1 of Scalesia atractyloides. NCBI lineage: Eukaryota > Viridiplantae > Streptophyta > Magnoliopsida > Asterales > Asteraceae > Scalesia > Scalesia atractyloides. The sequence goes on from CAMTDV010001634.1 coordinate 43,987,485, forward strand.
AAAAAAATCAGAAATGTGATAGTGTGAAAAAAGGTGTAACAACTTCTCTCTATTTGTCTAACACAAAAATGTAACATGTTTGTAACTGTTACACAAACATTTCCTATAAAAATGTAACATACTTATTATGTCACTTCAAACTAAAAACTTCGCAATTCTAAAAAAAAATGTAAATTGTAACAGCTGAAGTTCAAAAAATATAACGCCGAATATTGTAACACTTCTCTCTCCTCTAACACGAAAAGTGTCACACTGTCAGAAAGAAATGTATGACAGCCAAAATGGCATGTTTTGTATCCCCATATTTGAGCTTCATTGTTTTCTTAACTCACCAAGGATTTCTCTATATAATTCAGCTATATAAGTACACACAAACTAGTTGTTTATACTAGCGGCACGTTTTGTAATTCGTTAACCATATGAAAACACACGTTTCGACGTATCATATTTAACTCGATGTAACCTACATACATGGTTCTAGTATTTGCTAGTCAGTAAGTGGGGTGGGGACTAGTGATTAATCGGGGATTAATCCAAAGTAATTAGAATTAATAGAGCTTAATTGTGATTAATGGGCGTCTAGACGGGATTACAAAACAAACGAAATCGAACTCGGGTTGGTTCATTTAGTGAGTGTTCCATTTAACTCCTAAACCACCATTACCTTTACATCAAACATATAACTACTCATATTTGTATGGTCGGATGAAACGTATTATATTTGACTCTACTTGTTTCCGAACACAATTTACGTCAAAACATAGACCAACAAAAACGTATGTAAATAAAAGCATGGAAACATATTATGTCGAAACGTGAATTTATATTGAAAGGTACCTTAAATAAGCACATGGTAAAACATTGTGCTTTTAAGGGCTAGAACTCAAGGGGTTGAAAATGACTATTTTGAAAGTTTAGGCTTGTTTTGGTCAGTGACAATATATATAGAGAGAGGATCATGAAAAAACTTTTTCTTCATGAGAAGATTCTAACAAAAAATTGATATTTGTGTAGAATTTTTTCTAGGTTTAGTTTATAGGGTTTTTGGTTTAATTTGTAGAGGTAAGGGTTTAGTTTTTATGGTTTAATTTTTGCATTTAGTTTTCAGTTGTTAGGGTTTGGCCTTTTCGATTTAGTTTTATAGGGGTTTAGAGTTTTAGGTTTTAGATTTTAGGGTTTAATAATGATTACATAGATTTTTCTCATAAAGTTTTCTCATGATTCATACCCCATTCACACACACACACACACACACACACACATATATATATATATATATGGGAGGAACCGGAGAAAAAGATCAAAAGTGTGAGAACAATTTTGGTGTTGACATGTGGCACTGGTGCTAACATACACCAAGGGCAAGATTTTCAAAAAACTCATGCACATGCAAGTAACTTTCATCTTCGACCATCTTTTTTAAACTCCTGTAACCTTTTTATACATTTTTTTTAAGATTACACCATAAAAATAGAGTGTTTTATTATCTTTCCAATGAGTATACTATTACTATACTTTTGAAAATAAAAAAAAATGACATGAACTAAGTGTTCATGATAGTGGGTGTTTTTATGGAGTTTTTGGAAAAACACCATGAAAAACATCCAAAATAAAAATGCCATAAAATCCTGTTCAGAAAAACAAACAAAATAATGTATCGAATTTAAAACGTCATCGTAAAACCTATTTTAGAAAAATACATGACAAAATGTCTACATGATAAAATGTCTGAAAAATACATAATGTATGATTGAAAACACCATAAAAACGTCATCGTAAAACCTATTCCTGAAAAAAAGACATGATAAAATGTCTGATTGAAAACACCATAAAAAACCTCGGTACAAAAAAATATCATAAAATTTTTGGTTAAAAACGCCATAAAAATACGGTAACATTCCGTATTTTTTAAGTTTTTCCCATTTTTTTGTTCGTATTATATCTTTAATCCTATGTAATTCAAGAATTCATCATAATGTATATTTTATATCATCCTTGTTTAATCATACTTGCATAATACGTAAATGTTTCGCGAATACGCATTTTAATTCGAAACCGAGCCATACATCGAGATCATATTTTATTTGAAATATTATTCATACATGATTTAATATTACACATTCTTGCATGCACTAAAAACACCCACAACCGTGCTTAACTATGCGTTTTGAGCACCAAATAACCAACAAAACAACCACAAGACCAAAAATGAAATTTCCCTCATCCTAACTCCTAACCAACTCATTTAAAACCCCAACCACTTATCACACTTATAAATACCAACCCCTAACACCTTCTAAACACTTTCACCACTTCTACATTACACTCAGAAACTCTTTAATCTTCCAATCTTCCACATTGGGTAGAAAGTATAAGAACAAAAATTATGAGTTTTGGTCTTCTTTCTTACAGTTTTCTTCTTGTTTTTCTTATACTCCTACCTTTTATAACCTCTAGGTACATTGCCACATGTTTACCAAGGTAAATGAAGTTGGTATACTACCATTTTCGAGGTTCAAGTGAGGATTTTTTGTTAAACTTTATAAACATATTCATCTTTACTATGTTTTTGGAACATTTTTGCAAAAAAAACCAAAAAAGAAAAGAAAAAAAAGTCACTAAAAGCTTCCGTGTTGAAGAGCTTGTGTTAAGGTTTTGTTCTAGAAACTTTAAAGTTCATATGCCTTCTCTTAAGTTCTTGTAAGTCTCTAACTGATCTCCAAGTCATAAAGCAAGTAAACCTACACCAAGCCTCCAATCTCGTAATGTTGGAAGTACTCGTCTAGGTGATACCTCACTTGGTTACATAGAAAATAGATAATTTAGTTATGTTCTTCATACTTGTTTTCATGAGCATCCGGATCATCCATGTGGTGATTTTGTGCAATGGTGAAAACCATGAGGTTACTAGATTACCCTACCTCTAATACATGACAAATACATGACTATAATATACCTAAAAATATACATATATCATACTTCCAAAAACCAAACCATAATATCAACTTAAACCATGGTTGAATGTTATGTATTAAAGTGGAAATTATCTTAGCTTTAGACTCCTTATTTTGGACTTCTAATTGGTGTAACACTCATGTACAACACAAACTAAAAATAGTGTCCAAATAAATATCTAGCCAAGATATGTTTTATGTATTTTCATACTTATAAGTTTTCCATTTATATTCCAATACTGAAATCCCCATACTCATACACCTTTGTTTACCATTTTAGGGTCAACTTTGGTGACTCCATTCTTTGAAACCGTTCATTCGCATTTTGTGGAAATCTTCACAAACCGTGAGTTCATACTTGACATATTTTAAGCTTTACACGCTATTTGGGTTGCAACATCTTTCTGTATTAAAAACACGATCACACATGCAATCAATCTTATGCAAACACTCAATCCTTAAACTTGCTTAGTTGTTATGTTATTTGTGTATACATACTAGGATAAATCTTATGCATGCGATCTATCATTAACTTTAAAAGTCTCCCTTAACATGTATAGCGCTATAGGATTAGCACACGACCATGTTTGTTGGGTCATTATTAAGTATTCAATCTTTATGGTCTTATTCACTTTGGTGATAAGGTTACATTAGTGTAAACTTTGTGTTGATATTTAGTCTTAAATGCTAGTATGATTATATGACTTTGTATACAATTAAGTAACATGTGGATTTGAGATTTTATTCATATATATGATATGTAGACAAACTAGTATGCTCACTAACATAATTTGTGTTGACGGATATGTTATACATGTTGCAGGAAATATTTGATGATGATTTCGAAAGTAAAGACTTAGGGTGGTTTAAATATTCACCTAATTATAATTTACGCATTTTAATATTGTTAGTTTTGAAATTCCAATCGTCGTACTTTCCATTTTCATGAACATTGTAAGCATGATTTAGTGAAATGAAATGAAATTTTAAATTTTAATTTATTGTGGCAAATTTAGTGTTATGTTGTCTTTGAGAAATCTATTACGTCTACCCTCGATGTTTTAGCCATCGATTGGGGTGTGACAGATTTGTACCAGAGCCATAACTATAATGAATTAGAAAAATTTGTCATGTTTGACCTAGACTATAGTTAAGAAAACCCGCACGAGTGTTACTTGTGCTTATTTGACCATTCTCGTATCGTGCTTAAAAATAGATAATTCTTTCTAATTTTCTTCGTATCTATCTTTTGGTCTCAAAAAATGGCTTTCCTAAGGCAAAACTATGCTATGACACGAAGACACTCGTATTTCACAAACGAAACGACCTTACCAAAATAGGAGTGAAACCCTTACTTTAGTGACAATTTTAATGTGCTAATATTTATTTTACGAAATTCAACCATTATGATAGGAGTTAATTCCTTACCTTGATGGAAAATTCTCTCAAGCCACTCTTGTGGAACCTTACCAACGAGTTAGGACGCACTTCGTTACCTCGATGGATAAGTACCAAACCACTTTTTGGAACGACACCACCAAGTTAAGAGTGATATCTATACCTTGGTGACTAGTCTAATTTCTCGATTATCAATCTCTCCAAAGTCTCGAACTTTCTATTTGATAAGGAACATATAGTAACCGGGAAGGGTGAATACCATTAATCTAAATTTCAGCGAGAGTATTCCACCTATTAAGCCAAAGCATGATTCCCGAAATCAAAAGAAACTTCGATTACATGGGATTAGTCTTAGTTCTTATCCGAAACATTCTAAGAACTATTCAAACCTCTTTTACACTTGTACTTATTTATGGATATTCAAGAAAAGCAACAAGACCTGCGAGTATGGTAAAGTAGAATTGATAATTATTTGGCTCTTCATGGTTATAAATGAAGTAAGAATGAACCCGCTTTGTATAACTGTATGTTAAGAAGAATATGAATTCTATCAAATGTCTTTATGTGGACGATATAATCTATACGAACATTTCTAACACTTGTATAAGTGAATTAAAAGAAATATGATTACTGAGTTTGAACTGTCTGAGATTGGGATTGAGGTCGTTCAAAGGGCACATTGAATTTCCGTATTTCAGGAAAAATACGCAAAAGATCTTCCAGCTAAGTGAAGTTTCGTATGATGGCATCTAAAGTGGTCTCCACACCAATGAACATCAATGAAAAATTTCAAGGCTTTAGCACACTTGGCTGAAGATATAAATTTATGATTATAGGAACCAACACTAATTTCTGAATTAATGGTTCAAAAATTTTTAACTTTCTTTGGCTATACGGCTACTTTTTGTTGAATAGAATAAAATGTTTGAAACCCGAATGGGCTGTGGTTCGTAATAGACATCATAATATGATATCGGTTGGGACACTCGCCGCAACGCGCCGGCATCCCCACTAGTTTATATAACTTATGTTTCAACCTTTCTCCTTTTAAAATTCATATTTTCTGTTAGTTTATATAACTAAATGGGAACATCCAAATTTTACCTAAATCTTCCAATTATGATAGTATTATCTCAACCCACTCTATGTTAACCATGTGTTTCAATCCCCTTTCCTTTTTCTTAGCCATTCATCATCGGTTTTCGGATTCTTAAACATATAGTCAATCATGATCTTACTTTCTTAGTTTATTGTTTATATTTTTTTAACCAATGAATTGTCTACACAATTTCAGTTACATTTTATCTTGAATATGTCCATGATTTGTATTCAATCCAACATCTCATCAACTTCTCGAAAGGCCTGGATCCGGCCATGTTCTTTCTTATAATGCCAATATGCTATATAACACGACGTGTGTTAATTCCTTTCATGCCTTAATTATTTTCACTTACAAGCCTTCTTGACTTTATAATATGCTACCTGTCGCTCTCCTCGAACCGGTGAATTCTTGCCCACAAACTTTCCTAAATAATCCAGTTTCTAATAATCACTCGCGTTACTCCATTTTGGTCACCTTGTTTTAAACAAAACCACAATTCTTTTTCTCATATACATATGATTATTATAGATGCCTCTTCGTTTTCACAAACGACGACCCCACCTAGTCAGTGATCTGTAATTGACTAGTAGTCGCCCTAATTAAGGAACACAAGCTAGTCAACCTACACGCCCTAGAGGTACCAACCGAAATGGTAACCCTCAACTTATTGCTAACTCTCCCACCGGTGACCCTACCAAACACCTTAGGACCAGGTTGAACAAACTAAAACTCGAGACCACCAATCGGAAACCAAACTTTTACAACCCCAACTATACTCATAGACCAGAAAACCCTGATAAAAGTCATTACTTAGAAAACTTCTCATTATATATAACTAGTAACTTCCATAATCCCACTCATACACCGTGTTGTTGTCACACCCCGATAAACCAATTACATTAGAGCCAGACATGATCTGACTGGTATCTTCATTGCACAGCGGAAGTTTGAAAGTATGCTAAGACTTCTAGAAAGTTGAACACCTGCTAAACCTTTGAATCCCAAAGGGGTTCTCCTATTCCAACTGTGCCATAGTTTAAAATCTGTAACCTGAGAAAGAAACATGCGAAAAATTAACAAAATGTTGGCGAGTTCTTAGCTTGTTTGAAAAAGATTTGAAAATCATGCATTTGAAAATCGGTTTGTGAGATCGTTGTATCCCAAAGCATTTGAAATGTCATTCTGTGTATCGCTATTAAAAATGCTTTCTGTTATGTTTGTAAACCAATGCATGTAATTGTCGTGTTCGTAAACCGGTAATAAAAATGTTTTCTGTCGTATCTGTAAAATGTAATTGAAATATTAGTATGTAGGATACCTATGGAATCTAAGGATCATTCAGTGTGTAGCTAATACACTGTCCCATGTGCCATAAGTAAATAACCAAACCGAGACAACTCTGACATCATAGGGAACACAAAAGCATTCATAAAGGGTTAACAAACCCGGAGTGGAGCATGCCTCAAACTCGATAGATCTATACCTCTTGCACCTTGGTCACTAAGTAATTAATGGTTACTCTTGTCATCATCCTACTTACGCACAATGATTTGTTATCATCTAATCCCATAGCTACATACCAATTGTTATAAACTTTGTATTCGATGTGTATGAACGGGCCTCGCCCTTTATATGTCCTCGTGCCTTGCACCCGTGTCATTGGGCCTAACCCATATTATCTTGTCATTCGTGTTATTAGGCCTAGCCCATGTTATCTTGTTATCCATGTTATTGGGCCCAGCCCATATCATTAATAAAATTGGGGCCTAGCCCCTAGTCATAAAAATCATGCAGGTTTCAAAAATGCGTATGTTCTTGTAAAAACTGGTATGTTTGGCATAAACTTATCAAAACCATTTGTCTTATCTGGAATACATTTGTAATATGGTTTAGAAATATATGATTTTCATTTATTGAAATATTTTATGCTTTCGCAAAACTTGCATGTCTTTCCACCCCCGAAAACATTTATAAAAATGTAAAACGGTGGGAAGTGGGGGTTATGAACTCACCTTGATATCCTTGTGCAAAGCTAGCTTAATTTGATTCCGTAATGTCATTCCAAGGACGTGAACTCGCTAGCGTGCAACTATAGCATTTCTATCAAGGAATCAATCTTATAAGTTTCTAATAAGACAACGTAGTTAAACTACGTGTCCGAGCTCTACCGAATCGTTAACGAACGATCCTAAAAAGGTGTTATTATCTTGACTTAGAATAACCAATCTAGGGTTCTTTGATCCCATGTCGGTGATAAATGCTAAGTTTTGAAAACACTTAGTTTCCAAAAATGTTTAGAATATATATTTTATATATTTAAATATAAATATACTTACGAAGTCGTGTTAGTTATCGTAAATAGAAATACGTAGATGAATAATGATACGACTCGCCGTAGTCTTCGTAGACGTAAGTATGTACATACAAGTATATACACATATATGCAAAACGTTACGTGTCTGAAATAAGTGTCTTGCTCTTGTTTATAATTAATAAAAATTATATAATCGACGGTTGTTATACTCTTACAATAAAGTGTCGTACTTCGTTTATACGTTTGAAATAACTATAAATAATTATAGGGAAAATGTCATAGAATAGTAACCAAGTTTCAAAAGTGTTCTAATTAGGTCACTCGTATCGTTTTTGTCTCAATTAGATAACTTAACATTCAAATCGAGTCATGTCTTTTTTTCCATGTGTTAAGAGAAAATGGAGCATAAGATGCTAGGGCCGGATTATATTAATATATGAAATTCTATTTATTAAAAATAAAAACACTTTAGTTACATTAAAATTGAAAAACCAAGTTAAAATCCACGTCATCACTGGACGTTAGCATCAAATGAAAGGGAAAAAAGAAACAAAAATTCGCATCACCACGGTTACCTGTGAAATTGATGAAAAAAACCCTTAATTTTAATAAAAAATGAATGTTAAGTGACCTGATTAGAACACTTTTGAAACTTGAGTGACCTAATTAGAACGCTTTTAAAACTTGGTTACTATTCTGCAAAGTTACCCCTCCGAATCGTCATCGTTTGAAACAAATATAAACCATTATATTTATTTAAATAAAAGTATCCGAATCATCGGCGTTTGAAATAAATATAAACATTATATCTATTTTATAAAAAATAATCGGATACTCGATGTTTGAAATAAATATAACTAATTATACTTACTTTGTAAAGATATTCGGAAGTATTCGAATTATCAACGCTCGAATTAAATATAAATAATTATATTTATTTTATGTGATTTTTGAACGCTAAAAGTTTGAAATATAACTTCCGAATTCCGACTTTTGAAATGAATATAAACAATTTTATTTATTTTATAAAAGCATCCGTGTTTCGTTAACTAGTAAAGTGTATTCGACGATTGATCTAAGCTCGTCCCCATGAGTTATAAAGTGTCGCCAATAAATATATCCTTATGTTTATTCTCATAAAACACTTTGATTTCAAGATACGTGTTGTTTTAAAAAATACACGTTTCATATTAAAATTTTTTACAAAAAACGGGCAGAATTTCTATGTTTTTAGACGATCCCGACTATGCAAGTTGTTGATATATTTTCAAAACGCAACATTCAAAACAACTATATACAACTTTCGTCTTATTTCAAATATGCTTTTTTGATGATTACAAGTCCAAATTAAATACATTTTGTAACGTGTCGATTCGGTTTGTGTCTAAAATAATTATATGTATTACGTACGCAAGATATTTAACCAAAACCACATATAAGCCCAATGATTTTATTTTTCTTAACGATTGGTTAGTGAGTTCGAATTAGAGCTCGATGTCGCCTTAAAACGGAAATTAAAATAATTATTTATTAACTTTGCATTAATATTATTTACCAAGGTTAGCGTTGACCGGTTGACCCGAACGGAACCTGACCCGTTGACCGGGTTCGGCCGTTTTGACTGATTGACCAGGTTTGGCCCGAACTTTAACCGTCTAACCAGTTGATCGAGCACCAAAACTGAGTCGGAGACGAAGTTTGACCGATGTTGACTCGGGTTGATCGGGTTTAACCCGTGTTAATCTGTTAACCATGTCTGGCCCAAACCGAACCCGAACCTAAACAGAACCATCTTGAACCAAGACATGAACCGAAACTAAACCACCCCTTCCACACCGTTGCCGCCGGTACCACCCTCATTGCCGCTGCCGCCGGCCGACAGTTCTTCGCCGTGAACCCGTCACCAAAACCACCACACCATCGTCACCTTAAACAACCACAAACTGGCCGGAAATTTGTGGATCTAACTGGATCTAAAAAGAAAACAAAAGAAAGGAGATCTAGGGGTTTACTAGGGAACGTCGGCGGCTGCCAAGGTTTCTGCCATCAACGTCGCACCTCGCCGGAAAAAAATGGCAACGGCGTCGCCGCTGAGCCGCGCCCACCGCGCCACCGCAGAGAGGTGGCCAGCCTTGGTCCCTCCCCCGTCGACTCTCTCTCTACCGTCTTCTCTCTCACTTCGTTCTCTCTCTCTTCGTTTTCTCTCCCTGCTCCCGCCGTGCGCCACCACTAGAAGGGTGTTGGTCGACCGTTTGATTGGGGAAGATGGGTGTTTAAGGGGGGTATACGGGGGTTCCGCCGTGAAGTGTCATCAAAAACCTCCACCACTGCCGCCATAACGGCGGCCGTCGTCCGTCGTCACCGGAGCTCCGCCGTGGTCGGCTGTGGTTTGTTCGCCAGATGAGAGCACAAGAGGGAGAGTGCAGGTGGTGTGCTAGGGTTTGTGAGGGGATGAAATGAAGAGAGAAGGTTATAAAGGGGTATACTATACTTAGAGCTTTGAATGGGTTGGGCCTAGGCCAATTAGCGCGTAACCAGTCTCGTGCGGCAAAAACGTGTTTTTAAAACCCGTTTTCATTCATGAAATTCGTTAAAAGTCGTATAAAGTTTATTTAGGGTCGGAAGTGCTTAAAATTATGTCGGGTGCCGATGTTTTTCCGCGTTTGTTTATCGGTTGCGTTAAAATTGCGAAAATGCCTTGTTTGTCGTTTCGAGTCTGTTTTCCAAACCGGTTTCAAATGTGCGCTTTAAAATTCGAAAACCGAAGCTAACGAAGCTAAATATCTCATAATTTACTAGTATCATGATGTAACTGAATCCGGTGCTTCTGTTTCGTTGTTAATTGTCGGTGTGTTCTCGTTTCCGCGTAGCTCCCGCGTTTGTGCTCTCGTCCGGTGTCGATTCGCTTAAAGTTCAAACGCGCGCTAAAAATCCTGAAATCGTCAAATCGCGTAACGTGAATAAAGTAGACGTTCCTAGGCTTTCCAAAGGCCTAATTAAGTTAATTTACGTCTAATTACGCTACCTATTATTGTTTTAATGTGTGTTATTCCGTAACTAAATTCGAAAATTGTCGGTTGTCACAGTTGTTGTACACCAAATGTCGTACCTATGGTCATTTAGCTGGAACCATCACAGTACCACCAAACTACCACTCAACCAAATCTTATGCATAATATCTATCATTAACATTAAAAAGTTTCCCTTAACATGTATAGTGCTATATGATTAGGACACCATCTTGTTTGTTGGTTCATTGTTAAGTATTCAATCTTTACGGTCTTATTCACTTCAGTGATAAGGTTACCTTAGTGGATACTTTGGGCTGATATTTAGACTTGCATGCAAGTATGATTATATGAGTTTGTGTATAATTAACATGTGGATTTGAGATCTTATTCATACTTATGATATGTAGACAAACAAGTATGCTCATCGACATAATTTATGTTGATGGATATTTTATACATGTTCTGGGAAATATTTGATGATGATTTCGCAATAAAAAACTTAGGGTGGATTAGATACTCACCTAATTTTGATTTATGAATTTTAATATTGTTAGTTTTGAAATTCCAGTTGTCGCACTTTCCATTTTCATGAACAATGTAATGTTTGCTTTAATGAAATGAAATGAAATGAAATTTTGAAATATAATGTATTGTCGCAAATTTATTGTTATGTTGTCTTGGAGCAATGTATCCACCATCGGCTGTGGTGTGATAAATATTTAACTCAGAAAACCCCATGAAAAAACTAGCTGAAATCGCCATAAAACACCCGGTTAAGAAAAACACCATGAAAAAACCTCTTGATAACGCCATAAAAACACTCGGTTCCAAAATCGCGTAAATACCACAGTGAAAAATTCCTGAAAAAACAAAGTTGAGAACGCCATCCGATTCATTTTTTTTAAAGTACACCAATAGTATACTTGTTGAACTGATTTAAAAAAGCTATATTTTATGGTGTATTTAAAAAAAATAATCATGTATAAAAAAGTTATGGGCATTTAAATATGATAGGGGAAATGGTATGTGATTAGCATGTGTACCCTTATTTCGATCTTCCCATTTTACCCTCCCTAGTGGTTCTAAGGTTCCTAGCATTTACAAAAATGTCACTGCATCAATCTTAGTCATAAACCACAAAGATCTTGTGGCTGAAAATCGTTCTCAGAGTTTTCATGCTTTTACCCGTGTTTTCTCCAGAACCTACGCGAGAACTAGTGTGAACACCCCCATATTTTGTAATTAAAGTGAAATTCCATTTAACAGCATTTATATCCTTGTTCTGTTCTTCAAATACTTAATTGCTACCACCCCCATGACAACCGCCGCCACCGCCTACACACCGCCGCCGATCAGCGTTAACGCATCACCGCTGCCACCATCAAGACACCACCGCACCTCCACCGTGACAACTACTTCGACGAAAACTCCTCCGACGACAACTCATCCGATGACGTTCATATATTTGCTCATAAGTCACCACTACGATAACTAATCCGACTCGACCTTATACGATTACTTAGTCGAATACATCATTTATTCGGTGATTACAACAAATTACATCCTTTTATTACAATTACCGATTCCTATTCTATTACCAATTTCTGTTACCAACTCCTACTGTAAGTGTCATTATACTCTTTTTTGTCCGATTATATTGTTATTTGTCATCTACATAAAATACACATAATTTCACTTGTAACCCCTTTTCTGATACATATGGCATCTTCTAATTCATCACATATATACCCTCCTCGTCAATCTAATGATGACATTAACAAAGTTATGTCAACTTCAGCGAATAAAAGACCTTTTTTTATACCATACCCTTGAATCTATGTCTACAGCAGAAAATGTCACTATAGCTGTTGTAGCTGAACACTCAGTTTCCGTTGACACTACTTCAACATCTACTACTACAGCCCCCACGAATCTGGACCAACAACAATTACAATTTATACGATACGAGACTAAAGGTAATATACAAAAGTAGTTTTTACATGCTTGATGACTCTAGATTCCTATATTAGTGTTTATTTATCATTGTTCATTGTTTCTTTTTCTAGTTTTTACATTCTTGATTACTCTATGTTACTATCATTGTTTACTTAACATTGTTCATTTTTTTTGTTTACCTGCTTGATCAATACAACGATCATGCACATGTGCATTATGTTGATAACACTCATACTCGTCACCCAGTAAACTGATAACCATCATTAACATGAACATGCACATGTGCATCACGTTAACAACACCACATAATCATAACTGATCTTACCGTTAACCATCAATTCATAACTGTGCACATGCGCATCACATTGACAAAACCTTATAATCATCTCCCTATAATCATATGTTAACCATCAACACATTCCCATGCACATGTGCATCACATTGATAACACCCGATAATTATCACTGATAAACTATTGACCCCCTATAATCATCATCGATAAACTACTTGTTGACCATGTATACATCATTGACCGTATAAACATTGTGCGTACCATGCCATATATTATTAATTATGATATTTATATCCTCTTTTTATTCATTTTATTTTTTGTTTATATATAGGAACAATTAAGACTAGCGTGCATTCTTCACCTAGTGGCACACCATATTGGATACCTGATGTTGATGCTTGATGCTTAATACATCCCTACTGTAAATAGAACGTTTAATCACTAGGAGGACGTTGTGAAGATGTACAACACTTATGCTACAAAATCTGGATTTTCCACACGCATTGGCATATCAAAGAACAAAAAAATACTCGAACAATCCAACATTGAGCATTGTACACATTGGTACATATTATGTTCAAAAGAAGAACAACCAAAAAAATACTTAAACTACTTATAAATTGATTATCACTTGTTTTTTGTTTACATTCCTTGTTTAGACTTATCTTTTATCCACTTAGCGGTGTAATATTCATTTTTATCATGACCAATTAATATATATTACTAATATGTCCATTGTTTCAACATCATGCACATGTGCATTAAAGGTGGCATGCATTTTCAACATTGAAACCATACCATCTAAACTTATCGATACACAATTTTTAATGTTATTATTTTTTAACTACATGTACTCCATTTTCAACCCACCTATTATACATTGAAACGTATACATTATGCATATGTGCATTGCCACCATATACTATGTCAAACAACATTATACATTACTACGTCTACGTTATGCACATGTGCATTGCCAACATAAACTATGCCACACATTATATCACATCAATAGGTACTTGTACATTTCCAATATATACTATACCAAACACCAAACACCATATAACATTGTAAGCTACATGTCCTATACCTAACACCAAAATATGTTACCACTATGCATAATAATATATAAATATGTACACGTGCATTGGCAACATAAACATTTACGTCACATCAATAGACACTTGTGTATTTCTAACATATACTATACCAACAACCATATAAAATTTGAAAACATTGTAAACTGAATATAATCATTCGAAAACACATCATATATCACCACCATGCATACTAATTCACCATATCCACTACGTATACTAATTCACCATATGCACATGTGCATTTCCAACATATACTATACCATATTATATCAAATTACCAAATTAACGATGAACGTTCAATAAACAAATATAACTTACCATTAAAAAATAACTAACATATAAACCACCATAAAAAACAACCATAATTTTCAATATAGCACCGTTCTATCCAACTTTCTTTCATTAATGTTTTCCACCATCTCATCACCCTTATCGTCCATCACATCGTGCTTTCGTCTACTTGTCCTATTCCTTGTATTTTTTCTCATGTCGTAACTGCACATGACATGAAAGAACATCATTCAACATGAAAGTAACAACTAGATGCACATGTACGTATACTACCAATTGCATCATCGACTAATAACCAACGTTTTTTGGCTTTTCACTTAACACTTTTGTATTCACCTTCCTTATCATCTGGCAGTTTTGTTGGCCCTTCGTCATTCGAACTCAACACAAATATTACTTTCTTCGATCTCAACACAAATATTACTTTCTGCGCTTTCTTTTCCATTCTTTTTGTCTAATATAATCAAACATGCAAATTCAATTAATATGTGCATTAAACTCTTTTTTCATCACCATAAACGATATGCACATGTTCATCACATATTATTGTCATTATGCACTTGTGAATCAATATGCACATGTTCATCACATATTCTTATAATGATATTTAAAATCAATCAATATGTAAAGTTCAAGTTATGTGCTCAAATTCAATGTGCACATATGCAACACTTTAAACAACAACATCAACAGAATCTAATTACACAAAATCTAATACACGTATATTAAACAAAGCTGCTCATGTTCGCTATGCACACGTGCATCACATGAAACAATAACACCGTCATATCCTAATTACACAAAATCACATATCTTACACAAAACTGCTCAAGTTCACTATGCACGTGTGCATTACCTAAAACAACAACACCAACATACTCGAATTACACAAAATCATCTACACGTATCCTAAACAAATCTGCTCAAATTCACTGTGCACATGAATGATATTATTAACATTATTTGGTTCACATGTACATGCTAGGTCTACTATGGCACTATATAAGTCAGTGCAATAGCATAGTAAGCATAGTTTGACCCTGTCAACAACTTGAATCACATTCATAAAAATCATTCATAGAAATCAAAATTACCGATAACAACAAATATTAGAACTATATATATATATATATATATATATATATATATATATATATATATATATATATATATCTACTAGTAATAATCTGGTTATAATAGGAGCCTTACCGAGTGTTAGAGGGCGTGATTAGCGACTAGTTGAGATTTGGTAGAGATATACAATCAGTGGTTAATACTCAGACGAATATGATTTTTGATTTCTAGGTCATTGTTAGGGATAGAATTTTATTGCTTCTGGATCATGAATCCTTCATTATGCCTGGATCACGGATCCTTAGAATTGGGCGCAGGGAAAATAAGGATTGAGGATCCTCATTATTATTTTCTAAACTAACAATTATTCCCAATGTCTCTTGAACTTGTATCGCAGGTATTTTCAGAGGAGACTTGTTCACAGCGGGAATCTCGCAGGAATATGCCTTATTTCACACGTGCAAATGAGGAACGTGGACGTTGTGAGATCGTGGATGCATGGCGAGATTTTTGGATAGTTAGTTATATTTTTAGCTAATATAACCGGGGTGTTGAGCTCATTTAGGAAACACTGGCACTTTTCGAAACATAACAACACTTCTGTTCTTCTCTCTCGCAAACACATACACTAGATTACATTGTACCGAGCTCGATATCATCCAAAGTTGTAATTGTTATTGTGCAATATAGTTGATAGTGATAGTTTTCACTATCCGAGGTTTTTATGCCGGCGATCTACTAGTAATCAAGGGCTTTTCCTCGTATAAATCTTTGTGTTCTTCGTTAACCATATTCTTAATTTGTTCATACTATTGTTCATTGCATTAAGCACTCAACCTCACATTCAAAGTTTGGTTATATTATCCTTAATCAGATTTTTGACCAAAACAGTTTGGCGCCCACCGTGGGGCAATCGGTGCTTCGATTCTAAAATCCATATTCATTTCATTCATTTTCATCCATTCTTTTCAATTACATGGCTTCTCAAGGAAAATCCAGTTCAAGTGCCATGCCGGCGGTTACCACATCTCAGCCTAGTGCATCATTGCCACCCATTCCTCCTGCATATCAGAAGAATGTTGAGAATCCTCAGAAGAAAACTACACCTATGAAGGGATACATGGAGCAACAGGACAAAACCAACCAGAGGATCCTCAGGGAGATTGATTGTCGCACCCCGACCCGCAGCGGAAAAGGTGATCGGGGCATAATTGGGTTATCATCAAAGCTCATGACATTTATTATATGTTTCATATTCATTAATACAATTTAATGGAAATTTACAATAAATGATACAACATGTTCTAACTATCAGTCTAAGCTTCTTGTTTCTCTTCTAAGGCATATCCTATGTTTTCCTTGCTTCAACCTGTCCACCTGTATCATGTGTAAAAAGGTTTTTGGATCAACATAATGTTGGCGAGTGAATCCTATGGAAAAACATTTGAACGAGTTTATCCAATTGATTATAAATAATGTGCATACCTCATATGAGTAAATGTAGATGTAAATTTATTCACACAACACATAATATTGAATATTGAACATACAAACACCAATGATAGTTTTGAGGCACGCGTTGTTCTCGTCTCACACGAGGAACTGATGGGCCTAATAAATGAGTTTTGAGGCACGCGTTGTTCTTACGAACTGATGGGCCTAATGTATGAGTTTTGAGGCACGCGTTGTTCTCGTCTCACACGAGGAACTGATGGGCCTAATAAATGAGTTTTGAGGCACGCGTTGTTCTTACGAACTGATGGGCCTAAATAATTTGTATGCAACTTTGACAATATGAAATACATCACAAACAAACAATAGTTACATTCTAATTTAGTTCATATAATGGTATAGCACGAATTTGCATAAGAGAATTAGTTTAAGCGACACATGATACACCCCAAAACATGAATAAAAAAAAGGGGAGTTTGTAAGAATTCACTCACATTGGGTGCGTTCGGTTGATGACGTTGAATGCACGCGAAATGGTGTTAACCACGAGTGAAATTAATCCTAGATAAATCGCATAATGGTTCGGTAAGTAAACGGGTTTTATGAATCTATTTTAGTAGGATTGTTGGGTGTATTTTTGTGAATTTGAGGCTATTTTCTAACCTTAACAATGTTATTTTTAAATATTTATAATTGATTTTTAATTAAAATAATTAAATAAAATAATAAAAAAAATATTTTATTTTTGCTACAGTAATATTGACCGTTGACGTTGACTGACTGTTTGACCGGTTCAATGGCATTTTGTTGTGCGCCGGGTGAGGCTCGAACCCGAGACCTCCCGTACGCGTGCACGCAGCTCTACCAACTGAGCTACGTGTCTAACCCGTTATATATCCGATTTTAATTACATAAATACATTAATTAGGATTTAACAGAAATTCTTTATTTTAAAAATGAATTATATCTGGCGAAACGGCGCGCTCCACAGGTCTCGAACCCGGGACCTGTGGGTTTAGCGGACACACACTCCACCGCTGGACTGTGTGTCGCACTTGATTATTAACTCGGTTATCAATATACTTAACATATACTCAAGGCGACTCCGGTTCAGTTTGCTAAAAAAGGATTTTTATCAAGGCGGCGTGTGTGAAACCGGAATCGAACTCGTGACCTTAGCGTTAAAAGTGCACACAGTCCACCGCTGGACTGTGTGTCTAACCCGTTAAATAACTTGATTTTAATTATACTTAACCATTACCGAAATGTCGTCTTCTTCACTGTTTTAACCGGAAGTGACGACTAACTGGTTAAAATGTTGATTTAAGTTTCTATAGCGTTTAATGATCAATTACAAATGATATAAAAGTAAAAAGGGAAGGAATTAGGCGTGAGATGTACCGACTGGTTTTACTCTGTTTTCCGGCAGAACTCCGGCGACAGAAACTTTTTTTCCGGCGACAAGTTTCTTGCAGCAGGGAGTCTTCCGAAAGGTTACAAAGGTTGTGGGTATCTTCGGTGAAAGTTTAGGGGGTTCAGTAACCTTGGAGATTACTGATACGGTTTTCCGGCGAGTGTAATAAAAATTTCCGGCGAGTGAGTCTTGTGTTTCCGGCGACTAGCGTTAAAACAGAGAGCGAGAGATGAGAGTATGGTTTAGAGGTGTGAGAGTGATGAGATGGGTTGTGCGGTTTAAACACCTTGCGGACGTCGGTTATTTATAGGTGTTTTCCGAACCGAATCGAGTCGGTTCCAAAGGTAGGTTCATGATTGGCGTAAACACGGAAAGGAATCACAATTACGCGTCCCGGTCAATTAGGATTCGTGAAAAAGGAAGGATTACAGGCTGTACGCGTGAAGTTCTTTTGGGCGGCAAATTTGACTTCCTAACTTGAATATTTGAATTAATTGATTCTCTTCATTAACAGAAAATCAATGTGGCGGAGTGGTCTATGATGTGTGAGTTAAGCGTTTGGCTGAACCGGCAGGGACCCGAGTTCGAAACCCGGCATGAGTAAATCATTTTTATTTTGTTATTTTTATCAGTTTTTCAAAAACTAAATATATATCCCCGCATAATAAGTGATTACGGATCGTTTAAAATTATTTTGGGCATTTAATTCGCAACGAAAAATTTGACTGACTGTTCGGTTGATAAACGGAGCGGGTTTGGTAAATCCGTTTTTGACGGATGTTACAGTATCCCCTGCTTTTTAGAAATTTCGTCCCGAAATTTAATTAGGGAATATAATTGACTAAAAGAATGATGGTGTTGAGTTTGCCGGTTACATTTTTAGAAGAAAATTAGGGTTTAGGTTTTTGTTTGAGGCGGTAACGTTCCTTGTAAAGGTTAAGTATCCTAATACAGGAATCGCTTTTTGTTGCCTACTGTATAAGTTTTGTTAAGCAGGAATGATTCGCTAAAATGATAACATGCATAAGAGTTTGAATATGCTTAGGGTTATTTCCTAAGGCAAAAATTCTACAATCTACACAAATAAACACAACAACTAACAATCGTATCCACATTCTGATAGCATATATGTTTGAATGGTGATGGTTCCTCTCTCGCTTGTTATGATGGAGAGGTTAGTTTATGTAGAAATGGAACACAATCCAATTTCTTTAAATAGTGAGATGATGTAATTGTAACACAAATTTCAACCAAGGCAATAATAAATCCTACATGGAACATCTCATAACCGCCTGATAACGCCTCTGATCCTTTGGCAAGAATACTTATATATAGGAAGTACCAGCGGCGTATCCACCATATTCTTGTCAAATTTTCCTTGGTTTTATCAGTGAATTATGATTAGTTCTATGCGACTCTACAACATAAACAACACAACAACCAGCGCTTGAGTCTTAATTCTGATAGTATCCGTGTTTGACAAAACCTCTCTCGTTTAATATGATGGAGGGGTTAGTCTACGTAGAAGTGAGACACAACTCAACTTCTTTAAATGATGAAACTGAAATATGCCATGAAGTATGATGATATGAATAATGAGTATAAAACAAACTGAACTAGTAATTTGCATTAAAATTTCTTGGGTAAAATTCCAACTGAGATACATGAAAATCGGGATAAAAACTAAGTGATTGGAGTTGAATCTTGATTCTTGGTGAGAGAAGGCTAGTTAAGTGGTTGGTTTGGTCCGTTAACATCATCTTCAACAGGATTGGCATTGATGTTATAAACTCTTCCCCTTGCTGGCGGTGGAGCTGGATTTGCTTGGTTTGCTTGGTTAACTGGGTTTGCCTGAGCTTGGGCATTTATGATGTTAACCAAACGAGGGCACATGTTTCTAAAATGGGTAGGGTCGCCACAATTGAAACAAGCTCGAACATATGGGTACATGGGGTATTGAGGTTGTTGATATGTTTGGATCATGGGTTGAGTAGGGGTTGAGGTTTGGTTTTGAGGGGTGCGGAAAACGTTGCTCAAATGACCGTAGCGTCCACAATTCGCACATAGTCGACAGGGTAAGGTAGATGGATGGTGATAGAAACAGGTGTTGCATTGAGGGTGAGGTCCAATGTAAGGTTTCTTGTTTGGGTAAGTTGAGTTGGGTGCTACTTGAGCGTTTGGGATAGTTTGAGGAGGTACAACTTGTGAAGCTGGTTGGTTACGTTGGGTGACGGCGAAGATTTGCCCATCACGTTTTCTCTTAGAAATAGGTGGTGTAGAGGATTCGGTTCGGGTGGAGTTTGAGGTTTCGGTTGATGCTTTATCCTTCTTCTTCTCCTCTTTGAAATCTTTATTCCGGATTCGGTTCTCGGTGAGCGCGGTTGCTAGCTCCATTGCTGCTTCCAAAGTTGCAGGCGAGGTGCTTATTACAGGGTCTTGAATTTTTTATGGAAGACCACGAATGTAGTGCTCGATCAAACGGTAGAGGGGAGTGAACAAGTTGGGAACCATTTGATTTAACTCAAGGAATCTCTTGTTGTATGTGGTGTGGTCGCCTTCCTTTTGTTTCAAAGCATGGAACTCATCCTCCAATTTCTTGATTTCACTTCTTGGGCAAAACCGTCTTGTCATGATTCCCTTCAATTCTTCCCAAGTCAAGGTCATAGTTTCTTCAACACCTCGTTTGGTCTTTTCTGTATTCCACCATGTGAGTGCCGTTCCAAGTAAGCGACCGGTAGCATAACGCACTTTGCGATCATCGGGGCAATCGCAATTTAGAAAAGTGTTCTCCATTTCTTCGAACCAATGGAGGAGAGCGGTGACACCTTCAGTACCTTCGTATTTTGGAGGATCGCAGGATTTGAAATGTTTGTAGGTGCATTTAGTGACTGAAGGATTGATAGTGTTTTGATCTTCTTGTTGAGTTGGGTTAACGGAATTAGCGGTAAGGGCTTGTTGAACTTGAACTACGATGTTGGGTATTACGGTCGCCATTTGCTGAGCGATTTGGGTAGCCATGCGTTCACGGGCTTTTCCTGCTCTCATTTTCCTACGAGCGAGGCTAGAAGACATCTACAAGGAATACATGTCAAGAGTATGAGTTGAATGCCTTTGGGATCGTGGGTCGTGTTTGGGATTGAACGTTCATAAAATAATTATAGAAAAATAACTCTACTACATCCATAGGATGTCTTGGGCTTTGCTCGCTGTTAGGCCCGTCATGCCGCCATACTTTACCTGTGTAATCATGTGGGCCCCATGAATACCGGTTTTTCATATGGTTCGCATGGTTTCTGCCTGATTGCGTACACAAAACCCGGAGAAAATCGAGAAATATGTATACAACGTGTGATATTCGGAATGTGTCCAGGTGTAGACACGGTGACATCTCAAAGGGAGGTTAGTTCGAACGACGTTTGGTGTGGCATGCTTGGCCTAATAGGTCCGTCGTACTCTCATCGTTAGTCCCCAGGTAGGCAAACTGGTCCGTTATTTTGGATTTATACGAATGCCAACCTAGACAGGACGTTCCGACTACCGGTACTTGTACCCTTCCAGTTACTACATGCCCGTCGCAGAACTTACTTTGATGAGATTTGAAATTTGCATAAAATCTTTGGATACTGAGAGTATGAAAATAAATTGAATACATGAACATCGATATATGTATATATGTATAATGAATGAGCATGTATGTTTGACTGAAATGTAAACAAATATGAAACAAATAAATATCACAAGTTTGTATGTAACCACCTAATCAATTTAAAATTTAGGCAGACTATAGTATAGGCTCTAAGGGTCTAATAACCTATCTATATCCCTATAGTCATGGCTCTGATACCAATCTGTCGCACCCGACCCGCAGCGGAAAAGGTGATCGGGGCATAATTGGGTTATCATCAAAGCTCATGACATTTATTATATGTTTCATATTCATTAATACAATTTAATGGAAATTTACAATAAATGATACAACATGTTCTAACTATCAGTCTAAGCTTCTTGTTTCTCTTCTAAGGCATATCCTATGTTTTCCTTGCTTCAACCTGTCCACTGTATCATGTGTAAAAAGGTTTTTGGATCAACATAATGTTGGCGAGTGAATCCTATGGAAAAACATTTGAACGAGTTTATCCAATTGATTATAAATAATGTGCATACCTCATATGAGTAAATGTAGATGTAAATTTATTCACACAACACATAATATTGAATATTGAACATACAAAACACAATGATAGTTTTGAGGCACGCGTTGTTCTCGTCTCACACGAGGAACTGATGGGCCTAATAAATGAGTTTTGAGGCACGCGTTGTTCTTACGAACTGATGGGCCTAATGTATGAGTTTTGAGGCACGCGTTGTTCTCGTCTCACACGAGGAACTGATGGCCTAATAAATGAGTTTTGAGGCACGCGTTGTTCTTACGAACTGATGGGCCTAAATAATTTGTATGCAACTTTGACAATATGAAATACATCACAAACAAACAATAGTTACATTCTAATTTAGTTCATATAATGGTATAGCACGAATTTGCATAAGAGAATTAGTTTAAGCGACACATGATACACCCCAAAACATGAATAAAAAAAAGGGGAGTTTGTAAGAATTCACTCACATTGGGTGCGTTCGGTTGATGACGTTGAATGCATGCGAAATGGTGTTAACCACGAGTGAAATTAATCCTAGATAAATCGCATAATGGTTCGGTAAGTAAACGGGTTTTATGAATCTATTTTACTCGGGGGCCTCCGGTTCATTTCAAAAAAAAGGATTTTTATCAAGGCGGCGTGTGGTAAAACCCGGGAATCAAAACTCGTGACCTTAGCGTTAAAAAGTGCACACAGTCCACCGCTGGACTGTGTGTCTAACCGTTAAAAAAAACTTGATTTTAATTTACAACCATTACCGAAATGTGCCCTCTTCACTGTTTTAACCCGGGAAAAAGTGAGACCTAACTGGTTTAAAATGTTGATTTAAGTTTCTATAGCGTTTAATGATCAATTACAAATGATATAAAAGTAAAAAAGGGAAGGAATTAGGCGTGAGATTTTACCGACTGGTTTTACTCTGTTTTCCGGCAGAACCGGCGACAGAAACTTTTTCCGGCGACAAGGTTTCTTGCAGCAGGGAGTCTTCCCAAAGGTTACAAAGGTTGTGGTATCTTCGGTGAAAGTTTAGGGGGTTCAGTAACCCTTTGGGGATACTTCGGTTTTCCGGGGAGTGTAATAAAATTTCCGGCGGTGAGTCTTTTTGTTTCCGGCACTAGCGTTTTAAAACAGGAGGAGGGGATGAGAGTATGGTTTGAGGGGGTGAGAGTGTGAGAGGGGGGGTGGGTTTAAAAAACCCTTTCGGGCGTCGGTTATTTAAAGGGGTTTTCGAACCGAATCGAGTCGGGTTCCAAAGGAGGTTTTTGTTGGCGTAAAAACCGGGAAAAGGGAAACACAATTTCGCTCCCGGTCAATTGGATTCGTGAAAAAGGAAATTAAAGGTTTACGCGTGAAATTTTTTGGCGGAAATTTACTTCCTAAATTGAAATTTTTTGAATTAATTGATTCCTTCATTAACAGAAAATCAATGTGGCGGAGTGGCTATATGGTGAGTTAAGCGTTTGGCTGAAACCGCAGGGGGCCCGAGTTCGAAACCCGGGTGATAAATCATTTTTTTTTTTGTTATTTTTTTTAGTTTTTTCAAAAATAAATATTTCCCCGCATAATAAGTGATTACGGGCGTTTAAAATTTTTTGGGCATTTAATTCGCAACGAAAAAATTTGTGATGTCGGTTATAAAGGAGGGGTTTGGTAAATCCTTTTTGAGGATGTTACATTGATGAAATGAAGAAGCAGAAGAAAATGGAGGATCCTCTCCACTGATACCCCGGTCACTGGATTTTGCTTTTTCCAGCATCAACGATCCAATACCTCAAGGATCCGTGTACAGGGCAAGGATCCCCAACATCAGCGGATCATGGGATGACCCAGGCTCAAGGATCTCTTTCAAGTTCAGGGATCCCACTTCCAACCCCGGGGCATCCCCCCTTCAACGGGATCATAGGAGTCATGGGTCCCCAAGGATCCTTCTTGAACAATATCAAGGTCCCCATCCCAATTCAAAAATCCGTTGTTTCGGATAAGGATCCTTAGGGAGTCAAAAACCCTCCCGGAAAATGAAGTTTTACAGGGGGTTTATTCCTATCAGACATTGTTCATTTGGTCCAATGTTCTCTGAAATACTACCTTTGGACCATTCCACGATACCGGTGATTCGCTAAAATGATAACATGCATAAGAGTTTGAATATGCTTAGGGTTATTTCCTAAGGCAAAAATTCTACAATCTACACAAATAAACACAACAACTAACAATCGTATCCACATTCTGATAGCATATATGTTTGAATGGTGATGGTTCCTCTCTCGCTTGTTATGATGGAGAGGTTAGTTTATGTAGAAATGGAACACAATCCAATTTCTTTAAATAGTGAGATGATGTAATTGTAACACAAATTTCAACCAAGGCAATAATAAATCCTACATGGAACATCTCATAACCGCCTGATAACGCCTCTGATCCTTTGGCAAGAATACTTATATATAGGAAGTACCAGCGGCGTATCCACCATATTCTTGTCAAATTTTCCTTGGTTTTATCAGTGAATTATGATTAGTTCTATGCGACTCTACAACATAAACAACACAACAACCAGCGCTTGAGTCTTAATTCTGATAGTATCCGTGTTTGACAAAACCTCTCTCGTTTAATATGATGGAGGGGTTAGTCTACGTAGAAGTGAGACACAACTCAACTTCTTTAAATGATGAAACTGAAATATGCCATGAAGTATGATGATATGAATAATGAGTATAAAACAAACTGAACTAGTAATTTGCATTAAAATTTCTTGGGTAAAATTCCAACTGAGATACATGAAAATCGGGATAAAAACTAAGTGATTGGAGTTGAATCTTGATTCTTGGTGAGAGAAGGCTAGTTAAGTGGTTGGTTTGGTCCGTTAACATCATCTTCAACAGGATTGGCATTGATGTTATAAACTCTTCCCCTTGCTGGCGGTGGAGCTGGATTTGCTTGGTTTGCTTGGTTAACTGGGTTTGCCTGAGCTTGGGCATTTATGATGTTAACCAAACGAGGGCACATGTTTCTAAAATGGGTAGGGTCGCCACAATTGAAACAAGCTCGAACATATGGGTACATGGGGTATTGAGGTTGTTGATATGTTTGGATCATGGGTTGAGTAGGGGTTGAGGTTTGGTTTTGAGGGGTGCGGAAAACGTTGCTCAAATGACCGTAGCGTCCACAATTCGCACATAGTCGACAGGGTAAGGTAGATGGATGGTGATAGAAACAGGTGTTGCATTGAGGGTGAGGTCCAATGTAAGGTTTCTTGTTTGGGTAAGTTGAGTTGGGTGCTACTTGAGCGTTTGGGATAGTTTGAGGAGGTACAACTTGTGAAGCTGGTTGGTTACGTTGGGTGACGGCGAAGATTTGCCCATCACGTTTTCTCTTAGAAATAGGTGGTGTAGAGGATTCGGTTCGGGTGGAGTTTGAGGTTTCGGTTGATGCTTTATCCTTCTTCTTCTCCTCTTTGAAATCTTTATTCCGGATTCGGTTCTCGGTGAGCGCGGTTGCTAGCTCCATTGCTGCTTCCAAAGTTGCAGGCGAGGTGCTTATTACAGGGTCTTGAATTTTTTATGGAAGACCACGAATGTAGTGCTCGATCAAACGGTAGAGGGGAGTGAACAAGTTGGGAACCATTTGATTTAACTCAAGGAATCTCTTGTTGTATGTGGTGTGGTCGCCTTCCTTTTGTTTCAAAGCATGGAACTCATCCTCCAATTTCTTGATTTCACTTCTTGGGCAAAACCGTCTTGTCATGATTCCCTTCAATTCTTCCCAAGTCAAGGTCATAGTTTCTTCAACACCTCGTTTGGTCTTTTCTGTATTCCACCATGTGAGTGCCGTTCCAAGTAAGCGACCGGTAGCATAACGCACTTTGCGATCATCGGGGCAATCGCAATTTAGAAAAGTGTTCTCCATTTCTTCGAACCAATGGAGGAGAGCGGTGACACCTTCAGTACCTTCGTATTTTGGAGGATCGCAGGATTTGAAATGTTTGTAGGTGCATTTAGTGACTGAAGGATTGATAGTGTTTTGATCTTCTTGTTGAGTTGGGTTAACGGAATTAGCGGTAAGGGCTTGTTGAACTTGAACTACGATGTTGGGTATTACGGTCGCCATTTGCTGAGCGATTTGGGTAGCCATGCGTTCACGGGCTTTTCCTGCTCTCATTTTCCTACGAGCGAGGCTAGAAGACATCTACAAGGAATACATGTCAAGAGTATGAGTTGAATGCCTTTGGGATCGTGGGTCGTGTTTGGGATTGAACGTTCATAAAATAATTATAGAAAAATAACTCTACTACATCCATAGGATGTCTTGGGCTTTGCTCGCTGTTAGGCCCGTCATGCCGCCATACTTTACCTGTGTAATCATGTGGGCCCCCATGAATACCGGTTTTTCATATGGTTCGCATGGTTTCTGCCTGATTGCGTACACAAAACCCGGAGAAAATCGAGAAATATGTATACAACGTGTGATATTCGGAATGTGTCCAGGTGTAGACACGGTGACATCTCAAAGGGAGGTTAGTTCGAACGACGTTTGGTGTGGCATGCTTTGGCCTAATAGGTCCGTCGTACTCTCATCGTTAGTCCCCAGGTAGGCAAACTGGTCCGTTATTTTGGATTTATACGAATGCCAACCTAGACAGGACGTTCCGACTACCGGTACTTGTACCCTTCCAGTTACTACATGCCCGTCGCAGAACTTACTTTGATGAGATTTGAAATTTGCATAAAATCTTTGGATACTGAGAGTATGAAAATAAATTGAATACATGAACATCGATATATGTATATATGTATAATGAATGAGCATGTATGTTTGACTGAAATGTAAACAAATATGAAACAAATAAATATCACAAGTTTGTATGTAACCACCTAATCAATTTAAAATTTAGGCAGACTATAGTATAGGCTCTAAGGGTCTAATAACCTATCCTATATCCCTATAGTCATGGCTCTGATACCAATCTGTCGCACCCCGACCCGCAGCGGAAAAGGTGATCGGGGCATAATTGGGTTATCATCAAAGCTCATGACATTTATTATATGTTTCATATTCATTAATACAATTTAATGGAAATTTACAATAAATGATACAACATGTTCTAACTATCAGTCTAAGCTTCTTGTTTCTCTTCTAAGGCATATCCTATGTTTTCCTTGCTTCAACCTGTCCACCTGTATCATGTGTAAAAAGGTTTTTGGATCAACATAATGTTGGCGAGTGAATCCTATGGAAAAACATTTGAACGAGTTTATCCAATTGATTATAAATAATGTGCATACCTCATATGAGTAAATGTAGATGTAAATTTATTCACACAACACATAATATTGAATATTGAACATACAAACACCAATGATAGTTTTGAGGCACGCGTTGTTCTCGTCTCACACGAGGAACTGATGGGCCTAATAAATGAGTTTTGAGGCACGCGTTGTTCTTACGAACTGATGGGCCTAATGTATGAGTTTTGAGGCACGCGTTGTTCTCGTCTCACACGAGGAACTGATGGGCCTAATAAATGAGTTTTGAGGCACGCGTTGTTCTTACGAACTGATGGGCCTAAATAATTTGTATGCAACTTTGACAATATGAAATACATCACAAACAAACAATAGTTACATTCTAATTTAGTTCATATAATGGTATAGCACGAATTTGCATAAGAGAATTAGTTTAAGCGACACATGATACACCCCAAAACATGAATAAAAAAAAGGGGAGTTTGTAAGAATTCACTCACATTGGGTGCGTTCGGTTGATGACGTTGAATGCATGCGAAATGGTGTTAACCACGAGTGAAATTAATCCTAGATAAATCGCATAATGGTTCGGTAAGTAAACGGGTTTTATGAATCTATTTTAGTAGGATTGTTGGGTGTATTTTTGTGAATTTGAGGCTATTTTCTAACCTTAACAATGTTATTTTTAAATATTTATAATTGATTTTTAATTAAAATAATTAAATAAAATAATAAAAAAAATATTTTATTTTTGCTACAGTAATATTGACCGTTGACGTTGACTGACTGTTTGACCGGTTCAATGGCATTTTGTTGTGCGCCGGGTGAGGCTCGAACCCGAGACCTCCCGTACGCGTGCACGCAGCTCTACCAACTGAGCTACGTGTCTAACCCGTTATATATCCGATTTTAATTACATAAATACATTAATTAGGATTTAACAGAAATTCTTTATTTTAAAAATGAATTATATCTGGCGAAACGGCGCGCTCCACAGGTCTCGAACCCGGGACCTGTGGGTTTAGCGGACACACACTCCACCGCTGGACTGTGTGTCGCACTTGATTATTAACTCGGTTATCAATATACTTAACATATACTCAAGGCGACTCCGGTTCAGTTTGCTAAAAAAGGATTTTTATCAAGGCGGCGTGTGTGAAACCGGAATCGAACTCGTGACCTTAGCGTTAAAAGTGCACACAGTCCACCGCTGGACTGTGTGTCTAACCCGTTAAATAACTTGATTTTAATTATACTTAACCATTACCGAAATGTCGTCTTCTTCACTGTTTTAACCGGAAGTGACGACTAACTGGTTAAAATGTTGATTTAAGTTTCTATAGCGTTTAATGATCAATTACAAATGATATAAAAGTAAAAAGGGAAGGAATTAGGCGTGAGATGTACCGACTGGTTTTACTCTGTTTTCCGGCAGAACTCCGGCGACAGAAACTTTTTTTCCGGCGACAAGTTTCTTGCAGCAGGGAGTCTTCCGAAAGGTTACAAAGGTTGTGGGTATCTTCGGTGAAAGTTTAGGGGGTTCAGTAACCTTGGAGATTACTGATACGGTTTTCCGGCGAGTGTAATAAAAATTTCCGGCGAGTGAGTCTTGTGTTTCCGGCGACTAGCGTTAAAACAGAGAGCGAGAGATGAGAGTATGGTTTAGAGGTGTGAGAGTGATGAGATGGGTTGTGCGGTTTAAACACCTTGCGGACGTCGGTTATTTATAGGTGTTTTCCGAACCGAATCGAGTCGGTTCCAAAGGTAGGTTCATGATTGGCGTAAACACGGAAAGGAATCACAATTACGCGTCCCGGTCAATTAGGATTCGTGAAAAAGGAAGGATTACAGGCTGTACGCGTGAAGTTCTTTTGGGCGGCAAATTTGACTTCCTAACTTGAATATTTGAATTAATTGATTCTCTTCATTAACAGAAAATCAATGTGGCGGAGTGGTCTATGATGTGTGAGTTAAGCGTTTGGCTGAACCGGCAGGGACCCGAGTTCGAAACCCGGCATGAGTAAATCATTTTTATTTTGTTATTTTTATCAGTTTTTCAAAAACTAAATATATATCCCCGCATAATAAGTGATTACGGATCGTTTAAAATTATTTTGGGCATTTAATTCGCAACGAAAAATTTGACTGACTGTTCGGTTGATAAACGGAGCGGGTTTGGTAAATCCGTTTTTGACGGATGTTACATTGATGAAATGAAGAAGCAGAAGAGAACAGTGGAGGATCACTCTCCACTGATACCCAGGTCACTGGATTTCGCTTCTCCAGCATCAACGATCCAATACTCTCAAGGATCCGTCGTACAGGTGCAAGGATCCTCCAACTATCAGCAGGGATCACTGGCGATGACCTAGGCTCAAGGATCCTCTTCTCAAGTTCAGGGATCCTACTTCCAACCTCAGGGATCATCCATCCTTCAACGAGGATCACTAGGAGTCATGGATCCTCAAGGATCCTTCTATGAACAATATCAAGGATCCTCATCCCAAGTTCAAAGATCCAGCTTGTTTCAGGATCAAGGATCCTTAGGGAGTCAACCATCCAGGAACAATGAAGTTCATACAGGAGACTTTATTCCTATGCAGACTATTGCTTCATCTGGTCCAACTGTTGCTCATGAAATGACTACCTTTGGACACACTTCCACGATACCGGTTCCAAACCAGTTAGGAGGTAACAATTTTGATACATCTTTTGGTACTAATTATGGTTCCATGCAGGATGCAGGCATCAATCAAGCTATGGCACGGGAGCTCCAAAAGCTTAAGGATATGATATCCAGCGTCCCAGGAGTGGTTAAGCCCATTCCTGAGATCCAAGATGGGAGTCACAGGGTGTCTCGCTTTGCACCTCCTATATGCAACGCTGAGATACCAAAATGGTTTCAAACCCCCAACATGAAGCTGTACGATGGTACCACTGATCCGGAGGAGCATGTGGCCAATACCGGGAAAGGATGAAGATCAACCATATTCCAGAATGGTTAAAAGAAGCCTGTCTTTGTAAAGGCTTCGGATCCACACTCACTGGATCAGCACTCAAATGGCTGCTAAGTCTTCCTCCTTATTCAATTACTTCGTTTTCTCATTTAGTTAATTTGTTCAATAATCAATTTTCATGCAGCAGAACCTTCGAACGATTAACTAGTGATTTATATAGGGTAACAGTGGGTCGTGATGAATCCTTAAGGGATTATATCACTAGGTTTAGTAAAGAATCCTTAGACATCCCTAATCTGGATATTGCCACTGCTGTGGAAGCGTTTAAAACGGGATTACTTAGAGATTCAAAATTCTATGATGATCTTGTTATGACACCTTGCAGGAATCTAGATGAAGTAAGGAATAGGGCATTAAGGTTCATTCGGTTAGAGGATGATAAGAGGATCCAAGAGAGACTATCAGGATCCTCAAAACAAGAAAAACAAGGATCATTCTTTAAGAATAATCGATCCAAAACATACTCCAAGAATGACAACCGCGATGTGCATGCGGTCGAAGAGGAGGAAGATGATGAGGATTATCCTCCAATCTCATAATATTGTTTTTCTATTGACAATAACGAACTAATCCTTGGTGATAAGGCTAGGTGGCCACGGAAGAACGAAAAATCTACGGCTACTAAGGATAAGTCCAAGTGGGGCGCTTATCATGAGGACTTTGGCCACCTAACTGACGAATGTATAGCTCTAAGGAAGGAGATCGGTTACCTTCTCAGCAAAGGATACATGAAAGAGCTGCTTGGGAGGAAACGTTCAAGGAACCAGGATCCTGAAAATTCCTGAAAGGGCTCCTCCTCCACCAGCTGATGCTCAAATAATCAACTTTATCTCAGGTGGTTAGGATATTTGTGGAACCTCATTCTCAGCAGCAAAGAGACATGCAAAAGAGATGAAAATGGAGAATGGAGAAAGACTAATCCGAACATCAACGTTGACTCAGCAAAAAGTGATTTCATTTGATGAGGATGACCGAATTGACATTCAGGATCCTCATCACGACGGTTTAGTCATTACATTATTTATTTCTAACCATTTTGTTCGCAAGATCCTTATTGATGGAGGAAGTTCAGTGAACATAATACAATTGGATGTCCTGAAGAGAATGAACATTCTTGAATCCGAAATTGTCCCAAGATCATCTGTGCTTGTAGGATTCAGTGGAGAAACCAAAAATACATTGGGGGACATCAAACTTCCGATTTACATAGAGGGAGTGAATTCTATACAAAAATTTTGTGTTATAGACTCCTTATCTTGCTGTAATATTATCCTTGGCAGGCCATAGATACATGAGATGAAGGCAGTCCCATCAACTTATCACCAATGTGTCAAGTTGCCAACTCCATGGGGGGTTGTAAAGATAGAGAGTGATCAGCAGGAGGCTAAGAACTGTTATACCTCTTCGATAAAACCAGCTTCAAGACCAAGGGAAGCATAGCAATCAAAGCTCCATCCAAGAGACGTCATGGAGGCTAGGGAACAAGACGTCAAGGA
This sequence comes from Scalesia atractyloides, assembly GCA_947069175.1. Lineage (NCBI taxonomy): Eukaryota > Viridiplantae > Streptophyta > Magnoliopsida > Asterales > Asteraceae > Scalesia > Scalesia atractyloides. Next base: position 44,019,753 of record CAMTDV010001634.1, read on the forward strand.
TGTTCTGTTAGATCCTGAGGATCCTGAATCCAAGATTTATATAAGATCTGGGATCATGGATAACATTGGACAGGATCTAGTATCCTTTCTTAAACGAAGAAAATCTACATTTGCCTGGAAACATGAAGACATGACAGGTATATCTAAGGATGTTTTTACTCATAAACTTGGCATTGATAAATCTTTCAGGCCAATACACCAAAAAAGGAGAAAGTTTGCACCTGAAAGAAATGCCATCATCCAAGAGGAGGTAGACAAGTTACTCAGGGCAGGTATGATTAGAGAAGTCAAGTATCCAAGATGGCTAGCCAATGTGGTTGTTGTTCAGAAGAAAAATGGAAAGTGGAGGGTATGTGTCGATTTTACTGATTTGAACAAGGCATGTCCCAAGGATCCTTTCCCTTTACCCCACATTGACTCCATGGTGGATGCTACAGCGGGTCATGAGTTGTTAACTTTTATGGACGCTTCTTCTGGATTTCAAAAAATTCAGATGGAACCATTCGATCAAGAGGAGCATTCATGACACCCATTGGCATATATTGTTATATTGCTATGCCTTTGGGTCTAAGAAATGCAGGTGCTACGTACCAAAGGCTGGTGAATATGATGTTCAAAGAGCAACTTGGGCATAAAATGGAAGTATACATAGATGATATGGTGGTCAAATCTAACAAAGCTGAGGATCACCTAAAGGATCTTGAAGAAGCATTAAATATCCTTGACCAGTACAACATGAAATTAAACCCCTCTAAATGCTAATTCGGGGTCAAAGCTGGAAAGTTTTTAGGATATATGGTGACCGAGAGAGGAATTGAAGCAAGTCCAGAGCAGATAAAAGCTATAATCAACATCAAGTCTCCTGCCAATGCTAAGGATGTACAAAGATTGACAGGAAGAATTGCTGACTTGAACAAATTCATCTCAAAATCCTCAGAAAGATGCAAGGATTTCTATGATATTCTGAGGAAAAATAAGAAGTTTGAATGGACTGAAAGCACGAAGCTGCTCTACAAGCCCTCAAGGATTACCTATCCTCTGCACTAGCTTTAATGAAACCTGAAAATGGAGAACCATCATCCTTATACCTAGTTGTTTTAGGTTAAGCAGTAAGTGCGGTCCTTGTTAAGGATCATGAAGGCCAACAACATCCGGTATACTATGTAAGTAAAAGTTTACTTGATGCTGAGGCCAGGTATTCGCATTTAGAAAAGCTTATCCTTGCTTTAATGATGGCTTCAATAAAACTTAGACATTATTTCGAAACTCATACTATTGTTGTTAGAACTAACTTTCCTATTAAGAATGTTCTCACGAAACCAGAAATGTCGGGAAGAATGGAAAAATGGACTGTTAAACTTAGTGCATATGACATTAAGTATGAGCCTAGAACTGCTATTAAGTCCCAAGCTTTGCCGACTTTGTGGCTGATTTCAGTAGTGATCTACAAAGAGAAGCTGAACTGGAGGTTCAACAACTTGAGGAGACAAAAGATCCTTGGACACTCTTCACAGACGGAGCCTCAAATGTCAAAGGAACTGGATTAGGTTTACTGCTAAAATCGCCACAGGGGGACATTATACCCCAATCTATAGCATTCGAATTTCAAACCACTAATAATGAGGCAGAGTACGAGGCCTTAATTGCAGGTTTGCAATTAGCTAAGCACATGAGGATCAGGTATCTTCAAGTATTTGTAGATTCATTATTGATCACTAATCATTATAACGGATCCTATGCTGTTAAAGGTGAAAAGCTAATTAAATATTTGGAGATAGTCAAGAAATTGGCGGATTCTTTTGCTTTTTTCAGTCTAACACAGGTACCCAGGGAAAGAAGAAGATGCCTTGGCTAATCTAGGATCCTCATTGAAGATGCCTGATGATGTGAAGATACCCATTATCCATGTTCTAACTCCTGCAATCGAGGAGAGTGGGACAATGGAAATAGTGGACGATGCTGCAATCGTACCTAGGGATGATGCACATTCAACTCCAGGATCATATCGAAAATGGGGAAGTTCCTATTGGGGAAAATCCTAGAGCCTTCAAGATAAAGGTATCCCAATTCACTATCATTGATAACATGTTATATAAGAGATCTCTTGCAGGACCCTATCTACGATGTATTGAGGATCCTGAGATCCAAGAAGTCTTGAAGGATTTTCATGAAGGAGATTGTGGAAATCATACTGGGGGCAGAGCACTATTTTCAAGTATCCTCAGAACAAGATATTATTGGCCTACGATGAAGAAGGATGTTGTGGAGTATGCAAGGAAATGTGATGCTTTCCAAAGACACGGTAATATCCTTCATCAGCCCGCAGAACCTCTGCATCCTATATCCTCCTCTTGGCCATTTATGATATGGGGAATGGATATAGTAGGCAAGCTTCCTAAGGCACTAGGAGGAAAAGTGTTCATGCTAGCTATGACCGACTATTTCTCCAAGTGGATAGAAGCTGAAGCCTTTGCTCAAGTTAGAGAAAAGGAAGTTATATCCTTTATTAAAAGAAATATCATTACTAGATTTGGTATTCCTTCTGAGATTGTTTGTGATAACGGATCCTTATTGGGAATCGTACTACTAACTTTTGTGACAGCTGGGGGATTAGGATGATAACATCAACACCTTGAAGAAGAAGCTTGAAGAAGAAGCTTGGATCCAAAAAGGGCAAATGGGCCGAGGAATTACCTTATGTCTTATGGGCAGATAGGGCAACTCCCAAGAATGCTATGGGTCAGACTCCCTTCTCCTTAGTCTTTGGAGCTGAAGCAGTGATCCTTACAGAAATGGTAGTACCAACAGCCAGAACAAGCATCCGTGATCCTGAAGCAAATGTCGAGACTCTAATTCAAGACTTGGATACTATGGAAGAGCTTAGAGATATGGCAAGAATAAGGATGGCTAGCTACAACTCAGAATGGGTGGTGCTTACAACAAGAATGTAAGGGTAAAAGGTTTCAAGTTGGTGACATGGTATTAAGGAAGGCGTTCTAGAATACCACGAATCCTTCTGATGGTAAATTAGCACCAAACTGGGAAGGCCCTTATCTTATCGAAGCGGAAGCTGGAAAGGGGTCATATCGTTTACTAACCATGGATGGTAATCTCCTGCCAAGGGCTTGGAATGCTATTCACTCAAAGAAATACTTTATATAACAAGGATAAGGGATCCTTAAGAATTCTGATGTTCAATTTAAGATGAAGGATCCTCAAGGGATATATGATCCTTAATTCGGTAACATTTTACTAATGTTTTAATTCTTGTATTACTTTTTATTTGTTATTATAAAATGGGGATGCTGATTTTACAACATCCAGCTTCATTAACCCTTAAGTCTTGCAGAAGTTATTACCAAGGTTCAAGTGGTTGGCCAACTCTCCAAAGTTTTGGGTTTATCCCCAGTTTTTGGGCTTGTCCCTAGCTAAGGTATCTATTACCTCCTACGGGTCCTTACCATTCACACGAATTGGGTTCTGACACCCTCGCTAGTTGCGCACGTTATCCAAGTATAGTTCAAGGCAATGGGACCAGTACCCGCTTTAGGGCTGACAATTTCATTGTTGTTGGCTATATTTAGGATCCTAAGTATAATGGTAGACGTACCATACATCCGTTCCTAAGGTTTCTAACGTTTTCACGTTAGCTAAGGTTTCACAATTTTCATGTCGCTCACGTTTGGATAGTCGCCAGTTTGGGCCATACTCCAGTTTACACAAGTTTATTTGGGCTTGTCCCCAGTTTGTTGGGCTTGTCCCCAGGTACTAAAGATTTGTTCAGTTGATATTTGGCTTAGTCCCAAGTTGCATATTACAGGTTCTGGAAGTTTTACAAGTATGGATCCTGGATCCTCAAATCTAACTGTTTTGTATGCTTGTTGGTTGCAACTGTAAGTTCTAAGGATATAGAATCCTAACTTGGATTCACTAGTATGGGCTGCTATTTATCTTAGATTTATTTTTGGTACTTGGGCGTTACCCTCCCTCTTTGCATTGAGGATGTATGATCCTTGATCAGATATTGTTGAGTCTCTAAAGAAAGTTTGTTATGTCAACCATACAATATTTCTTTTCAACAACTTAAGATTTTCCAAGTTTTGTGAAACATAATTAATCGACAGGAATTTAACATAGCAAAATTTCGAATATATAAAGAAACATGTAACACCAAAGATAGTCGAAAGATTAAATTTATTTAATAACCCTTTTGAAGGTTGTCAAAATTGTCAACCCAAACTTCTACCAAAAAACGCCCCTCCGTTTGGGTTGACAGAGGGTGTCCAGATTAACGGGTCATACGTTGCATAATTTAAAGTGTAGGAAATAAAAGGCGGGGGGCATCAAAGGCTTCATCCTCTACAAACAGAAGGACCCATCCACCTCTGTCACCCTCCTATTGTCCAAAGGATCAATGATCCTTAATCCTAGATACTATTGTTTCTATTACAGACCGCCATTGTTCAAAATAAAAACATCATCACCAAAACAAAAAAAAATAAGCTCCGGCCTCGTCTAAATTATCCATCATCGCCCATTTCCGCGGCCTAAACCTTCGCTGCATTATCCACCTTCGCTTCACCAGTCGCTACATCCAGAGGATCCTTGGTGCCACTTGGGTTAGCCTCCAGCGTGAGTGTCTCCTCCGGCTCATCCTCATCACCCAGCTCCTTCAACCTTTGTCTCCAGGTAGCAACATCCCACTCAGCCCTATCAAAGGAAGGATCTGTAGCCTCCTTTGCCATCTTGATTTTTGCCTTTAGGATCATAATGGCAGCAGAAACTTTGGCCTCTTCCATGATCTCCAACCGATCCTTGTTAGCCTGGATTTCATCCACCAATATCTGCTTCTCCAGGAGACCATTTTCCTTCTCCAGCTGGGCGATTTTCTTCTCCATGGCAGCACCGATGGCACGAAGGTTAGCCACCGTTTCCTCGGCATCAGCAAGTCGCTTGCTCTGGATGGTTTGGATCTCAACAAGTTTCTGTTAAGAGGAAATTGTTAGAACTTATAACGCTCAGATATCATTAAAAGAAGGATCCATGATCCTTACCTCTGAGATGAAATCATGGATATGCTTTTCAATCCCAGGGACGTCACTGGATGGTGTGTCTGGCTTCTTCCTTTTAGCTCCAGGTTTAGCCTTGCTAGTGGTACTCCTGGTCCCAACTTGGCTTGGGCCTGCAGGCAGCTCTTTCTTAATGGATCGAAGAGACATGATACCTTCGACATCTCCCATGCCGAACCTGGTAGCTGATTTTGATGAAGACTTACCATCACCTACAAACACAGAACTCAGATAAGTATTCATTTTTTATTTCAAACTAAATAATTAAATACATATGTACATGTATACTTACTTGACATTGTGTAGGAAGCTGTTGTTGTTTCTTCTAACTCTTTGATCTTGGGATAGAATGTTCTAATAGTTGAGTCTAAAGCCCAAAAAGCCGCAACTCTTTTAGCAGTGGTAGCAAAATCCTTCACGGTGTTGAAGTTGGTCACTACACAAAAAATGAAGGATCAGATATCCTTAGGTTAAAATTCAGAATTTTCTATAGAACGATTTAATGAATCCTATATCCTACCCTCAATGTTCCACTTTTTTGGAAGATGATTCTCGTTGGGAATGGAATCCCTCCTAACAAAGAAGAACTGACTTCTCCATTGGGAATCATTCTTGGTGGTTTTGAGTATTGGGTGGGGTTGATGAGGCTTAGCTTTAAAAAGGAATCGGTGAGATCCGTGGCTAACCAGGTTGTACAAATGATTGAGTTCAGCAAGACGAAGCTCTATGCCCTCTTTAGAAATGATCTGCTCAAGGGTATAGAGAACCCTCCAGAGCATGGGCATGCTCTGAATGTAGCACAGTCCAGTGGAGGTGAAGAAACTCTGGGTAAAGGCTGGAAAAGGGTAAAAGAAACCTATTTGAAAAGGGGTATCAGGGAAACACACCCATGTGGATGATATGCAATCGCTTTTCATTGAAGAATCAAAGGGCCTAAATATAGTACCCTCTGGAAAACAGGGATGCATTTGCTCGATCTCGGGATCAGTAAATCGACAAAGTTCTTGTGAAGGTTCTTTCAAAAGGTTTTGGCTTTTTGGAGGGCTGTTTTTCTCTTGATCCTTATGCGGTGAGAGTCGGATCATGGTTTTGGTCATGATGAACGAAAAGGATGAGAGGATTAAAACAGAAATTCGAAAGAGATGGAGAGAAATATACCTGAGAAATCTTCGAATGGGGATTTAAAGAAAGGAGATCTTGCATTTAAATGAATATTTTCATCCCTATCTCTAACCTATTTATAATCATCTTTTGTTGCAGGTGGTCATTTCGTTTGACGTCACATTGTGCAACGGCTCTATCTTTAAGTAACGGCTAGTCCAAATTATTGAAGCATGACTTATTTGGTTCATGTCCAACCAGTCATGTTTGGGGGCAATTGTTAGGGATAGAATTTTATTGCTTCTGGATCATGAATCCTTCATTATGCCTGGATCATGGATCCTTAGGATTGGGCGCAGGGAAGATAAGGATTGAGGATCCTCATTAATATTTTCTAAACTAACAATTATTCCCAATGTCTCTTGAACTTGTATCGAAGGTATTTTCATAGGAGACTTGTTCACAGCGGGAATCTCGCAGGAATATGCCTTATTTCACACGTGCAAATGAGGAAAGTGGACGTTGTGAGATCGTGGATGCATGGCGAGATTTTTGGATAGTTAGTTATATTTTTAGCTAATATAACCGGGGTGTTGAGCTCATTTAGGAAAAACTGGCACTTTTCAAAACATAACAACACTTCTGTTATTCTCTCTCGCAAACACATACACTAGATTGCATTGTACCGAGCTCGATATCATCCAAAGTTGTAATTGTTATTGTGCAATATAGTTGATAGTGATAGTTTTCACTATCCGAGGTTTTTATGCTGGCGATCTACTAGTGATCAAGGGCTTTTCCTCGTATAAATCTTTGTGTTCTTCGTTAACCATATTCTTAACTTGTTCAATACTATTGTTCATTGCATTAAGCACTCAACCTTACATTCAAAGTTTGGTTACATTATCCTTAATCAGATTTTTGATCAAAACAGTCATGTCGATCAATGGCAATCGATGATTTTGTATTCGGTTATTGAATGTAATAACAATCAGTAACCGATGATGAATGATTTTGTTAAATTTGTGCCCTAAATTGTACAATGATATGGTGATGTTGTTAATGGAAATCGAAGTTTCGAGATTGTAGAGAGTGTGCAAGTATCAAATGGTTGGACGTGATTGTGAACAATTAAATATGAAATAGTATTTTTGTTGAAGTCCGCTTTTCTTTGAGTTGTTGAAGTCTGCGCTTTTTTTAACATTCACTATTTAATTACATAACACTGTTCACACTGGTTCTCATGGTTCTCGCAATAAGAGTGGTTCTCGCATGAACCCTATGTAACACCCCAATCGCGTAAAATAACAACACGCGGTGGAAATATCTGGGAGTCACGTTACAAATTGCTAACAACAATTGGTACTAAATTGTTTCATTATTGTTTACATTGTTTTACAATACAAAGAATACATGAAATTTGTCTTTTGCTTAAAGAAGTCTAAGGCTCGGATGCGTTCCTATGTGTAGCATGCTTGAATAATCAAGACCTGAAACATATGTGTAAAAGACGTCAACAAAGAATGCTGGTGAATACATAGCTTTTGTTAACTAAATTATTGGCAAAAGGTTTAGCATTGCAATACTTTGACAATTACAAGAGTTGTCAATTGAAAATGGATTATTTGAAGCCAATAAATGGCAAAAAGAGGTTTAGCCTTGCAATACATTATCTTGATTGTGAAACTTGTGACAAAAGACTTTTTCATGTGGCAATATGATTATTACTAGGTAATTTTATGCCATTGAAAATTGTACTTTGGTCTTTATTACAATACTGAAATCGGTCGTAAACTTGTGTGAGTACTATTAGAATTCAAATCAATGATTTATAACAATACTTTGGATATCCTTCTAAGAATCTAACATATGAAGATATGGAAGTTTCTACAAGGATTTGGATAGTGTACATTTGAATCAACTAAACACAAAAATCAGAAAGTGATTCGGATAACCGCTACAAGGGTAGTAAATAAGAACACTTATATATAGGATGTTCCAACGGCGTATCCACCATGTTCTTATGGTATTACACTCATTTCGTTATCTAAATCACTACTAATCACATAAACACATAATCATCAACTTGTACACACGCATTAAAGTACACAAAGAATCTGATCAAGGACTTCAATTTAGTATTTTAAACATCCCACAAGAATCTAACTATGAAGATAGATAGATATCATAAGGACCTGGTTTGGTCACAGTGAATCATAACATACGCATTAAAGTACATAAAGAATCCAAACAAGGACTTCCATTTTGCACTTTAAACATCCCACAAGAATCTAACTATCAAGATAGATAGATACTATAAGGATTTAGTTCGGTCTGATTGAATCATAACATACGTATTAAAGTACACAAGAATCCAATCAAGGACTTTAATTTAGCACTTTAAACATCCCACAAAAATCTAACTATGAAGATAGATAGATGCTTATAAGGATTTGGTTTGGTCACACTACATCATTGGATCATTGAATCATTGAATTGCAAAGTCCTAAATCCTAATGGTAATTCGGATAAGGCCACGAAGGGTAATACAATAAGCACACTTATATATAGGAAGTACCAGCGGCGTATCCACCATATCCATATTGTATTAATCTAGTTTCGTTATCTAAATCACCAACAATCTCTACACATAAACAATAACCATCGGCGTGTAAAGTACTTCTTAGAAATCTCACTATGAAGATAGAAAGATTTAAGACTCTACTTCAAGTATCCTATAAGAATCTAACTATGAAGATAGATAGATCCTACAAGGATTTGGTTCGTGTTCTCAATCATCGTGTTTTGTATGATAGGAATAATACACAAAAAACACTTAGTAAACACATATATGCCATACATTGTGAAAAACTGATTACACATACGAATCACCCCAAAACATTTGAAAAAACTTAAAAGAGGGAGCTATGTACTCACTTGGGATTGCATATAGGTCTTGTTCAAATGATTAGACAAAGCTCAAAGGATCAAGTGTTCAATTGTTGAAGTGGTTCCTAGTGTATCGGGTACCTACATGTTAGTGTATCGAAACTTGAAATGGGAGATCGGATAGAATGAAGTCTAACAAACCAAACAAGTGTTGGGACTCATATGATATGGTTTAATAAGCTTAGCATTCTGATTGGAAAGGATCTTAAGTTCTTTTGACCCGTTATGACTCGTTAAAGTAGTTTATGCTACTTTAATAGGTTATAAACGTAGTTATATAATCGGATGGTCAAATATGTCATATGATGAGTCTTATATGCCAAAACAAGTTTGATTATGTTATAACTTCAGTTTAGATGTCAAAACTTTGGTTACGTATGCTTAAAACTAATTTATGCGTAAAAATAGCGTTTTGGTCATTTTTAAGTACATAAAGATCAACTCATCGTACAACTAACAAAACCTTATGACCATAAGCTATAACCTCAGAGGTTTATTCCCAATATAACTATGGTCATAATAATGTGCTTGGTCGTCTCCTAAAATTAACCAAACGGGTCGGATTCGAAAGTGAAAGTGATGGTCAAGACCGCTCGACTTACGACCCTAATAAAGCACTAAACTTGAAGTGACAAGTTAGACATGTTAAAACATGTCTAACTAAGTTATACATGTTAAAACATGTCTAACTAAGTTATACATGTTAAACTGTCTAACTAAGTTATACAACTGATTTGGTATCAAAACTTGGAGTTTTGATACCCGAAAATAGTTTCGTCGTAAAATGCACATTATGCGCATCTTTGACCAAAACTTTAACTCATCACTTCGACTAGTAAACGTGGTAATCAGAAGGTGCAATCGTAAGGGATTATAACCTTCATGATTACGATCACGTTGCAAAGTTCAATTGAAGTTTGACTTGACCAAAAATGGTTAGAACCGAAAGTCAAATAGAAAGTCAAACTGTTTGACTTTTAGCTCAAAATAGCTAAAATAAATGAAATAGACAGGTTAAGTACTTACTTGTGTTGGGAACACTATAAGAACTCAGTAGGAAGTTTCCAAAACCTGGAAAGAAGCTCCAAGAAGATGGAAGAAAGAAATGAGAAATGAACAAGGAAAAATGGCTAAACTTGGTTGTTATTTATAGTAGTTTGGAAGCTCTAGGTAAATCACAAGTGTCCATAGAGGTGGCATGATTAGGAGAGAGGTCATAACACTTGTCATTTGCAGGAAACAAGCTGGAATTTTCGTGAACTTGGAGATCAAGCAATGAAACAAGAGGCTGCCACATATTCTGCTGATCTAGGCACCCCTTACGGACCATATGGGGTGCCCTTTTACGGTCCGTATGGAGGGTTGCAGGGACAGAAAGTTTCAATGTTTGGCAGTTTTGGCCCCTGGACTTGTTTCGTCGCATTTTGTCGCTTTTAACCTAATTTTTAGGCTCTATAAAGGTGTTAAGGCATATATAGCTTGGATTGTGCCCGAAAATGTCATGGATGTCGGTTCGTACGGTTACGCGTTTCGTAAAACTATGTAAAATGATTTATCGAACACGAAAATGATCGAAATTGCGCAACGATTGACATTCTTGCATTCTCATCAATAAAATACAAGATTTTAAATACAAAAATATTTGGATTTGTATATGGCTTCGTATTCAAAAATATGAGAATTGGCAGACTTTCACGGTTTGTCAGAAATGGTCCCTGAACTTGTATAAACGTGTTTTTGTCATACCTAACCCATCAAAACTTATATATGTAAGTTATGTAAAGGGTATTTAGGGTATGTGTAGCTTATGTCCTTGTCCCGATGTGTATGTTACGTTAAAATGATTATGTTTCAGTATCAGTTAACGAGTTTCTTCCAAAATAAAAGTTTTTGAAAGTTCGGAAATTTGGCATAAGGGTTACAGTCTCCCGTACTTTTGGGATTTCGTCCCAAAATTCATTTGCAAGAGACCGTAAAGTATGTTTGGAATGATTGAAAGATAAACAAAGCTCTAGAATCCAAAGATGCGGAGCATCATTTGGTGTTGGGAATTTTGGGGATTCAAAGTGTTAATAGGGATATTCAAGGTATCTCAAGGTATTCAAACCACCTTTCGAACTTATGAATCTAAAAAGTGTCATCGAGTGTATAAAAATTGTTTTGTATTGCACTATGTTATACTAAGCTCTTAGTGTAAATCCCAAGCAAACAAAGGGGCCTTAAAAACAATCACTTGTTTCAGCAAAAAAAAATGAAAAAAAATGTCGCATATCCACATATACATGAGGCGTAAAAAATTATTTATCTTCTTCCAAATTTTATGTCTTTCGAAGAAAAAAACTTGCATCAGTCAAAAGTCAAAACTACCGACTCACAATTTACTTTATTTTACAGATGCGTTTATAATTTTTTCATCTATGTTTGTGCAAAAAAAAATTTGACCCAACTCGCGCCGGATCAAAAGGTTCTCGCGGTTCTCGCAACTTAAGGTGGTTCTCATTTTACCCTTTCCCTATATATATATATATATGTGTGTGTGTGTGTGTGTGTTTTGATACCTTTATATCTTTTTTATTGCTTTACTATAGAATTTTAGTTGGGAGAATTTCATATATATATTTAGGGGTGGGATTTGGGGAAAACGCCTAAAAGTGTGAAAACGGTGAGAACGCCCCTCATCCGTTAGATCAAAACAATCTACGAGTTAGAATGGCGCGGTGGCGTTTTCATAAATAACATCAACTTTATTACTTGGGCATGCTTCACTAAGGGTAAAAGGGTCTTTCTACTGCTCTAACACAAAACGCCACATTAATGACAAAACGTCATTCCATACACACCGCTCCCTTGCATATGAAACGACGTATGTATCTAAAACGCCATTGATACAAAAAAGACGGCACTTAATGATAAAACGCGTTGCAGATATTTGTTGTGAACAAAAAAGTAACTTGAAAGTTAATTATTAATATTTATTACAAGAAATTCCCTCCTAAATTACGCGCAAAAACATCATTATATAAAAGACATTACAATCACTTCAATTATCACTTCAAAATTTTAATAATACTAGAACGGCATCTTTAACCAAAACGCCATATTTAACAAAAAAGAAAAAAGAAAAAACTCTCACGAGAAGAAAAATGGCAACCATCGGTTCATGGAGATACACACTCAAAACCAGAAGATTCGTGATCCGTTTTGACAACAGAAAAAGAGTGTTTGTAAAAAGAATAAGAACCATATTAAACTTGGAGGAAGAAGTACAAAGAGGGATCTTAGCACTTGGCGTCCCCCTGGATAACCACTGTGATAAAACACATACGGTTATAAGAAGACTAACCAGAAAATTTGGACAAAACAACCCACAAATGAAAAAATGGACCCAGTTATCAGATCATGGCGTTTTGATGATGACACTGACATGGTCACCTTTATATGTGACGTCGGGGAGCAGGAAGATTACATGCTTGAAAACATCATGACCAAGCAGTGTCTTGGGTTCATGGAGGAGTTACACAACGCAACATGTTTGAACACAGACATGAACCCAAAATTGGAGTTGTCGCGTGACATGTTCAAATTGAGGCTTCAAAAAATCTTCAAGAACAAAATGCCAATGAAAGCAAAAGTGATAACCTGGATGAAGAATCCGAAGAAGAAGACAAAGGGAGTGATGGATACTTCTCAGGCATAATCCCTTCTGACCAAGAGTTTTAATTTATTTTTTCTTTTGTGTAATTTTTTCTATGTTTGCTATCTAATTTTTGAATAATAAAAATATTATTTTCTCCAATTAGCTATAAAACGCCAAAATGCCACAATTGCAAAACACCAAAAAAAGTTAATTAGTGATTTTTATAATTCTTATCAGTGAAATGACACACTAAAATACAAAGCGCCAAAACATGGAAATTTCAACAACGAACAACAAATAAAATCAAGCCAAACCCAAAATGCCATATATTTGTGACAGTTCTTGTAGTTTCAAAAGAAGAAAGAGACTGATGACAGTGAAGATTTGGGAGAGAAATTGGATTCTTATTTTTAATTTTTTTTCGCTTCTATTTTTTTCTGTAGTTTGTTATCTAATTTTCGGCTTAAAAATACATTATTTCTCTGCAAAAAAAATGCTTGTAAAACGTTAAGATGCCACAAACGCCAAACTCCAAAAACTATAAGTTCTAAATAATGAAATCACTAAATATTGATTCAAGATTGAAAGTGAATTATAATGCCAACTACTAAGCGGAGGTGGACAATGACAATTGTGCCCCCGTGTATCATTTAGCACCCCCTGTCACGTGTTCGACCAGTGTCCATTCTCACCATTTTCACACTTCCACCCGTTTTCTCCTGATCTCGTTTCTATATATATATATATATATATATATATATATATATATATATATATTCTTACAAACTTGCTCAATTACATATAGAATATGTCACACATTTAGTCCTTTAAGTATATGCAAGATATGCCGTTAAACAAGCTAATTGTAAAAAACATCAATTACTTTAAACTTGTAACACTTTTTGTCCTTTTGACTAAATGATGCTCACTTGTGTCGTTTAGTAAAGGAATGTCCCCCCCCCCCCCCATGTGATGAAAAAAACACATATTTCATCATATTTAAGAAACACCTTCTGTATTCATCATATTAAAAACTCACGCTCTCGTTCTCTCGCATTTTCAACTCAGAAGAATGATTCTAAGTTAGGGTTTAACATTAAACATTTTCAATCTCGTTACCTTCGAGTGACAGCATAACTATTTCTAGTGTGGGAAACTAGCGATCGTGAGAAGAACACGGACATCTCAAAATCTAGGTTAATGATCATGTGTTTTTACTCAAAAGGTATGCTTTTTCCATGTTAATTTTCTTCTACATTTCAATTTCCTTGACCAAAAATAAGTTCACTTCTAAATTAAGGATCAAAACGTGTATTTATTGGGTTGTTTGATCATGTAATGTGTCAACATTCTTTGGACATTATTGTTGGTTGATTAAAGCCAAAGAATTATCTTGATTAAAAACTCAAAGTTAGTGATGCAAAAGTAAGACAAATAAAGACATATTTGGTTATTAGTTGGATAAATTTTGTAACATTTGTAATTGTTTATAAGAAAAACCAAAATACGGGTGTCCACCGTCCGGTTTTAACGTTGTTTAGATCAAATTATATGCCACCAAAATTAAACCGTTGAAAATCAAAACCTAACGAAAATGAGTCGTTATTTAAGGTTTGGTTCTAGTTTGATTTTACGATTTGGATTGTTACTAAGCCTTTGTATAAAATGCATAATATAGTCTCTTAGGGACGCATTTGCACCTTGAGTGACCCTATAGAGATTACTAGTCAATCTCTCCAAGGTTCTGCTGCATGAAAACTGTTCATGAAATAAATTCGATATTTAAGAAAAAGACGTAATAGAATAAGGAGGAACATTGAGCAACCTTTTCAACACCGATCCCATCAAGGTCGAACCAAATCCTTTGCACAAACATGCTTCTTTAAGATCAACTAGAATAGGAATGATTTCCAACCTCTCTTTGTATTGACCTACGTGCTCCTCAGGATCCGTAGTTCCATCGGAGAGCTTCATATTTGGAGTTTAGAATTTCTTCATGATCTTGGCATCACAGATGGGGTGAGCCAATCTAGAGATCTTGTGGCTTCCTTGCGATGCCTTTGGTATAGGTTGTACAACCCTGCTACACTAGAGATCATTCGAAGAAAGGACGGGTCCAACAACTTCATCATTTATTACTCCTTCACCGTGGCATACATTGACATAATTTCATCATTCGAAGTAAGGGCATGTTTAGAAGCAGACTTTCCAGATCGTGAAGAGACATATCCAATAGTAGTGGTCTTCTTTGGTGTGATGGAGGAGAATGAAGAGGGTTGTTCACTCTAGAGGTTACAACACTAATAGAGGATGAAGTTGAGTTCGATTTGGGTTTATTTGAAAATAACCTCGAAAAAAATTGGTTTAATAGAAATTTCAAGAGAAATATTAGGATCAAAAGCACCAGTTGCCCCATGGTGGACGCCAACTTGTTTTGTTTTAAAAACTGAAAAGAGTGTTTTACTAACCGAATCGAGAAGTCAAGTTAGGTGCTCGTGAAAACGGTAAGTTTGATGTTTACGATCCTTAGTTTGTAAAATAAGTTGTAAGGTAATTTCACTCAGAAAGACCCTTAAAGTGTAACGAGCAAGTGTGTGTTTTATGAACAAATACAAACATAGGCGATATGTTAAGGGGAAAAAGCCCTTGATCTTCTTTGTGAAGATGATCTCTAGCACAAAAACCCCAGGGGTTGGAGACTACACAACTCCGGTCTATTAATAACTTGAAGAAAAAAATAAATGTGAGCTTTGATCCATCGAGAACTATGTGTTACAACAAAAATTGCAGTAGTTGCGAATGTGGTTTGTGTATATTTCGTATCCCTAACTCGATTAGACCTAGCTAATTTATAGTACATGGCTAAAACGAATCCCAATTATATTTCCAAAATTCTCGGGATCCTGCGAAGACTAGGCCAATAATTGTTGCAACCTTCTAGCCTCTTTCTACACGTTTTCTTCAACGAGTTCCACGAGAAATCCGCAATGGGTTATCCACTAGCGGTTATGGGAGAATACCTACCAATTATTCCTGAGAGGGAATAACGAGGTTCAGGATCCTTAGTCGTATCAGGATGTTGCGGTATCCATAAAACATCAGGATCCTTATTATAAATTTTACCCCTAATTGCCACGATCTCGGATTCATGAATGTTCATCCTTTTAAGGGCATCCAACTGGATAGTATTCACTGAACTTCCTCCATCAAATAGGATCCTACGTATAAAGTGGTTAGCAACATATATAATAATCACTAAACCATCACGGTGAGGATCCTAGACAACATCCATGTCATCTTCATCAAAGGATATTGTCTCCTGCTCCGTTAGTGTCTATGTTCTTGTGGGCTTGTCCTCATGCCCTGCCTTTGACTCCTTAGCATGCCTCCTAGCTGCAGAGTAAGAGGTACCACATATGTTAGATCCACTAGAAATAAAGTTAATTACCTTAGCGTCTGGTGGTGGGGATCCTGCCCGTTTGGCAAACTTCTCAGGATCCTGATTCTTCTCTTTCTTTCGACCCAAGAAATCCTTCAAGTATTCCTTTCTACGGAGAAAGCTTATCTCTTTCTTGAGAGCATAGCAGTACTCGGTCAGATGTCTAAAATCTTCATGATAAGCAGACAATTTAGATTTGTCTTTCCAGCCAGGGGTCCTATCGTTCTTCCTGGGCTATCATGCTTTATCTCCAAGATCCTGCATAGCATATAGTAAACCTGAAGCATCAAAAGAAAAGCAGTAGTCAGATATCTTAGGGTAATCATCCTCAAGATCCTCGTCATCCACTGCATTAACCCTGTTGTTATCAATTTTTTAATAGGGCTTGGATTTATAAGATTTCTAAGAAGAATCCCACTTCCTATTTAGATGATCATAGTTAGCAGGGGTATTGATCCTCTGTTGTATCTTCCTATCGTCATTGAGCCTTATAAATCTTAAGGCCTTGTTCCTCACTTCATCCAGGTTCTTGCATGGATTAATTACTAAATATTCATAAAAAGGAAAAACTTTCTGTAGACCAATTTTAAAAGCCTAGACCACTGTTCCAGTGTCATGGTTAGGGATCTCCAGCGATTATCTATCGAACTTGCTTACATAGTCCCTTAAGGACTCATCTACACCCTGTGTGACCTTATACAGATCACCAGTCAATCTATCCAGGTTCTGATGCATGAAAATTGATTATTAAATAAATTAACTACGTGAGCTAAAGAAGTAATAGAGTATGGTGGGACATTGAGCAACCTTTTCAAGGAAGATCTTGTCAGGGTGGAGCCGAGTCCCTTACACAAACAAACTTCCTTGAGATTAGCTAGGATGGGGTTGATCTCCTCTATATTGAGCCACATGCTCCTCAGGATCCGTAGTTCCATCATAGAGCTTCATATTTGGAGTTTGGAATCTCTTTGGGGATCTCTACACTACAAATGGGATGAGCAAACTTAGAGATCTTGTGGCTTTCTGGTGATACCCTGGTATAGGTTGTACCAATCCCGGCACACTAGAGATCATGTCCCTCAGCTTCTTTAGCTCCCTTGCCATTTCAGGACACTGGGAGGAGGATCCTAGGGTGACCCCTAGATCTCTACTTGTCTTGACCCTAATAGAAGAAGTTTGACCAATTGTTGTTAATCCTGGTTGCATAGGCAGGAAGTCTCCTTCATGGACTCCTAAGGATCCTGCTGTACCGAAGTTCAGGATCCTGGCATGCAGAGGCGTTGTCACCTTCATTTGTTCCTTGGGTCCTTCAACTCCCTAAGCTCCCTTAACAACAATTGGTTAGCCTCCTACTATTGCTTAATTTGATTCTTGAGTGTAGTAAACAACGCCAGAATCTCATCATTAGGAACAAAGACGGGTGGCACTGTTGATTTTCTAGATCCTGAAGTGGTATTCCCAGCAACAACGTTTTTCTTTTGGTATGCTGGAGGAGGAAGAAGAGTGTTGTTCACTCTAGAGGTTGCAGCAATAACATACGATGAATTTGAGGTTGATTTGGGTTGTGAAGTCACCTTTGAAAGTAGCTTCGAAAGAATTTGGTTTAACCGAAATTTCAAGCGAAATTTTATGATGAAAAACACTACTGGTCCCATGGTGGACGCCAAATTGCTTTGTTTAAAAATTGACAAGAGTGTTTTACTACCAAATCGAGAAAGTGAGGTGAGGTTCTTATATAAAATGGAAGCTTTGGTGTTTAGGATCCTGGATAAACTGTTAGTATCCTTGGTCTAGAAAATTTGTTGTAAGGCAATTCGGCTTTGTAAAACTATTAAAGTGTAGCAAACAAGTATGAATATGATGAGCAAATACAAACACAGGCGATGTATTATGGGGAAAAAAGCCCTTGATCTTCTTCGTGAAAATAATTTCAAGCACAAAAAACCCCGGGAGCTCTGATCCATTGAGAGCTGTGATAACTGTAGTAATTGCGAGTGTGTATCTCTTGTCCATAACTCGATCAGACCTATCTAATTTATAATATATGGCTAAAAGGAATCCTACGAAGATCAGAATAATAACCGTTGCAGCCTTCCAGCCTCTTTTCTACACATTTTCTTCAACAAGTTCCACGAGTAATCTACAATAGGTTATCCACTAGTCTTTACAGAAGAATATACATGTGAATTATTACTGAGAGAGACAATAAACTGATTAGTAACAGCGAGGTTCAGGATCCTTAGTCGCATCAGGATGATTTCGTATACTAAGGACATTAGGATCCTAAGTATAAAAATTTACCCCTAACAATAGGAATGAAAATGGATATTTAAACAATAAAGAACACAAGGAATTACAAGGAAATTCCTTGATCAATTAATCCCCGGCACAAAACTTCGGAGACGATTATAAAAGTTGTCTACCAGAGTCAATATTATTAAAAAAATAAAAAGAATACAACTAGCGAGCAAGACTGATCGATGGAACAATGATCGCTAGTGTGAGTGTTGTGATTATAAGTGAGTTGTAAGAGCAAAGTTTTTAATCATTGGTGTGCGTAGAGGTGTGTGTTTATAACTAATCGATTAGTCAACCTAATTTTATAATAGAAAAACCTAACCAATTATCCTGTAATACTTGGGATGTTACGAGTATTCCCTTGTGAACGTTGGTGACTCCTTTAACGGGGACCAACAGTCACATCTTCAATTCAAAGAACGAGTCTCGTGCTTGACATAGTCTTAATTATCCTTTCCTCGCATAAATAATATAACACGTGTAAGAAACGAGTTAAATATAGGAAACATGTTTAGGATATCAATATTCACCCATCAAATCGTATATAATTGCGCTTTTGCTCTTTATCGCGAGGAATGGAACCGAGAGCGTCATAATAACTTCGGTAAAAGTATGAGTATTTTTTCCGTATTATAAGCTATGGCGAGTACCGGCATCATCGAACCGTTATGAAACTGTCTCAACAATATAATACACGTAGATTCTCACTAAACAAAATTGGTACTATCAGAACCTTTACTAATAATTGTTTGAGTTGAATGTCATTTTAGTTCATTGGTACTATTAGAACCTTTAATTGTTTTTATGATTTTTGATCTATTGTTTTTATGATTTTTGATCTATGTGAAACACATGTCGATATCCTTTTCAGCATTTTATAAATTTTTTAATCTTATCATTCTATCGGTATATTGAATGCCGTTGTCGTCCGAAGACCATAATAAATCGGACCACTGTAGATCGAATTCCCATCGTAGAAATCTGAAGAATTCCACCTGTCAAAGAATAATATGTTTAGATTGTTATAGCGCTTATTTCAAATTAAATAATTTAAGAAAATAATAAAAAGAAGTTCTTTCAATTTACCAGAACCACATATAATATATGTAGGTGTCCCATTTTCAGATACGTTCTCTGCATTTGTTTCGCATGATTGACGATTACATAAAACTGGTGTGTTAAACGGGTTGTGTTTATGAGTTGGCGGACTCAACTTAACCCGAACCCGAACATTTTACACAAACCCAAACTCGAACCTGAAAATCGTATCATACATATGAACCCGAACACGACCTGAAGTTTCGTGGGTTGACCCGAACACGACCCGTTTAGCCGAATTTTTTTTTTCTTCTAAAATTAATATATTAAAATTTAAATTTACTCAAAAAACACAAATGTATATAATAATATCATATTTAAATAATAAAATTTATGTTAATTTCTTCTTTTAAGTTATAAGCATGGCGTAAAATACACACCCCATTTAACTTATGACATAAAATATATTGTAAAATAATACAATGTAATATAAATGTGTTACTTGGGTCAACCAACCAACCCGGCCTGTTAACCTAAACCGGTTCGCGGGTTCATCCTGAACATGACCCGAACCCGTTTACACTAAAGTTAAACCCTCGAATTTCGTATTAGAATCGTGTCGGGTTTTCTGGTCGTTTCAGAAAATTCACACCCCTAGATAAATGTGATATAAATTGAATCCAAACACCTAAACAATTTAATGATTTTTGTTTTACTTCTATTTTATAAATTGATCAGGCAAACGCAATTCGAACAGAGATGCCGTGAATTAAAACAACACAATCTCTTAATGGATATCTGACACGACTTCGGTCATTGAGAACTCCTCCGAGAAAGTTTAATAATTGAGTAATTGACCTTCAAACGTGAGTTAAACGTGAACGCTTAGAATTTGTATATCAATTTTACATCTGCCAAAATATAATAAAAAGTTAATTACGCAAATATTCCTATTGGTCCTACTCAAATCTTTATGATTATAGTTTAAAAGTATAGATAATAACGAAAATATATTTTTTTACAAACAATGAACATTGACTTTTAGCCTTCGTAAAAATTGACATCTCCACAAATAATTAGCCGCGAATAATTAGTGAAGGCTAAGTAAAGATGGGGATAAAATGGGGAGCCTAACTCCTAGATGTTGGCTAAATTCTAACATCCAACAAAACTTAAATCACGCTTTATATGGGGTTTCGAATCAAGTTTTATCATAAAATGCAATAGTAGATTCTTATTGAAATAGGTGAACCCTTTCCACTTATCCATTTGCAAAAACCCATTCACAAGCTAACCCTAAGGTTGAAACACTATCATAATGCGATCCAGAGTCTAGTCGGAATACTTGCAAATCACAAACACAATCTCTATCACATTCTACTCGTCTTGATCGTACCACATGAAACCAAACCAACTCAGGTTTGGTGAAGTGAACCAACTCGGGTTTGATGAGGAAACAGATTTCAGTAACTTTTGTTTTCGTTTTAATATATTAAACAGAGCTATGAAAAAACAGATTCTAACAAAAAATATGCCGTGAATTGAATCGCCCCCATCTCGAAATGAAAATATGTCTTGTCTGTGGTGCAACCCACTAATTTAGACGAGAATTGGAATTCAGATAAACATGTTAATTGGGGTGGGGGTTGGGTTCAATTCGCAAGACCATTGAAGTTAAGGTGTTGCTCCTATTGAAGTCAAGGATTCTAGCGCCGCCAAAGACAGATTTGGTGTAATTTAAGCGGTTTAAAAATAAAACAAAAAGGATAACCATGTTAACTATAAAAAATAACATATATGCATCTAGGATAAAAATAAGAAATGAGAAAATAGTGACAAGTGTGAGAATTGGATCTCTATCATTATCAAGTGAAATCAATTAAGAAGAAGCATGTTGTAATTTCGAAATTACCGAACGTAAATGAGAAAAGGAAAAGACAATATTGCTGACTTTTTATTTATTTTCACCATATTTCTATAAGCATACAACTATTGCATACTTTATAATTTAAAAAAAATAATATATATACATATCATCAGCATTATACTCCTTTTAATATGAGAATAGTAATGCTGAATATTTAAAGAAATTAAAAAGCTAATGAAATGTGTTTATAAGCGTGCATAATTTGTCATGTCTGTGGTGCAACCGAATAATATAAATGTGTGAATACTTGGAATTTGGATAAACATGTTAACTATCAAAATAATAAAATTATGTAAAATAACATATATGTATCTAGGATGGGATAAGAAATGAAAATAATAGTGACAAGTGTGTAAATTTAATCTCTATCATTATCAAGCAAAGTCAATATATTAAGATGAGGCAGATTGTAAACGGGAAAAAGAAAGAAAACATTGCTGATTTTTTATTTATTTTAACTATTTTCATAAATGCATATAAATTTTACATACTTTATCGTCTATATATTCATGCATCCTTCTTCCTATTTGGGTACTTTATGTCTCTGACGAGGTATGAACCGAAGCGATTAATCCGACCCGGTCATTACCTATTATTTTATTATAAATATGCAATTACACACATTTATTCTAGAATATTCTATTGGCATGGATAAACCATGTAACCAAATCCCCAATATTTTGGGAAGATCATGCAAATCCCTGACTTATCGAAGCCCATCCTAAGTTAGAGGAAACACTAGTGGTAAATTATAAATAGAGGTAAACATCAAAGGTATGATTCATTCTACCCTCTTGAGATACATATTATTACTCCCAATACCGAGACTTATTCTCACGCCGGAGGGTGGTTACAGGAATAACCCCATTCCTGTAACGAGCCCTAATGGTGTTTCTGTTTTGCAGCCAGCTGTTCGGATTGTTTTGGGTCAAAGTTCTTGTTGGAGCCTTACCGACAGATCAGTGTTTCTTCATTGGCGCCATTCCGTAGGACCCTAGATAACACCAATAAACTTAGACCCGATGGCAAACGATCAGAGCGCGGCAACAACACCAGTGAACCAGCCATCAGTGTACAGTATCAACGACGATACCTGCAGCTACGGCCACCCCAGCACCACCGAAATAACCAGGTCTCTAGACCTGGAGTTCGAAGCAGAGGCCCCGCCGGGATACCAGAGACTCCCAGCCATTTCCTACGGGTCAGGTCGCAAGGAAACCCGCAATCTTATACTTCATGGCAGACTCGACAGGCTACCTCCGCCACAGCCCTCGCCGCTGTCTATACTCCTTCATAAACACCATCGCACAGACTATGAGTCCCGGTAGTAGACCAGTGAGTACATCTACGGCACCTGGGAGCAGCGCACAACCGCCTCTCACTTATGCTATGCCGCCGTTATATTCTGCGGCGCTCACAACATCACTATCTACGCCACCCCATCAACCAGTGGTCATGCCGGCTGGAGTCATGAATGCCCCAGTCACACCCGGGAATCAAGCTTATTTCCCAGGCTATTACTATGCACCCCCTTATGGGTATCTCCAGCCGTACAACAACCAAGCCTCTCCCCTCAAATGACAACACAAAGTTATACTCAACAGCCGCCGTACACGGCTTGCATGCCACCTTGGTGGACTTACTCCCGTCAAAACAGACATATGACCAGAGCTAGCCAGTCCGCGGAACCTATTTATAATAGCGGTAACGTTTCTAGGCCTCGTTTCTCTACTAACGAGGGTCCTAACACCACGTCTCAACCCCCGGCTACTCAAGGGGTAAGAATTAGTGGAACGAACCACCACATGCAACCTGATAACATGGAAGATGATGAACTTACCAGACGCAAACCCGCCGATGCCGCGGACAGGTCAAAGTTCACAAGAAGAATTGCTGAAGCCCCGATCAAGGAAAAACCCAAGATGCCCCAGACATTGGGAAAGTACGATGGGCTAAGTGACCCAGATGACCATCTAAATTTGTTCAAAAGTGCCGGGGAAGTCGCCTGCTGGCCTATGCCCCTTTGGCGCAAGATGTTTGTCCAAACGCTGGTTTGGGCGGCACGAGTATGGTGGGACGGCCTTTCCACCGGCGAAATCGACAGTTTTGAGGATTTGGTATCCAAATTTTAATTGCAATTCAGTCAACAGAGGCGACACACCAAAGACCGAAACTAACTTCTCCATATTCGTAGACGGGAAAATGAGACATTTGAGAACTTCATCGTCAGATTCAACAAAGAAAGCCTGGCAATCCCGCGCATAACAAATGATTTGGCTTGCGGCGCTTTCCTACAAGGGGTGAACGACGATGAGTTGTTAAGAACGCTTTATGGAAGAGACGGCGTACCCATGACCATTGATGAAATCTTGAGAATCGTCAACGTATATGTAACGCAAGAAAAAAAGGTGGCAGCTAGTCATGCAGCCAACCGAAAAAAGGAAGCACAGAAAGGCCCAGACGACAGGGAGCAACGAAACTCAAAGGCCAAAGGTAGAGGCAAGAGGTTCCTTAAAAGCGATCGCTTTGACTCGCGATATGACAGATCTAAGAGTTTTTATTCAATAAACGACTCGTCCTCGAGATCCAGGTCTGAGTACCCCAATCTGAGCAAAACACCAGCAGAAATCCTGGCTTCTGAGAACTTAAAAATCAATCCTCCAAAACCGTTGAGAGATACGTCCAGCAAAGACACTGGTAAATACTGTGAATATCACAAGGGTAACGATCATGATACAAACGATTGCTACCAGCTGAAGAAGCAGATCGAGTATTATGTGAAGAATGGAAAGCTGGCCCACTTGGTTCGAGACATAAAGCAAGGCCCGCTCCCCATCAAAGAAGACCCGGATAAAGGGGCGGGCAAAAGGCAGCGGGAGATTAACATGCTATATGCCGACAAGGCAAAGGGGGTAAAGAGGAGTTTCTCCACCCTTGAACCTTGGATGTTGGCAACCATGACTTTCGTGCCGCGGGCGGAGGATTTAGACCTCACTATCGACCCTCTCATTATATCAGCCGCTGTGGGCGACTATAACATGAGAAGGATACTTGTCGACACAGGAAGCTTTGAAGACATAATATACGAACATTGTTTCAACAAAATGAAACCAGAGGATAAGAAACTCCTCGAACTGGTGCACGCCCAATCACTTTCCCAGTTCTTTCGGGCTAGCCCCTCGTGAAAGGACCATACTCCTCACTTTCCTCGTAGCACGTGCCGACTCGCATCATAACGTAATAATTGGAAGGTACACTTTTGTAAAACTAGACGCTACACGCCGGGTGGAGTTAAAACAATGCACCGGGAAAAAATGGGTGAAGTATTGAAGGCCAAAAGATGTCGTCAAGGACCTAGCGGCGCGGTTGGTCCGGAGAGATGGGTATTAAGCACGCGTTACCTTGAGCAGACTGTTACTGTAGGGGATAGTCACTCCCCAGAGATCAAGAACAGTTTGAAGATGCTGTTAAAAAGAAACGCCGACGTTTTCGCTTTTGAGCATTCTTATATGACCGGTATACCCCGGGACAAGGTGGAACACAAGTTAGCAACATTCCCGGGCATCAAACCGGTGGCCCAGGAAAGCGAAGCATGGCTCCCGATAGGAGAGAAGCAGTGATAAAAGGAGTGCGAAAGCTGGTCGAAGCAGGCATTCTCCAAGAAACGAAATACCACACATGGGTATCAAATCCTGTGATGGTTAAGAAACCAGACGGTACATGGCGGATGTGCATTGATTTCAAATATTTAAACAAGGCATGTCCCAAAGACGCCTATCCGCTGCCGGAAATAGATTTCAAAGTCGACTCCTTGGTTCCCTTCCGGTATAAATGTTTCCTGGACGCCTACAAAGGGTACCATCAGATCAAAATGTCACGAGAAGATGAAGAGAAAACAATGTTCCATACTGATATAGGCATTTTCTGTTACACAAAAATGCCTTTCGGTTTGCGCAATGCAGGTGCCACTTATCACGACTCATGGACAAAGCTTTCGAAAAGCAGATTGGTAGAAACCTGGAGGTATACGTGGACGATTTGTTGATTAAGAGCAGGGAAGAAAAAAAATGCTCAATGACATCGAGGAGACTTTCCAGAAATTACGAGAGTACAACATCAAACTCAACCCCAAGAAGTGTTCATTCGGGGTAGAGGGGGGCAAGTTCCTAGAGGTGGTAGTCACTCGGGAGGGCTTCAGAGCCAACCCTAAAAAATAATTGCTAAAATGCGAATGCCATCGCCCAGAACTTTAAAGGAAGCACAGACGCTAAATGGGCGGTTGGTCGCTATAAATAGGTTCCTTGCAAGACATGCTGAGAAGTCTTTGCCATTTATAAAACTTTGAAAGATTGCCTCGATAAAAAAATTTCAAATGGACCAGTGATGCAGAGGAAGCTTTGCAAGACATGAATGTTTCATTGAAAAGTTGCCCACGCTGACAGCCCCACGCCCTGAGGAACTCTTGAAGATGTATCTTGCGGCAGCTCACAACGCGGTGAGTGCAGTGCTCATGGTCGAAAGAGATGGAAAGCAAACGCCTATTTATTACATCAGCCGTGTGTTAGCAGGCCCTGAAACGCGGTATCCTACACTGGAAAAGTTGGTACTTGCACTGATCGACGCTACTCGGCGTCTCCGAAGATACTTCCAGGCTCATCGCGTACAAATCCTAACAAATTACCCTTTACAGAAAGTCCTACATAAACCAGAGATTTCTAGAAGGCTTGCAAAATGGGCAATTGAGTTGGGTGCCCTGGACATAGAGTATCGAAAATGAACGGCGATTAAGAGGCAAGTAATCGTCGATTTCTTAGCTGAAATTCCTAAAGGAGAAGTCATCGACGACCCAGTGGTTAACAACGGGCCAGAAGCTAGCATGTCTAAACAAGCTTGGAAGTTTTATACAGATGGGTCCTCCAGTGGAAAAGGGGCCGGCGCGGGCCTCATGTTAATAAGCCCTGAGGAAATAAAATTAATGTATGCCTTATGCTTCAATTTCGAATGCTCCAACAACGAGTCGGAGTATGAAGCACTGCTGGCAGATCTGAGGATGGCACAGTCCATCGGAGCAACAAGGGTGGAGGCGTACGTCGACTCTTTACTAGTCAACAACCAGGTAAGTGAGACGTACGAGGCCAAGGATGAGACAATGGCAAAGTATTTGGAAAAACTAAAGAACTCATAGCCTCCTTTGACAGTGTCACGCTCAGCCATGTTCATCGCGGAAGAAATCAAATAGCTGATGCTTTAAGCAAGCTAGCAACGTCTGGTATGGAGAAAGAAGTAAAGGTGGAAACACTACAGTCACCTTCAATTGAACACCGGGAGGTATCCGCGGTTACTGCGGAAGAGCCTTGCTGGTATACTCCCATTCTAAAGTACCTCACGAGAGGAGAACTGCCATCCGCTAAAGGTGAAGCCAAAAAGATACAAGTAAAGGCCTTAAAATACGAAGTGCAAAATGGCATCCTCTACAAGAAAACATATTTGGGACCACTATTACGGTGCGTATCCCTGTCGGAGGCCACATACCTGATCCACGAAATACATGTCGGTATATGTGGTATTCACGCTAGACCCCAGGCAATTATGGCTAAAATTAAAAAGGACGGGTACTACTGGCCCAGAATGTACGAGGGCGCTGTAGCTGAACTCAGAAAATGTCGCAGTTGTCAAAAGTATGCCCCCCAAACACTGCGTCCCAAAAATAACTTGCTTCCCGTAACAGCGGCCTGGCCCTTCCAGAAATGGGCAGTTGATATTGTGGGACCTTTCCCTCCAGCCCCCGGAAAACTCAAATACCTAATTGTGGCAATCGACTACTTCACCAAGTGGGTGGAGGTAAAGCCCTTGGCCAGGATAACCGCGGAAAACGCCAAGAAATTCTTATGGGAGCATATCGTCTGCCGATTTAGGCTCCCGCTGTACCTGGTCAGTGACAACGGTACGCAATTCACGGATCGGGTTTTACAGTATTGGTGTGCTGAGCTACAAATCCAGCAGGTTTTCACATCGGTGGCACACCCTCAAGGCAATGGCTGTTGGTGCATAATGTCTATGTCTTAGTCTTATATCGAGTCTGTATTATATAGAGCTGAATAGGCTAGGTTTTGAAGCATTTATGAAGTATTATAGCCAAGTTCGCTCATGAGATAACATGTTAAGGCATGTTCGGCCGAACTTGCATAGGCAAGTTCGGGCGAACTTGCTTCCTCCATGACCGAACTTGTAATCCTATAAAGACCTAGCTTGTGTGTCTCATTTGTAACTTCAGAAACTTTGGCATTGTAGAGGCGAAGCTCTGTCAGTCTGTAATCTAACGTTTAATCAATGAAACTGACGATTAACTGATTAATTCTTGTCTATTGGTAACACGACGTACTATTTCCGCTATTATGAACGTTAGATATCAAATTTAGGTTCCTAAGCATCGAGGATCGGTCCTACAAGTTGTATCAGAGCTAGAACAGTCTGATTTGATAGTATCAAGACAAGAACACTTCTATTTCTACTCCATTCTTCTTTTTCTTTAACTTTTGATCACAAAATGAAGAATTCATGGTCAAAATCTTTTGAATTTTGAATATATCATGTAAAATACAACAAAGATAAACCCTTGAAAGATCATGTCGAAATTTTGAAAAAAACCATGTTTTTGAAAACCCTCAGGAACGAACTTGTTGGCCATGTTCGGCTGAACTTGCACTAAAACATCACTTTTCAAGTGATTTTTTAGTAAGTTCGCCCGAACTTAGGTGATTTTTGAGGAAGTTTTAGTCAAGTTCGCTCAAAGATACTGAATTTTCTTTAATTTTACATCAAGTTCGACCGAACTTGTGTAAAATCAAGAAGATTTTAAGTAAGTTCGCCCGAACTTTCTTGTATTTCATCAAATTTCTTTTGAACAAGTTCACTCGAAGATCTGTTTAATTGGGGTTATAAGTTCGACCGAAGACAAACGAAAATTTTCAAAGTAAACCTAGCAAGTTCGACCGAACTTGTTAGAAAACCCAATAATTCTTCATTTGTCACTACAAGTTCGACCGAACTTGTAGTAGGACTAACTATTTTCAAAGTTTTTGAAAAATTTTCAGCGTATACGTTTCGTGATTCACAATGGAAGATCAACTAAGAGCTTATATGTCTGTAGCTAGTTCATCAAACGCCAACGTGATTAATCAAGTCAATCTTGACAACGAAATGGGAACAACCGTCAAACCGCCCAAGCTGATGAGCATGGACGAATACGAAGCATGGAAAGAGAAATTTACCTACTGGGTTCAAGCCATGCACTTCGCTGGCTGGGTGTCAATTGAAAGAGCTATACTATTCCGGTAGATGAGCATCAACAAGTTCTTGAGAAGTACAACTACTCGACAGCTCAGAGAGACGAATACATTGCTGAGAAAAAGATGATCAGTCTCATCCAACAGTCAGTCAAAGAAGATATTCTGATCTTGCTACCAGAGTATACTACAGCAAGAGAGCTTTGGTTGTCGTCCCCGAAGAAATACCAAGGCAGTGCTGAAAATATCAAAAGCAAGAAGGCTCTCATTCTAAAAGAGTTTGATATATTCAGCATGTTAAAGAATGAGACCATTAAGTAAATGATTGAGCGTTTCTGTCACCTCAAAGTGCAAATGCGAAGACACAGTCTTGAGAAGAATGAACAAGAGTACGTCGACAAACTTGCTGACGCACTACCAGAGGGTGAATGGACTACGTATTTGATGGTTCTGAAGAATAGTGATAAGTGGGATTTCTTCAAGTTGTCGACGTTTATCGATAAACTCGAAGGCCACGAAATGGAGCTTCTGAAGATAGCGAAGTCAAAGAACGCTAATGTAGTTCAAGACATCGATTTGTACTACAAAACCGGAATGCAAGATAACATTTTGAGTCCAAAAATTGGAACTGCTTTTAGTGCAAACATGAATGCTTCCACAGAATCAGAATCATTCATAGCCTTAGTATGAACAAAGTCCACAAAATTCTTACTCGAGCACTGGTTCAAATTCAACATTCCAAAATCAAACAAATCAAAACCAACAACAAAGTTCTGATCCGAATGTTTAATGCAACATCGCAGTGAACCTGAACAATGTTATTTCAGAAGAAGTTGCAAAACAACATATGTCACTACTCTCTACCGTCTTAGAGTCTTATGAATGTCTTGTTGCCGGCAAGATAGGAAACCCCGAGATGACCGCAGAAGATTATGACCAGGTAGACGAGGAAAAGCTCGAACTCATGGACATCAAATGGTCCTTAGCTTCAATCATCAGGAGAGTGACAAAGTTCGTTGCACTCACAGGCCAAGACATAGGAAACTCCAGCAACAAATTGGGTTTTGACAAATCCAAAGTCACGTGTTTTATATGTCGACAGAAAGGACATTTTAAAAGAGAGTGTAAGAACAACGAGGCAACCGGAAATCAAAGTCCTTTCGGAGGAGGGAATGAATATTACAAGAAGGCACTTCAATATAAACCTTTCCCGAAGAAAACTCAGATTGAGATCCAAGAAAAGCCAAACAGTAGTACCAAGGAGAAAGCTACGGTTGCATCTACAGAAGATGACGGTTTTGACTGGAACTCTTATATTGGGAAAAAGACCGGAGTTGCTTTGATGGCAGAGACAGTTGAAGATAGTTTTGCAGAGGAGGTAGCGGCAGCAGCTGAAGAAGTGGCAGCAGCAGAAGCAGCAACTTTCGAACAAGCTATTCTGGAACAATATTTGCATCAACAACAGGAAGAAGAGGAATATATCCATATGCTGAGACATGGAATTTTATCCTCTAATTCTTGTGACAGTTTTGCAGGTCACTTTGATGGAAGCATTAAAGAACAAGTGGTTGAGGAGAAAAAGATTGATGAAGTGATTGTCGATATCACTCAAGAAATGAAAGTCGAAGACCTCAAGGACACGGCAGATAAAGCTTTAATGGCAAATCTAACCAAGGTAGGTCCAGAGGTAAAGGTTATCGAGAAAGAAGTTGTTAAAGTACAAGTTGTAGAGGTTGAGAAACCTTGTACAAAATGTACTAAACCTTGTGTGCCGAAAAATCAAAGATCATCGCTGAAAACAATGTGCATAACGATTTGTTGAAATATGATATCGCACAATGAAAGAAGCGTATGACAAAATGAAAAATGATTATGGCAGACTCGACAGAAATAACACTAAACAACATGATAATATAAGAATGTTGAGTGGTACAGTAATGGATAAACAAAGAGCAATTAACATTTATATCAACACCATTGCTGAAATCAAACAACAACTTCAAGATATAACAATTGAAACTGAAAGAGTTCGATAATTTTTAAGAAGTTACACCACTAACGCGTATGTTATCGATCACATTCTTCCAACAATCTCATCGGAAGAAAAACCCAAAAAGAAAGCGGGCAAATAATATAGCAATGTTCATCCACCCCTTTGCGAGAAATACTGTGTTAAATCTGTAGAAGAGATGGACAAGGCACTCAATGTTGAGTTACTTTCTGAAAAGAAAAACGAGTTGCCAGAGAACATTGATATAGTCTATGCTAAATCTGATGATGATAACAACTTTATGGTTAACAAAGTTGTTGAAAATGTTTTAAGTGATTCTGATGGTGGCAGCTTCAAACGCGCCAACTCGAGTTCAAAGAATTCTGATTCACAATCTCAAAATGACGATAAGTCGTCAGAAGATGGTCTAAGTGACGATCCTAATATTGTAATGTACAAAATTAAGGATTCGGATAGACTATATTTTGATGATAGCTTCCCGATTCAGAATGTGAAAGAAGAATTGCTTGATAAATTCTTTAAACTCGTGAAAGTCACATCAGAGGAATTGGTAATCAATGAACAAAAATTCTATTCCAAACCTAAAAGAAACAATTACCGAAGAATCGGTGGTGATCATCCGGAAAACCGGAGAACAGGGTTGGGTTTAGAAGAGGAAACTGATGAATCTGTAAAGAAACCGTCACCATTTCATGAATATAAAAACAAAAACATGAAGTTTGTATATGGGACGAATACAGTTCATGAGGAGAATTTGATTGGTAAGCAATCAAATGATGAGTTCAAGAAGGAGAAAGAACTTCGAGATAAAGCCAAGGTTACTAGTGGTGCCAAAACCTCTAGTAGGGTAAAACCACCGGTTAAAGGACATCCACTTGATAATCGGACATGTTTCAAGTGCAATGAAATTGGTTATATGGCACGACATTGTCCGAAATCAAAACCGGCTTATCCTCGAAGAAGAGATTCTAATGTTATTAAACCAAAGCAACCGGTGTTTGCAAAACCTGTAAAGATTTTGAAACGAAATGAATCAAAACCAGAAGTTAAACCTAAGTCTGAAAAGAGTTTTGAAAATTCCACTTTCAAAAAAGGTGAAACTTCTAGGTCTAATGAAAACAAATTTTACATCAAAAAAGGCTAATATCAAATCTCAAACCTGGATTGCCAAGAAAAGGTCAACAACATCTGGTGTTGTTAAGTCTGAGCTAGTAAAGACTGACAACACAAAAGAATCAAAGTCTGAAATCACTAAGTCTGAGCAGGTAAAGACTAGTGAGAATGTGAAAGAAATTAAAACAGAAATTAAGAACGATAATGTCAAATCTGTAAAAGATAAGAAAAAAGTGAAATTTCCAAACATTAACATTGTTGAAACAGATGATGAATTTGATTTTGGTGATGTTGATGAGTTTGAATATGCTTTTGATGATGGTTATCCAGTAAAATCCAAGACCAAGAAGGCTTGGGTAGAGCTTTTCACCCAATTGCTGAATTTTGTAGGGGCTCTAAAGATGCGTACTTTCAAAGTGGATTTTGGATAGTGGAGCGTCCAGGCATATGACGGGAATGAAGGCATTGCTATTCGACATTAAAGCTATCAATGGTGGATATGTTGGATTTGCAGGAAATCAAGGTGGAAGGATAGTCGCCGAGGGAAAACTCTCTAATGGCGTAGTTTCATTTGATCGTGTAAACTATATTGCAGAAATTGAGAACAATCTTCTGAGTATATCGCAGATTAGTGACAAGAAGTTTACAGTTCATTTCAACGACAGAAAGTGTATTATCTTGAAGCCGGGATTCAAAATTCCAGATGAGTGGATTCTGATGCGTGCACCTCGAGAAAATGATTTATATGTTCTTGATATGGGTGTTGCTACCACTTCATCACAATCAGCACAATTCTTGATATGGGTGTCGCCGAGGGAAAACTCTCTAATGGCGTAGTTTCATTTGATCGCGTAAACTATATTGCAGAACTTGAGAACAATCTTCTGAGTATATCGCAGATTTGTGACAAGAAGTTTACAGTTCATTTCAACGACAGAAAGTGTATTATCTTGAAGCCGGGATTCAAAATTCCAGATGAGTGGATTCTGATGCGTGCACCTCGAGAAAATGATTTATATGTTCTTGATATGGGTGTTGCTACCACTTCATCACAATTAGCACAATGTTTTGTATCAAAGGCTACTGAAAAAGATTCTATTCTTTGGCATCGAAAGTATTCATTTGCAAAAAATGAATTTCTTGGTTCATAATGATCTTGTAGAAGGCGTAAATCATTGAAGTTTTCAGATGTCTGATCATTGCTTGGAATGCAAGAAGGGAAAGCAGATCAAGAAACACATCCGAATAAAATTTTAAACTCAATCAAGTTTCCATTAGAACGTCTACACATGGATTTATTTGGTCCTGTAAATGTTCGAAGCATATCAGGAGACTTATATTGCTTGGTCAGGACAGATGACTATTCGAGATATTCGTGGGTATTCTTTCAAGAATCAAAAGACGAAACATTCAAGAACCTTGTTATTCTATTCAAGAAACTGGAGAACATTTATCATCTGCCGGTTAGACGCATTAGAAGTCAACGACACAGAGTTTCAGAATAACAAAATGAAGGAATTCTGCAACGCAAAAGGGATTCTGCATGAGTTTAGTGCTCCGTATACTCCACAGCAAAACGGAGTTGCTGAACGGAAAAATCGAACTTTGATTGAAACTGTGAGAACCATGCTTGCAGATTCTAAACTTCCAATCAGCTTCTGGAGTGAAGCAGTTGTTGTGGCTTGCTACACGCTAAACAGGGTTCTCACTGTCAAACCAACAAAGAAAACATGTTTTGGGATGATAAACCGACGAAGCCAAATTTGAAGTTCTTAGAACCATTCGGTGCTCCTTGTACCGTAATAGACCAAGATGGCAAATTTGGAGCTAAATCTCTCGAAGGTTTCTTTGTCGGATATGCGAGTCCGTTGAGAAGAGTATATATTCCTTCATTGCGAAAAGTTATTGAAGCACAGCACGTGGATTGTTTCAATTACACGGATCCTATTCAAAGGAAAGGTGACGCGTGGCTGTTTAACTATCAAGACCTATGGAAGTCATTTGACTTACCCAAAGAACCAACTGACGAAGAAGTTGCAGCGTTATATTATCTTCACCAGTCAGCGAATCAAGAGCAAATTGTTCGACCAATTGTGGTTAATCAACCCACGTTGGATCCATCTTCTTCTGGCGCAAGTTCAAACAATAGCGGTGTTCCGACTGAAAATGTTTCTGAAACATTATCATCACCCACTATTCTTCCAACGAATGCCTCTACCAAACCAATGAATACAACAACGGAGCCCTGTATGCCTCAGAATCAAGATTCTGAATCAGATGAAGCACCAACATTTGATGCTAATGGGGAATCATCTTCTTCAGATGAAGAAGTGGAGCAGATAACAAGTCTTCTTAATCAATCTGCAGTCCTGAACACCATAAATGAAGCTTCATCAAGCTCTCCAAACATTGAATTGGTTGTTGATCTCAACATCACTAATCAGCAAAACTTAGTAGATGTTCCAAGTGAAGAATTGCCACGATCATATTCCTATCATCCGTCAACAAATATTATCGGAGAACTTCAAACTGGTGTTAGAACTCCAGGTCAAATTAATAAAGCACTCAATGGTTTCTACACACATGTTGCTATAACCCAGAATCATTGTTTTCAGTCATGTTTCATCTCTCAGATTGAGCTTAAGACAGTTAATGAAGCTTTAGCATATGAAAACTGGGTACAAGCAATGCCAGAAGAATTATTGCAGTTTGAGAAGTTAGGTGTGTGGAAGCTTGAAGACCTACCAGAAAATCAGAAAGCAATTGATACAAAATGGGTTTTTAAGTGTAAACGTGATGATAGAGGAGTTATTGTTCGTAACAAAGCTAGGCTTGTTGTTAAGGGATTTCACCAGCAGGAAGGTATAGACTACACAGAAGTCTATGCACCAGTAGCTCGATTGGAATCTATTCGAATATTTCTAGCTTTCGGATCATGGAAAGGATTTAAGGTCTATCAATTGGATGTCAAATCAGCTTTTCTGTATGGCAAATTACACGAGAAGGTGTACGTTGGACAACCACAGGGTTTGTCGATCCACTTAACAAGAAGAAAGCGTACCTACTGGATAAAGCACTTTATGGTCTACATCAAGCCCCGAGAGCTTGGTACGAGACGTTATCACAACATCTCGTCGGAAACGGCTTTATCAGAGGAACTGTGGATAGTACTCTTTTCACCAGAGAAGTGATGGCCATCTGATTATAGTTCAAATCTACGTTGACGACATCATCTTTGGATCTACAAATGATAGCCTCTGCAAAGAGTTTTAGGGAATCATGAAAAAGATATTCGAAATGTCCTCGATGGGCGAAATGAAGTTCTTTCTTGGTTTGCAAGTAGATCAGCTTCCGGATGGTATTTTCATTCACCAGACTAAGTATGTTCATGACATCTTGAAGAAGTTTAGAATGGAAAGTTTGAAGCCTCTATCTACGCCTCTTGCTCTCAATCATGGCATTTGCGTTGACGAGACTGGAGCCAAAGTTGACGAGACGTTATATAGATCGATGATTGGATCGTTGATGTATCTGACGGCATCGCGCCCAGATATTATGTATCCAACCTGCCTATGCGCCAGATATCAGTCAAGCCCGAGGATCTTAAACATGCAGATCGTGAAGTGTATCTTAAGATATCTGAAAGGATGCCCAAGCACCGGCTTGTGGTACCCGAAGAATGACAATTTTGACCTCACAGGCTATGCTGATTCCGATTTTGGTGTAGATAAGTTGAATTCTAAATCAACTACAGCGGGATGCCAGTTCTTCGGAACAAGAATGGTAACCTGGCAGTGTAAGAAACAGACTACAGTCGCTCTCTATACCTGTGAAGCTGAGTATATCTCGTCCTCCAGCTGTTGTTCATAGATTCTGTGGATTCAACAACAGATGAGAGACTATGGTCTGCAATTTCTAGACACCCCGTTGTATGTTGATAACAAGGCAACCATCGATATAACTAAAAATCCAGTTCATCACTCACGCCAAATCACATTGAAATTCGTTATCATTTCATTCGTGATTGCTACGAAAAGAAATTGGTACGAATAGAAAAAATCCACACAGACGAACAAAAGCCTGATTTTTATACCAAACCATTTTCATTATCACGGTTTAAATACTTGTTGAGAATTAATGGTATGAAAAATTTGCTGACAGGTGCGGATGCTGAGGTTGAATACGGATCGGACGACGAGTTCGCGTGATCCACATTGGTTTGTAAATACTTTTCTAGTTTAAAATTTTGTTAAAAACTAAAATCCAAAAAGATGTTTTTGATTTTAAGGGGAGAAATGTTAGAGAAAATACAAAAACATTTGAAACTTTTTTAAATTCAAAATGTTTAAAAACATTGAAAAAGACAAAAAGAATTCAGTGTCATAAAAGGAAATGATAGTACATCAGTGGACTATCACAGTATGCTAAAGAAATGTAAAGTTTTGAAAAGTAATAAACGAGTCTTACTATGGATGTGTCGATAGGCTTAACACGTTCAGTAAACTGTTTTCAGATATAAACTAAATTTTACAACTGCTTAATCTTGTGGATTAACACATCTTGAATATGTGGACTTAGTACTCCTAAATCTCGTTTGAAAGATTGCCTGATTCTGAGATACGAGGTCTTTATAGATAGTTGATATCTGGGGTATTATACAAGTTCTTCTGATTTGCGGAAGTAATGGCCTAGAACTTCTATAATACTTTCGCATTAAATCCCAAATTGCATGCAATATTGAAAAGTATCGAAGGATATAATCATATGCAATGCTGAAAAGATTCCTTAAGTGGAACACACCTTAAAGACGAGCCTTCATCTCTTTGTCTGTACGGTGTACTAACCTGAGCTCTCAAGGTCTCGCACAACCCAGTTACAGATATCAATTATGCTATATTCATCTGTAAGATGAAATCTAGGGAATCTGGATATAGGAGTATATTCAAGAAGTGGGAACCATAGATAAGTCAAGTTTCATGAATTCTATCTTAACATATCTTGAAACAGTTGAAAAATGTGGTAAAGTTTAAGTGGACAAACATATCGACAATCTAGGTAAACGAGTTTAAAACTTAAAGTCATATAAAGGTCAACGGTACTGGTGATATGTCTCAGTCAACTGATATGATCCTTAGACACGAATTCACAAAAATATGTCTGTAAATATGTTTGTACATAGTTTACATTGCTTATTTCATTATATTTCAGCTTTACAGATTAAAATCAAAAAGATTTTCAGTGTGTTTTAGCATAAACTTACAAAAATACAAAAAGATTTTATTTCTACATTGTTTTTCAGCAAACCAATGTTGGAGAATGGATCTTCGAAGTCTGGTAAGGTGCTAGAACTGGTGGGAATCTCTTTGACAACGGGCTGGGAGCTAATCTGTTAATTTGAAAAGATAAAATGATAAAAAGTTCATTAATTTGAAACTTTGATTTTGAAAATATCAACAGTTTGTTCGTAACGGGTCAAACCGGGGTCATTAACTTGGACTCGGCAGACAAATCAGTTAACCAAGATCATTAGCTTGGACTTGGTCAACTGAGTGGATTTTCATAACTGGTAAAAAGTTGGAAAGTTCAGGGTTAAAAATGGAAATTTTGAAAAAGTTTGAAATTTTTGAGGTTTGGCAAGTTCAGTCGAACTTGCTAAACAATTCACGTTTAACAATCAGCAAGTTCGACCGAACTTGCAGATGGCTGATTGTTTGTTTTTATAATAAGTTCGCTCGAACTTAGTCTGGGCTTAGCAAGTTCGCCCGAACTTGACATGGTATAAATACCATTCAAGTTCGCCCGAACTTGACATGGTATAAATACCATTCAAGTTCGGCCGAACTCATTTAATTGTTATCAGAACACTTGAGTGAACTTGAGCGTTTTGAGAGAATTTGTGAGAAATTGGTACTTTTGAGCCGTTATACTTTCCAATTGAAGTTAGTTTTTGGTGTTTAGCACACCAATTACTATGGCAGAGGTACTAATTTGAGAATAATCCATGAATAGAACTGTTAATAAACAAAACCAAATCTAAAAACTTAAAATCTGATAGTTTTAGGTGTTATTGGACAAAATTAAACATAGATCTTTGATCTATACTTAAAATCGACCATGGAATTGTTTTTTATTGAACTGAAATACATGTTTTGCTTGTTTGAACTTAGTTGATCAGTTGAAGAAGACGACAAGTTCGGCCGAACTTGTTGTCAATTTCGACCGGACTTGTCCAAAACACAACTAAATGAACCAGAAAAATGTTCGACCGAACTTGATTGTTGAACTATTTTTGATCCAAACATGTTCGACCGAACTTATGTTAACAAAAAGTGATTTGTTTGTATTGTAAGTTCGCCCGAACTTGTTCTTTAATGTGTAACATGTGTCTCATACATGTTCGGCCGAACTTAGGAAAAATTTGAATAATAAAAATTGTAAGTTCGCCCGAACTTGCATTAGGAAAAAATTGAACATGGGTGTTACATGTTCGGGCGAACTTGTTAAAATCAGTGTGTTTAACACTAATCAAGTTCGCCCGAACTTGATTAAAGTGTTAGAATTTTTTTTGTGATTTTTCCTCGAAAAACGTGTTTTATGTCGTTTTTCATGCACAGGTTCCAGCGCGTGTTATCTCAGTTGAGTTTTCCAAAACTCACAATATATGCATCACGCTTGACAAGTCTATTTGTCCATCGCTGAAAGAATATGATAGCATTTTGAAGTTTCTTGAAGATAGTCATATTCGCCGTGCAATTACTGAGCGCGCCGTTTCTTATCGATCTCATATTGTTCACTTCTGGATGAACGCGAGTCTAAACGCTTACGAGAAGACGATCTCTTCTACAGTACAAGTTGGTGATGAGATAAAGCCGATCACAGTTACTGAAGGCGATATCCGAAGGATTCTGGAGCTTAAGGATAAAGAAGATGATCCGATTCATCTAGATGAGAAAATGGTTCGCGGATGCTTTTTCCGCATGGGTTATAAGGGGAGTGTGAATAAACCAACGCTGAAGAAAGGGGAAGTGCCAAACCCCTATAAACTTTTGATGCATGCTCTAATTCACACATTCAACCATCACAAAGCCGGTTTAGATGATGTTTAAGATTATTTGTCTAGCATGGCA
Source organism: Scalesia atractyloides (assembly GCA_947069175.1). Taxonomy (NCBI): domain Eukaryota; kingdom Viridiplantae; phylum Streptophyta; class Magnoliopsida; order Asterales; family Asteraceae; genus Scalesia; species Scalesia atractyloides. Next base: position 44,058,748 of record CAMTDV010001634.1, read on the forward strand.
ATGGTGCTTATTTTAAAGAAGCCGTTCAATGTTTCTAAGATGGTGTTCGTTCACATGTCGAAGAATATGGAGGATTCAAGATTGTGTTTATATCCAAGATTTATTCAGATGCTGATCGATGAGAAGTATCCCAACATTGCTCGAGATCCGAATGACGTTCTTTATTTGGTTCATCTCGATGAAACCACAGTGAAGAAGCTTATCAAGTTTCAGAAACAAGCTTCAGCTCCTATTGCCAAACCAGTATTCAGAGCAATTAATGATTCAGATTATGTATCGCCTCCTGGAAACAAATGGAGAAAAGTAGGTAGCGACGATGAGAATGAGCTTAAAGCTGAACGGAGTGGTTTAAAGAATTCAAACCAAAGGCAAGGAATGAATAGTTTTTGAAAGCTGAAGCTGATAAACCAAAGAAGAATCGAGCGTCAAAGAAAGTTGAAACTTTGCTTGTTGATGAGGAGGAGATTGAGAATGTTGAGGCAATGGCTGGATCTAGCACTGTAGTCGTTAATGAAAGTCAAGAAACAGTGAAAACGACTCAAGAAGAAGTAATTTCTGCTACGTCTGAAAATGAAGAATCTGATAAAGAGCCTGAAAAGACAGAGGCTGAAATAAGAGCAGAAAAAGAAAGGAGACTTGATGCAGATTTTGATCTGAATGCAGAAATAGAATCTGATGAGGAGAGGCCAAAGAAAAAGACTAAAAGAACAAAGTCTCCTGCAAATCGAAATATCTAAGAAAACTACAAGGTCACCTCACACTAAAGGGAAACGAAAGGCCAAGAAAGCTCAGAAAGCTGTGAGTAAAAGATACAAAAGCAAGATGCAAAGCACAGAAGCCACACAAGAACCTTCTGGTGCTCAGGAGAAAGGAGCAACATAAGAACCTCCTCCACAAGAACCTCCTGTTATCGTTCGTGCTGAAGCAGAAAGGCCAGGAGTTACACAAGAACCTCCTGTGTCTGAATTTATTGAAGTTCTGATCGCTGAATCGCCGAGTACTCAAAAGACTTCTATTCTGAAAGCTCTACGCCAAAGAAGTCTACACCGAAAGCTGCAACACCAAAAGATTCAACACCGAGGGGAAGTATGTTTGGTGATATGCCACGTGGTCCTATAAGTCTTGAAGAACTGGATGAATTTTTCCCTGAAATGAATGCTGAAATGTTAGAAAAAACGTGTGAAGGTTTTCGAAGATAAAGTTGCACAGATTGAGTTAGAAAAGGCTGAGCTTGTAAAGAAGGTGAATCAAAGTGAACTCGAAAGAGAAATTCTTGATGATAGAGTGAAGGTGCTTGAAAATGAAAGAGAATATTACAAGGCGTTGATAGAAAGTCTGCAGGACGCCAATGAAAAATTACAAACATAGATTGCAGAATTGAAGAAAATTCAAGCTCTGAATGATCGAAGGTTCATCAGATTACAAAAGGTGTTATCCAATAATCTGAATATTGATTTTATCGCCGAATACGATCGTCTGGATCGTCAAGAAGCCGGAACGTGCTGACAAAGAATTGGCTGAGAGTGGTAAAGGGGAGCAGGTAGAGGGAGAAGCCCCTAAATCTACTACAGAGAAATCTTCTGATGTCCCCGAGAAATCTACTGAAGATGTTTCAAAAGCTTCTAAGTCTGATATACAAAAGGTTGACGAATCTGTCAAGCCTTCTGATCCTACCATTGTCACTGAAGAAAAAGACAATGAAGAAGCCGAGAAAAAGGATAAGAATGACGAAGAAGAGGAAGGATATGAAGATTGGAATGTAGGGGATGACGATTATGATTTTGATCAAGGAGATGATGATTTTGATCAGGGTGGTACAGGCTTAAAGATCAATGAAGCTAAAGTTTCAGATGAATTTGATTTTTCTGATATGATGGACGATGAATCGAATAAGATGGAAGATAAAAGCCAGGGGGAGTCAGGGCAAAAAGGGCCTTCAGATGATATTGATATGTTAGATGTTGATCGTTTTGTGAAGCCTATGACTGTTGTACCTACGAAGCCTTTGATATTGATGTTGGAACATAATGTTGAGGAAGGTGTGTTTGTACATAATTATTCGAAAGAAGATCTGGCAAAGCTAGTTGAAGCTGAAGTTGAGAATTTAGAGTTTGATTTTGAAGAGATAATGAATGTCAATACATTTGAGCCAAAAGAGTATCAGTACGAAAGAAGGTTTGAGGCCGATGAGTATAATCGTGTGATTGTTGAAGACTGGTCCTCAGATGATGAAACAGAACAGAAAGATAAGTATGTTGGTCAGGATTCAGAAAGTTTTCCTAGATTTGAAGAAATGTATAAACAGCTGAATGAAGATATGTTAAAAGATAGAATTGTTGAAGAGCTATGTAAAGGAAAAATTCCTAGGCCAATGACCAAAGAGGAGATAGCTGAAGAGAGAAAGACCTGGTTCAAGGAGATGCCTCGTGAACGTATGTTTCGACGTCCACTAGCATTTTTCACCAGAGATAAAAATGTTTCTTTGGGAGATATATTGAGTTGGGGATGGTTTAAGGAGCTCAACGTTTATGCAATCAAAAGAGAGTTTGGAGTACAATACTTCAAATATCTTGTTGATTTAAAGACATTGCCGTATTGGGATATGGAAGAGCTGGTATAAACAGTGAATGTTACTTATCAGATGAAGACAGTTGATCAATTATTGTGGAAGATGATCAAGTACGAAGCTGAAAAAGGTTGGAATCACTGGAAGCCGTTTATTCTGAGACGAAGAATAAAGATTAACAAGGTTACAGGAGAAAAGGACCTACGTAAATTATGAAACGTCCTAGAGCCATGAGGAATATGCCGCTTAGCCGATTGAACAGAACTTTTATCCTTTATTCAAGTGGTGGCAAATTGATCTAGCTACTTGTGAAGCAGTGATTGTATTAAAGTTTGAAGATCACTTAGATATTGCTAAGGAACGAGTTAAAGTGATGGGTTATCAAGGTATGAGAGGATTATGGAGGGCGATAAGGATTCTAGATCCTATGTGGTTGGTAAACTGCTCGAGAGAAGAATATAAAATGCCTTTTCTACAGCAAGATTGTTTTTGAAGAAAGAGAAAAGGTACAAGCGATGCAGTATCAGAAAGTTGTAAAGGTTTGCTATGCACGTGAAGTGAATTCAGGGAAGATGTGGCAGACAAAATGGAGGGATCTGGAAAGAGTTGAATTCTTAAAGGAAGAAACCAGAAGTGAGGCGATTAAAGAAAAGATGGAAAAAGCGGTAAGGCAAAGTTCGCTCAAGATGGCTAACTTTAAAAGACCACCACCAACTAATCAAACGCCGGATCCGAAACAAGAGAGACGAAAGAAGCCGTACAAAAACTTCTTTGGTCGGGTATCTTAATGTTTATATGAAGACAGAGTTTTGAAGACTGATAAAAGACGAAGATGATATCCAAGGGGGAGTCTGTTGGTGCATAATGTCTATGTCTTAGTTTATATCGAGTCTGTATTGTATAGAGCTGAATAGGCTTGGTTTTGAAGTATTTATGAAGTATTATAGCCAAGTTCGCTCATGAGATAACATATCAAGGCATGTTCGCGACTGCAGGCTGTTCGCGAACTTGCATAGGCAAGTTCGGGCAAACTTGCTTCCTCCATGACCGAACTTGTAATCCTATAAATACCTAGCTTGTGTGTCTCATTTGTAACTTCAGAAACTTTGGCATTGTAGAGGCGAAGCTCTGTCAGTTGTAATCTGAACGTTTAACCAATGAAACTGACGATTAACTGATTAATTCTTGTCTATTGATAACACGACGTAATATTTCCACTATTATGGACGTTAGATATCAAATTTAGGTTCCTAAGTATCGAGGATCGGTCCTACAATGGCCAAGTAGAAAGGGCCAACAGAAGCCTGTTGGATGGGATGAAGAGAAGATTAGGCCATGATGGAAGTTCTTGGGTGGAAGAATTGCCAAATGTCCTCTAGGCACACCGAACCATGCCTAAGAAAAGCAACAATGAAACCCCATTCAGCCAAACCTATGGCGCAGAGGCAATGATACCAGCAGAAGTGGGGCTACCATCCCTAAGGCGCCTAACGACTAACGATAACGACAGGCTCTTGCGAGAAGACCTGGATATCTTGGAAGAATGGTGTGAGGCAGCCGCCATTAGCGAAGTAAAGTCCAAGAATACCTTGGAAAAATATTATAATAAACGTGTGGCTCAGCAGACTTTCAAGGAGGGTGATTATGTTATGCAAGATAATGAAGCAAGTTGGGCGGAACCCATAGGCAAGCTGGGTCCCAGCTGGGAAGGCCCATACATAATCCAAGAAGTCATGGGGAAAGGGGCTTATCGCATCTCCAAACGTGATGGTACAGCAGTTCCACGCAGCTGGAACGCAGCCCAGCTAAAGAAATGTTATATGTAGACGCCCGCCCCTAACGGCGAGGTCAATTTTCCTTGTCGAAATAAAGTGTAATCCATCATTCACGATGTCTCTTTCTTTTCATCATTTATTAATAAACCTTTATGTTTAGTCTTTACGACATACACAACAACTTTGTTACGAAATACAATTTCATAAACATCAAAGTTATATTATACAGCGTTAAAGTGGGTATCTTGGTAATAGATACATCAACCACTACAAAAGATAGGTATTTTGGTAATAAATACATACAACTATCAAACAAAACCAAGTACTTGTCCCGTGTTAACATAAAACAGTATACGGGATTACCAAAATACGAACTTGTTCTAACCAACTACAAATCAGCAAACATTCCCAACACCTCTGAAGGGGTGTGTAGTGCCTCGCCATACCACTCCAACGGGTGAGGATCCACAATTAGGTCCTCATCCTCCACCACACCGGCCAGAATAATTACCGGCTCTTGAGCATCAGATGGGTTTACCCGTGAGTTCTACCACGGCGCCGGTACACCACACGGCACTGACCTAAGTGTTCAGGAGGAAACTGTGGCACTAAGGCATCAGCATTTAACAAAACGGTCGCAGACACAGCGAGTGCCTCGTTAACAAGATTATCATTGATGATTTCATTAGATAAATCAGGACGGGGCACAACGTTAGAAGGGACAAGGTCCCCACCTTCTAATCCGCCTCTGGGCGCTTGATCATGGAGAATGAGCAAGGCGGTAGCCGCATCAAGGATCCGAAGAACATCGGAAACTTCTCGTAAACGGTACTCTTCACTCATGTTGTTTTTACCAAATCTAGTAAAAAAAGGGCAGGAATATATAAAGGGAGGTTGCTAAAAAGGGGGTGTACAAAATTTTGATGATTACATGTCAAATCGTAAACAGGCATTAATTAACTGAAAAACGTTACTATTGCATGTCAAATCGCCGCGTAGAAAACGGCGCCGCCACCCTACTCATGCATTTCATTAATTGCATCAAGTACCAACATTCATCCCATTTAAGTATGGTCTTACAAAATATCCAAGACAAAACACAAAAGTAAACAATTAAAAGCCTACTCCGACTCTCCCCTACCTCCAGCATCTGGCGCAATGAGTCCACACCTTCTTCAGCCACCTTGTTGGTCAATCGGTATACGTTGGCAAGGGATCATTGCAGACGGCTTCCAGGGCATCCGACATCTGAGCCGTCAATTTGCCTCCTTCTTCCTGGAATTTTTGTGTAACTTTATCCATCCGCTGGCAACTGACATAACTCTCGTAAACGTCGTCATGTTGTCCTGACTTATATGCAGCAGTAGATAGACGATCCAATAGCTCAACAAATGGCTCTGACTGTCGTAAATACTCAAAGGCACCAACAAAACCCTGTGATATTAGCTAGTTCCTATCGCCCCGGACACTCGCCAATTGGTTTGTCAGAGCGTCCACCTCAGCGTGGGATTGAGCCAAGGCACCCTCCGCCTCATTAAGATGAGATAGTTGAAGTGCAGAGGTTTGAGAAAGTTGATTCTTTTTGACAAGAAGAGCATCACAAACTTGTTGAAGACCTCTAAGCTTCTCTTCACGCTCTTCAAGTTCAACCTGTCTAGCCCGGGATTTGGCTTCAGAGGCTTGCAACTCAAAGGTTAAATTTTGGTATCTTTCTTGTACCTGATAAACAAAATCGGCGTCAACACGATACTTTTCTATTTCGGCGGATAACTCAGATCTAACCTTTTGTGCCCCCACGATTGTTTTCCGCTCCAGTTCTTGTTGGACGCTTTGGACACGGGAAATCACACGCTCCTTTTACGCCATATAACGGGCCCAGACAAGCCTCTCTTCAACCAAGTTAGCGGTCACACGCTTCAGATCATCCTCTGCTTTGTTTTTCTCATATAAGAAGCGGTCCTCCCTCACACGAGCCACTTGGAGTTGGCTCTCGAGTCGATTCTTTTCATCTAAAAGTTCTTGAATGGACATACGCGTTTGGGGCAACTCATGATTATCGTGCATCCAACAGAGACGGATCTCTGCAAGTTTTCTTGGACCACTAACAGCTTCTACCATGGTTGAATTCATCAAGTATTCGTTGTCCAGTCCTTCCACATATGAAGACTCGGCCGGCGGGTAAGACCGCTCCACCCAATGCACAACTGGGGGAAATACAAGCCGGGTTGATTCAGATATTTTCCATTTAGGTTGATACCGTTTGTCTTGAGCGTTGAATCCTAACACACGGTAGGCAGGTAAAGGTCATTAAATAAGGAGGCCTCGTCCCCAGCAAAGTTATCACTAGACTTCCCGGTATCATCGGTGATATTCACTCTTCCACTACTGACTCCGCTTTATTAGACGAAGCGGGCCCTGTCTCTACCTGACCCGGGACATCTATCCCGGGGGAATTAGACATTAGGGGAAGGGCTGTACCGGCAAGTAGTGAGGTTGAGGCAGGGACAATAGTGGCGATAACAGATGCAGTAAACACGGGGGTAGAGTCGAGAGAGCTGATGGTACCCGCGCTAGCCTGGGATATGAGTTCAGCAAGTGAAATTCCCTATGTGCCTGTAACTGGGGCATTAATGTCTGCAAAAGGCAGTGATGGCGGGACGGTTCCTTCCAAAGGGGCTCCAGACATAGCACCTGTAAACAGTTACTGTACATTAGACGATGAAATGCCAGACATTACACGTGTAAAGGGATAGAGAAATACCCGTGCGTAGTTGTTGGGCCGCTTTCGTTGCTTGAAAGGTCGCTAATGGTGGACTTTCCTACGCCTTTTTGAGGCGGGACCGGAGCTACTGCCAATAGAGGTAGGAGTCACATCCAAATCCCCGGACAACACAGGCACATTGGTTCCCACAACATAACACCACATTGGGAGTAGGTTTTTTCACAACTACTTTCAAGCAAGGCATTTTCCTTCTTCCTTCCGGGGCACTTTGTGTTCACCACTGGGGGAGGAGCGGATACCTCAGCAAACGACAACACCGCGGTGGAGGGAATAAGAAATCGTTCAAATAGGCGGACAGGGCGTTAGCCTCTTGCTCTCCCACCACGCGGTCGACGGGCCGTAAAGCGGTGTTCCGGGGAGGATCCACAAAGTCAAGTAGTGACCATTCACCTATGCAAATGTAACATTTATGAAAAACGAGTTCAAAACCCGCTTCGTTTAATAATCAAGCATTCGGTTAAAAGTTCGTTGCGTATTGATTGTGCCGACTATTTTTAAACATCTCATAATTAATAAATAATATAGAAGTTAAAAACCATAATTAATAAATAATAATAATAAGTAAAATAAACTCAAAAATAATAAATAGAGTCGCCGGGTCTCGAACCCGGGTCTCCCGCGAAGACACACACACATCACACCACTCCGCCACACACATCCTTTGTGATATATACTTAAACAAATATCACTTAAAGTAAAACAGGGAAAGTCAAAACCTGTAAATCAACGCGCCCAGAACTCGCAATCGCCGAAAAAACCGAAACTCCGCAAATGTGGCTATTTTCCTTTGATTGAAACGCGTAAACTGATTTCGACATCAGTTATAACCATTGCCTAACAATCAATTTTAGTCAAAACCGTTTGAATTCATTGACCGCGAATCTTGACCCCAAATTCGAACCTAATCAGCCTGTCCCCCTTATAAATACCCACTCGAACTTCTTGTAAACATTTCGCTCAGAACCGCACTCTCTTTCAGAAGCTTTATTCCTTCCAAAGCACGTCGCCGGTGATTTTCGCACTCGCCGGAATATCGCCGGAATCACTGATCAGAAAACCGCAGTTGTTCTTCAGACGGTATATTTGTCTAAACCTCCTTACTATCTCTTGATTGATAATTTAATTGCTCAAATCATTAATCAAAACTGTTAAATCAGTTCATTCAGCCGGAAATCGCAAATCAGGGTCGACGAAACTTGCCGGAAATTTGAAGAAAACTCTCTGTTTTGGTATATCATATTACTTAATCTTTATTTTCCTATTCTATTTAATCGAGTATAAGTTTGTTGATCGATTAAGCAAAACAGTCGGGTTCACTGTTCTGTGTTTTTCTTAGTGAAGAAGACGAATACTAAGTTGTATATTAATGTAATTAAAATCGGGTATTAACCAGGTTAGACACACAGTCCAGCGGTGGACTGTGTGCAAATATAAAACACACGTCCCGGGTTCGAATCACACATGTTTCCGACTTTCTGAAATAAAACCAACATTTTTAAACCTATTCAGATCAATTCACAGTATATATATAAGAGGAATATAATCCAGTATTTAAGCAGATTAGACACACAGCCCAACTGGTTGGGCTATGTGCACTCGAACCGAAGGTCCCGAGTTCGATTCCGGGTTTCTGTAACCGGTTCAGCCATATTAAATCATTTTTAATAAAAACTAAATAAGGTTAACGTTAGTTAGTATATATATATAATTAAAACAGAGAATATTTCGGGTTAGACACGTAGCTCAGTTGGTAAAGCTGCGTGCACGTATAGAGGGTCCCGAGTTCGAACCTCACTCGCCGCCTGGAATACATGTTGTCTGACCGGTCAGACCCGGTCAAACCTGACAAAGTCAACCCATTTTTATTTATTTTTGTTTCTTTTTATTTATTTAATAAATTGAAAAATGATTTAAAAATACTTAAAAATAAGGTTTTTAAAGTTAAAAATTTGCATTAAATTCACAAAAATAAATCTAAAAATCTCATTAAAGAGCACTAATTAAAATAATAATCTCAAATAAAAATTTATTTATTTATCGAATCATTTCGTTATTCTTTAGGTTAGTTTTCCCTCGTCAGTTGAATCATAAATTCGTGCGCATTCATCGTCATCAAGAAACGCATCCACTGTGAGTGAGTCTCTACTAATTCCCCGTTTTAATCATGTTTTGGGGTGTATCATGTGTCGTACTATTCTTTTATTTTATTTAAACACTTGTGCATACATCATATCCGTGATCAAATGTGTATTGATTTTTGTGTGAATTATATGTAGATTGAATTTATCATTTCAGTGCACGCATTTCATTAGGCCCATCAGTTCCCCGTGGGATACGGGTTGAGCATCAGGAGCCTCATTAGATGGGCTCCGTTTGAGTGAGCCTTGATCTCAAATACATCATCATTTCATGTCATATACTCATCCAAAGTGGTTTGTGATTGTTTACATATACGTTTGCTCACTTGTGATTAACGCACGAATTTTCTTTATTAAATAAAACAAGAAATTAATAAAAATGTTTTATCAAGGTTCACTCGCCAACTTTTGTTGACCCAAAATCTCCCCCGTTTTACACATGATACAGGTGATCCAGCCGAGACAGGAAACACTTAGGATGGCCTAGAAGAATAAAAAAGTTCATGCTTTGGAATAAATCTATAGTTTCATTTTCCTTTGTAATTGTATGAATTTTGTTTTTGGATATTTAAGTTTGTAATTTGAATTTAATAAATATGAAACATCTTAGTAAATATCATGAGCTTTGGTGATAACCCAATTATGCCCCGACTTTTATTCCGCTGCGGGTCGGGGTGTGACAGATTGGTATCAGAGCTTGTGACTATAGGGATATAGGATAGGTTATTAGACCCTTAGAGCCTATACTATAGTTGATTAAATTCTAATTGTTTATGCGTTACATGCAAAATTCATGATGTTTATATGTTTCATGTTTATTTTCACACCCAATGTTATGCAAGCACGCTCACAAATACATGTTAATATGCAATGCTCATCATAAATCATATCCTCATAACATATCATATCCATGAGAGCACACACCTCACGATTTCCATGATTTTTGCAATGATTTTTGTATTTTTCAAATCACATCAAAGTGAGTTCTCATGACGGGCATGTAGTAAATGGAAGGGTACGAGTACCGGTAGTCGGAACGTCCTGTCTAGGCTTAGCATTCGTATAAATCCAAAATAAAGGACCAGTTTACCTACCTGGGGACTAACGATGAGAGTACGAAGGACCTATTAGGCCAAAGCATGCTATACCAAACGTCGTGTGAGCTAACCCCACTTTGAGTTGTCATTGTGTCTACACCTGGACACCCTCTTACCATACAACTCGCAATCATATTTTATGATTTTCACTCGGGTGGTGCGAGTGTTAACCCGCCGACACCAATGTGAATCCTACCAAGCCCAATAGTCATGGGGGCCCACATGACTACACAGGCAATGGTATGGGGGACATTTGGAGGCCCAAACATGAGCAAAACCAAGACATCCTATGGATGTAGTTAAATTATTGTCAGTTATGTTGTTTTTCATTCTTTTTACGACACATGACCCCTAGAAAATTCTTAAACTCACAATCTTCCTATATATGTTCCTGTAGATGTCGGCTAGGCAACTACGTGGAGGTAGAAAGTCAGGAAGGTCAAATGAACGCTTGGCCACACAAATTGCTAAACAAATGGCCGTAGTACTTCCTAACATCGTGCTTCAAGTTAAACAAGCTCTCACCGCTAATCCCATCAACCCTCCCAACCAAGAAGACCAGAGCGTCGCCAATCCTCCTTCCAATACCCCCAAGTGCACCTACAAACACTTCAAATATTGCGATCCCCCAAAATATGAAGGGACCGAAGGTGTTACCGCCCTCCTTCACTGGTTTGAAGAAATGGAAAACACTTTCCTCAATTGCGATTGTCCCGAGGACCGTAAGGTACATTACGCTACTGGAAGACTGTTTGGGGTAGCCCTTACCTGGTGGAACACGGAAAAGGGTAAGCGAGGAGTTGAAGATGCCATGGCCTTAACATGGGAAGAGTTAAGGGAACTCATGACAAGACGCTTCTGTCCAAGAAGCGAAATCAAAAAGCTGGAAGACGAATTCCACGCACTGAAACAGAAGGAAGGAGACCACACTTCATATAATAAGAGATTTCTCGAGTTGAACCAGATGATCCCAAATTTGTTCACCCCCTTGTACCGCTTAGTTGAACACTACATTCGAGGCCTCCCCTCGAAAATTCAAGATTCGGTTTTAAGCACATCGCCTGCAACACTTGAAGCCGCAATGGAGTTAGCTACAGAACTCACTGAAAATCGCATTCGAAACGGCAAGTTCAAAGATGAGAAGAAGAAAGCACCCATTGAGACCCCAACTCCAAACCACCCAGTCTCATCCTCGAAGTTTGCTGGTAAGAGGAAGCGAAATGGCAAGAATTTTACCGTCACTCAAACCAACTCTCCTATCACTGTTGCACCAATCACCCAAATTGCTCCTCTAGCTGCACCATTCAAAAAGCCGTATACTGGCCCACACCCAAAATGAAACCGCTGTCAATACCATCACCCTCCCGAAAATCCATGTCAACATTGCACAAGTTGTGGCCGTGCGGGTCACACCATCCAAACCTGCCGTACCCTTCAACGAATGAATCGCAATCAACCTCCAACCCAAGCCCAAAATCAGATAGTGGGCCAAACCCAACAACCCTTACTTCTACCACCTGCACAACACGCAACCCAATCTTACTATCAACCCAACTACCCCATGATGCAACCCATGCGAGCTTGTTTCAACTGTGGGGACCCAAACCACTTCAGGAACACATGCCCACGTCTAGTGAACATCATCCATGCCCAAGCTCACGCAAACCCGGTAAACCAAGCTAACCAAGCTCCCCCACCTGCCAGAGGGAGAGCTTTCAATATCAATGCCAACCAAGCCAGGGCTGACAACAACGTGGTCAACGGTACGTTTCTCATCAATGGTAGTTATGCATCCATATTATTCGATACTGGTGCGGATAAGAGCTTTGTGTCCTTAGAATTTGAACCTATCCTCGACCAACCTCGTGTTAATCTCATCGAATCTCTATCTCTAACGGTGGAAGTTGCTGATGGAAAACCCGTTTCATTAAATTCTATTATACGCAATTGTACTCTCACCCTAAACGATCACGATTTTCCAATTGACCTTATTCCTATGAAGTTGGGAAGTTTCGATGTTATAATCGGTATGGACTGGCTCAGCCAGCATCACGCTGAAGTGGTGTGCCACGAAAAATTCATTCGCATTCCTCTTGCAGACGATCAGACACTATGTATTTTTGGGGAAACCCCTTCGAAAGGACTCAAATTAATGTCCTGCCTTCAAGCCCGAAGATAGCTCCGCAAGAACTATGTCGCATTCCTAACTCACGTCGTCAAAAAGGGAAACAAGGAGAGGAAACTCGAAGATATCCCAGTTGTGAAAGAATTCCCACAAGTCTTTCCCGACGACATTTCAGGACTTCCTCCTGTGAGAGAAGTCTAATTTCGCATCGATCTTGTACCTGGCGCTACACCAGTCGCAAAATCTCCTTATAGGTTAGCCCCATCCGAAATGCAAGAGCTGGCAGTCAACTGCAAGAGCTGACTGACAAAGGATTCATACATCCTAGCTCATCGCCTTGGGGTGCACCTGTTCTTTTTGTGAAGAAGAAAGATGGAATGTTTCGCATGTGCATTGATTATAGAGAACTCAACAAGTTAACGGTTAAAAATCACTATCCACTGCCTCGCATTGATGACCTCCTAGACCAACTTCAAGGCGCCACCTGCTTTTCAAAAATCGACCTTCGTTCTGGTTATCATCAGCTCAGGGTGCACGAAGAAGATATCCCAAAAACCGCCTTCCGGACTCGTTATGGTCATTATGAGTTCATGGTCATGCCATTCGGTTTAACCAACGCCCCCGCTGTCTTCATGGATTTAATGAATAGGGTATGTAAACCCTACCTCGACCGTTTCGTCAGTGTCTTCATCGACGACATCCTTATTTACTCCAAGTCTAAATCCGATCATGAGCGACACCTTCGACTCATCCTTACACTCTTAAGGACTGAAAAGCTTTACGCTAAATTCTCAAAGTGCGAATTCTGGTTAGGAGAAGTACAATTCCTTAGACATGTCGTCAATGACAAGGGAATTCATGTCGATCCTTCAAAAATCAAGGCAGTACAGGAATGGCAAACGCCACGTACCCCTACCGAAGTTAGGTCATTTCTTGGTTTGGCTGGTTACTATCGACGCTTCATTGCCAATTTTTCCCGTATTGTTGTACCACTCACGGCCTTGACTCATAAAGGAAAACCCTTCATATGGGGACCTAAGCAAGAGGAGGCCTTCCAAACTCTAAAGCAAAAACTTTGTGACGCACCTATCCTCACACTCCCTGAGGGTTGCAATGACTTTGTGGTCTATTGCAACGCATCAGGGCAAGGGCTAGGCTGTGTTTTGATGCAAAGAGGAAAAGTGATAGCCTACGCCTCTAGGCAACTCAAGGTTCACGAGAACATTTACACCACCCACGACCTGGAACTTGGAGCCGTTGTGTTCGCTCTCAAGATATGGAGACATTACCTCTACGGTACCAAGTGTGAAATATACACTGACCACAAGAGTCTCCAACATATCATCAACCAGAAAGAGTTGAATATGAGGCAACGAAGATGGGTCGAACTCCTCAACGACTACGACTGTGAAATTCGGTACCATCCTGGTAAGGCAAACGTGGTGGCCGATGCGCTCAGTCGAAAAGGTTATGCGAACTCCATTCATCTTCTATGTTCGCAAATCATAACCGACATCAAAGATCGAATCCGGACAGCTCAACATGTTTCTGTAACAGAAAATGATGTACGCGATGAGCTGTCATGTGGAGCTGAACTCAAAATCGAAACCAAATCCGACGGTATTCTATACTATTTAAACCGCATATGGATTCCTGATCGCGATAACCTTCGTGATTTCCTCATGAATGAGGCGCACAAAACACGATACTCTGTACACCCAGGAGCCGACAAGATGTATCAAGACCTACGATACACCTACTGGTGGCCTGGCATGAAAAAGGATATTGCTATTTTTGTTTCCAAGTGCCTTACCTGTTCCAAAGTAAAAGCTGAACATCAAAGACCTTCAGGACTTCTAGTCCAACCCGAAATATCTGTATGGAAGTGGGAAAACATAACCATGGATTTCATTACCGGGTTACCTCGCACCTCTAGTGGGTATGACACCATATGGGTAATAATCGATCGTCTTACAAAGTCATCTCATTTCATTCCGATTCGCGAGGACTTCAAGAACGAGAAGTTAGCTCATATCTACATCAGCGAGATCGTAAGCAGTCATGGTGTACCATTAAGCATCATTTCAGACCGTGATGGTCATTTCACTTCACGAACATGACGAGCCGTACAAACCGCTTTGGGTACACGATTAGACCTCAGTACCGCTTTTCATCCTCAAACTGATGGTCAATCTGAACGCCACCATCCAAACCCTTGAAGACATGCTGCGAGCATGTGTCATAGACTTCAAAGGGAACTGGGACGCTCACTTACCATTAGTTGAATTTTCGTACAACAATAGCTATCATTCAAGTATCGGCATGGCTCCTTTCGAAGCTTTATATGGACGTAAGTGCCGATCTCCAGTATGTTGGCACAAAATTGGGGAAACACAAATCACCGGACCAGAATTAATTCAAGAAACAACCGACAAGATCCTTCAAATTCGAAACAATCTTCTAGCGGCTCAAAGTCATCAAAAGAGTTATGTTGACAAACGACGAAAGCCCTTGGAGTTTGACATTGGTGATTAAGTACTTTTAAAAGTATCACCGTGAAAGGGAGTGGTTCGTTTTGGCCAGAAGGGCAAGCAAGCACCATGCTACGTATGACCTTTCAAGATACTCGAAAGAGTAGGTCCTGTAGCATATTAGCTTGACCTACCAGAAGAGCTCAATAGAATTCATCCCATATTCCACGTATCAAACTTGAAAAAGTGCCTTGCCGATGAAAATCTCCATATTCCTCTAGAAGACATTCAAGTCGATCAATTGATGCAATTCGTTGAAAGACCAGTAGAAATCATGGATTTCGGAGAGAAGCGTTTGAGGCGAAGTCGTATTCCAATTGTCAGGGTACGTTGGGAGTCAAAACGAGGACCCGAGTTTACTTGGGAACGTGAAGACTCAATGCGCGAAAAATACCCGCATCTCTTTCCAGTTACCGCTACTACTTAAATTTCGGGACGAAATTCCTAAAAGTAGGGGATACTGTAACATTTATGAAAAACGGGTTCAAAACCCGCTTCGTTTAATAATCAAGCATTCGGTTAAAAGTTCGTTGCGTATTGATTGTGCCAACTATTTTTAAACATCTCATAATTAATAAATAATATAGAAGTTAAAAACCATAATTAATAAATAATAATAATAAGTAAAATAAACTCAAAAATAATAAATAGAGTCGCCGGGTCTCGAACCCGGGTCTCCCGCGAAGACACACATACATCACACCACTCCGCCACACACATCCTTTGTGATATATACTTAAACAAATATCACTTAAAGTAAAACAGGGAAAGTCAAAACCTGTAAATCAGCGCGCCCAGAACTCGCAATCGCCGGAAAAACCGAAACTCCAAATGTGGCTATTTTCCTTTGACTGAAATGCGTAAATTGATTTCGACATCAGTTATAACCGTTGCCTAACAATCAATTTTAGTCAAAACCGTTTGAATTCATTGACCACGAATCTTGACCCCAAATTCGAACCCAATCAGCCTGTCCCCCTTATAAATACCCACTAGAACTTCTTGTAAACATTTCGCTCAGAACCGCACTCTCTTTCCGAAGCTTTATTCCTTCCAAAGCACGTCGCCGGAGATTTTCGCACTCGCCGAATATCGCCGGAATCACTGATCAGAAAACCGCAGTTGTTCTTCAGACGGTATATTTGTCTAAACCTCCTTACTATCTCTTGATTGATAATTTAATTGCTCAAATCATTAATCAAAACTGTTAAATCAGTTCATTCAGCCGAAATCGCAAATCAGGGTCGACGAAACTTGCCGGAAACCTGAAGAAAACTCTCTGTTTTGGTATATCATATTACTTAATCTTTATTTTCCTATTCTATTTCAATCGAGTATAAGTTTGTTGATCGATTAAGCAAAACAGTCGGGTCCACTGTTCTGTGTTTTTCTTAGTGAAGAAGACGAAGACTAAGTTGTATATTAATGTAATTAAAATCGGGTATTTAACGGGTTAGACACACAGTCCAGCGATGGACTGTGTGCAAATATAAAACACACGTCCCGGGTTCGAATCACACATGTTTCCGACTTTCTGAAATAAAACCAACATTTTTAAACCTATTCAGATCAATTCACAGTATATATATAAGAGGAATATAATCCAGTATTTAAGCAGATTAGACACACAGCCCAACTGGTTGGGCTATGTGCACTCGAACCGAAGGTCCCGAGTTCGATTCCGGGTTTCTGTAACTGGTTCGGCCATATTAAATCATTTTTAATAAAAACTAAATAAGGTTAACGTTAGTTAGTATATATATAATAATTAAAACAGAGAATATTTCGGGTTAGACACGTAGCTCAGTTGGTAGAGCTGCGTGCATGTATACGAGAGGTCCCGAGTTCGAACCTCACTCGCCGCCTGGAATACATGCTGTCTGACCAGTCAGACCCGGTCAAACCTGACAAAGTCAACCCATTTTTATTTATTTTTGTTTCTTTTTATTTATTTATTAAATTGAAAAATGATTTAAAAATACTTAAAAATAAGGTTTTTAAAGTTAAAATTTGCATTATAAATTCACAAAAATAAATCTAAAAATCTCATTAAAGGGCACTAATTAAAATAATAATCTCAAATAAAAATTTATTTATTTATCGAATCATTTCGTTATTATTTAGGTTAGTTTTCCCTCATCGGTTGAATCATAAATTCGTGCGCATTCATCGTCATCAAGAAACGCATCCACTGTGAGTGAGTCTCTACCAATTCCCCGTTTTAATCATGTTTTGGGGTGTATCATGTGTCGTACTATTCTTTTATTTTATTTAAACACTTGTGCATACATCATATCCGTGATCAAATGTGTATTGATTTTTGTGTGAATTATATGTAGATTGAATTTATCATTTCAGTGTACGCATTTCATTAGGCCCATCAGTTCCCCGTGGGATACGGGTTGAGCATCAGGAGCCTCATTAGATCGGCTCTGTTTGATTGAGCCTTGATCTCAAATACATCATCATTTCATGTCATATACTCATCCAAAGTGGTTTGTGATTGTTTACATATACGTTTGCTCACTTGTGATTAACGCACGAATTTTCTTTATTAAATAAAACAAGAAATTAGTAAAAATGTTTTATCAAGGTTCACTCGCCAACTTTTGTTGACCCAAAATCTCTCCCGTTTTACACATGATACAGGTGATCCAGCCGAGACAGAAAACACTTAGGATGGCCTAGAAGAATAAACAAGTTCATGCTTTGGAATAAATCTATAGTTTCATTTTCCTTTGTAATTGTATGAATTTTGTTTTTGGATATTTAAGTTTGTAGTTTGAATTTAATAAATATGAAACATCTTAGTAAATATCATGAGCTTTGGTGATAACCCAATTATGCCGCGACTTTTATTCCGCTGCGGGTCGGGGTGTGATAGCAAATTGGTCTGGTTAGTTCAGGCAGTTACAGAATACAGTACAAATACAGTAAGGGGAATGTCAATAACCATTGTTAAATCTTTGAAATGCTGGGTAGAATCAGCTGTCACGCCATAGCAAACTCATCCCCACAAGTACCATTGCCCCCTCAGGTATTACTTGGCATTCAGATGGGTGCATGCATAGCTTCTTGTATAGGGCATTCTCCAAGTACGACTCGACGGTAGGGCATTCTTCTTTGTATTTTTCTTTGGCACCCATGTCCCTCCAGTGCATCTCGCCAGGGATTACGCTAGCATCTATGTAAAAGAATTTCTTTTTCCAATCTTTATCCCGCGAGCTGGCGGGGACATTTCTCAAACAAGATATATATGTGTCTCGGCGATTAAATGTAAAGAACGGGGATTTCCAAACAAGAACGAAGAAATCCCTAAACACTAGAATCTTAGGTTCGTGACCTAAAGCCAGACAGGCGAACTCGAAGTGACGAAGCTTCGCTAACCCTAGAGGATGCATCTGAGAAATGTGAATTTGGTATTCATCTAGAACAGACTTACAAAATTTGGTGGTTGGCAACGGAAGTTGCAGAACTTGAAGAAATCACTGAATAGAGTGATTTTACCCTATTTCAGTGAGAATGTCGTATCTTTCTTTGACGGTAAGACCGGATTCCACTCTGGTCTAATATCATATTCTTGCATAAGATTGATGAATGATACCATTCCCCACTTGCAATACAAGGCATCGGAAATCGTTTGGGCTGATGAAGTCTCGTCGATTTTGGAAGCCATAGGGTGCAGTCAAGAATTCGAAGGAGATGAAGAAATAGTTCAAAATGACCAAAGCCCTAAGAGGTAACCAATTTATAGAAAAAGGAAAATGATTTTTCGAATTCAAAAAGGCAAACAGGATGGGAATGCATGTCAAAATAGGGCAAGTACAACTGTCATCCTAATGATGACCTCACTGTCACCTTCTTTCACATCACCGCCATAATTCAAATCAGCAACGATACTTCCATTCAAGACATATGCACTCGCAGGGGGTATTTTGACTGAATCCTTTCTTATGTCCGATTTCATGAATTTCATTTCATAACTTCGGACTGGGGGGCATGACTAGGTATGACCCGGAGCGGCTAACCAGACCCGGTCATTACCTATTATTTTAATATAAATATGAAATTACACACGTTTATTCTAGAATCTTCTATTCGGCATGAATTGTAACGCCCCGCGTTTCTATACTTTCTATATTTGGAAACCTTGTACCGTACTTCTATTTTTAGTATGCGTTGTATCTTGTATTCGTCTTTCGTTGTAAATGTTGTAAATCGAGACTTGGATCGTAATGAGAAACTCGTATTTTATCCATATTGTGTTAATCATAGTCATGTTACACTTATACTTGTTCATACTTTAAACATGTAACCATATTCGTGGTACTCTCAATCGTAAACGTGTCATAACTTGCAAACATGGTATGTATGCGTAATCGAGACTTAAACGTGAAATTCGTGATCGTTAAACTAAATTCGCTACGAAAATATAAATACATATTCATTTATTAAGTTAATTAATTAAATTAATTAATTAAATTGATTAATTAAATTATAAAATTAATTGTTTATTTTACAAAAATTAAAATGCTATTTTTTTTTGTAAATATATTAACATTTAGAATATAAGGTTAATCTTTCTCTAAATAAGTCCAAGGTCTAAAGGGTAATTAATGAAATCTTGAACTATAGGGACCTTTCCTGCCAATTATAACTAAATTATAGAGTTTTTAAATAAAAAAATAATAAATAAACCGGGATCCGCGAGACTCGAACTCGGGATCCCCGGTTCAAACAAACAACGCCTAACCACTCGGCCACACACCCATATCCGGAATAAACCCGGACAACAAAGCTTTTAAGCTTTGTTTCCGACTGAGCTGGGCGCAAACAAGGGGGGCGGACAGCATGTTTGTGGGCGGGATTTGGGTTGGGTTTTGCATTTTTTAAACACCTTTGAACCATTAATTATCCACCTAAACTTCACCTAACTAACCCTAATCCTTCTCCTATAAAACCCAAGTGTTTCCACACATTTTACACTTTCTAAACTCCATCTAATCCCTCTCAAATCACCTCAAGATTCTTGCAACATCAGATTTTCGAGCAGAATTACCCACCTTCACAAAAGTGAGTGTAACTCACTCATTTCTTAACAAAATCCTTCCATTCTTTTTCCCACTTGCTTGGATTAACCTAAGGATCATTTCCATTGGTTTTCCATGGAAAACCAAGCTCTGGAATGACCAGAAAAAGGTTCCAAAGTGGACTGTTTTACGTTATGTTCTCATAAACTTGTTTAATCTCATACTTTTCTCATTCATCCTAGTGTTCTTGAACTCCTAATCACATGTATGATTATGGGGACTAACCTAGGTTGTTAAACTTGTAAATAAGAGTGTTTAATCACTCCAAACTTTCTGTTTTTGAAGAGCATTGAGCTCACAAGTGATGCAAGTTCTTAAACTTGTTCATGTGTGTCCACCAAGGAAGCTTGGGCTATCCTAACTTGAGACCACGCATCACTTGATGATTTTCATCAAGATCCCAAGATAGTTTGCTAGACTTAAAGTGTCATAACCCCGCCTAGCCGTTGACGATTGTCCTCGTGTGCTCACCGGGTTGTTCTACACTTGGCTACTTGGTATCTAGATGTCACCTTATTATTCTTGTATACCATGTTCTTGAACCCTCCTTGTTACCAATGGTAACTCAATCCGAGGTTCAAAGTGGATGGTTTATCCTCCCACCTCCTACTTGACTTACATGATACTAAGAGGTTCCAAAGTGGATGGTTCATCCTCCCACCTCCTACATGATTATATAACTATATAGAACTATATTATAATCCTAAGACCGACACCTTGATAATGACCTTATAATCAACTATCAAGTTATTAAGTTTAACACTAAAGTATGTAATTCCTTGTTACGATTCTAATAGGTCCCGAGCCTAAGAAATCACATCCAACTCGTAAGAGTTACTATAGTGTCAAGAACGAGTGTTACATCTTAGTGAATACTTTCGTATCATAATACTTTGTCAAACTTATTTTTAATCATGCTCGAATACTCCTAATCCCCCGTTGAAACTCTATACTCATACGCCTCATTTCCTCTTGTAGGATAATTGGGCGTCATCCTCGAACCAACGTCTTCACGGATTGTCAAGTGTAGAAAAGACTTAGCAAAACCGTGAGTACACTCGACCCACTTTTGTTTATAACACTTTTCGGGTGTAACATGTTTCCATATACAAAATCACGAACACTTAAACTTTATGAAACACACAAACAATCCCATATACATGAAAACTTGAATCTTATACTTGATGCTTGTCTTGGATATTCGTTATGCCATGCTTTAGTCATTAACTATTTTTAGCCTTCGTTTGACATGCTTAGCGCTAAAGGAATTCACGCATCCACCTCCACCGTGTTATTCGTGAGGTCATGTTAAAACATCGTGATTGCATTAAGGGTTTGATTATTAGTATTGCATGCCTTGATATTGCTCTTGTATAGATTTGGTTGCCATGAGGATTGTTTAAACTTATTCGTATACGTATGCTATGCCTAAACTTGTGTACTCGCCTTTGCTTTCGCATTGACATTATTTTAAAACATGTTACAGGTTGAAGGAGATGATGCTATGAAAACAATAAGCAAGGACTAGATACACACAAATTAGACGTTAGGTTTAATGTCAATGTATCAATTTTGTTATGACTTTGCAAATGTTATGTTGTTTCTTTGTTTTGTTACATTAATGTATTTGACAATTCTTATGAAATGAAATATGGTTTAATTAATTATTGTCACTTATTAATGTTATGAGCAATGAGCAATCTCGTTTTCTTCTCATCCCGATGTTTCCGCCATCGGTTGGGGTGTGACAGATTGGTATCTGAGCCATAACTATAGGAAATTAGGTAGAATTGCCATGTTCGACCTAGTCTATAGTTGTAAGTACCCGTTGTGACCATTCTTGATTATGCTTAAAACTTTATGCTTCCTACTTTGCTTCTCTCTTTCCTTTTGGTCTTAATACATATACATGGTGTCTTCCTAAGACACTTTTACACAATACACGTTTGGACGCTTGAAGACACTCGTAATATAAACGAGACGACTTCACTAAAATAGGTGTGAAAACCGCAATTTGGTGAACGACTCTCAATCCGCTATACTTATTCTTTTTGCACGCAATTATGCCATCAAGTTAGGAGTGAAATCCAAACCTTGATGGAAAATTTCCAACTCAAAACTCTAGTGGACCCTTACCAACGAATCGGAATTTGCTCTTTGTTTGGTAAGTACCAACCACACTTAGGGTACGAAATCGTCAAGTTAGGGGTGAAACCCGCACCTTGTCGATTAAGTCCCATTCCTTAATTTTCGCTCTCGCCAAAGTCCCGATTTTTCGATCGGTTAGAGACGTGTAGTAACTGGAAGGGTAAAATGTCGTTAGTCGCTTCTCGATGAGAGCATTTTACCTATAGGCCAAAGCACGCTTCTCTAATTCGAAAAGATCTTTGATTCACTTTGGAATTGTCGACGATTTTCTACCCGAATCATTCCCATGTTTTATGAGCCTATTCTTTTTATGTGACTCAAATTTTATGTGTTTTAATACTTGTTACCTCGTTCATTTCAAACCGTTACACACTCGCACGTTTATCGCAATCAAAAACAATACTAATCCTCGTGAACAAACTAAATTTATACTCTTTATTTGTATTCATACGTGAGTATACATGTTATACTTGTTGAACTCATGCAAACTATGTGAACCATACTTGATGAACACATGCTTCTTATGTGAAACTTATGTGAACTTTATTCATACTCATGCATGCAAAACCTATTTTCTTTATTACAATCAAGTCTCATGCTTTTGTCTTGTTTACAACCTCTAGATGCCTCCTTTCCGTAACTCGTTGAACCGCCTCAAGAAGTCCAAGAAGACGGATTCCCAGAAGGAATCCAACAACGAGGACTCGATATCGAAGCAAGAACTGATTGGGCTCGTTTCAGAGCAAATGGCCGGGCAAATGGCTAAATCATACCCGACATTGTTAGCCAAATCCACACCATACACGCCGAAGCCACACCTAAATCATCCGCTGATTCCAAAGCCGATACCCCAAACCATCTTACCAATTTAAGCATTTCAGGGCCCTTGTAAACCAATGGAATTCACTGGCATGGACGGTGTTACCGCCATGATCAATTGGTTTGATTCAATGGAGCTTATCTTCCTTCAGGGCGGCTGCCCTGAGGAATTCCGAACCCTTAATGCCACCGGGGTCTTCCGCAAGAGAGCCCTCGAGTGGTGGACCACCGAACGAAACACGCGTGGCAACGAAGCAGCCCATGCGATGACTTGAGAAGAGCTTAAGGAGCTCATAAAGGAGCAATTCTGTCCTCCCCATGAGACCCAGAAACTTGAAAACGAGTTCTGGAATCTCACACAACAGGGGAGCGATGTTGAAGGATTGATTGCGCGCTTCAAACAGTTAAGTATCATTTGCCCTGGGCAAGTCGATACTATTCCCAGGTCAATCGCCAAGCTCATCCGTTGCCTCTCACCGGTGATCATGAACCATGTAGCCGCAGCCAACCCGAAAACCCTCGAGGAAGCCTATGCCATAACCCTCCAACTCAACCATAACTGCATCCTTCAGGGGGCCTACGACAAGGTCCCTACAAGCATGCGCACCAAGCCATTGCCAACACCACCAAATCACCTACCCCTCAAGCCAAAAAGCCCCACAACAAGAACAAGAAGCGAAAGGCTTCTTCTCAAAACAATGTTGTCGTCACTCCGCCTACCCAAAACACCAACCAACCTGGACAAGTTACATTGGCTCTCACCCTAATGTACCACTTGCAACTACCATCACCCTGTTGGCACCTCATGCCGAAAATGTGCCAACTGTAATAGGTTGGGACACCTCTCCAACTACTGTCGCCTACCCCAGAACCAGCAAACCCAAGCCCTTTTACCCAATCCTAACCCAAACCGCCAAACCCAAGCTACACCTGGTCGAACCTGCTACAATTGTGGCGATCCTAACCATTTCGCCAACATTTGCCCGAAACGCACCAACAACCAGCAGCAACAACAAACCGAACCTGCGAAAGGACGAGCTTTCGTTCTCACCTCAGCTCAAGCCCAAAGTTCGAATGATGTCATCACTGGTACGTTCCTTGTGAACCATATCTATGCTACTTGTCTGTTTGATACTGGCGTGGATAGAAGTTTTCTATCCATTGAATTTGAACCCTTGCTTAAGTGCGAACGAACTAAAATGCCTAATCCTTTTACTGTCGAAGTCGCTAATGGTAAGACCATCTCCGTTGACTCTGTTCTTTCTGGTTGCTCCCTAATCTTAAACGATCATAAGTTTTCCATCGACCTCATACCTATGCAAATGGGTAGCTTTGACGTCATAGTAGGCATGGACTGGCTTAAGCGAGTTCGTGCTGAAGTCGTTTGTTCTGAGAAATTCATTCGTCTTCCCCTACCTCGAGGTGACTCTTTACACATCTATGGTGAGAAACCTTCTAAGGGTCTCAAGCTTATGTCGTGCATCAAAGCGAAAAAGTACTTGCGTAAGGAGTACTTTGCCTTTCTCGCCCACGTTGTGGAAAAGAAAGACAAAGGTCCTAGCATAAGTGATGTTCCTGTCGTTTGTGAGTTCCCTTCTGTTTTCCCTGAGGATCTCCATGGTCCTCCGCCTCCTCGAGCTGTCAATTTTCGTATTGACCTCATCCTGGCGCAACTCCTGTTGCGAAGGCTCCCTATCGTTTAGCACCCTCGGAGATGCAAGAGCTATCAAGCCAACTTCAAGAGCTTCTTGATAAAGGCTTTATACGCCCTAGTACTTCCCCTTGGGGCGCTCCCGTGTTGTTCGTCAAGAAGAAAGATGGGTCTTTTCGGATGTGCATTGATTATCGTGAGCTCAATAAACTTACAGTCAAAAACCGATACCCACTTCCTCGTATTGACGATCTCTTCGATCAATTGCAAGGGGCAAAGTGCTTTTCAAAGGTTGACCTCCGTTCTGGCTATCATCAACTTCGGGTTTCCGAGGAAGATGTACCCAAAACCGCATTTCGCACACGTTATGGACACTACGAGTTCGTGGTCATGCCTTTTGGTTTGACCAACGCTCCTGCAGTGTTTATGGATCTCATGAACCGTGTGTGTAAGCCTTTTCTCAATCATTTCGTCATTGTATTCATCGACGATATCTAATCTACTCCAAGACGAAAGAAGAACATGGACGACATTTGCGTCTTATTCTTCAGCTTTTGCAAACCGAACGTCTTTATGCCAAATTCTCCAAGTGTGAATTTTGGCTAAAAGAGGTTCAATTCTTAGGTCACACCGTCAATGAACTTGGTATTCATGTTGACCCTGCAAAGATAGAAGCTGTGAAGAATTGGATTGCACCTAAGTCACCCTCTGAAATTCGTTCGTTTCTTGGCCTAGCTGGGTATTATCGTCGTTTCATCTCGAACTTCTCGAAGATTGCCGTTCCTTTGACTTCGTTGACTCAAAAAGATAAACCTTTTGTTTGGGGTCCCGAACAAGAGGAATCTTTCCAAACGCTCAAGGACATGCTATGTAATGCTCCTATTCTCAATCCCCCGATGGGAACGACGATTTCGTCGTGTATTGTGATGCCTCTAACCAGGGTCTTGGTTGCGTTCTCATGCAACGGGACAAAGTAATCGCTTACGCGTCGAGACAACTCAAAATTCATGAGAAAAACTATACTACTCACGACCTTGAACTTGGTGCAGTTGTTTTTGCATTAAAGATTTGGCGACACTACCTTTATGGTACAAAGTGTACGGTCTTTACCGACCATAAGAGCCTCCAACACATCTTTGATCAAAAGGAACTTAACATGCGTCAACGTCGTTGGGTAGAATTGTTAAACGACTACGACTGCGATATCCGCTACCACCCTGGTAAGGCGAATGTCGTGGCCGATGCACTTAGTTGTAAGACTCATGTTAAGAGTGCTCGTTGCCACCAAATCGTGGGAAAACTCAATGAGTTGATTCGACAAGCACAATTTGTCGTCATTAACAAGGTAACCTCGATAACGAGTTGAATTGTGGAATCGAAAACCCACTCGAAGCTAAGCCTGATGGTATTCTTTACTACCATAGTCGCATTTGGATTCCCGATCGTCTCAATCTTCGGACTACTTTGATGGACGAAGCTCACAAATCTCGATACTCCGTTCATCCTGGAGCTGATAAGATGTATCATGACTTGCGCGCATCCTATTGGTGGCCTGGAATGAAACGTGATATCGCTCTCTACGTCTCCAAATGCCTTACGTGTTCCAAAGTCAAGGCAGAACATCAACGTCCCTCCGGTTTGCTCGAACAACCAGAAATTCCGTTCTGGAAATGGGAGAGCATAGCCATGGATTTCATCACGAAATTGCCTCGTACCTCGTCTGGTCAAGACAGCATTTGGGTTATCATCGATCGTTTGACCAAATCCGCACACTTCCTCGCCATTCGTGAAGATTACAAAGTCGAGAAACTGGCTCATATCTACACGAGTGAAATCATTAGTCGTCACGGTACTCTTGATATTATTTCTGATCGTGATGCTCGTTTCACTTCTCGCCTTTGGCAAACTTTCCAATCCGCCCTTGGCACTCGATTGAATCTTAGCACCGCTTTTCATCCTCAATCTGACGGTCAGACCGAGCGTACTATTCAAACTCTAGAGGATATGCTTCGATCATGCGTAATCGATTTTGGCGGCAACTGGGATTTGCACTTACCCTTGGTAGAATTCTCGTACAACAACAGCTATCACGCAAGTATTCAAATGGCTCCATTTGAAGCATTGTATGGTCGCAAGTGTCATTCGCCTATTTGTTGGCACGAGATCGGAGACGTACAACTCACCGGGCCCGAACTTATACAAGAGACGACGGACAAGATCCTACAGATTCGTGACAACTTGCTCAAAGCTCGAAGCCGACAAAAGAGCTATGCTGATAGAAGACGCAAACCTTTGGAATTCGACATAGGTGACCACGTACTTCTCAAGGTTGCACCTTGGAAAGGTGTTGTTCGTTTTGGTAAGAAAGGCAAACTCGCTCCTCGCTATGTGGGTCCTTTCAAGATTCTCGAAAGGATTGGCAAGGTAGCGTATCGACTGGATCTACCTCAAGCGCTCAGCAACGTGCATCCTGTGTTTCATGTTTCAAATTTGAAAAAGTGTCTAGCTGAAGAAGGACTCCAAGTTCCACTCGAAGATCTTCAAATCAATGATACTTTGCACTTCGTGGAGAAACCGTTCGAAATCATGGACCGAGGAACCAAGCAACTGAGGCGCAGTCGTATTCCTATTGTCAAGGTTCGATGGGAAGGTAAACATGGCGCCGAATTCACTTGGGAACTTGAAAGTGATATAAAGACAAAGTATCCATATCTCTTCGTTACATCTTCCTAAATTTCGGGACGAAATTTCCTAAAGGAGGGGAGACTGTAACGCCCCGCGTTTCTATACTTTCTGTATTTGGAAACCTTGTACCGTACTTCTATTTTTAGTAAGCATTGTATCTTGTATTCGTCTTTCGTTGTAAATGTTGTAAACCGAGACTTGGATCGTAATGAGAAACTCGTATTTTATCCATACAATGTTAATCATAGTCATATTACACTCATACTTGTTCATACTTTAAACATGTAACCATATTCGTGGTACTCTCAATCGTAAACGTGTCGTAACTTGCAAACATGGTATGTATGCGTAATCGAGACTTAAACGTGAAACTCGTGATCGTTAAACTAAATTCGCTACGAAAATATAAATACATATTCATTTATTAAGTTAATTAATTAAATTGATTAATTAAATTAGTTAATAAAATTAATTGTGTTATTTTACAAAATTAAAATGCTAATTTTTTTTTGTAAATATATTAACATTTAGAATATAATGTTAATCTTTCTCTAAATAAGTCCAAGGTCTAAAGGGTAATTAATGAAATCTTGAACTGTAGGGACCTTTCCTGCCAATTATGAAACAAAATTATGGAGTTTTTAAATAAAAAATAATAATAAACAAACAAACTGGGATCCGCGAAACTCGAACTCGGGATCCCCGGTTCAAACAAACAACGCCTAACCACTCGGCCACACACCCATATCCGGAATAAACCCGGACAACAAAGCTTTTAAGCTTTGTTTCCGACTGAGCTGGGCACAAACAAGGGCGGGCGGACAGCAGGTTTGTGGGCGGGATTTGGGTTGGGTTTTGCATTTTTTAAACACCTTTGAACCATTAATTATCCACCTAAACTTCACCTAACTAACCTAATCCTTCTCCTATAAAACCCAAGTATTTCCACACATTTTACACTTTCTAAACTCCATCTAATCCCTCTCAAATCACCTCAATATCCTTGCAACATCAGATTTTCGAGCAGAATTACCCACCTTCACAAAAGTGAGTGTAACTCACTCATTTCTTAACAAAATCCTTCCATTCTTTTTCCCACTTGCTTGGATTAACCTAAGGATCATTTCCATTGGTTTTCCATGGAAAACCAAGCTCTGGAATGACCAGAAAAAGGTTCCAAAGTGGATTGTTTTACGTTATGTTCTCATAAACTTGTTTAATCTCATACTTTTCTCATTCATCCTAGTGTTCTTGAACTCCTAGTCACATGTATGATTATGGGGACTAACCTAGGTTGTTAAACTTGTAAATAGAGTGTTTAATCACTCCAAACTTTCTGTTTTTGAAGAGCATTGAGCTCACAAGTGATGCAAGTTCTTAAACTTGTTCATGTGTGTCCACCAAGGAAGCTTGGGCTATCCTAACTTGAGACCACGCATCACTTGATGATTTTCATCAAGATCCCAAGATAGTTTGCTAGACTTAAAGTGTCATAACCCCGCCTAGCCGTTGACGATTGTCCTCGTGTGCTCACCGGGTTGTTCTACACTTGGCTACTTGGTATCTAGATGTCACCTTATTATTCTTGTATACCATGTTCTTGAACCCTCCTTGTTACCAATGGTAACTTGTGTAGTGGTGAACACAATCCGAGGTTCAAAGTGGATGGTTTATCCTCCCACCTCCTACTTGACTTACATGATACTAAGAGGTTCCAAAGTGGATGGTTCATCCTCCCACCTACTACATGATTATATAACTATATAGAACTATATTATAATCCTAAGACCAAAACCTTGATAATGACCTTATAATCAATTATCAAGTTATTAAGTTTAACACTAAAGTATGTAATTCCTTGTTACGATTCTAATAGGTCCCGAGCCTATGAAATCACATCCAACTCGTAAGAGTTACTATAGTGTCAAGAATGAGTGTTACATCTTAGTGAATACTTTCGTATCATAATACTTTATCAAACTTATTTTTAATCATGCTCGAATACTCCTAATCCCCCGTTGAAACTCTATACTCATACGCCTCGTTTCCTCTTGTAGGATAATTGGGCGTCATCCTCGAACCAACGTCTTCACGGATTGTCAAGTGTAGAAAGACTTAGCAAAACCGTGAGTACACTCGACCCACTTTTGTTTATAACACTTTTTCGGTGTAACATGTTTCCATATACAAAATCACGAACACTTAAACTTTATGAAACACACAAACGATCCCATATACATGAAAACTTGAATCTTATACTTGATGCTTGTCTTGGATATTCGTTATGCCATGCTTTAGTCATTAACTATTTTTAGCCTTCGTTTGACATGCTTAGCGATATAGGAATTCACGCATCCACCTCCATCGTGTTATTCGTGAGGTCATGTTAAAACATCGTGATTGTGTTAAGGGTTTGATTATTAGTATTGCATGCCTTGATATTGCTCTTGTATAGATTTGGTTGCCATAAGGATTGTTTAAACTTATTCGTATACGTATGCTATGCCTAAACTTGTGTACTCGCCTTTGCTTTCGCATTGACATTATTTTAAAACATGTTACAGGTTGAAGGAGATGATGCTATGAAAACAATATAGCAAGGACTAGATACACATAAATTAGACGTTAGGTTTAATGTCGATGTATCAATTTTGTTATGACTTTGCAAATGTTATGTTGTTTCTTTGTTTTGTTACATTAATGTATTTGACAATTCTTAATGAAATGAAATATGGTTTAATTAATTATTGTCACTTATTAATGTTGTGAGCAATGAGCAATCTCGTTTTCGTCTCATCCTGATGTTTCCGCCATCGGTTGGGGTGTGACATGGATAAACCACGTAACCAAATCCCAATATTTTGGGAAGATCATGCAAATCCCTGACTTATCGAAGCCCATCCTAAGTTAGAGGAAACCCTAATGGTAATTATAAATAGAGGTAAACATCAAAGGTATGATTCATTCTACCCTCTCTCTTGATATACATATTATTACTCCCAATAGCGATACTTATTCTCACGCCGGAGGGTGGTTACAAGAATAACTCCATTCCTGTAACGGGTCCTAACAGTGTTTCTGTTTTGCAGCCAGCTAGTCGGATTGTTTTGGGTCAAAGTTCTAGTTGGATCCTTACCGACAGGTCAGTGTTTCTTCAGTCTCCCAACCAAGTAATCAATCTCGTACAATGTCAAATCAATCACATGCACGTCAAGTATGTGCCTATACGCTGGGCTTATACGATGGCACTATACGTAACGTATAGGCCTGTACGTAGCATACCAGCAGACTGATTTGACTATGACAAGATTTTGTCTAGGCATGTGATAAAGCGTATACATTGCGTACAGGGTTATACACGGAGTATATTTTTAATTTTAAAGTATATGAAGAGTGGCATGTAGGAAATTCTTCATGTTCGTAAAACTTATACTCATCTTCTTTGTATTCTATATTGGTTGTTTCACTAATTCTTAAATGACAGATTATTGATTCAACACATTACAAATGTCATCATTTTGGGACGACAATTATTTCTTTGGGCAGTATTCTAACGACTCATAAGTGCCTGAAACCGATCTGGTAACATGTATTTAGTTAACTTCCTTGTTATATTGGTTATTTACTATTAGTCATACCGTTTTTTAGGAGAAGTCTGGCATTCTCGATTTTAACAATGAAGAGGAGGTTATGTCTAGTTTACAGGCCGATCAAAAAGACGTTTATAGATTTGAACCAGTCTCCCCATGAACCAGACTATCTGGTGCAACAAGGATACCCGGATTACGGATACAAGGCGTGAATCTTCTTACGCGCATGAAGACTATCCAGATGGATACGAAGGATACAATGATGAGCCTCATTCACCGCATCTTACGGTGATGAGCAATTCACTAACCCAAGCAACCCCTACGAAAGTTATAATGCATCACATTCTATGTACGTTCAAGAAGACTACCTGGAAGGATACAGAAGATACGGTGGTGAGCCTCCGAATATACCAATGTGTGATGATGAGGAACCCCGAGTGGGGTTATCCTTACCAAACTAAGAAGGTATCACATTTAATTACTTACCTGAGACAGTGATGTACGTATGTAGTATATATTAATCAACAAATATAATATTAAAGGATTAAACCAGGTTAATAAATATAAAATGTAAGTTAATTGTATCCGTGGGTACAAGAAAGGGCAAACGAGGAAGGTTACGTTATTATCACCCGTAGATCAAAGAAAATTGGTGAAAGGACCGGAGGGTGTGGCTTAATGCGATCGTGGTGGTGAGCATAATTCTGTAGCAACGGTTAGAAAATCACGCAACAAAACAATAGGTTACCAATTTTATGTTTTATGTAGGGGTTAGCAGTGGGAAATAGTCAATATAACCATGAACCACCTGAGGACCTGTCAGGCTTGTGCGAAGATATACTACCAACAATATAATTGATGGAGCAGCTCACAGCTAAAAACCTGGAGCCACGCAACATTTTTCAAACGATGAGGAAGCAACCCCTAAAGTTTCCAGGTTCAGAAAGATGTACGAAATGTGGTGTAGAAGATTAGAGCCTCGTAGAGAGACGAAAAGACTCCCATGCAGTTCACTTAAATCCCTGTTGTTTGAAAACAAATTCATTTACGAGACCCGGTAGGAACCCGGAACAGATGTCATAATAGAGTTATTCGTTGTCATTGATACTCGGGTCATATATGGCGTACATTCTCGCACTATTGTTGATCAACCGATGTAAATACAAAAATGTACAACATGCCATTTGTCCAGGTTGTGGGTATAACGTAGGCCTACAAGTCATGCCGTTATTGGTAAAGAACGCAGTTATAAATTCGTATGGGTGCTTGAAAGGATGAGGGCAATGTTGAATGATAGTAAGGAGCCATGTGTGGTTGTAACATATAGAAACCTGGCCCTAATGAATGCGTGTACTCAAGTATTTCCAAACGCCTCTAGGTATCTTTGCAGGTTTCACATAGAAAATATTTGTAAGCACTACAAAAGCGCATTCACCTTAGAAGATTGGGAAAAGTTTCTGTCATTTTGGCGGACATTGTGTGAGTCTCCTTCAACACAAATATACGACTACAGCTTGCGCAAACTACATAATCGACTTGTGGCTTGCAAACGAGGAAGTAAGTTCTTTTACAACATTTGATTCACACCTTCCATTATATATACACACATCTACGTTTAGTTTAATTTGTTATTTCAATTTTTTAGGGGTTTTTAACTATGTGTACGACAACTGGCTGAAAGATTATAAGGAAATGTTCGTCTTTATGTGGACTAATCAGAGTCACAACTTTCATCAACGTACCACCAACAGAGTGGAGAGCCAGCACGCCATTTTGAGAGATGCATTCGAGATAAAAGCTCCCGCTCCCTGGACCGAATAGTGGGATATGCCATGGTATAGTTGAAACACAGTTCGAAGAAATAACAAAATTTTCCAAGAAAACGATGAACCATCACAAAATACCTCTGTTTGACAATCTACATGGAAAGGTTTCTGATACAAGCACTTGACTTGCTGCATGGAGAGCTATTTAGGAAGCTAGAAGTTTTGCAGCGAGTTCATTCATCATGTGGTTGCTAGATATGGATTAGAAATGGTTTGTCGTGTGCTTGTCGGCTGGATAAGTACGTATATACAGGTCCAAAATATAAACATACTACCCAGTCACCATGTGCTTTGTCGTGTGCTTGTCACCTGGATTAGATGTGGTTTACCGAGTGCACTGACTTAATTGTGTGTAGAACGTAAGATTCAACTCAAAGACGTAGACGTCTTCTTGCGGAAGCTTAACTTTCGATCGTGTAATTTAACGGATGAGGAGGTCGATGTGGCAGAAGAGCTTAATATTGTGAGGCAACAATTAGAGTCGCAACCCACTGCTTAGGAAAAAAGCTTGATATAAAAGATTAAAGCGGTGTTGACCCCAACCAAATCTACCAAGAAACTACCGATTGTCCAGAAAGATATTCATGGGTGGCCAACATCAATGAAAGTACAACAAAGGTTAGACGAAGCTGCAAGGCTAGACGAAGCTGAGAGAAATAGCTAATCAACTCATTCAGTGAAGCAGGAAGCTCCTTTCAAATTAGCTACGATGCTCCCCGGCACAGCTCATACGTATCGTCCATGAAACAGGTTCGGTCGTAAAGTCTCAAATACCCAAATTGCATCGTAGTCATTTAACGGCTTCTGAAAAGAAGGAGCTACGAGATGATAATGGGATTCCTTTAATCTTGGGGACAAGAACATGTTCATCATCAAACAATTTAAGTAACAGATTCCAATAGTGTTTTACCAATACATCTCGTGTATACAAGATGTAAGGTCGGACGGTGATTGTGGGTTTCGTTCTTCGGCTGTAGGCATAGGTATGGGAGAACACCTATAGCCCCGCATTCGAAAAGACCTTGTAATGGATATGGATCAAAATAGATTGACATTGTTGTGTATATTCGAAGATGGGCCGAAAGACATTTTAACCGTTTCGTAGTAGCCTAGTTTGGAATACAATGCAAAGTTTTCCCCTGAGTCGCTTGATGGAAATGCCCCACGCAGAGCTTCTCATTGCCCAAAGGTATGGTGTCGTCGTGCATGTGTTTAGCATCGATTGGAGTTCTACTTTCTTACCGTTATTGAACCCTTCTGATGATCCACAACCTCAAGTGATTACCCTCGTTCATGTTAATGGTGGCCACTTCATACTTCTTAAGCTGAATGGGGAATACCCCATGCCGACAATGAACAATCTATGGTTGGCGTATTGAAGACTTGTTTCGGAACAATGGGAGGATATATATATATATATTATATATATAGGGTTAGAATAAAATGAGAACCACCTTGTGTTGTGAGAATCATGAGAACTAGGCCTTTCAAAATGTTTTTCCAAAAAATATTTTCTCAAAAAACTTTAAAAAGATCATAGTTTTAGCAAATAAAATTATAAAAAAAATGCCGCATGCACAAATTTACATGATGTGTAAAAAAATTTATGGTCGTAACAAAATTTAAATCAGCGCGTAAATAATACTTACTTCAGGCAAATACCGACTCGAAAATTTGTATTTATTTTTTTATTTTTATTTTTTTTGCTTTTTTCAGATGTGTTTATAATATTTTCATTTACGTTTGTGCAAAAATTGGCCCAACTCACGCGGGAAGTAGGAGTTCTCATGATTCTCACAACTCGTCGTGGTTTTTAATTAAACCGAAGCCTATATATATGTGTGTGTGTGTGTGTGTGTGCCGTGTCTACAATTGTATACATCGATAATGAATCCCGAAACAGACCAAGAACCAGGTGTTAATTATATCAAAGATTAAACAAAATAACGCTACTACCACTACCACTACCACTATACCACTATAGCAAAACACAACTTTAAGAATATATATATATTATATATATAACACGTCATGTACAAAACTGTACGTGGCGTCTGTTGGTTACCAAAAGACCAAATTACCCCTGTGATGTCCCATGATACCACTAAAAACGGGCTAAAAAGGTCTTTTTCCAACCAACAGAACCCACGTACATGCTGTACGTGACGTCTACATTGGGCGGCATAATTCCCCTAAAGCCTTTTAAACATATAATATATTAAATTGTTAATTACCAGCTTAGTTTAGCTGTGTGTAACCCCTCAAGGTGGGGTATGACATGGCAAAAATGGTAATTAACAATTTGTGCAAAATCAAATCCAAATGGATAATTACAATTTTAGCCATGTATACCCACCCCTGTACGAGGGGTTACATAGTGCTAAAATGGTAATTAACAATTTAATATATATAAGCTACGTACAACTCTGTATAGAGCTGCATAGTATTATATTATTATTATTATTATTATTATTTGAAAACGAAATAGTATTATTTTTGTATTTTTTATAAATCCGTATTAGTATTATTATAATTATTTTATTAGTATTATTATTATTAGTTTAGAAACGAAATAGTATTATTTTTTTATAAATACGTATACCGTATGTATTAGTGTTATAATATTAATAATAATAATTATTATTATTATACAGAGTATCTTTTTTGCACTATGATGATGGACGAAGAGATAGGCGACCAGATTGACGGTCAGCATCAACAGTCGCCGGTGGATCCATTACATGGTCATGGAGTTTCCTGATGGTACGGATGCCGCCGCTCATTGCACAAAGCTTAGTTGCATGCACATTGGACACCATCTAGCGATCGACTTGGACGCACTAGAGATGATTGTTGAGACCGCTAGAGCCTGTGAGTTTGTTTCGCTATTATCGGTGTGGGACTGGCTTTTTGAGTTATCGCAGATGCCGTCTTACAGAGAGTTAGTTGTACATAGCTTCTTGTTGGGGTTGGACACATTATTGAACCTTCCGTTAAACATAGAACATTTACACCGTAGAAAGGCGCAACAGGTCCTCATTTCTTGCATGTCTCGAGTCGTTTCCCCGACGTGGATACAAAATTTGTTGAACACGCTGTTCAAGAATGTGTCGTCCATGCTACTGTGCATGCCGGAATGTCGCATTTGGACCACGATCCATATGACATTTTCTTTAGTTATAGTAAAGATTGTAAGATGGTTAAAAAGATGGTTTGAATGAAATTATTGGGGGTATATATATATAGGTAACACGTAGGTGGTTAAATGGTAAATTTGTATTAAAAATTAATTATAATTGTTACTTTATGAAATAAATTCATTATAACAAAATTACAAATTTTGTTTTCTAGGAATTATTAATTACAGATTTATTTAAATATGAAGAAGGTAGGTTGATGTTATTAGAGGTCTATAAATATGGACCATTGGTGGCCATTTCTTCATAACACAATAATGTCGTTAAAAGGAAGGCATCAATCAAGCATTCCAGATTCAGTACAGAACACTGTTTGGCTTACTAGGAATAACAAATATGTTTATTGGTGACAAAATGTTCTTGAGTTCTACTACGACGTTGATAGCCAATTTTGCTATTCAAATTATATGGGGCAACGCCGTTAGACAGAGAGTGGTGGGGTGGAGTGCTAGGCTATTGTGGAAATGGTTTTATGCAAGAAACGGTAATTTGATTATTTTAAATAATTTATTATTTTTATTTTTTATAACATAGAAATCTGATCATTTTTAAAAAATTATAGCATGTATGTGCATGGTGTAACAAGCTAGTACAAGATAGAGAAACTAAACATCGTTGAGGGACATCTTCATCAGATACTCTTCGTTGGATCATTCTCCCACCAATTTTTATAAACCTTATGGCGGAACAAGATCATGATGCTTACGGTTATGCCACTGGCAATGTAGGACCATACCCTGCCTTTTGGAAAGTGGATATGGTAAAAAAAAAAACAGCTTTATTGTGTAAGAATGGCCATGATAGATTGTGAACGAAATTGTTTACACATCATGTCCTTTACAAGTTTACATACCAGTATCGCAAGACAAAGAAGTCTGGATCATCTTAAAGATAGATATGCACTCACTAAATATTACTGTATATTTTACCAATAATTGTGATGCACTTAATTGTGGGGAACGATTCTGCGTTCACAGAAGATACACCAAACTCTTGTAGAATTCGAGAGTGTGTTCTTTTGGTTTTTCGGTCGTATACAATATTGGGAAAACGCTGGACCAAGCGAGGCTGATGCGTTGGAGTACACCGGGGATGTTGTCTGGCCTACGCCCTATCAACGGGTTGGTCGAAATTCTGGCGTGATAGTGTGTATGTTACTAACAGTACACTTCCAAACTGACAGGAAGTAAACATGCAAGATGCATGTATGAGATACAGATGATTTATGGCAGATCAACTCTATGATGCACGTTTCACACCAGTTAATAATTGACTTGATAAACGATGCTTAAAGTAGTTTAGTTTACATTAATATGCTCAATTTTAATAAAGTAGTTTGGGTATACATTTGCTTTATATACAAAAACTTGTTTAATCATCATCCAAATTGTACAAGGGAAGGTATTTGAAATAGGTAATCCTGAAATTCTTCTGCTTAAACTTGGATGGGTGTTGGTTGTGTCTTAGAGACGCGGCGGGAAGAACTCTTTGTTTTGGGCGGTTCTAAACAACTAGCACGAGAATGCCCATACGTTTTGCACTTACCGCGGTATGTAGGAGTGGGTTCCTCTCCTCGCGATAGGATTCGTTTGTTTTATTTGGGACGTCCTGCTTGTCGTTTCGTAAGATGCGGTGGTTGATGATCGACCAGTCCATCGGGTACATCCCAATCTGATTTATGAGGGAGTGGATTTATCTGTTTTGCATACGTGGATTTATAAAGGGTTATTGGATTTTATCACCCCCAACTACCGACCATTTGCCGCTGCCACCTCCAATTAACACTTTGACACCCGGCACCTCCAACTTGACTTTTAGTTTGTGTTGGTACCACGTTGTTAACCAAACACTAACTCAGTTAGTTTTTTAGTCCTACATGAACAATTTTTGATGATATGCTTTTTTTATGAGGTGGTTTTTTTCTTTTAAAGAAATCAAAACTATTTTTTTAAAGAAATCTATATTCTAAGAAATCTATATTCTAATTAAAACATATATACAGACAACACAAAAATATTGTTCCCAAACAACTTCAATAATAATCTCACCTACACCCAACTTATCATCTTCGTATTGTCATCAACAGAAACAAGCCTATCCAAACAGAAATGTATCCACTCGAACAAAACTTCAATTAAATGGAACAAGACCCATTTGAAACAATGTCTTCATCTTCTTCGGTGAATTCATCAAAATTTATGTTAACATTTTGGGAGATTGCAGGTGCATCTGGTGTTCTGTTGAGTTTCGCCATTAGTCTCCTCGTTCTTCCAGCCGCCGGAACCGTTGTTCTTCCAATCTCGCTGGCCCTTCGACAAGGTTTACCACGGCCGCCGGAACCCTCCACCACCGTCACCTAAACAACACCACAACTCAAAATCCATGGCGGTGGTACGGTGGTCGTGGCGGTGCAGGATGCTTTTGTTTGGGGTGGCGCGTGGGAGTGGTATTGGCGGTGGTGCAGTGCTCATGGCAGTGGCTGGTGGGTGGGGTGGTGGCGGTGTCTGGTGGAGGTAATGGTGGTTGGCTAGTGGTTGTGGAGGTGATGCAGAGAGAGTCTGTTAGAGAGAGAGAGGAGGTGATGAAATGTGGGAGGGGGTGTTTTGTCTGTAATGTTATATATATATATATATATATATATATATTAATGATAGAAATTAAAATATACAATATATTAATGATAGAAATTAAAATACAACGTATACCTACCAAATAATCCACCTCATCTTGCACATAGGAAATTGAGTGTCATGTAGGATAAAAAACTAACTGAGTTAGGGATTTGTTAACTGAGTGGTGCCAGCACAAACGAAATGTCAAGTTGGAGGTGTCGGACGTCAAAGTGTTAGTTGCGGGTGACAACGGCCAAAAGCCGATAGTTGAGGGTGATAAAATCCAATAACCCATTTATAAACTTCGTCATTGTAACATGACATTGCATAATGACCACAATCGGCTTCACCTAAAAATTTGGGTACTGCAATAACAAGCTCGCAAGGTAACCCAGAAATTTGCCAAGCCCGACAACTGCATGTTCCGTTAGAGAAGCCAACTAAACCTCTCTTTCCACCGTCTTCAACATCAAAACTGTTAAGACCAATTCCAGCAACCATCCACGAACGAGAATTATCAACTTTGGCTTGAATTTGTTTTTTTAGCCCACTCGGTAAGCAAGTGTTTGCCTTGAATTCCCTCGTTCCGCCGATCATAGAACCATTTTTGGACAGTGTTGATGCATAATGTCTATGTCTTAGTCTTATATCGAGTCTGTATTGTATAGAGCAGAATAGGCTAGATTTTGAAGTATTTATAAAGTGTTTTAGCCAAGTTCGGTCATAAGTCATGTAATGTATGCATGTTCGGCCGAACTTGCATAGGCAAGTTCGGGCGAACTTGCATCCTCCATGGCCAAACTTGTTATGCTATAAATACCTACCTTGTGTGTCTCATTTGTAACTTTGGCATTGTAGAGGCGAAGCTCTGTCAGTCTGTAATCTGAACATTTAATCAATGAAACTGACGATTAACTGATTAATTCTTGTCTATTGGTAAAACGACGTAATATTTCCGCTATTATGGACGTTAGATATCAAATTTAGGTTCCTAAGAATCGAGGATCGGTCCTACAAGTGGTATCAGAGCTAGAACAGCCTGATTTGATAGTATCAAGACAAGAACATTTCTATTTCTACTCCATTCTTCTTTTTCTTTAACTTTTGATCACAAAATGAAGAATTAACGGTCAAAATTTTTTGAATTTTGAATATATTATGTAAAATACAACAAAGATAAACCCTTGAAAGATTAGAGACCAAATTCAACCGAATTCATGTCGAAATTTTGAAAAAAACCATGTTTTTGAAAACCCTCAGGAACGAACTTGTTGGCCATGTTCGGCCGAACTTGCACTAAAACATCACTTTTTAAGTGATTTTTAGTAAGTTCGCCCGAACTTAGGTGATTTTTGAGGAAGTTTTAGTCAAGTTCGCTCGAAGATACTGAATTTTCTTTAATTTTACATCAAGTTCGACCGAACTTGTGTAAAATCAAGAAGATTTTAAGTAAGTTCGCCCGAACTTGCTTGTATTTCATCAAAGTTCTTTTGAACAAGTTCGCTCGAAGACCTGTTTAATTGGGGTTATAAGTTCGACCGAAGATAAACGAAATTTTCAAAGTAAACCTAACAAGTTTGACCGAACTTGTTAGAAAATTCAAGAATTCTTTATTTGTTGCTACAAGTTCGACCGAACTTGTAGTAGGACTAACTGTTTTCAAAGTTTTTGAAAAATTTTCAGCGTACACATTTCGTGATTCACAATGGAAGATCAACTAAGAGCTTATATGTCCGGAGCTAGTTTGTCAAATGCCAACGTAATCAATCAAGTCAATCTTGATAACGAAATGGGAACGACCGTTAAACCGCCCAAGCTGATGAGCATGGACGAATACGAAGCATGGAAAGAGAAATTTACCTACTGGGTTCAAGCCATGCACTTCGCTGGCTGGGTGTCAATTGAAAGAGGCTATACTATTTCGGTAGATGAGCATCAACAACTTCTTGAGAAGTACAACTACTCGACAGCTCAGAGATACGAATACATTGCAGAGAAAAAGATGATAAGTCTCATCCAACAGTCTGTCAAAGAAGATATTTTGATCTTGCTACAAGAGTATACTACAGCAAGAGAGCTTTGGTTGTCGTTACAGAAGAAATACCAAGGCAGTGCTGAAATGATCAAAAGCAAGGAGGCTTTCATTCTGAAAGAGTTCGATATTTTCAGCATGTTAAAGAATGAGACCATTAAGCAAATGATTGAGCGTTTCTGTCATCTCAAAGTGCAAATGCGAAGACACAGTCTTGAGAAGACGGGACAAGAATACATCGACAAACTTGCTGACGCATTACCAGATGGCGAATGGACTACGTATTTGATGGTTCTGAAGAATAGTGATAAGTGGGATTTCTTCATGTTGTCGACGTTTATCGATAAACTCGAAGGCCACGAAATGAAACTTCTGAAGATAGCGAAGTCAAAAAATGCTAATGTTGTTCAAGACATCGGTTTGTACTACAAAACCGGAATGCAAGATAACATTTCGAGTCCAAAAATTGGAACTGCTTTTAGTGCTAACATGAATGCTTCTCCACAGAACCAGAATCATTCACAGCCTCAGTATGACCAAAGTTCACAAAGTTCTTACTCGAGCACTGGTTCAAATTCAACATTCCAAAGTCAAGCATATCAGAACCAACAGCAAAGTTCTGATCCAAATGTTTACAAGTGCAACATCGCAGTGAATTTGAACAATGTTGTTTCAGAAGAAGTTGCAAAACAGCATATGTCACTACTTGCTACCGTCTTAGAGTCTTATGAATGTCTTGTTCCCGGTAAAAAGTCACGTGTTTTAGATGTCGACAAATCCAAAGTCACGTGTTTTAGATGTCGACAGAAGGGACATTTTAAAAGAGAGTGTAAGAACACCGAGGCAACCGGAAATCAAAGTCCTTTCGGAGGAGGGAATGAATATTACAAGAAGGCACTTCAATATAAACCTTCCCGAAGAAAACTCAGATTGAGATCCAAGAAAAGCCAAACAGTAGTACCACGGAGAAAGCCATGGTTGCACTACAAGCAGAGATGGCAGTTTTGACTGGAACTCTTATATTGGGAAAAAGACCAGAGTTGCTTTGATGGCAGAGATAGTTGAAGATAATTCTGCAGAGGAAGCAGCGGCAGCAACAGAAGCAGCAGCTTTCGAACAAGCTATTCTGGAACAATACTTGCATCAACAACAGGAAGAAGAGGAATATATCCATATGCAGAGACAAGGAATTTTATCCTCTAATTCTTGTGATAGTTTTGCAGGTCACTTCGATGGAAGCATGAAAGAACTAGTGGTTGAGGAGAAAAAGATTGATGAATTGATCATTGATATCACTCAAGAAATGAAAGTTGAAGACCTCAAGGATGTGGCAGATAAAGCTTTAATGGAAAATATAACCAAGGTAGGTCCAGAGGTAAAGGTTATCGAGAAAGAAGTTGTTAAAATATAAATTGTAGAGGTTGAGAAACTTTGTACAAAATGTACTGAACCATGTGTCGAATGTGCCGAAAAATCAAAGATCATCGCTGAGAACAATGTGCATAACGATTTGTTAAAATATGATTATCGCACAATGAAAGAAGCGTATGACAAAATGAAAAATTATTATGGCAGACTCGACTGAAATAACACCGAACAACATGATAATATAAGAATGTTGAGTGGTACAGTAATGGATAAACAAAGAGCAATTAACATTTATATCAACACCATTGCTGAAATCAAACAACAACTTCAAGATATGACAATTGAAACTGAAAGAGTTCGACAATTGTTAAGAAGTTATACCACTAACGCATATGTTATCGATCACATTCTTCCAACAATCCCAACGGAAAAAAACCTAAAAAGAAAGCGGGCAAAGAATATAGCAATGTTCATCCACCCTTTGCGAGAAATACTGTATTAAATCTGCAGATGGGATGGACAAGGCACTCAATGTTGAGTTACTTTCTGAAAAGAAAAACGAGTTGCCAGAGAACATTGATATAGTCTATGCTAAATCTGATGATGATAACAACGCTGTGGTTAACAAAGTTGTTGAAAATATTTTAAGTGATTCAGATGAGAGCTTAAATGAAACTCGATTCAAAGAATTCGATTCAAATCTGAAATGCGATAGTCGTCAGAAGAGTCTAGTGACGATCTAATGTAATGTACAAATTAGATTCGGATGATTATTGATGATAGCTTCCGATTCAAATGGAAGAATTGCTAAATCTTTAAACTCGTGGAAGTCAATCAGAGGAATTGGTAATCATGACGAAATCTATTTAAACTAAGAAATATACGAGAAATGTGGGACATGGGAAACGAGGGTGGTTAGAAGAGTAAACTGATGAATCTGTAAAAAAACCGTCACCAATTTTGAATGTACAAAAAAGACATGATATTTGTATAGGGATGATGTACAAGAATTTTATACATCTTTAAAAAGTCAATCAACCGTTTACGGAGATCATTGTCGTAAATTCTATTTAGATACTTGAGAGTGAAAAATTGCAGGTGGGCTGGCCAGTGAAAACTTGAGCAAGTGAGCGGAGTTTCTAAAAGAAGCACACTGATGTCAACACTGAAACGTGCAGCCATCCTGATCACTTACAACACCTAGATTCTAGCAACAGGAATGATTGACGACTGGCACGACTGTGCAAAGATTGTCACACTTTCAACCAAATCAAATGAGACCGTTATTCCCGGGATCATTTCAGCATTTTCGAATACTTTACCGGGAAGCACGACCATGCCAATGGTTGGCACGGTCGTGCCAACTCAGAAACGTTTGAGCGGGATTTTTCCTAAAATGGCTAGCAAACAAGTCAACACTGAAAAAGGCACCTGACACTT
This sequence comes from Scalesia atractyloides, assembly GCA_947069175.1. Classification (NCBI taxonomy): domain Eukaryota; kingdom Viridiplantae; phylum Streptophyta; class Magnoliopsida; order Asterales; family Asteraceae; genus Scalesia; species Scalesia atractyloides. Next base: position 44,102,220 of record CAMTDV010001634.1, read on the forward strand.
ACCAAGCACGACCGTGCCAAATGGTGGCACGGTCGTGCCAAATGCCAGTAGCTTAAATACGTGAATTCAGCTCATTTGAAGGGGAGTTGGAGCCCTTTGGGTGGATTTCTCTCTCAAGAAGCTGATCTTGAAGCTTAGAGATTGAAGAAGGAGCCTTGAGGAGGTTGTATCACTTGATAATCCAACTCATTTAGCTAATTATCTTTGTCCTTAACATTAGTATTTTCACTTGTTATTCATGCACAATCCATATTACTTTATGTTTGTCTTAGTTATCATGAGCCTTGTAGGCTAAACATTTGGTGTTGTCTAAACTAGTTGAAGCTTATGAATATGTGATAATCATGGAAGTTGATGTGGTGATTGTTTTTGTTAATTTCATAGTAGTGCTTGTATCTTGTTCTTGGAATTCTTATACATGCTTAAACTCCTTGTTCTTGAATGTTTGGTCATAAGTATTTACATGTTGTGTTGGAAAGCCTATGTAAAGATTATGATTATTGAATCTTAGTAACTTGTTAGCATGATTCATAACATGAAACTAGGAATGGTAATTGTAACATGACTTGAAAATGATTTTGGAACATGTGTAGGAATTCTTGCATTTAAATTTGGAAAAATCATAATAATGTTTACTTGGATTCTATAGTTGTGTTTGTGTTAGATTGATGATTTTTGGCCAAGATTGTTATCTAGCATGACCATGCTTGTGGTTTTTTGTCAAGAACATGATGATAGTGCTACTTACTTGAAAGCAAGTTAGGGTGATTGTTATGTTGTTCATGGTAATTTTCCCAAACTTGTAGAGTTAGGAGTTTTGACAAACAAATAACTCTTGTTTAAAGGTTAACATTAACTAAGCAAGTGAGCTTCAAATAATAATTTTTAGGTGATTAGAGTGATTATTTCATTTTAGTTTTCCTAAGGTTTATTAAGCTAGGAAACCTTGATTGGAGACTTAGTTAACTTAGAGCTTCATCACCATTGATCCTCCACTTAGTTGTCACATGTTTGTTTGAGGATACTTAGTTTAGGCAACCCTTTCTTAGATATTGTCATTCTCTAGTTTAGTAGTAGTTTTTTATTTTGCATGATAAATTAGGAATAAAACCAACTCATCAATTGGAAAGGTTTAAAAGTAACGAAAATTTAGTACTGAGACACCGAGTCCACGGATTGATATCCGGTTCTTACCAGCGAACTATACTACCACCTGACGGGTACACTTGCCCTATGTGTGTGTAGTTAGTTTTAAGTAAAAACTATTTTAAAACCTAATCTGTGTGAACGAAAAATTATAATAATAAAAACATATTTAATTCACGCACATCAAGTTTTTGGCGCCGTTGCTAGGGAATCGGTCTTCTCAAGAATGGTTGGAGTTACTTGTTAAATCATTGTAAAATTGTACAAAATTTTGTCTAGTTGTTTTTATTTGTCTCACATGATTAATTGAAAAAAAAATTATGTTGTTGTACAACTCGCGTCTCAAGTTGTTCCCTAAGCAAGCTAAAATCTCGTTTGTCAGGACCTTACACGGTGCGGTCTGTGTTTCCATACGGAACAGTGGAAATAGGCCATGAGGATGGCCGCCTGTTCAAGGTCAATGGGCATAGACTGAAGTCGTATGTTGGCGGCCCTGTGGATAGGCGTGAAGAGGTTGTCACCCTCCACCACAAGAACAAATGAATGCGGGGTGGTGAGTCTAGCTGAAGACTCGTAAATAAACTTAGCCCGTTTTTGTATATATATTGTGTCGGTTGTTTGTTTTTTTCTTTTTCAGGTTGCGGTTCGTTCTGGTCACGAGGGATGTTAGTGCTTGTTGCCGGCTCTCAGCTGCACTTTTCCATGCCCAGACGTATACGATAAAAAGGTTGGTGTGAGCTACCGGTTGGGGCGGAAATGGCACCACCATTCCATCAGTCGCTTCGGACAGGTATTGGGGTTGTATGAGGACGATGAAATAGACACCGAGCTGTTTGATGGAAGTTTGCAAAATTGGGAGCCAGGGGTTGATTGAGCAGTACGGGCCTTACAACCCGACCACACTTGATCTTTGGCAAAGGATGGACAGGCTTGATTTGAGCCAGCAGGAGACGAGACGGGATGTCGGTCTGATTCGCACGGAGGTACATAGGCAGGGTAATTTTCTGGAGGACATGTATGAGCAAAGCCAGCGGAGCGTTGACTGGCTCTTCAGTTCGCAGCAGCACATAGCGAACTCAATGAATGCTCCATACACGCAGCCGCCTCCCCATTTCACGCGCAGATCACGATTCGACCGCAGAGATGACACCGGTCCTTCTGGACCGAGTGACAGGTCTTAGCCCCATCTCCATTTTGTACTTTACTATTTCGTGTTTGAGGGGTGTGCCATTTTGCACCGTCCGTACACCCCTCCGTTGTGATCTTTTATTTTCTTTTTATTATGATTAGTGGTTTAAATAAACAAGGCAAGGGTACATGGGTTGGGTAATCTTTTGTGTATTTGATCTTGTTTGCTAGTGTGTAGTTGCTTGGTTGAGACGGAGGTTTGTTGGTTGCTTGGCGGTTCGTTGCGGTTGCTCCTTACTAGTCACTTCGCTCCATTCATGCCGTTTCATTTCAGGGGAGTTTTCGTGTTCCCATTTTCCTCCGCTTTCATTATATATGTTTTCATATATTTTTTTTGTGTACATCGAGGGCGATGTACATTTCAAATGTGGGGAGGTCGTTTAGCACTTGAGCTTTGTTGTCATGTTAAAAAAGAAAAAAAGAAAAAATATATAAAAAATAAATAAATAAATAAAATAAAATAAAGCTCTCTTGAATGAATTTTTGTGGCTTAATAATCAACCAAACATAAGTTTTTATAAAAGCACTAGTTTTTTGACAAATATACAAAGGGTGAACGCAAAAAGGGCTCGCTCGCGTGAGGATTACCACAAAAAAAAATTTCGTATACACTTGAGCATGAGAAATCAAGCGATTGACCTACTTTTTGCCTTCCATATTTAACCAATACGCCCGTTTCTGTGAGTTATATTTGAGCCTTTGTAGCTTTAGAATTATTTTTGCTCATGTTTTCGCGGGCAAAGATTGAGTGAGCCGGATGACTTTTGTGATTTAGAACTTGTGTTATGTATACATTTCGAGGCCGCAAGGCGAATATATAGCATGAAAATGATTGAGGCACTAGGAAACCTTTTGTTTTTAACCAATTTTTATGTATTCACTCACCCAAATCATTCCCTTAGTTAAACCAATTTGAGTCTTCCCCTTTCATTTCTTTTAAACCACTAAATAATAGCCACTTAGCCAAATTAGCCTTTTATATTTTAACCCATTTTTGTTTGGAAGCCAGGTTTGGTTAGCGATTAACTTGCTACTTTTGTATAGTATCTTAGTTTATAGTTGCAACATCATGGGGTAGAGTTTTTATCTAAGTAGACGTACTTAGTTTCCCTCTCAAGCGTGTGCAAAAAAAAAAAGAGAAAAGAAAAAAAAACTGAGAAAAAAGATTATAGTTAAAAAAGCCTTACCAAGTGGCTTCATTAGAGCAATTTTGGAGTGGAAAAGCTAAATCCGTTGATTAGCTCTCGGTTAGATAATATTAAATTGTATAGTTCTTATTTTCTTTTGTTTCAAGGTAGTCGAACCGCCGGGTTACAAACGTTTTAGCCACTTTAAATATCCACTTCCATACCCTTGACCCTAGCCAAGTTACAACCCGAATAAGACCTCATGATTCATGTTATGTTTTTGTCGAGTGATTAAATTTGATCCTTTTACAAGCTTATGATATCACATAGTCATCGTCGTGGCATCGAGTTTTTAACACATACTCCATAAATCGTATGTGCACCCATATATTAGCCGAGTGTGTGTGAACATTGTGAGGATGTGAGGTAGACTTGTAGGGATTTCCAAGATGGACCATTGCTCATAAACTTATTTTATATACCTTTTTGTTTTTTTTCCATCATGTTGAGTAGTCCTTGATTGTTATAGACCGAGTAATTTGTTTGTGCGTATAAAATGCTAGTTGACGTTATTGCCATTTAGAGAGTTTTATTTTGTTTTAGTTTGCTTGAGGACAAGCAAACTTCAAGTGTGGGGATGTTTGATGTATAAGAATTTATACATCTTTAAAACGTCAAATAGACCCAGTTTACACGAGAACTTGTCGTATTTTCATTGATTTAGATATTCCTTTGAGTTATTTGTGAAAATGCAGGTCCGGCCTTCGGCCCGGTAAAAAAACAAAGGCTTTTGGAGCAAATTGGAGCAAAAACGGAGTTTTCCAGCAAACTGCCAGATATGGCACGATCGTGCCAACCACTGGCACGACCGTGCCAGGCCAACCCTGATCGGCACTCTCATCAGCACCCTCAGATTTTAGGCGAACCAGGAAGATTTTACGACTGGCACGACCGTGCAAAAGCTTGGCACGTGCCAAGCCAAACCACTCTGAGATCAGCTTATTCCCGGGATCATTTCAACCATTTTCGAATACTTTACCGGGAAGCACGACCATGCCAATGGTTGGCACGACCGTGCCAACTCAGAAACGTTTGAGCGGGATTTTTCCCAAAATGGCTAGCAAACAAGTCAACACTCGAAAAAGGCACCTGACATTTACCAAGCACGGCCGTGCCAAATGGTGGCACGGTCGTGCCAAATGCCCAGTAGCTTAAATACGTGAATTCAGCTCATTTGAAGGGGAGTTGGAGCCTTTGGGTGGATTTCTCTCTCAAGAAGCTGATCTTGGAAGCTTGGAGATTGAAGAAGGAGCCTTTAGGAGGTTGTATCACTTGATAATCCAACTCATTTAGCTAATTATCTTGTCTTAAACATTAGTATTTTCACTTGTTATTCATGCACAATCCATATTACTTTATGTTTGTCTTAGTTATCATGAGCCTTGTAGGCTAAACATTTGGTGTTGTCTAAACTAGTTGAAACTTATGAATATGTGATAATCATGGAAGTTGATGTGGTGATTGTTTTTGTTAATCTTCATAGTAGTGCTTGAATCTTGTTCTTGGAATTCTTATCCGTGCTTAAACTCCTTGTTCTTGAATGTTTGGTCATAAGTATTTACATGTTGTGTTGGAAAGCCCATAAAGATTATGATTATTGAATCTTAGTAACTTGTTAGCATGATTCATAACATGAAACTAGGAATGGTAATTGCTAACATGACTTGAATGATGATTGGAACATGTGTAGGAATTCTTGCATTTAGATTTGGAAAAATCATAATAATGTTTACTTGGATTCTATAGTTGTGTTTGTGTTAGATTGATGATTTTTGGCCAAGATTGTTATCTAGCATGACCATGCTTGTGGTTTTTTTGTCAAGAACATGATGATAGTGCTACTTTCTTGAAAGCAAGTTAGGGTGATTGTTATGTTGTTCATGGTAATTTTCCCAAACTTGTAGAGTTAGGAGTTTTGACAAACAAATAACTCTTGTTTAAAGGTTAACATTAACTAAGCAAGTGAGCTTCAAATAATAATTTTTAGGTGATTAGAGTGATTATTTCATTTTAGTTTTCCTAAGGTTTATTAAACTAGGAAACCTTGATTGGAGACTTAGTTAACTTAGAGCTTGCAACACCATTGATCCTCCACTTAGTTGTCACATGTTTGTTTGTGGATACTTAGTTTAGGCAACCTTTTCTTAGATATTGTCATTCTCTAGTTTAGTAGTAGTTTATTATTTTGCATGATAAATTAGGAACAAAACCAACTCATCAATTGGAAAGGTTTAAAAGTAACGAAAATTTAGTACTGAGACACCGAGTCCACGGATTGATATCCGGTTCTTACCAGCGAACTATACTAACGGGTACACTTGCCCTATGTGTGTGTAGTTAGTTTTAAGTAAAAACTATTTTAAAACCTAACTGTGTGAACTAAAATTATAATAATAAAAACATATTTAATTCACGCACATCAAGTTTTTGGCGCCGTTGCTGGGAATCGGTCTTCTCAAGAATGGTTGGAGTTACTTGTTAAATCATTGTAAAAAAGTGTACAAAATTTTGTCTAGTTGTTTTTATTTGTCTCACATGATTAATTGAAAAAAAATTATGTTGTTGTACAACTCGCGTCTCAAGGTGTTCCCTAAGCAAGCTTAAATCTCGTTGGTCAGGACCTTATACGGTGCGGCCTGTGTTTCCATACGGAACAGTGGAAATAGGCCATGAGGGTGGCCGCCTGTTCAAGGTCAATGGGCATAGACTGAAGTCGTATGTTGGCGGCCCTGTGGATAGGCGTGAGGAGGTTGTCACCCTCCACCCCAAGAACAAATGAATGCGGAGTGGTGAGTCTAGCTGAAGACTCGTAAATAAATTTAGCCCGTTTTTGTATATATATTGTGTCGGTTGTTTGTTTTTCTTTTTCAGGTTGCGGTTCGTTCTGGTCACGAGGGATGTTAGTGCTTGTTGCCGGCTCTCAGCTGCACTTTTCAATGCCCAGACGTATACAATAAAAAGGTTGGTGTGAGCTACCGGTTGGGGCGGAAATGGCACGACCAGTCCATCAGTCGCTTCGGACAGGTATTGGGGTTGTAGGAGGACGATGAAATAGACCCCGAGCTGTTTGATGGCAGTTTGAAAAATTGGGAGCCAGGGGTTGATTGAGCAGCATTCTGGGATCAAATCATGGTACGGGCCTTACAACCCGACCACACTTGATCTTTGGCAGAGGATGGACAGGCTTGATTTGAGCCAGCACGAGACGAGATGGGATGTCAGTCTGATTCGCACGGAGGCACATAGGCAGGGTAATTTTCTGGAGGACATGTATGAGCAAAGCCAGCGGAGCTTTGACTGGCTCTTCAGTTCGCAGCAGCACATAGCGAACTCACTGAATGCTCCAAACACGCAGCCGCCTCCCCATTTCACGCGCAGATCATGATTCGACCGCAGAGACGACACCGGTCCTTCTGGACCGAGTGACAGGTCTTAGCCCCATCTCCATTTTGTACTTTACTATTTCGTGTTTGAGGGGTGTGCCATTTTGCACCGTCCGTACACCCCTCCGTTGTGATCTTTTATTTCCTTTTATTATGATTAGTGGTTTAAATAAACAAGTCAAGGGTACATGGGTTGGGTAATCTTTTGTGTATTTGATCTTGTTTGCTAGTGTGTAGTTGCTTGGTTGAGACGGAGGTTTGTTGGTTGCTTGGCGGTTCGTTGCGGTTGCTCCTTACTTGTCACTTCGCTCCATTCATGCCGTTTCATTTCAGGGGAGTTTTCGTGTTCCCATTTTCCTCCGCTTTCATTATATATGTTTCCATATATTTGTTTTTGTGTACATCGAGGGCGATGTACATTTCAAGTGTGGGGAGGTGGTTTAGCGCTTGAGCTTTGTTGTCATGTCAAAAAAGAAAAAAAATATTAAAATAAATAAATAAATAAAGAAAAAATAAATAAAATAAAATAAAGCTCTCTTGAATGAATTTTTGTGGCTTAATAATCAACCCAACATAAGTTTTTATAAAAGCACTAATTTTTTGACAAATATACAAAGGGTGAAGGCAAAAAGGACTCGGTCGCGTGAGGATTACCACAAAAAAAAATTCGTATACACTTGAGCATGAGAAATCAAGCGATTGACCTACTTGTTTGCCTTGCATATTTACCCAATACGTCCGTTTCTGTGAGTTATTTTTGAGCCTTTGTAGCTTTAGAATTATTTTTGCTCATGTTTTGTGGGCAAAGATTGAGTGAACCGAATGACTTTTGTGATTTAGAACTTGTGTTAGGTATACATTTCGAGGCCGCAAGGCGAATATATAGCATGAAAATGATTGAGGCACTAGGAAACCTTTTGTTTTTAACCAATTTTTATGTATTCACTCACCCAAATCATTCCCTTAGTTAAACCAATTTGAGTCTTCCCCTTTCATTTATTTTAAACCACTAAATAATAGCCACTTAGCCAAATTAGCCTTTTATATTTTAACCCATTTTTGTTTGGAAGCCCGGTTTGGTTAGCGATTAACTTGCTACTTTTGTTTAGTATCTTAGTTTATAGTTGTAACATCATGGGGTAGAGTTTTTATCTAAGTAGACGTACTTAGTTTCCCTCTCAAGCGTGTGCAAAAAAAAAGAAAAGAAAAAAAACTGAGAAAAAAGATTATAGTTAAAAAAGCCTTACCAAGTGGCTTCATTAGAGCAATTTTGGAGTGGAAAAGCTAAATCCGTTGATTAGCTCTCGGTTAGATAATATTAAATTGTATAGTTCTTATTTTCTTTTGTTTCAAGGTAGTCGAACCGCCGGATTACAAATGTTTTAGCCACTTTAAATATCCACTTCCATACCCTTGACCCTAGCCAAGTTACAACCCGAATAAGACCTCATGATTCATGTTATGTTTTTGTCGAGTGATTAAATTTGATCCTTTCACAAGCTTATGATATCACATAGTCATCGTCGTGGCACCGAGTGTTTAACACATACTCCATAAATCGTATGTGCACCCATATATTAGCCGAGTGTGTGTGAACATTGTGAGGATGTAAGGTAGACTTGTAGGGATTTCCAAGATGGACCATTGCTCATATACTTATTTTATATACCTTTTTTGTTTTTTTTCCAACATGTCGAGTAGTCCTTGATTGTTATAGACCGAGTAATTTGTTTGTGCGTATAAAATGCTAGTTGACGTTAGTGCCATTTAGAGAGTTTTATTTTGTTTTAGTTTGCTTGAGGACAAGCAAAGTTCAAGTGTGGGGATGTTTGATGTATAAGAATTTATACATCTTTAAAATGTCAAATAGACCCAGTTTACACGAGAACATGTCGTGTTTTCATTGATTTAGATATTCATTTGAGTTATTTGTGAAAATGCAGGTCCGGCCTTCGGCACGGTAAAGAAACAAAGGCTTTTGGAGCAAATTGGAGCAAAAACGGAGTTTTCCAGCAAACTGCCAGATATGGCACGACCGTGCCAACCACTGGCACGACCGTGCCAGGCCAACCCTGATCGGCACTCTCATCAGCACCCTCAGATTCTAGGCGAACCAGGAAGATTTGACGACAGGCACAACCGTGCCAAAGCTTGGCACGACCGTGCCAAGCCAAACCACTCTGAGATCAGCTTATTCCCGGGATCATTTCAGCCATTTTCGAATACTTTACCAGGAAGCACGACAATGCCAATGGTTGGCACGACCGTGCCAACTCAGAAACGTTTGAGCGGGATTTTTTCCAAAATGGCTAGCAACAAGTCAACACTCGAAAAAGGCACCTGCCACTTACCAAACACGACCGTTCCAAATGGTGGTTCGGCCGTGCCAAATGCCCAGTAGCTTAAATACGTGAATTCAACTCATTTGAAGGGGAGTTGGAGCCTTTGGGTGGATTTCTCTCTCAAGAAGCTGATCTTGGAAGCTTGGAGATTGAAGAAGGAGCCTTTAGGAGGTTGTATCACTTGATAATCCAACTCATTTAGCTAATTATCTTGTCTTAAACATTAGTATTTTCACTTGTTATTCATGCACAATCCATATTACTTTATGTTTGTCTTAGTTATCATGAGCCTTGTAGGCTAAACATTTGGTGTTGTCTAAACTAGTTGAAACTTATGAATATGTGATAATCATGGAAGTTGATGTGGTGATTGTTTTTGTTAATCTTCATAGTAGTGCTTGAATCTTGTTCTTGGAATTCTTATCCGTGCTTAAACTCCTTGTTCTTGAATGTTTGGTCATAAGTATTTACATGTTGTGTTGGAAAGCCCATAAAGATTATGATTATTGAATCTTAGTAACTTGTTAGCATGATTCATAACATGAAACTAGGAATGGTAATTGCTAACATGACTTGAATGATGATTGGAACATGTGTAGGAATTCTTGTATTTAGATTTGGAAAAATCATAATAATGTTTACTTGGATTCTATAGTTGTGTTTGTGTTAGATTGATGATTTTTGGCCAAGATTGTTATCTAGCATGACCATGCTTGTGGTTTTTTTGTCAAGAACATGATGATAGTGCTACTTACTTGAAAGCAAGTTAGGGTGATTGTTATGTTATTCATGGTAATTTACCCAAACTTGTAGAGTTAGGAGTTTTATAAACAAATAACTCTTGTTTAAAGGTTAACGTTAACTAGGCAAGTGAGCTTCAAATAATAATTTTTAGGTGATTAGAGTGATTATTTCATTTTAGTTTTCCTAAGGTTTATTAAACTAGGAAACCTTGATTGGAGACTTAGTTAACTTAGAGCTTGCATCACCATTGATCCTCCACTTAGTTGTCATATGTTTGTTTATGGATACTTAGTTTAGGCAACCCTTTCTTAGATATTGCCATTCTCTAGCTTAGTAGTAGTTTAATATTTTGCGTGATAAATTAGGAACAAAACCAACTCATCAATTGGAAAGGTTTAAAAGTAACGAAAATTTTGTACTGAGACACCGAGTCCACGGATTGATATCCGGTTCTCACCGGCGAACTATACTACCACCTGACGGGTACACTTGCTCTATGTGTGTGTAGTTGGTTTTAAGTAAAAACTATTTTAAAACCTAATCTGTGTGAACGAAAATTATAATAATAAAAATATATTTAATTCACGCACATCAGGGACGAATACAGTTCATGAGGAGAATTTGATTGGTGAGCAATCAAATGATGAGTTCAAGAAGGAGAAAGAAATTCGAGATAAAGCAAAGGTTACAAGTGGTGTCAAAACTTCAAGTAATGTAAGACCACCTGTTAAAGGACATCCACTTGATAACCGGACATGTTTTAAGTGCAATGAAATTGGTCATTTGGCACGACTATGTCCGACATCAAAACCGGCTTATCTTCAAAGAAAAGAAGATTCAAATGTTATTAAACCAAAGCAACCGATGTTTGCAAAGCCTGTAAATATTTTGAAACGAAATGAATCAAAACCAGAAGTTAAACCAAAGTCTGAAAAGACTTTTGAAAATTCCATCTTCGAAAAAGGTGAAACTTCTAGGTTTAATGAAAACAAGTTTTACATCAAAAAGGCTAATATCAAATCTCAAACCTGGATTGCCAAGAAAAGGTCAACAACATCTGGTGTTGTTAAGTCTGAGCTAGTAAAGACTGACAACACAAAAGAATCAAAGTCTAAAATCACTAAGTCTGAGCAGGTGAAGACTAGTGAGAATGTGAAAGAAATTAAAACAGAAATTAAGAACGATAATGTCAAATATGTAAAAGATAAGAAAAAAGTGAAATTTTTAAACATTAATATGGTTGAAACAGATGATGAATTTGATTTTGATGATGTTGATGAGTTTGAATATGCTTTTGTTGATGGTTTTCCTGTAAAACCCAAGACCAAGAAGGCTTGGGTAGAGCTTTTCACCTAATTTATGAATTTTGCAGGGGCTCCAAAGATCCGTACTTTCAAAGTGGATTTTGGATAGTGGAGCATCCAGGCACATGATGGGAATGAAGGCATTGCTATTCGACATTAAAGCTATCAATGGTGGATATGTTGGATTTGCAGGAAATCAAGGTGGAAGCATAGTCGCCAAGGGAAAACTCTCCAATGGCGTAGTTTCTTTTGATCGCGTGAACTATATTGTAGAACTTGAGAACAATCTTCAGAGTATATCGCAGATTTGTGACAAGAAATTTACAGTTCATTTCAATGATAAAGAGTGTATTATCTTGAAGCCGGGATTCAAAATTCCAGATGAGTGGATTCTGATGTGAGCACCTCGAGAAAATGGTTTATATGTTCTTGATATAGGTGTTGCTACCACTTCATCACAATCAGCATAATGTTTTGTATCAAAGGCTACTGAAAAAGATTTTATTCTTTGGCATCGAAATATGGGGCATATTCATTGGCGAAAAATGAATTTCTTGGTTCATAATGATCTTGTAGAAGGCGTAAATCTTCGAAGTTTTCAGATGTCTGATCATTGCTTGGAATGCAAGAAGGGAAAGCAGATCAAGAAATTGCATCCGAAGAAAATTCTAAGTTCAATCAAGCTTCCATTAGAACGTCTCCACATGGATTTATTTGGTCCTGTAAATGTTCGAAGCATATCAGGAGACTTATATTGCTTGGTCGTGACAGATGACTATTCGAGATATTCGTGTGTATTCTTTCAAGAATCAAAAGACGAAACGTTCGAGAACTTGGTTATTCTATTCAAGAAATCCGAGAACATTTATCATCTGCCGGTCAGACGCATTAGAAGTGACAACGGCACAGAGTTTAAGAATAACAAAATGAAGGAATTCTGCAACGCAAAAGGGATTCTGCACGTGTTTAGTGCTCCCTATACTCCACAGCAAAACGGAGTTGCTGAACGGAAGAACCGAACTTTAATTGAAACTGCGAGAACCATGCTTGCAGATTCTTAACTTCCAATCAGCTTCTAGAGTGAAGCAGTTGCTGCAGCTTGCTACACGCTAAACAGGGTTCTCACAGTCAAACCAACAAAGAAAACATGTTTTGAGATGATAAACCGACGGAAGCCAAATTTAAATTTCTAGAACCATTCGGTGCTCCATGTACCGTAATAGACCAAGATGGCAAATTTGGAGCTAAATCTCTCGAAGGTTTCTTTGTCGGATATGCGAGTCCGTTGAGAAGAGTATATGTTCCTTCATTAAGAAAGGTTATTTAAGCACAGCACGTGGATTGTTTCAATTACACAAATCAAATTCAAAGGAAAGGTGACGCGCGGCTGTTTAACCATCAAGACCTTTGGAAGTCATTTGACTTGCCCAAAGAACCAACTGACGAAGAAGTTGCAGCGTTATATTATCTTTACCAGTCAGCGAATCAAGAGCAAATTGTTCGACCAATTGTGGTTAATCAACCCACGTTGGATCCATCTTCTTCTGGAGCAAGTTCAAACAATAGTGGTGTTCCGGCTAAAAATGTTTCTGAAACATTATCATCACCCACTACTCTTCCAACGAATGCCTCTACTGAACCAATGAATACAACAACGGAGCCCAGTATGCCTCAGAATCAAGATTCTGATTCAGATGAAGCACCAACATTTGATGCTGATGGGGAATCATCTTCTTCAGATGAAGAACTGGAGCAGATAACAAGTCTTCTTAATCAATCTGCAGTCCCGATCAACAGAAATGAAGTTTCATCAAGCTCTCCAAACATTGAATTGGTTGTTGATCTCAACATCACTAATCAGCAAATCTCAGTAGATGTTCCAAGGGAAGAATTGCCGCGATCATATTCCTATCATCCGTCAACAAATATTATCGGAGAACTTCAAACTGGTGTTAGAACTCGAGGGCAAATTAATAAAGCACTCAGTGGTTTCTACACACGTGTTGCTACAACCCAGAACTATTGTTTCCATTCATGTTTCATCTCTCAGATTGAGCCTAAGACAGTTAATGAAGCTTTAGCAGATGAAAACTGGGTACAAGCAATGCAAGAAGAATTATTGCAGTTTGAGAAGTTGGGTGTGTGGAAGCTTGAAGACTTACCAAAAAATCAGAAAGCAATTGATACAAAATGGGTCTTTAAGTGTAAACGTGATGATCGAGGGGTTATTGTTCGTAACAAAGCAAGGCTTGTTGTCAAGGGATTTCACCAGCAGGAAGTGATAGACTACACGGAAGTCTATGCACCAGTAGCTCGATTGGAATCTATTCGAATATTTCTAGCTTTCGCATCATGGAAAGGATTTAAGGTCTATCATGTCAATAGCTTTTCTGTATGGCAAATTACGCGAGAAGGTGTATGTTGGACAACCACCAGGGTTTGTCGATCCACTTAACAAGAAGAAAGCGTACCTTCTGGATAAAGCACTCTACGGTCTACACCAAGCTCCGAGAGCTTGGTACGAGACGTTATCATAACATCTCGTCGGAAACGTCCTTATCAGATGAACTGTGGATAGTACTCTTTTCACCAGAGAAGTTGATGGCCATCTGATTATAGTTCAAATCTACATTGACAACATCATCTTTGGATCTACAAACGATAGTCTCTACAAAGGGTTTGAGGGAATCATGAAAAAGAAATTCGAAATGACCTCGATGGGCGAAATGAAGTTCTTTCTTGGTTTGAAAGTAGATCAGCTTCCAGATGGTATTTTCATTCATCAGACTAAATATGTTCACGACATCTTGAAGAAGTTTGGAATGGAAAGCCTGAAGCCTCTATCTACACCTCTTGCGCTCAATCATGGCATTTGCATTTACGAGACTGGAGCCAAAGTTGACGAGACGTTATACAGATCGATGATTGGATCACTGATGTATCTGACGGCATCGCGCCCATATATTATGTATCCAACCTGCCTATGCGCCAGATATCAGTCAAGCCCGAGGATCTTACACATGCATATCGTGAAGCGTATCTTCAGATATCTGAAAGGATGCCCAAGCACCGGCTTGTGGTACCCGAAGAACGACAATTTTGACCTCACAGGCTATGGTGATTCAGATTTTGGTGTAGATAAGTTGAACTCAAAATCAACTACAGCGGGATGCCAGTTCTTCGGAACAAGAATGGTAACCTGGCAGTGTAAGAAACAGACTACGGTCACTTTCTCTACTTGTGAAGCTGAGTATATCTCGGCCTCCAGCTGTTGTTCACAGATTCTGTGGATTCAACAACAGATGAGAGACTATGGTTTGCAATTTCTAGACACTCCGTTGTATGTTAATAACAGGGCAGCCATCAATATAACTAAAAATCCGGTTCATCACTCACGCACAAAACACATTAAATTCGTTATCATTTCATTCGTGATTGCTACGAAAAGAAATTGGTACGAATAGAAAAAATCCACACCGACGAAAAAAAGGCTGATTTTTATACCAAACCATTTTCATTATCACGGTTTAAATACTTATTGAGAATTAACGGTATGAAAAATTTGCTGACAGGTGCGGATGCTGAGGTTGAATACGGATCGGATGACGAGTTCGCGTGATCCACATTGGTTTGTAAATATCTTTCTAGTTTAGAATTTTATTAAAACTAAAATCCAAAAAGATGTTTTTGATTTTAGGGGGAGAAATGTTAGAGAAAATACAAAAACATTCGAAACTTTTTAAAATCCAAAAACATATAAAAATTCAAAATGTTCAAAAAACATTGAAAAAGATAAAAAGAATTCAGTGTCATAAAAGGAAATGATAGTCATCAGTGGACTATCACAGTATGCTAAAGAAATATAAAGTTTTAAAAAGCAATAAACGAGTCTTACTATGGATGTGTCGATAGGCTTAACACGTTCAGTAAACTGTTTTCGAGATATAAACTAAATTTACAACTGCTTAATCTTGAGGATTAACACATCTTGGATATATGGACTTAGTACTCCGAAATTTTGTTTGAAAGATTGCCTGATTCTGAGATACGAGGTCTTTATAGATAGTTGATATCTGGGGTATTTTCTGATTTTGCGGAAGCAATGGCCTAGAACCTCTATATTACTTTCGCTATAAACCCAAATTGCATGCAATATTGAAAAGTATCGAAAGATATAATCATATGAAATGCTGAAAAGATTCTTTAATTGGAACACACCTTAAAGACAAGCCTTCATCTCTTTGTTTGTACGGTAGTACTAACCTAAGCTCTCAAGGTCTCGCACAACCCAGATACAGATATCAATTACGCTATATTCACCTGTAAGATGAAATCTAGGGAATCTGGATACGGGAGTATATTTAAGAAGTGGGAACCACAGATAAGTCAAGTTTCATGAATTCTATCTTAACATATCTTGAAACAGTTGAGAAATGTGGTAAAGTTTAAGTGGACAAACATATCAACAATCTAGGTAAATGAGTTTTAAAATTAAAGTCATATAAAGGTCAACGGTACTGGTGATATGTCTCAATCAACTGATATGATCCTTAGACACAAATTCACAAAAATATGTCTATAAATATGTATGTACATAGTTTACATTGCTTATTTCATTGTATTTCAACTTTACAGATTAAAATCAAAAAGATTTTTGGTGTGTTTTAGCATAAACTTACAAAAATACAAAAAGATTTTATTTCTACATTTGTTTTTAGCAAACCAATGTTGGAGAACGGATCTTTGAAGTCTGGTAAGGTGCTAAACTGGTGGGAATCTCTTTGACAACGAGCTGGGAGCTAATCTGTTAATCTGAAAAGATAAAATGATAAAAAGTTCATTAATTTGAAACTTTGATTTTGAAAATATCAACAGTTTGTTTGTAACGGGTCAAACCGGGGTCATTAACTTGGACTCGGCAGACAAATCGGTTAACCAAGGTCATTAGCTTGGACTTGGTCAACTGAGTGGATTTTCATAACTGGTAAAAAGTTGGAAAGTTCAAGGTTAAAAATGAAAATTTGAAAAAAGTTCAAATTTTGAGGTTTGGCAAGTTCGGCCGAACTTGCTAAACAATTCAAGTTTAACAAACAGCAAGTTCGATCGAACTTGCTGATGGTTGTTTGTTAGTTTTATAACAAGTTGCTCGAACTTAGTCTGGGCCTTTATGTTGGGCTTAGCAATTTCGCCCGAACTTGACATGGTATAAATACCATTCAAGTTCGGCCGAACTCATTTACTTGTTATCAGAACACTTGAGCGAATTTGAGCAGTTAGAGATTTTGAGTGAAATTGTCATTTGCATACCGTTATATTGTCCGATTGAAGTTAGTTTTTGGTGATTAGCACACCAATAACTATGGCAGAGGTACTAATTTGAGAATAATCCATGAATAGAACTGTTAAAGAAACAAAACTAGATCTAAAATTTAAAATCTGATAGTTTTAGGTGTTATTGGACAAAATTGAATATAGATCTTTGATCTATACTTAAAATCGACCGAGAAATTGTTTTTGATTGAACTAAAATGCACTTTTGCATGTTTGAATTTGGTTGGTCTATTGAAGAAGACGACAAGTTCGGCCGAACTTGTTGTCAAGTTCGGCCGGACTTGTCCAAAACACAACTAAATGAACCAGAAACATGTTCGACCGAACTTGATTGTTGAAATGTATTTGATCCAATCATGTTCGACCGAACTTATGTTAACTAAAAGTGATTTGTTTGAATTGTAAGTTCGCTCGAACTTGTTCTTTAATAAAAACATGTGTCTCATACATGTTCGGCTGAACTTAGGAAAAATTGAATAATAAAAACTGTAAGTTCGCCCGAACTTGCATTAGAAAAAAATTGAACATGTGGGTTACATGTTCGGGCGAACTTGTTAAAATCAGAATGTTTAACACTAATCAAGTTCGCCCGAAATTGATTAAAGTGTTAGGAAATTTTTTTGTGATTTTTTCTCGAAAAGCGTGCTAATTGTTTTGCGTTGTTTTTCATACACAGATTCCAGCTCGTGTTATCTCAGTTGAGTTTTCCAAAACTCACAATACATGCATCACACTTGACAACTCTATTTATCCATCGTTGAAAGAATATGAGAGCATTTTGAAGTTTCTGAAGACAGTCACATTCGCCGTGCTATTACAGAACGCACCGTTTCTTATCGATCTCATATTGTTCACTTCTGGATGAATGCGATCTAAACGCTGACGAGAAGACGATCTCTTCTATAGTACTAGTTGGTGATGAGATAAAGCCGATCACAGTTACTGAAGGCGATATTCGAAGGATTTTGGAGCTTAAGGATAAAGAAGATGATCTGATTCATCTAGAAGAGAAAATGGTTCGCGGATGCTTTTTCCGCATGGGCTACAAAGGAAGTGGAAACAAGCCAACGCTAAAGAAAGGGGAAGTGCCTAACCCCTACAAGCTTCTGATTCATGCATTGATTCATACATTTAGCCATCGCAAAGCCGGTTTAGATGATGTTCATGATTATTTGCCTAGCATGGCAACGTTTCAAAGTTAGTGTTTACTCATATGTCGAAGAACATGGAGGATTCGAGGTTGTGCTTATATCCGAGGTTTATTCAGATGCTGATCGATGAGAAGTATCCCAACATAGCTCGAGATCCAAATGACGTTCTTTATTTAGTTCATCTCGATGAAACCACAGTGAAGAAGCTTATCAAGTTCCAGAAACAAGCTTCAGCTCCTATTGCCAAGCCAGTATTCGGAGCTATAAAAGATTCAGAATATGTCTCGCCACCTGGAAACAAATGGAGAAAGGATGGTAGTGATGATGAAAAAGAGCTTAAAGCTGAGCAGAAATGGTTTAAAGAATTCAAATTGAAGGCAAGGAGTGAATGGTTTTTGAAGGCTGAGGCTGATAAACCGAAAAAGAAGCAAGCGTCAAAGAAAGTTGAAACTTTGCTTGTTGATGAGGAGGAGATTGAGAATGTTGAGGCAGTGGCTAGTGTTGCAGTTGTTAATGAGAGTCAAGAAACTGTGAAGTCGACTCAAGAAGAGGTAATTTCTGCTACGTTCGAAAATGAAGAATCTGATAAAGAGCCTGAAAAGACAGAGTCTGAAATAAGAGCAGAAAAAGAAATGAGATTGGATGCCGATTTTGATTCAAGCGCAGAAAAAGAATCTGATGAGGAGAGGCCTAAGAAAAAGGCAAAGCGTACAAAGTCTCCTGCTATCGAAATATCAAAGAAAACTACAGGGTCACCGCATACTAAAGGAAAACGAAAAGCTAAAAAAGCTCAGAAAGCGGTGAGCAAAAGATACAATCGCAAAGTGCAAAGCACAGAAGCCACACAAGAACCTTCTGGTGCTTAGGAGAAAGGAGCAACACAAGAACCTCCTCCACAGGAACCTCCTGTTATCGTTCATCCAGAAGCAGAAAGGCAAGGAGTCACACAAGAACCTCCTGTGTCTGAATTTATTGAAGTTCCGATCGCTGAATCACCGAGTGCTCAAAAGACTTTTATTCCTGAAAGCTCTACGCCGAAGAAGTCTACACTGAAAGCTGCAACACCAAAAGATTCAACACCCAAGACACCTAGGGGAAGTATGTTTGGTGATATGCCACATGGTCCAATCAGTCTTGAAGACTTGGATGAATTTTTCCCTGAAACGAAAGCTGAAATGTTAGAAAACGTGTGAAGGTTTTGGAAGATAAAGTTGCGCAGATTGAGTTAGAAAAGGCTGAGCTTGTAAAGAAGGTGAATCAAAGTGAAGTCGAAAGAGAAATTCTTGATGATAGAGTGAAGGTGCTTGAAAATGAAAGAGAATATTACAAGGCGTTGATAGAAAGTCTGCAGGAAGCCAATGAAAAATTACAAATAGAGATTGCAGAATTGAAGAAAATTCAAGCTCTGAATGATCGAAGATTCATCAGATTACAAAAGGTGTTATCCAATAATCTGAATATTGATTTTATCGCTGAATAAGATTGACTGGATCGTCAAGAAGCCAAGGAACGTGCTGAGAGAGATTTGGCTGAGAGTGGTAAAGGAAAGCAGGTTGAGGGTGAAATTCCTAAATCTACTACTGAGAAATCTTCCGATGTCCCCGAGAAGCCTACTGAAGATGTTTCAAAAGCTTCTGAGTCTGATATAAAAAGGTTGACGAATCTGTCAAGCCTTCTGATCCTACCATTGTTACTGAAGAAAAAGACAATGAAGAAGCCGAGAAAGAGGATAAGAATGACGAAGAGGAAGAAGGATATGAAGATTAGAATGTTGGGGATGATGATGATGATGATTTTGATCAGGTTAATGATGATTTTGATCAGGTGGTACAGGCTTAAAGATCAATGAAGCTAAAGTTTCGAATGAATTTGATTTTTCTGATCTGATGGACGATGAATCTAATCGAATGGAAGATAAAAGCCAGGGGGAGTCAGGGCAAAAAGGGCCTTCAGATGATATTGATTTATTAGATGTTGATCGTTTTGCAAAGCCTATGACTGCAGTACCTACGAAGCCTTTAATGCTGATGTTGGAACACAATGTTGAAGAAGGTGAGTTTGTACATAATTACACGAAAGAAGATCTGGCGAAACTAGTTGAAGCTGAGAACTTGGAGTTTGATTTTGAAGAGGCTATGGATGTTAACACATTTGAACCTAAAGAGTAACAGTATGACAGAAGGTTTGAGGCTGATGAGTATAATCGTGTGATTGTTGAAGACTGGTCCTCAGATGATGAAACAAATCAAAAAGCTAAGTATGTTGGTCAAGATTTAGAAAGTTTTCCTACATTTGAAGAGATGTATAAACAATTGAATGAAGATATGTTGAAAGATAGAATTGCTGAAAAGCTTCGTGAAGGAAAGATTCCTCAACCAATGACCAAAGAAGAGATAGCTGAAGCGAGAAACACCTGGTTCAAGGAGATGCCTCGTGAACGTAAGTTTCGACGTTCACTAGCATTCTTCACCAGAGATAAAGATGTTTCCTTGGGAGATATATTGAGTTGGGGATGGTTTAAGGAGCTCAACGTATATGCAATCAAAAGGGAGTTTGGAGTGCAATACTTCAAATATCTTGCTGATTTAAAGACTTTGTCGTATTGGGATATGGAAGAGCTAGTGCAAACGGTGAACGTTACTTATCAGATGAAGACAGTTGATCAATTGTTATGGAAAATGATAAAGTACGAAGCTGAAAAAGGTTGGAATCACTGGAAGTTGTTTATTCCGAGACGAAGAATAAAGATTAACAAGGTTACAGGAGAAAAGGACATAACGTTAATCATGAAACGTCCTAGAGCCATGAGGAATATGCCGCTTATGCCGATTAAACAGAACTTTTATCCTTTATTCAAGTGGTGGCAGATTGATCCAGCTACTTGTGAAGCAGTGATTGTGTTAAAGTTTGAAGATCACTTGGATATTGCTAAAGAAAGAGTTGAAGTAATGGGTTATCAGGGTATGCGAGGTTTATGGAGAACGATAAGGATTCTAGATCCTATATGGTTGGTAAACTACTCGAGAGAAGATATAAAATGCCTTTTCTTTTGAAGAAAAAGAAAAGGTACAGGCGATGCAGTATCAGAAAGTTGTCAATGTTTGCTATGCATGAAATGTGAATTCAGGGAAGATGTGGCAAACAAAGTGGAGGGATCTGGAAAGAGTTGAATTTCTTAAAGAAGAAATCAGAAGTGTGGCCATTAAAGAAAGATGGAAAAAGCGGTAAGGCAAAGTTCCCTCAGAATGGCTAACTTCAAAAGACCACCGCCAACTGATCAAACGCCGGATCCGAAACAAGTGAGACGAAAGAAGCCATACAAGAACTTCTTTGGTCGGGTACGTTAATGTATATATGAAGACAGAGTTTTGAAGACTGATAAAAGACGAAGACGATATCCAAAGGGGAGTCTGTTGGTGCATAATGTCTATGTCTTAGTCTTATATTGAATCTGTATTGTATAAAGCTGAATAGGCTAGGTTTTGAAGTATTTATAAAGTGTTTTAGCCAAGTTCGGTCATAAGTCATGTAATGTATGCATGTTCGGCCGAACTTGCATAGGCAAGTTTGGGCGAACTTGCATCCTCCATGGCCAAACTTGTTATGCTATAAATACCTAGCTTGTGTGTCTCATTTGTAACTTTGGCATTGTAGAGGTGAAGCTCTGTCAGTCTATAATCTAAACGTTTAATCAATGAAACTGACGATTAACTGATTAATTCTTGTCTATTGGTAACACGACGTAATATTTCCGCTATTATGGACGTTAGATATCAAATTTAGGTTCCTAAGCATCGAGGATCGGTCCTACAGACAGACTGTCAAAAAAACTCTATAAGTTGGGTTATTGGCATTTCTGGGGATACTTTGATAAAGAGTTCATAGATTCAGCACTGTTAGATGTCATGTGGTGATATCTTTTGCCAGGACAATGTGCTCTTGACCATTTGTTAAAGCCAATTTCTATAAGAATGTCCCGTAATCTTGGACAGCGGCACATAGCGTGTCGAATGATTCTTGAAAATCAGACATCCTGTAAGATTTGCAAGTCTTCCACCAAAGAGTTTCGTATTCCTTTTTTTTTGTTCGACGGGAAACGAAGGTTGACCATCACATGACGACAACACAATCCGAAAGCTTCGTGGAAACACAACCCGTATGGCTAATTGTATAAAAGCTGCCCGGTCAGAAATGATCGCCAAATCTGGATGTTCGCCGATACAATCTTTCAGTTTTGAAAGGAACCACGTCCACGACTCACTATCTTCAGATTTACCAATGCCATAACCAATAGGCAAAATCTGATTGTTTCCGTCCATGCCAACAGCCAAAAACATTGTTCCTTTTAACTCGCCCTTCAAGTGGGCTGCATCTATGATAATAAGCCCTCTTAAGTTTTTTAGAAAGCTCCAAATCTGAAAGCAATATGATATTGTTAAATTTTTTTGGTAATTTTTTTTATATATTTTAATGTAACATTTAGTTTACTGTTTGACTTACCACCGCACCTATGGCGACAAATACCATTTCAAAACGAATTTCAGAATCTGTGTGTATGTGTGTCACTGTTCCTGGATTAGCCTTCTCCAAGTTGTAACAGTAGACAGGAAGTTCGGCAAAAGAACTTGCTGAACTTCCCTACAAACATTTTAATGCGTTACATTTCCCTCGCCATGCTTGCATGTATGATAAATTTACTTTTTCTTCAATTCTAAAATCCATTAGAATTTCGGTGGAACGGTATATGCGGCCACAATCTTTGAATTGTTCTTTTAATAAGCTACCCACAACCATTGGGTTTACTTGACACATGTGTGGATGTGTCTGCGTCTTAGAACATGTATGTGTATTGTTAAAATGTTTAACGTAAAAAAACATCACAAGAATCATGACTACCTGCCCTGAAATTCCACTGGCAATTATTATTAACACAAGATGCTTCATAACGAGTTTTTGATGATCTATCTACTTTATACGAAAAACTTTTGGACAAACACATTTTTCCTAATTCAATCTTCCTGCTTGTTATGGAAAGTATAACCTATGTAAAAAGGGCATTTATTTTCACGAGGACAAATATCATTATCATTTAATTCCGATTTATCTTTTGCGTTAAATTCATCGTGAGAAAAAACAACTTCATTAAAATCGGGACATTTAAAATCCTTGGAAGGACCACAAGAAGATGAACCAACATCAAATTCTTGCACCACGTATAATTTAAACAACTCGTAAGGATTTCTTTCCGCAAGATTGAAAAAAAAAAGTAAAATCGGAATCGCCAGTTATATCAATGGGATCGGTAAAAGTTGACATTTTGTAAGATAACTGTGTGATGTTTCGAAGACCTTTTAACTCACTAATTTTTTTAAAAAACGTGTTATAAGAGTTCGTTATAGAAGTTTCAAAACCATGTGTAAGTGAATCTGCTTGGAGCACGTACTCAAGCTTCCCGTCAACGACTTCCCACTTGCCACCGAAGTAAACCACAAATCTATCTGCCATATGAAGGTAAAAAGATGAAGATATTAACTGTAAAAGTTTGAGATCATATTTTCCAAAATTTTATGAGTAATGGTCCCTACAACCCAAAAAATGTATAATAAATAAAGTAAATAAACCGGAATACTGATAAAGCATCAAAAGACGCATGTTACGCTGTTAGGATCGCTACTCCACTGCATAGGAACCTAATTTGTATCTAAAGTCATTGTAAGCGGAAATTACATGACTTGTTAATCGAATACACAAGATTTACTGTTTAAAGATCGGTTTATTAATATCCAAAAGTATTACAATGTGATTTCCAAACCGACAGAGCTTCACCGTCTACAATGCAAAGTTCTTACAATGAAAGACCCAAAGACAATAATATATAGAGCAACAAGTTCGCTCGAACTGAGGCTTGGCTAGGACAAGTTCGGGCAAACTTGTCCAGCCTTCACACAAGTTCGGCCAAACTTGTGCTGTTACATATAAATACTTTCCAAATTCTAACAATTACAAGCCCAAAACATACAGATTGGATCCAAGACCTAGACAATAGACATCATGTATCAACAAACTCCCCCTTGGATATTGTCGCAGTCTTGATCAGTCTTGAATCTTCAACCTCTTCCAAAGAAGTTTTTATACGGCTT
The DNA here is from genome assembly GCA_947069175.1 of Scalesia atractyloides. Classification (NCBI taxonomy): domain Eukaryota; kingdom Viridiplantae; phylum Streptophyta; class Magnoliopsida; order Asterales; family Asteraceae; genus Scalesia; species Scalesia atractyloides. Next base: position 44,126,136 of record CAMTDV010001634.1, read on the forward strand.
TCTTCGTCTATCTTGTTTAGGAATAGGCGTTTAGTCAATAGGAGGTACCCACTTCATGAACTAAAATCTTCTGAGCCTTGCCTCTCTACCCCTTTCGTGTATCTTCTCTAGACGCTTTTTCCTCTTTCAAGAACTCTTCTCTTTCTAGCTCTCTCCATCTTGATTCCCACATATGACCAGAGTTAATACCATGTGCATAGCATACGTTGGTCACACCTTGGTATTGTTTTGCTTGGACTTCTTCACGTTTATCGAAACAGATCTTGTTGAAGAACAAACACTTCACATCTTCTCTTGAACAATTGACTAGCCACATCGGGTCTAGTATACGTATAGTTCGCCATAACCCCCAAATTCTTCGTTTCTCAATGCATTCAGGATCCTTTTCTTTAGTGGTATCCCACATTTTATCAGCACGTAACACAATCACTGCTTCACTCGTTTCTGGATCCGTTTGCCACCACAAGAAGTAAGGATGAAAATCTTGTTCAACAGGCTTTAGTGGCATGTTCTTCATCGCTCTTTTTCTTTTCATCACTAAAGTAACATCTTTAATACTCGTCTTCTTATCAATCTTGATTCTGCATTTCGGAATGAACGGCTTCTATAACTCAAAACCTCTTAAAGCTTCAAACTTGATAACCCTCCATAGCCGTTGTTCGTTGAATTTCATCTGAAGACTGATGTTTCTCGTTTGCGCTAACTCTTCAACATCCCAAAAAGGTAACGTCTTTATATCAGCAAGATGTCTGAAGTATTGAACTCCGAATTCTCTCTTGATAGCATATACGTCAAGTTCTCTAATCCACCCCCAACTCAGAATATCACCAAGAGATTTGTCTTTGTCACGAGTAAAGAACGCCAGTGGTCGCTTAAACTTTCTTTCTTTAGGCATTTCTTTGAACCACGACTTTTTCGCTTCAGCAATCTGTTCTTTCGTATAGCGTTTAGGAATATTGCCTTCTTTCATCACTACATCAATCTTTTGCTTCAACAAATTCACATCAATCTGACTCATGATTTCTTCAATCGAAGGAAAACTGTCAGTATTGATACCAGAATACTTCTTAGCTTCATCATCAGAAGATTCTTTAAATATCACTGGATCATATCATCTGCTTCTGATACATGCTTGTAGACATACTCCTTTGGTTCAAACGTTTTAATATTCACCAACTCTCCTTCAAAATCGAATTCGAACGAATCAGCATCAACTTCGAACATTTTAGCCAACTCTTCTTTTGTGTAGTTGTGAAAAAATTCCCCCTCTTCAATACTTGGATCTAACATAATCATCAATGACTTTTCATGAATAGCAGCAACAGGCATGGCAACTATTGCTTCAGACACATCATCATCGTTAGGCCCTGTTTGCTTTGTATGCTTCCCCTTACTTTGATCATCCTCCATGTTCACATCATCGTTTGTCAAGGAATCGAACTCAAAATCAGAGTGAACTTTTGCAGAATCAATCTTTAGACCAACGTTACCCTGATCATCGTCATCACCATCATCATGATCTGAATCATTTTTAGTATCATCACCTGCAGGATCGTCGTCTTTTTCATTATCTTCCTCATCGTTGTCTTTCTCTAACTCAGACGCTTTGATCGATTCATCATTCTTTTCTACTTCCTGAGATTCAACAATAGAACATCTTCAGGAACGATCGCTGATTCTGGAGCTTGTTCTGCTTCAACAGTCTTTTCTATCACAGGCTCCTTTGTTGGCTTAGGGGCACCATCAATAATCCTTTTACCCTTTCCCTGTTCTGCAAATTCTTTTTCAGCTTTGTCTTTGGCTTCTTGTAGATCAAGCCTTTCGTATTCTGCTCTGAAATTAATACCCAGGCTATTAGTTAACACTTTCTGTAGTCTGCAAAACCTTCTATCATTCTGATCTAGTTCAAATCTAAGCTCAGCTATCGTTTTCTCTAATTGCTCATTCGCAGCACTCAAACTGTCAACCATCGCTATCATTAGCCTCTGTCATTTTCGAGAAATTTGACTTTGTCTTGCAGAATTTCTTTCTCAACCATGCTCTGCTTTACTTTACTCTCCAGAGCTTCTTTCTCGGCATCATTTTGTTTGAGTTTATCTTCCAGAGCTTTGATTCTTTTCTCTAACATATCAACTGGAGTATCTTCAAACCAATTCGAAAGATCTTTAGCTGTGACATGATGAGTAATATTATCTGGAATATCGCTTAAGGCATCTTTAAACTCTTTAGCTCTAGCACTATGTGGAGTAGATTGCTTTGATCTTGGAGGAGTTGCTTTAGGAGTACCCTTTGTAGCAGACTTTGGCATTGATTGAGGTGTACTCTGAACCGGTACTTCAATAACAGTTGGTGGTTCTTGTGTTGCAGTCGTCGGTGGCACTTGTGATTCAACAATCGGAATATCTTGCAAGTTAGAAACAAGAGGTTCTTGTGTAGTTCCTTTCCTACTTTTCTAACTCAAGTACCTGCGACTCTGAGGCTTTTTCTTTCCATGAGTACTTGGGGAACCCGTAGTTTTCTTTGAATCTCCAGCCTTTGACTTAGATCGCTTTGATTTCTTCTTAGGTCTATCTTCGTCAGAAGCCTCATCAGCAGACAATATGTACAGATCTTCACCGCGCTTTTTCAACCGTTCTTCTTCTTTTTCTTTCTCTGATTCTTTCTGTCGAATGTCAGCAGAGTCTTCATAAGATTCAATTTTATCGGAAGTTGCTGAAACAACATCATCATGTTCTCCACCAGTAGTACTAGCCTCAACTTCTTGGCTATCAACATTAGCTGCAGCGCTCGTACCTTCAAGATTCTGAGGATTTTCTGGATCAACATCAGGCTCGTCAATGAACATAGTTTCCACAATCTTTGACGCCTTTTTTTCGTTTCGGCTTTTTAACAACAACAATCTTCTTGATATACCAATCACTTCTTTTCTCCTTGAAATTCTTTAATAGCTCAACCTCATCTGTATCGTCTCCACTACCATCCTTCCTCCATTTGTTTTCCGGTGGTGACACGAAATCAGCTTTGACGATAGCACCAAACACAGGTTTTGCGATAGGCAGAATCTTGTTTCTGATATATCTTGAGCTTCTACAAAGTTGTTTCATCCATGTGGCTCAGATAAAGAATATCGTTCGGATCTTTAGCAATGTTCTGAAATTTATCATCTATCAGCATCTGAACAAACCTTAGATACATCACTAGTCTTTCTTTGCCGATATTCTTCGACATGAGCTTGAAAATCACTTTCGAGTAGTTGAATTTTTTGTTGAGCACTAACGCTGTCACCATACAAGCCATGTATTCCTGAATATCGTCTAGCCCTGCTTTCCTGTGACTGAAAGCGTGAATAAGAAGTTTGTACGGTAGAGGAACACCGCTTTCTTCATTGTTGGCTCATTTGCATGACCTTTGTAACCCATTCTAAAAAAAACAACCCCTCACCATTCTTTCCTGGAAGCTTATTGGATCATTAGTATCATCATTGAATTCTAAAACCCTTCGAATATCTGCTTCGGTGATCAAAATCTCCTTGTCTTCATTCCCAACACGAACAACAGACTTAATCACATTGTTTGCTTCGTCATAAGATGTTGCATTCTAGAAAAGATATACGTGTGATCTATAAACAACATGCTTATCCGTAATAGCCTTTGTAATAGGAATTCTCTCCAAAAACTTTAGAATCTCGGAAAAGGCTGCCAGCGAAGGGTAAATCTTTTCGTCCGGCGAAATACAAGTGTTGTGAAACTTATTAGACGAAAGTTGGATGTTCTGCAGACAAGAAATTCAAGCAACTTAGACAATTTTCACCAAAATTCAAACATAATATATCAAGTTCGGGCGAACTTGACATACTAAAACATTACAATTACAAACAACTTCGGTCGAACATATGATAAAAACCAGTTTTGACACTTTTACAACAAGTTCGGGTGAACTTGTAGTGTTTACAGGATTTTAAGCATTTTTAAACAAGTTCGGGCAAACTTGTTAAATTTTCAAACTTTATACAATATGATGACAACTTCGCCCGAAGTTGTCTTAAAACAACTTCAACAAGTTCGGGCGAACTTGTCATCATCCCCAACAAAACCTGCAACATCACAACCTGGTCCGATCATCGATTTTATGGTTTGTTTATGATGTTTTCGTGTTAATTAACCATTTTCACCGCTCAATTTGTTCATATCAACCCTAAATCTACTGAATTTTACAAGTTTGGTGCTATCCAGTTTAAACACGTCAAAATATTGGTTAATCTATGCAATTTATACCTCTGCCATGTTCATAAGTGTGCCAATCATTATAACAGGTCTTAATTTTGGCAGCACAACGGTACAATCTTTGAAAATTCACAATTTTCTCTCAAAGCTCAAGTTCACTCGAAGTATAATGTAGCAGATAAATGAATGATTTGAACGAACTTCTTTATTTATATTCAGTCAAGTTCGGGCGAACTTGACTCTCAAACATCTATTCTCTTCAAACAGCTTCGCCCGAAGTTATGCTATAGTGAAACAATTTTCAGCTAACATCTTCGGCCGAACTTGATCAAGACCAATTTTCAAACTTTTTCAGATTTTTCACTTTTAACCCTGAACTTTCACATGTTTACCAGTTATGAAAATCCACTCAGTTGACCAAGTCCAAGTTAATGACCTCGGTTAACCGATTTGTCTACTGAGTCCAAGTTAATGACCCCGATTTGACCTGTTATGAACAAACTGATGTTTTTCTTCAAGTTAAAGATTCAAATTAATGAACTTTTCTTAGTTTTTTGTGTATTTTGATTTTATAGATTAGCTCCCAACCCGTTGTCATCAAGATTTCCAACAACTTACACCTTTCCGAACTCCGAAGATCCGCTTTCCATCATTGGCTATTGAAAACAATGTAGAAACAAAATCTTTTTGAATTTTCAAAAGTTTGTGCTAAAACACACTAAAAATATTTTTATCTGAAATAAAATATGCTATGTACAAACATATTTACAGACATATTTTTGTGAATTCGTGTCCAAGGATCATATCAGTTGATTGAGACGTATCAACAGTACCATTGACCTTTTTATGACTTTAAGTTCTAAACTTGTTTACCTAGATTGTCGATATGTTTGTCCACTTAAACTTCGACACATTTCTCAATTGTTCCAAGATATCTTAGTTAGAATTATGAAACTTGACTCAACTATGGTTCCAATCTCAGAATATACTCCCGTATCAAGATTCCCTAGATTTCATCTTACAGGTGAGTATAGCGTAATTGATATCTGTATCTGGGTTATGCGAAGCCTTGAGAGCTCAGGTTAATACCACCGTATTGACAAAGAGATGAAGGCTCGACTTTAAGGTGTGTTCCAAAAATGGAATCTTTTAAGCACTGCAATTGATTAGATCTTTCGATTCTTTCAATTTTGTTGCAGTTTTAGGGTTTTTAGCAAAAGCATTATTGAAGTTCTAGGTCATTGCTTACGCAAAATCAGAAGAACTTATATAATACCCCAGATATCAATCATCTATAATGACCTCGTATCTCAGAATCAGGGAATCTCTCAAACGAAATTTCGGAGTACTAAGTCCATATATCCGAGAGATGTTAATCCACAAGTTTAAGCAGTTGTAAAATTTAGTTTATATCCCGAAAACAATCTACTGAACGTGTAAAGCCTATCGACACATCTACAGTAAGTCTTGTTTAATCATTTTAAACTTTACAAATCCTTAGCATACTGTGATAGACCACTGATGTACTATCATTTCCTTTTTGACACAAAATTCTTTTTGTCTTTTTCAAGTTTTTGTACTTTTTGGTTTTTCATATGTTTTTATATTTTCTCGTTACATTTCTCCCCCGAAAATCAAAAACATATTTTTGTATTTTAGTTTTTTTAAGAAATTAATTCTGATCCAAAAAGTAACAAACCAATGAGGATCACGAGAACTCGTCGTCCGATCCATATTCAACCTCTGCTTCCGCACCTGACAAAAGATTTTTCATACCGTTAAGTCTCATTAAGTATTTAAACCGTGAAAGACTAAAAGGTTTGGTATACAAATCAATATTTTGTTCATTGGTGTGGATTTTCTCAGTTCATACAAATCTTTTTTCGTAGCAATCACGAATAAAGTGGTAACGAATCTCGATATGTTTTGTTCGAGAGTGATGAACTGGATTTTTTGTTATGTCGATTGCTGCCTTATTGTTACATATATTGGAGTGTCAAAAATTGTAATCCATAGTCTCTCATCTGCTGTTGGATCCACAAAAGTTGTGAACAACAGCTGGAAGCCGAGATATACTCAGCCTCACATGTAGAGAGAGCGACCGTGGTTTGTTTCTTGCACTGCCAAGTTACTAGTCGCGTTCGGAAGAACAGGCAACCGGCCGTCATAGACTTTGCATTCAATTTGTCAACACCGAAATCAGAGTCAGCATATCCCGTCAGATCAAAGTTGTCATTTTTTGGATACCACAAGCCGGTGCTTGGACATCCCTTCAAGTATCTGAAAATTCGCTTCACGATCTGCATATGAGATATTCTGGGACTTGACTGATAACGTGCACAGAGGCAGGTAGGATACATTATATCCGGGTGATATGTCGTCAAATACATGAGTGATCCTATCATCGACCTGTAAAGAGTATCATCAACTTTGGTTCCGGTTTCATCAATGCAAATTCCATGATTGAGTGCCGGAGGAGTCGATAACGGCTTCGTGCTATCCATCTCAAACTTCTTCAAGATATCATGAACATACTTGGTTTAGTGGATAAAAATACCGGCTGGCAACTGATCAACTTGCAATCCGAGGAAGAATTTCATTTCACCCATAGAGCTCATCTCGAATTTCTTCTTCTTTATTTTTTTCAAACTTTTTGCAAAGATCATCATTTGTCGAACCAAAAATGATATCGTCCACATAAATTTGTACGATAATCAGATGACTTCCAACATCTCTGGTAAAAAGCATACTATCCACTGTTCCTCTAATAAAGTCGTTGCCAACGAGATGTTGAGATAACGTCTCGTACCAGGCTCTCGGGGCCTGATGCAAACCGTACAGTGCTTTATCCAGAAGATAGGCTTTCTTTTTGTTTAGCGAAGCGACAAAACCCGGTGGTTGGCCGACGTACACTTGCTCTCGTAGCTTACCATACTGAAAAACAGATTTCACATCTAATTGATATACTTTAAAACCTTTCCAAGCAGCGAATGCAAGGAAAATTCGTATTGACTCCAATCATGCTACTGGTGCATATACCTCTGTATAATCAATTCCTTCTTGTTGATGGAATCCTTTGACAACGAGCCGAGCTTTGTTGCGCACTATAACTCCACGATCATCGCGTCTGCGCTTGAAGACCCATTTAGTATCTATGGCCTTTTGATTCTCTGGAAGGTCAACAAGTTTCCATACCCCTAGCTTTTCAAACTGTAATAATTTTTCTTGCATCGCAAGCACCCAATTTTCACCTCCCAAAGCTTCAGTAACATTCTTAGGTTCAATCTGGGATATGAAGCATGAATTATAGCAATACTCTTTAGTCGGAGTTACTCGAGTAAAGAAACAACTCAAAGCTTTGTTGATCTGGCCTCTCGTTCTAACACCAGCTTGTAATTCACCAATTATGGAATCCGATAGGTGGTATGAATAAGATCTCGGTATCACCTTACTTGGAACATCAACAGTATTCTCTTGATTAGTAATATTCAGAACAACCACTGATTCAACTGCAGGAGCACTAGAAGACGCTTCATTTCGAGTACTTGGGCCAGCAGATTGATTCAACATACTTGTGATCTGCTCAGATTCTTCGTCAGAAGAAGATTCTCCATCATCATCAAATGTCGGAGCCTCATCAGAATCAGAATTATGTGCTTGAGAAAGATTGTGTTCCTCTGTAACATTTACTGGTTCTATAACTGGTGTCACTTGTTCAGTATAAGTTTCTTGAACACCACTACTGCACCGATGATCCAACTGTCACACCCCGACCCGCAACGGAATAAGAGTCGGGGCATAATTGGGTTATCACCAAAGCTCATGATGTTTACTAATATGTTTCATATTTATTAAATTCAAAATTACATCCTCAATATTCCAAACAAGTTCATACAATTACAAAGAAAAGTAACTAAATAAACAATCCAAAGTCTAAACCGATTTATTCTTCTAAGCCATCCTATATGTTTCTTGCTGCAACTGGATCACCTGTATCATGTGTAAAAATGGGGGTTTTTGGGTCAACAAAAGTTGGCGAGTGAACCTTGTTAGAAAACATTTATTATTGATTTCTTGTTATAATTAATATGGAAAAATTGTGCAATAATCATATGTGAGCAAACGTAAATAATCATACAATAACATACAATAACAAACCACCTTGCATGAATATATGACATGAATGATAATGTAAATGTTGGCAACGTCACGTTCGCGCTCATAGGTAATGGGGAACGGTTCCGCTCATAGGTAATGGGGAACAGACGGCCTATGATGAATGTATGTGCGATCAAGGCTCAATCGAATGGAGCCGATCGTATGTTGGCAACGCCTCGTTCACGCTCATAGGTAATGGGGAACGGCCCACGCTCATAGGTAATGGGGAGCGGCGGCCTATGATAATGTATGTACTGAAAATGATAAATTTAATCTAAACATTAACCACACAAACAGTTGATACATATTGAATACACATTTGATCATGGATATGATGGATGCACAAGTGTTTAAATGTAGTAAATAATAAGACACATGATACACCCCAAAAACGTGATTAAAACGGGGAATTTGTAGAGATTCACTCACATTGGGTGCGTTCGTTTGACGATGTTGAATGCGCACGAGTTTAGAGGGTTGATCGACGAGGATTAACTAACCTAAATAATAACGAAAAGGTACGGTAAATAAGTGGATTTTATTAATAATTTTAATAGGATTTTTAGTTATATTTTTGTGAGTTTAAGGTTATTTTCTAACTTTAAATTATTTTTAAGTATTTTTAATTGATTTTTAAATTAAATAAATAAATAAAAATATAAAAAAATGTTGACTTTTTGGGTTGACCATTGACCATTACTGTTGACTGTTGACCGGTTCGGTCGTGTGTTTGTTTGCGCTGAGTGAGGTTCGAACTTGTGACCTCCAGTACGCGTGCACGCAGCTCTACCAACTGAGCTACGTGTCTAACCCGAAATATTTCTGTTTTTAATTATATTTACATACTATTTAATTTATTCAAAATTCATTTATTTTAAAAAGGTTTTTAATTCTATCGAACCGATGCGCATAACAGGTCTCGAACCCGTGACCTGTTGTTTAACGTTGCACACAGTCCACCGCTGGACTGTGTGTCTAACCTTGTTAAAATACTTGTTTTTATTTCACTTAATACTAACTGGAAGTTTCCGTATTTGGGTTTTATAAAAAGTCTGAATATTGTGACGAATCGGAACAAGGATAGACTCGAACCCGGTATCTCTATGTTTCAAATGCACACAGTCCACCGCTGGACTGTGTGTCTAACCGAGATATAATCCGATTTATATTAAATTTATACACAACCTAACTTCATCTTCTTCGCTAAAACAATACAGACAACGATTATTCTACTGTTCTTGTCTAATTCGATCGAGGGACATATAAATGATTAAAATGAAATGGATAGGGAAGGTTTTGGGAATGAACATACCGAAATGATGACTTTTCTCAGAACTCCGGCAAGGTCGTCGGCTCTGTTTTATGAACTCCGTCTGAGCGGACCAATTAACAGTTTTGATTAACTAATTGTGAAATTGAATGACTAAACAAGAGTTATCAGAGAGTTTAAATGATTATACCGATTCACAGTGCGATTTAGGAATTTTCAGAAATCTTCCGGCGAGTGCTGATTATCCGATATCGTCACCTGGGACTGATTCTGGTTGAAGGGTTTGAGTTAGTAAGAGTCTAACAATAGATAGAAGATGAAAGAATTGAGAAATTTACCGTTTTGATGAGTGTCACGGTTTTCTGGCGAAAGTCCGGCGATGTCAGAAAGCGATTCCGACGATCAGAAATTAGAGTAAAAGTGAAATTAGAGGTTCTGTGAGTGTTTTTGAGTCGCGAGATGATGATATTGATAGAGTAATTCAGGAAGTAAAAGATTTCGGTTTCTAACTCCCAAATCATATGAATCGAAACAATAAAGACTGAATTTGATTAAGAACGTGGGCCGTAATGGTTGCATCGGTTATAATCAGATATTCAGGATCACTCAAACGTCTGGGAAGTTGAAAGCCGATTACCGGTTTCAGTTTTGGCGCAAACAGATCGATTCACGGGTGAACTTATGTTTTATTTGTTTCCTAGATTACACAAATACATCAAGTGGCGGAGTGGTTAAGTGTTTGATGTTATGGTCTTCCGGCTGACCCGGGTTCGAAACCCGGCAGCCCCTTTTATTTTTAGTTGCTTTATTTTTATTTTCTAACAATTTTAATTTCCATATTCTAAAATGTTTATTAGTTATGCATTGTTTAAAACTAAAATAAGCATTAAATGAGCAACAAAAATCTGAAACTGATTATTCGATTAATAAACGAAGCGGGTTTGGAAAACCCGTTTTTCGACGGATGTTACACCAACAGTTGGTTGATTAACCACTATTGGTTTGATAATCTACTCTTGATTAGCCGTCTGATGTAGATAATATAAAATAGCAATGTCTTCTTCAGAAGGCTCTTCTGGCAAGTCAAAAGATTTCCACAATTCACTATAATTGAACAACCAATCATCGCCTGCTCTTTGAATTAGAGTTGTATATCGAAAACAATCGACGTGCTGTGCTTCTACCACTCTTCTCAAACATGGAAGATATACTCTCTTGAGTGGACTTGCGTAGCTGACAAAGAAACCATCTATCGATTTGGCACCAAACTTTCTTTCTGAAACAAGAACTGTACAAGGTGCGCCAAACGGTTCAAAATACTTCAGATTGGGTTTCCTTTGGTTTAGCAATTCAAAGCAAGTCTTCTAGGTAGGTTTGACCGTCGAGACTCTGTTCAACGTATAGCATGCTGCTACGACTGCTTCACTCCAAAAACTGACAGGAAGCTTTGAATCAGCAAGCATAGTTCTTGTTGTTTCTATTAACGTTCGGTTCTTCCTCTCAGCCACTCCATTTTGTTGCGGAGTGTATGAAGCACGGAATTCGTGTAAGATGCCTTTGTCGTTGCAAAATTCTTTCATTCGGGCGTTCTTGAATTTTGTACCGTTATCGCTTCGGATTCTTCTAATACGGAGATGGTACAAATTTTCAATCTTCCTGAAGAGGATCATGAGATTATCAAACATTTCGTCTTTGCTTTCTTGGAAGAAGACCCATGAAAATCTAGAATAATCATCGGTGACGACAAGACAATAAAGATCTCCAGATATACTTTTCACATTCACTGGACCGAAGAGATCCATATGCAGTCTTTCGAGCGGCAGCTTGATGGAGTTAAGAATCTTTCTTGGATGAGACTTTTTAATCTGCTTTCCTTTCTTGCATTCCAGACAATTATCAGTCATGTGAAAGCTTATAATATTCACTCCTTCAACTAAATCATTGTGAACCAAGTGATTCATCTTTCTGAGGTGTATATGACCCATCTTTCTATGCCAAAGTATTGATTCCTTCTCTGTGGCCTTCGTTACGAAACATTGAGCCGACTTCGAAGTAGTAGTAGCAATGCTCATATCTAGCACATAAAGATCATTCTCGCAAGGAGCGTGCATGAGAATCCCTTCTTCTAGAATCTTAAAGCCCGGTTTAATAATCATGCACTCCTTGTCGTTGAAGTGGGTGGTAAACTGCTTATCACGGATCTGAGAAATACTAAGAAGATTGTTCTCCAGCTCAGCGATATAGTTGACCTTATCAAATGACACCACACCATTTGATAGCTTTCCTTCTACAACGATTCTACCTCCTGGATTACCCATGAATCCCACGTACCCTCCATTGATTGCTTTAATATCAAAGAGTAAGGCACGCATCCCAATCATGTGACGTGAAGCTCCGCTATCCTTAATCCAATTTGACAAGATGGATCTTGGGAGCCCCTGCCCATGCAAAAAAACTATTTAATGAGGGAAACACAAGCCTTTCCGGTCTTGGGTGGATTCGGATAAACATCTTCGTAATTACTTTCATATTCATCTTCGTAATCAAAATTGCCATCAAACATCTCGTCCAATGTCAACTTTAAAAACTTTTCAATTTTATTTTCTTTTTTTTGTTTTGAAAGATCTCTTTTTTATTTTGGAAAAACATTTTTGAGAACCCCCTTATTAATCATTGTTTCTTTGGAATCTTTAATATTGATTGAATCAGTTGGTTTAACATTTTCAATTTTTACTGATCCAGATATTGCACTTTCAGATGATGATGAAGTTTTCTTTGCAACCAAAGCTTGAGATTTCATTCGAGCTTTCTTGATGTAAAATTTTGAATCTTTATTCTCATTTGATTTAGAAGTTTCACCCTTTTCAAAAGTTGATTTCTCAATTTTATATTCACTTTTAAGTTTCACTTCGATGTTAGATTCATTATTTCGTTTTAAGATCGTGATTGGCTTTACGATCTCTGGGTGCTTAAGTTTCTCATCATCTGAAGTTTTCTTTCTTCGTTGATACATAGGCTTTGATTTCGGACACTTGCGAGCAATGTGACAAACTTCATTGCATTTGAAGAAAGTCCGAGTATCAGCAGAATGTCCACTTGTGGGTTTTACTCCATTTATGGATTTAGCCTTATCACGAAGTTCTTTTTCCTTCTTAAACTCATCGTTCGATTGCTTTCCAATCGAATTCTCTTCCTGAACCGTGTTTGTCCCAAACACGAATTTCATGTTATTATTCTTATATTCTTGAAATGGTGACTTTTGTTTCTTTTTCGGTTCATCTTCTACTTCCAAACCCAAACCCGCTCTCCTATTCTCAGGAAAATCATCACCATTCCTTCACTAGTTGTTATAATTTTTCTTGGGTTTTCAATAAACTTTTTCTCATTCTTCTCTAGATCATCTGACGACACTTCAACAAGTTTGAATAGTTTATCAATCTGATCTTCTTTCACATTCCGCATCGGAAAACTATCGTCAAAATATAGTCTATTAGAGTCCTTAACTTTGTACATTACAACGTCAGGATCATCACTTAGGCTATTTTCCGATGAAGTATCTTCATTTTCAGATTGTGATTCAGAACTATTTAAACTCGAATCGGCGCTTTCAAAGCTGCCATCATCAGAATCATTTCCCAAAACATTTTCTACCACATTTTCACTACTGAATCACTGTCATCAATTTAGATGTCGTGTAGATTACATCAATGTTCTCAGGCAACTTATCATTTGTTTCTGATAAAAGTGTTACATTAAGTGCCTTCTCAATCCCTTCCACTTTCTTGTGGCAGTAACTTGCGCATAATGGAGGTGGAACATTGCTATAATCCCATGCTTCTTACTTTTTGGTTTCACATCATTTTCTTCTGCTGGAAATGTTGGAAGAATATGATCGATGACATAAGCGTTTGTTGTGTAACTGAGCAACAACTGTCTTACTCGTTCGGTTTCAATTTTCATTTCTTGAAGCTCATGTTTTGTTTCAGCAATGGTATTAATGTACATATTAATCGCTTCTTGTTTTTCAATTACCGTTGCTTTTAACATTTTTATTGGGGCACCTTGTTCTAAGTTAGCTTTTTCAACATTGCTATAAGTGTCTTTCATCTTATCATAAGCTTCCTTCATTGTGCGATAATCGTATCTAAAATTCTTTATGCACAACCAATTCGCTTATGATTAGAGATTTCTCAGCACATTGCTCACAAGATTTTGTGCTCTTTGTGCAAGGTTTTTCAACCTCCACAACTTTCACAACTTCTTTCTCAATCACCTTTACCTCTGAACCTACCTGTTTCAGATTAGCCATCATGGCTTTGTCAGCAATCTTTGTGAGGTTTTCTTCATTCATCTCCTTTGTCACATCAATGATTTCTTTGATTTCCGATTTCTTTTCCTCAATCACCTGCTCCTGAGTCGCAGCACCAAATCAACCTGCAAAACTAGATTGAAGGTTAGGAGGAATAATGTTCTTCATCTTTGTCTCGTGATAGATCATCTCCTCTTCCTCTGTTCTTTGTAGATATTCTTCTATGATCGCATTCTCAAGAGCTGCATCATCAACCATTGACTCTGATTCATCCATGATCTCTACCAATTAGTGCAGCTCCAGTCTTCTTGCCAATATAATTATTCCAATCAAACCCTTCGTCTTCATGAGACACAACTAGATCTTTCTCATTTGTCTTCGACGAATTGTCTTGTACTTCAACTTGAGTTTCTTTGGATACGGCTTGTACTGCAACGCTTTCTTGTAATAGTCATTGTTGTTGCCAAAAGGACTTTGACTGCCGCTTACTTCTTGATTTGTGCGCTCACGTTTGAAATGTCCCTTTCGTCTGCATTTAAAGCACGTTACTTTCGAATTATCAAATCCAAGTTTATTGCTCGAATTTCCAATGTCTCTTCCAGTTAGCGCACGAAATTTGTGACTCTTCTGATAATCGATGCTAAGCTCCATTTGATATCCATCAGTTCTAACTCTTCTTCATCAACTTGATCGTAATCCTCAACAATCATCTCTGGATTCCCGATCTTTCCCGTAACTAAACTTTCATATGATTCAAGCACAGTTGCAAGAAGTGCTATATGTTGTTTAGCCACTTGTTCAGGGAAAACGTTCTTCAGATTGACCGTAATGTTGCACTGAAAAACATTTGGATCAGAACTAGAATGATTTGTCTTATTAGGTTGATTCTGGAATGGAGAATTTGAACTAGCACTCGAATATCCAGTGTTCGGAGGACTCTGATCATAACTCGAGTATGATTGAGTGCTTGATTGACTTTGGAACGAATGATTCGAAGAATTCATATTCGCACTAAACGTCATTTGAATTTTCGGACTCGAAATCTCCTGAACACCTCCTCGGTAGTACAGACTCACGTCTTGCACAACATTTGCATTCTTTGATTTTGCCATTTTCAGCATCTCCATTTCATGTCATTCCAATTTGTCAATAAAATCTGATAGCTTGTAATGCCTCCAACTTGAACTATTCTTCAATACCATCAAGTAGGTCGACCACTCCCCCTCAAGAAGTGCATCAGCCAATTTATCAATCGTTTCTTCATCAATTTTATGAATATCGTGTCTTCGCATCTGAACCATCAAATGACAATATCAATCGATCATCTATTTCATGGTTTCGCCTTTGATCATCGTGAAAATATCAAACTCTTTCTTGATTAAAGCCTTCTTGATTTTAATCATCTCAGCACTTCCCAGATATTTTGCACACAATGCATTCCACAACATCTGTGACGTCTTACATTCAGGTAGTAAGATCAAGATGTCTTCTTTCACTGATTGTTGTATTAGACTGATCATTTTCTTTTCTGATACATATGCATCTTTAAGTTCTGGCGTAAACTTTACCAATGAAAGATCTTGATCACGTTCATCCTTTGGCCATGTATATCCGGTTTGAACAGCAACCCAACTGTAGAAGTGATTTGCTTTAACCCAGTTCACGAACTTTTCTTTCCAGCCTTCAAATTCATCCATTCTCATCAACTTTGGCGGCTTAACCAAAGTTCCCATCTCATTATCCAGATTCATCTGGTTTACCGTGTTATTTGTGTTCACATTTGATGCAGAAGCCATTGTTGAAGCAAAGGTGTTATGGAAATCATCCATCTCGAAAATCAGACAATTATGACTGAAACACGATCAAAACACTTGAAGATTGATTAGCAAACTGACGAGTTCGAACGAACTTGTGCAAAAAACAATTTTCAGATTCAGTTTTAACAAGTTCGGGAGAACTTGTGTAAATATTTCAAAAATTTTCACTTGAGAACAAGTTGGGGTGAACTTGTGATGACTTTTGAAAAAATTCCAAGTTTTACCAAGTTCGGGCGAACTTTAGGGAAAATTTCAACAAAATTTTGACAAGTTCGGATGAACTTGATCAAAAATCTAGGAAAATTTCAACAACTTGGGGCGAAGTTGGTTAAAATCAACAAAAATGATGATTTTAAACCAAGTTTGGGCGAACTTGATGTATAAGTTCGAGCGAAGTTGAGTTATCAAACATGGTTTTTTGACATTTTTGACATGAAATCGATTGAATTTGGTTCTGAAACTTTCAAAGGTTTGTTATTAGGTGATTATGAATGACATATTCAATTTTTAGCCATTTTAACCGTATATTCATCAATTTTGTGAAAAAGTGTAGAAAAATGATAGAAATGGGTAGAAATAGAGAGTGTCTTGTGTAGATCTCAGCAAGTTAGGTATCCATGGCTCTGATACCACTTGTTAGGATCGCTCCTCCACTGCATAGGAACCTAATTTGTATCTAAAGTCATTGTAAGCGGATATTACGTGACTTGTTAATCGAATACACAAGATTTACTATTTAAAGATTGGTTTATTAATATCCAAAAGTATTACAATGTGATTTCCAAACCGATAGAGCTTCGCCGTCTACAACGTAAAGTTCTTGCAATGAAAGACCCAAAGACAACTATATATAGAGCAACAAGTTCGCTCGAACTGAGGCTTGGCTAGGACAAGTTCGGGCGAACTTGTCCATCCTTCACACAAGTTCGGCCGAACTTGTGCTGTTACATATAAATACTTTCCAAATTCTAACAATTACAAGCCCTAAACATACAGACTCGATCCAAGACCTAGACAATAGACATCATGTATCAACATACGCGTCTCTAGAGGACTTCGAATCAGCCATATGATGCGTCGGTGGACGCTTCTGAAGAGTCACCAAGACGCCTCCGATGCCTGACACGGGAGGCGTCAGTGGACGCTTCCAAAGAGTCACATGACGCCTTCGTAAACTGACACGTGATGCGTCGGTGGACGCATAAGAAGAGTCACCATGACGCCTTCGATAACTGACATGGGAAGCTTCGGTGAACGTATAAGAAGAGTCACTATTACGCCTTCGATATCTGAGACGGGAAGCGTCGAAGGACGCATAAAAATAGTCACCATGACGCCTTCGATAACTGACACGGGAAGCGTTGGCAGAGCATAAGAAGAGTCACCAAGACGGCTTTGATGCCTTACACGTGATGCATTGGCGGACGCATCCGAAGACTCCCAGAGACGCACGAGAGTGGTCTGAGCCTGGCGCATCACACTAAGCCAGAGACAAGCTTAAGTGGATGCATCGACTGGACGCCTCCGACGCGTGGTTACTTTATTTCCTAATCATTGAGACACGTGTCACTTCTATATTTAAGGACGCATCATTCAGCCCTACAGACGTAAAAGGTGTCTCATAATCGGTGATGCGTTGTTCCCACGACGCATGAGATGGCCAGTTTGGTAAGTCAACTTTATTCTTGGCCATTTTCGTAAATTCCCCAAAAAAAACCTTTTATCTGTCCTACCGCTTACAGACCCCCTACAGAAACGACACCCTATATATGTCTCCTATCTAAGTTTAGGTATATCTTAGCAATGTTATAGTTATTTGATTGTCATTCGTAATATGACTTACAATTTATAGTAAGTATAATTCATACTTCATGGTGTTTGGTTATAGTAACAACTATTTTTATAAAAATACATTATGAAATTTGTAACTATATTCTTTTATGATGTATATTTAAAATTTTATGGTTATAAATCTCAAAAAGTATAGAAATGGAGGGTGAAGTTTGACTCATGGAAAATATTAGGATAATTATATCTCTATTTTTATTGGACTTTAACACCTATCATGGTTGGTAACAGGTAGAAGACAATCATGGAGTGTTGCGGAAGATGAACTTCTTACTAAGGGGTACGCACATGTACTCAACCATTACATCGTCTATAACAACTAGGAGACGTTAGATTTCTGAAAGATGGTCCCGGAATATTAAATGGAGGGTGGGTGACTGCAGTGGCGAAGTTTGAAATATTTTACCGGGGGTCAAAAAAGTATATATCCAAAATTTTCTATAGAACCGGGGGGTCGAAAAGAGATATACCTAAAAATTTCTATACGAAAACTACATATATCACACTACTGGCCGAAAAGTTCGAGGGGTCGAGCGCCCCCTCCCGCCCCTAAAAGCATCACCCCTGGGTGACTACACCGCTTCTTTTGATGATCAAACCTACATCAACCTCAACGATGATGTAGATGGTATTAGGAAGTTTTAGTCTTTGAAAGGGACGAATTGCATCCTAAGTAGCACTGGAACAGGTACGGGATCGGGGTACGGGGACGATACGGGAACGAGGAACGGCAAAACTCAAAATTCCAAGATACGGGTACGGCAATAAAAAATATAAAAAAAATAAAAATATATTGAACAAATTCCAAAAATACTACACCTTCCAAAGGTAATTAATTATTAATAATCAAATCATTTTCAAATTCCGGTTCATCTAGTGAGAGATTGACAATCGATAGAGAATTAGAGATGATGAGAGTTGAGAGTTTTGAGATTAGAGAAGCTGAATATGATAAGTCTATTTATTTAATGGCCGGTTGTGAAATTTGAAAGGGTTAAAACCCTAAAAATAAATGTAAACGGCCTGGATACTTCTACCAAATACGTCCCCGACATTAGAAACGTTTAGGAAACGTCCCCGACAAGTACCCATGGTGTTTCCGTCCCCGACAAGTACCTAAGATAGGTATGGCCACATAAATGGAGTCCCCGTGCTACATAGATTGCATCATCTTATCTTATGGGCATGAAGAAGGTTAAAGCATAAAAGAGGTTACTACTACACTTAAATAATCTCTCTCGTAAAAAAATGGATGGATATGCATGACGGAGCAATTATATGGCAAAATGCCATAAATGCTTGTAGCGTAGAGTTATCAAACTATAGTAGATTAATTGTAAACTTTTTGTAAAAAAAGGTGCTCTATTGGTAATGACAAAGTCTTTAAACACTTAAGTTTCAAAGAGGAGATTCAAGTCTTACGGACAACAACGTTTAAAAGAATTTCGTCGTTCAAAAAAAATGTACCTTTATGCATTTGCATTTAATAAGAGAAAACAATTTAACGATAAGAAATAAATACCATTTATGATTTTGTCCGGTTAGATTTCTATAATTAATTTATGGTATTAAATTTAATAATGAATTATGAGCACCACACGTTGCAGCTGAAGCTCATGTATAAAATCAGTCTACATCTTCCACAATTTTCCATCATCTTCTTCTTCTTCAGATTGCTACAATGAAGTATCCAAGTGTTGAAATCATGTCAGATTGCTTCATCAAACCAAAATTCTTATCAGAAGAAGCCAAAAAACCAACTTACCTCTCCCCATGGGATCTTGCCATGATGTCTACACATTACATTCAAAAGGGTCTCCTCTACCCCTTGCCAGATAATCAAGATTTCTCCATAACCACCTTCTTGGACGACCTCAAAGACTCGCTTTCCGCCACACTTACTCACTTCCACCCACTCGCGGCCCGTTTAGCAACCATAAAACTACAAAATCCACCTTCTTTCACCGTCTTTATTAACCCGGACAACAGCCCTGGAGCAAGATTCATACATTCATCCGTTAACTTGACCGTGGCTGATATCCTTACACCCAAGGATGTCCCTTCGATTGTTCATTCGTTTTTTGATCATCATAAAGCTATCAGTCACGACGGACATAAACTGCCTTTGTTGTCCGTTCAAGTGACCGAGCTTATCGATGGAATATTTATTGCTTGCTCGGCAAACCATATGGTGGTTGATGGATCTTCGTTTTGGCATTTTTTTAACTCGTGGTCGGAAGTGTTCCGATACAAAAGGGGAAATAATTTTTTGGATCAAATCTCACGTCCTCCAGCTCTCCAAAGATGGGTTTCAGAAGGATGTCACAAGATGATCGCACTCCCGTTTACTAGTGAAGATCAGTTCATTGACAGACCGAAACGTTCGTTGTTAAGAGAACGAATCTTTCATTTTTCGACGGGTTCGCTCTCAAAACTTAAAGCGAAAGTGAACTATGAGTGCAACACCACCAAGATTTCCACGTTACAGGCACTCTCCGCCGTTGTGTGGAGATGTGTGACGCGTGCTAGGCGCTTACCGCGAGAACAAGAAAGCAGTTGCCGGATGGCTGCGGACAACAGGAAGAGGCTGTCTCCGCCTTTACCTGAAACTTACTTTGGTAATGATCTTGGCGGTTTTACCTGCCACTTGTTTGTAATTTGTTACTTGGCTTTTTATTGGAAATACAGATTGTGAAAAAAAAAAATCAATCAAGGCGCATGCAGTCCATTCTCATGTCTGAATCTCATGTGTCAATTTCAGAAAGTGGTGAAGAATTTTGCGCATGAGAATGGATATGCTATTATACCAGAGGAAATATGGTGCGGCAAGAGACATGTGTCAACCACTGGTTAATTAGTAAAAAACAAAAGAGTAAATTGCATATCACATTCTTTATTCATATATGATATTGCATGTTTTATTCTTTAATTTTAGTAATTACACTAGATACTCTTTATTTAAAACTTTTGCACCCATACTCTCCTTTCTATTAACTCTCATCCATATATAAAAAATTAAGTAAATTATTGAAATTTAAAACTAAAGAACACAACATGCAATATTATATATTACTAAAAGATATAATCTATAATTTACTCAGTACAAATTAAAATTCAATGTCATTATGTCACCCTTAAACCATCAAGATGGTCATTGTGGCGGTTTTCCTTTTATTTAATGTTTGTTATTTTGAAATCATATAAACTTCATCCTGTCGGTATTTACCAAATTCCAGGTAATTCTCTTCATTCAGTGCGAGCAATAGCAACGGCTGGACAATTGCTGGATCACAGTATTGGGTGGGCGGCATGGCGGTTGCACCAAGCAGTAGTGAACCATAATGATAAAGCGATCAAAGAATTTATTGATTCTTGGCTAAGAAACCCGTTTGTTTATATTCTATCCCGGTTTTTTAATCCCAATTGCATACAAATTGGAAGCTCCCCAAGATTTGATATGTATGGAAACAAATTCGGGTTGTGTGAAGGATTAGCGGTTCTCAGTGGGTATGCTAATAAGTTTGACGGGAAGGTGACAGGGTATCCGGGACGGGAGGGTGGTGGAAGCGTCGATTTGGAAATCTGCCTATTGCCAGAGAACATGCAGGCTCTTGAATCTGATGAAGAGTTCATGAGCATTGTTACTTGTTAATGGAGAAATTGTCATTTGAAACCATGTGAACTCATGCAATAAAATGTTCATGGAATAAAATGTTTGTGTATTAAGTCATACAATATATGTTTTTACTAAAACAATCTTTAAAATGAGTTAAAATCACTGTCTTTAAAACTACCATTGAGGCAAGGTTGGTAAACGACATCTATGGGGTTTAACTA
Source organism: Scalesia atractyloides (assembly GCA_947069175.1). NCBI lineage: Eukaryota > Viridiplantae > Streptophyta > Magnoliopsida > Asterales > Asteraceae > Scalesia > Scalesia atractyloides. The sequence continues at coordinate 44,147,598 of CAMTDV010001634.1, forward strand.
GCACTGACCCATCTTTTCGTAGAAGATTTCAGATCAATCTGACATTCGTTAACACCTCTTAGTTTTAGTCATTTTACAATTTTCCTGTAAATATACCTATTTTTTTATCAAAAATCTGATTTTAAATCATTTTAAAAATTGTTTTAATAAAAACATATATTTAAATGTATCAACTCACTTAACTAATGTTAGTATGTTTTAAGATGTATATATTTACAAGTATGGAACTACTTATAGATGGTTAAGGTGGTTGAGTGACACGTAAATCGATGATGAACACATGTTTGGGAGTTCTCCTTTACTAGTAGTAAACCCGTGTGCGACACGGGTGGTATTTAGAAAAGCATGTTTACCATATTTATACTTGACAGTAGTCGCAAAACACGGGTGGTTTTTAGAAATTTCACATAATACATTTTATTAAACAACAATTTTTTTCAACTATAATACAAATAATAATAACATATTGTAAATAAGATCTCAGGCAATAAAAACATATAAATAACAAACAAAAGGGAACATCTTTTAATTAACAAATAAATAACAATCGAGCACACATTATTCTATATTCCATGATCGTAAATCTTGAAACATATCTTGATGTAAGATCGTCCATTGTTGCGATATAGCGTTCCATAAATCTTTCATCTTCATTTCTCATAATACAACCTTCACCATATGATCCTACACAAGAAATATGATGAAAATGGTTATGATATGCTTCAACTTATCGTTTAATTTTCCGGCAAGGTTGTACCTGGATGTGTGTTTTGATTCCTTAGCTCGGTCTGCGTATTTCAAGGTATTAACAGTGTGATGATATTGATTATCAACCGGTGATATAGTTGCAATCATGACCGTTTGAGAATTGCCACTCAAGCCAACTTTAAGAATGGGTCAACTTGCTGAAAAATATTAGTGAGTTAGTCAATCGATGCTAATGAATTATGTTAAGGCGTTAAGCTACTTATTAGTTATTAACATCCTACCAATTACGATAAGGGACGTATGCTAGACCTTTTTTATGTTGTTTTCCTAAAGCATTTATATAGTTTGCCCACGCAAGAAGTGATCGGTTTATATTGGCACCGTCTCTTATTTTCTGGCCACCATTATTAGTTTCAGAGGCTCATTCACTGCATCATTTTTTGTATATTTTAGAATCAAATGGTTTTAAAATTATAGAAAAGTATACATTTTTCTTTCATAATTCTCTCATTCTTTAATTCATACTTTCATCTTCATCAATCTAATCATCATCTTTAATTCTTTTTCGATTTGCTCTTAAAATCGATAACTTTAACAATCGTACACACTCCATTCGGGACAAAATCAAGCATTCGAGCCTTCTATAACCCTTGGTCTGCATCCTGAGTTCTCTCAACATAAAGCTCCAACTATTGTTTCAACGCCAAATCCTCCTACGACTATCACATTCAAAAACTATAATCAAAATCGTTAAACCTAAATACAAAAAGAAAAGAAGTAATTAGTGATTAGTTAAGAGAAACTGATACTCTCTTTATGGTATGAGAGTTTCGTGCTCAGCCAGTTACAGTTCTGATCTGTTAATTTTTCAGCAAGGTTTTACCTGGATGTGTGTTTTGGTTTCTTTAGCTCAGTGTGCGTATTTCAAGGTATTAACAGTGTGATATTGATTATTAGCCAGAGATATAGTTGCAATCATGACCGTTTGAGAATTGCCACTAAAGCCAACTTTAAGAATTCGAGTCAACTTACGGAAAAATATTAGTAAGTTAGTCAACCGATGCTAATGAATTATGTTAAGGCGTTAAGCTACTTATTAGTTATTACCATCCTACCCGTTGCGATAAGGGACGTATGCTAGACCCTTTTTATGTTGTTTTCCTAAAGCATTTATACAGTTTGCCAACACAAGAAGTGATCAGTTTATATTGGCAGTTAATATCGGTGATATACATCAGTACCGATATTATCAGCAATATTGAGCGTATAACCGATATATCACTGATATAACTGATATATTATTAGTGTTAAATTCTTGTATATATATAAATTCAGCACTAGATTTAAACTACCAATATCTTTCCGAGATAACTTATATCCGATATTTTACCGAATTAACTGCATAGACGACTTCATAAGTTCAATCTGCATGTCAAAATTTAAATACACTAAAACAAAAACAGCGTACCGATAAGTGTTAAATGACACACAAATATAGATATATATATATATATATATATACATATATATATATATAACATATATATATATATATATATATGACAAGGATCCGTTAGGAACCACTCTTTATTGCGAGAACCGCGAGAACCAGTGTGAACACAAACAGTAATACCTAAAAAAATCCAAAAAAATACCAAAATTTTTTTTTGTTTTTTTTTAATATTTTTTAAAACAAATCGCTATATTTACTCAACAATAAAAGAAATTTTCAAAAAAAAAAATGAGTATAAACTATCCAAGCACATGTGCATTTTCATCATTTCTTTGACAAATTCCATAATACATTACAAACATTAGACAATTGTACTTTCATTTACACTAACATGTGTAACACGTTACTTTTTACGTTACCAATATTAGCAATGCACATGTGTATCTATATATATCAACATAAAATAAGGTGTTTTGGTACACTAATTTGAATACATTTTCTCTTTCATCTATCATACCATCCATAATACACTACCATGCACATGTGCATTTTCATCATTTCTTTGACAAATTCCGTAATACATTACAAACATTAGACAATTGTACTTTCATTTACACTACCATGTGTAATACACTACTTTTTACGTTACCAATATAAGAAATGCACATGTGCATCTATATGTATCAACATGAAATAAGGTGTTTTGGTACACTACTTTGAATACACTTTCTCTTTCATCTATCATACATCCATAATACATTCCATTACCTCCTACCATCCATAATACAATACCATTACCTCCTACCATTTATAATACAATACAATACCAATATTTTCACTTTATTACACGTATATCAACACCGTTTGTACCATCCAATCAACATATTACATCATAAAGTGACAACTATAATGAACCCATCAACCACTAGATATAACTAACCAAAAAACATATATATGAGCCTACTTCATCATTCAAAATCACAAACTTTTTGTACCAAAACACGGTATATAATTGTTATACATAATGATGCACATGTGCATTTAATGTAAAATTGAGTGTATTATGGATGGTATTGTAAATTAAAGTGCAATTGTCTACTAGTGATAACGTATTACTGAATTTGTCGAATGTATGATACATATGCACATGTGCATGGATAACTGTTACTCGAAAAAATAAAAAAGTTTTTTTTTGTAACGAAATATAACGATTTTTATTAAAAAATATTAAAAAAAATTTGAGTGTTTTTTTTATTTTTTTAGATTTTATTTTGCAATAAAGGTGGTTCTCGCGGTTCTCACAACAAAGGTGGTTCTCGCATGAACCTTACCCTATATATATATATATATATATATATATCGGAGAGAATGATTTGAAGTGTGAGAACAGTGAGAACGGATCCTGGCCCAACACGTGGCAGGGGGCGCTAAATGATATACGGGGGCACGATTGTCAGTATCCACCACCGCTTAAATAGATGGCGTTTAATATAATATTAGGTGTTTTCAATTTTTTTAGATCTTAGACTTTTTTGTAGTTTTGGCGTTCGTGACAACTTGGCGTTCTACAATCTACAGAAAAAATTTAGATAACAAACTAAAGAAAAAAATTAATTAAAAATCCGGATCCAATATCTCTTCCAAATCTCACTGTCATAAAAAATTAGATAACAAACTACAGAAAACGCCTAATATTATATAAAACGTCATCTATTTAAGCGGTGGTAGATACTGACAATCGTCACTCGCGTTTTGGCTTCGCGTGATTTTCTTTATTCGTTTTTTGAAGTGGCTTTTTGTAGTTGTTTGGAGACTTAGTTCGACGTCGTGTGGGTGGGTGCTATTTGCTCCCAAACTTCTTTATCATCATGGAATCAAAACCGCATTTGCATTGGTGTCGGTCTCCTTCTCCTCATGCCAATGTTCATCAAGAAAAAAGCACACAAAATGACAATATCGGTGTTATCAGTCTTTTTTTCTTGAAGATCTGTCCATCTCGTTCAGTAAAAGCTTATTGAGTCATCCTCCTCACTTAAGAATCCATTCACCAAAACTTCATTGAAAACAATACTGAATATCCAAGAGAAGTTGTTTAGTGGCGTTTTTTTGTTATGTAAAGATGATAAAATACACTAAATAAAATTCTAAAAAAAACTACATAAGAAAAATATCCTTTTTTGGCGTTTTATTTAGTTGTTGTTTTATTTTTTAATGGCGTTTTTATATATTTTTTAATGTGTATTTTTTTGTCGAATGTTACAGGTAATTATGGCGTTTAGAAAATATTAAAAAATTGATTTGTGCGTCATTGTATGGTTTTTTAATATAATAAACAGTAGTAATCAAGTATGCGTCGCTTCAAGTTACTATTTTTCAGACTACTAAGGCTGTAAAACTTCTCATATTCTTAAATTTTTTATTTTTTAGTTTATAGGTAAAGATGCAAAGTAAAACTTTAGCATGGAACCCCTATTTGTTTGGTGTTACGTTTTTTTGGCGTTTTTGGTATTAACAGAGAAGTTTTTATTAGATAACAAATCACAAAAATGACACCAAAAAAAATAGGAATATTGGATTTTTAATAATCCGAAGTATTACAAGTTGGGATCATTGGAGGCTAAACTTTTTACAAGTTTGGATCATTGGAGGGAATTTTTAAAGTTGGAAATTTTTCATCGGCTAACAGGTGAAACTTAGGATTATTAGAATACAATAACCTAAAAAAATTAAAAATGCTAATCTAATCTTCACTGCTATCAAATATCTTCTTCAGGAACTTTTTTTGTCCTTTGAACCTTCGTATCCTTTGTATTCCTTTACGTTTCAACTTTGTCCTACACAGTTGAAACGCCAACCTCTAGACGAAGTCGATCAGTATCTGACGTTTTGGGGTTTTGTGTTTGATATGTTGTTGTTTTGTTGGGGGTGGTTCTTTTGGATGTTGGAAAGATAGATCGATGCCGCATATTGTCAATCCTATTAATGGGGGGTGTGATTGTGTGTGGGCTTTTCTCACTTGATGTCCAAAATAGCGTCTATACATGCAATCATCTTCATGCTCATTCCACTCTACACCATTTTAATAATGGAGTCCAAAATAGCATTTACACTGGCATAGGTCTCTTCTTCTCATCCAAACCGTGCTCGTGTACAAGGCTACAAAGTGACATATCATCATCACTAGAGCCGTTTTTCGAGGATTTGTCCATCTCATTCAGCAAAACTTTATGGGTTTGACAAAAAAATGACGTTTTAGGTGGATGTTTTGTAATAGAGCATGGCGTTTTTGAGTGAATAGTTTGACAAGAGAACATGGCGTGTAAAGTGAATAGTTTGCTGAAATATAATGTTTTTTTTTTGTGTTTTGGGTGTGACTAAATGGATACTGAGATGTTTGTTTATATAATAGGCTTTTGGCGCGTAATTTAGGCGGGATTTTTATTTTTAATAAATGGTAGTAATAAAATATACGTTTACTTTTCAGTTTACTGTGGTGTTTCAGCTTTTTTTATCTGTTGATGGTGTTCCCTCAGAGTTTCTTTTTTTTTTAATTTGTCATTTTGGTTAAAGATGACGTTTTCATATGATCATGTTTTCTTTTTGATGTGACAATTGAAGTCATCGTAACGTCGTTTATATAATTATGTTTTTGGCGCGTAGGAGGCATTTTTTTGTAATTAATGTTAATAATTTAATTCCAGTTACTTTTATTCAACGCGTTTTATCATTAAGGTTGTCGTTGCGTGTCGCCGGAATGGCGTTTTATGATTAATGTGGCGTTTTGTTTTAACGCAGTAGAAAGACCCTTTACCCTTAATGGGGCACGTTCAGGTAATAAAGTTTATGTTATTTACGAAAACGTCACCGTGCCAATCCAAGTCATTGATTGTTTTGATCCAACGGCTGATAGCCGTTCTCACCATTTTCACACTTTAAACCGTTTTCTCTTATATATATATATATATAATATATATTATATATATAGGTAAGGATAGTGTAAAAAGGGCCTAAAGTGTGAGAAGTGTAAGAAGTGTATAAACCATTAGATCTTTGATCTAATGAGATCAATAGGGACCAAATTGTAAATTGTGTTTTAATTATTTGGGCTGATTTGTAAATTGTAGGGGTAATGGTGTCTTTTTTATGTTTCAAATAAGGTAACCTCTTCTAAATTCCAACGATCCTTCTCCTAAATTCCAGAGATCCGTGTTCATCTTTATTCTACGAATCTGAAAACATGTAACTGCTACCACAAAATATAACGCTATAACACTATATATCCATCATAGACCTACTACTAGAAAATATATAACACTATCATCTATCATAAACCTCTTACAGAATACATAACAGTATAACATTATATAACACTATACATTCATCATAGACCTGTTACAGAAAATATAACACTGTAACACTATGTAACACTGTATAAAAACCTTCATTCTGCTTCTTCGGAAATTATAATTAATGAACAATAACTCACATAATCTTAATGGGTTTTAAAAAATATACAAATTCGTATTCCTATAGTAAAGGGTGGCGGTTATGGAAGGTTATCAATTAATTGAATCAATGAGAAAATTACTTGTTTATCCTTTTAAATTAATTTAGATTGAGGATACATGTAATCTCCACAATACTTCTCACACTTTAGGTCCTTTTTTTACAGAATCATCTACCTACCTACCTATATTATATATATATATGTACGGTTAGGGTAAAATGAAAACCTATACGAGTTATGAGAACTCGGCGTTACAAAAGGTTTTTCAAAAAAAATTTTACAAAAAACCCTAAAAAAATCAACTTTTCCAAAAAATAAAAAAAGATAAAAAGAACTTGTTTTTTCTCATTTACGGCAGCTGTAAATGCTATAAATATAAAAAGTGATGTCATGCTTATGTCATCACCATTTTACACCTACCGTAAGGGGCCGAAAGACACCAATTCGAACAAAAAATTAATTTTTTTACAGCAGTGTTTTCTAACATTAAATCTAGGGGTGTGAAAAAATGGGGCAAAACTCGCACGGAATGGTCAAGTTCTCTCTTCTCACAACTCGGAAGGGTTTTCCCTTGATCTTGATCCTATATATATATATATATTTATATATATATATAGGGTAAAGTTCATGCGAGAACCACCTTTATTATGAGAACCGCGAGAACCTAAAAAACCTTAAAAAAGCTAAAAACCATAAAAAAATTAACATTTTTTATAAAAAATCGCTACTTTTCGTCACCAAAAGTAGCGTTTTTTATAAAAATGTTAAAAAAATTTGGATGGTTTTTAGATTTTTTAGGTATTTTTGGTTGTATTCACATTGGTTATCGCGGTTCTCGTAATAAAGGGTGGTTCCAGGGGCGGAACTAAGGGGGGTCAGGAGGGTCCATTGATCCTCCGGCGACTCTCCGACAACCCTCCAGCAACCGATGTTTCATGTTCTATTCGTTAACAACTGCCTCTTACATAGTTGTTTTCTTTAGTATTGACCCTCTTTGATACATATATAGTTGTTTGAGTGAAGAAAACAAGAACAAACAAGGTCTCCAGTGTCGTCGGCAACTTTAAGTTGCAGAGAACGTAGAAGAAGAAAAGAAGCCATGGTAATGGTGTGTATATCATTTAAGTAGAAAAGTACATATAGTTAATATTAAGATATTATTTTTTTTTTATAAAAGGCTGCAACTCTCAGTAGTTGGTCTGATAAAATTTAAATGTTTATTTTTGTTGTTTTTTTTAATTATTATTACATGCAATGAGCAATTTGATTAAGTACGAAACAAGTTCATATTATTATTAACTCTATATATGTTGTTTCATTTTTTATTAATTCTAACAGTAACATAAAGTTTGTTGAAAATCACTTTTTTTCAGAAGTTTACGTAGTCTACTCTTTATTCTAAAAAATGGTACTTTTTATAACTATATATTTATAACTAGTTTTTGACGAGAAAAAAAGTTATGTTAATAATTATAACTTATAGTCGTTTTCAAGTTGTTTAAACATAATAATAGTGAACTTAAAGACTCGACCCCCAGTATAAAATTATTGGTTCTGCCACTAGGTGATTCCTAACGGATCCTTCTCCTATATATAATATTATATATATATTATACGTACATCCTTAATTGACAACCATTAAAAAAGTGATCAATTCAAGACATTACATCTTATCATTTTATTTTTCTTAAACCCTATTTTTCCATCGCCGGACAACAGCCTTGGAGCACCACTTATACATTCCTCCATTGAAGTGACGGTCTACCATATCCTAACATCGATCGATGTCCCTTCGATTAGTCAATTGTTTATTTATTATCAAGATAATGATGGTGGTGATAAATCAATCAAAATATATGATTTCCTTCATAAAAGATATCATGTTAGCCAACGAAGTTGTATTTGTGTTCGTGGCATGTTTTGATTAGCGTGTGGACTTGTGCTCTTGTTCGACTTGATGGATAATAATAATAATAATAATAATATAATAATAATAATAAATAAATAAGAGTAAATTACAGTTTTACCCCTAGAAATATAGCTCATTGACACCATTACTCCCTACCACGAAACTTTTGCTGTCTAACCTTCCAACGAATGCGAAACGCTGCAATCTTACCCTCTGTCTCATAAAACCGTTTGTTTGACTATTAATAATGTATGAAAAGTCGTTTTTGCCACTCATCTTCTCTACACATTTTTACTTTTTTGAAAACCAAATAAATTCCATATATGGATGAACTAATCAATAGAACTTACACCTAACTTCATCTCCAAAAATCTCTAATTTATTCACCACCATCTCCACCCTCTATACTTCCCTTTCCTAATTCACACCCATGGCAACTTCAAACAACCCCATCCAACAAAGACCACCACTCCCCTTGCGACTACTGCAACCACCACATCGCCGTCATCTTCTGCTGCGCAGACTCCGCCAAACTCTGCCTCTTCTGCGACCACCTCTTCCACTTCGCCAACACCCTCTCCGGCAAGCACCTCTGGTCCCAAATCTACCACGGTTGCCGGTCCGCCCCCGTCTCTGTTCGTTGCTCCACTAATAATCTTGTTCTATGCCTATTCTGCGACCACCTAGGGTTTCGAAAAACGGTGATGCAGCCGTGATTTGCTCAGGTCTCGCAAGAATATGGATGGGGTTGCACACTCCAAATTCAACGAATGTAGATAAGGTTTCAATCATCTCTTTCCCAATTTCAATTTCATACTCACTTGTGAGTCTCTTGATTGTTGATGGATGCTAGTAATGGTGGTGTACTGTGGAGATGGTGTACTTTGGTTTTTAGGGGTGGCAGAGATGGTGTAGGGTGGAAGGTGGTTTGTGTGGAAGATGAAAACCCTGGACAGCCGTTTGAAGATAAAGATGGTTGGATGAGGATGGTTTGAAGATTGATTTATTTGAAGATGAAGATGGATCTGGTTTAGTAAAGTTAGGGTGAATTTACATAAATACCATTTGACCGTTAGAACACTAACGTGGACTATAAACGGTTCCATGAACTAGGGGGTAAGATTGCAGCGTTTCGCATTCGATGGGGGTTAGACAAAAAAAATTTCGTGGTAGGGGGAAGGATGTCAATGGGCTATATCTCCAGGGGGTAAAACGGCAGTTTACTCTAATAATAATACTTAAAGTAAATTACAAACTTTGTCCTTTAAGTCTTTAACTGTATAGCGAATCCGAAGAAGTGTCATTTGTCTTTACTAATTACACTTAGTGTCCTTTATTTAGGAATTTTGCATAATATTTGTTCTTTCTATTAACTTAAGTTACCTTTAAGTGGTTATGAAATGACCAAATTGCCCTTAGTTATTGAGACTCATTCATGTTTTTATTTTAAAAAATACAAAAGTAATTAGTACCCACCCTCACCCTCACCCTCACTTGTCTTCTTCCTCATCCATCTTCCATCAACAAATCACCTCACCTCAAACTCAAACCGACAGATCTGAAGAAACCAAGCACCCTCACCTCACTCACACCCCAACATTGACATCACCTTCCGTCTCCCACCATCTCCACTCTATCAACAAATTGGTTTTGATTTCATTGTAGATTTCGTCCCAAATTGGTCAATACATTGTCAAATCTCATTGACAACAATAATCTGATCCTAAATATGTGTCGTCTTTGATTGTTGGGTTCATCTTGGTTCTATCCGGTCTGTACTCGTCACTTAATCATAGGGGTGAAGTAACGTTGGCCGTAGGACATGATTGTAAAGTTGCTAACAAGAACTAAACTTAGCCAACTAACATAGGGGTTTATAAGTTTTCACTATTTTTTATATTAATTTATTATTAAGCGTCAGTTTAATCATTTTACACTTAGTTAAGATAACAAAACAAGACAACGTTCAATTTAACAAAACAAGGTGTCCAAAATTTTCAAATAAAAGGAATGTGTAAATACAAGACAACGCTCAATTTACCAAATAACTAAAAAGACAAATTTTGTAATTTACCTTCATTTTGAAATGAAGATTTTCTTTTTAAATATAATCTTTTTCTTCAAACAAAGAAAGAATGCTCTTCCTGTTAATATTGTATACTTCTAAAATTTTAGTTTCTAATTGCCTTTGTGAAACTAATTGCTTTAACTAACCTACAATAGTTGCTTAACATGCGAAGCGTGCATGATAAGATTACGCATGTTATAATTTACAAACCTTAATTACGCATTAACACAAAAATCAAACATAGTTAAAAGAAACAAAATCACGCATGATAAGAAACCCAAGTTACGCGTGTTGTAACATAATCACGCACATTATACTACTTATGCTACTGCTCGCATACGTTTCACACGTGAAGGACTTTTGTATTTTAAGCTTTTTCTATTATTTAACTTATTACTAGTATTGTACAAAATAAAACAATATTATTAAAAATACTTATTTGGAAGATATTATTAAAGCAGAGTAAGATTTTTAGATTAAAAATCTATGATTGTTAAAAGTAAGTCAGCAATTGTTGAAATTTCCACCAACATACCCGATCACAGAAGCTAAAAACCTGTTACATACCAAACAAGAGAACTCAATCTAAATGACTAGTCTGGTGGATGAGAGAGCTCAGATGGTATAAACTCCACATTGGTTGCCTATACAGCCGATGTGGGACAAGTTCCATACCTTGCAACAAAACCTTAAACTTCGAATAGCATAAATAAATGGAAAGATTGGCATAAGTTGTGCCTTTGGTTCATAGAAAGAATCCAAAAAATAACATAAATAGTATAACAGATTAACAGACAAAGAGGATATTATCTGCCAATAATTTTGCCAAAAACAACACCTTACTTGCGGCCCAAGAAATCATAAGATCTTCAGGTCGTGTCGGCTCATGTAGACGCAAATCCCGTCGACTTACAAATGGGGCACCAGTTCTTGTGTTGCAGCCATTGTTTTATGCAACCATGGTGGAAATCATGCCCACACTCTAGTGTTCCAAGATCATCTCCATCCTTGTATTCCTCCTTATGAAAACAAAAAAAAACAATTAAAAAATAGGATAATAAAAGAAAAATTGTAGTTCAAATTTGGATGATCAGTTTTCTTTTCAGAGCATTCACAATGAAACCCTTAAAAACATGTGAGGGAGTTTAGTTATAAAGGAATGGTTGGTAGTGGTTGCGAGTAGATGAGAGAGAAAATATATGGGAAAGTTATTGTTCATCTGTAAATATATGGGAAAAAAAATCTGGAGAGAGAAAACTGTATAAATTTTTTAATATTTTAAAAATGGTTGTGAGGGAAGGAAGAGAGAAAAGGTAATAATAAAAGTATAGAAAATATTATTTAATTGAAAAGGAGAGAGAAAGTATTTGTTTTTAGTGGAAATATATAGATATATATGTATAAATATAGGGATTTCATTGTGAATGCTCACAATCAACTTAAGGCTGTTTATGGTCCAGTCGGATGCTTTCGTCAAAAACTATGGGTTCAGTGGCTAAGTAAAGTTTTAAAAATATGACGAACCAAACCGGTTGGATTGTAGGTCAGCCAACCCGGCCAGTGTTAGCGGTTTGACACCGTTTTAAAACTGAAAATGTATTAAAAAATCTTAGAATGTTAGAAGATCTTAAAAATATTATAGAAGGTACACGAATATATTTCATACAAATAGCCAAATTATAGGCCAAACATTATATCGCCAAATCAGATAGAACCTATACGGCTCAAACTAGCAGAACCAGCCAGCTCGCTAGCAGTTTGGCAGTTTTACAATTGGGGTTTAAACCATTGTATTCAAAATCGTTAGTTTGTATGGAAAACTGTTAAATGTTTAAAAAGAGTCAAAACCAGACGATATAAATCCAAACTAGCCGACTTGCTTTAGTTGGTCGTTTTCAACCGTGTTATGAACACCCTCAAATCAAATAGCAAAAAAAAGTAATCTACCCTTTTTTTCACTTTAAGAAAAAAATGAATTTCTGCTCGTTTTATCTACTAATTATTTAAAGGGATATTGGATTTAAATAACCCCAACTTTCACCCATTGGCCGATAACACTCCCAATTTTTCGATTTGTACACTAGCACTCCCAACTTTCAACTTATTGGCCGATAACACTCCCTAACTAACTGAACCCTAACAGTTAGTTTTTGCTGATGTGGCCCTTTTGCTGACGTGGCATATGACGTAGCGGCTGATGTGGAATTTTTTGATGACGTGGCAGATGATGTGGCAGCTGACATGGCATTTTGATGACGTGACAGCTGATGTGGCGGCTGACATGGCATTTTTGATGATGTGGCAGCTGACATCAGCTAACTGGGTTAGGGTTCAGTCAGTTAGGGAGTGTTATCGGCCAATAAGTTGAAAGATGGGAGTGCTGGTGTACAAATCGAAAGTTGGGAATTTTATCGGCCAAAGGGTGAAAGTTTGGGTTATTTAAATCCAATATCCCTTATTTAAAATAGAAGAATTAGTCAAACACTCAAACATTTGATTATCTAATTATTACAACTTCGAATCTGGATTACCTGACATACGGAGCAAGGTTCTACGTCGGACTGGCCCCTTTCAACCACATACGGTTTCTGCTTGAGATGCTTTGCAATTGTTTCTTCGTTCAATCCAGTGTTTACATTTCCTATGCGTTCTTCCAACGCAAGTAGCTCCTGCAAACCCGATTTAATGTTATTTTTGAAAATAAATTAAAGCAATATTCATTATTAATGTAACAAAATGAATTATAGGATTATACCTCGTATGACATATTGTCTATATCAAGTCGCATATCTCTATGCCTGTCGTGAATATCAGTGATCCCGTAAAAGACCGATTGATCTAAAATCATAACATCCTGCAACAAACAAAAAAATAAAAAAAAAACAAAACTTAATTCACAAAACAAACAAAAAAAGAATTATTTATTAAAGTAGCTAACCTCAAATCGCAAGGCTTCACCCCTGCGCATAAGATCCAGTACATTACGAATCTGCAGAAAAATAAAAATAAAAAATAAATAAAACAAAAAGGGAAACAAAATTATCATATAACATGGTACTTAAAGAGCAAACCTCAGACACAAGCCTGCCTCTTCCTTCACCGCCAGGTGTCACGGTTCGTGAAAGAGACGCACACCCTCAAGCTGTCTACCGAGCAATAAAGAAGACCTCGAGTACGCTTGATGATGATGATGATGACCTGGCAGAGTCCCAACATCTTGGGAGGAAGATGACGAACTATTCAAAGCTGGCGGGATTATCGGAAAAATATTACCATTCGGCCCTCCACCGTCCTCCGAACCAGCAACCGACAACAAAGATCGCCGAAGAAATGCTGATAGTCTTCTAGGATTATAATTTGGCGAGGGCCCAGAACTTGGTCTGGCTCGAGAACTACCGACATTTCCACCATCGTTTACATTCGCACTATCACCGGTTGAACTCCAATTGAGTTCGGTTTGGGCGGCGGTTCTTGTGCTACTTGGTGGTGGAAATACGGGATGATCAGAAATCGAATCGATTTCACTCCGATCACCGGAAATAACAAGATTCGGTGATCGGGTTGCTCTCGAGCTAGAACTCCGACTCCATCTAGAAGTCGATTGAAAATTTCGTCTTAACGCAGGAACCCGCAAAACGGGCTGGCCCTGATGACTTGATAAATTATCGGATGGCTGGTTAAGTCGCAAACCCGAAACATCGGACTCCCGAGAGTCAACCTGTTGACGGGCCACAAGCGGGTTTTCACCAATACTCAATCCAAGTCTCGGAATAGTCGGGTCTGGAAGTGGGTTTTCATCGATTGTGTGCCACGAGCTCGACCCACCGTTGGATCTTTGAAACATGCTTGAACTTTCGGCCCCTGAAGATGACTGACCCATTTCCGCTTTTCTTTTACGAGACAAGCGGTGATCATCTGTGTCAAACGGGTCAGAAAACGATGAACTAGATGCACCATGATCACCCAACGAAAGCACACTTGATGGTGGTTCCGGACAAGGTTTCATCAACGAAGGCCACCCACGGTCTGGTCTTGATTCTATATGACCCGGGTTCACCTCGTTCAGACCTGAACTTGAACTGGGTTCACCTACATCCCACATACTTACATTCTGACCTTCTTGATTTGTCGGGTTCAAAGAGATGTAATCGGGTAACCGGTTTGATGGAGAGTTAACCACATCACTCGATGTTGAACCATGTTCAAACGCTAATGTTTCAGGAAATGAACCGATAGCACCCCTCTGTCCTTGCATTGGAACCCTTAGAAACTGTAAATCGTTCGGATTTAATTTAACTATATTAGATTAATTTCGCATCCGTATGAAAAAAATGATGGCTGCATTCAACTCCGTCAAAAACATTTGAACCTATAAAATTTGCCCCAACTTTGAACTCAAAAAGAAACAAACTTGAATATGTAAAAATATCAAAATGTGACCTAACTAATAAACAACAAACCTTTTACAACCAAACACCACCCACCCACTAACCCTAGAGTCCAATTCACACTAAATTTTAGCACAAATCACAAGCAATGGATCTTGAGCTAATCAACCAATACATACACAAACATATATATATACATCAATCATCATTCAAACACAACATCACGGGACAAACAAATTGAGGAACTTTATCATAAACCTCCTACATATCAAACTGTTACAACAGTCAAAACACATAAATCAAACACACATAACAAAATAAACAAAAAGCATAAAACTTTTAGTCAAAACAGAGCATCTTGATTATATTACATGAGAAATGAACAAACTTTCTTCATAAAAATGCAAACCCAGATGAGAAATTACAGAAACAAGAAACATAAAACTGTAAATAAACATACCAGATTGTACAAGATGGATCTAAGATTAACAAAAATCAAAGATTCCAAAAGGGGTTTCCAAGAACACAAAGATTATGGTCAAGATCATGAAAAAAATCTCATCTTTACAACACCCTATATACAAACAATCAATCAATGAATTGGGTTTCTGATTCTTGAAGTAAATTGATGAGCTTTTTCAAAAGGGTTTTGAGGGGAGATGAAGGTTGAATGATAGGTGGAGAGAATCAAAGATGAAACTGTGTGTTTGTGGGTGTAAAATGACGAGAGATGTTGAATGAACCCACATTTAGAGAGAGAGAGAGAGAGAGAGAAAAATGTCGAAAGTTAAACCAAGTGGCGTTTGTATGTCCCAATGCACGCCGAGCCGATCAACATCTTTTGAAGTCGTGTCTCTCTTTCACGCCAAGCACACCCCCTTGATGTCTTTTCTCTTGTGCTTTTATGGGTAAAAAGATATTTGCCAACTATATTTGAATTGCAAACTTGACACCATTAAATAACTATTTGTTTATTGTTGGAGTTTCTTTTTAATTGATGTGTATCTAGACTTCTTTAAGTGAAAAAAAGGATGATAAGACTTAGAAGTTGTGTTTGTTGATGTAATAGTTTTGGTGAGTTGTTTGAGCGGTCTGTTTTTGCGATTGGCTATCTTTCTTCATGATTTGCACACACGATAACTGTAAAAATCAGTAAGCCTCAAGAGTGTGAGTATAATAAATATTGATATCCAATGTGGGTGTCTTATCCCAAATGGAGAGTACGTATAGCAATAGCAGATCTAAAAAATCCTTATAGGGGTAACGTTTCAAAGAAAAAGGGTAACCAAATCGAAATAACGTCAAATTTTTCTAAAATTTACACTATCGTCGGAGCGTCAAGGGGTAGCGGGGGCTACCCCTTATTGTATGGTAGGTCCGCCCCTGACGTATAGCATTGGTTAATATAGACTATTTCGTAATCAATGATCATACTGAACCAGGAGTGTGCATAACGTTGGATGCAATGCTTTTAGACATACTTGTTAGTCGTGTGTATTATGTAAAAATGAATGTTGTATAGTAGCAAATACTGGTATGCAATGTATGTGCCCTACCCCAATGGGGTTAATCTGGACTATGTCTATCATCACTAAGAACCACGAGTATGCATAACGTTGCATATTCAAATATGCTTGCTAGTCCTGAGTATTACCTATCATTCCATGTTATCATACATGGTTAGATCTGTTGGGTTGGTGTAGTCATATTTTGCGAGTGCATAACCTCTCAAATTTTATGTCGGAGTATTCAATGTTGATACTCATGATGTCTATTTCTAAAACCTCAATGTGTTCCAATCAGACCAACTATATGCAGATTCATACATTAACAAGTCCAAACATTTAATGATATGAACCTTAGATGGTTTGGACATCACCCTGTACTGGTCTAGACATGGGTAGGTATGGTTCAAGTTATTTTTTCTTTCATTTGCATGTATAAACATTAACTTGACGTACTTATGGAAAGGTTTATACGTAATATGTCTAGACATAGAGTTAACATTTCATGTCCCTTTTAGTCCAATAAGATGCACAAGTTACTGGACTCAAAATTTCAAGGTATTAATATGTCACACCCCAACTGATGGTGGAAATATCGGAGTGAGACGAAAACATGATTGCCCGAGACATCATAACTTGCTAATTGTGACAATAATTAAGTAATTCGAATTTCATTCATACTAAAGAAAAATACATTGTTTTGGAAAGGAAAGTACAACAAAATGCAAATATCATAACAACTTGAATCAAGACATGTGTTTCTAGTCCACCCTAAATATCATTCTTCAATCGTCATCAACTAGTTTCCTGCAACATGTATTAAAATAAAATCAACAAAAGTTGGCGAGTATACAAGTTTGAATACATATCATAATTGTGTCTAAAAGTTGTCATATCTAACATGGTAAATTGCAATACATTGTTTATTAACATACTAGCATGTGTTAACAATGCCACAATCCGTAAAATAGTTTACTTAGCAATACCACAAGAATACGGGTGATGCGTTAATACTATAGCGCTATAATTGTTAAGGTAGGCTTGCAAAGTTAATTAACATACAGAACACAAGAATGAATATAGCATGTAATAATAAGAATATAACAAGTATCATGTTTTCCCGGATAGAGTATTTATGTGAACAAGTTTAACCGTGGGTATGTGATTTGTAATATAGTGTACATGTTGCACCTAAAGTGTGTAAAAGGAAAATGGGATCGAGTATACTCACGGTTTGCATAGTAAATCCCGCATACGTGAGTTGATGCGTTTGAGTATTGAGAGAGACCACTAAGTTACCCTACAAGGATAAACGAGGCGTATGAGTTCGCCAGAGTTTGGAATCGGAATGCAAAATGCAAGATGATTAATGAGTAAGAAAATACATAAAAACTATCTTGATAAAACATCCAAATTTGGATACCAGGATTAGGTTTATTTCATAGGCACAAGTTCGCCTATTGGAAGTCCAAATATGAGGAGTTTAATCCAAGTTATTATAACCATAACCCTAGACATATGTCACACCCCAACCGATGGCGGAATCATCGGGGCGCGGCACTAGGCGAACCAGATTGCTCAAGAGAATCCATAACAACTATTTTAATGACAATAATCTTAACGTCCAATTTCCCATACAAACATAAAGTCATTTCACAGTCAATACGAATTTCAAATCTCTTAAACAAACATAGTCCGACAACCTAGATTTATTTAGTGAGTTTCTAGGAGTCCTATCCGTTTTGCAGCATAAGCTAAATCCATCAACCTGTCATATACGTTAAAATAAAAGTCAATACATAAAGTAAAGGTGAGTACACAGGTTTAATAGCATAATAATAGCGATAAAACGTTTACGCATAACCAACATGTGACACATAGATAAAGTGAATCTAAGTAAGCTAATAATAATGATACAAGCTAAGTAACACGACTGTGAGGTGGAGTATGCGCGATACTTGTTCACAACAGCGAACACGCACGTAAAGCTAGTATGCGAGCCTTAACAACCCCCGAACCAATCGGGTGCTGAGTCCAAACTATAGTACTATCGTTGCTAAGGGTGGTCTCCGAGTCCTCGTTTTTTACACATAGCAAACAAACATTTAGCGATTCACGTATAACATGCGAGAGCGGTTAGCGTTTAAAGAGTTTAGCGTTGTGCGTAGCGTGTTTTGATAACGTATGTAACACCCAAAAGTGCGTTGAAACGAAAAAGGGTTTCAAGTATACTCACAGTTCGTGCTTAGCAAGTAAAAACAATCTGCCGTGGATTGAAGGGAGCGCCTGGATCAGCTTGTAAGCGAGAACAGAAGTGTATCAGTCTTCTGAAGTGCTGAAACAGTAGAGAAAAAGTTCAGTTGTATAACAGTGTAGTTCGTACAAACTAGTGCTAATTCGTACGAACTAGTTCGTACGAATTAGCACTAGTTTGTACCAAGTGAGTAATTCGTACGAATTAGAGGGGTAATTCGTACGAATTAGCCATTTGGTGCGAACTAGGCTGTTTGGTGTTCAAAATCGGTTGTTTTCGCGTCGTTTGTCGGGGAAATAGAGTGTCCATCCTTCCAACCTTGAGCTACTGAGCAAACCAAAAGCTGGGAGGTCTTTTAGAGCAGTTTAGTCACTTTTACGAACTCGGATTGGTTCGTACGAACTAGGTCTAATTCGTAAGAAGCAGTCCAGTTCGCACAAAGTGACTGTTGCGTCTTCGTGCATCGGGAACTGAGTTTTCGCATGAAACATACGTGGTTTCGAATGCATTTCAGGCTGATTTCGACCCTGCTATGTCCCACTAAGTAGTGAACGAATCATGTGTCGGTTTAGTTCGTTTTTGTGTAAAAATCGAGTCTAAAACAGTTTAATCACTTAATGAGCTTGAAACATTAAGGTTTCTAACTTAGGAAGCCGAAGCTAACCCAAATACACCCGTTTAAGTGTAAATCCAAGGTAAAATCAGAAGTTTTTATGAAAAAGATGAAGATTTTCGTAAAAGAAGAAGTTTTTATGAAATCGGAGATAAACTCGTGTAAAATCGTTTTGGAGATCATTGTGATTTATTGAAAATAGATGTTCCTTACTTGAAAACAGAGAAAAAGGGGTCTGGAGCGTTTCTGGTACGAAGTGGCAGCAAGAGGAGTGTGTGTGGAGGAGCATGGTATTTATAGGAGATGGTGATGATGGGTGTTGGAGGGGTAATTCGTACGAATTAGGCCGTACGAATTAGCCAATGGCATGGGTTGGTGATTCGTACGAATTAGGGGAGTAATTCGTACGAATTAGCCATTTTGCCACGAATCGTTTCCAATTCGCTGCTGGCTGTTCGTTCAGTGATTTAGTTCGATTAGGCTAGTTAGGTTTTGTTCGTTAAGAATTTTTGTGAGACGTTAGGCGTTGCGTTACTCAGAATAATGCGATAAAGCGAGTTGTGTGAGCGCGAGCGTTTAAGCGAGAGTTTACCCATGTACCAAACATAAGCATAATTAACATACAACATTGCATAGACCATAAAATTAACTGGATTTGCTATTTGAGTGATAATCGAAGTTGCAGGCACGAGTGGTTACCTAACAAACAAACACACTCGGCATATAAAGTAGCATAAACTACTGTGATTCATGTCGTGTTAGCGTTGCGAGTATAAAAGCGTTTTAAGTATAGTGTTATGCGGTGTGAATACAATTGTATTTAATAAAACATATATTCCATTGTTTATCGAATCTCCGATTACAAAGATGGTTACAGGAAAGGAAATAACAGTAGTACGGAAACAATCCGAAAAGTCGGGTTGTCACAACATCTATCCATGAATTGGTTAGCATTTAGGGTTCGGTTGTTGGAAGTGTTTTATATATACATACATACATATATATACATATATATATATATATATATAGGGAGAGGATCATGAGAAAACTACTTAAATGTGAGAAAACTAGAAAACTAACTAAAAAAGCTAAAAAAAGCATAAAAAACATACAAATTTTTTTAAATTTTTTATAAAAAATCGTTGCGTTTTATGTATAAAAAAATTATTTTTTTTCAAAAAAAAAAAACTTGTACTGCACATGTGCACTATATGTGTACCACGCATGTGCATTATATGTATATGCTGCACATGTGCAGTATATGTATATGTTGCACATGTGCATTATATGTTTTTTTATTTTTATTTTTTAATTTTTTTATATAATATATATCGATTTTTTATAATAAAAAATCAAAAAAATTGATATGTTTTTTTGGCTTTTTTTGTTAGTTTTTTGGTTTTCTCTATGATCTGTCCCCTATATATTTAATATATATATATATATATATATATATATACATATAGTGAAGAGTTCGAATGAAAAGAAATTACAAATTAAAATAAAAAGAATAAAGGATACAAATGTAATTTGAACAATTCATTTAATGAGTCTATTATTTATTTTTCCTATTAAATTAATGAACTCTAATCATTTAATGAGTTTGTTATTTATCTTTTCTATTCATAAATTATTTAATAAGTCTTATCTTATAAAATAGTTGTGCACCTTACACAATAAAATCAATCCTACACATGATCTTACATATTCAACGTTTCGTACACCATTAAAACAATATGTTGGTGTAGGATACAAAACGTGTAGGACTCAAACATTTTAAAATAATTTTTTGACTTATAATAAAATATGTATAGGACACAACGTTTTTAAATAATTTGTCACTTCTAATAATATTGGTGTATGAGCCAACACATTAATGGTGGTGAAGGAGAAAATTATGGTCGCATTAATGAGACTTGAGTAACTCTTTAAAATATTTATTAATATTCTAAATCAAATTGTCTATACTACCCTTAGTAATTAAAATATTAATTAAGAAAAGATAAAAATGATCTCTTGATTCACAACCATTGATCAAAAAATTTAGGGTCTAGATTAATATATTTGTCTTCTTTTAAGAAGATTCTTCTCAAATGAACCTTCCCCTATATATACAGAGAGAAACGGGATCCGGAGAGAACGATTTGAAGTTTGAGAATGGTGAGAACGGATCATGGCCTAACATGTGGCATGGGCGCGCTAAATGGGATGCGGGGTACGATGGTCATCATTCAACCCGCTTAAAAGATGGCGTTATCATTATTTCCATGGCGTTTTAGTGTTATTTGTTTTCAAAGCAATTTTTTATGAAAAATGTATGGCGTTTTATTGTCTATTTGTCCTCATTTCTTCAACCCGCCAAATATATATGGCGTTATCCTTTGTTTAATTATATATAAGTTGTTAATGGCATTCTAGATCTTTTTATTTTGCAAATCTGATTAGTTTGTTAATTGTAGAAACAATTTTTCTATGGCGTTTTACGCCTTTTTTTGCAAATATGATTTAGTTTGTTAATTGTCAAAACATGTTATCTATTCATTATTATGACGTTATTTTTTGCATATTTTGATTAGTAACCGTAAAAATCAGTTCTTTCTATTTTATAACAATTCAAGTTATGGCCTTTTAATAAGAAATAAAGAAATTCATGGCGTTTTGATATGTAGTAGTCTAAAACAAAACACATTAGCCTACATTAGTCATCATGAAAATTACAAAAAGAAAGAAATCCATGGTGTTTAACTTAATCTATATAATGTGCCATTCTTTGTTCTATTCTTCTGAATCCCTTTTCATACAATTCCTTAAATTTTGTTGGCCCTTTTACTTCAAGAACTTTTTTAAAGATTGGATCACCTTTTTTCTGTATTCATTTTTGTAATGCAACAGTAGTTTTGCAATGTATTTAATCCTGAGATCATTTAGTTGTCTTGTTGTAGGGCATTTGGTGCAGTTTCATTTGCCAGACCACATTGCCAACAAGTCATCTCCCCCATATACGTTTCCATATGCCTCATTGCAAAAAACCAATAGTCGATCACATTTTTCTTTGTCCTCCAATCCATTTTTTGCCTGATAATAGGCGTGTTCTTCATGATATGGTCCTTCGGGTGTTTTTGAATACGCAAGTAGTTTGCAAAAGCATCTTGCTGCAATTTCACATTTTTTGTATATATTATTATGGATTTTTTTGTCAACATAGTTTTTATATAAAAAGTTTTGAGATACTTACCAACTTTTCCACCCATCCTACATACTTGTCCTCGATGCTGAGGTCATCCTCTCTAGCGTTGTTATCCAATACATCAACTCTGCTGTGTTTTATATTGAAGCAGACAACACAGAAATGTTTTTCGTATAAAATTGGCACAAAGACCAGCTCATATTGTTGTATTTTTTTATCTTTCTGGTCTTCTTTGAAACAGGCGTGTTGCAAAACCATTTCCATGTTGCTGTTGAATTCTCTGTATAGATAACAATCTGTTTTTTATACGCGGGCGTATTCTGCAAGTTTGATGAATGGCATTTTTAACAACTAAAGAAAGTAATATTATAATTGCATCAATGAAATATAGTTGAAAAAGTTACCAGCATTATTTGTGTGCAAAATAATCTTGAGAGTGATTCAGGAGCCTTGTATCTTTCTTCGTAGTTCAGGATATGCCCCCAACTTATAACTATGCATATGTGTGCATACAATCCTGGTCTCATGATCTCAGCCATCACCCTATGGAATTCTGACACACCATCGATCTTGAACACTATACTACTGCAAAAGAAATAAAAACAGGACATGGCGTTTTAGTTATTCTTACTTATGTCCACACAATAAATGGCGTTTTACTATAAAGGAATGTACATACTCATAATTTCCGCATCCAGTGAATATGTACTTGGAAATGTAGGTTTCTTGGTTCTCTTTTGGTGCATTAATAACCACTTGCCTTCTGGCATAAGGCGACAAACATGCTCTACTCTTCTTTTGTTCTCTCTTCTTCTTTTCTTCCACTGTCTTATTAACAACATCGTCATCATCATTATCATCATCATCATCATCTTCATCATCCACTTCATCACAAGGCATTTTTTCTAGGTTTAGAATGGTGTTACCTTGTATCAGCTTTGTGATGTTTGGCGTTTTGTCCCCATCACCCTTCTCATGCATATCTGAACTTTTTGGCATTTTTGAGATGTGACATTACAATGGCTTCTTTATCCAGGGTTTTTTGGAGTGTCGCCTCGTCTTCGAAACTTTGCATGAGGTTTTTCCTACCTTCAGATGGTGGAGGCTGACATCTTGTTTCATCAAACAATGTACCATGCTGGTCAACACTTTTGCTCATTATCTCCCCTTCAGTTTTTCTAGTTGTGAAATGAAGCCAGCACGGAACGTGTCTCTGTCAGGGGTATGTTTGGAGTTATGTCTTTGACTGGCCCAGTTGGTTTTTTGAGTTCAGAGATGACCCTTTTAGTGTGTTGTGTTTCCGTTGTGGGGATATTTGGTGTTTCATCAAATATTGGCATACTTGGCGTTTCTTCAGCAGGCTTCAGGTGGTCTTTTATAGCTTTGAGCATTTCATTTACCATCCTTGAACAATCTAAATCTTCTTTTACTTCAATCATTTAGTTTAGGTCTTCCCTCGGCAGTTCTAAAACCTCAGCAATATTCCTTTTAGTTATTTTCCCCCTTATATCTGAGAATATGATATTCACGTGTTTTGAAATCATAGTCCCACCTTTCAATATCATTATCATTAATATCTTCTTCATCAGTACTTTCGTTACCATCAGCCACTTCATTGGCGTTTTCACCAGCCACATTCTTGTTGCCTTGACCTTCTTCCCTCTCAGCTTCTTCCCTCTCACTAGCCAATTCATTGGCGTTTTCATCTTCTTCCCTATCATCCAACACTTCATTGGCTTCCTCTGCTTCTTCCCTCTCATTAGCCAATTCATTGGCGTCTTCACTTTCTTCTCTCCCCTCAGGCAACTTATTGGCGTTTTCACCACCAATTGCTATCACTCCCTTATGCTAACCATCAGTTACCTTTTGGCATTTTCACCACCTTCACCATCCACTCCAACCTCATCTTCATTTTCACCTTCTCTTCTTTGACTTTCAACATCCACTCCAACCTCCTCTACCTCTTCCTCTTCTCTTTGCACTTCGCTTTCACCACCTTCAACTCCCAACCCAATCTCAAATTCATTTTCTTCTTCTGCTCTCTCATCTGGCACTTCATTGGCGATTTTCAACAACAAATGTTGACATGTTCTTTACCAATGTCAGACATTGTGAGTATTTTATGTGTACTAAGAGGTTGTTTGGATTTTCAATTGTAACAACTCTCCAAAACACCCCAAACCGAGCCGAAACGACAAACCGGACACGCGAATCGAGACTCAGCACGCAAAACAAAGAAAATGGATCTGGGCATCCCAGGCGCCATGCGCCAGGAACCCCTGATCCTGGCGTGACGCGCGGGAGAGGTCAGACACGCATATGTTCGTTTTTTCCATGTGGCAAGCCTATACCCGTTACGAGGCTGACCTTGCCCTAGCTAGGCACCTCAGGCGCCACGCGAGAGCAGACTTAGATTCCCGCGCGACACGCGGGAGAGGTCAAATTGGCCTATATAAGGCCAGGCCTGGGATCGTTTTTGTTGCTCAGTTTCGATCGGAAAATCAAACGTATACTCCCTCTATTCTCTGTTTCTGTCAATACCCCCTCCCCCTCAACTCCTAAACCTGCGGAGCGCTGCCCGCTGTAAGTATCTTAACCCCCGATCACTAATTCGTTACCCTACCCGAGCTAGAACCCGCCAACGCATGTCAAGGCTCTGCCTGACTGAGTACGTTGTGGTTCTATCTTGTGCTGTATGGTTATCCTACCCGATTGATTTAGGACCCACCGACGCATGTCAAGGCCCTGCCTAACTACGCACGCCAGGGTTCTGTCTCGTTTGTATGGCTAGAAGTGACCTGGGTTAATTTACTAACGCATGTGCATTGTATCTTTTAAATAGAAATTCCAAGAAGTAATCAAGAATTTTCACTAGGAACTCCGTAGGAATACCTAAGTTTTCAAAGTGAGTACATTATCTTTTTGTAAACCTTTTTGTGAGTCAAAATATTTTAATTATGCTTAACAGTGATTGAGTATATGTATTCTACAATTACTGCCGATATGTTGGGGTTTTGTATACGAAATTTGAATCCGTTATCGTTGGACAAATGGATTTTTGCCAATGGGTAACATGACCCACAAGTCAGGAGTGACAGTACTGATTGGGTAATGTTGTAGATATAAACATTGTAAATGCGGATGCTCTCAATAACTGTAAAGCTATAAAACTTGTTTTGATTATACTGGGATGTATTCACCAGTATTTCTTGCTGATAAAATCTTTTTTAAAACGTGTTTCAGGTAACTTAATGTGAAGCTAATAGAAGCCAGTTGGAGAGCATTGAAGGCTTAGAAAAGTGGCTATAAAAGTTACCTAAAATAAAAGGAGTTTATGTTTTCCATAAGTCAGTGTTTATCCCTACAAATGTATTGTAATTGAAACTTAGGTTTTATCCCATTTTGTGTAATATAAAAGTTTGGTGTGTTGAAACTCTGATAAATCATTTCCCAACTATGATCCTGATGTTGTAATTCTGGTGCCAAATTAATAAACATCGGTACCACCAGCTCTGTGTCTCGCGGCTCCCGCTCCCGGGGTAGGGGTCGGGGTCGGGGGTTGTGACATCAATCTTTGCCTGATTTAACAATGTTGTCATTTTATTGTAACAGGTTTCTAATTCTTTGTATGCCCCATCCATCTTCTCAGCCATTGCCTGATAAACAAAAAAAGAAAAGGAATTATTATGTATGGCATTTTGTGTTTATTGTTATAGTTATCATTCAACAACATACCTCCTCAGCTTCATTGTTTTGTTGTTTCTCACCAGCACTATGGTCTTCATACTGTGTTAATGCTCTTATTAGAGCATGGTTCCCTGATGCAGAAACTTCAAACATCCTTCTCTGGCTTTCTAAATCTTCAGCCACAACCTTTTGAATGAAAGCCTCTTCTCTATCACCATCTATGATCATGGCATTTTCAACCTTAGGGTCGGCTTCAGCATCATCATAATTATCATCATGACCCAAACCATCATCATCATCCACCTCATCATGATCATCAACATCATCATCATTCACCTCATCATGATCATCACCATCATCATTATCCACCTCATCATCAACATTATCAGCATGATCATTATCATCATCATGTTCCTCATCAACATGCTGTATTTTTTTTGCTTTCCTTTTGCTGACTTGTTCATGAACAACAGGTTGTAACTCTGTTTTCTTAGTCATTTTAACAGTTTTCTTCTTAATTTCTTTGCCATCTTGCCGTTTTGGCTCTCCACCATCTTTCCTTTTAACTAGTATACTCTCAAACATATCAAGTGTGCTTGTTGTAACCCACTCAATTGGGTATCCTTTTTCTCGTGGCAGCTTTTTTCTATTGCAAGCATCATTCATCAAGGCAAGCTGTAACACAATTAAATTTGAATTCATAAATTTTGTTATTCTTTTGTTAAAAAAACTTTATATTTGAAATTGTTTTTTTTCTTACCGCTAGTACAATCAAGGGTCCTGTGAAATGCTTTTTTGGAGACCATGTGGTTTTGGCGTGTTGCAAGCATTGGATGAGATAACCACACCAGTTTAGTTGGTTTATTTGAACATCTGGTGTAGCGTGGTGCAAGAACAGTTGGTTGACGACCGCATTATCACTTGAACGCCCAATTATAGTGAAGAATGCCACAAGGAAATTTAGGCGAAGCTGCTAACGAAGCTGCGAATCTGAGGCAAGATGCTATCAAAGTAGATCTTCACACTTGGTCTGTCAATCCAACCAGTTTCTTTGAATTGTGATCTCCACTCATCCACTACTTTGTCTTTATTTGTTGATTTTTCCCCCTTCACGGCCACGTTTCCATTCGGTATACTCATTAAAGAGTTTACCAATTCGTCATTGATGTGTATTGTATGGTTGCCAACATTTAGATTGTTTGTTCTTTGATTATAATTTTCAACCAACCAGTACCCAAGCATTGTGGGTATGCTGTCTATTTTGATCTTCAGCGCAGCACCAAATCCCATCTCGTTTATAGCCTACCTTTGGTGTTTATTGAGATTTATAAACCAACCAGTCAAGTTTGTATGTCTTACTCTTAACAAAAATCTAGCCCAGTGAATTGAAAAAATGGTTCATCAATCTCAACATTCTCACTTAAGGCTTTCCTCTTATTGGCGTTTTGGGTTTTGCATGTCTGCCTATTTATTGTTATCCTTAAACCCTCTTTGCCTGTGAATCAAGTTTAATTTAACGGTGTTTTAGTACCAGTAAAAAGAGTTATAGAACCAGTACAATATAGATGACAACGGGCATTTCATGGCGTTTTAATAATACAAATGATGCAAGTAATTTGGCGTTCTCATGCAGCCAAAACATATCATAACGATTCATTTATTTTGATGTTCAGAAACAAACTATCAAAGTTTAATTTAACGGCGTTTTAGTACCAGTAAAAAGAGTTATAGAACCGATACAATATAGACAACAACGGGCATTTCATGGGGTTTTAATAATACAAATGATGCAAGTAATTTGGCGTTCTCATACAGCCAAAACATATCATAACGATTCATTTATTTTGGTGTCCAGAAACAAACTATCAAAGTATATTACATGATATATGAAATTTTACAGTTAAATACTATAAAAAATAACCATCAGTACCATGTTTGCCTGTTTTATTCTGCTAGATGGTTTTTTGGCGTTTTGGAGCAGGCGACTCCCCGGATTCCTCATTCATGGAAACTGCAATTAATGATCAATGTAAAACGCCTAAAACATCATTAAACTAGTATAATGTTAATCGAAGTTAACTTACTGTGTTTGTTGCTTCTGGATCTTGTTTGACGGCTCGACGCCATAATCTTCTAGGGTTCGCGTTTTCTAGGGTTTTCGGTTTTCGATGGAATTGTGGGAGGTTTCCCTGGCAGTTATATGTTTTGGTCCCGTGTTTTATGGGTTTTGTAGGTTCACATTTACCTTTTTGCCCTTAATGAAGCGCGCCCACGTTCTAAAGTTCATGTTATTTACGAAAACACCATTGTGCCAATCTAATCCATTGATTGGTTTGATCTAACGACTGATGGCCGTTCTCACCGTTTTCACACTTTAAACGGTTTTCTCTAAATCCTGCCCCTTATATAATATATATATATATATATATATATTTAATATATATATATTTATAATATATTTATATATATATATATATGCACGCACACATATATTTGTCCCATAGTCAAGTATTATCAAGTATGTCAAGCAAGGAGGTAGGATAATGTTCATCCATTAAACCTCATTATATGACACCAGAGCACAAAATCATCAACTTAGTTGATGATTTCGGTTGGTCATGAATAAAATAAAGAATGTACAAGTATCTATTCATCTAAATCGTCGAGAAACCAAGTGAAACTCAAACTAGACTAGTGCATTCCAATCATGGCAAATGTTTTGAGACTTCGTGTAGTTTGGACACTTTATTGCTAGAAAGTTTACTTGATGACTTAGGGTAAAGAAAACGGATTAACTAACTATGTGAGGTGGTGGAATCATAGTTGGAAAGCCAAGGTTCCATTGTTCACACCTAACCAAAACACAAGTCTTTCGACATTGAAGGTTGAAAGCTTGGATGGTTCCATCACTTGTAGGTTGTTTGAAACCTTTAGGGCAACAACTAAGTGAGGTTTTGAACCTCCAATCTTCTAGAAATTCACCATAACACAAGCTCCACGACATGATTTTAGTTGGGACCAAGTATGGTGCAAGAATTCCATAATATAAGCATGAACAAAGACACGTTTATAAAAGTTTTATAAAACAGAAAATAAACTCCAGTTTGGAGCCTCATATGAGTGATGTACCAAGCTTGGTTTATCATGGTAAACCTTGGGTAACATCCTCAAAGGTTGTCCAAAGATATTGGAGTAAGAAAAAGTGAACACAGATGAAGAGAAGTGATTTTATTCTCAAAAGTATTCTGCCCAAATTTGGGATTTCTTGAGAGAATTAGAGGGATTTGAGAGTGTTGTTGAGAGAGGGAAAGTTTTTATGAGTTGGGGATGAGGCCTATATATAGTGGGGTGATTAGGTTTGAGTTATTATGGAGTTAGGTGGGGGTTAAGTGGTTGAAAAGTGAGTTTAATGGCTAAAATCGCGAGTTGGTCATGATTCTGCCACGCTGAAGCCTCTTGCAGGCCGTAATACATATTGTCTTGTGGTCCGTAAGACATGTTAGAAGAATTTTGTTTTATTTTAAACCCTAATTGTTGGTGATTTGGTTATATTATACAATAAACTTACATGTTAAGTTTTTTTTGGGACATTTTAGGGTATGAATTGTCATGTGATGAGCATGATGTATGTATGGTGTGTATAAATAATATTTCGAGCGTAAATATATATACCAAGTGTAATTCGGATGCGTTTATCAGACGCCAAGCATGATCTGGTGAGATACACAATTGTGATTGATTAACATTGTGTATGTATGCATAAACAAGTGTGGATAAAAATTGTATTTCCATTATGATCAAAGCCTCAGATTAACAATGTGAAAATGAAATATGAACTACAAGGTTTCTAAAAGTAGAAAGTGAATACAAACTTTCTAAATATGGAATGTACAGAAATGCGAAACATTACGTAATGGGTTGGTATCTCACACACTTAGGGAAAGCTATCATGTGGGTGACTATGATATGTCACATGATGTTTCTTTAATCTTCATTGTTGAGTGGTGTAACGATGTGTCTCTTGGATACAGACGTGTGTCATAAATTAGCACTATGTATCACAATTTTATTGGTAGACGTTTGAAACATAAAAACGCTTTCCCACACATTCGGGCTTGGAAAGTTTTATGAACTAACAAAAAGTGGGCGCCGGTTTCAAATGAGGTCGAGATGGCTAAACGTCAAAAAACCTCGGAGACCGGTAGTTTTAGTGGCGGCGGCTCGGACGCAAGATGCCAAATTAATTTAAATGACGCTGCCGAATCTGACGAAGAAGAGTATGTCGTACGAGAGGAGGAACGTCCCCCGGGCCGGGACAAATAAAAAAAGGAAGCGGCTACAAAGAAAAAAAACGATAAGGATGCAAAGATGGAGACGTTTATGGCCAAACTCAAAGAGTACACAGAGGTCACGGCCCAAAAGGCAAAGGCAAAGGAACGCGTGGCGGAAGAAAAGGTTCCGGTGAACAATGAAAAAAACCAACTAAAAGAATGAGACATATTGACGGCCGACGTTGAAAATTATCCCGAAGACTTTAAAAAATTTCAAGAAAGAATCATGAAAAAGTATGAAAGTTCTTAGGATTTTTATTTTTTAGGTTTTTTTTAAAAGTTATATAAGGTTTGAGTTTTTAATATTAATGACTTTAGTTTTATATCTTATTATTTAATAAAAAAGTAGATGAAATAAAAAAATAAATAAATAAAGTTGGTAATGTAGGCTCATCCTCCATTTCCAGTGTTTCTACTTTGGAGGGACATTCTCCAAAGACTATGACGTGCCTACGTGACGGCTCATCCTCTAAAGATAGGCTATCACCATACCGCCTAGTCTAAAGTGATGAAATCATGTAATAGCATAATGTAAGAAGTTACTTTCTAGAATGATGAAAACATTTAATACCTTAGTGTTAGGAAATAGATCGAAGAATGTTGGAAATTGCCGAACACATTATTTACTCATCTAGCATTGCTAATAAGTATCTGTGGTATATTTTCATATGAACAAAATCTAGATACGAGGGCAAAATAGATCGTTAAATTATGTGTAAACCATGTTTTTACTTCAATCAACACCCAATACTTTTGAATATTGTTTGCATTTTTGATAATTTTCGTTTATGCCAATTTATTGAGTTTTCTAAACTATGGTTTAGCTTCACCTTACACCCAGTATTTAGTTTTTAATTAGGTTTGAAATTTAATATTTCACTTTGGTTTGTGAACTCATTAAAGAATAAGTTATGTGGTCGATATTTAATCGAAAATTTAAGGGCCATGTGTGAAACTGATGAATTAAACAAATAGTATTATAAATATGGGTTTACAACGTTACATATAAATTATTTCATTTAATATTGTGGGTAGTAAACCTATCTAGACGGGAGAGTTGTTATGTAAACTATTTAATAAAAAAAAAACTCAGGACTTACAAGAAGCCGATTCAGGGCGGATCTAGGTATTTTTGTGAGTTTTCAGGAACTCATTCGGTTTGAAAAAATGAAAAATATTTAGTAAGAACCTCGTATAAATTGGAAAAAGAAGTGAGAACCTATAAAAGAAACCCAGTGGAAAAAGTTTTTAGATTCACCACTCAGCCGATTACATATATATCGTACTGATATATATTTCAAGTTTTTCTTTTTCTTTGGAAAAGATATGAGTTGGAGAAAAAAGAAAAACGATAGGTGATAAATCCCAATGCAACCTAAACTCCCCACATAACTCTACTCAAGTTGTACCATTAATTAGTGGTCCTTTTGTTCTATCTTAGCTTGATATTTTATGCCCTTAAACGTCATTTCTTACCCACCTTCACATCTCTTAATTAGTATACAAAGATAATGAGTTTGTCTGTTTTCTCTCAAGTTTTGTAATAAATAAAATAAATATGTTTCAACCCCAAATATGAATAATGCCTTATTTGTATCAATCATTTCAACATCCTTCATATTAGTTTTCTCAAGTTTTGTATTAAAAAAGATATTCAACCCCAAATATGAATCGTGCTTATTTGCATCAATCAAATCAACATCCTTCATATTAATGTTCGGTTATTGTGATCAGTTTGGCCTATTGTCTTTCTTTTAAGCTAGAGTAAATGAATTAACCAACTTATGAACTACTTTATATTATTTCTCTAGAAGGTTGAATCAATTCGAGTTTAAATAGAATCAAACCGTTATAAAGTTATGTGGTGTGGTCTAGCGGCTCATTCTACCTCAGCACTTTAGCGCCCAACACATTTCCCAGAGGTGCCAAAGCGGGGCACCAAAGGCTCTCTCGTTAGTGGCTTAGTGGACGTGAATGGGAGGAAGTTGATGCAGGTTAGCCACCAATTAAAACACCCCATTTGGAGGGGGATGCCAACCCATTGGTATAGCCTTAAAGTCTTCACTTAATAAATAAGCTTAAACATAAGTTTCGTTTATCAAGCTCGACTAGACTCGTCAGCCAAACGAACCTTTATTATCTAACTATTATTTAATATGAATTATTTCGGTACCTATCGAAACATTATAAATTTACTTATTACTTTTTTATATTTCTTTTGCTATCACAGAAATAGTTAAAATTTAATTTGCAAAGATATATAATTTATTAATCACTCAATTTTTTATATTATCTGATAATAATAGCAATAAAAGTACAAATTTGCCTATTTAAACATGCCTGGGAGGCTGGGATAGCTCATGCATATTTACCATGTATATTTAAAATTAATTTGCCTAAAAAAATATGTGGATGATGGTATGGACATGTCTCGGATTGGAAAATATTAATTTAAACTTTTGGGCAACCGATTATAACTTATTTTTCACTTCTAAATCACAATGTAAACAAAACATATAGGCGACGACGGCACTAAATATGACTTATATTTTGCAAAATTTGTGAAAATACCATATGAAAATTCCTGATAAACCTACTTAAACGAATTATAAATTCCATTACTTGACATTTATGTAATATGTATAGTATTCTACTTTATTGTCAAACAAATATATTCTTCTTACACTATTAAGTATTAACTACACTATAAGATAAAAAGTATCACATAATATTATAATGAGATTTAATGACAAGACAAAATCATAATAATAACTAGAAATGTAAACACATAATAAATAACGTGTTCATAACATCTCTAGAAAAGTTCACCCATGACACGTATCAAAAATGCCGACAAAGGATTCAAAGATGTCAATCTCTTGCCAAAAAGTCGACTAATTTCCCGGAGATTCCATCCACAATTCTCTAAAAGATAATATAATATTTTTCAAGTTCAATGCAAAGTATCCATATATTCCCAATTCTCTTTTGAGCCCTTTTTTGGAGCCGTTCTTCATAATAGTGTGTTTGTCTTGTTCATATTTACTTTTTAGAAACTAAAATGATATAAAGTGTTATG
Source organism: Scalesia atractyloides (assembly GCA_947069175.1). Taxonomy (NCBI): domain Eukaryota; kingdom Viridiplantae; phylum Streptophyta; class Magnoliopsida; order Asterales; family Asteraceae; genus Scalesia; species Scalesia atractyloides. Next base: position 44,181,287 of record CAMTDV010001634.1, read on the forward strand.
GTTTCTTGGCGTAGCGGTAAGTGTTCATCAAAGTGAGGTAGAAATGGAGTTCTAGGGAATGTTTGTATTGGTTGTATTTGTGAATGATTAGGGTTTTTTTTACAAGGATTATATACTACCAATAAATTTACACAAAGCTATCTCCCCTCAAGCTAAGGACTGGAGTGATATGTAGCTTGGAACGTAAAAAAACGTTGTATTGATAATGGCTTTGTGAGTGTGATTATAACTCTAATATTCCTTGAGCAACCTTTTCTCAAACAAAATAAAAATCAACTTCAACATGCTATGTGCGTGTGTGAAAGTCTGGATTAGCAATGAGGTAGGTTGCACTGAGATTGCCACACTAGAGAGTAGAGCAAGAATAGCGTCTACCCCAAGTTCCTTGAATAGAGTCTCTAACCAGGTTAATTCGAGTATCGTGTCAGCAAGAGCCTATATTCAGATACTATAGATTACCGAGATATTGTTTTATGTTTTCGTGCGATCCAAAGGATAAGATTGGAACCCATGTATATGGCAAAACCCCCTGTGGATTAACAATCATCCAGACAACCAATACAGTCTGCCTTTCCGAGAAGCACAAAGGGAAAAGGATCCTTGCTAGTGAACATCAGTGTATGCTAATATGGGAACCCGAATTGTGAAGAATGAGCAACCCATGATTAATTGAGCCTTTAAAGCCCAAATGATGCGTTTGGCAATATACCAGTAATTTTTGAAAGGAGCATACATGTATTAACACAACTTTCTTGACAACAAATATGATGCCAATTTTAGATAAGTTGACATATTGTAGATCCGTAATTGGCTGAAAATATTTGACGAGATTCGGTATAAGAGGATTATCACCAAGATACAAGGAATGGGAGGTGCTCATAGGAGATGATACTGGTTTGTAGTTAGTATAACTATGTCACAAATTAAGCTTAGAAATGTATTTCTTTTGTGAAAAAAGAATGTCCTTGTCTTTTAGGAATAATTTGTATCCCTAGAAAATAATCAAGTTTACCAAGATCCTTGGCAACTAACTTTAGGCTGAGTAGTTAGATTATGCCATTACTTGACTGATTTGTGTTATTACAAGTTAGAATGATGTCATCCACATAAATAGGATGCATTGAAGAGTTTTCCCATTTTTGTAAGTAAATAGGGAAGGGTCGTATTTTGAACTAGAAAACGTCAAAGATTAATGATTTTGGGACAGACAATGAAACGAAGCCCTGTGAGCTTGTTGATACCGTTGTACGACTTGTTTAGTAGACATTTTGATCCGGATGTTTGGGATCATTGAAGCCCTACGGTTGTTTGAGTTAAACTGCTTATGAAAGGTCATCATGTATTAATGCATTTTTAAAATCTAACTGACGAAGTGGCCCCTGCTTTGTAACAAGAGAGAAAACCACTCGTATTATAGAAGACTTGATAAAAGGTCTATAGGTTTCACTAACCAATGTCTGTCTGGTTGGTGGCAAGACACTTTAGCCACAAGACGAGCTTTGTAACGTGACAACACCATGCGGATGTGTATCTGTCCTACAACCTCACTTACAATCAATAACGTTAGTTTTAGGAACACGAGGGACGAAAGTCCTAGTACCTTTTCTGACAAGTGCTTTAAACTCTTCGGCCATTGCTTGATTCCACTCGAGATGTTTGTTTGCAATAGTAAAGAATGTGGTCTCAATAATAATTTTTAGGACAAAAAGACATGATTAGCAGGTGGTCTATTTGGAACACGATGTTTAGGATTTTGTCGAAATTGGTGTAACAACTCTCAAAAAACACCCTAGAACGAGCCATGATCGAAGCCTCCAACGCGCTCCATGAGACCCGACGCTCAAAACGAAGAAATAGGATCTGGGCGTCCCAGGCGCCATGCGCCAGAATCCCTGGCATCTCCCGTGACTCGCGGGAGAGTAACAGTGACGTGTCTCCGTTTCGCGACGTCTGGTTAGGCTATACATGCAACGTAACATGTCTACACCATATAGGCTTCCCCCGCGCCACGCGAGGGATTCCCTAATACCTAGCCGACGCACGGGAGGAACCCAGTTGGCCTATAAATGGAGCAGGTGGGACAAAGCTCCTTCACCTGTTCGATCGAATTTCTCCGATCAGAATTCTCTCTATCTCTGTTTCTTGAACAACACCCTCCTAAACCCCTAAACCTGCGAAATGCTGCCCGCTGTAAGTATTTTAACCCTCGATCACTAATTCGTTACCCTACCCGATTGATTTAGGACCCACCAACGATGTCAAGGCTCTGCCCGACTAAGTTCGTTTGGGGTTCTATCTCGTGTTGTATGCTAAAGTGATTTGGGTTACCTTACTAACATGCGTGCCTTGTATGTTTTAATAGACACCCAAGAAAGTAATCAAGAATTGTCACAAGGAAGCCTGTAGAAATACCTAAGTTTTCAAGGGAGTCATTCTCTTTTCCTCAAATGCTTTTGTAAAACCTTAAATGTTTCAGTTATACTTATAATGATTAAGTCTTTGTATTCTACAATTGCTGCCGGTATGTGGGGTTTTGTATACAGTACTAGTAATCCGTTACTATTGGACGACGAGTTAGCCAATGAGTAATATGACCACAATATGGAACTGTGAACATGACAAATACTGAATGAGTATATTGGTAGATGTAAAATTGTAATCGCTCTTAATACTGTAATGTACAAAAGCTAATTTTATGAACTAGAATGTACTTGCTGATAAAATATTTTAAAACGCGCTTCAGGTAACTTAATGTGAAGCTATAAGACGCCATCTACAGAGCACCGAAGGCGTAAAGAATGTGGCTATAAAGTTTCTAAATATAAGTTTTTTATTTTCAGCAACTAGGGTTTATCCCTATAAAGATGTTATGAATAAAATATTGGTTTCATCCCATTTGTTAATACAAAATTTTGATGTTTTGAAACTCTGAAATTTATTTCCTAACTACGATCCTGATATCTAATTCTGCTGCCAAATTAATAAATACGGTACCACCTGTCTGTTGTTCTCGCGGCTCCCGCTCCGGGGTAGGGGTCGGGGTTGTGACAGAAGGTGGTATCAGAGCCACTGTTTCAAGCCATTTAGGTGTTCTTTTAAAATACCCAAATTTTAACCAATTGTGTTAGGAAATATCCGCGACTTCTATGGTATTCTGTGTAAATATGTATATTATTATTTTTGTTATTTTGACATTTCTTTAGTTTACAGTATGAGTGATCAGGGTACTTCTGAAGCTTATCGCCATCTACCTCATTCTCTCATGGATGAAGGAACATCCCAGCCAATCACCGAATACACCGCTGATTCTGAAGATATCTTTGTTTTCAAAGCAAATCCGCAGAACCTTTTCCCCCTGAAAAGAGAGGTTGGTTTAGTAGAGCCAAAGGAGAAAGGAGAAAAAGAATGAGACAAGCACAACAGCAAGCCATAGCGTTAGAACTAAGAGAAATACCCAAAACCCAGAAGTTAGACCCTTATGGGAAGAAGAGTTGGGTAGACAGTTAGCTAATTTTCACATGTTTGGAAATATAGGAGGAGAACCTAATTTCAACCAAGTAACAAATCCGGAAACACTGTTACTTCCTTTATTTCCTGACCAACCCATGAACCTAGAACAGAATCGGGGAAAGCAATTTCCAATCCCAGCCTTTGATCCCAATGAGATACCTAGGATTCCAGCACCAAACCCTTTAATCAGTGGTGGGCTAACAACTGGGCAATTCAGACTACTAGAAAACCCATTTCCTACGAAGAACTAGTTCCACCTTACCCTGAACCAGTGCCAGCACCAATGCTATCAATGAGTCATGTGGAGGAACTCCACCAATATGGTGAAGAGTTGGTTAAGGAAGGAAACCGAATTCGCCAAATCGGGAAAAGCTCGTTTGGAAATATGAAGAGCGGGAGATGCAGTTTTAAGAAAACAGTCACCCAATATATAATATTTTAATATATTATATATATATATATATGTGTGTGTGTGTGTTGTTACTTTGAAAAAAAACTATATATATATATATATATATATTAATATATATATATATATAATATATATATATATATATATATATATATATATATATATATATATATATCGATGCATAGTTACTAATGTTTGAATCTCAGCTATGTTTGTAATAGACACATATATATATATATATGGAAAGAGTAAAAGTCGCATGCTTGACGATTTTGGTTCCCTATGTTTAAGTGATTATTATTTAATTTATTCTGTGATATTAATACCTGATAAATGTTTACAATTCAGATGTCAGACGAAGTAAATCATGAAATCCAGAATAACAATAATAACAAGAGTCCAATGAATAAAAGTGTTATCGAACACATAGTGGCCCAAGGAATCATAGATGCTATGCCCTATATTATCGATACTATTAAAAAGGCAGAAAATAATGATTCCAGAAACAGGAATAAACATGTACCCACTGAATTAAATCGCAGCGTGAATGGAAATCATGAATTGTTAACCCAAGCTCCAATTCCAAAAAGAAGAAGTACCATCTCATATGGTTGTTCTTATAAAGAATTCTTATCATGCAAACCGATGGAATTCTCAGGCAATGAAGGAGCTATTTCCACCTTGCGCTGGATAGAAAAGACAGAAGCAGTCTTAAAGATAAGTAAATGTGAAAATGAAGATAAAGTCATGTATGCTTTAATCTTTTTAAAGATGCAGCTTTAGAGTGGTGAAATACCATTCTTCAGTCCAAAGGAAGTGACAAGGTTTACAGTATGGAATGGAACAACTTTAAGGAAATAGTTGAAAGGAAATTCTGTCCTCCTAATGAAAATGAACAGATTGCTAATAAATTCCTAAATCATAGAATGATGGGGGTAGATTTCAGATAATATACTACCACATTCCTTGAATATACAAGGATTGTACCAACCCTGGCTTCACCAAAACCAGTATTAATCTCCCGTTACATCTGGGGATTAATCAGTGAGATCAGACATGCAGTCAAGGCAGCTAGACCACAAACCATAGAAGAAGCAGTAGAACTAGCAAACACCTTGACAGATGAATTGGTACGTACGCAAGAAGAAAACCAGAAGAGGAACCTAGCTCAAAAGATCACCCAGGAACTACGTTATGGTAATTTCTAACGCGAAAAAGGGGCAAGTTCTTCTTCACCCCCATGTAAGTACTGCAAAAGGAAACATTCAGGAAAATGCTCTATATACTGCAACTTCTGCAAAATATCAGGGCATAAGGAAGAAGACTGCAGAAAGAAAGCTAGCAATAGGCTATGCTTCAATTGTGGAGAAGCTGGTCATATTAAACTGAACTGTCCGAAACTAGCTCTAGTGACAAACAACAAAGCAAAGACAACAGAAGGACCCAAGAGAATGCCAGAGCATTCGTGCTGACCGCCAAAGAAGCCAAGATGATCCCGGATGTGATTACCGATATGTTTTTAGTTAATGATGTTTATGCTAAAGTATTATTTGACTCTGGTGCAAACCAGATTTTCATAAATACTTTTTTCTCTAAACTTCTCAATCAACCATTAACTAAACTTCCCCAAGACTGCTGATGGAAACGGAAATTGGAACTTCTATCAAAATAAGCGAAATCCTGCAAGGAGCAAAATAGAAATTTTAAGTCATAATTTTACTGCTAACCTTTTTCCAATGGATCTAGCCGGATTCGATATCGTGCTAGGAATGGATTGGTTGGTAGCCAATCAGCAAGAATATTATGTGATCAAAAGTCTGTAGAAATAAATGCTCTAACTGGTGAAAGGATTACAATTAAGGGAGACAAGTCGACAAGGTCAATAAAGTTCATCTCTGTGATGAAAGCTGCAAGCTATACACGGAAGGGGGAATAATATATATGATTTCCATAATCATTAACACTAAAGGAAAAGAATTAAAAGATATTCCCGTAATATCTAGATTCTTGATGTTTTCCAGAAGAATTGCCTGGATTACCGCCAGATCGAGAGGTGGAATTTAGAATTCACCTAATACCAGGAACGACACCAATTGTCAAAGCACCCTATCGCCTAGCACCGACGGAGATGAAAATTGAAGAAACAACTGGACGAATTACTAGAGAAAGGTTTCATACAACCTAGCTCATCGCCATGGGGAGCACCAATGTTATTTGTCAAGAAGAAAGATGGATCAACGCGCATGGTGCATTGATTACCGAGAATTGAATAAAGTGACAATCAAAAAATCAGTACCCGTTACCGAGAATTGATGATTTGTTCGATCAACTCCAAGGAGCCCGATTCTTTTTAAAGATCGACTTACGCTCAGGATATCATCAGTTGAAAGTACAGGAAGAGGAAATTCCTAAAACTGCTTTCAGACATGAGGTACAGTCATTATGAATTTACAGTCATGCCATTTGTTTAACCAATGCCCCAACTGCATTTATGGACATGATGAACAGGATATGTAAACCATACTGGATAAATTCATAATGTCTTTATAGATGGTATTCTAATTACTCTAAGAGTAAGGAAGATCATGCAGAGCATTTGTATATACTCCTGACATTGCTGAGAAAGGAAAAGCTTTATGCGAAATTCTCAAAATGTGAATTTGGTTGCAAGAAGTACAATTCCTTGCACATCTAGTAAACCAGAAGAAATTCATGGGGATCCCACAAAGATCGAAGCAATTACCAAATGAAAGGTCCTAGAATCACCAGCGGAAATAAGAAGTTTTCTTAGATTGGTATGATGTTATAGACGTTTTATTCAAGATTTTTCTAGAATAGCCACCCTGTTAACCAAGCTAAAATGCAAATCATTAAGTTTAAATGGGGGCCAAAGAAGAAGAAGCATTCGGGATTTTGAAGCAAAAGTTAACCAACGCACCAATACTCGCTTTCCAGAAAGAACTGAAGACTTCATAGTTTATTGTGATGCGTCTAAGTTAGGATATGGATGTGTGCTGATGCAACTCAAAAAGTAATTGCTTATGCCTCTAGATAACTTAAGAAGTATGAAGAAAATTATACAACCCATGATCTAGAGTTAGGAGCTATAATTTTTGCCCTTAAGATTTGGAGACACTATCTTTACGGTAGTAAGTTCGTTGTATTCACAAATCATAAGAGTTTAAGATATGTCTTTGGACAAAAGGAATTAAACATGAGACAGAGGCGATGGATGGAAATTCTTAGTGATTATGATTGTGATATCCAGTATCATGCAGGAAAAGCTAACGTAGTAGCTGATGTTTTTAAATCGAAAGTATCATGAGAAGCCGAAAAGAGTACGCTCTCTTAGATCTAAACCTGCAGATAGATTTAAATCAGCAAATTAAACAGATACAGGAAACAGCAATCAAGGATAATGCTGAAGGATTAAAAGGAATGGTTAAGGAATTAGAAGAAGTAACAGATGGAATTTGGAGATTTCATAAGAAAAGGATTTGGATTCCTATCCAAGGAGACCTACGAAATCGAATTTTAGAGGAATCCCATAATACTAAGTATACAATGCATCCTGGAAGTTATAAGATGCATAAAGACTTAAGAAAGAATTTCTGGTGGATAGGAATGAAAAAGGATGTAGCAAATTACGTTGCCAAATGTCTAACCTGTTCACATGTTAAAGCTAAACATCAGAAACCTTCAGGATTGTTGCAACAATTGGAACTGCCAATTTGGAATGGGAATTGATAACAATGGACTTTGTTACCAAACTACCCAAGAACAAAAAGGTAAGATACAACTTGGGTGATTGTAGACAAATTAACCAAATATGCTCATTTCTTACCGATGAAGGAAACTTTCAGTATGGAACAGTTAGCCAAGTTATATGTAAATGAAATAGTTTCATTGCATGGAATTCTTTATCTATTGTGTCTGACAGAGACAGTCGTTTTACTTCGCATTTTTGGACAAGTTTCCAAAAAGCAATGGGAACTAGACTAAATCTAAGTACAACATATCATCCTCAAACAGACGGTCAAAGTGAAAGAACAATCCAAACAATGGAAGATATGCTTAGAGCCTGCATAATTGATTTAGGAGGAAATTGGGATGAACATTTACCTTTGATAGAGTTTTCCTACAACAACAGTTATCATACCAGCATCAATGCTGCACCCTTTGAAGCACTCTACGGACGGAAATGTCGAACACCAGTATGTTGGGCAGAAATTGGAAAAAAAGGCAACTAATTGTGCAAGAAACAACTGACAAAATCATTCAAGTCAAGGAAAGACTGAAAGCAGCCCGAGATCGTCAAAAGAGTTATGCAGATAATCAGACGAAAACCCTTGGAATTTCAAGTTGGGGATAAAGTGCTATTAAAAGTCTCACCATGGAAAGGAGTGGTAAATTCGGTAAGAAAGAAAAACTAAGCCCAAGGTATGTTGGACCTTTCAAGATTATCAAAAGAATAGGGCCAGTAGCTTATCTGCTACAATTGCCAGAAGAAATGGCAGGAATACATGATGTATTTCATGTATGTAACCTCAAGAAATGCTTAGCAGACGAATCACTAGTGATACCTCTTCAAGATATATAGGTAAATGAGAAGCTTACGTTTGTAGAGAAACCCATTAAGATTGAAGATAGAAAGATCAAGAATCTCAAACGTAAGAGATTAGTTCTGGTCAAATAAATGGTATTCAAAGAGAGGACCAGAATACACATGGGAGCTAGAGTCAGATATCAAAGGAAGTATCCACACCTATTCCAAGGAATCTCGAGGAGAGATTTAAATCAAGGGGGAGGATGTAACAACTCTCCAAAAACACCCAAGAACGAGCCATTATTGAAGCCTCGAACAAGGCACCATGAGACCCGACTCGCAAAACGAAGAAATCTGATCTGGGCATCCCAGGCACCATGCGCCAGAATCCCTGGCATCTCCCGTGACGTGGGAGAGTACCAGGTGATGTGTCTTCGTTTCGCGACGTCTGGCTAGGCTATACATACAACGTAACCTGTCTACACCGTATAGACTTCCCACACGCCACGCGAGGGATTCCCTAGTACCTGGCGCGGCGCGCGGGATGGAACCCAATTGGCCTATAAATAGAGCAGCGTGGGAAAGCAGCTCCTTCACCTGTTCGATCGAATTTCTCCGATCAGAACTCTCTCTATCTCTGTTTCTCTAACAACACCCCCTAAACCCCTAAACCTGCGAAACGCTACCGCTGTAAGTATTTTAACCCCCCGATCACTAATTCGTTACCCTACCCAATTGATTTAGGACCCGCCAACGCATGTCAAGGCTTTGCCCGACTAAGTTCGTTGGGGTTCTGTCTCGTGTTGTATGGCTAAAGTGATTTGGGTTACTTACTAACACGCGTGCCTTGTATGTTTTAATAGACACCTAAGAAAGTAATCAAGAATTGTCACCAGGAAGCTGTAGAAATACCTAAGTTTTCAAGTGAGTCATTCTCTTTTTCTCAAATGTTTTTATAAAACCTTAAATGTTTCAGTTATACTTACAGTGATTAAGTCTTTGTATTCTACAATTGTTGCCGGTTTGTGGGGTTTTGTATACACTACTAGTAATCCGTTACTATTGGACGATGAGTTAGCCAATGAGTAACATGACCACAGTCATGGAACTGTGAGCATGACAAATACTGAATGAGTATATTGGTAGATGTAAACATTGTAATCGCTCTTCATACTGTAATGTATAAAAGCTAATTTTTATAAACTAGAATGTACTCGCCAGTATTTCTTGTTGATAAAATATTTTAAAACACGTTTCAGGTAACTTAATGTGAAGCTATAAGACGCCATCTACGGAGCACTGAAGGCTTAAAGAATGTGGTTATAAAGTTATCTAAATAAAAGTTTATATTTTCAGCAACTAGGGTTTATCCCTATAAAGATGTTATGAATAAAACATGGGTTTCATCCTATTTGTTAATATTAAAGTTTGGTGTTTTGAAACTCTGAAATTTATTTTCTAACAACGATCCTGGTGTTTAATTCCGCTGCCAAATTAATAAACACTGGTACCACCTGTCTGCTGTTTTCACGGCTCGACTCCCGGGGTAGGGGTCGGGGGTTGAGACAATTGGAAGGACGTTGATGAGGCGGAGTATGAGGATTAGAAGAAGGAGATTTTATTTGGATGGATAAGAGGAAGGAGTAGGAACAATGGGAGATTAAGGATTGTTTGTTTGTATAGGAGAGTGTTGGAAGAGAGGGTGTAAGAGAGGGCTGGTGAGAATGTTATGAGTTGTAATTGTGAAATATGAATAGGATGTGAAAGTGTTTGATGAGTGAGTTGTAGAAACGATTTGGAGAAGGGAAGAACTGGAAAGTTATGTTTAGATAACATGTCTAGCGACATGGATGTGGGTTGTTGTAGGATTAAGACATATATAGCCATGATGTTAGGGAGTGCACCCAAGGAAGATACATGAGGTGGAACAAAAATCCATTTTGTGAGGATTGTATGGTCTAAGATGCGACAAACACTAACTACCAAACACGTAAAGGAATGAGTAGTCGGGATGTTTGTCACACCCCGACTAGCAGCGGAAGTAAAATGTGATGCAACAAACACCTCTGTTATAAGCACATTGTTTATAAAGATACTATATTGTTATTCAACTGTGCTTTAGATTGTCAAACCTCAACCCGCAACGGATAGGTACGGGGCGCACTGATTGCCCGTAGCTCATGACACTATTTAAAGTTATAATATTTAAAGCACAACCATATTAAATTATCACATAACATATAGAATTCATGAAATGTTCATACATAGTTCAAAACCAAACATAACATAAGTTTTTCTTAATTTATTTCCTAAAGGCACATGCTACATGACTTCTTCCCTTGATCATCAACCTTGATTACCTGCATCATATTGGAAAATGTATTTTGGGTCAACAAACATGTTGGTGAGTAATTTCCTTGTTTTAATTCAAAAACATTTTTATATTTAAAGTTTAAAATAAGTAATTTCAACAATGTAATTCAAGGTTAGAATGATAATTATCTCATGTTGTTAACTTAGGCAATAATCACATAAACACCATACAAGAACACATAACCATTTTAAAAACACGCACAAACTAACATAAATAGTCTCATGACAATAGCGTGCATTAGTCTCAAGCCCCGAGGAGCGAGTCTAATACTGTTGGCGATACTAGGCTACAACACAAGCGAGTCACGTTAGTGAAAGTGCACGCATCATTGGCGTAGTATAGTGATAACAAGATACCGAGGTCGTCCAAGGACACAAGAGTTTTTTAATATCAGATTATCGTCAACGTCTAATCGACCCAAACTTTGAGAAAATATTTTGACAATTAAATTAAAATACAAAATAGAATAAAAAGAAGCAAATAAGCAAGATGAAATCACTTGGTCCCGACTAATCTTTTACATATACTTTGATGATTTCCAAACTTTAGGTTTTTAAGAGATTATCTTGATTAAAGTGGCATGTCCCTCTTTTGGAGGCAATAATACTGGTGTGCGTTGAGCGTACTATATTTTTGTTATTATTTTAAGTTCATTTTACGCATTAGTCAAGTTTTAAATTTATAAAACACGATATTATACTAACACTAAACACACACTTGGGCAAGTGCTACCCATCGTGAGCGTAGTATAGCGTTGGTAAGATATCGAGATCAAGAGCTTTTAGTACCAGTTTATCGTCAACGTCTAATCAATCTAAATTTTTTTGATAAAAGTTTTTAAACATAAAATTAAAACTAAAAATAAGAAGATAAATAAAATGAAATACAAATAGACAAGATAGAATCACTTGGATCCAACTTCTCTTTTATGTATCCTTTGATAGTTTTTGCACTTTCGGACTTTTTAAGAGATTATCTTAGTTATAGTAGTAGGCCCCTCTTTTGAAGGTAACATTACCCTCAACCCAGTGGTTTGAGTCAGCAGGGATACAATCCCAAAGGGTCGGAATATTGGAAGATAATTAAATAAGTTATTAATGCGAAAAGTGGTAGGCCCCTCTTTTGAAGGTGATGTTACCCTCGGCTAAATGTTTGAGTCAGCAAGGATACAATCCTAAGAAGCCGGTTTAAAGTATTAATATTAGTTTAAATATGTGGGGTTCAAACTATTCGCGTCCCTGCCATCCAATACTCATAGAGCATTGAAGGAAGCCCTAATAAGCTAGAACCAAGTCCTCGCAGGATCTATACACTGAATGAGACAAGAACTTTACCAAACCACCCTTCTAACCCCCTTCCAAGTAGTTAACGCGCTTTATATAGACCGTAAAGACACGAATGAGCAAATCAATGACCTCATGAAGAAATGGTTAGGAAAATTCACTTTCAACATAAGAAACTAGTTATTAAAGTCATTAGTACATGCCCAATTAAAAAGTGCCGAAAGATTAAAAATTAAAGGTAATACATAAAAGATTAGTCTTCACCAAGTGATGTGAGGAATTTAGCCAAGCATGGCCTTTGTTTGACAAGAAACCTTACAATCTATCTTGGATCTTGAGACTACTACACACTCTAAAGATGATTGATGGAAGATGGTGGTGCGTGTTGGTGTTGTAGTGGTGGTGGAGTGGTGGCAAAGTGAGAGAGAAGTGGTTTGCCAAGGGATGCCTTTGAAGGGAACCAAGCACCCCTATTTATAGTCAAAACAGAGGCCCGACCACGGCCCCGTGTCCAGTGGGCACGGCCAATGGCCATCAACCTTCTCTTTCATCATTAATTGCATCTGACAGCAGATGGCCCCACACGACCCGTGGTCTCTAGACACGGCCCCGTGGTCAACTGTTTGCTGTAGTATCTGGATTCTGCAAATCTTATAGTTGACGACGCCCCATGTTGGCCTGGGCACGGCCCCGTGGTGGGCGTAGAAGCTTCTGCAGGTTTTGTCTTGAAGTGTAAGGTCTGACCACGCTCCTGTTGGATGGACACAGCCCGTGGTCGTCTTCGGTAACCTTGTTTTTTATCTTTTGGGGTGTTGCTGAGGGGTCGGGCATGGTTCGTTATTCCTTCTTTTCGTATTTATGTTGGTTTTGGCTGCTTATTTGCTTCATTCGTTCTTTTTTGCTCTTTCTATCCTGAAAATACAAAAGGAACAAAGAAATATACTTTTTTTCAACATTAATACTAAAAAGGGTTAGTTTTATGCCTCAATTGATGTAATTTATATGTTGCATTTTGCACACATTAAATATCCACACACTTGAATATTTGCTTGTCCTCAAGCAAAACTCTTTAAATGTGGCTTACACAACCAAATGGAAATGGTAGAGAAGAAGTTTTGTGGTTTGTCTTTAAGTGTCGGGAATCCAAGATCTTATTTAAATTTTGTTTATACTTTATTTACAATCCTATTCGACATGATTTATTTAGAACGGTTTAAGGAAAATTATTTGTTTTGGGCATAACATGCTTCATTAAAATTCTACTTATATACAAGTTCACATACCTCTCAAGAGATCACTCAACACTCGGACCGAAGATGTATTTTTGTGATATCGCTCGATTCCGGTTTGGAACTTACTTCTACCATATGCTTGCCAAGTGATCAAACCTCCTCCTTTTTAACTATAAACCTTTGCGAGTATCAAGAGGACTTTTAAAAGGTTAGGATTGGGTTAAGGGTATGTGATTTTTGATTAATGGTTAGTAAAATGGCGAAAAGCGTAAAGCGTCGGTTATCGTAAAAATTGTTTATTTCTTTAAACCAATCATTTTCAAACAAGATTTTTTAAAAACTTGTTTGGTTAAAGAGATATGATTTCTTTTTTGAACTTTCAACATGTTGGTTAAACAGATATGATTCTTTAACCAATCATTTTAAACAATTTATCTTTACTAAAATAAATGGGTTTGAATGAAAAAGGTTTAGGCTCAAAAGGGGTTAACTAGGGGGATTTTGGTAATGGACAAAAAGAAAGGAAAATAATAGTTTTGAATGAAAAACTGGGTTAGTCCTAGTGCCTCCATCATTTACTTAATTGGGTTTATGTTGGTAAGGATTTGGAATGTATCTTCTTGGCAAGTTCTAGAGTTGTAAGAACCAAGCGACTATTCACACAAGAAACGAAGATGAGCATTTAGTTTAAAGATGAATGTATGCTCGTTAAAGGCTCAAAGCTCACTTATTGTGGGAATGGGTTTGTAATGTGATCAAGTATATATAATCAAATTTTAAAAAGATTTGTGATGCCCTTTTTATATAATTTTTCTTATTTGATTCTTTTTATCACGACGCTATTGGTTGTAAACTTGTAAAAACAAACTTTTTAGTACTTGTTATTCCCAAATTAAACCAAACATGTAAGAAAATAAAAAATTTGAAAAAGATTTGGGGTGATTAGCGGTTCCAATAGAGTTTTGTGTAAGGCTTGTTATTAGGACTTGCTAGATTCAAAGTGTTAGTCCCCCCGCCCCCACACTTAAATTACACATTGTCCTCAATTGTCCAAAAATATTTTTTTTCGGTTGATTCGAATGCGTAAAATCGTGTTAAAAAACAAATTTTTATGTTACTAGGCATCTGGGCACGGGCCCGTATGGTCCGGGCACGGCCCCGTGTCCAGAGTGCCAATGACAAAACTTACAGAAGGCTACCCACGGGGCGTGCCTAATGGACACGTCACGTGGTCAGAGGCTAGAAGTCAAACAACAGATTTTTAAGGTATGGGCACGGGCCGTGTTTAGTGAACACGGCACCGTGGTGGCAGTCTGCAATTGCTGAAACTCAGGTTTCTGGTTTTTGCGTCTGGTATCCGGTCTCGTCTAGCACTGATTTTCAGTGCACATGGACCTCCTGTACCTTTTTACCAATATCACACAACGCAAAGCATACTACAATACCAAATCCTAAATTATGAGTGTTTTTCATCCATCACCACAAACAAAGAAAAATAAAATGCGGAAAAGAAAAAGTTGTTCGTAAGAGTAAATTGTTCAAACCACGGCATGCAGGACGGTCAAATTGTTCAAAGGGTAGAGAGATTAACCTGATACTGCCTTCGTCACCCATCACCTCACCGCCATCGTCACCACTCAGTCCATGTCCTCGTCCTCATCGTCCTCTTCACCATGATACGCCATGTGCTCCCGGATATATGTGATGTCTCCTTGCATAGCATTGATGGAACGTTCCACCGCTCCAACCCGGGTGTTGACGTTGCTGGCCATGTTATACGTATTGCGGGTGCATAAGAGGTTTTCCTGCAAAAGGTCAGTTAAACTTTGAAAATTAGAAAACCCGCCTCCTTGAGAGGAGGAACCCGTCTGGTAGCCATGGTATTGAGGAGGAGGACGGTTGGGGTCATCATCGAGGGCTAGAACTTCTTCCGGGCCCCATATGTTTCCTTCAGCATTCTGGAAGCGGATAGTCCCGTCACCCATGTCTTGGATGAACCCCACGGATCGGCATAGGTTGACATCAACCTTCTTGGACTTTGCACATTGAATAAGTGACTTTGGAACACGATGGATATAGTTTTTGAATAGCTTGTAGATCCATCCCCCAAAGAAGACTGGTGTGGGTGGATTAGCCAATTGGTTTAGGTGCATGTTCTTGAGGAGTATGTAGGTGACATCGAGTGGTTGACGGGTGTGGATGCAGTGGAGGCATGTGAGGTCACGAAGGCTTACCACTCCCGAGCTATCTCGCCGTTGATTCAGTGAGTTGCTTAAGACCCGGTGGATGTATCGGTAGAGCGGGTCTCTCAACTGAGAGCTTTTGGTGATGCTTGGGTTGTATGCTCCATCTCCAATTTCGGACCATGCTGTTTGCCTTATATTGACTGGGATTTCACGGAGACCACCCGTGATATACTCATCAGCTGATTCATCCTCGGTGTACAACCCGATGTTAACACCAAACTGGGCCATGGAGATGGAGAGAAGTTGCCCGGCACATCTGAACTGAACAGCATCGGAATCAAACGGGTGTGCCTTGGTATCGAACTTGAAGGTGCTATAGAACTCAATGTTAAACTCGTAGATGGAGTGGAGCTTCTTGTCAAGAGCAGCTCGAAGTGGGCCTGTGACCAGCATATCATATCGACCTCTTTAACCCACGACATCCAGGGTTTCGTAACATGTTTGTCTTGGTCCTTCTTCTGGCCTCGTTGAAGGACTTCAAAGCGGTTTTGGTACTCCCACTATGATGTCTTAAACTTCAGAAACTTGTTTGCCATTGCTGCATGAGAGAACCAATGTACAATCAGTGCGTTACGAATTAAATTTACGGGAAAAACTGAAAACAGAGAGTTGAACACGGCCCCATGGTGACTTAACATGACCCGTGTTCATCTCCTTTACCTGGCCACGCCCCGTGATGGCTGACCACGCCCCATGGTCAGGCTACTGTTACTGCAAAACTTCATTTTTGGTTGAGTAGGGGCTGTTTTCCCCGAAAATGCAACCCCAAGTCCCGTTTTTCCAAAAACAACCCGTTTACCCTATCAATTTTAACTTTTTCGGTTCAAAAACAAGGGTTTGTGAGTTACACTTGAAATCGGGTGTTTTGTCACACCCCGACCCGCAGCGGAAATGGTGATCGGGGCATGATTGGGTTTTCATCAAAGCTCATGACATTTATTATAATATTTCATATTTATTATTTCATTTTAAAGGAGAATCATTACAATCAATCATACTAGTACAACATGTTCTATACATTTTCCAAGACTTCATTATTTTTCTTCTAAGGCAATTTCCTATGTGTTCCTTGCTTCAACCTGTCCACCTGTATCATGTGTAAAAATGGTTTTTGGGTCAACAAAAAGTTGGCGAGTGAATCCTATGAAAACATTTAAACGTGTTTATTGTATCGATTATAAAATAAAGTGCATAACCACATATGAGTAAACGTAAATGTAAATTAAATCACAAATCACATAATATTAATTAATACACACGCACACACCAAATGTTTGTTTTTGAGGCACGCGTTGTTCAACTCGTCTGCCACGAGGAACTGATGGGCCTAATGAATGATTTTGAGGCACGCGTTGTTCAACGAACTGA
Source organism: Scalesia atractyloides (assembly GCA_947069175.1). Lineage (NCBI taxonomy): Eukaryota > Viridiplantae > Streptophyta > Magnoliopsida > Asterales > Asteraceae > Scalesia > Scalesia atractyloides. The sequence goes on from CAMTDV010001634.1 coordinate 44,198,258, forward strand.
TGGGCCTAATGAATGTTTTTGAGGCACGCGTTGTTCAACTCGTCTCCCACGAGGAACTGATGGGCCTAATGAATAATTTGCACACAACCTGACAATATGTAATACATCAAACAAACAATATTTACATTCTAAGTTTAGATCATATAATGTAATGGCACGAGTTTGAATAAGCGAATTAATTTAAGTGACACATGATACACCCCAAAACATGAATAAAAAGGGGAATTTGTAAGAATTCACTCACAGTGGTTGCGTTTTCTTGAATTGATGATGAATGCGCACGAATTTGGATTTAACCACGAGAGGAACTAACCTAAATAATAACATAATGGTTCGGTAAATAAATGGATTTTATTTGAGATTAATAATTTTAATTCATGACCTTAATAGGATTTCTAGATTTATTTTTGTGAGTTTAAGGACATTTTCTAACTTTAAAAATATTATTTCTAAGTATTTTTAAATAATTTTCTGATTAAATAAATAAAATAAAAAAATGTTGACCGTTGACTTTAACTGTTGACTTTGACTGTTGATGTTTTATTATGTGCGCTGAGTGAGGTTCGAACTTGTGACCTCCCGTACGCTTGCACGCAGCTCTACCAACTGAGCTACGTGTCTAACCCGAAATATATTGAAATTTAATTATACATATACACATACTAGAGCTAACATATGTTTATTTAATTTAAAAAGGTTTGGATAATTTCAGGGGCGGTGTAACTAACCGGATTCGAACTCGAGACCTTGGCTTCGTGTTGCACACAGCCCGACCAATTGGGCTGTGTGACTAACCGAAGGATATAAGATTTTTATTAAATTTATATATTTACTAGGTTATTTCGTTAACTGGTTTTAAAAAGGTTGTGTATAATTGGCGAACCGGAAAGCATGTACAGACTCGAACTCGGTATCTTTATGTTTCAAATGCACACAGTCCACCACTGGACTGTGTGTCTAACCCGATACAAATCCCATTTTTAATTATACTTATAAACTACTCGCTGTTCATCTTCTTCGTTTTTATGAAACCCGGGAATCAACCCGACTGTTTAATCAATCATTCTTATTGATTTGGTTGATTGATCAGTACTGTTAATGAAATAATTTAAACAGAAAGAATTAAAGGTGCTGTACCGAACAGTTGTGATCTCCGATGAAGTTCCGGCGGCTGAGGTTAACTCCGGCGAAGTTTATCTTGCGACAGAGGCTCTATCAGAAGTTTGAGGTGAGTGTGGTGCTTTCTGTCTGAGCTCTAGAAGTCTTATTTTAGAGTAAAGCAGAAGAGATGAAATGGGTTCGGTTTTCCGGCGACTTGCAGAGAATTCCGGCGATGTTTCAGAAACAGCAAAATTGCACAGAGGGTAAGGATTGAGAGCTTGCGCGAGTTGGTTTGGATGATTAGAGTCGGTATTTATAGAGTTACAACATCCTGCCTTTAATTATTTCGGTTTCAAGATTTCCGGTTAAGTCTCTCCGGCGGTTACGTCTGGAATTGATTGTAGACGTCGGTTATAACCGATGTCGTAGTCGGTTATAACGTTATAGTCAAAAGGAAAATGGCTAAACTTGCGGATTGCCGGATTTTCCGGTGATCGCGAGTTCTGTCGCGCTGAAAGTCCGGATTTTGATTTCGAGTTTTATGTTAAGTATTATTTATTTCAGTATTAATCCAAACTTAAGCGTGTGGCGGGGTGGTGTGTTGGTTGCTTGTTGAACCGGCTGACCCGGGTTCGAAACCCGGCAACCTCAAATATTTTTTATTCTCTTATTTTTTTATGATTTATTAATTATGTTTTAAAATTCTAACAATGTTTATTAATTATGTACCGTTTAAAATTAAAATAACCAATATATACGCGACGAAAATTATGACTGACTATTCGGTTAATAAACAAAGCGGGTTTTAGAAACCCGTTTTTTGACGGACGTTACAGATTTACTCTTTTCAACATGCATGTATACTACTAATACTAGATTTAGACAGAAATATGAGGGTTAATTAGTTTCTAGTTCAAGAACCCTAGATTTTTCCCCAATTTTCTTGATGTTATTCTACATCCAAATCGCTAAACTATCTAGAAAAAAGTGTAAGAATCATACCTCGCGAACGTTAAACGAAGAGAAAACGTGAAATGGGACAGAAAATCGTCGGTGAACCAGAGAGTTCTCGGGGAAACGGGTCGTGGTGTAATGAAGAACAGTTAAGAAGAAGGGTTTATATCTGTCTGTATGCCGAACACGGCCCCGTGGTCAGGCTATATTATTATTAATATATATATACATATATATATATATATATGTATATATATATACATATATGTATCTATATATATATATATTTAGGAAAATTCGTGTGATTAGCGACCGTTTTTCCGAGAAAGGGTTCCCAAGTTATCTTAACTTTTTCGAAGTTCTCCCGATGTTTACTACCTACGAGTCATAACGTTAATTTATATATATATATATATATATATATATATATATATACACATACATATACATACCATTGTTTCATCATACCTTGCTTGTTTGAAGAGAAATTTCTTCCTCCTCATCCTCAATGAATCCTTGGTAGAGTTTAAGCCTTTGTTCGTTAACCTTGAACGGCACGCCATTTCGAGATTTAATCTCATCTGCACCGTGTGGGAAAATATGGGTGATGGAAAAAGGTCCCGACCACCTAGACTTTAATTTTCCAGGAAATAATCGAAGTCGTGAATTAAACAATAGCACTTGATCTCCCTCTCGGAATTCATAAGGTTTAATATTGTCACACCCCAACCCGCAGCGGAATGGTACGGGGCAGACTGATTGCCCATAGCTTTTGACACTATTATAAGTTTAAAAGCATCAATATTAAATTGTCACACATACCATAGAATCCAAATATTAATACTAAGTTACAAAATAAAATAAATATAGACAACATATCAAAGCCGGTTTATTACTAAGGCAATCTTATATGTCTTCGACTCAATATCAGCCCACCCTTGTGTACATGTATCACGCGTAAAAGAGTTTTTGGTCAACAAACATGTTGGTGAATAAATTCGGTTTTTATTTAAAAACGTTTTTGTTTTATTAATTTTTAGAAAACCTTATTTTATACATGCATTATCAAATGTGAAACTAGGTCCTTCAATATAACAAGAATTCAACACATATCTCATAAGCAACACAAACATAACAATATTAGTAACCATAGACACATAGAGATTCAAGCCCCGAAAGGCGAATCTGCGAAACAATGATGCGATACCGAGTTCGACCCATGGTCGTGGGGAACCGGTCAGCCACGTGGATCCACGCGAAACCTGTGACACAAAGCGAGTAACACATAGATACACATATTGAGAAACAATAGAAATTAGCAACAAGTGACACATAGAAACACATCGAATAGCATGTCATCAATTTAAATAATAAATTTGAAATCAAGCACGAGATACACCCCAAAAAGAGTTAATGGCAAAAAGGGGAAAGAGTCGAATCTACTTACAGTATGCGAATAATTGATCCATGAGAATTACCGCACGAAGAGGAATGAATCGAATCTAGAATAACAACAATCACCCTATAATATAAATAAGGAAGGTACTAAATGAACGGAAACAATATATATTAACATTCGATTAAAACAAAAAGTTCTACGAATCAAATGCACATTCATCTCATAGAAACACAAAAGTTATTTCTCGTTGTTTTATTTTATTTTATTTTCTTACAAAAACAAAACGTTGGCCACATGGATTTGGAATCCACAATTGATCACACCTTTGTGAGCGTACAAATGTTTAGTGTCATAGGGAAAAATCTCAATTTACTAATTTATGATAATAATTAATAAGATTACCCATTTACAACTTTTAGAAAGCAAATATAGATATATTCAAAACATGTATATACTTTATAGCTCATATACTACCCAGTTAATAAAATAGATAAAATGGCATATTCAGCCTTATAACTTTATTAAGTTTATATATGTAAATAGGATGATTCATGTACTTGACTAAAAATATTAGTTAGTAAACATAGAACTCATTCAGATGGTGGAAAATAATTAAAGTTTATCATAATCATTGAAAGTGGTCAGAAAGATTGGCTAAGTGCTGGCTCCAGTACTAACCAAATTTATATTTTTAAAATTGTTTTAATAGTTTATCCTTTTCACCAAGATTTTTCATGTGTGCTGAAGCTAAATAAATTACTTAGTTCAATCTCACTGTGTTTACAAAGTTCGATAGTGTAAAATACAAACAAAAGAAAACATGTAGTTACCTCAATTTCGAGCTCCGTCTAAAGATCTTAGAAACATCAGTAAGCTAGGCCATGACTCATGTTGCTTGGCAAGTTACAAAACCTCAAGACCCAACTAAGAGATCAACGGTTGTGGGGGCATGGGTGAGGGTTTCATTGTGCGTGGGGATTTGCACATCAAGACCAGAAATACGATTCTCTGTCGGAAAACCCGTGGACAGCATAGAGTAAGCGAGCCGAATGAGGGGCCAAGTAGTTGAGTTAGGTGAATCGAGCAAATAAAATGGACACCCGTAATGATCAAATGATTAGACTAGTGTGTAAGATTTCTAGACCATTTAGTTTGGCTATTAGGCTAAAGGGTATGGGGAGGGTCATCCTCAAAGGGATGAGCCGTCACCTAGGATGCCATATTCCCATCCTTTGGAGGATGACCCTTCTAGCTAAATGAGGGGTGTGGAGGATGGGCATGGCCCACCTAAAATTAAATATTTTACTTATTTTATGTTTTTTGTTATCTAATTTAAAAAAAGCTTTTTAATTAAAATATTTTATTAAATTAAAAAAATAAAAAGAATTACACAGATAAAAAAAATTACATAACCTAGGAAAAAAATTACAATACCTAAAATTTATATAAAATATTTTACTAAATTAAAAAAATAAAAAGCATACTACTCGTTATTGTCTTCGTCACCGCCCTCGTCGTTTACGTTGTTCCATATGTGTTCTATTAAGTCGGCTTGAAGGTTTGCATGGACGTATTCGTTGGTTAGCGAGAACGAGGACCACCAAGAATTCATTGTGAGTGAAAAACTTATTTTTTTTTAAAAGTTGGATATAAAAAGAGAGTGTTTTGAGTTGAAAGTGGGAAGAAAATGGTGAAAAGTGATATAAAATAGGGGAGATAATGTGTATTTAAATTTGAAAAAATAATATATATATATTTTAAAAAAAACGACCATTACCAGCGGTCTTCAATCGAAAAATGTGCCAAAGTGGAGCGGCAAGGGCGACAGGAGGAGGCCGGGTGTGCCGCGGCCGGGCCAAGGGGGCGGTGTGGGGGTCCGGCGCCGGGCATGGCCGGGCATGGGCCGACCCCATACCGTCTGGTCTAACTATTTTATGAAGTTACCATCGGCTTCTGAAATGCTATGATGCACTGGGACGGGTACGGGAACGGGTACGGATACGGGGACGGGTACGAGAAACGGCAAAACTAAAAAATTCAAGAAGCGGGGACGGGACGGGTACGGGAATAATAACATATAAAAAATAAATATATATCAAAGATAATGTAACACAAAACCCCAAAATAGTTATATATTGATGTAAAGCTCAAAAATCTCATTTCTTTCTAATTTAATGTAAGGTAGTGAAAATAGAGGGGTTAAATGTTAAAATACAAAAACTAATTTTACACTTTTTATGTAAGTTTTACAAGTTTTAATGACTAAAAGTAACCTAATGAAAGATATATGGGTTAAATGTTAAAACCCATAAACTTATTTAACCCTAGAAAGGCTCAAACGCAACAAAAAAGCAGCCGCTTTTCTTCTTCACAGTTTCCAGCAAGTCTCCAGCAAGTTTCCGGCAGAAATTGCAGGTTTCCGGCCAGAAGTCGTCGTCGGAATCCGCTATTTTCACGCTATTCAGTCGATAACTATGACCGGAAACTTGCAGGAAACGTTTCCTGCGCGTCCCCATACACCGTCCCCTTCTCCTGCACGCTTCCTGGCCGTTTCCTACCTGTCAGGGACGTTTCCCGGCCATCCCCGTGCCGTTTCCGTCCCCTAGCAGTCCCCGGGACGGGAGACAGCACCTCCCAGGCGTTTCTGTGCTTCCGACTGAAATGAGGAGGTTTTGAAGATAATGGTTAATTATTTATTATTGATCTTGACTAAACGTTTCAACTCTCAAAGGAATATATTTATGTAACTGAATTGTATTCATTCATATTTCACTATTTATTGCAACTTAAAACTTTCATATTTTTCTTTTTAAATGAACGTTACTAGAACTAAAGCCGTTTGTCTATTTATTGACTATTTGTGTGATAAATTTAAAAGACATTTGCTGCAGGTATTTTAGAGCTCTCACACATTATGTACACTTTTACTCAATATGTAGTAAAACAACTTATATCAACAGTTTATAATGATAGTAATTATTATACATTTTTTTAGAGTAAGTAATATTTATTATATAAAGTATTCGAGTATTTGTCGCTAACATTTAATCAATTTCACATGATATAATTGAATGGATATATAACGATTTATACATGTAATAATAGCAATCTTAAAAAAATCCCAAAATGTTTTATTGGTACAACTACAATGAAAAAGAACTGAAAGAGATAATATATATTGGTGGAATATCCTGATATATAACTAAAAAGAAAAATTTTGTTAAATTAAGTCACGACAATATTAAAAATTTTCATTTATATTTAATATGGTTTATATCCGATTTTCAAGACGGGTCGGTTTTCTAAATTTCGTTTTTTTTACAGATGTTACAAATATGTTTGTCATGTAAATTCTTTATGCGTTCTTTATAAATTTCAGAGTTAGAATAAGCTTGAGTTCTCAATTCGTCTAATTCGTTAAATTGATAAAACCGATTTTTTTCCGACGGTTTCATGGTCTAAGTTTACATTTTTTAATGCCCGGTAGGCCCTATGTGTTATTTCTACTGGCAGATGGCAACTTATTCCATAGACTAGCTTATATGGGGTGGTTCCTATTGTTGTTTTGAAAGCGGTTCGAAAAGCTCATAAAGCATCGTCTAATTTTTCGGCCCATTCTTTTCTATTTATCCTTACGGTTTTATCGAGTATTCGTTTTAAACCTCTATTGGTTACTTCGGCTTGTCCTTTTGTTTGAGGATGATAAGCGGTAGAAATTCGGTGATGGACCCCAAATCGTGTTAAAAAAAATTCGAGTTGATGATTACAAAAATGGGTGCCTCTATCACTTATTAAAGCTTTTGGAGTGCCTAAACGAGCGAATAATCGTTTCAGCAATCTTACCACAACCCTTCCGTCGTTTGTTGGAAGAGCTTCGCCCTCGCCCATTTTGACAAGTAATCCACAGCCACAAGTATATATTTGTTTCCTTTTGATGGTGGGAAATGACCCATGAAGTCTAAACCCCATACATAAAAGATATGGATCTTCCCATGTACGCATAAAAGATATAGTTGTTGCCATGTACGCATCGTCGGATGAGTTGGTCAGCACAAATTTTGAAAAGATATGGATCTTCCCAAAAGTGGTGTTTTACATCGGCAAAGAACTTTTTTCTTTGATGATGTGACCATCCTTTTACGACTATCCTACTAGCTAGGTAGTTGGCGTAGTCGGCGTACCATGGTTCTTCCCGATATTCCACCATCTCTAAAGATTCCGTTGGGAATTTTTCGTTGATGAGCACGTCCCTAGTTGCCTCCAAAGCTGGATCTTCCAAGCGAGATAGGTGATCTGCGGCGGTGTTCTGAGCTCCTCGTTTGTCTTTTATTTCGATGTCAAATTCTTGGAGGAGTAGGATCCACTTGATTAAACGTGTTTTGGCATCCTGTTTTTTTTAACAGATAACGAATGGTTGCATGGTCTGTATAAACTGTTGTTTTAGAAAGAACAAGATAAGAAGGAAATTTATCAAAAGCAAATACTACAGCTAGTAATTCTTTTTCAGTTATGGTATAGTTTTCTTGTGCATCATTGAGAGTTTTACTAGCGTAGTATATTTGATGAAAATGCTTATCTTTTCGTTGTCCCAAAACTACTCCAACTGCAAAGTCACTTGCATCACACATGATTTCAAAGGGTAATTTCCAATCAGGCGCTATCATGATTGGTGCATTGACTATCATTTATTTTAGTGTTAAAAATGCATGGTTGCAATGCTTGTCAAAGATAAATAGTGTCACACCCCGACCCACAGCGGAATAAAAGTCGGGGCATAATTGGGTTATCACCAAAGCTCATGATATTTACTAAGATTTTCATATTTATTAAATTCAAATTACAAACTTAAATATCCAAAACAAAATTCATACAATTACAAAGGAAAATGAAACTATAGAATTATTCCAAAGCATAGACTTGTTTATTCTTCTAGGCCATCCTAAGTGTTTCCTGTCTCGGCTGGATCACCTGTATCATGTGTAAAACGGGGGAGATTTTGGGTCAACAAAAGTTGGCGAGTGAACCTTGATAAAACAATTTAACTAATTCCTTGTTTTATTTATTAAAGGAAATTCGTGCATTAATCACATGTGAGCAAACATATATGTAAACAATCACAAACCACTTTGGATGAGTATATGACATGAATGATGATGTATTTGAGATCAAGGCTCAATCAAACGGAGCCGATCTAATGAGGCTCTTGATGCTCAACCCGTATCCCACGGGGAACTGATGGGCCTAATGAAATGCGTGCACTGAAATGATAAATTTAATCTACATATAATTCACACAACAATCAATACACATTTGATCACGGATACGATGTATGCACAAGTGTTTAAATAAAATAAAAGAATAGTACGACACATGATACACCCCAAAACATGATTAAAACGGGGAATTGGTAGAGATTCACTCACAGTGGATGCGTTTCTTGATGACGACGAATGCGCACGAATATTATGATTCAACCGACGAGGGAAAACTAACCTAAATAATAACGACATGATTCGATTAAATAAATAAATTTTATTTGAGATTATTATTTTTAATTAGTGTTCTTTAATGAGATTTTTAGATTTATTTTTGTGAGTTTAATGCAAATTTTTAACTTTAAAAACCTTATTTTTAAGTATTTTTATATAATTTTTCAATTAAATAAATAAACAAAAATAAATAAAAATGGGTTGACTTTGTCAGGTTTGATCGGGTCTGACCGGTCAAACTGTATGTATTCCAGGCGGTGAGTGAGGTTCAAACTCGGGACCTCTCGTATACGTGCACGCAGCTCTACCAACTGAGCTACGTGTCTAACCCGAAATATTCTCTGTTTTAATTATATATATATACTAACTAACTTTAACCTTATTTAGTTTTTATTAAAAATGATTTAATATGGCCGAACCGGTTACAGAAACCCGGAATCGAACTCGGGACATTCGGTTCGAGTGCACACAGCCCAACCAGTTGGGCTGTGTGTCTAATCTGCTTAACTACTGGATTATATTCCTTTTATATATATACTGTGAATTGATCTGAATAGGTTTAAAAAATGTTGGTTTTATTTCAGAAAGTCGGAAACATGTGTGATTCGAACCCGGGACGTGTGTTTTATTTTTGCACACAGTCCACCGCTGGACTGTGTGTCTAACCCGGTTAAATACCCGATTTTAATTACATTAATATACAACTTAGTCTTCGTCTTCTTCACTAAGAAAACACAGAACAGTGAACCCGACTGTTTTGCTTAATCGATCAACAAACTTATACTCGTTTGAAATAGAATAGAAAAATAAAGATTAAGTAATATGATATACCAAGACAGAGAGTTTTCTTCAGATTTCCGGCAAGTTTCGTCGACCCTGATTTGCGATTTCCGGCTGAATGAACTGATTAACAGTTTTGATTATTGATTTGAGCAATTAAATTATCAATCAAGAGATAGTAAGGAGGTTTAGACAAATATACCGTCTGAAGAACAACTGCGGTTTTCTGATCAGTGATTCCGGCGATATTCCAGCGAGTGCAAAAATCTCCGGCGACGTGATTTGGAAGGAATAAAGCTTCGGAAAGAGAGTGTGGTTCTGAGCGAAATGTTTACCAGGAGTTTGAGTGGGTATTTATAAGGAGGATAGGCCGATTAGGTTCGAATTAGGGGTCAAGATTCGCGGTCAATGATTTCCAACGGTTTTGACTGAAATTGAGTGCCATGCAACGGTTATAACTGATGTCGAAATTAGTTTATGCGTTTCAGTCAAGGGAAATGGCAACATTTGCAGAGTTTCGGTTTTTTTCCGGCGATTGCGAGTTCTGGGCGCGCTGATTACCGGTTTTGATTTTTGGTTTTTTACTATAAGTTTTATTTGTTTCAGTACATAACACAAATGATGTGTGTGGCAGAGTGGTGTGGTGTGTGTGTGTCTTTGCGGGAGACCCGGGTTCGAGACCCGGCGACTCTATTTATTATTTTTAAGTTTATTTTACTTATTATTATTATTTATTAATTATGGTTTTTAACTTCTATAATATTTATTAATTATGAGATGTTTAAAAATAGTCGGCACAATCAATACGCAACGAACTTTTAACCGAATGCTTGATTATTAAACGAAGCGGGTTTTGAACCCGTTTTTCATAAATGTTACAGTATCCCCTACTTTTAGGAATTTCGTCCCGAAATTTAAGTAGTAGTGGTAACCGGAAAAAGATGCGGGTATTTCTCGCGCATTGAGTCTTCACGTTCCCAAGTAAACTCGGGTCCTCGTTTCGACTCCCAACGTACCCTGACAATTGGAATACGACTTCGCCTTAAACGCTTCACCCCGAAATCCATGATTTCTACTGGTCTTTCAACGAAGTGCATCGATTCATCGACTTGAATGTCTTCTAGAGGAATTTGGAGGTTTTCATCGGCAAGGTACTTTTTCAAGTTTGATACGTGGAATGTGGGATGAATTCTGTTGAGCTGGTAGGTCAAGCTTGTATGCTACAGGACCTACTCTTTCGAGTATCTTGAAAGGTCCTACGTAGCGTGGTGCTAGCTTGCCCTTCTGGCCAAAACGAACCACTCCCTTCCACGGTGATACTTTTAAAAGTACTTGATCACCAATGTCAAACTCCAAGGGCTTTCGTCGTTTGTTAGCATAACTCTTTTGACGACTTTGAGCCGCTAGAAGATTGTTTCGAATTTGAAGGATCTTGTCGGTTGTTTCTTGAATTAATTCTGGTCCGGTGATTTGCTCTTCCCCAATTTCGTGCCAACATACTGGAGATCGGCACTTACGACCATATAAAGCTTCGAAAGGAGCCATACCGATACTTGAATGATAGCTATTGTTGTACGAAAACTCAACTAATGGTAGGTGAGCGTCCCAGTTCCCTTTGAAGTCTATGACACATGCTCGTAGCATATCTTCAAGGGTTTGGATGGTGCGTTCAGATTGACCATCAGTTTGAGGATGAAAAGCGGTACTGAGGTCTAATCGTGTACCCAAAGCGGTTTGTACGGCTCGCCATGTTCGTGAAGTGAAACGACCATCACGGTCTGAAATGATGCTTAATGGTACACCATGACGGCTTACGATCTCGCTGATGTAGATACGAGCTAACTTCTCGTTCTTGAAGTCCTCGCGAATCGGAATGAAATGAGATGACTTTGTAAGACGATCGATTATTACCCATATGGTGTCATACCCACTGGAGGTGCGAGGTAACCCGGTAATGAAATCCATGGTTATGTTTTCCCACTTCCATACAGGTATTTCGGGTTGGACTAGAAGTCCTGAAGGTCTTTGATGTTCAGCTTTTACTTTGGAACAGGTAAGGCACTTGGAAACAAAAACAGCGATATCCTTTTTCATGCCAGGCCACCAGTAGGTGTATCGTAGGTCTTGATACATCTTGTCGGCTCCTGGGTGTACAGAGTATCGTGTTTTGTGCGCCTCATTCATGAGGAAATCACGAAGGTTATCGCGATCAGGAATCCATATGCGGTTTAAATAGTATAGAATACCGTCGGATTTGGTTTCGATTTTGAGTTCAGCTCCACATGACAGCTCATCGCGTACGTCATTTTCTGTTACAGAAACATGTTGTGCTGCCCGGATTCGATCTTTGATGTCGGTTATGATTTGCGAACATAGAAGACGAATGGAGTTCGCATAACCTTTTCGACTGAGCGCATCGGCCACCACGTTTTCCTTGCCAGGATGATACCGAATTTCACAGTCGTAGTCGTTGAGGAGTTCGACCCATCTTCGTTGCCTCATATTCAACTCCTTCTGGTTGAAGATATGTTGGAGACTCTTGTGGTCAGTGTATATTTCACACTTGGTACCGTAGAGGTAATGTCTCCATATCTTGAGAGCGAACACAACGGCTCCAAGTTCCAGGTCGTGGGTGGTGTAATTCTTCTCGTGAACCTTGAGTTGCCTAGAGGCATAGGCTATCACTTTTCCTCTTTGCATCAATACACAACCTAGCCCTTGCCCTGATGCGTCGCAATATACCACAAAGTCATCGCAACCCTCAGGGAGTGTGATGATAGGTGCGTCACAAAGTTTTTGCTTTAGAGTTTGGAAGGCCTCCTCTTGCTTAGGTCCCTATATGAAGGGTTTTCCTTTATGAGTCAAGGCCGTGAGTGGTACAGCAATACGGGAAAAATTGGCAATGAAGCGTCGATAGTAACCAGCCAAACCAAGAAATGACCTAACTTCGGTAGGGGTACGTGTCGCTTGCCATTCCTGTACTGCCTTGTTTTTTGAAGGATCGACATGAATTACCTTGTCATTGACGACATGTCCAAGGAATTGTACTTCTCCTAACCAGAATTCGCATTTTGAGAACTTAGCGTAAAGCTTTTCAGTCTTTAAGAGTGTAAGGATGAGTCGAAGGTGTTGCTCATGATCGGATTTAGACTTGGAGTAGATAAGGATGTCGTCGATGAAGACTATGACGAAACGGTCGAGGTAGGGTTTGCATACCCTATTCATTAAATCCATGAAGACAGCGGGGGCGTTGGTTAAACCGAAAGGCATGACCATGAACTCGTAATGACCATAACGAGTCCGGAAGGCGGTTTTTGGGATATCTTCTTCGTGCACTCTGAGCTGATGATAACCAGAACGAAGGTCGATTTTTGAAAAGCAGGTGGCGCCTTGAAGTTGGTCTAGGAGGTCATCAATGCGAGGCAGTGGATAGCGATTTTTAACCGTTAACTTGTTGAGTTCTCTATAATCAATGCACATGCGAAACGTTCCATCTTTCTTCTTCACAAAAAGAACAGGTGCACCCCAAGGCGATGAGCTAGGACGTATGAATCCTTTGTCAGTCAGCTCTTGCAGTTGACTGGCCAGCTCTTGCATTTCGGATGGGGCTAACCTATAAGGAGATTTTGTGACTGGTGTAGCGCCAGGTACAAGATCGATGCGAAATTCGACTTCTCTCACAGGAGGAAGTCCTGAAATGTCGTCGGGAAAGACTTGTGGGAATTCCTTCACAATTGGGATATCTTCGAGTTTCCTCTCCTTGTTTCCCTTCTTGACGACGTGGGTTAGGAATGCGACATAGTTCTTGCGGAGTTATCTTCGGGCTTGAAGGCAGGAGATTAATTTGAGTCCTTTCGAAGGGGTTTCCCCAAAAATACGTAGTGTCTGAACGTCTACAAGAGGAATGCGAATGAATTTTTCGTGGCACACCACTTCAGCGTGATGCTGGCTGAGCCAGTCCATACCGATTATAACATCGAAACTTCCCAACTTCATAGGAATGAGGTCAATTGGAATATCGTGATCGTTTAGAGTGAGAGTACAATTGCGTATAATAGAATTTAATGAAACGGGTTTTCCGTCAGCAACTTCCACCGTTAGAGATTCGATGAGATTAACACGAGGTTGGTCGAGGATAGGTTCAAATTCTAAGGACACAAAGCTCTTATCCGCACCAGTATCGAATAATATGGATGCATAACTACCATTGATGAGAAACGTACCGTTGACCACGTTGTTGTCAGCCCTGGCTTGGTTGGCATTGATATTGAAAGCTCTCCCTCTGGCAGGTGGGGGAGCTTGGTTAGCTTGGTTTACCGGGTTTGCGTAAGCTTGGGCATGGATGATGTTCACTAGGCGTGGACATGTGTTCCTGAAGTGGTTTGGGTCCCCACAGTTGAAACAAGCTCGCATGGGTTGCATCATGGGGTAGTTGGGTTGGTAGTAAGGTTGGGCTGCGTGTTGTGTAGGTGGTAGAAGTAAGGGTTGTTGGGTTTGGCCCACTATCTGATTTGGGTTTGGGTTGGAGGTTGATTGCGGTTCATTCGTTGAAGGGTACGGCAGGTTTGGATGGTGTGACCCGCACGACCACAATTTGTGCAATGTTGGCAGGGATTTTCGGGAGGGTGATGGTATTGACAGCGGTTGCATTTTGGGTGTGGGCCAGTATATGGCTTTTTGAATGGTGCAGCTGGAGGAGCAATTTGGGTGATCGGTGCAACAGTGATAGGAGGGTTGGTTTGAGTGACAGCAAAATTCTTGCTATTTCGCTTCCTCTTACCAGCAAACTTCGAGGATGAGACGAGGTGGTTTGGAGTTGGGGTTTCAATGGGTGCTTTCTTCTTCTCATTTTTGAATTTTCCGTTTCGAATGCGATTCTAAGTGAGTTCTGTAGCTAACTCCATTGCGGCTTCAAGTGTTGCAGGCGAAGTGCTTAAAACCGAATCTTGGATTTTCGAGGGGAGGCCTCGAATGTAGTGTTCGACTAAGCGGTACAAGGGGGTGAACAAATTTGGGATCATCTGGTTCAGCTCTAGAAATCTCTTATTATATGAAGTGTGGTCTCCTTCCTTCTGTTTCAGTGCGTGGAATTCGTCTTCCAGCTTTTTGATTTCGCTTCTTGGACAGAAGCGTCTTGTCATGAGTTCCCTTAACTCTTCCCATGTTAAGGCCATGGCATCTTCAACTCCTCGCTTACCCTTTTCCGTGTTCCACCAGGTAAGGGCTACCCCAAACAGTCTTCCAGTAACGTAACGTACCTTACGGTCCTCGGGACAATCACAATTGAGGAAAGTGTTTTCCATTTCTTCAAACCAGTGAAGGAGGGCGGTAACACCTTCGGTCCCTTCATACTTTGGGGGATCGCATGATTTGAAATGTTTGTAGGTGCACTTAGGGTTTTTGGAAGGAGGGTTGGTGACGCTCTGGTCTTCTTGGTTGGGAGGGTTGATGGGATTAGCGGTGAGAGCTTGTTGAACTTGAAGCACGATGTCAGGAAGTACTGCGGCCATTTGTTTAGCAATTTGTGTGGCCAAGCGTTCACTTGACTTTCCTGACTTTCTACCTCCACGTAGTTGTCTAGCCGACATCTACAGGAACATATATAGGAAGATTGTGACTTTAAGAATTTTCTAGGTGTCATGAGTCGTAAAAAGAATGAAAAACAGCATAACTGACAATAATTTAACTACACCCATAGGATGTCTTGGGTTTGCTCATGTTTGGGCCTCCAAATGTCCTCCATACCATTGCCTGTGTAGTCATGTGGGCCCCCATGACTATTGGGCTTGGTAGCATTCACATTGGTGTCGGCGGGTTAACACTCGCACCACCCGAATGAAAATCGTAAAACATGATTGCGTGATGTATGGTAGGAGGGTGTCCAGGTGTAGACACAATGACAACTCAAAGTGGGGTTAGTTCACACGACGTTTGGTATAGCATGCTTTGGCCTAATAGGTCCTTCGTACTCTCATCGTTAGTCCCCAGGTAGGCAAACTGGTCCTTTATTTTGGATTTATACGAATGCCAAGCCTAGACAGGACGTTCCGACTACCGGTACTCGTACCCTTCCAGTTACTACATGCCCGTCATGAGAACTCACTTCGATGTGATTTAAAAAATACAAAAATCATTGCAAAAATCATGGAAATCGTGAGGTGTATGCTCTCATGGATATGATATGTTATGAGGATATGATTTATGATGAGCATTGCATAATAACATGTATTTGTGAGCGTGCTTGCATAATATTGAATATGAAAATAAACATGAAACATATAAACATTATGAATTTTGCATGTAACGCATAAACAATTAAAATTTAATCAACTATAGTATAGGCTCTAAGGGTCTAATAACCTATCCTATATCCCTATAGTCACAAGCTCTGATACCAATCTGTCACACCCCGACCCGCAGCGGAATAAAAGTCGGGGCATAATTGGGTTATCACCAAAGCTCATGATATTTACTAAGATGTTTCATATTTATTAAATTCAAATTACAAACTTAAATATCCAAAAACAAAATTCATACAATTACAAAGGAAAATGAAACTATAGATTTATTCCAAAGCATAGACTTGCTTATTCTTCTAGGCCATCCTAGGTGTTTCCTGTCTCGGCTGGATCACCTGTATCATGTGTAAAACGGGGGAGATTTTGGGTCAACAAAAGTTGGCGAGTGAACCTTGATAAAACAATTTAACTAATTCCTTGTTTTATTTATTAAAGGAAATTCGTGCATTAATCACATGTGAGCAAACATATATGTAAACAATCACAAACCACTTTGGATGAGTATATGACATGAATGATGATGTATTTGAGATCAAGGCTCAATCAAACGGAGCCGATCTAATGAGGCTCCTGATGCTCAACCCGTATCCCACGGGGAACTGATGGGCCTAATGAAATGCGTGCACTGAGATGATAAATTTAATCTACATATAATTCACACAACAATCAATACACATTTGATCACGGATATGATGTATGCACAAGTGTTTAAATAAAATAAAAGAATAGTACGACACATGATACACCCCAAAACATGATTAAAACGGGGAATTGGTAGAGATTCACTCACAGTGGATGCGTTTCTTGATGACGATGAATGCGCACGAATATTATGATTCAACCGACGAGGGAAAACTAACCTAAATAATAACGACATGATTCGATTAAATAAATAAATTTTATTTGAGATTATTATTTTTAATTAGTGTTCTTTAATGAGATTTTTAGATTTATTTTTGTGAGTTTAATACAAATTTTTAACTTTAAAAACCTTATTTTTAAGTATTTTTAAATAATTTTTCAATTAAATAATAAATAAAAATGGGTTGACTTTGTCAGGTTTGACCGGAGCTGACCGGTCAGACTGTATGTATTCCAGGCGGTGAGTGAGGTTCGAACTCGGGACCTCTCGTATACGTGCACGCAGCTTTACCAATTGAGCTACGTGTCTAACCCGAAATATTCTCTGTATTAATTATATATATATACTAACTAACTTTAACCTTATTTAGTTTTTATTAAAAATGATTTAATATGGCCGAACCGGTTACAGAAACCCGGAATCGAACTCGGGCCTTCGGTTCGAGTGCACACAGCCCAACCAGTTGGGCTGTGTGTCTAATCTGCTTAACTACTGGATTATATTCCTCTTATATATATACTGTGAATTGATCTGAATAGGTTTTAAAAATGTTGGTTTTATTTCAGAAAGTCGGAAACATGTGTGATTCGAACCCGGGACGTGTGTTTTATTTTTGCACACAGTCCACCGCTGGACTGTGTGTCTAACCCGGTTAAATACCCGATTTTAATTACATTAATATACAACTTAGTCTTCGTCTTCTTCACTAAGAAAACACAGAACAGTGAACCCGACTGTTTTGCTTAATCGATCAACAAACTTATACTCGTTTGAAATAGAATAGAAAAATAAAGATTAAGTAATATGATATACCAAGACAGAGAGTTTTCTTCAGATTTCCGGCAAGTTTCGTCGACCCTGATTTGCGATTTCCGGCTGAATGAATTGATTTAACAGTTTTGATTATTGATTTGAGCAATTAAATTATCAATCAAGAGATAGTAAGGAGGTTTAGACAAATATGCCGTCTGAAGAACAACTGCGGTTTTCTGATCATTGATTCCGGCGATATTCCGGCGAGTGCAAAAATCTCCGGCGACGTGATTTGGAAGGAATAAAGCTTCGGAAAGAGAGTGTGGTTCTGAGTGAAATGTTTACCAGGAGTTTGAGTGGGTATTTATAAGGAGGACAGGCCGATTAGGTTCGAATTAGGGGTCAAGATTCGCTGTCAATGATTTCCAACGGTTTTGACTGAAATTGAGTGCCAGACAACGGTTATAACTGATTTCGAAATTAGTTTATCCGTTTCAGTCAAGGGAAATGGCAACATTTGCGGAGTTTCGGTTTTTTTCCGGCGATTGCGAGTTCTAGGCGCGCTGATTACCGGTTTTGATTTTTGGTTTTTTACTATAAGTTTTATTTGTTTCAGTAACACAAATGATGTGTGTGGCGGAGTGGTGTGGTGTGTGTGTGTCTTTGCGGGAGACCCGGGTTCGAGACCCGGCGACTCTATTTATTATTTTTAAGTTTATTTTACTTATTATTATTATTTATTAATTATGGTTTTTAACTTCTATAATATTTATTAATTATGAGATGTTTAAAAATAGTCGGCACAATCAATACGCAACGAACTTTTAACCGAATGCTTGATTATTAAACGAAGCGGGTTTTGAACCCGTTTTTCATAAATGTTACAAATGGTGCATCTTTTTCAAGTAGTTTAGTTAGAGGTCTTGAGATTTTTGAAAAGTCTTTGATAAATAGTCTATAAAATCTAGCATGCCCTAAGAAACTTCTTATGGCTCTAATGGAGGATGGAGGTGGTAATCGAGAGATAGTGTCAATTTTTGCTCGACCAACCTCCATTCCTTCGCTTGAGATTTTGTGACCGAGTACTATTCCCTCCGTAACCATGAAATGGCATTATTCCCAATTAAGGGCGAGGTTGCTTTCCTCACATCGGGATAGTATTTGTTCAAGGTTATCGAGACATTGTGCATATGAATCTCCAAAGATAGAAAAGTCATCGATGAAAACTTCCATGGTTTTTTCTATCATATCATGGAAGATGGCCACCATGCAACGTTGGAATGTTGCGGGGGCATTACATAGAGCAAAAGGTATGCATCGATAAGCGAAAGTTCCATAGGGGCATGTGAAGGTTGTTTTTTCTTGGTCTTCAGGGGCTATCGGTATTTGAAAATAACCTGAAAAACCATCTAAAAAACAATAAAATTTGTGACCGAATAGTGTATCCAACATTTGATCAATAAAAGGTAAAGGGAAGTGGTCTTTCCTTGTTGCCTTATTTAATCTACGGTAGTCTATACAAACTCTCCATCCGGTGACGGTCCATGTTGGTATTAATTCGTTTTTTTCATTGGTTACTACCGTCATACCTCCTTTTTTGGGAACTACTTGAACGGGACTCACCCATGGGCTATCAGAAATTGGGTAGATGAGTCCGGCATTAAGTAGTTTCATGACTTCGTTTTTAACCACTTCTTGGACATTTGGATTGACTCTATGCTGTGGTTGTATTACTGATTTGTAGTCATCTTCCATTAAAATTTTGTGTGCGCACATGGAAGAGTTTATTCCTTTTATATCTACAGGCTTCCATGCAATCGCGTTTTTATGTTTTCTTAAAAGTGAAATTAGTTTTTCTTTTTCTAAACTAGTTAATTTTGATGAAATAATTACTGGTAATTTACCATGTTTGTCTAGAAAAGCGTATTCCAAACCTTTTGGGAGCTCTTTGAGCTCAAGTGGTGAGTCTTTAGGAGACTCCTTATTTGGTTGCTCTTAGTTGAGGACCATAAAGTTTGTTAAATGGTGTCTTCTTCTTGGACAAGTTGGTCGAGCTTTTCTTCCGTATCGGGTGGCTCATCTTCATCTTCATCTTCAATTAAGGGGTCGTCGTTGCCGAATGGGTATTTTATGGATTGGTCAAGATTGACATACCTTTTGTCGGCCCCCAATTGAATTGGTAAATTGTTTTGCTTCCGGTTGATCAATGCTTGATGGGTTTTCATGAAAGGTCGTCCCAATATAAGTGGGGCAACATCGAGAATGATGAAGTCGGTGGAGACCACCGCTTGGTTTGTTTGAATTAACACATCCTCAACTACCCCCGTTGATTTTATTTTCTTTCGATTAGATAGAAAAATGGGGATTTGAAGTTGAGAAAAATCACTAATATTTAATTTTTCGAAAATATAGTTAGGCATTATATTAACACAAAGATCTTTGTCGATGGTGATATTTCTAATAAAGCTAATTCGAAAGAAACATGGAACCGGTGTTATGTTAATTTCAAATTGTTCATCTTTTATTAGCGTAGTTTGATCATTCGTTAATTTGATGGCTAACTATTTCGTCAACTCTAGCGTTAGTGTTTAACTCTTTTAAAAACTTAGCATGAGTAGGTACCAAACAATGGTTTTCGAAAGAAGGTGGTAAAATGTTAATTTCTTGAAAATTTGACTCTTTTTCGAAATTTTGTTTGTTGACTTACCTTCTTCTATGGTTGACTCATGCATAGGTTTTTCACTTATTTGTTCTTCCAGTTTTACTTCTTCGATTAATACTTCCTTGGTACAAACAGCCTCTTCCCTTGCTTGGGATTCTTTCAGTAACCGCTCAATAGTTTTGAGATGTTCTATTATTCTTTCGGCTTCGGGAAGGATAGTCGGTGGTGTGTTAAAATGAGTGGGATAAGTGTTCCAATCAAGGCTTGATTTTGGAAGTTCAAAACTAGGTTCCTCATAATAAGAATATGAGGCGGATGGTTGGAAAAAGTTACACTATTTTACCGAATGGGGATTGTCGCAAATGGTACAATATTCTTCCTCATAATCATTCTCTATGCAGTAGTGAGTGTAATCTCCCGAGTATTGATCCACAAGGAAATACCCAACAGATTACAAAGTCTCAGGACCAGAACATAAAATTGAGAGGCAGAAACAGAAGTTCGCCACGGCCCCGTGTCCAGTGGGCACGACCCGTGCTCAAATTCTATATCTGGGCGTTTGAAAAAACTGTTTTAGCAATTTGCAGCACGGGGCGTGTCTAATGGGCACGACCCGTGTTCAGCCTACTATAAAACTAAAAATTCTTAAAAATGAGAAAACGAGCGCGCAGTTTTGAAAAATGATTAGGCCGTTGATTTAAGCTTTCTTAAAATCCTTGTGTCCCCAGCAACGGCGCCAAAAACTTGGTGTACGTTGAGCGTACTATATTTTTGTTATTATTTTAAGTTCATTTTACGCATTAGTCAAGTTTTAAATTTATAAAACACGATATTATTCTAACACTAAACACACACTTAGGCAAGTGCACCCATCGTGAGCGTAGTATAGTGTTGGTAAGATACCGAGATCGTTCAAGGACACAAGAGCTTTTAGTACCAGTTTATCGTCAACGTCTAATCAATCTAAAACTTTTTTATAAAAGTTTTTTAACATAAAATTAAAACTAAAAATAAGAAGATAAATAAAATGAAATACAAATAGACAAGAGAGAATCACTTGGATCCAACTTCTCTTTTATGTATCCTTTGATAGTTTTTGCACTTTTGGACTTTTTAAGAGATTATCTTATTTATAGTAGTAGGCCCCTCTTTTGAAGGTAACATTACCCTCAACCCAGTGGTTTGAGTTAGCAGGGATACAATTCCAAAGGGTCGGAATATTGGAAGACAATTAAATAAGTTATTAATACGAAGTGGTAGGCCCCTCTTTTGAAGTTGACGTTACCCTAAGCTAAGTGGTTTGAGTCAGCAAGGATACAATCCCAAGAAGCCGTTTTAAAGTATTAATAGTAGTTTACATATGAGGGGTTCAAACTATTCGCGCCCCGCCATCCAATACCCATAGAGCATTGAAGGAGGCCCTAATAAGCTTGAACCAAGTCCTCGCAGGATCTATACATTGAACGAGACAAGAACTTTACCAAACCACCCTTCTAACCCCCTTCCAAGTAGTTAACGCGCTATATATAGACCGTAAAGATACGAATGAGCAAATCAATGACATCATGAAGAAATGGTTAGGAAATTAACTTTCAACATAAGAAGCTAGTTATTAAAGTCATTAATACATACCCAATTAAAAAGTACCGAAAGATTAAAAACTAAAAGTAATACATAAAAGATTAGTCTTCACCAAGTGATGTAAGGAATTTAGCCAAGCATGGCCGTTGTTTGACAAGAACCCTTACAATCTATCTTGGATCCCGAGACTACTACACACATTCAAGATGATTGATGGATGATGGTGGTGGTGGGTGTTGTAGTGGTGGTGGAGTGGTAGCAAAGTGAGAGAGAAGTGGTTTGCCAAGGGATGCCTTTTAAGGGAACCAAGCACCCCTATTTATAGTCAAAACAGAGGCCCGACCACGCCCCGTGTCCGGTGGGCACGACCCGTGGCCATCAACCTTCTCTTTCTTCATTAATTGCATCTGACAGCAGAGGGCCCCACACGACCCGTGGCCTCTGGACACGGCCCCGTGGTCAACTGTTCGCTGTACTATCTGGATTCTGCAAATCTTATAGTTGACCACGCCCCATGTTGGCCTGGGCACGGCCCCGTGGTGGGTGTAGAAGCTTCTGCAGGTTTTTTCTTGAAGTGTAAGGTCTGACCACTCCCCGTGTTGGATGGACACGGCCCATGGTCGTCTTCTATAACCTTGTTTTTTGTCTTTTGGGGTGTTTCTGAGGGGTCGGGCATGGTTCGTTATTCCTTCTTTTCGTATTTATGTTGGTTTTGGCTGCTTATTTGCTTCTTTCGTTCTTTTATGCTCTTTTTATCCTGAAAATACAAAAGGAACAAAGAAACGTGCTTTTTCCAACATTAGTACTAAAAAGGGTTAGTTTTATGTCTTAGTTGATGTAATTTATATGTTGCATTTTGCACATTTCAATACCCTCAGCCATATTGGTCTGAGTCAGCAGGGATACAGTCCCGCAAGGCCGGAATATTGAAAGATAATTAAGTGAGTTATTAATGCAAAATGTGGCATGTCCTCTTTTGGAGGCAACGTACCATCGGCCATATTGTTCTGAGTCAGAAGGGATACCGTCCAGCAAGGCAGGTTTAAATTTTTAATAGTAATTTATAAATAAGGGGCTCAAGCCGTTCTTACTTCCCCTGATTTGATGCTATCTGCCTCAAGAGAAGTCCTAATAAGCTTGAACCAAGTCCTCGCAAGATCTATACACTGAACGAGGCAAGATTTTAATCCAAACCACCCTTCTAACCCCTTCCAAGCAGTTAACGCGCTTTATATAGACCGTAAAGACACGAATGAGTGAATCAACAAAACATGAAGGAATGATAGAATGAAACTCACATTTATTATAAATAAACTAGTTATTAAAGTCACTAATACAAACCCAATTAAAAAGTTTCCAAAGATTGGAAATCAAAAGTAATACATAAAAGACTTTGTCTTCACCAAGTGATGTAAGAGATTTGCCAAGCATGGCCATAGTTTGACAAAGGCTCTTACGATCAATCTTGGATCCCGAGACTACTACCCACTCCAAACTCTAATGATTGTGGTGGAAGACGATGGTGGAGTGGTGGCAGGTGTGAGAGAAATGGTTTGCCAAGGGATGAGTTGGAATGAAACCAAGCATTCTTATTTATACTTGGAAACAGACCTTCACACGTCCCCGTGCCTTCTTCCTTCTTTATCTTCATTTAATGCGTATGTCAGATCAGCCTGCTACAAGGCCCCGTGGCCCTTGTACTTGTGGTACTTTTCAAGATTCACAAATCTGGAAGTTGACAACAGCCCGTGCCCAGTGGGACACGGCCCCGTATCTCGTCTGCTTCTGTTTGTCTTTTTCTGATCCGGAATCTTGAAGGGGCATGACCAAATGCTGACTAGGTCGGCCCCGTGCCAGACTTCTGATTTGCTTTTTTTGTTCTTGGGTTGAAGCTCGGAGGGTTGGCATAATGTGTAGTCTTCCCGTCTTTCATACTTATGCTGGATTTTGTCGTTAATTTTTTCTTTTTGTACATCTAAGCTCTTTTAATCCTAAAAATCAAAAGTATTAAAGAAACACACTTTTCCCAACATTAGTACTAAAAATAGGTTGATTTTATGCCGTATTTGATACAATTTATATGTTGCATTTGACGCATATCAATCGTAAAAAAAGGTCAGGGTTTAGTCAAAATTTTGGATTCAAATGTAAGTTTCTTAAAAAATGCCAAGTTTTGTTAGAATTAACCAAAAAATAGGTTTTACTGAAAAACAAAGTGAGGCTTTGCTACACTAACAAGGTTTTTAGGAAGCTTTCGCCAGAAAGAAAATAACGTAGGCTTTGTTTCTGAGTGAAGTTTTAACAGGGAGTAACGTAGGTTTCACTTCTGAAAGAGGTTTCACATGCTAGGTTGAAGGTTTTGTTGCTATCAGGTTACCTAGAGCAAGGAGTTTCACTTAAAGGCTAGGTCGGTTGTGGTAGTAGCAAAGTCAAGCACACAAAAAGGAACCCTACTTCTCATGATTCTTTTGCTTATACGAGACCGGAGGATTGATAAACGACGACCTTTGCTATAACAGAGAAGATGGTGACACTTTTATGTGAGAGAGCAGAGGGTTGTATCCTTTGTTTTATGCTTCCATGGTGAGCGATAAATTGCCTGATGATGTGATTGGACTACAGATTGTCATCTCCCCTGATTGGATGAAGATGGCAATGGTGAGCTCTTGAAAAAACTCTAATACCAAATCATAGTTTCGGGAAATGTTTGTATTGATTGTATTTTCTCAATAATTAGGGTTTCTGTACAAGGAGTATATATATATTTACACATCTATACATATTGTGTCTAATAGTCGGGTTTAAGTCTCACATAGTGGGTAATTAGTGAATTGTAGGAGTAAATTTTAAGGGTGTGTATTCGCCGTAAAATATTAATAATATGCTTGTTTTAAAAAATGGGTACAAAAGATTTGTAGTGTTTGAATGAGGCTTTTCTATAACTTGAAGACCCAATATGAGAAACTAAAAAACAATGTTTGTCTAACAACATGTGTCAGATTACATGGTCAAACTCCGACATAGAGAAAGTAAATAGTTTGAGCGAGACTGAGAATTCATATTGAATGTCAATGTAGTTAGTTCACACATGGGCGAGGCCTGAGAGTATAAACAAGTATAACCATTCATGTTTTACTCAGATCAACTAGCTGTATGAAAGCTTGAATCGGTTGAGTTGAGCTTAAACAAGCATCGACCTAACTTATAGTTCATTTAATAAACGAGGCTAAGCCCGAATTTCATTAATTGAGCTTGATTATGTTCGCAAGTCTAGATGGGTCTATATTGTTTATATATATAATAACTTTCATTTAAAACATAAAAATGGTTTTATGTAAGAAATAATATTATTTATACAGCTATTAAAGAATTAATAAATAAATAATATAATATTATATTATATTATACTTCTACTCATATGAAGGCAACCATTTTTATGCATCTCAGTGTTTTCACTGTCTTCCTTAATGATGTTACGAACTCTAAAACTCGTATATTGTCTTTCATATGCTCGAACATATGTCCGAATATTGATGCATTGACCTCCTTTTATAGTTTCCTCATAGGTCTGAATCTTTTGTGGTTGAGATAACAACTACCCTTGATGTCCCTCTAGTCCAATGTATTTGTTTTGTTAAAATGAACATATATTTACATGCAAGCTTTAGTGACCGCTCGGATAATCTGTACGTATCCTGATGGTGGGTTTCGCAACCTTGAGTGCTTTATACGACACGCTATGTAGGAGCTGTATGTGAAGACTTATTGATTAGGAGGAGGGGTTCAACCAAATAGAGATAATAAAATAAGAATAAACTGATGAGCAATTGTATAACTGCATTAATTTATAACATAACCGATGAATACTGAATTAACGTTAACGGCCGTTAGTATCTTTGATATCCAGAAAGTAGAGTGAGAGAGAGACGGGGAAATATCTAGAGAGAGAGTGATGGAGGAGCTGACCATGGCCTCCTCACCCCGGCTTCGCACTTGGTCGGTGATAATCGTCGTAGTGGTGTCGTACGAAGACGTGGATTTCCTCCCACCGGCTGCTCCGTTGTGAAAGGGTGGAGCTGACAGCAACGGGCGGCGGAGCCATTGCTTATTTATTTTATTTTTTATTTTATTTTTTTTGCATCAATGAGGAATGCTTATTTCTAATTTTGATTGGTTTTCTATTTGTCAAGTAGGAAACAATGAATTGATAAAGTGTGTTTTGCATTTTCGGGGGAACAAAGACTTTTTCATTAACTTTTGGTTGAACTTCATGCTTTTAATCGAACTGATTTAGGGACATAATACAACAAAGCAGAATGCCAAATACAGAGCACGACTAGATTAGTGCCAAAATTTCAGGTATGACGTTATTGTTCTTCTTTTTTTTGATAGTCATTTTGCTTTCTGATTCACTTAAGCTATTTTAAATAAGAAGAAAAAAATGAAAGGAAGTAGGTGTAACGTGTATTGATTATTATTTACATCAATTGTGTTTTCTTAGTATGCAAAGATTCATTATATAAAACAAACATTTTGCTAAACAATCATCAATATTGATTTGCTTAGCTTTGCAACTGATGTATTTCAAAAACCATCTCCATTACAACAACACAAATAGTGTATTTACACTTAATTAATTTTTCTTTTGCAAGGTTGACTTCTTTATACCATAGACTACTAAACTAAATTGTTACCAACATCACATGCTTGCCAATTTTTGCAGATACAGAGAACTAGGAAAATAAAATAAATAAAGCAAGCCATAGCAAATGCAAGAAATAAAATAAATAAAGCAAGCCATAGTAAATGCGAAGAAATAATATAAATGAAGCAAGCCATAACAAATGCGAAGCTATACGGATGAAAAATTGAGGTAAAAATGCCAACTTTATTATTTACATATGTTCACCAAAGAATTGTCAGTCAGGTAACATAAATTTCCAGGTGAAAGTATTATCATGTATGAGTTATACAAAGTTACAAACAGAAGTTTAAAGAGCATTTCACATATCCATAACAGCGTTTCTTAGCTTTAGCAACAACATTCTCTCATGGTAACCCGTCATTTATTCTTTATCTTTGATTTACTATGAAATATAATTTCTTTCAACTAATATGTTCAACTAATGTTAGGAACAGAACTCCAAAGGAGTTGCACAACTGGATTACGATTATGTTTCATGCATACCAATTTTACTAAGAAATCATGCGCTATGAGTTCACAAAAAAGAATAAAGAAATCGCGCTTGATGCATACCAAGATTTCATATAAAGAAGCTGGTATTGAAGAAGCGAAGGAGCACGTTTTTTAGTTCTCTACATATGTACATGTCTTTCGTGCAACGCCCGGAGTCAATTACTAGTTATACATCACAGTAACATATAACAATATTATGACATGATATCAAAATGAGAATAAACTGATGAGCAATTATGTACCATGGTAAATTCCTAGGTCGGTTGCATTATTCATACATTTTTTACTATTTTTTTAAATTTTCCGTTTCAGCCCTTATAATAATAATAATAATAATAATAATAATAATAATAATAATAATAATAATAATATAATAATAATAATATAATAATAATAATAATAATAATAATAATAATAATAATAAATAATAAATAATAATAATAATAATAATAATAATAATAATAATAAATAATAATAATAATATACACTTTTAATCCATTTAACTTTTATCTAATTTTATTTTTTCTTTGATAACTTTCATTCATAAATTTTTTTTAGAAAAACTTAATATGTTAGTGTGTTTAATTTTATTTTTCTGATACTGTAGTATAAATTTTGTTGAAACGGAGTGGTATTTAAAGTAAAGTATTCTTTGGTATCGCAAGCTATACGAGTGCGGGTACTATACGAATACCATGACGAGCCGACTGATTTTTACCAAACAACATCGGTACCGATATTGGTATTATCGAATTGGTACTAGGATTCGTTTTTATAGTTTTCTTTATCTATGTAAAACACATATTAATATCCTTTGGGCACATCATGACTCTACTTTTTTGGGCTTTCTTTTTCGATTATTATAGCAATTGCTGGTACTATAACAAACTGAACTAATACTGACTGATTTCCCACTAAATAGCGTGAGAAGTCCCATTGGTTTGGTAACAAAAGTAGTGCAAAAACGAAAATGCCAATAACAAAAATTAACATAGAGAGAGAGAACAAAAACAATAGTGTATGCACACGTCACACATGTCATGTGGGTAAACTATCAAGTTGCAACACGTATAGCGGTATAGGTGTTGAATCCAATATGAAAGTCGGCCCACGACATTTAAGTTTTTAGTTTTTAGTGTTAACGAGGCAAAAACTTGGGCACACTTAACTCTAGAAGACTCGGCTTGTTTTAAGCGTTATCTCAAAAAACTGAAGAAAGGCTTATCTTTTTTTGAACGGCAAGGAACGTCGTGTCAGTCTCTTGGCTCTCTCAGATGCGTGGAAACCTGACTTTCATCCGTCCGAAGGCATGACAGTGGAATAATCAGTAAAACCTTGATCTCCCATCCAAGACGAACCGGCGCCACCGTATTCTCCCTTCACCTGGATGGCGCAGAAAATGGGGAGAGTGGGAGTCGAACCTGAGTCACAAAGAACATCAAGGATATGTTTGGCATGGAGCTTTAATTTTAGAAGTTTTAGGAGCTTCAAGCTTTAAGCTTTTAAGAAAAAGCTTCTACTCAATAAAAAAGCCGTGTTGGTTGAAGGAGCTTGAAACTTTTAGGTTAGGAGCTTTAAGCTTTTAGTTGAAGCTCCTACTAGTAGCGTTTAGAAATAGCTAAAGCTTTTATGGAAAAATGACTATTTTAACCTCTAAAAATAATAAACTATTTAGTTATGTTTTTTTAATTTTTGTTAATTTTAGTCATTTTATATATAAATGACCTTAGGAGTAAATTTTATGGGTGTGTTCACCCATAGAAATATAAAGTATTATATAGGTCTGAGTCCAACTGTCTGGCTATAGACTATAAAGTCCCTAAGTAACAGAACAAGCAAAACACCTTCCCTGCTGGCCGCATCCTGTAGTTTTATCCATGTTTTTTAAGTAAACTTCTATAAAACACACCTTCGACCCAAACAAGTAAAAGGGCAACAAAACACAAGACGCCTCCGACCCAAACAGACAAAAGGCTAAAAAATTACATGTACATAGGATATTTACACCATTGTATCCAACTTATAGACTTAAAAGAAGACCTATTCCTCAACCATCGGAAGCCTTTAGATTAATCTCCCCCAAAATGCCTTGCGGACTTTGATTGATATTTTGAAAAACCATCTCATTTCTACCTTTCCAAATGCATCAAACAGTAATATATATAAGACCTTGAAAAAATATTCATAGCCTTCTTACCCAATTGCAAAAAAGCGTGGGCTTCCATGATATCTTTGAATTCGAAAGCAAAGAGGGGCTGAATATTACATCAAGCTCTGAAACCCATCCAAATTCTGTTCGAAAATAAACATGCCGTAAACAAAGGGTTCACCGATTCCTCTTGCTCCACACAAAAAGGGCATAAAATCGACGCAACATTAACATTTCTTCTTCTTAGGTTCTTTCTAGTAGCAAGTCTATCCAGGTTCGCTCTCCGTACTGAAATGTTGCATTTTAGAGGAACCCATTTACACCATTGGAAAGAAGGCAACTGGCTCTCACCCCTGTCTATATCCATCAACTTTTTTACCGATTTGACTGAGAATATACATGTATCGTCGCCCAACCACTTCCAAGAATCTTTTAGGACAATCATCTCCAGGAAATCTTTGCACTCCTGCAATTCCTTTTTTTTTTCAATACCCGACTCAAGCTCTCTAATCCAGTTCCAGTTGAAACCTTCAATCTCTAAATCCGAATTTTGTAACATTTGTGTAAAACGGGTTTCAAAAACCCGCACCGTTTATTAATCAAGTATTGGTTAAAATGTTCGATGCGTACTTAATTAGGGTTGATTATGTTATTTTTTTCCCAAGTAACAAATTATTATTTAAGTAAAAATATATAATTAAGTCAAATTTATAAATAATAATAATAATAAAATAAATAATAATAATAAGAAAGTTAAATTAACCATTAAAATAATAAAACAAAAATTAAAATAAAAAGAAATGGGGAAACCGGGAATCGAACCCGGGTCTCCCGCGTTTACACACACACCAAACACCACTGCACTACACGCACATTTGTGTTATGAAAGAAAACATTTAAGCATTATATTGAAGTTCGCTTAAAACCTGCAATTCAAACATCTGGTCCGTAAC
Source organism: Scalesia atractyloides (assembly GCA_947069175.1). Lineage (NCBI taxonomy): Eukaryota > Viridiplantae > Streptophyta > Magnoliopsida > Asterales > Asteraceae > Scalesia > Scalesia atractyloides. The sequence goes on from CAMTDV010001634.1 coordinate 44,228,437, forward strand.
CGCCAACAGATTCTTTGGGCAATCTCCTTCATCCGTTTTCGAATGGTCAGACATAACCGAAATCAACATCAATGTAATTGAAACGGATTTCAATCATTAGGTTTTAAATCACTGTGAAACTGAAAATCATAATCGGCTCTGGCGCATTATAAATACAAATTGATTTCCTCTTAATCAGAACTCGCACATCCACTCGTTTATCACTTGTTCTCTCGGAAGTTTTTCTGTTCAACTTAATCATCGGGAACCTTGGTCGGAGCTAACGGAATCAGTCACCGGAAACCGAAGATTGTCGTTTGTTCGGTATCAATCTTTTGCTTATCATTTATTTATTCGAACATTTATTCTTGTTAATCATAAATCAGTGAAGTTGATAAAAATATCCACCATGGGTTTATGATCTGTGATAAAATAATGAAGAAGATGACCTTATTAAAATGGATAAGTGTAATAAAATTCAGGTTTTAAACAGGTTAGACACCTAGCCCAACTGGTTGGGCTGGGTGCAATGTACAAGTGAGGTTGCGGGTTCGAAACCAATTACACGCACCGGTTATTTGATTTTAAAAACCTTTTTAATTAAATGATTTCTTATTTAATGTAAACAATATATAAGAATATTAAAAATCAAGTATCTAACGGGTTAGACACGTAGCTCAGTTGGAAGAGCTGTGTGCACGTGAACGGAAGGTCTAGAGTTCGAATCTCACCACACGCGTCTAATTCCACCATAAAAACCGGTCAGGTCTTCCCCCCCCCCCTTGTCAGACCTGACAGTATTTTTTCAATACTATTTTATTTTATTTTATTTATTTATATTACTTATATATATTTTTCTTTTAGTTAAAAATTTACTAAAAATACTTAATAATACAATTTCGAAGGTTATAAAACCTCCATAAAAACCACCAAAAATAACCTAAAAATCTAACAAAAAGTATTAAATCAAAATATTAATTTTTATATATTTATCGAATTATTGCGTTATTATCTAGGTTAGTCTTCTTCATCGGTTAAATCCTCAATTCGTGCGCACTCTTCATCAATCAAGAAAAACGCACCCATTGTGAGTGAATTCTTACAAATTCCCCTTTTTATTCATGTTTTGGGGTGTATCATGTGTCGTTTCATATATTTCGTTTATTCAAACACTTGTGCTATTACCATTATATGATCTAACGTGTGATGTAAATGTTATTTGTTGTATTGCGTGTTTACATTTTTGTCAAGATTGCGTGCAAATCATTAATTAGGCCCATCAGTTCCTCGTTGGAGACGGGTTGAGCATCAGGCGCCTCATTGGATCGGCTCTGTTTGATTGAGCCTTGATCTCATTGTTCATCATATGTCATGCTGTGTGTGTGCATTAATTGATATTATGTGATTTGTGGCTAGATTTACATATGCGTATACTCATATTTGGTTTATGCACATTTTTATTTAATAACCAATATAAATAATTCCTTCAAATGTTTAAATAAGATTCACTCGCCAATTTTTGTTGACCCAAAACCCTATTTTTACACATGATACAGGTGGACGGGTTGAAGCAAGGAACACATAGGGAATTGCCTTAGAAGAAAAATAAAGAGTTCTTGAATGTTGTGTTTAGAACATATGGTGTTTGTATGTTCATTGAAATTTGTTTTTTTTTAAATTGTAAATAATAAATATGAAACCTATTAGTAAATGTCATGAGCTTTGGTGATAACCCAATCATGCCCCGACTACCATTTCCGCTGCGGATCAGGGTTGACAAATTTAACCTGTTTGCCACCCTGTAGGATTTAACCGACTCTAGACAAAAAAATGTGAGTCCACCTGAACATTAAAGGTTGGTTGCCCACCCAAAGATCAACCCATGTCTTCTAACCAAAAATCATATCCCCTCTTGCCTAGGGTATCCTAATATTTGCTCAAGGGTAGCGAAAAACATGAAATGGAGAAGATTTTTTTCTTTAACACTTATATTACACTCTGCCCACAAAGTTGAAAGATAGCACGTTGTCACGCCCCGCATAAATTCAGATCAAATTTTCAGCATTCTAGAAGTTTCCGGAGCCATCTAGTCACGTCTAGAGCTGCCCGGAAGGTCCCGGAACAACCTGTAACGTTCCAGCAACATAGAGGCATTAGAAAGATCAAGGATCAGCCAAGAATGGCCTAGAAAATGTTGGAAAATACTGGTCAAAGCTGCCATAAAAATCTGCCCAAAGAACTCTCTAGAATCCAACATAATATCATGATATTTAGTAAGAAATATCTTAGATATTTAAGTATGATATTTTGTAAAGAGTGTTCTAGATTAAGAACACTCTAGATAGGCTCCAAAGTAGTATAAATAGCTGATTTGGGGTCTTATTTGGGACATCCCCCCAAACTTGTAAACATCTAGCACTTGTAACCACTCTTTGTATAACACAAAGCTTTTATCTTGTATACTTGTGTTCAAGTATTACAAGCAACATTCTTGCGATCCAACATTCCCTTTAGCAACTTACATAACCAAAACCAAACGACAGTAAGTCGGCTAGGCTTACTTAGACCGTGTTCTAAGGCCGCACGCGAGTTGAATAAGTAACTTCGTGACAAGTGGTATCAGAGCCAGGTTACGATCCATCCACGATGGCTGATGATAAAACCCAACTTACAACCACGGCTACTGGAGAAGAGACCCGTAGGCGCGATGACACTCGCAAAGGAGGAAGAAAGAATCGAGACATGTCCAAGGACTTGGTCGCAAGCTTAGACAAACGTGTGGAAGACGTGGAGACATCGATTGCTGAATTCAAGTCACAAGTTGAAGAATTCAAGGTTGAAGTCGACATCTTCCAAACAAACGCTAACGAGTCGCTGGAACAAGTAGGTGGTGATCTCGGTGAATTAAGGGAAGACATAAAACTTGCAATGCAGGTCATGCAAGCTGAATTAAAAGAGATGTTTATGAAGGAGCTGGGGCAAGTACAAAGCAATCTCGAGAGCAAGTTTGCTGAAAAATTCAATGAGTTGCAAATGGAACTAAACATTTGCAAACAAGCATTAGCAAACCGAAGTGACACCATCATTTCTTCAAAGTCTGAAGTCCCAAAGCCATCTCCGTTCATTGGAAAACAGGAGGCACGAGCCGTAGACGACTTCATTTGGGAGATTGAGCAATACTTTGAAGCTATAGACATTGTTGATGATGGCAAGAAAATCAAGATGATGATCTTATACTTAGAGGAAAGCACAGCTCTATGGTGGCGACAGAAGCACATGGAGATCGAAAAAGGTATGTGCACCATCAACACTTGGGCTGATTTCGTGAAAGAAATTAAGAAGCAATTTTATCCGGAAAACACCGAAGATGATGCCAAGATTTATGCTACGAAACCTTAGGAAAAGGGTAGCATCAAAGAATATATCAATGAATTCACTACCCTTGTGCTTGAGATCCCGGACTTGTCGCCCAAGGATGCTCTCATATACTTTGTTGATGGCTTGCAGCCATGGGCCAAAACTGAACTTGAACGACGAAATGTTCAAGACTTATCATCGGCAATCTCTGTTGCTGAAAACTTGCACGACCGTAATGAAAACCGTCCGACAAGATCAGCAACTATAGAGATTGGCGATGCGAAAGGTGGGGGAGCAAAACCCACCAACACAAACCAATATGCGAGACCCAATAATCAAAATCAATACCGGAAGAATGATGACCAGGCATTAACAATATATAATAAAGGAAAAGCCGTAAACAAAGGCTGCTTCCTTTGTGATGGGCCTCATGATGCTCGAGACTGCCCAAAGAAAGCAAGATTAACGGCCCTTATAAGGACCGGCGACGATGAACCTGAGGAAACCAAAGAGGGTCGCCTAGGTGCAATGCAACTTCAAGTTTTAAATGCTATGACCGCGATGGAAGGAAAACCATTGGCAATAGCAAATCAAGCTAACCCGACAACATACGTGGGCAATACAAAAGGAAAAGGTCTTCGCTTTGTCAATTTAGAAATCAAAGGGGAAACCTTAGAAGCTTTGGTCGATACCGGTGCTAGCCACAACTTCATGACAACAAACGAGGCAAGAAGACTCGGCTTAAGAATCACAACTCAAGAAGGCTGGATCAAAGCCGCTAACGGAGATCCCATATCAATCGAAGGTGTTGCTTGGGGTGTAAAAACCAAAATCAAGACATGGGCAGGAAATTATACTTCTCTATTGTTCCAATCGAAGACTACAACATTGTGTTCGGGATGGATTTCTTTCGAGAACAAAAGCCATGCACCATTCATGAACACACTTTACATCATCAAAGGCGATGAGGTACACACTGCACCCTTGAAGTCCAAAAACCGAGGCAAAATTATCCCCAATACAACTCATGAAGACTCAAGAGGCGCTCAGGAATCGCAACGAGGACGTTGCGAATTTAGGTGGGGGAGGATGTCACGCCCCGCATAAATTCAGATCAAATTTTCAGCATTCTAGAAGTTTCTGGAGCCATCTAGTCACGTCTAGAGCTGCCCGGAAGGTCCCGGAACAACCCGTAACGTTCCAGCAACATAGAGGCACTAGAAAGATCAAGGATCAGCCAAGAATGGCCTAAAAAATGCTGGAAAATACTGGTCAAAGCTTCCATAAAAATCTGCCCAAAGAACTCTCTAGAATCCAACATAATATCATAATATTTAGTAAGAAATATCTTAGATATTTAAGTATGATATTTTATAAAGAGTGTTCTAGATTAAGAACACTCTAGATGTCACACCCCAACTGATGGCGGAAACATCGGGATGAGACGAACAAATTGCTCAAAACTTCATAACGCTATGTGACAATATAGATTAAATTCAAATTTCATTCAAGACTAAATTGTCATACAAAAATTCCAAATAATAGTCAACAATTGTTTCAAAACGACATACCATCAAAATAGATAAATTAATCTAGGTGTGTATCTAAGTCCACCTAAATCTTCTTTCATCTTGTAACATCACCTCATCAATCAACCTGCAACATGTATTAAAATATATCAACAAAAAGTTGGCGAGCATACAAGTTTTGTTACGTAGCATAATATAGAATAAATTTGTTTAAAATCTCATATCCAACATGAACCATAATATGCAAGTTTACTAGCATGCCGAAACGGTGTACTATATGTTCAAACCCAAGAATCCAACGCGTTAAAATAGCCTATCCCAATAGAGTAGCGGGAGGTTAACATGTTTAACTTAACAATACCCCAAGTTTCGTGGGCGGTGCGTTAATCCTATAGCGCTATAATTGTTAAGGTAGGCTAGCAAAGTTAATGAAGCATATGTCGACACAAATAGTTTACATTAGCATAACAAGTCTAAACAAGCATCACATAGTCTCATGTTAAGCATGGATAGAGATTAAAATAGTTTAAGTGTCGTGCGATTTTGTATAAAGTACATGTTGCACCCAAAGTGTAAAAAGGAAAAAGGGATCGAGTATGCTCATGGTTTTGCAAGCTTTCCCACTTGAAATCCCGCGAACGTTGTTGGTTGATGGATTAGTTTCGAGCACCTTGTCCTTCTACACGAAGAAACATAGGCATGTGAGTATTGGGAATTAACGGAAGGTTATGGATTCGGAATTAAAATAACGTGAAATTAGTATTATGAAAGTAATCATCTTGTACTCATAACACTTGTTCTTGACACTATAGAACCTCAAGGGTTTGGTATGTTTTTATGGATTCAAAGATCCATTAGAATCGTAACAAGTGTATGGTCTTTAGATGATGTAACCTACTATTTTGACAAATGACCACTTGTTCATCATCAAGAGTTCGATTACTTTGATAATATATAAGTATTATACAGTGTACATTAAGTCATATAGGTCAAGCATGTAACATTTGTGTAAATCGGGTTTCGAAAACCTGCCCCAATTTATCAATCAAAGTATATTCTTTTACGATGTTCAGTTATTCTTTACAATATTTCAATATTTTATATACATATAATAAAAAAATCAATGTTTAAAAATAAGATAATAATTATAGTTTAATCAAATAATGTAATAATTAATCAGTTAAATATTAAATATTTATATCCAATAAGTGATTTAATTTAAAATAGGAAAAAAAATAAAATTTTTAAAAAAAGGGGTGAACCGGGATCGAACCCGGGTTCCCCGGGTAACACACACACACCACAAACACCACTACGCTACACACACTGGATGTGTAAAGCTTAAAAACTTAAAACCTTTATTTAGAGACTAAGTGAAAACCTGCAAACCGAAGCCATTATCACGTGCTTTTCCTTCCTTTTTTTTTGAATCTTCGAACACTAGATGCGGTGTCTAATTGTGGCAAACTCCGAATCAGTGGGCTGTCTCCACCTCAGCGATTGCCAATCATCGAAACAAGTTTCCAAAAAGAGAAGAAAAACCAAAATCACACCTCCCCCTGTTTTCATCTATAAACACTGATCACCATTGCTCTAGCCAGCTCGCTCAATCACCCTAACCTCCCTCTATTCAGTTGTCAACATCTCCGTCGCCGGAGTTCACCGGAAAACAGTCACCGGAATTAACCCGCCAGAAAAGAAAGTCTCAGTCGACCGGTAAAAGTTTTCTCAAGCTCTTAATTCATTTATATATATATATATATATATATATATAATATTTTAAACATCTTGGTGTAAATCACGCTCATTTTAAATTGAAATCCAGATTGGGTTCTGGGTTGTTTATGGGAAGAAGATGAAGCTTAAACATGTGTTTTTATGTATTTAAATTATAAGTTTCAATCAGGTTAGACACACAGTCCAGTGGTGGACTGTGTGCAAACACACTCGTATGTCGCAGGTTGAATCCAGCTTATACACCGGCCCGACCACTTTCAAACCTTTTTAAATCCATCATTTCTGTATAAACATAATTAGTGTATGAATATAATTAAAATGATAGTATTGTCGGATTAAACACCCAGCCCAGTTGGTTGGGCTGGGTGCACAACGTACTCAAGGTCACGGGATCGGATCCCATTCCACACACTGGCCGGATCAGTTTATTCCTTTTTAAAGATTTAATTAAAATCGGATAAACCTAAAAAGTGTATAAGTATAATTAAAATCCAATTCTTTCGGGTTAGACACGTAGCTCAGTTGGAAGAGTTGCGTGCACGCAACCGAGAAGTCATGGTTCGAGCCTCACCACACGCATACCTACAATACCATCGAACCGGTCTGACAAGTCAGCTTGTCAGACTGACAAGATTTTTTTTATTATTTTATTATTTTAATTCTATGGTTTTTATTAAAAGAAAAATCAAATAAAAGGTTTAAAAATATACATTTCAAGGGTTTAGAATATCAACACAATCCATAAAAATGACCTAAAAACTAAAACAAAGGATTTTAACCTAAATATTAATTTAATTAATTTACCGAGTTATCGCGTTATTATTTCTAGCTAAGTACTTTCTCGTTGATTAAATTCCCAACTCGTGCGCTTTCCTTACCATTCAAGAATACGCACCCAAGGTGAGTGAATCTCTACAAATTCCCCGTTTTAATCACGTTTTGGGGTGTATCATGTGTCGTACCATTCCTTTATTTTATTTAAACACTTGTGCTTATATCATTTTGTGATCAAATGTGAATTGGTTGTTGTGTGGTTCATATGTGGATTAAATTTATCATTTCAGTGCATTCTTTCATTAGGCCCATCAGTTCCTCGTGGGATACGGGTTGAGCATCAGGTGCCTCATTAGATCGGCTCTGTTTGATTGAGCCTTGATCTCAGATACATCATCATTCATGTCATATATACATTCAATGTGGTTTGTGATTGGTTACATATATATATTTGCTCACATGTGATTTATGCACAATTTTCTTTAATAAACCAAATAAGCAATTATTTAAAATGTTTTATCAAGGTTCACTCGCCAACTTTTGTTGACCCAAAATCTCCTCTGTTTTACACATGATACAGGTGATCAAGTTGAGGAAAGAAACACTTAGGATGGCCTAGAAGAATAAACAAGTTATTGCGTTGGAACAAACATTTAGATTTTTATTGTATTTGTATGAATTTTGTTTGTTGGATTTTAAATTGTAATTTGAATTTAATAATATGAAACTTCTTAGTAAATATCATGAGCTTTGGTGATAACCCCAATCATGCCCCGTCTTTTATTCCGCTGCGGTCGGGGTGTGACAATTGGTATCAGAGCTTGTGACTATAGGGATATAGGATAGGTTATTAGACCCTTAGAGCCTATACTATAATTGATTAATTTTGATTGTTTATATGTTAAATGCAAAATTCATGATGTTTATATGTTTCATGTTTATTCTCACACCCAATATTATGCAAGCACTCTCACAAGTACATGTTAATATGCAATGCTCATCATAGTTCATATCCTCATAACATGTCATATCTATAAAAGCACACACCTCACGATTTCACAATTTCCATGGTTTCTTTTCAAAGATTTTTGCAATGTTTTCGTATTTTTCAAATCACATCAAAGTGAGTTTTCACGACGGGCATGTAGTAACTGGAAGGGTACGAGTACCGGTAGTCGGAACGTCCTGTCTAGGCTTGGCATTCGTATAAATCCAAAATAAAGGACCAGTTTTCCTACCTGGGGACTAACGATGAGAGTACGAAGGACCTATTAGGCCAAAGCATGCTATACCAAACGTCGTGTGAGCTAACCCCACTTTGAGTTGTCATTGTGTCTACACCTGGACACCCTCCGACCATACATCTCGCAATCATGTTTTATGATTTTCATTCGGGTGGAGCGAGTGTTAACCCGCCGACACCAATGTGAATCCTACCAAGCCCAAAGTCACGGGGGCCCACATGACTACACAGGCAATGGTATGGGGGACATTTGGAGGCCCAAACATGAGCAAACACAAGACATCCTATGGATGTAGTTAAATTATTTTCAGTTATGTTGTTTTCATTCTTTTTACGACACATGACACCTAGGAAATTCTTGAACTCACAATCTTCCTACATATGTTCCTGTAGATGTCGGCTAGGCAATTACGTGGAGGTAGAAGGTCAGGAAAGTCAAACGAACGCTTGGCCACGCAAATTGCTAAACAAATGGCCCCAGTGCTTCCTGACATCGTGCTACAAGTTCAGCAAGCCCTCACCGCTAATCCCATCAACCCTCCCAACCAAGAAGACCAAAGCGTCGCCAACCCTCCTCCCAAAACCCCCAAATGCACCTACAAACACTTCAAATCCTGCGATCCCCCAAAATATGAAGGGGCTGAAGGTGTCACCGCTCTCCTTCACTGGTTTGAGGAGATGGAAAACACTTTTCTCAATTGCGACTGTCCCGAGGACCGTAAGGTACGTTACGCGACTGGAAGATTGTTTGGGGTAGCCCTTACCTGGTGGAACACGGAAAAGGGTAAGCGAGGTGTTGAAGATGCCATGGCTTTAACATGGGAAGAGTTAAGGGAAATCATGACGAGACGCTTCTGTCCAAGAAGCGAAATCAAAAGCTAGAAGACGAGTTTCACGCATTGAAACAAAAGGAAAGAGACCACACTTCATACAATAAGAGATTTCTCGAGTTGAACCATATGGTTCCCAATCTATTTACCCCATTATACCGCCTAATTGAAAACTACATTCGAGGCCTCCCCTCGAAAATCAAAGATTCGGTTTTAAGCACTCCGCCTGCAACACTCGAAGCCGCAATGGAGTTAGCCACGGAACTCACCGAAAATCGCATTCGAAACGACAAATTTAACGATGAAAAGAAGAAAACACCCAGTGAGACCCCAACTCCAAACCACTCAGGTTCATCCTCGAAGTTTGCTGGTAAGAGGAAGCGAAATGGCAAGAACTTTGTTGTCACCCAAACCAACCCTCCCATCACTGCTGCTCTAATCACCCAAGTTGTCCCTCCAGCCGCACTATCCAAAAGGCCATACACTGGCCCACACCCGAAGTGTAACCGTAGTCAATACCATCACCCTCCTGAAAACCCCTGCCAACATTGCACAAGTTGCGTCGTGCGGGTCACACCATCCAAACCTGCCGTACCCTTCAGCGATTGAACCGCAGTCTGCCTCCAACCCAAACCCAAAATCAAATGGTGGCCAAGCCCAACAACCCTTAGTTCTACCACCTGCACAACTCGCAGGCCAACCTTACTACCAACCCAGCTACCCCATGATGCAACCCATGCGAGCCTGTTTCAATTGTGGGGACCCAAACCACTTCAAGAACACTTGTCCACGCCTAGTGAACATCATCCATGCCCAGGCTCAAGCGAACCCGGTAAACCAAGCTAACCAAGCTCCTCCACCTGCTAGAGGGAGAGCTTTCAATATCAACGCCAACCAAGCCAGGGCTGACAACAATGTGGTCAACGGTACGTTTCCCATAAATGGTAGTTATGCATCCATATTATTCGATACCGGTGCGGATAAGAGCTTTGTGTCTTTAGAATTCGAATCTATCCTCGACCAACCTCGTGATAATCTTGTTGAATCTTTGACGGTGGAAGTTGCTGACGGAAAACCCATTTCATTAAATTCTATTATACGCGATTGTACTCTCACCCTAAATGATCACGATTTTTAATTGATCTCATTCCTATGAAATTGGGAAGTTTCGATGTTATCATCGGCATGGATTGGCTCAGCCAGCATCACGCTAAAGTGGTGTGCCATGAAAAGTTCATTCGTATTCCTCTCGCCGACGGTCAGACACTACGTATCTTTGGGGAAACTCCTTCCAAAGGACTCAGATTGATGTCCTGCCTTCAAGCCCGAAGTTATCTTCGCAAGAATTACGTCGCATTTCTAGCTCACGTCGTCAAGAGGGAAGGCAAGGAGATGAAGCTCGAAGATATTCCAATTGTGAAAGAATTCCCGCAAGTTTTTCCCGACGACGCTTCAGGACTTCCTCCTGTGAGAGAAGTCGAATTTCGAATCAATCTTGTGCCTGGCGCTACACCGGTTGCAAAATCTCCTAATAGGTTAGCCCCATCCGAGATGCAAGAGCTGGCCAGTCAACTGCAAGAGCTGACTAACAAAGGATTCATACGTCCTAGCTCATCTCCTTGGGGTGCGCCTGTTCTTTTTGTGAAGAAGAAGATGGAACGTTTCGCATGTGCATTGATTATAGAGAACTCAACAAGTTGACGGTTAAGAATCGCTATCCACTGCCTCGTATTGATGACCTTCTAGACCAACTTCAAGGCGCCACCTGTTTTTCCAAAGTCGACCTTCGTTCTGGTTATCATCAGCTTAGAGTGCGCGAAGAAGATATTCCAAAAACTGCCTTCCGAACTCGTTATGGTCATTACGAGTTCATGGTTATGCCCTTCGGTTTAACCAACGCCCCCGCTGTCTTCATGGATTTAATGAACAGGGTATGCAAACCCTATCTCGACCGTTTCGTCATAGTCTTCATCGACGACATTCTTATCTACTCCAAGTCAAAATCCGATCATGAGCGACACCTTCGACTCATTCTTACACTCTTAAGGACTGAAAGGCTTTACGCTAAGTTCTCAAAATGCGAATTCTAGTTAGGAGAAGTACAATTCCTTGGTCATGTCGTCAATGACAAAGGGATTCATGTCGATCCTTCGAAAATCAAAGCAGTACAGGAATGGCAAGCGCCACGTACCCCTACCGAAGTTAGGTCATTTCTTGGCTTGGCTGGTTACTACCGACGCTTCATTGCCAATTTTTCCCGTATCGCCGTTCCGCTCACGGCCTTGACTCACAAAGGAAAACCCTTCATTTGGGGACCTAAGCAAGAGGAGGCCTTCCAAACTTTAAAGCAAAGGCTTTGTGACGCACCTATCCTTACACTCTCCGAGGGTTGCGATGACTTTGTGGTTTATTGCGACGCATCAGGGCAAGGACTAGGCTGTGTATTGATGCAAAGAGGAAAAGTGATAGCCTATGCCTCTAGGCAACTCAAAGTTCATGAGAAGAATTACACCACCCACGACCTGGAACTTGGAGCCGTCGTGTTCACCCTCAAGATATGGAGACATTACCTCTACGGTACCAAGTGTGAAATATACACTGACCACGAGAGTCTCCAACATATCTTCAACCAGAAGGAGTTGAATATGAGGCAATGAAGATGGGTCGAACTTCTCAACGATTACGACTGTGAAATTCGGTACCATCCTGGCAAGGCAAATGTGTTGGCCGATGCACTCAGTCGAAAGGGATATGCGAACTCTATTCGTCTTCTATGTCGCAAATCATAACCGATATCAAGGATCGAATCCGGGCAGCTCAACATATCTCTGTAACGGAAAATGACGTACGCGATGAGCTGTCATGTGGAGCTGAACTCAAGATTGAAACCAAATCCGACGGTATTCTATATTATTTAAACCGCATATGGGTTCCCGATCGCGACAACCTTCGTGATTTCCTCATGAAAGAGGCACACAAAACACGATACTCTGTACACCCAGGAGCCGATAAGATGTATCAAGACCTACGATACACCTACTGGTGGCCTGGCATGAAAAAGGATATCGCCGTCTTTGTTTCCAAGTGTCTTACATGTTCCAAAGTGAAAGCTGAACATCAAAGACCTTCAGGACTTCTAGTCCAACCTGAAGTACCTGCATGGAAGTGGGAAAACATAACCATGGACTTCATTACCGGATTACCTCGCACCTCCAGTGGGTATGACACCATATGGGTGATAATCGATCGTCTTACAAAATCATCTCACTTAATTCCGATTCGCGAGGACTTCAAACGAGAAGTTAGCTCGTATCTACATCAGCGAGATCGTAAGCCGTCATGGTGTACCGTTAAGCATCATTTCGGACCGCGATGGTCGTTTCACTTCACGAACATGGCGAGCCGTACAAACCGCTTTGGGTACACGGTTAGACCTCAGTACCGCCTTTCACCCTCAAACTGATGGTCAATCTGACCGCACCATCCAAACCCTTGAAGACATGCTTCGAGCATGTGTCATAGACTTCAAAGGGAACTGGGACGCTCACCTACCGTTAGTCGAGTTTTCGTACAACAATAGCTATCATTCAAGTATCGGCTTGGCTGCTTTCGAAGCTTTATATTGTCGTAAGTGCCGATCTCCAGTATGTTGGCACGAAATTGGTGAAGCGCAAATCACCGGACCTGAATTGATTCAAGAAACAACCGACAAAATCCTTCAAATTCGAAACAATCTTCTAGCGGCTCAAAGTCGTCAAAAGAGTTATGCTGACAAACGACTTGGTGATCAAGTACTTTTGAAAGTATCACCGTGGAGGGGAGTGGTTCGTTTTGGCCAAAAGGACAAGCTAGCACCACGCTACGTAGGACCTTTCAAGATACTCGAAAGAGTAGGACCTGTAGCCTACAAGCTTGACCTACCAGAAGAACTCAATAGAATTCATCCCACGTTCCACGTATCAAACTTGAAAAAGTGCCTCGCCGACGAAAACCTCCATATCCCTCTAGAAGACATTCAAGTCTATGAATCAATGCACTTCGTTGAAAGACCAGTGGAAATCATGGATTTCAGTGAGAAGCGTTTAAGGCGAAGTCGTATTCCAATCGTCAGGGTGCGTTGGAAGTCAAAACGAGGACCCGAGTTTACTTGGGAACGTGAAGAATCAATGCGCGAAAAGTACCCGCATCTCTTTCCGGTTACCACTACTACTTAAATTTCGGGACGAAATTTCTAAAAGTAGGGGATACTGTAACATTTGTGTAAATCGGGTTTCGAAAACCCGCCCCAATTTATCAATCAAAGTATATTCTTTTACGATGTTCAGTTATTCTTTACAATATTTCAATATTTTATATACATATAATAATAAAAAAATCAATGTTTAAAAATAAGATAATAATTATAGTTTAATCAAATAATGTAATAATTAGTCAGTTAAATATTAAATGTTTATATCCAATAAGTGATTTAATTTAAAACAGGCAAAATAAATAAAAATTTAAAAAAAAGGGGTGAACCGGGATCGAACCCGGGTTCCCCGGGTAACACACACACCACAAACACCACTACGCTACACACACTGGATGTGTAAAGCTTAAAAACTTAAAACCTTTATTCAGAATGAAAACCTGCAAACCGAAGCCATTATCACACGCTTTTCCTTCATTTTTTTTGAATCTTCGAACAACTAGACGCGGTGTCTAATTGGGGTAAACTCCGAATCAGTGGGCTGTCTCCACCTCAGCGATTGCCAATCATCGAAATAAGTTTCCAAAAAGAGAAGAAAAACCGAAATCACACATCCCCCTGTTTTCATCTATAAATACTGATCACCATTGTTCTAGCCAGCTCGCTCAATCACCCTAACCTCCCTCTATTCTGTTGTCAACATCTCTGTCGCCGGAGTTCACCGGAAAACAGTCACCGGAATTCAACCCGCCAGAAAAGAAAGTCTCAGTCGACCGGTAAAAGTTTTTTCAAGCTCTTAATTTCATTTTATATATATATATATATATATATAATATGTATATACATATTAAACATCTTGGTGTAAATCGCGCTCATTTTAAATTGAAATCCAGATTGGGTTCTGGGTTGTTTATGGGAAGAAGATGAAGCTTAAACATGTGTTTTTATGTATTTAAATTATAAGTTTCAATCAGGTTAGACACACAGTCCAGTGGTGGACTGTGTGCAAACACACTCGTATGTCGAAGGTTCGAATCCACGCTTATACACCGGCCCGACCACTTTCAAACCTTTTTAAATCCATCATTTCTGTATAAACATAATTAGTGTATGAATATAATTAAAATGATAGTATTGTCGGATTAAACACCCAGCCCAGTTGGTTGGGCTGGATGCACAACGTACTCAAGGTCACGGGATCGGATCCCATTCCACACACTGGCCGGATCAGTTTATTCCTTTTTAAAGATTTAATTAAAATCGGATAAACCTAAAAAGTGTATAAGTATAATTAAAATCCAGATTCTTTCGGGTTAGACACGTAGCTCAGTTGGAAGAGCTGCGTGCACGCAACCGTGAGGTCACGGGTTCGAGCCTCAGCACACGCATACCTACAATACCATCGAACCGATCTGACAAGTCAGCTTGTTAGACTGACAAGATTTTTTTTATTATTTTATTTTATTTTTATTTTATTTTTATTATTTTAATTCTATGGTTTTTATTAAAAGAAAAATCAAATAAAAGGTTTAAAAATATACATTTTCAAGGGTTTAGAATTTTAACACAATCCATAAAAATAACCTAAAAACTAAAACAAAGGATTTTAACCTAAATATTAATTTAAATAATTTACTGAGTTATCGCGTTATTATTTCTAGGTTAGTACTTTCTCGTTGATTAAATTCCCAACTCGTGTGCTCTCCTTACCATTCAGGAATACGCACCCAAGGTGAGTGAATCTCTACAAATTCCCCGTTTTAATCACGTTTTGGGGTGTATCATGTGTCGTACCATTCCTTTATTTTATTTGTGCTTATATCATTTTGTGATCAAATGTGAATTGGTTGTTGTGTGGTTCATATGTGGATTAAATTTATCATTTTAGTGCACTCATTTCATTAGGCCCATCAGTTCCTCGTGGGATACGGGTTGAGCATCAGGTGCCTCATTAGATCGGCTCTGTTTGATTGAGCCTTGATCTCAGATACATCATCATTCATGTCATATATACATTCAATGTGGTTTGTGATTGGTTACATATATATATTTGCTCACATGTGATTTATGCACAATTTTCTTTAATAAACCAAATAAGCAATTATTTAAAATGTTTTATCAAGGTTCACTCGCCAACTTTTGTTGACCCAAAATCTCCTCTGTTTTACACATGATACAGGTGATCAAGTTGAGGAAAGAAACACTTAGGATGGCCTAGAAGAATAAACAAGTTATTGCGTTGGAACAAACATTTAGATTTTTATTGTATTTGTATGAATTTTGTTTGTTGGATATTTAAATTGTAATTTGAATTTAATAAATATGAAACTTCTTAGTAAATATCATGAGCTTTGGTGATAACCCAATCATGCCCCGTCTATTATTCCGCTGCTGGTCGGGGTGTGACAAAGCATGAGGTAGGAGGTTGAACCATCCATTTAGGAACCTCTTTGTAGTTTACATAAGTCAAGTAGGAGGTGGGAGGATTTACCATCCACTTAAGACCTCTTTGGATTCACCACTACACATGTGTCTTAGACAAAAGGAGGGTCATGAACTTACAAGTAAGGAATGAAATGAGACAACTAAGCTATGAAAATCATCAAGTAGTGTGTGGATTCAATGATGGATAGCCCAAGCTAGTCCAAATATCACACGTTTATCAAGCTTAACTTGAACACTACTTGTGGGTGTAAACCCTAGTCGAAAACAGAAAGTTTGTGAGGTTTTATCTTCTAGTTTGACGTGTCTCAACCTTGTTTTAAGCCTAACCAACCATAAGTGAGGTTGTAAGCATTCGGACATAGGTTTGAGATGAGTTAGACTCAAGTTTGAACAAGTTTAACAAAGTTTGAAGAAGTAAAATGAAAACAGTCCACTTTGGAGCTTTTTTCGTGACATTCCAGGGCCTGATTTTCCATGGAAAACCATTGCAGATGTGCACAAGGTCAACCAAGCAAGTGGGAAAAAGAATAGATGAAAAAGGTTAAGAAATGAGTGAGATATGCTCACTTTTGTAAGAGATAGAAATTCTGCTCGAATCTTGGATTCACAGCTGACTAAAAGAAGTTTTGAGAGTGTTTTGGTGATTAGAATAGTATAAAAAGGCTTGGATTATGCTTGGGTTTTATAGGAAGGATTAGGGTTGGATTTGGTGAAGTATTAAATGTTAAAACATGTTTAAAACTCAAAATAAACCCAAAACCCGCTCAAATTCGCGAGCTGAATGGTTCTGGTCGCGCTGATCAGGCCATTTAACAGTGTATAAGGGTTTTAAGTGCTGGGTTTTGTTCAATGTGATGACCATGGTGGAGTGGCTGTGCGCGTGTTTGTTGAGGCTGGTGGCCCGGGTTCGAGTCCCGCGGTCATCAGTTTTATTTATTTATTTATTTTCTTTTCCTCCCTTTTATACCTATACTTTCAGCAATTACCCAAACGGTCCCTGTACTACAGTTTCAGTAATTGCACTTTTAGTCCCTCACATTTAACTAACTAAGTTAAATGGAATACTTGGGTTTAATAACTAAATAACTTAAAAAAAACCTTAACTAAGTTAATGAATAATTAAACTTTTTAAAGTAAAAAAATCTTATTCTTTTTAAAAATTTAATGAATAAACAATCATTTATATAAAAATTAAATAAAGAATGAGAAATAATTATTAAATATATATTAAATGAATAGATAAATAACTAAATAGATGCGAAAATACGGAGCGTTACACTAGATAGGCTCCAAAGTAGTATAAATAGTTGATTTGGGGTTCACTAGATAGGCTCCAAGTAGTTAATAGTTGATTTGGGGTCTCATTGGACCCCCCAAACTTGTAAACATCTAGCACTTGTAAGCACTCTTTGTATAATACAAAGCTTTTATCTTGTATACTTGTGTTCAAGAATAACAAGCAACATTCTTGCGATCCAACGTTCCCTTTAGCAACTTACATAACCAAAACCCAACGACACTAAGTCGGCTAGGCTTACTTAGACCGTGTTCTAAGGCCGCACGTGAGTTGAATAAGTAACTACGTGACAACGTGCTACCTTTGCGTCTAAGCTAAATCTGCCCCTGCCGTATACCCACTTAACTTACACGCGAATCCTTATCCGTTTCAGTTTACCCGATTTCATTTCAATATCACATTACATACATTACTTAATTCGTTTTCATCACATATTTATAAAAAATATAATCAAGTTTTACTAACCTAGTATGTAATATGATCAATAGTGGAAGTGAAACGCTTTTTTTAATCAAAAATTTAAGGTGTAATAGTTCTAACCTAGTATATAACTAGTAACATACCCCGCGCTATGCGACAGAAATTCGATCGGTACTGGTTCATTACGATACCGGCACTCAGTATAACAACAAAAGAAAAAATCTAAAAGAAAAAAATTGTGATACACCCAAAAGGATGTTAAGGATTGAAAACTATAAAAACAGATATCACTAACGGTTTTTTTAGCACATGTAGCAAAGTTGTTTGATCAGAATCATTAATATCCCAAAACTTGAAACATTTTTCTATACTAATAAATGAAAACCTTTTTTGAACACGTGTCAATTTCTGGTGCTTTCTCACCTTATTTTACTATTTATCTCTCATATTAAATAATAATAATAATAATAATAATAATAATAATAATAATCTTAAAACAAAATATTAGATAAGAATAAATATATTTTTTCTATAAATAATTTAAATAAATTTTAAGATAAAATGATCATATTAAATAATAATTTTAAACAAAGATCAAAATTCTTCCATATCGACGGGTTTCGTTGGTCTCCAAGACCAAAACCACTTCATCACCATATGTGTTTGCTAGAACTTTGAATATGTGTGAGTTTGTAAGTTGTTGAAGAAGAGTGTGTAGTAATGAAATGGTAAAGAAGAAGGGGTTTAAATACAAAAAAAATCGATTTTTTATAAAGAACGTTTCAACGTAATATTTATGTGGAACCGGTTCCTAATAGTGTTTGGCAGGTTTTGCTTGATAATTGTGTCAGAGCCGGTTCCTAATAGTGTTTTTGCAGGTTTTGATTGATAACTCCACATGACCGTTCCCCATTGTACCCGTAACCGATTCCACACAGTACCCGTACCCGGTTCTCATCCGTTCGAATACCTGTACCCGGTTCCAAACGTTCCATATTCTGTGGTGTGAACCCGGGTAGGAACTGGACCCGGTTCCACATCAGACCCGGTTCCAATGTCAACCAACTGGAACCGGTTTGGTTTGGAACCGGTTCCGGGTTCTAATCAGGGGCGGACCTAGCTTTATAATAGGGGTAGCTCTAGCTACCCCTTGACGCTCCGGTGACAGTGTAAATTTTGGAAAAATTGACGTTTTTTCGATTTCGTTACCCTTTTTTTTTAAATGTTACCGCTATAACATTTTTCTAGATCCGCCACTGGTTCTAATAAAACCCGATTATGCCCATCTCTACTATAAACGGACTTTAGAAGTAGATTTTACATTACATATTTTCATAATTAAAAATTAAAGTTATTTATCAGCTAAGCTTGGATATAAATTTAAGTTTGAGCAATTAAACTCAATCCATGTAACCCACGATTGCCCATAGATATTTTTACACCCTACTTGGGGGACGGGGCACTCTACAGCAAGGTTTGTGAGGTGGAGACTAACGACTACTCAGGATTAATCGGATCGGATATTTTTATATGTAATTTTTAGTTTTATGTATACATATACACATTTTAATAGGTAAATATTTTAAGTAGCTAGTTTTTAACTCTTACTCAACTCATTTTTTAAGTATACAAGATTAATTGTTGGAATTCACAAGGTTTGGTTAGAAATTGGCCAGAATTTAGAGGTTTTGGCCGTAATATACAAGTTTTTGCCAGAATGTAGCTGGAATCGCCGACTTTTGGCCGCCCGACTAGGCTCGACTAGCGATTAATGAAAAATTACTCAGTTATTGGCCGACTAGCGATTAGTCACCGACTAGTCGTGATTTTTAAAACACTGCTCCATTGGTAGGGGCTTACGGGTTCAAACTAGTGTCAGGACACCGCCGCCACCCCTAAGGGTAGGCAAGGCGGGTTGGTTAAGCTAAGAGGTTTACCTGTTCAGGGGTTGAGTTTGTTTGAGGAAGTTGTTGACCTTGAAATTGGCGGGTGGGTTTTGATTGGGAGGGACATTTAACTCTTTTCTTTAAATTAAAAAAAAAGAGTTTATGACATTGATAGACACACTGTGAGTGTTTACTAGCTAAATTTGGCATTACGGATGTTGATTGGTCAAAAGGCTAGGATTCATACCATTAAGGTTCCCTTCCTCCTTTGAAATCTGAAAATAATCATTTTTGTTAAAATGGGTTGCAAAATACATAGTGAGATTCAAAGTCAATTTTGCAGTCAAAGAAACAAAAAAGTGAAATGTTAATGAATCTATAAAGTGTGAACTCCTTTTATTACAAAAACAAAAAGTCAAAAACTTTCTTGTTTTCTACCTTTTTGTTCCCACACTCAAAAAGTCAAAACCGATCAAAACAAACCCACAACACAACCAATCAAATAAACAACCATAAATGTAAGCAACTCAAAAACCCGACAAGATTGGGATGAAATCTACAATGAGTAGCTATGAACGTGTAAACTTACGTAAATCAACATTATACACAAACAACGACCTTAAACTCTACTAATATTCTTGTTTTTTCTTCTATTCTGTTGTGTTTGAATGCTACTTTCATATCCACTACTATCACCCGACTCGATTTGTCGTTTCTCAAACGATCTCTCCCTTCCCGTCTCCCGACTCCCTCTTCGGTCCTGCAATTGCTTACCGAATTCTGATTAGTGGGTGTTTGGATTTTCTTTTTCAAAGTGTGAGCATTTTGACAAATTAAAATTTGTAACAAAATAGTCTAACCAATCCGATCAGGTAATAACCTGCTAACCAATGGGATCAGGTAATACATGTTATTTTAACATTTCCTAATCAACTTTTGTTGTAGCCAGTATGAAACTCAAATTTAATTTCTTTTTTTTTTAACTATGAGAACCTGTACCCATAAACTCACGGGACCCACAAAACCAATAGTACCCTGCTAACCAATGCGATAAGGTAAAATACAGTTTGCGATGGGCAGGTGGCCTTCAAGGGGGGTAAAGGCGCTTATCACTGTGCCACCCTTTGACCTAGAACAGTTGGGTAGCAATAAGTAGGGGTGTTCACAAACCGTTGAAATCAACCAAACCATCCAAACCGACGCAGTCGGCTTAGTTTAGACGTTTTTAGGTTACCCGGGTCGGTTTTGACAGTTTAATGGTCAGGCTGCTAGATTAGAACTTGGAACTTGGCCGTGTAGACCGAACCAGCCATTGTAACCTTTTTTTTCATTTTTGGAATATGTATTATATTCATTAGCCATCTTTATCATTCTAAAAGTTTTTTATACAAACTAGTGATTTTAAAAATAAATTATATAAAATCAGTCATTATAAACTGTCAACAAAATTGCCATTTGTCATTTTCTGAAGCCGTAGCTAGTGGCTAGACCCAGAACTCTAATCAAACCAGCCAACAAACCGTGAACACCCCTAAAAAATAATATACCGTGACAATAAAAGGTAATGATTATGATACTTACATCTCGAAAGGGGAAATCATCGGCCTCAAGCATATGAATCACATGACCCATTTTCGGCCTCTTTTGAGCAGTCGGATCCACACACCGCAATGCTACTAAAAGAACACGTTTCAACGCTCTCGAAGAAGGTTTCTCAGGCATTTTAGGATCCAAAACACCCTCTGCATTCCTACTTGAGACCATTGCTTTAAGCCAATCAACAAGGTTTACCTGTGTCGATTCAAATTTAGAACCCAAATAACGTTACAAACACGACATCGCAAATGAAGAAAAATAACACAACCTCTCCTTGAGGCCGACTGTAATCTACAGGGTTTCTACCGCTAATTATTTCCATAATAAGAATCCCGAAACTATATACATCACTTCTTTCGTTCAACATGCCGGTACTCGCATACTCTGGAGCAACATACCTATTGAGAACAAACATGATATTTTCTTATGTTATTCGGGAACATAAAACACATAAATATCGTACGAGTCAAAACAGTTGGGTTGGGTTGGGTTGACGAATCACAATCAGCCAATTCATAATTAAATCAGTCAAATTTGTCATATTTAAAAATATATATATATACGAATCAAGGAATCAGCCAATTTATAATTAAATTGGTCAAAATTGTCATATTTATAAAAAAAATATAAACACGAAGAGATAGATGACGTACCCAAATGTTCCCATGACTCGGGTGGTGACATAACTCCTTTCTGAGCCCAAAAGCTTGGCCAACCCGAAATCCGAAACTTTAGGGTTCCATTGCCTGTCGAGCAAAATGTTGCTCGATTTGATATCTCGATGGACAACTTTGGGCTCGAGGCCTTCATGCAAATAGGTCAACCTATAAATTTACAAAAAGTCAAAAACGGGTAAAAATAAAATGAAAAAAGACTGAAAGTTTTGATTCAAGAATGTACCCTTTGGCGGTACCGAGTATAATGTTCATTCGTATCTCCCATGTAAGCGGGCTGGTGGGTCCCACATCTCCATGAATCCATTGTTCTAAGTTCCCGTTATCTACGTACTCATAAACGAGTATCCTGAACAAGAAAAACACCTCATGTCAAGAATCTATTGATCTGAATTAATATATAAAAATTTTGAAAGAAAAGGTTACCTGTGAGCTCCTTCAACACAATAACCGAGCAATCTGACTAAATTCTTATGGCGTACGCGTCCAATTGCTTCTACTTCAACCTTGAACTCCCTTTCAGCTTGTCCTCTGTTTATAATTATTAGAAAAACAAAGATTAGGGGGTGTTTGGCGTTGCGTTTAAAAGACATGTGATCTGGAATTATGACATTCAGATAGTGAACATCACTATCCGTGTATCCAAACACTAGAAACTAAAACTCAATACCACATTAAACAATGATCTTGACTATAATTTCAGAAATGGAAACAAATAGTGCCATAGTGGTCCAAACTGAGCAAAATTCAATGATATAAGCTTCCAAAATATCATCATAGATTTAAATTATGATAATCAGATCATGATCACATAGTAAAACTCAATTTCTTTATATCCAAACACTAGAAACTTAAACTCACTAGTCATTAAACAATAATCTTGATCATAGTTTCAGAAATAGAAACAAATTATGGGCCAAATTAATCAAAATTCAACTATTTAACATTCAAAAACCATCATCAAAACTTGAATTATAATAATAACCCACAAATTTTTACACTAAAATATCGTCCCATTATTATAACATCTAGACTCGCATACCAATCAACACTGTCCGCTTTGCCGATATGGGATTTTCGTAGGGTGTTACAATTATGTTAACTGGTCACTAAATTCATGTTTATATGCATCAAAACTACAAAATTGAACCTGTTATTCATCAAATTCTTGACAGCAACAGTAGACTTATCATCCAACACCCCACAATAAACAATCCCATACCCCCCTTCACCAATCACATTCTCATCAGCAAACCCATTAGTTGCAATCTCAAGTTCCCTAAGAGTATACCAATGCCCCCAACCCAAATGCGAAACCTCGGGTTGAACCGAAACAACAGCCTGCAGATCACCCGACCCGCTTTCATGACCCGACCCACCCCCCTTTTCCGGGTAACTTATCCTATGCTTCTTCCCTACATCTATCTGGATCTTCTGGTACCCATTCAACCCACCCTCATCTTCTGCATGATCCGGGTTCGGATCCGGGTTTGGGTTTTGACCCGGGTGGCGTTGCACCTGCTGTTTGTTAACGGTGATGTGGGTTTGTTCAAAATCGGGTCGTGTCGGTCGACCCGGATTTCTCGGATTTCTTTAGAAATGTTGGGAAATTTAGGGTTTTTGGGGTAAAGTTTTGGTTTTTTTTGCAGGAATTGTTGTGTTTTGAGGTGAAATAGAGTGAAATTAAGAACATTAAGATGACGATTGCAGCTCCGACACAGATTCCGACAACAACCCATAATCTTAACCCGAAAATTGAGGTTTTTTTGGAGAGTTCATCGTTTAGGAAACCCGACATGATTGATGTTGTTGAGGTGTGTTTAGATTGGGTTGATGATCTTTGTACGATGAATCCACATGACAAAGAGACAATTGTAAATGATAATGAAGATGAAAGACAAAAATGGAGGCTGGAGCTGTGGTAGACTGGGAGTATTAATGGATTAGAAAATTTTAGTGGAGTTTATTTTTTTATTATTATTATTAATTTAATTTAATTTAATTTGTTTATTTTTTTTTTTTGTTGGGGGGAAGTTTTAAGAGCTGTATTGATTGAGACATGGTCAAAATTGGGAACCCCACCCATGATGCTTTTTATTTCTAGATGAAGTTAAGTTATATTAATGGTTGTTTTGTTGGTGGTACTACAATTAGATTAATGTGTGTTGCTTAGGGTAAAAAAGAATGTGTTTCTAAAAATAGTTGGTCAAAGTTTTGTATTTTTATTTTTTTCTTTTGTTTTATCTTTACGATAAATGTGCATCATAAAATTTTTCGAGGTAAAAGATTTCTTTTAGAAAATATGTATAGTTGTTTTTGTTTATGATAACGATGTTTTAAAGAAATGTGTAAAGTTGTTTATGATAACAATCTCTAAACGTGTAAGGTTGTCATTTACCATTGTGAACCTCACGTTAGCTACGCGTATGTATTAAACCAGGAAGAAACCTAAAAATAGACAACAAATTAAAAACTTATAAAAGAAAAAATTGGACATTATTATCGGTGACGTGTATCTAAAAAACCTTTAATCGATCAAAAAGTAAAATCCTAAAAACACTAATTTATTTCAAACACTAGATATAAAAACCAAGATTTGGAGTTTTGGGTTGGTTTTAACGATTTATATGGAAATATACAAGTAAAACATTGCAAGAGTTTTGGGCTGGTTTTAATGATTTATATGGAAATATACAAGCAAAACATTGCAAGTAAATGAAATACGGAAACGTTAAAAACTATTTTGATTGCACACATAAAAAAGTAAAATCAGGTTCCAAATCACATCAATCTATAGTCCCATCGCCTCAAGCACCACTCGTGTGATTCTTCCTCCATAGCGTGTTGTTTCACTTGAAGTTGCCTCTATGTTCATAAGTGTGTATATGTAGTGTTACATAAATGTGGTGTGTTATCTAGTGGTGCATCATGTGTGTGAGGGTATAAGGTATTTAGGAGTTTTTGTATGTGTTTGTTTGGTGTAACAAATTCATGGTTGTGTGGACTACCATTATTAAATAAGGTAGGTCTAGTCGGTGTTGAGGCAAATTAGATATTACATTTTGAAATTAATGTAAAATTGATTCTTCTTAGAATCTGAAAAAGGTTCTTGAATTTTCAGTTGTGGACTTGTTTTTTATTAAAGTTGAATAAAGTTTAAAAGAAGTTTTATAACGGAATAAGATATAATATCATTTTGATCATTTCATTTGATGATTAAAAAAATTCAGAAATACTACAACGAATTGATGAATCTAACTTATAATAAATGTGGTTCCAATTATTTTTATTATTTTTAAGAAAAGAGTAGATTTAATCAATTTTTTTAATCTTATTGTATATTTTCTTTTTTCATCATTCAATTAATAATGTCTATTATATAATATAATAAGGAGTAGACTTTCGTTTTACTTCCTGTGGTTTGGTCGTTTTAACGGTTTTGCCCCATTTCTTTAAAAATAGTCATTTTACTCCCTGATGTTTCGGTTTTATCGCTAGTTTGCTCCACAGCCTTAACTTCATCCATATTGTATGTTAACTGAAAGAGTATTCTAGTAATTTCAAGTATAAAATAAAGGTACTTGGTAATTTATATTAAAATGTAAAGTATTAATAATATATATATATACACACACAATAAATACAGTTTCTCCTACACCATCATCCACCACCTGACACCGCCCACCATCACCCGACATCACCATCACCATTCACCACCTACCACCACCACCAACCAACCATAACCAGCCGACCACAACTATCACAATTTAAACTGCTCACCTCACTTGAAAATAGAACCCCTTTGAACACCAAATCTGAACCCCCTACCACCCACGACATTAGCAGCCACCAAATATCGTCACCATCCACCGCCACCTGCAAATTGTAAGAACCCGCCATCAACATCATTCACCCTTTTGCCGCAAATCTGAGTTTTAGACATCCCGTATTCCCCTAGCCGTTGGTCTTAACCCTACACAGATTTGGGGTTTCCCTGGCGGTAGACGAGTTCAAATCTGCAATAACCACCGTCGAAATACTCTAGATCTGCAATAACCACCACTGAAATACCGCAGAGCAGTGACGATTTTTTTGACTTCGCAGGCCTGAGATCAATGTGGTGGTGCTTCTAATGACGGGATATAGTGGTGCTTCTATTGACGGGGGTATGTGGTGGTTTTAATGACGAGTGATACGTGCAGATTTGAGAGATAGAATTAAGAGAAAGAAACTAAGAAAGAAAGTTCATTCAACTCATCGATACCATTCTCATTCGGATCATCCTTTTTGTACAACTAAACTATCACAAAAGACCCCTCAAACTATTCAAGACTTACGCTATAGTCCCTATACTATTTACTACCGTAACAATACTCCCTCCTTTAAAAGTTCTTGACCTCAAGAACTACAAAGGAAATCAACTAAACTAGACACTATAACGAACACTTTTTTTTATTCTTTATACCATGAATGGTCCAATCTCTAGCAGCTGCAACTTGGAGAAACTTTATGCCCTCCTCAGTCCTTAAACTGTGCCATAATATTTTTTTTGTAAAATAGAATACTTGCATATCTTGATACATCCCTTCCTGTCCTCCTTAATTGCACCTAAACCATAACAAAACATTGAAGCCATTTATCTCTCCCTGTGATTTCAGCTGTAGTATCATCCAACCTGTTGAAATTATAGTTTGTGACACAACCATCTAAGTATCAATTGTAACAGTAGCAAAGAGACAACTTTCCACAATTTCTTTTTTATAATTAATTGCGGAAAGTCCAAGCCAATCAGTAGCAACACCCTTTTCAATAACTGCAACAAGTTGATGTATTACATTTACAAATTCCAATTTGTGATTACCCTTCACTGCCATTTTCAAACTAACACACCACCAACCCGGTTTCCAATCAATAGTCTCAACCCATATCAGTTCAAACTTTTCTATCTTGCTTCTTACCCAATCTGCACATTGGCCAATCATTTTTGTCCTCTATGTGTAATGGCCTCTCACAAAATTGACTGCAATATCTTTCTTGTCTGAACTAAATTGTTCCGATCGGAACAATAGGTGGTAAGTCCTTGTCTTACCTTATGATTTATATTTGGTTCAAAATCAACATATATGGCTCCTGGAACACACTTTTCTATAACATCAGTCCCAACCAAATCTTGAACCTCATCACCATCCTTCGCTTCGTTACCACCTTTGTGTCTTGATTTAAAAAATCATTCATTGTTATTACTAAAAACTTGATTTAAAGACCAATTTCATTTTCAATCATAACATCTTGATCAGTGATTTCTTGAATCCTAACCCCATTTTCACATTCCTCAAGTTGAATCTCAATTTCATTTAAAGATTGCTCGTTTGCCTTTACCTTTTGAAATTCTCTAATGTTATAGAAATCGGCCCAAAAATTATCTTGTCTTTTTGCAGTTGCATAAGCATCCTTGAGTGTCTTAGGTCCAACAACATAACCCAACCCCTAATTTCAGGTTTGAGACCCCCCATGAATAAACTTGTAGCATAATCCTCACTTAAAACCACTTTAGTAAGGAGAACATCAAACAAAATACAATAATCTTGGAATGAACCTGTTTGTTTTAATTTCTTGATTTCTTCCATAGCTGATGCGGTGTTTAGAAATGTTGCTTCTTGATTGTTGGTGTTAAACAATATAGGGCTTTGTTTTCCCCAATCTGGTGATCCCATCCATTCGTCAGAACTTCTAAAACCCTTCCAACGTTCATAATCTGTTGGTGGCTTTGAGTAGTCTGGTTTGTAACCACAACAGTGGGTCCTGCCTTCAAATTTAATCCCACCACAAGAACACCTAATAGTTCCACAAACGTGAACTCTGTTCACCCATATCAAACCCCCACACGAGCACAAGAACACCATTCTTGGTTGTTGCTGTAACTGAATCTTATTCTTCTATTGGAGTACCTGAATATCCAAACCCTAATTGTTGTTGCTGATTTGTTGAACTGATTAATATTATTGCAAAATTGATCGAACTGAAGGAGAATTGATCGAACAAATGATCAATTCAAAACAGACTTGAAGTGAAGCGCAAAATCCGTGGAATTTGAGATTCCGATGATGAAATCAAAACTCCAGTAAAGAAATTGAACTCCAATGATTGGAATTCGGTGATAGAGTCGTATCGGAATCAACAGTCGAAGGATCGATGCTCTGATACCATTGATACGTGAGATTTGAGAGATAGAATTAAGAGAAAGAAACTAAGAAAGAAAGTTCATTCAACTCATCGATACCCATTCTCATTCGATCATCCTTTTTGTACAACTAAACTATCACAAAAGACCCCTCAAACTATTCAAGACTTACACTATAGTCCCTATACTATTTACTACCGTAACACGAGGGGGTGTCGGTTTAAGGGAATCTACTATGGTGGTGCTGGTGTCGGAAATACCGTGGTGGTGACGGAATCAATGAAGAAGATATTGGGGTGAGCGAGAGATATGGTAATTAGTAAGGAATAAGGATGGATGGTGATTGTGGTTGTTATAGTAAAGGGGAGAGAGAGAGAGAGATTTCATCTTTTAGATTAATAAATTAGTTATATATAATTAAATCACTATTTATTAAATTACCATAATATCCTTATCTTTAACAAACATTTTAGACAGAGTTAGGGCGGGGAGTGAAATGGAGATAAGTTGAATAGGTCAAGGAGTAAAATGACTATTTTTAAAGGATTTAGACAAAACCGTAAAAACAACCAAACCATAAGGAACAAAACGAAAGTTTACTCTATAATAAGTGTGTTCTGAATGTTGGATGAATATAATCGTCATTTTAACATTTCTTTTTAACCACTGAAATATGACAAACAAATAGAGTAAATATATCATATAAATATATAGGTGCATTTAATAAATAATATTTATCGCTATCTTTGTCTCTGTTTCTATTTATAGGGTCAGGATATAATAGGAAGTATGTTTTATGTAGAAAGAATATGGAAGTAATCTTGACCATCTATTAAATAATCAAGGGATAAGATTAAATGAGTAGATTAAACAAAAGAAAGGAAGCGCTGGGTTATTCCAGGGGTATTGTAGTCCATCGAACCAATAGTTTCTCTCTCCTCCAATTCCCCTCATTTTTAAAACGTTAATAACTTTTTCATACGACATTATTTTTTTTTTATAAAAATTGCACCACAAAAACGAGCGTTTTTTTATCTTTAAAACGAGCACACTATTGCTATACTTTTGAAAAAAAAATCGATTACCCAGATACGTAAAACGCAATGAACAAAAAACACAAAAAAATGATTTTTTTTTAAAAACGCAATTAAGTAAAAACAAAAGAAAGTGTTCTTTCTAAAACGCAATGGACAAAAAACACAAAACAAAGTGTTTTTGCTAAAACGCAATGGACTAAAAGCACTTCAAAATGTGTTTTTCTAAAACGCAATGGACCAAAAAAACAAATGTGTTTTTTCCTAAAACCCATTGGAAAAAAACACAATATTAAGTGTTTTTTTTTTCCTAAAACGCAATGGACTAAAAACACTTAAAAAATGTTTTTTTTTTAAATGTATTGGAATAAAAACACATCAAAATGTGTTCTTTTTAAACGTAATAGATAAAAAAATACAAATTTATTTTTTTCTAAAATCTATTATCTATTATATATAATAAACATGAAGATTTTGGCTGATGTGACACAATAACTTCTCAATATCACTTTTGGCTCCAAAATTCGGGTCAAAGATTTTGGTATATTGGTTGACAAGGGATCCATATTCTTTTTTTATGACCCGTGTTTCTTTTGTAAAACCCTTGATTTCAATCTCCTTCTCCGTCTCCTGTACTCCTCTTCTCTTCTCCCTATTCGCTTCTTTAACAAAACCCTAGATATCCAATTGTTCATCCTTCTTCTCCTTAAAGCTCTGTAATCCATCAACCTATGCAATCGAATCGATTCAACCATCAAGTACACCTTTATTATTGCTCATTTTTCACGATCTATAATCCTACTGGCGACCTTATTGTTCTCTTCCTTATTGTTTCCGATTTCCAAAACCTACAGAAACCCTAACCACTTTCTTCATTGTGATTTGGGCGAAAGGCTTGAAATTCCTACACATGATTATGATAATAGGTTACAATTTTGCACCTCTTGCGTTTCCATGTTTGTTTTGTGAAGATCCTCTGTATTATTGTTATAGGTATCGAAGATCAGAGCGACGCATGTTTTATGTTGTTCAAAAGCAGACTCTTAAATTATTTCAATCAAGTTTATTTATTGGCTTCTAATGATCTTCTTTCATTGTATGTAAATGTTATTAATTTAATAGTGTTATACTTGACTCTTCATCATACAGTTTATTTCAATCAAGTTTATTTATTGGCTTCTAATGATCTTCTTTCATTGTATCTAAGATGTAGTGATCTCATGTTGACACGTGGCACCTCCCTAACCGCTGATGAGCTCACGACCCGTGTGCACTAACGGATTGCCAACAAACGTTAACGAAATAACAAAAGATTCCGTTAAAGTTAACAATCTCTCTTTTTGACGCCAAACACCGCTATAAATAAGTAAATTGGAGTTCAAGGAAAGGTATTCACTCTCAACTACTCTCTCACTTACAATACTTACTTCCGACTAGCTGTACTTATTCTCACGCCGGAGGGTGGTCACGGAGAGAACCCCCTTCTCCCAGTGGCGAGCTAACGGTGTTCTGTTTTGCAGGATCAGCCGGAATATTGTTCTATTCATCATCCATCGTGAAACCAAACGGAGGGTTAATCCTTTTATGCAGAGCCCATTCCATAGATCTACTTTGATTCCGGTCTAGTTGATCTAGGGGATCTTCATGGGCGCCCACCGATTTCGATTCTTTCTCACCTTTCGTTTCGTTTCACTTCGATCTACAGCGTCATGGCTGACGGATCATCTTTTCAAGGTCCTCGATCGGCGGACAAATAGTTGAGGATTCTTCTGGCGAAGCTAATGCTCAGTATGATCCTAATCATGCGAGTACTCCTGTAACGCCGGCGGCTCCTCAGGTTGATGTTACGTCGATTTTACCACCTGGAGAGACTCCATTATCGTGGTTAATCAAATCTCAAGCGACTCTAAACGCTATGTATACTCAGTTATGTGCCCAAACCGGAACTCCAGCTTTTCAAGCTCCGCTTAACGCTCCTCAGGTCCGTGCTTCGCCGGTACCTCGAGTTTTGAGTTATAATACTCAAAGTCATGCTCGTTCCCCTTCGCGCATGCCTGAAGATAGAACAGAAATGTATTCTAAAACCAGGAATGATCCTGTTCATTCTGGTAATAGAAGGCAAGAAGACAACGTTCAGCGTCGCGCATCTGTCCACTCTCGTTTGGGCCGGCGGTCTTCACAGAAACGGGACACCCAACACGATGATCTCGATAGAACTTATGAGGAAGGGGATAGTGCAAGTATTTTTAATCGATATCTGCTAGTTACAGGCCAAAAGTACGCGCAATATACAATCCGGAATCTGAGCATGATTACAATTTGGTGTATCGCCCAATGAGCAGCTGAACAATCAAAGTTTACCAGAGAGATAGCACTGGCTCCGTTGGAGCGAGCGAAATTACCATCCAACGTTGGAAAGTTTAATGGTTTGACCGATCCTGATGATCACATGCGCCTCTTTACCGGTGCAGGGTTACTTGGGTGCTGGACATTGCCAATGTGGTGTCACCTATTTGTACAAACCCTTACCGGCGTTGCGCGCCTTTGGTTTGATAATTTGCCGGCAGGTAAACTTTCCTCTTGGAACGACTTAAAAGAGAAATTTCTTTCACACTTTAGCCAGCAACGGCGATACGTGCGCGACTCCTCTGATGTAATGAACATCTGGCGGAGGGATGATGAAAGCCTCGAAGATTTTATAACGCGTTACAATAAAGAGGTGTTGGAGATTGGAGATGTCCATGAAGACCTTATACGCGCGCAGTTCAAATATGCGGTAAGGTGAGACGAAATGATTAAAGTGTTGTCCGGTACAACTGGCCTTCCAAAAAACTCGGATAAACTCTTGGCGGTAGCCAAGGTCTACGCCCAGACTGAGCGTAACTTAAGTTCTAACCGGCCACCTCTGCCTCAGAATCGTCCGCAAGACTTGAGTAGAGGTAGTCGCAAGTATAAGAGAAATTGGAAAGAGTCAAGTTAGAATTCGTATTCTCCTTATTCACCAATTGATGCGCGGGCAACAACCAACAAGATAACAACTCAAAAAGCGATTAAGCAGGAGAATAGGGAACGTCAGTGGACTTCCTTAACGAAATCTCCAGCTGAGGTTCTCAGCACTGAGAATTATCAGTTTAAACAGCCGCAACCAATGAAAAACAAAAAAGGGCAAGACCCAAATTTGTTCTTTGACTATCATAGAGACACAGGCCACACAACAGATAACTGCATCAGTCTGCGTACGGAGATTGAAAAAGCATTAAAAAGTGGGAAGCTTAAACATCTAGTCCAGAATGTGCGCAAAGAGATTAAACAGATTAACGCGAGAACGAAGGGCCTAGCAACAAGAAAATGAAACAACACGTTTCCATGATTCAAGGTGGATCATCGCGCAAGCGTAGCCTTCAACATTTTCAAAACAACACTTGGCTGCGAACAACAAGTCATTTTTCCTATCGTTCCAGGAGGTCCTCAAGAAGACTGGCCAGTAGTTATCACCGGTATATTTGGGCATTACCAAACAGACTATATGTTTATAGATCCGGGTAGTTCCATGGATATCATGTATGAGCAGTGCTTCAAGCAACTAGATCCTGAGGATAAGGCACGCTTGGAACCAGTTGATTTTCCATTAACTGGGTTCTGCAATGAGGCTGTCTTTCCTCTAGGACAAATCCTTTTTCCTGTTACTTTATCTGATGGGAGGTGGTCTCGAACGAGTAACTTCAACTTCATGGTGATGCCGGCAAATTCCCGTCACGATGTACTATTGGGACGCCGCGTGCAACGTGATTTTGGTAAGATTACTTCCGCTCCGCATGCTGCTTGTGGTTTTCCGACACCAAATGGTGTAGCTATACTTTATGCACGGAAAGAAATCATGTAAATTGAGGAACCAGTTATAAAGGCTGGCAAGACATTGCCAAGCAATGAACTAGAAAAGTGGGTAATCAACAATAAGTACCCTGAGCAGACAATTTATTAGGGCCTGCAGTCAGTATTGAAATTCGCGCAAAGCTTAAACTACTGTTGTTTCGCAACAAAGACATTTTCGCCTGGACACCTGCCGACATGGTTGGTGTCCCGCGCGACGTTGCGGAACATTGCCTGAATGTATTTCCATCAGCAGAACCAGTTGTGCAGAAAAAGCGCAGCCTCGGGTCAGAAAAGACAGAGGCAATGAACGAACAAGGCACCGAGTTATTAAATGCTGGTATTCTGCGCGAAGTTAAAATCCAAACCTGGGTGGCAAACCCAGTCATGGTAAAGAAACATAATGGCGGATGGCGGATGTGCGTACATTTTAAAGATCTAAAAAAGGCGTGTTCGAAAGGTTGTTATTCTCTTCCTGAGATTGACAAAAAGGTTGACTCATTAGCTTCCTTTCGCTGGAAATGTTTTCTAGATTGTTATAAAGGTTATCATCAAGTCTTGATGAAAAAAGAGGACGAAGATAAAACCGCTTTTCGCACGGAGAAGGGCATTTTTTGTTATACCAAGATGCCTTTTGTCTCCGCAATGCGGGAGCTACTTATCAAAGATTGATGGATACAATGTTTGGAGATGACATCGGGAAAACTGTGGAAGTCTACATTGATGATTTGGTCGTTATGAGTAATTCAGAAGACACTATGCTAGACAACATCCAACGAACTTTTGATTCTCTGTGCGAGGTAAATCTAAAGTTAAATTCCAGCAAATGCTCCTTCGGCATGGAGGAGGGCAAATTTTGGGTTTCATCATCACCAAAGACGGTTTCAAAGTTAATCCCGAGAAGGTCGAGGCAATACAAAAAATTTCTTCTCCTACTACCATCAAAGAGATGCAACGTTTGGCTGGAAGGTTAGCTGCGCTAAACCGCTTCCTCACCAATCATGCTGCAAAATCTTATCCATTTATTCGAACCTTGCACAATTGTACGAAGAGCAAAGAGTTCGCATGGACTCCTGAAGCTGATCAAGCTTTCCAGCAGATGAAAGATTGTTTAGTTCAACTTCCCACACTTACTGCTCCTCGAGAAAAAGAACCCATGGTCTTATATCTTGCTGCATCTGAGGTAGCAGTAGGTGCTGTCTTGTTGGTAGAACGCGAAGGGGTCCAGTCTCCAATTTATTATATCAGTAAGATGTTGAACGATCCAGAGACAAGGTATTCAATAACGGAGAAATTAGTTTTAGCATTGGTCCATGCTTCGCGCAGGCTACGAAGATACTTTTCAGGACATGTTATTACAGTTTCAACAAATTTTCACATTGGCCAAGTCCTGGCCAAACCAGACGTTTCTGGACGACTTGCGAAATGAGCAATAGAATTGGGAGGTTATAACATCTGTTATAAACCTAGACCAGCTATCAAAGGCCAAGTTTTGGCAGATTTCATCGCTGAAATTCCTGCTGATAAGCTTGAAGAATGCCAAGCAATCCAAAACCCAGTCCCAGTCATTGACAACAGAGCATGGACATTGTTTACAGATGGCGCATCAAACAGTGATGGGGCTGGAGCAGGTCTTCGATTAATGAGTCCAGAGGGAGCAGAATTCACATATGCAATTCGGTTGGATTTTAAAAGCACCAACAACGAGGTCGAATATGAAGCTTTCCTAGCAGGCTTACGCCTCTCTATCAAAATGGGCGCAACAAATTTAGAAGCCCATGTTGATTCATTACTAGTTGCTGAGCAAGTAATTTGGAACGTACGATGCAAAGGGAGATATCATGGCTTTATACTTGGCGCAAGCCAAGGCTTTTATAGCACAGTTCCAACAATTTAAAGTCACACACGTCAAGCGAAGTGAAAACAAACATGCTGATGCTTTAAGTAAACTCGCAACAACTAGTTTCAAGAATTTGGCTAAGGAAGTTCGCATCGAGGTTTTAAGTAATCTACCAGTTCCCCTCAGACAAGTAACAATGGTCGAAGTAGGAGATCCATCATGGATGTCTCCAATAATAGTGTATTTGTTACATGGTTCTTTACTAGAAGATAAAGCGCAAGCACGTAAGTTACGATGCAAAGCCCTCAATTACGAAATGATTGACGGTATTCTTACCGACGCTCTTACATGGGTCCTTCACTCCGCTGCGTTAACAAACATGATGCGCAATACTTGATCAGGGAGGTTCATGAGGGCTATGCGGTATACATTCTGGGCCGCGCATGGTAGTAGCCAAAGTGAAAAGCGCAGGGTATTATTGGCCCGGAATGTACGTTGACGCGGTGGAGATCTTGTGCAAATGCATGTCCCTAAAGCGTTGCGCCCAAAGAATCCTTTGGTACTCGTCACAACAGCTTGACCATTTCAACAATGGGCCATTGATTTAGTGGGACCATTTCCAGATGCGCCCGGCGCAGTAAAGTTTATCATTGTTGCGGTCGATTACTTCACCAAATGGGTTGAAGCCAAACCTTTAGCTTCTACTACAGCGATGGTAATTCGCAAATTCATCTGGGAATACATTATTTGCCGTTTTGGTCTGCCCATGCACATTATTACAGACAACGGTACAAATTTAATGGCTGAAGAGTTGCAAACATGGATGACCGAAATGGGAAGCCAACATGTTTTCACTTCTGTTGCACACCTACAAGCAAATGGTCAAGTTGAAAGCATAAACAAACAGTTGGTCGACGGTATCAAGGCCCGCCTTGGCACGACATGGCGGGGGTGGGTTGACGGAATTGCCTAGCATCTTGTGGGCACACCGAACTATGCCCAAGACTAGCACTGGAGAAACTCCTTTTAGCCTTGTGTACGGCACGGAATCTGTGATTCCTGTCGAAATTGGGTTACCATCTCCAAGAATGCTAGATTTGGAAAACAAGATAACAAAGAACAAAGGCGCATCGACCTAGACTTATTGGAAGAACGGCGAGAAAATGCAGTAATTCGCGAAGCTAAATACAAGTCCCAGCTTGAAAAGTATTACAACAAAAGGGTGCGCATCTGTTCCTTTTTGCCTGGTGACTTTGTTCTTCGCGATAATCAAGCATCGAATGCCGAAAAACCGAGGAGTTAGCCCCGCGATGGAAGGTCCGTACGTGATAAATGAAGTATTGGGAAAAGGCGCATACACTCTGAAGCATATGGACTGATCCAGCGTTCCTCGAACCTGGAACGCCCAACAACTACGCCGATGCTATATGTAATCTCAGTCCTCTAAGCAACTTCTGAGCGTTGCGTAACGAGACTGCTTACTTTATTTTGTTATAAATAAAATACTTTGCCACTACTTACAGTCTTGTCTATGTTCATTTACAAATGCATGCAATTCCTTTGGATAAACAAAACACAAACTCTGAGCCACAAGCTAACTTAATACTTACGCTCATACATGAGAACAGAAATTGTTCATTTATTTATCCTACACAAGTAATTGGTCCCATGCAAACATTGTAAAACTGAAATATATTATATTCACATCCATAGTACTTGCGCAGCAGCGCAACATTACAAGTTATCACAAAGTGAAATTACAAATTTCCTATTCTATGGATTTGGTCCCCGCCTGCCTCTCTGTTGACGAAAAGATCTCCTTTAATTTATCAACAAAGTCATCTTGCTGTAGCGCGGCATCCACAAGGTCCATAATCGTAATTTGCAATTGATCATATTTTTCTTTGGCAGCAGAATAAATGGCGGCAGTATTTAGCCCATGCATGGCAGCACGGCTTGTATCCCATTCGGTCTTCAGCGCATGAGCCACGTGCAAAGTACACTCTCTATAGCCCTCGGCATGCCCGTCATTGCGCGCCGCGATCATCAATTATGCCACTCTCTCATCCAACTCCGTAGAGTTAAGGATGGCATTTGCGATCTGTACACAAATACAATTAGTATATGTTGCGACAATCAAACCCGACATGTATAAAGAAAAGGGCATATTACCTCCACAATCCCGTACTCCCGCAACCAAGTAAGCTGGTTCATGAGGGATTCGGTGAGGCTTTCTGCTGTAGCGCGAGTGACCTCCGTGTCGTTAATTTTTTGTTCGCCTTCAGTCAAACGGCGGATCAACTCGGCTTTTTCTGTTCGGTGAAGGTTGATATCTTTTTTCAAACTATCAACCTCATCTTGCAGCCGTGCCTGGTCAAATAGCATAGCAGTTAGATCATCAATTTCTTTATTCTTAAGAAGGAGAGTCATTTTGGTTGATCCCTCATTCTGCTCGGTCCTTTCTCTGTGTGAGCGCGCCTCTTCTGCTGCCGCAACTGCATCAGCTTTCTCTTTCTTGAGTTTCTCAATTTCGTTACGCAGAGAAATTTTTTCTTTGTTATCACGATCACAAGCCTCCACAAAGCGCTTGCGCTCGTCCGCATATTGGCCTCACACTTGCGCTTCCACAACAGCGCAACCCACTCTTCTGTCTTCTTCTCTTCCTCAAACTGGGCCTTTTCCGCCTCAAAATCGACGAGCATTTTCAACGCCTTCTCCTTCTCAAGTTTGGCCTTTGCCTTCTCAAGCTCAACCTCATCCCACTCTTTGTTCATGCTGCGCCATTCACGCACAATCCTGTTTATGGTGGAAGAGGCAAGGGCAGTCTCTTGCATATATGACTCGTAGGTAGCCTCGTGGTCTTTTTCTTCCTGGCGCTTCACCTCCGCCGGCGGGAAGATGCCCTTATACCACTCCCTGCAGGAGTGCCAATCAGTGAAAACATCACCCTACTTAACTTTCCACACGGGCTGATGAATCGCAGAGGCCCGCCTCTCAGAATAAGAGCGATAATAATAGTCCCCAGGCGTCTCCTCTGGGCGAATAGGCGACTCCTCCTCCGAATCCTCAACAAACACAAAGCCTTCACTTTGTGTTAAAGGTCCGACTCCATTGGATATTAACTTTGACGGTTCCCCAACATCTGTAGCCGTATCTTTAACATGCTCGCCAGCAGGATTCTCAGCATCAAAATTTTTGGGCTCTTCTTCCGGAGCCACTTTCTCAATATTTTCCGGGACGATGGGGTCGGCATCAAGAGCAGGAGTTTCTTGCCCGCATCTCCCTCTTGAACGTTCTCAGGCTTGCGCAAACGATGGTATAGCAGATGAGGTGGCCGGCACAGCCTTCACCATTTTCTCTGCAAAACATATTAACAAGTATAAGATTCTGCGCAACTTTTATGACAAAAATGCGCAACAAACTAAACGTACCAGGTGAGAACTTCTTTGCAAAGGAATCCAGATTGCCCTTCTTACCAATGCGCAGGCGCGCAACTTTGGTTGGCGCAGGAGTTTTAGTCTCCGCCTCCTTCCTCTTCTTAGAATTGCGCTTCAACGCCTCTTCCGGGCTAGAAGGTACTTCCAAAGGATCATCTGGGTTCGCAGCAGGAAGAGATGAGGTGTCAACGGGTTTTGGCTTCGGTTTCTTCAAACCTACAGGCGCAAGACCCTCCATTGAGTCCGACACCACCACATAATTGCACCAAGAGTCAGATACGGGAAGCATACCTTTGCCCTCAACTTTCGCAGCAGCTGATGGCTTGGTTTTTTGCTCTGGGTTGGAAGGGGGAAGCGCAGCAGCTGCACAGCAGTTGGTTTCTTCTTCTTCTTCGAATCAGGGCCTACGTCCAAGTTTAGCAATCACCTACATAATCAATCATATTGAGCAAAGGTTGCGCTATTAGTTATATTGCAATATTACTTAGAAAAAATGTTCAAGAGTAATATTGCAATATCAACTTAGGCTTTGTAAGGACTTATTTACCAGTCTTCGAATATGGTTGCGCCTCCAGATCCTCCTTCTTGGGCAACTCAAAGTTCCCCAAGATTTGTGAGAACCAAGTTTCCTCACCATCAGCAATAGGCACGACGACCATTTTTCCTTTCTCTCTCTTGAAAGAGACCAAGTAGAGAAGCGCAGCTACATAACAAACATTTTTGCATCAGTACATATCTATTAAAAGATATTGCTAGGAAGTTAAAGGGTTACATACCAGTTCCATCTTCTTATACCCTGGTTTTTCCCGGCGTTCCTTCTTCCTAGAAAATACTCATCCCGGCAGCGATGAGGGCCCTCTCCGGCAACACAACATTGGGCACATCTTTAATATCTTGATACCATACCTCGTCGGCAGGTATGGGAAGGGTCTCCAGCTCGATCTCATCACCGGCCTGGAATGTCATCTTCATCGGGATCACCGCCGCCTTGATAAAGAAAAACTTCTGCTTCCAGTCATGGTAGGACTTCGGCGGCACCAACAACAATCGTTTGGCTTGCACACGCTTTGGAACGAATAAAAACCAACGAGCAGTGCAGCTGGTAGAAAACTCTAAACTTCTCGACCGACGGCACGATCTGCATCGATCGGCAAACGAACTCAAAATGCCGGATCCTCACCATTCCCATCGGGCTCAACTGAGAAATGTGAATCTTGTAAAAACCAAGAATTTTCAGCAAGAAATGGGTCACCGGCAGCCGGAAGTTCCCTTCGGCAAAATAATCGTAAAATAATGTAATCTAGCCGGCCGGCGCATCAGCCGTCGTGGCATTCGCCACCGGAAAAAACGCTTTCCAGGACGGAGCAAAAAGGAAGTTGGTGGCAAGATTATCGAAATCTTTCTTCGACCACTTTAGCGGTGGCAAACTTGACGACGACATCTCAGCAGAACTTGCACCGGTGGCCATAACTCGAACTTTGAAGAAAACTTAGAAAACTCTGAAGGTCGCCGGAATTTTTGAACACAAATTTCTGTAAGTTATAATTGGGTGAGGAAGCAAATGGATCGTTGATCCCTTTATATACTAACCGCAATTAATGCACGATTTGACTGCAGCGACTTTTGCGACCATCACGTATCCCCAAGTAACCGCATGGGCGAGTGGGGAACAGTAACCACCCCACGTGCGCGAGTGTCGCCGAAAAGCATTAAATACGGTAAGACATGTATTGGTGACAGCATGTCAACAGTACCACCACGTCTCAAGAACGTGCGTCGTCACCAACTACACCATCCAGATAAGTGACAGTGTCTAAGTAAATTTGAAATTCAAATACTTTTTCAAAATTCACTTACGACACGTCATCAAGATACATAAAGCAACAAAAAGCTAGTCCTTTACCTAGCGCAACACATTTATCTTAATTCAGTGCTCCACCTACTTTTTATTCTTACATAGGAGCAACGCTAGACTGGGGGACTTGAAGGGGTATGGTCCCAAAAACCTTGCACCAATCAAGGAAACCATACCCATTAATAACTTCTAAGAAAACTGCGCGCAGACTTCTTTGCCAAAATAAGATTTATTAGAACTCTGCGCCAAATATCCAAGAGAGGAAAGCGTCATTTAACTACCTTGCGCGGGCTCGCGCAAGGTTCAAAGTAACCTTGAACACTCTCTTTGGATAAATGCTTCACTTAACTACCTTGCGCGGGCTCGCGCAAGGTTCACAGTTAACTTGAACACTCTCGTTTGATAATGCTTCATTTAACTACCTTGCGCGGGCTCGCGCAAGTTTCAAAGTTAACCTTGAACATTCTTGTTTGATATTTATATCAAAGCAAGCATCCACCAAACGTTGCGCTAAGCAGCAAGGAGAAGAAGGAAGATCAGTTAACTAACTTGTGCTTCTCGCGCAAGGAAACAGTAAATCCTGTGAAACTTTCCCTTAGCAAAATCCTTGACTTGGTGCAGAAGCAAAGGGAATCTTTTCTGTTGTAACAGAATGTATACGTGGCGAATAATAGATGGGTAACTGTGAAACCTTCTAGAAGCCATTAACACCCAATCGTGCAAGCATCTTTTCGGTTATAACCAATTGCTACATGGCAGCATCTGGATGGCTGAGGAAAATCAGGTGATGGCATGCTCACATTTATAAGATGTAGTGATCTCATGTTGACACGTGTCACCTCCCTAACCGCTGATGAGCTCACGATCCGTGTGCACTAATGGATTGCCAACAAACGTTAACGGAATAACAAAAGATTCCGTTAAAGTTAACAATCTCTCTTTTTGGCGCCAAACACCGCTATAAATAAGTAACTTGGAGTTCAAGGAAAGTATTCACTCTCAACTACTCTCTCACTTACAATACCTACTTCCGACTACCTGTACTTATTCTCACGCCGGAGGGTGGTCACAGGAGAGAACCCCCTTCTCCCCGTGGCGAGCTAACGGTGTTCTGTTTTGCAGGATCAGCCGGAATATTGTTCTATTCATCATCCATCATGAAACCAAACGGAGGGTTAATCCTTTTATGCAGAGCCCATTCCATAGATCTACTTTGATTCCGTCTAGTTGATCTAGGGTTTCTTCAAGCCTTCTAAACTAGGCTTATCATTTTATTTTACTATTATGATTGAACCATGTGTAAATCTTGATATCTCTGCTTATTTTTTTAGTGTTATAATTTACACGGTGTAAACCTTAGTATATGTACTTATTAGTTAAGTTTTTATAATTTACACATGTGTAAATCTTCATATATATGCTTATTTTATAACTATTATGTTTACACA
Source organism: Scalesia atractyloides (assembly GCA_947069175.1). Classification (NCBI taxonomy): domain Eukaryota; kingdom Viridiplantae; phylum Streptophyta; class Magnoliopsida; order Asterales; family Asteraceae; genus Scalesia; species Scalesia atractyloides. The sequence goes on from CAMTDV010001634.1 coordinate 44,270,058, forward strand.
TGTGTAAACCCAATTGTCACACCCCTATTTTCACGTGTAACCCGGTGGGCCCGGTGGGGAATATCATGACGCAAGTTGATATCATCATTACCAAACAATACAAAATAACACAACGGAAGTCTGGATAATTACTATTACAAACGTTTGAATGTTCAAAGTTAAAAAATAAATACAATGCTTGTAATTAGATCCACAGGGGATCGAAAAGTGAACACAATTGATGTTTAACAGACTAAGGTCTTCTAAGCAAAGGAGTTGCAAGTTCCTCTTAAGCTTGCCGAGCACTTCCAGCCTATTTACGTACATTCGTCACCTGCGCTTAGTATTTTGAAAATACGTCAGATAAATCTGGTAAATACAATTAACTGACTCATTTTGAAAATATTTTGAAAATGTTTAGTGTACAAAATGGTACCTTTTTGTGTAATAAATAACTTGGGACAATTATATTCATGTTAACAGTTTTACATGATAATAAATACATTTAGAGCCCGAAAACTATGCCGGGAACATGATTAATCGATACACCACTTTAATACCTTTAATAGTTACACCCATAATGGGTTATAATTTATTTAGCATCTGTCGGGTGTATGCCTACACCCCGTGCTTAGGTCGTGGCCATTTACAATTAAATGAGCCGTGGATATCCAGGACATGGTCGTTTTAACCCCCAAATGTTTAATATTAAGCAATACGAATTAAAATGGATTATTTGAATTCCTGACTCATTGGTCTTTGATCCCATATCCAACCATGCGGTATTAATATACCGTATCCAAGCCCGTATAAGGGAAAATAAGTTACAAGTATTTACCTGGCTAGCAAAATCTTTAAAATAAGAAAATAAGCAAAGCACAACCGTAATCAATTAACTAGCTTGGTGACAATCTACCGGAAGTCTCTAGTCTGGAATGGATGGTATTATTAACTGATTAGTTAGCTAGCAGGTCTTTATTTAGTCATTGACTTAGACCGACTAACTTAAAATAAAGATAACGGTACGATACGCTAGATTAAGCGATGACCGGAAATGTCACACCCCGACCCGCAGCGGAATAAAAGACGGGGCATGATTGGGTTATCAACAAGCTCATGATATTTACTAAGAAGTTTCATATTTATTAAATTCAAATTACAAATTTAAATATCCAACAAACAAAATTCATACAAAAAAATGTAAATGTTTATTCCAACGCAATAACTTGTTTATTCTTCTAGGCCATCCTAAGTGTTTCTTTCCTCAACTTGATCACCTGTATCATGTGTAAAACAGAGGAGATTTTGGGGTCAACAAAAGTTGGCGAGTGAACCTTGATAAAACATTTTAAATAATTGCTTGTTTTGTTTATTAAAGAAAATTCATGCATAAATCACATGTGAGCAAATATAAATATATAACCAATCATAAACCACATTGAATGAATATGATGATGCATCTGAGATCAAGGTCAATCAAACGAGCCGATCTAATGAGGCACCTGATGCTCAACTCGTATCCCACGAGGAACTAAGGGCCTAATGAAATGAGTGCACTGAAATGATAAATTTAATCCACATATAAACCACACAACAACCAATACACATTTGGTCACAAAATGATATAAGCACAAGTGTTTAAATAAAATAAAGGAATGGTACGATACATGATACACCCCAAAACGTGATTAAAACGGGGAATTTGTAGAGATTCACTCACCTTGGGTGCGTATTCTTGAATGGTAAGGAGAGCGCACGAGTTGGGAATTTAATTAACGAGAAAGTACTAACATAGAAATAATAACGTGATAACACGGTAAATAAATTAAATTAATGTTTAGGTTAAAATTCTTTTTTAGGTTTTTAGGTTAATTTTTATGATTTCTATAATTGAGCCTTGATATTATGTTTTTTTAAGTATTTTAAACATATTTTCTTTTCATATTTAACCATAGAATAAATTAATTAAAATAAATAAATAAAATAAAATAAAATAAAATTTCTTGTCAGACTGACAAGTCTGACAACCGATTCGACTGTGTTTATAAGCATGCGTGTTGAGACTCGAACCGGTGACCTCTCGGTTGCGTGCAAGCAGCTCTTCCAACTGAGCTACGTGTCTAACCCGAAAGAATCTGGATTTTAATTATACTTATACACGTGTTAAGTTCATTCGAATTTAATTAAGTTTAAAAAGAAATTCAAGTAATCCGACCGGTGTGAACCAAGGGACTCGAACCCGAGTCCTCGGTGATGTGATGCACCCAGCCCAACCAACTGGGCTGGGTGTCTAACCCGACAATATTCGAATTTTAATTATATTTGTATACTAACTATGCGTATACAGAAATGGTAGATTTAAAAAGGATTTAAAGTGATCGGGCCGGTGTGTATGTTCAGGTTCGAACCGGCGACCTTGTGTTTGGTTTGCACCCGGCCCAACCAGTTGGGCGGGTGCTTAACCAGATTAACATTCGTATTTTTATTAATAAAAAACACACATTGCCCATCGTCTTCTTCGTTTTGAATTGAACCAGTTTTATACCCGCCCATTTTAATCTCTTTTGACCACTGTTAGAACTGATGTACATTAAGCTAATTTAACTGAAACAACTCAGGAGATGGGAACAAGGATTCTACCGATTAACTGAGCCGGTGGGTGACTATGTTCCGGCAACCTGATGTGTTTCCGGCGAGGAAAGATTCCGGTGACTGTCTTCCGGTGAGCAGGGATGTGAGAGAGAGAATAAGGCGAGTAATATAGGACGAAACTGAACGATTTTGGACAGAGGTTGCATTCGGTATTTATAGGGTGAATTTGGGCTCGGTTTCGGCAAAATTGGCTTGGATTGATTGCCAGCTCAATCACAGACGAGCATTTACCAAAATTAGATCGGACAGTTGTGATTTTAGAGGCAACCGCGTAGATTGCCGAGGTTTCCGGCGAGGGGAAGAATGCGGGTGTTGCAGGTTCCTTTAAACTTGAATATAAGAGAAATAAGAATCTAAAGATAGCACGATTGATGTGTGCAGCGCAGTGGTGTTTGTGGTGTGTTGTTTGTGCAACCGGGGGAACCCGGGTTCGATCCCGGTTCACCCGTTTATATTTTCTTTTTTTTTTTCCTTAGTTGTTTTTATTATTATAAATAATTATTAATTAGTTGATTTGTTTTCTTAATTAATGGATTAAATCTTTAAATTTTATTTATAAATTTATTTTTAAACTTTTAATTTAATCATTATATATAAATAAATAACTAAACACGAAAACAATTATTCTTTGATTGATAACAGAGGCGGGTTTTCGAAACCCGATTTACACAAATGTTACAGTATCCCATACTTTTAGAAATTTCGTCCTGAAATTTAAGTAGTGGTTTCAACTGGAAAGAGATGCGGGTATTTCTCGCGAATTGAGTCTTCACGTTCCCAAGTAAACTCGGGTCCTCGTTTTGACTCCCAACGCACCCTAACGATTGGAATACGACTTCGCCTTAAACGCTTCTCACGAAATCCATGATTTCCACTGGTCTTTCAACGAAGTGCATCGATTCATCGACTTGAATGTCTTCTAGAGGAATATGGAGGTTTTCTCGGCGAGGCACTTTTTCAAGTTTGATACGTGGAATGTGGGATGAATTCTGTTAAGCTCTTCTGGTAGGTCAAGCTTGTATGCTACAGGACCTACTCTTTCTAGTATCTTGAAAGTCCTACGTAGCGTGGTGCTAGCTTGCCCTTCTGGCCAAAACGGACCACTCCCTTCCACGGTGATACTTTTAAAAGTACTTGATCGCCAATGTCAAACTCCAATGGCTTTCGTCGTTTGTCAGCATAACTCTTTTGACGACTTTGAGCCGCTAGAAGATTGTTTCGAATTTGAAGGATCTTGTCGGTTGTTTCTTGAATCAATTCAGGTCCGGTGATTTGCGCTTCACCAATTTCGTGCCAACATACTGGAGATCGGCATTTCGACCATATAAAGCTTCAAACGGAGCCATGCCGATACTTTAATGATAGCTATTGTTGTACGAAAACTCGACTAACGGTAGGTGAGCGTCCCAGTTCCCTTTGAAGTCCATGACACATGCTCGACGCATGTCTTCAAGGGTTTGGATGGTGCGTTCAGATTGACCATCAGTTTGAGGGTGAAAGGCGGTACTGAGGTCTAACCGTGTACCCAAAGCGGCTTGTACGGTTCGCCATGTTCGTGAAGTGAAACGACCATCGCGGTCTGAAACGATGCTTAACGGTACACCATGACGGCTTACGATCTCGCTGATGTAGATACGAGCTAACTTCTCGTTCTTGAAGTCCTCGCGAATCGGAATGAAGTGAGATGATTTTGTAAGATGATCGATTATTACCCATATGCGTCATACCCACTGGAGGTGCGAGGTAACCCGGTAATGAAGTCCATGGTTATGTTTTCCCACTTCCATACAGGTATTTCGGGTTGGACTAGAAGTCCTGAAGGTCTTTGATGTTCAGCTTTCACTTTGGAACATGTAAGACATTGGAAACAAAGACGGCGATATCCTTTTTCATGCCAGGCCACCAGTAGGTGTATCGTAGGTCTTGATACATCTTATCGGTTCCTGGGTGTACAAGTATCGTGTTTTGTGTGCTTCCTTCATGAGGAAATCACGAAGGTTGTCGCGACTCGGGAACCCATATGCGGTTTAAATAATATAGAATACCGTCGGATTTGGTTTCAATCTTGAGTTCAGCTCCACATGACAGCTCATCGCGTACGTCATTTTCCGTTACAGAGATATGTTGAGCTGCCCGGATTCGATCCTTGATATCGGTTATGATTTACGAACATAGAAGATGAATAGAGTTCGCATATCCCTTTCGACTGAGTGCATCAGCCACCACATTTGCCTTGCCAGGATGGTACCGAATTTCACAGTCGTAATCGTTGAGAAGTTCGACCCATCTTCGTTGCCTCATATTCAACTCCTTCTGGTTGAAGATATGTTGGAGACTCTTGTGGTCAGTGTATATTTCACACTTGGTACCGTAGAGGTAATGTCTCCATATCTTGAGGGCGAACACGACGGCTCCAAGTTCCAGGTCGTGGGTGGTGTAATTCTTCTCATGAACTTTGAGTTGCCTAGAGGCATAGGCTATCACTTTTCCTCTTTGCATCAATACACAGCCTAGTCCTTGCCCTGATGCGTCACAATAAACCACAAAGTCATCGCAACCCTCAGGGAGTGTAAGGATAGGTGCGTCACAAAGCCTTTGCTTTAAAGTTTGGAAGGCCTCCTCTTGCTTAGGTCCCCAAATGAAAGGTTTTCCTTTGTGAGTCAAGGCTGTGAGCGGAATGACGATACGGGAAAAATTGGCAATGAAACGTCGGTAGTAACCAGCCAAGCCGAGAAAAGACCTAACTTCGGTAGGGGTACGTGGCGCTTGCCACTCTTGTACTGCCTTGATTTTTGAAGGATCGACGTGAATCCCTTTGTCATTGACGATATGACCAAGGAATTGTACTTCTCTAACCAGAATTCGCATTTTGAGAACTTAGCGTAAAGCTTTTCAGTCCTTAAGAGTGTAAGAATGAGTCGAAGGTGTCGCTCATGATCGGATTTTGACTTGGAGTAGATAAGAATGTCGTCGATCAAGACTATAACGAACGGTCGAGGTAGGGTTTGCATACCCTATTCATTAAATCCATGAAGACAGCGGGGGCGTTGGTTAAACCGAAGTGCATAACCATGAACTCGTAATGACCATAGCGAGTTCGGAAGGCGGTTTTTGGGATATCTTCTTCGCGCACTCTAAGCTGATGATAACCGAAACGAAGGTCGATTTTGGAAAAACAGGTGGCGCCTTGAAGTTGGTCTAGAAGGTCATCAATACGAGGCAGTGGATAGCATTCTTAACCGTTAAGTTGTTGAGTTCTCTATAATCAATGCACATGCGAAATGTTCCATCTTTCTTCTTCACAAAAAGTAACAGGCGCACCCCAAGGCGAGAGCTAGGACGTATGAATCCTTTGTCAGTCAACTCTTGCAGTTGACTGGCCAGCTCTTGCATCTCGGATGGGGCTAACCTATAAGGAGATTTTGCGACCGGTGTAGCGCCAGGCACAAGATCGATTCGAAATTCGACTTCTCTCACAGGAGGAAGTCCTGAAACATCGTCGGAAAAAACTTGCAGGAATTCTTTCACAATTGGGATATCTTCGAGCTTCCTCTCCTTGCCTCCCTTCTTGACGACGTGAGCTAGAAATGCGACGTAGTTCATTGCGAAGATAACTTCGGGTTTGAAGGCAGGACATCAATTTGAGTCCTTTCGAAGGGGTTTCCCCAAAGATACGTAGCGTCTGACCGTCAACGAGAGGAATACGAATGAATTTTCCGTGGCACACCACTTCAGCATGATGCTGGCTGAGCAGTCCATACCGATTATAACATCGAAACTTCCCAACTTCATAGGAATGAGATCAATTGGAAATCGTGATCATTTAGGGTGAGAGTACAATCGCGTATAATAGAATTTAATGAAGTGGGTTTTCCGTCAGAAACTTCTACCGTCAGAGATTCAACGAGATTAACACGAGGTTGGTCGAGGATAGATTCGAATTCTAAGGACACAAAGCTCTTATCCGCACCTGTATCGAATAATATGGATGCATAACTACCATTTATGAGAAACGTACCGTTGACCACATTGTTGTCAGCCCTGGCTTGGTTGGCGTTGATATTGAAAGCTCTTCCTCTAGCGGGTTGGGGGAGCTTGGTTAGCTTGGTTTACCGGGTTTACTTGAGCTTGGGCATGGATGATGTTCACCAGGCGGGGGCAAGTTTCCTGAAGTGTTTGGGTCCCCACAATTGAAACAGGCTCGCATGGGTTGCATCATGGGGTAGTTGGGTTGGTAGTAAGGTTGGGCTGCGAGTTGAGCAGGCGGTAGAAGTAAGGGTTGTTGGCTTGGCCCACTATTTGATTTTGGGTTTGGGTTGGGGGTTGACTGCGGTTCAATCGCTGAAGGGTACGGCAGGTTTGGATGGTGTGACCCGCACGACCACAACTGGTGCAATGTTGGCAGGGGTTTTCAGGAGGGTGATGGTATTGACAACGGTTACACTTCGGGTGTGGGCCAGTGTATGGCCTTTTGAATGGTGCGGCTGGGAGGGGCAACTTGGGTGATTGGGGCAGCAGTGATGGAAGTGTTGGTTTGGGTGACAGCAAAATTCTTGCCATTTCGCTTCCTTTTACCAGTAAACTTCAGGATGAACCTGGTGTTGGAGTTGGGGTCTCAATGGGTGTTTTCTTCTTCTAATCCTTGAATTTGCCGTTTCGAATGCGATTTTCAGTGACTTCCGTAGCTAACTCCATTGCGGCTTCAAGTGTTGCAGGCGAAGTGCTTAAAACCGAATCTTGGATTTTCGAGGGGAGGCCTCGAATGTAGTGTTCGACTAGACGGTACAATGGGGTGAACAAATTGGGGATCATCTGGTTCAACTCGAGAAATCTCTTATTGTATGAAGTGTGGTCTCCTTCCTTTTGTTTCAATGCGTGAAACTCGTCTTCTAGCTTTTTGATTTCGCTTCTTGGACAGAAGGTCTCGTCATGATTTCCCTTAACTCTTTCCATGTTAAGGCCATGGCATCTTCAACACCTCGCTTACCCTTTTCCGTGTTCCACCAGGTAAGGGCTACCCCAAACAACCTTCTAGTCGCGTAACGTACCTTACGGTCCTGGGATAGTCGCAATTGAGAAAGGTGTTTTCCATCTCCTCAAACCAGTGAAGGAGAGCGGTGACACCTTCAGTCCCTTCATATTTTAGGGGATCGCAGATTTGAAGTGTTTGTAGGTGCATTTGGGGGTTTTGGGAGGAGGGTTGGCGACGCTTTGGTCTTCTTGGTTAGGAGGGTTGATGGGATTAGCGGTGAGGGCTTGTTGAACTTGTAGCACGATGTCAGGAAGCACTGCGGCATTTGTTTAGCAATTTGCATGGCCAAGCGTTCGTTTGACTTTCCTGACCATCTACCTCCACGTAATTGCCTAGCCGACATCTACAGGAACATATTAGGAAGATTGTGAGTTCAAGAATTTCCTAGGTGTCATGTGTCGTAAAAAGAATGAAAACAACATAACTGAAAATAATTTAATGACATCCATAGGATGTCTTGGGTTTGCTCATGTTTGGGCCTCCAAATGTCCCCCATACCATTTGCCTGTGTAGTCATGTGGGCTCCCATGACTATTGGGCTTGGTAGGATTCACATTGGTGTCGGCGGGTTAACACTCGCACCACCCGAATGAAAATCGTAAAAACATGATTGCGAGGTGTATGGTCGGAGGGTGTCCAGGTGTAGACACAATGACAACTCAAAGTGGGGTTAGCTCACACGACATTTGGTATAGCATGCTTTGGCCTAATAGGTCCTTCGTACTCTCATCGTTAGTCCCCAGTAGGCAAAATGGTCCTTTATTTTGGATTTATACGAATGCCAAGCCTAGACAGGACGTTCCGACTACCGGTACTCGTACCCTTCCAGTTACTACATGCCCGTCATGAAAACTCACTTTGATGTGATTTGAAAAATGCGAAAACATTGCAAATATCATGGAAATCGTGAGGTGTGTGCTTTCATAGGTATGACATGTTATGAGGATATGAACTATGATGAGCATTGCATATTAACATGTACTTGTGAGAGTGCTTGCATGATATTGGGTGTGAAAATAAACATGAAACATATAAACATCATGAATTTTGCATGTAACACAAACAATTAAAATTTAATCAACTATAGTATAGGCTCTAAGGGTCTAATAACCTATCCTATATCCCTAAAGTCACAGGCTCTGATACCAATCTGTCACAACCCCGACCGCAGCGGAATAAAAGACGGGCATGATTGGGTTATCACCAAAGCTCATGATATTTACTAAGAAGTTTCATATTTATTAAATTCAAATTACAAATTTAAATATCCAACAAACAAAATTCATACAAATAAAAAAAAATCTAAATGTTTATTCAAACGCAATAACTTGTTTATTCTTCTAAGCCATCCTAAGTGTTTCTTTCCTCAACTTGATCACCTGTATCATGTGTAAACAGAGGAGATTTTGGGGTCAACAAAAGTTGGCGAGTGAACCTTGATAAAACATTTTAAATAATTGCTTGTTTTGTTTATTAAAGAAAATTCGTGCATAAATCACATGTGAGCAAATATAAATATATAACCAATCATAAACCACATTGAATGAATATGAAAGAAATGATGCATCTGAGATCAAGGCTCAATCAAAGAGCCGATCTAATGAGGCACCTGATCTCAACCGTATCCCACGAGGAACTGAGGGCCTAATGAAATGAGTGCACTGAAATGATAAATTTAATCCACATATAAACCACACAACAACCAATACACATTTGGTCACAAAATGATATAAGCACAAGTGTTTAAATAAAATAAAGGAATGGTACGACATATGATACACCCCAAAACGTGATTAAAACGGGGAATTTGTAGAGATTCACTCACCTTGGGTTCGTATTCTTGAATGGTAATAAGAGCGCACGAGTTGGGAATTTAATCAACGAGAAAGTACTAACCTAGAAATAATAACGCGATAACTCGGTAAATAAATTAAATTAATGTTTAGGTTAAAATTCTTATTTTAGGTTTTTAGGTTAAGTTTTATGATTTCTATAATTGAGCCCTTGATATTATGTTTTTTTTAAGTATTTTAAACATATTTTCTTTTCATATTTAACCATAGAATAAATTAATTAAAAATAAATAAAATAAAATAAAATAAAATAAAAAATTTCTTGTCAGACTGACAAGTCTGACAACCGGTTCGACTGTGTTTATAAGCATGCGTGTTGAGACTCGAACCGGTGACCTCTCGGTTGCGTGCACGCAGCTCTTCCAACTGAGCTACGTGTCTAACCCGAAAGAATCTGGATTTTAATTATACTTATACACGTGTTAAGTTCATTTGAATTTAATTAAGTTTAAAAATAATTCAAGTAATCCGACCGGTGTGAACCAAGGGACTCGAACCCGAGTCCTCGGTGGGTGACCTCTCGGTTGCGTGCACAGCAGCTCTTCCAACTGAGCTACGTGTCTAACCCGAAAGAATCTGGATTTTAATTATACTTATACACGTGTTAAGTTCATTCGAATTTAATTAAGTTTAAAAAGAATTTCAAGTAATCCGACCGGTGTGAACCAAGGGACTCGAACCCGAGTCCTCGTGATGTGATGCACCCAACCCAACCAACTGGGCTGGGTGTCTAACCCGACAATATTCGAATTTTAATTATATTTGTATACTAACTATGCCTATACAGAAATGGTAGATTTAAAAAGGATTTAAAGTGATCGGGCCGGTGTGTATGTTCAGGTTCGAACCGGCGACCTTGTGTTTGGTTTGCACCCGGCCCAACCAGTTGGCAGGTGCTTAACCCGATTAACATTCGTATTTTTATTAATCAAAACACACATTGCCCATCGTCTTCTTCGTTTTGAATTGAACCAGTTTTATACCCGCCCATTTTAATCTCTTTTACCACTGTTAGAACTGATGTACATTAAGCTAATTTAACTGAAACAACTCAGGAGAAGGGAACAAGGATTCTACCGATTAACTGAGCCGGTGGGTGACTATGTTCCGGCAACCTGATGTGTTTCCGGCGAGGAAAGATTTCGGTGACTGTCTTCCGGTGAGCAGGGATGTGAGAGAGAGAATAAGGCGAGTAATATAGGACGAAATGAACGATTTTGGACAGAGGTTGCATTCGGTATTTATAGGGTGAATTTGGGCTCGGTTTCGGCAAAATTGGCTTGGATTGATTGCCAGCTCAATCACAGACGAGCATTTACCAAAATTAGATCGGACAGTTGTGATTTTAGAGGCAACCGCGTAGATTGCCGAGGTTTCCGGCGAGGGGAAGAATGCGGTGTTGCTGGTTCCTTTAAACTTGAATATAATAAGATAGCACGATTGATGTGTGCAGCGCAGTGGTGTTTGTGGTGTGTTGTTTGAGCAACCGGGGAACCCGGTTCGATCCCGGTTCACCCGTTTATATTTCTTTTTTTTTCCTTAGTTGTTTTTATTATTATAAATAATTATTAATTAGTTTATTTGTTTTTCTTAATTAATGGATTAAATCTTTAAATTTTATTTATAAATTTATTTTTAAACTTTTAATTTAATCATTATATATAAATAAATAACTAAACACGAAAACAATTATTCTTTGATTGATAACAGAGGCGGGTTTTCGAAACCCGATTTACACAAATGTTACAGGAAAAGAATGTATTTTGGACCCGACTAGTACTAGGACTTGCATAATATGGCTTACCATTTTACATTCTGGAATTTGAGAATAATTTGATATGGTTAAACCCGTTTCGGTTAAATTGCGTAAAATGGTCACGTAGACTTAACCATACGCATATAAGTGAAACCGGTAACCAAATGAGTCCTATACAAGTTCCATGTGCCATTATGTTTAAAATATGTTAAAATATCAGTAAGATATCTATAATTCAGCCCGTTATGTTTTTAAACGTGAATTATGCCTTAAAAGGGCAATTTCATCATTTTACAATGTAATAAATGAGTTTATATGTAAACTGATCTTATGGTCATAAATATTCTATAAAACACTTATTTTATGATGTTATATCAGTAGGATATCAATTATATGTGTGGTTTATAGTTTAAGACAAAACTATGTCCAAAAAGGGCGTTTTGGTCATTTCACATATAATTTGATAACTTATTTGGGAATCGAGTCTGGGCATGTACCTACTGTTAATCTTTTGAAAATATGTTTTGAAATCATTAGGTATCAAGCCTTGATGCTCTACTATAGTTTTAAACCATATTATGCGTCGAAACGGCGATTAAGTCGCTAAATGACGATTTAAATGGTATTTAAGTGAAACTGTTGTTGTGACACAGATTTTATAGCCAAAATATGTTATTATATATATATTTTATCAGCAAGTATATGGTTTAGTTCCATTACAATGCTTAAAAACCCATTTAAAGTGCCGAAAGGGCAATATCATCATTTAAGGACATAATATGCAAACTAAAGCTTAAAGTCAGTTTGCAATCTGAATAAATATCCCAAATAATCCTAATAATGATATTACATCAGCATGTAATGAGTTTTGATGTTAAAACCATGTTAAAACTGTTTCATACGCCAAAAGGGCGATATGGTCACTTTAAACGCATTAAGTGTTAAATAATCAAAACTTGGTTTATGACAAGATTATTAACTTCAAATAAGTTCATTAATTTAAAATTTCAGTTTACAACCCATTTATATGCTTGTTAATGGTTAAAACCTCATTTTTATGCATTAAGGGCCTTTTTGCAAAATTTGACATATTTAACGGATACTTGTATAAAAGCTCGGATTACTACATGGACATGTCCTATAACTCCAGAGGGTTATAGTATACTATAACATGGTCATATTGAAACTTAGAAACAGTAGCTAAGGTTGCTAAATCGGGTCAGAACTGAAAGTCAAAGTAAAAGTCAAACTTCACGACTTTCGGTTGCGAACCGACTTTAGACCTGGAATTGACAAGCCGAACATGTTCCCACATGTTCTTATAATTATTAACAAGTTATTAGAGTGTCAAAACAGATTTTATAACACCTACATTACTAGTTATGAATTTATTTCAAAACTGACCCGTTTGACTTTTTATTAACATAACTTTGATCCGTCAATTGACCAAGAAAACGTGGTAATCGGGAGGTGCCCTCTTGAGGGATTAACACCTACCTTATTACGATCACGTAGCCATGTTCGTTACGAACATTGGCTGGACCATAATGGTCTTAGCTCAAAGTCAAAGCGTTTTTACGTCAACACTTTGACTTTGGCTTAAAGCCTATCAGAACTAAAAAAGGAAGGCTAAGAGCACTTACACAAGTTCCTTAGCACGAAATATAACTGATTTGGAAGCTCCCTTCAGTTGGGAATCTCCAGTAAGAGAGAATTATAATGAGAATGAGCAAGTTCTAAGCTCACTCAAGGGTGCTATTTATAGCAAGGGATGGAGCATGAGGCTATGACAAGTGTCCAGGGATGTTATGAGAAGCCAACAAGTGTTTTTGGACGTGTCAAGGGCTGCTCAAAGGGTGGCATTCACAAAATAGGTGGCAGGGCAGCAAGCTGCCAAACAATCTAACTCGGGCAGTCCCTTATGGACCGTAAGGGTAAAGCCTTGCGGTCCATAAAGACCATAGGCGCCCACAGATTTGAATTGGTTACAGACCGTAACCATACATGGTTGCGGTCTGTAACCGCCTTACTGAAATGGGAATTTGGCATTTTTACAACTTTGGTCCCCCGACTTTTCGATGCTCGTTCAGAGGTTATTAAAATAACATAACGGCATTTTTAGTCCCTCTCGGCTACACGTGGCAACTAAGAATTGACGGGACACGTGTCGGGATTTTATTAGACGAAATTTTTGAGGTGTTACACCAATCATATCTATGATTTACACATCTGTAAAAACGTATAAAAGGGCTACATTACACATTCTTTTTCCTAACATTCCTTACGGGAAATAACGAGTCCACAAGGCAAAATAGTGACTCAAATGGTCATTTTGCTGCTACGAACATGAAAACGTAAACATTGGTGATAGAGGACATTTTTTGCTTGACATTTGGTGCTGGGAATATGAAACCATAAACATTGGTGATAGATGACGTCTAATTATTGGATTCCGCACATAGTTCCTGGAAGTATGTGTGTGACCACCGGATTAGTTAAAACAAAACAAAACCTGGCATGATTACAACTTCCTTAGAGCATATCTAATAAACCCACACATCCAAACGCGCCACATCAAGTATTACATATGTGTAAGTGTGTGTTTTAACTAAGTGGAAATGACATGTATCATTATGTAATGTCTTACATATATGTAAATTGTTCATTGTTACATATAATCTTTTTTTTAAAAGAGAATGGTACCCCGAAAAAAACATTATTGATAACAAAAAATTATTTACATCCTATGGACATTGGGCTTCCCGGGATATACCCCAAGGTGGACACCAACCCCAAACCATTGGCTATGGTCTAACAATTGGAACCTAACAAGGCCCTGACAATGAGCTAAACTAGAAATCATAAGTCTACCTATTATAGACTTAAAGCCACACCCGACCCAACTCCAATATAAAAATCTAAACAATCAACTTTCAAACAACCTAAATCATCCAAAAAACAAAAACAATCAAATATGACCAAAACATCAAGCATAACATCCGAGAGTCCATCTTGAGTTTCCCAAAAACCTTGAACTCGACGAAGCAGCAGCATCAGCCTCATTCTTCAACCTGCTTAAACTCCAAACAACCATACACCAAAGAACATCACCAACAAACACCAAACCTAACCTGATTTTCATATCCTCAAACCAATATCTAAGTCATTTGTTTTACATGCCATTATGAATAAATAAACATTCTGACTTGCACGTGTTTAAGCTTCTGATTTACACATGTATAAGTTTTTGTTTTACACACGTGTAAATTCTGAGTTAAACATGTGTAAATTTGTTTTACAAATTTTCTATTTTACACACGTGTTAGTGTTTGTTTTACACTATGACACATGCGTAAACAACATACTCACACATATGTAAATTGGTTAATTACACAAATGCATTAATAATTAAGATGATGTAACCAGATTCACATAAAGTTACATCATAATATAGCAAGATGTGATTGTGATGTAACTAGATTCACATGAACTTGCAATATCACTCGGATTCAAATCATATAATACAACATAATCATCATATTTTTATATGACAAACTATCCCAAATGCTCTGAAACCCTGTTTAGAATTCTATTTATATAAACAATATGATGTTGAAATGCAATCAATAATACTTCAAATTAGAAAAAATCCGGAACTACAACCACTAGTTGTTTTTAAATGCCCTGAACAAGTTCAAAATTATATTGAAATGCAATTAATAATACTTCAAAGTTTTATCAATACACCTTCGAATTGTTCTTAAATACCCCAAACAAGTTCAAAGCTTCACCTATTTCTACCCCAATTTTCGATTAGCATATCAATGTAGCATATATTAGTCACCAAACACCAAAATCATAATTTCAGAAGTACATTAGATCTTCATTAATCTTTTGACCAATGCCCTAACTTTCATTTTATACCTAAACAATATTAAGATATATACAGCCACTGAACCTCATAGTTTTGTATAATCTAAAAAAACCAGAAGTAATTGTTTCATATTCAGAAGACCACATCCATGTATGCGTGTAAATGATGATTTCAGTCAAAGATGAACAAAACAAAAACTCATTTCAATCTGATATATGCAGAGTTCCAACCATCAGTCAAAAAATCACTTTGATTTAAGGTTTAACAAGCATATGTAGCTTATAACTTTCAAATAACAGTGGCATATAACTAGATCATCACGTATTCTATCTCAATCAGAACACATTACAAGTCAATTTTTGATTTCATCAAAGTATAAACTCCATGAAAATGCTAAAGATAAAGCAACATAGTACTAGGCAGAACAAGGGGTTGAAGCAGAAGGAGTTGGCTTCAATCGAGAGGATCTCCAGTGTCGGCCTTGGGATTTTGGAAGAGCGATTTGAATCTTGAATGGTTAAACTCATGAATGTTTTTAAATAAGATGATCTTATGAACGTGATTTCAATTTTGAAGGGCTTTGAAAGGTCCATTTATATAGTTGCCCTTTTCAGTTTTGTTTTTGGGGTCCCCTTCTCATTTAAAACCCATTTAATCTTAGCCCTTGGTTGATCATGATCTATGGATGAAAATTGTTCCTAGAGTTCTCACAAAAATCTATGTTCTCAAGATAACCCTCCCCTATATATATAATATATATATATATATATATATATAATATATATATATATATAGGGATGGTTTAAAGGAGAACGCTAAATATCGCGAGAACCGTGAGAACAAATGAAAAAACCACGAAAATTTGGTCAAAAACAATTCAAATTTAAAATTTTTTTACACTTATCATTATTATTCGAATACAATGTTAAATACTTAATTTACACGTTTAAATTTACATGAATTCGTAAATAATTTTTTTACACATGTGTAAGTTTGTCATTTATAATGTGTAAATTTGTTATATTTACACATTGTAAAAAATCTAAAAAAAAGTGATTTTGAGAGGAGAAATTAATTATTTGATGTTGTATTTTAATTACAATAAGGTTTGTATAAAAAATTGATTTTGATTGGTTGTTTCATTCGTTCTCACGGTTCTTGCAATATTTAGCGTTCTCAAGATAACCCTCCCCTATATATATATATATAATATATATATATATATATATAGGGTAAGGTTCATGCGAGAACCATCTTTATGTAAGAACCGCAAGAACCAATTTGAACACAAAAGTAACCTACTACATCACCACCCAAAACCTACAAAAACTTAACCCCCCCACCCAAGCTAAATGCTAAAAAACTAAACCATAAAGCTAAACCCCCAACCCCCCAAAAACCTAAAAAAACCTAACCCCCCAAGTTAAATGCTAAAAACTAATCCCCAAAAAAACCTAAAAAAATCTTTAAAAAACACCAAAAAATTTTTAACATTTTTTACAAAAAAAATCGCTAACTTTCGTCACCATTTGTTTGGGACGAAAAATAGCGATTTTTTTTGTAAAAAATGTTTTAAAAAAATTGGGTCTTTTTTAGATTTTTTTAGGTATTTTTTATTGTGTTCACATTGGTTCTTGCAGTTCTCGCAATAAAGTGTGGTTCCTAACAAATCCTTCTATATATATAATGTGTGAGGTTCATTGGGGAACGCAAAAAAGTGAGGAACCGGGGAACACTCTTAAACGTTTAACTTAACATGTTAAAAAAAATTTTTTTAAATTCTTTTTCGGCACTTCTCCTTATAATTACTTGATAGAAGCATTTTTAATAAAAAATCGAAAACTAAAAATAAAAAAAACAGTTTAAAAAAGGCTAATTTTTTTAAAAATTATTTTTTATTTGAATAGTTTCTACCCATTTTTATAAGAAAAGGCGTTGAAAAATGTTTGAAAAAATGATTTTTAACATGTTAAGTTAATTTTTAAGATATATATTTTTAACTGTTTTTTAAACATTTTTTTTTGTATTTTTAGTTTTTATTTTTTTATTAAAAATGTTTCTACATGTATTTATAAGAAAAAACACTGAAAATTTTAGAAAATAATATTTTTTAACATGTTAAGTATAATTTTTAAGAGTGTTCCTCAGTTTCCTCACTTTTTTGGTGTTTCCAAATGAACCCTCCCATATATATATATATATATATATATATTGTGTCAATTCCCAATTATATTAATTTTGGACCCTGCCCTCTAACGCTGTTAAAGGAGGTATTTTTATAGTATAATAAGCAAGTTTTCTATATGTTTTATAAAAGTCATTCATTCTTATTTTTTTCTCTAAAATCACTTAACTTTCATATGTCGTTCCAATTTTACGCAATTAGTAGGTTACCAGATTACTCACTATATGTCGGTACTTTATTTGAATTTTTAATGTTTACTTGAATAAAAAATAGTGACATGACTATTTAATTAAGAATGTTAAATTAGAAAACGTCATTTCTTTATTTTTTTTAAATACAAAAATAGAGATTTTTTTTCTTTAGTCTTGATTAATAATTATATCAATTTTCTTTAAGCCTATTTTTTAACTAATCAAACCTACAATGTCACTTAGCTTCCATCTATACCCATTTCCCTCTCCATCTATTCATGTAGAAATCATATTTTATTTAAGGGATATTGGATCTAAATAACCCAAATTTTAACAATTGGTCGATAACACTCCAAACTTTTGATTTGTACACCAACACTCTCAACTTTCAATTTCTTGGCCGATAACACTCCCTAACTGACTGAACCATAACACAGTTAGTTTTTGCTGATGTGACATCTGATGGGCCCTTCTGCTGACGTGGCATATGAATGACATGACACTTAACATGTCATTTTGATGACGTGGCAACTGATGTGGCATATGCATGACATTTTCAATGATATGGCAGCTGACATCAGCTAACTGGGTTAGGGTTCAGTCAGTTAGGGAGTGTTATCGGCCAATAAGTTGAAAGTTGGGAGTACTAATGTACAAACGAAAGTTGGGAGTGTTATTGGCCAATTGGTGAAAGTTAGAGTTATTTAAATCCAATATCCCAACCACATTTAGGAATCTTAAACCCCAATTCTCGTTTTATTCATTAAACACCCAACCCCATTTAGATATCATATTTATCTAGGGTGGCAAAATGGGTGAGTTAGGCAGGTCTTGGTAATGGGTTAGATGAGTTAGGTTAGGATGGATATTAAGGATGGGTTTATAATGAGTTGGGTTAGGATGAGTTTGGGTCAAGATGGGTTTCTATCTTGATAGGCCAATAATAAAATTAAAAAAAATCAAAAAAAAATCTAAGAAATAAAAAAATTAAATAAATTTTAAAAAAATTTAGAAAAAATCAAAAAATAAACAAAAAAAATTAAGAAATAAAAAAATATTAAATTAAAAAAAATTCTTTGTATTCTATATACATCTCTACTACTATATTGATTTTTCTAAACAGAATAAAATCACTTCAATTGTAGAGTCATATACCTTTAATCATTTAACTTGAGTTATATCATACAACAAGAAACAAACACACAATGGTTTAAGAAGATCATGTGAGGGCTGAATTTGGCCATAGGGTTCTTCAATTTCAAGCGATTTAGGCTTAAACACAGTGATGGTGGATCTGGAAGCAGCTCAAACAAATTAATATTCTAAAACAACCAGTTAGGCCCGACCGAACGCAGTCTAATTTGGTTATTTAGTTGGACTGAAATGAAGGCGGCGGGCTGGCGGCGATGGTCGTGAGCAGAAGTGGTGGTTGATGGTCGGAGTATGGTGGTTGATGGTTGTTTAGGCGTGCTCTTGTGTTGGTCGGATATGTTGGAATGCAGGTTGTAGGATGATGGTGATTTGGGCGTGGGAAATGAGAGAAAAAGAAGAATGCGCTGGTTTTAGGGTTTTACAAAGAGAAACCCATCCTGACCCTTTGTTATTTTTAAAGTTACCCATCTTGACCCCAGTTCTTGTTAACCCAACTTAACCCATCTATTATAAAAATAATACCCATCCTAACCCAAAGTTGAATATATGGGTTAATTTTGCCAGGTTATCCACTAGACTCATTTTTCTACAAATCATCGCACAAAACCATGGTTGAAGAACGCAAGTTTGAAGGCTAAGCGCAATTTTAATATTTGATTTGGGACGGATAAAAATGCTTTTTAAAACGATTTGATTTGTGAATTTCAATCTTCATAAAACAGATAGGATTTTATTTGCGAACATTGATTTTTTAGAACAAATCTTTTGGAAAGGTTTGTTAATCCAAAAATTTTAAATTATTATTATAATTAAAATGTATATCTCAAATTGCATAGGATCCAAATGAAACATAATGACCTGACATGTCATTATGGTAACCTTGCTAATTGCATAGGATTGAAACGCTAAATGAAACTTCAATGATATTAGCAAGACAAAAAAAGATTGAGTGAATTAATTGAAACCAACTGGAAACTTGATTACTATTATGTGACGTTAACCATATCTTGGTAATGGTCAAAGGTTATGATGGGGTTATGGTAATTCCCTATGTCTTTACTTAGTCATGTCAATTACCAATCTTTTATAGTTAACGCAATTCATTTTACACCCTAACCATTCACACCAAACCACTCTCCACGGCCATCGTCTTCTCCGACAATAGACCAAGAATTCAGATACTTGCCGTCGTCTTCTGGTAAAGAATTCCGACACTAACCGACCTTCACCTCCACCGTTCCCACCGGAGAGCCACGTCATCGCCGCACCGTGTTTTTCCGTTGTTCAATTTTGCACACATTGTCACTTCACATTCTAAGTATCATATACACACATTAATCATTTTAATATATCAACATATTCTTCAATAAAAGTAGCTTAACTGGTTGTAAAATCACCTTCTCTTTAAACAAAGAGAAATCATTGTATGTATGTCACTTTTATCATCATCCTCATTATCAATTTATCATTATACAAACCATACAACTAAAGCAATAAGGCTTAAACCTAATTAATATCCAGATTAACAACTTTAATATTGCAAAATGTGGCATAACATTAATAGCTCTAAAACCTAACAATAATCTTTAAAATGTCCCAAAAATATATATAGCATAGATGAAAAATTTCTCATTCAAAATTAATAAGCTATAAAATACATCATTCAACAACAATGTTTCCTTTTATTTAATTGCACTTCGTCGTTGGTTTGATTGTCGAAATTAACAAGAAATTGAGATGGTTGGGAAGATTGATGTTTAATCCGGCAAATATAACCAAAAATCTAAAAAATACTGAAATACGTACAGTATCTATGCATGATAATGAGTCAGAAGTAGTTGATTACAAAATGTGGGGTGCTGTGATTTGCAAATCTGGATTAGTTGTGGTTGGGTGATTAATTTGGGTTTAAGAAATTTGTTGTAGGTTTTGTTGATGTTGGGTTTATAGGAATTTTGTTTTGATTTCTGGAATCACAAACAAGCTTCAATAAAATTTGAAAATAGATCCACATTTTTTAGCCACACAGGCACCGCTGGCGACGTTCTGAAACCAAGAACCATCCCGAACTAAAACAGTTAGTTGTTACAAACTACAGGGTGTAAAAGGGAGGGTATAAACATCATTTAATATCAGGAGTAAAATGTTTAGTTGTTACAAAAATAGGGTGTAAAAGAAAGGGTATAACGCATCACAACTAACAGAAATGTAAATGTCATTTGACGGCAAGGTCCAAGATTGATGCAAATGGCACTAGATAAGGGGTAAGGCAACACAATTTTGAAAATAGGGGGTATGACCGTATGAGTGTCAGCTGTTGGCAATCGGGCCCAGAACACGAACACCGAATTTGATCTCAACCAAGATCGACTCTTTCTTTTATTATAAAACCTTGAATCTACTAAATACATGGACCCTAACAATCTATTTATACTAAAATAAGCATACTGATCCTACTCAAATACTTGACTTTTATCATTATCACCAAACATTATCTCTACTAATTAAAAACCTACTAGATAATTCAAACTAATAATTGAAACTAAACTTTCTCTTTGACCCTTCCATCTTTCTTTCAAACGCGTTTTAGGATTATCACTTTCAATTTCACCCTGAATCCTAAAGCCAAACCATTCTTCACTTGCTCTTTTCTTCGATCGAACCACATGGGTCTTGACCATTCTTTCTTCTTACTCGTCTTCATGCCTTCTTACTTTCTTGTTTAAATTCTTTCGAATACTTTCTTGCTTTAACTCGAAAAATGATTTTTCTTTATCTTGCTTTTAATCCGATAAAATCAGATTGATTTTTGCCTTCTTACATTATTATCATTCCGTCAAATGTTTGCAAAAAAAATCAAGTGTTTGAATCCTAATGATTCATATTTTCTTTTAAAAGAGTTGAGATTTTAAAGGTGTGAATGGGGTAGAAAGTTGTATAATTTTAAAATGGTTAGAAACGTATATATAGTAAATTTCTCTGTGAAAAGCGTGCCCTAACGTTCACATTCTTTAATCATGACCCTTTAACACTCCAATCCGAAGGGCTGACGTGTCACTATGACAATGAACAGAACATAAGACATACTTTCATTTATTTAAGAGTAAATTACAAGTTTTGTCCTTTATGTTTACATTAAATTGCAGGCGTTGTCCTTTTTTCCAAAAGTTTACAGGCGGTGTCCTAACCTTTCAAAATCTTGCATGTTATGTCCTTTAGTCCAAACTCAGTTAGATTTTTTGGTTAACTCTGGTCATGTGTCATGCACATGAGGGCATTGTTGTCATTTCACCTTCTTAAGGGCTATTGTGTAAAGAACTTTTAACGAGGGGCTATTTTGTACAATACCAAAAAAATGAAAAAGATCTATATAAACACTCTCTCTTTCTCAGTGATCTAATTTTCCCTCTCTATGTTTCTCTTCTTTCTCTCTCTTAACATATTCAGAAATTTCATCCATCTCCTCTCTAAAAAAATCCGATGGTAGGGGGTGGTGGTTGATGCGGGGGTTGTGGGGAAGTGCTGGCTTCGGCGGGGGTTGTGGGAGATGGGTTAGGGGCGGCGGTTTGGAGGTGGTTAGGGCGGCGGTGGTTGGAGATGGTTAAGGACGGTGGTGGTTGTGGGAGGTGGGTTAGGGGCGGTGTGGTTATGGGGGTGATTAGGCACGGCGATGGTTGTGGAAGGTGATTAGGGGTGGCGGCGGTGGTTGTTGGAGGTGGGTTAAGGACGGTGGTGGTTGTGGGAGGTGGGTTAGGGGCGGCAAAGGTGGTTGTGTGAGGTGGGTTAGGGGCGGTGGTGGTTATGGGGGTGATTAGGGACGACGATGGTTGTGGGAGGTGATTAGGGGCGGCGGCGGTGGTTGTGTGAGTTGGTTTTGGTTTAGTTACAATTGTGATAATGGTGGTTATGGTCTCCTGTTCCTGTTTATCATTTAATTGATTTAATAATATAGACACACACACAGATATACATATATTATATATATATATCTAAATAATATAACATATTATATATTATATAATTTTTCATATATATATATATATATGTTTAATCATTGATTTTGGTATTTGTTTTCTGTTGGATTTAAATGTTACACGAGTAAACTGTAGATCTTGGTTAAACCTAGAGTGTTGGTGTTGGGATTGAACTTTGGAAAGGAACAGATGGTACAAAGTCAAAATACATCAACCGAGCTTTGGTCCAAACCATCAGATGTTCTATCCACTGATGGGCATTTACTGCATTCAATAAACACACTGTTTCCTATCCTCTGACGGAAGAAACTCTCAACCGCTGATAGAAGATTACAAGAACAAAGGATAGCCAGCAGTGCTTAGGTTAATCAATGTAACAGTGCTATGCACTGATAGTTTTAGTTTAAGCAGTGTTTGTAGTTAGTTACATTTGTTAGCTGTCACTATCAACCCTGACATCATTGAAAGACGATCAGTGGTTAGATAGTTAGTATAAATAGGCGCTCAATGTAACAGTTTTTACTTGTCTTCTTAAAAAGATAATTTCGCATATCTTCTTCATTTCTTACTATCAAACATAGTGATTGGGCTAAGGGGAGTTTGTGAATCACATGCAATAGTTTAATTAATTGAAAGCATGATGGTGATGAAAACAAACGACCAATTGATTGTTGTAAAAGTTTTCCATTAAACCGCTGCACTTACTCTCTGTTTTTCAATCATTTTCCATTATTTGAAACAAAAACAACAATCAATTCAAACTTGATCCTGACAGTTGGCACTATTGAAGCGGTGGATGTGGGTTATGGATAGTGGTGGTGGTAGGAGGTGGCGGCAGGTGAGAGAGGGGGGAGAGAAGAGAGAGAACCAGGTAATCTCCACCATCGTCCCCCACCTGCCACCACTATGAACACCACCCTCCACCCATCCTCCACCATCTGCAACCACCCACTTCCACCGGACTTTGAACGGTTCGAACCAGGTAAACTCCACCATCGTCCCCCCCTGCCGGACTCTGAACGGTTCAAACCAGGTAAACTTCAACGACATTGAGTAGAGAGAGAGAATAGAGAGAGAGTGTGTGTGTGTCTGATAGGAAGAAAGAGATAGGCTTCATTATAAATCTTTTTATTTTTTAGAAACTAGCCTCTAAATATAAGATACTTTACATAATAGTCCCTGATGAGATAAAATGACAAAGTGCCCTCATGTGCAAGGCACATGACAAGATTTAACCAAAAAAATTAACTGGGTTTGGCCTAAAGGACATAACGTGCAAGATTTTGGAAGGTTAAGGACACCGCCTATAAACTTTTGGAAAAAAGGACAGCGCGCAGCAATTTGGTGTAAATATAAAGGACAAAACTTGTAATTTACTCTTTATTTAAATGTTAAAAGCTGCAAAAAACAAGACAACCTAAAACTCGAGGATCAAAATACAAACTTCTCATAAGTACGGAGCTAATAAACATCTTCAATTTTATCCTAATGCATATTCCACTCTCTCTCCAACTCAGCCAAAGTAACATGTGAACCCTTGGGGGAAAATATACGGAATGAGCGAAATGCCCAATACAGAATAAAGGGCTAAAGTGACAATGGAACAATAGAAAATGATAACGGGGGTTGTAACTGTAACGGTAACGACGCTGATATCGGTAAATATAAGTCGAAATATTAAATAAGTAAACTGTGGTAAAGTGTGGCGTGATGAACGATTATATTTTTATTAATATTTTGAACCCTTTTCACGCATTATTCAAGTTTTAAATTCATAAAACACGATATTGTACTAACATTAAACACACACTTAGGCAAGTGCACCCACCGTGAGCGTAATATAGTGTTGGTAAATACCGTGGTCATCCAAGGATACAATAACTTTTAATACCGGTTTATCTTCAACGTCTAATCAATCTAAATTTTTTATAAAAGATTTTAAAGCATAAAAATAAAAAAAACAAAAATTAAATAAAATGAAAGACAAATAGTCAAGATATAATTACTTGGATCCAGCTTCTCTTTTATGTATCCTTTGATAGTTTTTCACTTTCGAATTTTTTAAGAGATTATCTTAGTTATAATAGTAGGCCCTCTTTTGAAGGTGACGTTACCCTCAACCCAGTGGTTTTAGTTAGCAGGGATACAATCCAAAGGGTCGAATATTGGAAGATAATTAAATAAGTTATTAATGCGAAAAGTGGTAGGCCCCTCTTTTGAAGGTGACGTTACCCTCGGCTAAGTGGTTTGAGTTAGCAGGGATACAATCCCAGACTAGCTTAAAGTTAGTGTTACATATGTGGGGTTCAAGCTATTGCACCCCCGCCATCCAATACCTTTGGGGCATTGAAGGAGGTCCTAATAAGCTTGAACCAAGTCCTCGCAGGATCTATAAACTGAACAAGACAAGAACTTTACCAAACCACCCTTCTAACCCCCTTCCAAGTAGTTAACGCACTTTATATAGACCGTAAAGACACGAATGAGCAAATCAATGACATCATGAAAAAATGGTTAGGAAAATTCACTTTCAACATAAGAAACTAGTTATTAAAGTCATTAATACATACCCAATTAAAATGCCGAAAGATTAAAAACTAAAGGTAACACATAAAAGTTAGTCTTCACCAAGTGATGTAACGAATCTAGCCAAGCATGACCTTTGTTTGACAAGAACCCTTACAATCTATCTTGGATCCCGAGACTACTACACACTTTAAAGATGATTGTTGGATGATGGTGGTGGGTGTTGGTGTTGTAGTGGTGGTGGAGTGGTGGCAAAGTGAGAGAGAAGTGGTTTGACAAGGGATCCTTTTGAAGTGAACCAAGCACCCCTATTTATAGTCCAAAACAGTAGCCCGACCACGACCCCCTGTCCAGTGGGCACGGCCCGTGGCCATCCATCTTCTCTTCCTTCATTTTTGCATCTGACAGCAGAGGGCCCCACACGACCCCGTGGCCTCTGGGTACGACCCCGTGGTCAACTGTTCGCTATACTATCTGGATTCTTCAAATCTCTAGTTGACCACGCCCCATGTTGGTCTGGGCATGGCCCCGTGGTGGGTGTAGAAGCTTCTGCAGGTTTTGTCTTGAAGTGCAAGGTCTGACCACGCCCCGTGTTTGGCTGGGCACGGCCCCGTGGTCATCTTCTGTATGTTGTCTTTGTCTTCGGGGTGTTGCTGAGGGATCGGGCATGGCTTGTTATTCCTTCTTTTCATATTTATGTTGGTTTTGGGTGCTTATTTGCTTCTTTTATTTAAGCTCTTTTTATCCTGAAATACAAAAGGAACAAAGAAACGTGCTTTTCCCAACATTAGTACTAAAAAAGGGTTAGTTTTATGCCTCATTTGATGTAATTTATATGTTACATTTTGCACATATCAAATATCCCCACACTTGAATCTTTGCTTGTCCTCAAGCAAAACTCTTTAAATTTGGGCTTACACACCCAAATGAAATTGGTAGAGAAGAGGTTTTGTGTCTTGTCTTTGAGTGTCGGGAATCCAAGATCTTTATTTTAATTTTGTATTTATTTTATTTACAATCCTATTCGTCATGATTTATATAGCACACTTTTAAGAAAAAATTTTATTTAGGCATCCCATGCCTCTTTAAAATTCTATTTATTTACAAGTTCACGTACCTCACAAGAGATCACTCAACACTCTCCTGAAGATGTATTTTTGTGATAACACTCGATTCCGGTTTGGAACTTACTTCTACCATATGCTTGCCAAGCGATCAAACTTCCTCCTTTTTAACTATAAACCTTTGTAAATATCAAGAGGACTTTGAAAAGGGTTAGGCTTGGGCTAGGGGTAGGTGATTTTTGGGTTGGTGGTTAGTAAAATGGCAAAAGGCGTAAAAAAACGTCGGTTATCGTAAAACTTTTTGTTTTTGTGACATTTATTTATACCAAGCATTTTCAAACAAGATTTTCGAAGGAACTTGTTTGGTTATTGGAAGAGCTATGGTTTTTTTGTCACAAGATAACCGAGATTTTTACTAAAACAAATGGATTGAACAGAAAATGGTTTTGTGGTAAAAGGTGTTTGTTTTGCGGGTTTGAAACGAAAAGGTTTAGGCTCAAAAAGGTTAACTAAAAGGGATATTTGTTTTTTAGTAGGGTAAAAGAAGAGAAAACAATGGTTCTGAATGAAAAATGGGTTAGTCCTAATGCCTCTATCATTTACTTAATTGGGTTTAAGTTGGTAAGGACCGGGAATGTATCGTCTTGGCAAGTTCTAGAGTCGTAAGAACCAAGCGGCTATTCACACAAGAAACAAAAATGAGCATTTATTTTAAAGATTAAAGATGTATAAATGTATGCTCGATAAAGGCTCAAAACTCACTTAATGTGGGAATAGTTTTAATGTGAACAAGTATATGTAATCAAATTTTAAAAAGATTTGTCATGCCCTTTTTATAATTTTCTTATTTGGTTCGTTTTATCACGACGCTATCGGTTGTAAATTTGTAAAAACATAACTTTTTAGAACTTGTTATTCCCAAATTAAATCAAGACAAGTAAAAAAAGTTGAAAATTTTGAAAAAGATTTGGGGTGATAGCGGTTCCAATAGAGTTTTGTGTAAGGCTTGTTACTAGGACTTGCTCTATTCAAAATGTCAGCTTCCCCCCACACTTAAATTACACATTGTCCTCAATGTGTCCAAAAATAATTTTTTCGGTTGGTTCGAATGCGTAAAAGTGTGTTAAAAACAAGATTTTATGATATGGGCATCTGCCACGGGCCGTGGGGTCCGAGCACGACCCGTGTCCAAAGTGCCAGTATCAATTGTTTACAGAAGCTTGACCACGGGACGTGGTCAGTCACCACGGCCCGTGGTCAGTTACCTGTTTAAAAAATGTTTTGCTGCAGAACCTGGACACGGCCCTGTGCTGCACATGCTGAGAAGCTGAAAATGTTGTCGGAAGGCACTGTTTACATGCATGGGGTGTGGTTTTGACGTCCCTTTAGTAGTTTTTATCTTTTCTCGTTTGTTAAGCCATTATATAAGATCCAAACACCACACAATAACTTAAACCATCATATATTAGAGTGCGAGATACAAACAATCCTAAAAATTAATCCTAAAAATTAAAAGTTATAAAAATCCTAAAATTAGATAGATTCAAGAAGTCTTAACCATAAAGAAGTTCTACCCTAGATGCTTTCATGCTAAGAACGACAAAACCCGAAAATAATTTTTCGGTGGATAAGGGCTTCTATGAACTTCAACCCGGAGGGCGTACCTCTCAAAAGTCATTGAGCCATTCCTCAACCTCTCGAGGGAGGAAGAAAGAAGGCTCATCTTCCATATTCTCATACGGGATGGGTGCGGGTGGTGCGGAGACCACTGGAACCTCGTGTAATGTGTCTAGAGGAGGTTCCGGAGGGAGGTCATCCCATCCGGTCGGGATAATGATTTCTTGAGCGAGGTTCCAATCCTCTTGGGGGAAGATCGGCTCCATGGGAGGTGGTGCAAGAATGTTCAACCTTTGGTGCAAAAGGTTGACTTCTTGTAGGCAATTCTCCAACCCGACCGTCAAATAGTTAACACGATCGACAAGGGTCTTCTCCACTGATGTCATTTCATCGGTGGCTTTCCTCAAAGCATACATGTCGCGAACTAGGGTGGCTTCAATCGATGGTCTTCTTCGTCCTTGGTTGTTTCTTGAGCTTTCGATGATGTTCCACATTTCTGGTTCGACATACTAAGAAAACAAGAGTGAAATTTTAAGAAAGTAAAACTTAAAACCTCACCACGGCCCCGTGTCCCAATGGACACGGGCCCGTGCCTATCCTCCTGCAAATGTTTGAACTTTATGAACTCATTGTTTTAACTTATTTTTCTTGGGTTTAAACATTTGTGAATAGAAATAACTTAAAGCAATGTGATAAAAATGTTGTTTATAGAGAGTTTTAAGTTTAAAACATATGTTTTGCAAAAATAAAGCTTGAAGTTATGGACCTTCAAGCTTTAATAGAGGATTGGAGTTCAAAGGAGAAGAAGAAAAGTGACAAAAGTGGTAAAGACAAGATGGTTTTGAGGAAACCTTTTCAAGAACATACCTTTTAAGGTATATGTGAAAAATCTTAGGAGATCTCTCTCTCTTTGGAATGAGGCCAAACATGCAACAACAAGGCTGTCTTTATAGAAAGCGACAACACACTGACCATGGCCCCGTGCCAGCTGAACACGGCCCCATGGTCAGACAAAGTTGTGACATGTTTGTCCGTATTAGGAACATGGGGCGTGTTGGCCTGGTAACGACCCCGTGGTGAATTTTTTCGGTGGGCACAGGGCGTGTTGGATTGAGCACGGCCCCGTGACTGGAGTTTTTTTGACAACATTGTCTTGCTTTATTTTAAGGATTTCCAGTAATCGGGAGGTTCCTTACTGAAGGGAACAACACCGAAGTGGCGAAGTTATTTTAGTTGCTCTCGTTCTATGCAATAACCCAAGAGGTTATTGGAAATGGTGAATCCTAAGCTACTTACCGATGGGCGGAACCAACCTTTATTCCCCTTACCCGGGCTCTTGTTAAAGAAGGTGTATGCCAAATCGCCCAGGTCTATGAGCGCATCGGTGGGAACCGATGGAGATCCTTCATGGCACAATCGACACAAGGATGACTATCGCTAATGTTATCACAAGATACTAAGGTACTTTTGATGGCTTCGATGTTGGTAGATTCCGAATGCGGACTCAATGACTCTCGTTGGTCTTTGTCTTGTGATGAATACCTCATTTTCATCATAAGCTCTATTTCTTTCAATTTTTCTAGAAACCTTTCTTCCAGTTAACACATTTCGAAGGAGGTTATGTATGTGGAAGAGGAAGTTGAGAGCATCCGGTGGGCTGATAAGGATCGTTTTCACTTTCGCCTATCTTAAGGTGATTATCACAGGAAAACAATGGGTCCGCTAAATAATGGGGTTCAAAATTTAGAGTGTAACACTCTATATCTTGATGGAACCCACCACATAGTTGACACCATTCACCGTAAGAGTGGCGAAAGTGAAGATAATCAATATCATCCATCTTTGTGTCAGAGGTTATCAACCGTCAGGATCAGACAGTCCTGTTTTCAACAACTAGATGTTGGACACGACCCGTGCTCGGTAACACGCCCATGCTCGAGTAACACGACCCCGTGGTCAGCTACTGTCTCACTAAAACAGGTTTTTATTGTTGCAGTTTATTGGACACGGGGGCGTGTTGGATTGACACGGCCCCGTGCTGCAGCCTGCAGAGAATGCAAATTTTGCTAAAAACTGAAAATAGTTCCTAAAAAAAGTTAAAAATAATTAGGCCGCTGACTTTAACCTTTCTTAAAATCCTTATGTCCCGGCAACGGCGGCAAAAATTGGTGTTTGATGAGCGTATTATATTTTTATTAATATTTTGAGCCCTTTTTACACATTACTCAAGTTTTAAATTTATAAAACACGATATTGTACTAACACTAAACACACACTTGGGCAAGTGCACCATCGTGAGCGTAGTATAGTGTTGGTAAGATACCGAAGTCGTCCAAGGACGCAAGAGCTTTTAGTACGGTTTATCGTCAACGTCTAATCAATCTAAATTTTTTATAAAGATTTTAAAGCGTAAAAAAAATAAAAACAAAAATTAAATAAAATGAAAGACAAATAGACAAGATAAATCACTTGGATCCAACTTCTCTTGTATGTATCCTTTGATAGTTTTTGCACTTTCAGACTTTTTAAGAGATTATCTTAGTTATATTAGTAGGCCCCTCTTCTTTTGAAGGTGACGTTACCCTCAACCCAGTGGTTTGAGTCAGCAGGGATACAATCCAAATGGTCGGAATATTGGAAGATAATTAAATAAGTTATTAATGCGAAAAGTGGTAGGACCCTCTTTTGAAGGTGACGTTACCCTCGGCTAAGTGATTTGAGTCAGTAGGGATACAATCCCAAGTAGCCGGTTTAAAGTATTAATAGTAGTTTACATATGAGGGGTTCAAGCTATTCGCACCCCCGCCATCCAATACCTTTGGGGCATTGAAGGAGGTCCTAATAAGCTTGAACCAAGTCCTCGCAGGATCTATACACTGAACAGACAAGAACTTTACCAAACCACCCTTCTAACCCCCTTCCAAGTAGTTAACGCGCTTTATACAGACCGTAAAGACACGAATGAGCAAATCAATGATATCATGAAGAAATGGTTAGGAAAATTCACTTTCAACATAAGAAACTAGTTATTAAAGTCATTAATACATACCCAATTGAAAAGTGCCGAAAGATTAAAACTAAAGGTAATACATAAAAGATTAGTCTTCACCAAGTGATGTAAGGAATCTAGCCAAGCATGACCTTTGTTTGACAAGAACCCTTACAATCTATCTTGGATCCCGAGACTACTACACACTCTAAAGATGATTGATGGATGATGGTGATGGGTGTTGGTGTTGTATGGTGGTGGAGTGGTGGCAAAGTGAGAGAGAAGTGGTTTGACAAGGGGTCCTTTTGAAGTGAACCAAGCACCCCTATTTATAGTCCAAAACAGTAGCCCGACCACGACCCCCTGTCCAGTGGGCACGGCCCATGGCCATCCATCTTTTCTTCCTTCATTTATTGCATCTGACAGCAGAGGGCCCCACACGACCCTGTGGCCTCTAGGCACGGCCACGTGGTCAACTGTTCGCTGTACTATCTGGATTCTTCAAATATATAGTTGACCACGCCCCATGTTGGTCTGGGCACGGCCCCGTGGTGGGCGTAGAAGCTTCTGCAGGTTTTGTCTTGAAGTGCAAGGTCTGACCACGCCCCGTGTTTGGCTGGGCACGACCCCGTGGTCATCTTCTGTTTTGTTGTCTTTGTCTTCGGGGTGTTGCTGAGGGATCGGGCATGGCTTGTTATTCCTTCTTTTCATATTTATGTTGGTTTTGGGTGCTTATTTGCTTCTTTTATTTTAAGCTCTTTTTATCCTGAAAATACAAAAGGAACAAAGAAACGTGCTTATCCCAACATTAGTACTAAAAAAGGGTTAGTTTTATGCCTCATTTGATGTAATTTATATGTTGCATTTTGCACACATCATAAAGCATTTGTTATCAAACAGTAATAACACACAGTTAAGGTTAAGTAATAGTAAAAAATATCGATTAAATGGAAAGTCAAAACGGTTACGGGTATATGGTGGTAAAACAAATACGGTAGTAAATCATCTATAATATACGACAATAAAATGCGTATGGTGAATGATAAATAAACAGTTCTAGTAGAATGGTAAGTCAAATTGTTATGGCATATGATAGGAAAATAGTTATGGTAAAATCGATAAATCAAATGGGTTACCATGAACGATAGTAGAATAATGGTGGCAAGTGTTTGTGTATGTCCCAATTAACCGGATAACAAAATGATATCAAACAAGCACCAAGGATGGGCGGAATCCAAAGTTGGTGTAATTCAAGAAAAACGAAAAACAAGAACACAAGAACACTAAACCACATTCAATACTTGCACATGTTCTATTACTATCAATTAGCAAAACGTCTGGTACAAGTACTCTAACAACCCAAATCGCCTCCCTCGCTGGTTCTCTCGAAATTCTGTAACTGGAAGGCTTCGAACCCTAGTTTGTGAAACAAACTAGCTTAAATACCTAGGTAAGCCACTTCTCTACATGGGCTTCCCATGGGCCTGCCTGGCCCACATGGCCTTAGGCATGCCAAAATGACCTATAAATGTCCAATTCCTAATATAACTAACTCAGTAAAGCCCAGTTTCAACCATAGCCCATTGTGTATATTTGATGCGTTAGTCTCACACTTTTTGGGTCCAACAATTTCCTCTATACTAATGCATCAAATTGTCTTCATATCATGAATTCAGCAACGTATTCAATGGAATCTATGGTTATCGCTATCCTGTAGGTGTTGTGGAAGTTATTGACTTCTGAACTCTCAGCACTAGGTCTCTTTCTTCTTCTCTTTAGTTAGCTTCATATCAGGATCACAATCAGCATCTGCTGGAACATCTTGTTAAAAGAATACAAGAGCAGGATTCTCAGCAGCTCTTTTCTTTGACAATCATTTCTCTTTCGAGCAGGTTCACAGGTCCTTCTTCAAAAGTACTATCATTTTCAGACGATGACTCGTATCTGGTTTTTCTGACTAAGGTACATCTTGTTGTTGTGATGCTTCATGCTTTGTTAGTAGCTAACAACATCTCATTCTTCATCAACCCCTGTTTCTTGATTTAAATCAAGTTCTGCAAAATTCTTAGAAATTTATAAGCAAACATTTCTATGCAACATAGGAAAGTACCACATAAACACGTAGTACATCCAAGTACTTGTACTCGGATTTCACAATTCAAATTTCTTTCAACTTTGATGACCAGACAAATCTTCAAGAACAGTTAATTTTTTTAATAAAACAAATAAAACACTCTATTTTGGATTTTTGATTTTATGAAAAACAAGACACTGTATTATTTTTGGATTTCTTTTTTGAATTTTCTGTTTTTTTAAATAAATGAGAACATAAACAGAAACACAAATAAACAAAGAAACTAACTCAACCATTAAAATATACAATTGCAATGGGATCAAAATCGTTCTCAGGCTGACTAAGGAACACTTTTCAATATAATATATGCTTAATTAGACTGGTCTATACGATTGCCAAAATGTTTGTCCTCTTAAACCTAACGCTCAACTTTCAACCTCGTGATACATTTAAGGTAATATTATACTATAATACCTGTGTGTCCCATTCCATGACATACCTCCGCGATCAAGGTAAGCACAACGATTAATCGTAGCAGGTGAGTATACTGAGTTCATCCTTTTGATTTACAATGTCAGACTACTGTGTGAACAGGTCAGTACTTTCATACAATACACAACCAATGTTTGTGTCCAACAAGGGTTAGCCAGATACCTTTTTGGTATGAATTTAGGTATTTAGCTCAATGGAATTCCCTCAAATTGAGTTTATTTCCTTTAAGAGTTTTGGCCTCTTTCGCTCTTTTAAGGTATCCCGATTATGCCTAGGTCTGCATATAATCTGGATGCAACTGAAGGACAACCATGATTATCCCCGAATGACTTAACAACATAAAGACCAACTAATTGGCTATCTATCAACGCAAGATTTAAGACATAAAATCATACGCCGATGGTATGTTACCCACATGGTATATAGTTCGTTATGTTTATATCACTTAGTCACTTTTATCAATTTGAGCGTCAAGCCTATCGACATATCACAGTAGATCCCAGTCTTTTCAGCTATAGCACCTTACATGTGTTAGTCAAGCCCTTTAACACGGACATTTATTTCATTTCTCATATGATGCAATAAAATCTTTTGTATTTTTTTGTTTTTCAAAAGTTTTTGTCTTTTCGGCTTTTTCTCATTTACCGAAAAGTTTAGGATTTTTCAAAACCTTTTAGACTTTTCAAAAATACAGATCTTTTCAAATCTTTTGAAGATGGATATAATCCCTCTTTAACACAATTTCAAACGGATCAAGCAGCAAACTATGAATTTTTTTAAACAAATCGGTGAACACGATGAAGAACGCGAAGAACACGATGAATGTTCTTGATGATTTTCACCAAAAATTCAAAATTTCATGAATATTTGATGATATCAAGACTACCTAGAAATAGGTTCTAAAACCTCTGATAACACTTGTAAGTCCCAATTAACCGGATCAAACAATGATATCAAACAAACACCAAGGATGGGCGGAATCCAAAGTTGGTGTAATTCAAGAAAAACGAAAAACAAGAACACCAAATTACTTGCAATACTTGCACACGTTCTATTACTATCAATTAGCAAATCTCTGGTACAAGTACTCTAACAACCCAAATCGCCTCCCTCTCTAGTTCTCTCGAAATTCTGTAACTTGAAGGCTTCGACTGTTTAACAAACTAGCTTAAATACCTAGGTAAGCCCATTCCCTACATGGGCTCCCCATGGCCTGCCTGGCCCACATGGTCTTAGGCATGGCTCAAATGACCTATAAAGGTCTAATTCCTAATATAAACTAATCCAGTAAAGCCTCATTCGCAACTGTAGCCCGTTGCGTATATTTGATGCGTTAGTCTCACACTTTTAGCGCCTAACAGGCTCCATCCCCGATCCGTGCCCAGAATGTGTTTCGGGTTTTGTTAGGCATTTCGTGGAGGCCATCCATGAAGACAGGCTACGTGATTTCCTCCTCGGTATCTACACCCAACTGAGCCACATATGTACTATACCAATCGTCACCACATCTGAATTGGATCACTTGAAGGTGCCTACTATGTTCATCTTTGTGCATGTGTGGTGTTCCATAAATATGGTGGGTGGTCTCTAATGTGTATGGTTTCATGTGTGTGGGGGTATCTAGTTGTTTTTGTTTGTGTGTGTTTGTTTGGTGTTCCAAAGTCGTGGTTATGTGGATCACCAATATTAAGTATGGTAGGTCTAGTCGGTGTCAAGGTGAATTAGGTATAACCTTTAAACAATGTAAATTAATTCACTTAGATCAGAACTTTAAACTAATGTAAAATTAATTCACTTAGAATCAGCAAAAAGTTGTTGAGGTAGAAACTGGAAGTGAAATTATTTAAAAAAATCAAAAGGAAAAAAACATTGAGGAATAAGATAAGAGCATTTTGAGATTTTTAATAGGATGAATTAATGAAAATCTCAAAAATTCAAATTAAAAAACAAAAGGAAATAAAACATTGAGGAATAAGATAAGAGCATTTTGAAAAAATTAATATGATGAATTAATGAAAATCTCAAAAATCCAAAGAAAACAAACGAACAGTGTAATATATTAAAAAAATAATATGCTTATCTTTAAACAAATCACATAGCTAAGTTAGTGTTCCACTTGTAATATTAGAAAGAACCGATTGAGATTGTTTTCTTTTTAGAGGATCTCAATAGTAACGAATAGGCCCGGACCTTCACCCAATTAAGGTGGAAGTTGCGCACCTTTTTCCAGCCTAGTCAAATAGCTAAGGAGGCAAGGGGCGCACTTCTTAAACAGAAGAATGGCGAGTGAGTTTCTTGTTATATATAACATAACAAGCTGGTTTTCACACCCGTGTGTTGCGGCGGAGTCCAACATGTGCAAAACGCATGGTGGCTACAACAAATAGATACCAAATATAAAAAGTAGATAAAAAGCACATAGTAACGGTAGACTCTATCCTAAAAAAATCTGAATGTTATAAAAGCAAAGCGCATAAACTAAAATATTAAAAGAAACAAAAGATATAAAATTTAAAAACTTAAGGTGTTTAAATAAAACATGAAGGACCATTTATACCATCTACATAATTTAGACAATTATGTGAAATATAAAAAGATATAGAAAATAAAACGTTAGAGAAAAAGTTTAGGGGGAAATTATATGAAAGATTCTAGTATCAAAATGAAAATATACTAATCCAAAAGATGCTTTTTATATAAGTTAAATAATGTATAGAGAATTCTTCTTAGGATTCATCAATGATTCCTGATAAGTTAAATAATGTATAGTGAATTCTTCTTAGGGTTCATCAATGATTCCTAATAAAAGTTAGTTGTATCCATTAATCTAAACTAATATATTTTTGTTTCACTAATAAGTAGAGAATTCAATGATTACCAGCGTTTTCCTTCTCTCTTATATACACTTTTCAATCATACCATTAAACTGTATTTTCTTTTTCTTCATATGTGGCTTGAGCCTTTTATTTAAACGGAAAGATTTATCGAACGCCTTAATAGTGATAGATTGAATACCTTTGATAATAATTATTATCATCTAGTGTTAAACTATTTTAGACTTTTATTACATATATAATAACGAGTAGAGTTAATTATATATGTTACAATCATTTGTATTTTCTTTAACAAAGGGACTTTGGCTTGGTGAGGCCTTTGATGAGACTGTTTTTTCAGTGATAAGAGGGTACAATCTCTTTGATTAACAAATAGGTGTATTCTAGTCTCCAAAATTAGAACGTGTGTGACTTTTTTCTATTTTTTTTTTTTTTATAGTATTTTAGCGGTTATTGTTTTTTAAGGTAATACCAAAATGATTGGAAGGTGAAACCCAACACGGACCTAGAAATTGCGTAAACACATAAACTCAATCATGACACAAGTTTTATTAGTTGATATAAACAGAGTTAGTTAACCTGAAATTTTATTTTATTTTTACATCCAAATATCCTAAGGTTACAAAATTAAAACTACCTTTAATTAAAGAAAACTTAAATTACCGTTTTTATATATATTTTTTATAATATATTCCGTTAGTTAAAGTTATGATATAATACATACTACTATTAAGCCTCATCGCATCGCGGAGGGGGAGTAAAACTGTATCAAATGGTACCAGTGTCACACCACCATCAGCAATCAACGACATTGAATTTGTGGCGTGTTAATTCGAAGAAATTAGTCCATAACATAATCAATAGAATATAATAACTAAGTCGACTTAGTACCGGCACGTTGCGACGAACCTGTCAGACGAGAAAAAAATAGACGACGTAAAAATGTTGAACCAGCGTAAAACGAAGCGTAAAAACGTTGAGCCACACACGCACATTGTGGCGTGTTAACTCGTAAAATCTAGAACAAAACGTACTTTTTTTTGCGAAATATGAAAAGTATAGGGAACCAAAGTTTAAGGTAAAAATTTGTGAGGTTAAACTGCAAAAGATAAAAACTTTTAGGTTAAAAGTGAAAAATCAAATAGTTTTGGGTTAATAGTGTAATATCAATTTTTTTTGAAAATCCCCGTATACATTGTGTACTACTCTCAATGCATAAACATGTTGAAAATTTATACTATAAAATATTTATTTAAATGTAAAGTTATACTTAAAAGAGTGGTTCAACTACATTATTAAGTTTTAACCGATTCAAAGCGAATCTAAAATAGTTAAGTGCCATTTATGTTCTTGTAGTTTGTTAACTTCTGCCATTTCAGTCCAATTTTCAAAATTGCGTCATTTTCCTCCCCGACGTTCTTGAAACGTGCCATTTCAGTCCAAAAAATTAACCTCAGTTAAAATCATTCAATCAGCTCAGGGTAAAATTGTCAGTTTACATATATTTTTATTTCTTATTTTTTAAAATTCTGATTTTAACATAAAGAAAAGAAAAGGATATGCAGATGGCTGGGATCGAACCCGTGACGATCTGCTAAGGAAAAGGAAGTTTTGAAAGGTATCGTGAGGATCAGCTGCTGGAGTTTATGAGAGCTAGGAATGAAGCCTGGTTCAATAACAAGGAGATTAAAATCGAAGACATCCTTAGCGAAATAAAAGCGATGGGTTTTTTTATGGTTAAGGAATAAGTCCAAAGGTATAAATGTATCTTGGGTAGATTGGTGTAAATTTGTAATTATGTAATGTTGTTGGTTGTTTTGGTGGCCTCGGTTTGAGGTTGGCCGGTTTTTTTATGAAGTTTACCTTTCAAAAAAAAAAAAAAAATTCAACCCTACCACCACCGATCCAAACAACTGCCACCACCACCGTTCAATCTCCACCACCGCCGCCGCTTCACGTTTGATATCGTTATGATTCCGATTAACCGAACATTCGCAAACGTGTATCCACATTTCAAGCTCTTAATCATGTTAGACTTCGTTGAAATAAAATTCATATTGTTGAAACTGAAATCATTGTGTAGCGACTGTAACAAATTGCAGGTGGTGGATTTAGGATAGTGGTGGTGGTGGAGGTGGTGGTTGGAGACATGTCAAAAGAAATACAAATGGATGTTGTTAACAAAATTGGCTTTGCCTAGATGGTTAGTGTGTTTGTTTCTAAGCAGCTGGTCACGGGTTCGAACCCTACCAGCTGCAAATGTTTTTATTTTAAACCTAGCTTAAAAAAATAAAAATAAAAGAATCTTTATTAAATGAACATATTACCCCTAAACTAACCACATTTTTTTAACTGGGTTAACTTTTTGGACTGAATAGGCACGTTTCTAGAACGTCGGGGAGGAAAATGACGCATTTTTGAAAATTTGACTGAAGTGGCAGGAGTGAACAAACTATAGGACGAAAATGACAGTTAACTCAATCTAAAATAATTTGATGTAAACAAAGAAGAGCTAAGGGTGCGGATTTATGAGCGCCCCCTCCACCCAATAATCAAAATTCAATGGCTTAGTAGGTATTTGTGTAACAACTCAGCATAACCGCACCATGATATTGTCCACTTTGGCAGCCAGCACGCCATCAGCGCCTGCTACTCACGGTTTTAAAACGCGTCTTGATCGTGAAGGTATCCAACCCAATATAAGGAAGCCTTTGTTCCCCTTCAAAACCGATGTGGGATATCACAATCCACCCCCTTAAGGGGTCCAGCGTCCACGCGGGATCTGGCCCCACTGTCCGGCCTTGGCTTTGATACCATGTGTAACAGCCCTGCGAAAACCGCACCGTGATATTGTCCGCTTTGGCAGCCAGCACGCCCTCAACGCCTGATCCTCACGGTTTTTAAAACGCGTTATGATGGTGAAGGTATCCAGTCTACCGACTACCGAAAGATTAACATGGACCGTTGTGACACCCTAGGCAAATCCCACATCGGTCGTGGCCAGGAGAGATCCCTGGTTCATAAGTAATCCAATGCCTCTTAAATCACCAATGTTTTTGGGCTTAATGCTAGTGGATGAGAGGAGAACTCCACAATTAAGCATGCTCAGGGGGGAGTAGTACTAGGATGGGTGACCTCCTAGGAAGTCGGGCAACCAAAAACAAAGCCGTGAGTTCCTGGATGGGCAACCCATCGGGGACAAAGTGGACAATATTGGTGGTACGAGAGGCCAGATGTTACAAATGGTATCAGAGCCACTCCTGAGCCGCTCGGGATGGTGGGTAAACCTCATCGAGGACGATAAGTC
Source organism: Scalesia atractyloides (assembly GCA_947069175.1). NCBI lineage: Eukaryota > Viridiplantae > Streptophyta > Magnoliopsida > Asterales > Asteraceae > Scalesia > Scalesia atractyloides. The sequence continues at coordinate 44,309,609 of CAMTDV010001634.1, forward strand.
CCTAAGGGGGGGGATTGTAATGATACCGACTACCGAAAGATTAACATGGACCGTTGTAACACCCTATGTAAATCCCACATCGACCGTGACCAGGAGAGATCCCTGATTCATAAGTAATCTAATGCCTCCTAAATCACCAACGCGTTTTGTGCTTAATGCAAGTGGATGAGAGGAGAACTCCACAGTTAAGCATGCTTAGGTGAGAGTAGTACTAGGATGGGTGACCTCCTGGGAAGTCTTCACCGGAGCAACAAAAAAAAATCCGTGAGTTCTTGAATGGGCAACCCATCGGAAACAAAGCGGACAATATTGTGTACGAGAGGCCGGATGTTACAAATTGACCCATTGTGGTCGTTTGACTTTTGAATTTGATTTATGTGTTTTATAACATTTCTTTATATCCAAATGCATTTTTAAATATTATAATTAAGAGTGATGTCGAAAGCAATAGATGGATTTTAAAAGTGAATTTTAGTGAGTTGTATGTTCATCATTAAAAACGCCATTTCATAACTATATTCTAAATAAAGTTCTAAGAGATATTTAAATTTGAAGTCATATATATATATATATGTGTGTTAAGGTTCTTATACAAAGGATGTTGTGCGTGAGAAGTGTAAGAAACAATATGGTGAGGGCAAGTTACGTTTATTAAAATTAGAGATTAAGGGTGATAGTGTAATTTCAAATAAAATTCAATTTATGGAATAAGATTATGTTTAACCGTTTTAAAGGCTTTTAGGAAGTCATATATCTTTTTTACGTTTCATATATCTTATTATTCGTAATCTGGTATCCGGTATTGTTTTATCCAAAAATTCGTATAAACCTTTTTGTTATTTTGCATGTATAAAACATCATACAGATTCCACAAACACTACGACGTGAGTCGTAATACAATGATGGTGTTTTAATGTCTAGAATTATTGTATTTGATCTTCAAGTCATGGTGTTTTAACACCATCTAGGAATGATTATATTGGTATTCCAGATGTTAAAACACCATGACTTGTATCGCAATACAATGTTTCAACCTTTTTGTTATTCCAGGTATAAAACACCATACAGTCCTTCCGGATATTAAACACCATGAGTTGAATAATAATAATAATAATACAATAATTAAGATGTTAAAACACCATGACTTGAATCACCAAATTTTTTTTTCTAGGTGTTTGAAACACCACGACTTGAGAAACCCTAAACTAATTGAGAAACTTGAGAAGCATTCTGGACCACACATTCTCTCTAAGAAAAAATGCAATACACATATGGATAGTAATAATACAAATGTGCATATTGCGAATCTATAGCCATATATATATATATATATGTATATACATGTTTGAAATTGAAACATAAGTATTGTATATCTATCTTTGAAAATGTACATAGAAGTACAAATGTGTATAAGTGATTGTACATATATGTATATAAACCGAAGATTATGGTTCTAAATATGTTTTTTCTAGTATATAATGTGTAAAACACGTGCTTAAAGTTGAAAAATAATTATCGTATATATTTCATACTATACACATATGTATAGTTTAAGAAATGACAATATATAATATAATATATATATATATTAAAAAAAACTCTTAAAAACATGTGATTAAAGTAAACAAAATAAATTAAAAAATTGGCTTAAAGAAAATGTGTGGTCTGACGAATGGAAAAAACAGCGATAACTTGGTCAAAAACAATTCAAATACGAAGTTTTTTACACTTATCGTTATATTCGAATACAAATGTTAGAAAATTACATAAGTTTCTCATTTACGCATGTGTCAAAATTTTAATAAGAGTGATTTGAGAGAAGAAATGGATTATTTGATTTTGTAAATTCTTTTTTTGATGTTGTATTTTAATTACATTGAGGTTTGAATTAAAAATGGTTTTAATTGGTTTTCTCATTCGTTCTCATGGTTCTAGCAATATTTAGTTTTTTTAAGATAACCCTCCCACAGACACATACACACACACACACACACATATATATATATAGGGGAGGTTTTAAATGAGAACGCTAAATATCGCGAGAACCGTGAGAACGAATGAAAAAACCACGAAAACTTGTCAAAAACAATTCAAATTCAAAATTTCTTTTTACACTTATCATTGTTATTCGAATACAATGTTAGAAATTTAATTTATACGTTTAAATTTACGTGAATTCATAAATAATTTTTTTTACACATGTGTAAGTTTGTCATTTACACATGTGTAAATTTGTTATATTTACACATGTGTAAAAAATCTAATAAGAGTTTTGTAAATTTGTAAATTCTTATTTTGATGTTGTATTTTAATTACAATGAGGTTTGTATTAAAAAACGATTTTGATTTGTTTTTTCATTTGTTCTCACGGTTCTTGCAATATTTAGCGTTCTCCAGATAACCCTCCCACCCACACACACACATATATATATATATATATATATATAATATATATACAGGTTTAGGATCATGTGAGAAGCACTAGGCTAAATGAGAAACTTGAGAAGCATTATGGACCACACATTTTCTCTAAGCTTTTCGTAATATACACACACGTATACTTTAAAATTGACTATACACATATGTGTATAATTCAATATACATATATGTATATAGTTAATTTTAAACTATATGTATGTGTATATTATGAAAAGCTTAGAGAAATGTGTCGTCTAGAATGCTTCTCAAGTTTTTAAAGAGAGTGCACTTCTCTTATGATATATATATATATATATATATATATATGGTTAGTGTAAAATGAAACCTTCAAGTTTTCACAACTCGTAAGGGTTTTCCCTTGATCCTAATCCTATATATATATGAAAAGGTTCATTTGTGAAATCCCTCTTATTTGTGAACTAAATGAACCAATCTAGACCATTCATCTTGTTGGCTTTTTCTTTTTATTTTTCTTATCCAAAAGAGTATTATAGGAAGTTAAAAATTATTTTCCTAAATTTTTTTACTATCAAATAAACTGCCCACATAACTTTTAAATGACCATAACATTTTTATATGTTTATATCTTTTTAAAATAGTTACATCATAAAAAAGAGAATTTTATTCTCTTCAATTTGAGTATGGTCTTGTTATAGTTTTATTTAATTTTAAAAACATTAAAGGTGTCGATGGCGTATAATGACTGTTTGTATTTTATACACATGTGTGTAGTGAATGTTTGTTTTTATACATATGTGTATAGTGATTATTTGTTTTTGTACACAACAACCAAGACACACTGTTTTTCATACACACGTGTATAATTGAATAGAAAAAATATCTAATTCTAATTGGAGATAGAAAATATTTAAACTTTACTATTACACTCTTTCTATTTATTTTTCAATCTATAAAGAAAAGAATGAATGGTCAAGATTGGTTCATTTTGTTCACAAAAACCACTAGTTCACTTTTGAACCCTACCCTATATATATAGGGTAGGGTTCTAGAGTGAACACTAGTATATTTGTGAACTGAATGAACAAATTCTAGCCATTGATTTACATAATCTAATCGTAAAATACACTTGTGCATTTTCATCATCAAATCATGGCCATTGATTTACACTTGTGTTTTGATAATCAAAGGTAAAGATTAGCAGTAGTTCACTAGTGTTAACAATCAAGGGGATTATTTACAATTGAACCTAACCCTATACACACACACACACACATATACAGGGTTAGGGTAAAATGAAAACATATATGAGTTTTGAGAACCTAGAGAACTCGGCCTTACGAAAGGTTTTTTCAAAAATTTTGTTTACCAAAAATCCTAAAAAAATCAACTTTTCCAAAAAAAGAAACTTGTTTTTTATTCATTTATGGCTGCCGTAAATGCTGTACAAAATGATGTCATGCTTATGTCATCACCTTTTTACAACGTCATCACCTTTTTACAACTATTTTAATGGGTCAAAAAGCACCACTTCGATTTTTGTTTCGTTTTTTTATAGTTGTCTTTCTAACATTTATTCTAGGGGTGTGAAAAAAATGAGTGCAAAACTCGCACGAGAAGGTCAGTTCTCTAAGTTCTCACAACTCGGAGGGGTTACCCTTGATCTTAATATATATATATATATATATATATATATATATACATATATATATATATATATATATATATATATATAATATATATATATACACACACATATATATAGGGGACCGCTAAAATGAAAACCACCACGAGTTGCGAGAACCATGAGAACTATACCATACGGGGCGAGTTGGACCAATTTTTTCTCATAAACTTAGATGAATATATTATAAACATATCTGTAAAAAATTTCAAAAAAAATTATCGTGTATGTAGTTTTGACCACCACAAGTTTTTTACGGTACCGAAAATTTTAAATTACGGTACCGTAAAAAAACTTGTGGTGGTCAAAACTACATACACGACAATTTTTTTTTACAGATGTGTTTATAATATATTCTACGTTTATGAAATTTTTTTTGGCCCAACTCGCCCCAGATCAAAAAGTTATCGCGGTTCTCGCAACTCGTTGTGTTTTCATTTTAGCGGTCCCCTATATATATATATAGGGTTATGATGATGTGAGAAACACTGTTTAATTGAGAAACTTGAGAGCATTCTGGACTACACATTTTTCCAAAACTTTTCATAATATACACATATGTATAGTTTAGAATTGACTATATATATATATATATATAGGATTCGGTTCAAATGAGAACCACCACTAGATGCGAGAACCGCGAGAACTTTTTGATCCGGGTCGAGTTGCGCCAATTTTGTTTTCACAAAAGTAGATGAAAACATTATAAAGACATCTGTAAAAAAACAGTAAAAGATAATTGTCGAGGTGGTAGTTTTGACTGATGCAAGTTTTTTTACGCTCGGGCGTAAATTTTAAAATTTGATTTTACACACAGGCGTAAAAAACATGCATCATTCAAAACTACCACCTCAACAATTTTTTTAATTTCTTTTTACAGGTGTGTTTATAATATTTTCAACTACGTTTGTGCAAAAAAATTTGTCCCAACTCGCCCCAGATCAAAAATTTCTCGCGGTTCTCGCAACTCGTGGTGGTTCTCATTTTAACCCATCTTTAATGAGAACACTTAAATGAGAATGCTAAATATTGCGAGAACCGAGAGAACGAGTGAAAAAACCACGAGAAATTAATCAAAAACAATTCAAATTCAAATTTCTTTTACACTTATCGTTATTATTCCAACACAATGTAGAAATTTAATTTAAAGGTTTATTTTAACGGTTTAAGTTTTAGTGAATTAGTAAATAAAAAAATTTACACATGTGTAAGTCTGCCATTTACACATGTGTAAATTTGTTATGTTTACAGATGTGTAAAAAATTTATTAAGAGTGATTTTGAGAGAATAAATGAATTATTAGATATTGTAAATTCTTTTTTAGTATACTTCCGTTTTGCTCCATGTGGTTTGGTCGTTTTAACAGTTTTGCCCCAATCATTTTAAAAACGGCCATTTTCCTCCAATAGTTTACTATGTTTTCCAATTTTGCTCCCCGCCTCTAACTCCATCCGAATAGATTGTTAACTAAAAGCGTATTTTGGTAACTTACCACATAAAAGTAAGGATATTTTGATAATTTTACCTTTAAATATATTTTTAATTTATATATGATATATGCATACAATACATACATACATACATACATACATACATACATACACTCTCTCATTTCTTTTCTTAATCACTAGCCACTACCAACTTAACACCGCCAACAAGCACCAACAGTACTGCCACTACATCCCACATCGACCATCGCCAACGACACTCACCAATACATATTTGTCACACACCGACCCGCAGCGGAAAAGGTGACCGGGGCATGATTGGGTTATCATGAAAGCTCATGACATTTATTATACGTTTCATATTCATTAAATACAATTTAATAGGAAATTTACAACTATAATTACATCATGACCTAACATCAATCTAAGCTTCTTTGTTTTCTTCTAAGGCATTTCCTATGTTTTCCTTGCTTCATCCTGTTCACCTGTATCATGTGTAAAAAGGTTTTTGGATCAACAAAAAGTTGGCGAGTGAATCCTATGGAAAACATTTGAACAAGTTTATTTAATTGATTATGAAATGAGTGCACAACCACACATGAGTAAATATAGATGTAAACTTACTCAACAATCATTAGATATTAAATAAAGCACACATGAACAATAATGGGACGTTTAGAGGCACGCGTTGCTCAACTCGTCTCTCACGAGGAACTGATGGGCCTAATGAATGAATTGCATAAACATGATAATATGAAAGACATAACTACAAACAATATAAACTCAATGATACACACATGAACAATAATGGATTGGTTTTGAGGCACGCGTTGCTCACTCGTCTCCCACGAGGAACTGATGGGCTTAATGAATGAATTTCATATAATTTGACAAAATGAAATACGTAATCACAACAATATAAACAATCTAAGTTTAGATCACGATATGGTATGGCACAAGTTTTAAATAAACGAGTTAATTATTTTGTGACACATGACACACCCCAAAACGTGTAATTAAAAAGGGGGAGTTGTAAGATTCACTCACAGTGGGTGCGTTCGGTTGATGATGTTGAATGCACGCGAAGTGGTTTTAACCACGAGTGAAATTAACCTAGATAAATAGCATTATGGTTCGGTAAGTAAACGGATTTTATTGATCCATTTTAGTAGGATTGTTGGGTGTATTTTTGTGAGTTTAAGGATATTTTCTAACCTTAAAAATGTTATTTTAAAGTATTTTTAATTGATTTTTAATTAAAATAAATAAATAAAAATAATAAAAAAAATTTGACTTTTTTTGACCGTTGACCGTTGACCATTGACCGTTGACTGTTGACTTTGACCGGTTCGTATGCGAGTATATGTGCGCTGAGTGAGGCTCGAACCCGAGACCTCCCGTACGCGTGCACGCAGCTCTACCAACTTAGCTACGTGTCTAACCCGAAATATATCTGTTTTTAATTATATTTATATACTAATTAGATTAAACCGAAAATCAATTATTTTTAAAAACTATTTAACTGAATCGGACCGGTGCGCTCCACAGGTCTCGAACCCGGGACCTGTGGGTTGCGTTAACACACAGTCCACCGCTGGACTGTGTGTTTAACATGTTATATAAACCGATTTTTATTATACTTAAATACAAACTAAGTATTTTCATTTCTGACTTATTTTAAAAAAAAGTAGATAATTGTCCGAGTCGGTGCAGTAGACCGGACTCGAACTCGTGACGTGTGATTTAAACATACACACAGTCCACCGCTGGACTGTGTGTCTATCTTGGTTATTATTCCGATTATTATTATACTTAACATATATATGAAATGAATCCGGTTCAGTCAACAAAAAATGACATTTTTATTAAGGCAGCGTGTGTGGGACAAGATTCGAACTCGAGACGTTAGTGTGTTTATTGTGCACACAGTCCACCGCTGGACTGTGTGTCTAACCCGAGTAATAACTTGATTTTAATTATACTTATATGTTACCGAACTTCGTCTTCTTCGTCAGTTTTAACCAGAATCGGAAATCCGACTGGTTCAATGTTTTAATCGGTTTCTTTAGCGTTCTTTAGTTAATTACAAGTGAGATTAAATAAAAAGAATGAAGAAATTAGGCGTGAGGTATACCGACTGGATTCCTCTGTTTCTCCGGCAGAACTCCGGCGACAGCAACAGACTCCGGCGTCGTGTGTCTTGCAGCAGCGAGTCTTCAGAAAGCTTGAAAAGGATGTGGGTGACTTCGGTATAAGCTCAGAGGGTTCAGTAAGGCTTAGAAGTGGAGGGTTCGGTTTTCCGGCGATGAGCAGAAGATTTCCGGCGAGTGAGTTTTCGCCGAGAAAGGGTGCGGTTTTTAGCGAAAAAGTTTGCAGAGGTTCGAGGGGGTATTTATAGTGCAGGTCGTCGATGAATTTGGTCCAATTTCCGACTTGATTCGTCGGTTATAATTTCTCCGGCGGTTATAACTTGTGTCGCGAAGTCAGACATCGGTTATAACCGATGTAGTGTTTAATATTTACGTTATAACTGAAGATGTCGTTAAATCTCGCGAGATCGCCGGGATTTCCGACGACTGAACTTTGGGCGCCGGTTTTGAATTCGAAAAAGATGTTATGAATTAAATGATTCTAATAATTAACAAAAGATACAAGTGGCGCAGTGGTTTAAGTGTTAAGTGTTAAGTCCTGTGTTGACCGGCTGACTGACCCGGGTTCGAAACCCGGCAGGGTTATATTATTTTTATTTTCTTATTTTTGACAGTTTTTCAAAAACAAATTATATATTCCCATATAATAATTAATTATGTATCGTTTAAAATTATTTTGGGCATTAAATTCGCAACGAAATTTTTAACTGATTGTTCGGTTAATAAACGGAGCGGGTTTGATAAATCCGTTTTTGACGGATGTTACAATATTCGTCTGAAACCATAACCCCCAAATCGTTATCAAACCCTAGTCATGGATGTGGTGTCACACCCCGACTCGCAGCGGAAAAGGTGATCGGGGCATAATTGGGTTATCATCAAAGCTCATGACATTTATTATATGTTTCATATTCATTAATACAATTTAATGGAAATTTACAATAAATGATACAACATGTTCTAACTATCAGTCTAAGCTTCTTGGTTCTCTTCTAAGGCATATCCTATGTTTTCCTTGCTTCAACCTGTCCACCTGTATCATGTGTAAAAAGGTTTTTGGATCAACATAATGTTGGCGAGTGAATCCTATGGAAAAACATTTGAACAAGTTTATCCAATTGATTATAAATAATGTGCATACCACATATGAGTAAATGTAGATGTAAATTTATTCACACAACACATAATATTGAATATTGAACACACAAACACCAAATGATTGTTTTGAGGCACGCGTTGTTCGACTCGTCTCCCACGAGGAACTGATGGGCCTAATGAATGAGTTTTGAGGCACGCGTTGTTCTTACGAACTGATGGGCCTAATGTATGAGTTTTGAGGCACGCGTTGTTCTCGTCTCCCACGAGGAACTGATGGGCCTAATGAATGAGTTTTGAGCACGCGTTGTTCTTACGAACTGATGGGCCTAATGTATGAGTTTTGAGGCACGCGTTGTTCTCGTCTCCCACGAGGAACTGATGGGCCTAATGAATGAGTTTTGAGGCACGCGATGTTCTTACGAACTGATGGGCCTAATGTATGAGTTTTAAGGCACGCGTTGTTCTCGTCTCCCACGAGGAACTGATGGGCCTAAATAATTTGCATACAACTTTGACAATATGTAATACATCACAACCAATAATAGTTACATTCTAGTTTAGTTCATATAATGGTATAGCACAAATTTGCATAAGAGAATTAGTTTAAACGACACATGATACACCCCAAAACATGAATAAAAAGGGGAGTTTGTAAGAATTCACTCACATTGGGTGCGTTCGGTTGATGACGTTGAATGCACGCGAAGTGGTTTTAACCACGAGTGAGATTAACCTAGATAAATCGCATTATGGTTTGGTAAGTAAACGGGTTTTATTAATCTATTTTAGTAGGATTGTTGGGTGTATTTTTGTGAGTTTGAGGCTATTTTCTAACCTTAAAAATGTTATTTTTAAGTATTTTTAATTGATTTTTAATTAAAATAATTAAATAAAAAAAAAAAATATTTTATTTTTGCTACTGTTGACTTTTGACCGTTGACTTTGACTAACGTTGACCGGTTCGAAGGCATATTATTGTGCGCTGGGTGAGGCTCGAACCCGAGACCTCCCGTACGCGTGCACGCAGCTCTACCAACTGAGCTACGTGTCTAACCCGTCATATATCCGATTTTAATTATATATATATATTAATTTGAGTTAAACAGAAATCCTTTTATTTTAAAAACGGATTAAATCACAAAACCGGTGCGCTCCACAGGTCTCGAACCCGGGACCTGTGGGTTAGCGGACACACATTCCACCGCTGGACTGTGTGTCTCACTTGGTTATAAACTCGGTTATCAATATACTTAACATATACTTAAATCAACCCGGTTCAGTTTGCTGAAAAAGGAATTTTTATCAAGGCAGCGTGTAAGGGACAATACTCGAACTCGTGACCTTAGCGTTAAAAGTGCACACAGTCCACCGCTGGACTGTGTGTCTAACCCGGTAATTATCTTGATTTTAATTATACTTAACCATTACTGAAAGGTCGTCTTCTTCACTGGTTTTAACCGGAAGTAGCGACTGACTGGTTCGAAATGTTGATTCAAGTTTCTTTAGCGTTGTATGATCAATTACAGATGAGATAAAAGTAAAAAGAAAGGAATTTAGGCGTGAAAAGTACCGGCTGTTTCTCCTCTGTTTTCCGGCAGAACTCCGGTGGCAGCAAGTTCTTCCGGCGACGAGTGTCTTGCAGCAGAGAGTCTTCCGAAAGCTTACAAAGGTTGTGGGTGACTTCGGTAAAAGGTTAGGGGGTTCAGTAAAGCTCAGAGATTACTGATACGGTTTTCCGGCGAAGTAATAAAAATTTCCGGCGAGTGAGTTTTCGCCGAGAAAAGGTGCGATTTGAGTGTGAAAGGTTTCTGGCGAGTTGTGGGTGTATTTATAGGGTAGTATTGAGATGAATGGGGTCTGAATTCGGTCTAAATTCGAAGTCAGCCGTTCTCCGGCGGTTATGGCTGATGTCGCGGGTTCAGACGTCGGTTATAACCGTTGTGAGAGTTAATTCTACGGTTATTTTGAGCGAAAACGTAATTAAACGGCGAAGTCGTCAGGATTTCCGATGACTGCTATTTTGGGCGCAATTTACTGAATTTTGACTTCCGAACTTGAATATTTGAATTAATTGATTCTTGTTATTACCATAAAATCAAAGTGGCGGAGCGGTTGTTCGGTTAAGTGATAAGTCATTGTTGAGCCGGATACAGACCCGAGTTCGAAACCCGGCATGAGTAAAACATTTTTATTTTGTTATTTTTAACAGATTTTCAAAAACTAAATACATATCCCCGCATAATAATTGATTACGTATCGTTTAAAATTATTTTGGGCATTTAATTCGCAACGAAAATTTTAACTGACTGTTCGGTTGATAAACGGAGCGGGTTTGGTAAATCCGTTTTTTACGAATGTTACAGTATCCCCTGCTTTTTAGAAATTTCGTCCCGAAATTCAAATAGGGATATAATTGACTAAAAGAATGATGGTGTTTAGTTTGACAGTTACATACTTAGAAGAAATAAGGGTTTGGGTTTTTGTTTGAGGCGGTAACGTTCCTTGTAAAGGTTAAGTATCCTAATACAGGAATCGCTTTTTGTTGCCTACTGTATAAGTATTGTCAAGCAGGAATGATTCGCTAAAATGATATCATAAGAGTTTAGATGTGTTTGGAAAAGTATGGTTATATCCTACTGCAAAACTTCCAATACTACAATCTACACAATTAAACACAACAACTAATAATTGAATCCACATTCTGATAGTATATATGTTTGAATGGTGACAGTTCCTCTCTCGTATGTTATGATGGAAAGGTTAGTCTATGTAGAAATGGATCACATTCCAATTTCTTTAAATAGTGAGATGATATATATATGTAACACAAATTTCAATCAAGGCAATACTAAATCCTACATGGAACATCTCATAACCGCCTGATAATGCCTCTGATCCTTTGGCAAGAATACTTATATATAGGAAGTACCAGCGGCGTATCTACCATATTCTTGTCAAATTTTCATTGGTTTTATCAGTGAATTATGGTTAGTCCTATAACTCTACAACCAATACATCAAACATAAAAATACTGAAATGAAATATATCTGTGCGATCAAGGCTCAATCAAACGGAGCCGATCGTATTGTATGTATTGAAAATGAAATTGTCTGTGTGCTCAAGGCTCAATCAAACGGAGCCGAGCTTATTGCATGTATTGAAAATGAAATTGTCTGTGTGCTCAAGGCTCAATCAAACGGAGCCGAGCTTATTGCATGTATTGAAAATGAATAACTTAATCACACAAACAACCTATGCATGGAACCTCTCATAACCGCCTGATAATGCCTCCGATCATTTGACAAGAATACTTATATATAGGAAGTACCAGCGGCGTATCCACCATATTCTTGTCAAATTCTCATTGACTTTATCCGCAAGTTATGATTAGTTCTATGCGACTCTACAACATAAACAAACACAACAACCAGCGCTTAAGTCTTAATTCTGATAGTATCCGTGTTTGACAAAACCTCTCTCGTTTAATATGATGGAGAGGTTAGTCTATGTAGAAATGAGACACAACTCAACTTCTTTAAATGATGAAACTGAGATATGTCGTGAAGTATGATGATATGAATATTAAATCAATGAGTATAAAACAAACTGAACTAGTAATTTGCATTAAAATTCTTGGATAAAATTCCAATTGAGATACGTGAAAATTGAGATAACATAGAGAAAAACATAAAAACTAAGTGGTTGGAGTTGAATCTTGATTCTTGGTGAGAGAAGGCTAGTTAAGTGGTTGGTTTGGTCCGTTAACATCTTCAACAGGATTGGCGTTGATGTTATAAACTCTTCCTCTTGCTGGCGGTGGAGCTGGATTTGCTTGGTTTGCTTGGTTAACTGGGTTTGCTTGAGCTTGGGCGTTTATGATGTTAACCAAACGAGGGCACGTGTTTCTAAAATGGGTAGGGTCGCCACAATTGAAACAAGCTCGATCATATGGGTACATGGGGTATTGAGGTTGTTGATATGTTTGGATCATGGGTTGAGTAGGGGTTGAGGTTTGGTTTTGAGAGGTGCGGCAAACGTTGCTCAAATGACCGTAGCGTCCACAATTTGCACATAGTCGACAGGGTAAAGTAGATGGATGGTGATAGAAACAGGTGTTGCATTGAGGGTGAGGTCCAATGTAAGGTTTCTTATTTGGGTAAGTTGAGTTGGGTGCTACTTGAGCGTTTGGGATAGTTTGAGGAGGTACAACTTGTGAAGCTGGTTGGTTACGTTGGGTGACGGCGAAGATTTGCCCATCACGTTTTCTCTTAGAAGTAGGTGGTGTAAAGGATTCGGTTCGGGTGGGGTTTGAGGTTTCGGTTGATGCTTTATCCTTCTTCTTCTCCTCTTTGAAATCTTTGTTCCGGATTCGGTTCTCGGTGAGCGCGGTTGCTAGCTCCATTGCTGCTTCCAAAGTTGCAGGCGAGGTACTTATTACAGAGTCTTGAATCTTTGATGGAAGACCACGAATGTAGTGCTCGATCAAACGATAGAGGGGAGTGAACAAGTTGGGAACCATTTGATTTAACTCAAGGAATCTCTTGTTGGGTTGGGTTAACGGAATTAGCGGTAAGGGCTTGTTGAACTTGTACTACGATGTTTGGTATTACGGTCGCCATTTGCTGAGCGATTTGGGTAGCCATGCGTTCACGGGCTTTTCCTGCTCTCATTTTCCTACGGGCGAGGCTAGAAGACATCTACAAGGAATACATGTCAAGAGTATGAGTTGGATGCCTTTGGGATCGTGGGTCGAGTTTGGGAATGAACGTTCATAAAATAAATATAGAAAAATAAATCTACTACATCCATAGGATGTCTTGGGTTTTGCTCGTAATTGGGCCTTGCATGCCGCCATACTTCACCTTCGTAATCACGTGGGCCCCCATGATTACCGGGTTTTTCATATGGTTCGCATGTGTTAGCCTGGTTACGTACACTAAAACCCGGAGAAAATCGAGAAATATGTAACGTATGATATTCGGAATGTGCCCCGGCATGGACACGGTGACATCTCAAAGTGAGGTTAGTTCGAACGACGTTTGGTGTGGCATGCTTTGGCCTAATAGGTCCGTCGTACTCTCATTGTTAGTCCCCAGGTAGGCAAACTGGTCCGTTATTTTGGATTTATACGAATGCCAACCTAGACAGGACGTCCCGACTACCGGTACTTGTACCCTTCCGGTTACTACATGCCCGTCGCAGAACTTACTTTGATGGGATTTGAAAATTGCAACAAAATCCTTGAATAATGAGAGTATGAAAATGAATTGAATATATGAACATTGATATATGTATAACGAATATGTATATAAGCATGTATGTTTGACTGTAATATGAAACAAATAAATATCACAAGTTTGTATGTAACCACCTAATCAATTAAAATTTAGTCAGACTATAGTATAAGCTCTAAGGGTCTAATAACATATCCTATATCCCTATAGTCATGGCTCTGATACCAATCTGTCACACCCCGACCCGCAGCGGAAAAGGTGATCGGGGCATAATTGGGTTATCATCAAAGCTCATGACATTTATTATATGTTTCATATTCATTAATACAATTTAATGGAAATTTACAATAAATGATACAACATGTTCTAACTATCAGTCTAAGCTTCTTGGTTCTCTTCTAAGGCATATCCTATGTTTTCCTTGCTTCAACCTGTCCACCTGTATCATGTGTAAAAAGGTTTTTGGATCAACATAATGTTGGCGAGTGAATCCTATGGAAAAACATTTGAACAAGTTTATCCAATTGATTATAAATAATGTGCATACCACATATGAGTAAATGTAGATGTAAATTTATTCACACAACACATAATATTGAATATTGAACACACAAACACCAAATGATTGTTTTGAGGCACGCGTTGTTCGACTCGTCTCCCACGAGGAACTGATGGGCCTAATGAATGAGTTTTGAGGCACGCGTTGTTCTTACGAACTGATGGGCCTAATGTATGAGTTTTGAGGCACGCGTTGTTCTCGTCTCCCACGAGGAACTGATGGCCTAATGAATGAGTTTTGAGGCACGCGTTGTTCTTACGAACTGATGGGCCTAATGTATGAGTTTTGAGGCACGCGTTGTTCTCGTCTCCACGAGGAACTGATGGGCCTAATGAATGAGTTTTGAGGCACGCGATGTTCTTACGAATGATGGGCCTAATGTATGAGTTTTAAGGCACGCGTTGTTCTCGTCTCCCACGAGGAACTGATGGGCCTAAATAATTTGCATACAACTTTGACAATATGTAATACATCACAACCAATAATAGTTACATTCTAGTTTAGTTCATATAATGGTATAGCACAAATTTGCATAAGAGAATTAGTTTAAACGACACATGATACACCCCAAAACATGAATAAAAAGGGGAGTTTGTAAGAATTCACTCACATTGGGTGCGTTCGGTTGATGACGTTGAATGCACGCGAAGTGGTTTTAACCACGAGTGAGATTAACCTAGATAAATCGCATTATGGTTTGGTAAGTAAACGGGTTTTATTAATCTATTTTAGTAGGATTGTTGGGTGTATTTTTGTGAGTTTGAGGCTATTTTCTAACCTTAAAAATGTTATTTTTAAGTATTTTTAATTGATTTTTAATTAAAATAATTAAATAAAAATAAAAAAAATATTTTATTTTTGCTACTGTTGACTTTTGACCGTTGACTTTGACTAACGTTGACCGGTTCGAAGGCATATTATTGTGCGCTGGGTGAGGCTCGAACCCGAGACCTCCCGTACGCGTGCACGCAGCTCTACCAACTGAGCTACGTGTCTAACCCGTCATATATCCGATTTTAATTATATATATATATATTAATTTGAGTTAAACAGAAATCCTTTTATTTTAAAAACGGATTAAATCACAAAACCGGTGCGCTCCACAGGTCTCGAACCCGGGACCTGTGGGTTAGCGGACACACATTCCACCGCTGGACTGTGTGTCTCACTTGGTTATAAACTCGGTTATCAATATACTTAACATATACTTAAATCAACCCGGTTCAGTTTGCTGAAAAAGGAATTTTTATCAAGGCAGCGTGTAAGGGACAATACTCGAACTCGTGACCTTAGCGTTAAAAGTGCACACAGTCCACCGCTGGACTGTGTGTCTAACCCGGTAATTATCTTGATTTTAATTATACTTAACCATTACTGAAAGGTCGTCTTCTTCACTGGTTTTAACCGGAAGTGGCGACTGACTGGTTCGAAATGTTGATTCAAGTTTCTTTAGCGTTTTATGATCAATTACAGATGAGATAAAGTAAAAAGAAAGGAATTTAGGCGTGAAAAGTACCGGCTGTTTCTCCTCTGTTTTCCGGCAGAACTCCGGTGGCAGCAAGTTCTTCCGGCGACGAGTGTCTTGCAGCAGAGAGTCTTCCGAAAGCTTACAAAGGTTGTGGGTGACTTCGGTAAAAGGTTAGGGGGTTCAGTAAAGCTCAGAGATTACTGATACGGTTTTCCGGCGAAGTAATAAAAATTTCCGGCGAGTGAGTTTTCGCCGAGAAAAGGTGCGATTTGAGTGTGAAAGGTTTCTGGCGAGTTGTGGGTGTATTTATAGGGTAGTATTGAGATGAATGGGGTCTAAATTCGAAGTCAGCCGTTCTCCGGCGGTTATGGCTGATGTCGCGGGTTCAGACGTCGGTTATAACCGTTGTGAGAGTTAATTCTACGGTTATTTTGAGCGAAAATGTAATTAAACGGCGAAGTCGTCGGGATTTCCGACGACTGCTATTTTGGGCGCATTTACTGAATTTTGACTTCCGAACTTGAATATTTGAATTAATTGATTCTTGTTATTACCATAAAATCAAAGTGGCGGAGCGGTTGTTCGGTTAAGTGATAAGTCATTGTTGAGCCGGATACAGACCCGAGTTCGAAACCCGGCATGAGTAAAACATTTTTATTTTGTTATTTTTAACAGATTTTCAAAAACTAAATACATATCCCGCATAATAATTGATTACGTATCGTTTAAAATTATTTTGGGCATTTAATTCGCAACGAAAATTTTAACTGACTGTTCGGTTGATAAACGGAGCGGGTTTGGTAAATCCGTTTTTGACGGATGTTACATGTGGAGGTTTCATCTTTGAAAAAGAGCGACAATGCTCGAAATAGACCTCAAAACAATGAAATCATCACCTTTCCCGTCATGTTCCATCACCACCCGCCCAGGTTTCGCTGCCACCACCATCCCCGGTAGATCTGAACAATTCTAGATAGATCCGTGATTGGGAACCTAGCCGCCACTAGGTGTCATCGAAAAACATGAATAATGGTGGTTAACCTTGGCAATTTCGAGTTTAGATCTGGTTTATGTTCGGAGCGGCTAAGGTTCTGGTTTGCACGGCAGCTAGGGTTAGCAATTTGCAGGTGCTACTGGGTTATGCAGATACCATCGGATCTCAAAGCATGTTTGAAAAATGAATGTGAAGAAGAAAAGGATTTCGTTGGAGTCTTTCTTTTGTTGTTGTGGGGTGGTGTTTGTGGTTTGTTCTTACAATTTGTTATACAAATGTTGATGAAAGCTGAATGAAAAACGAAAAATGGGTGGTGGCGCCGGGGTGGTGGGTGGCGGCAGTGTGAAGTAATGGGTGGTGGTGTAGAAGATAGAGGGTGATCTTGTAGAGAGAGTAAAGATTGTACTTGTTATGTGTTTATGTGTATATATATATATATTAATAATTTACATTTGAATATAAATTATCAAAATATCCTTATATTATACTTGAAATTACCAAAATTACCCTTTTAATTAACATACACTATGGATGGAGTTAAGACCGTGGAGCAAACTGGCGACAAAACCAAAACATTAGGGAGTAAAATGGCTATTTTTAATGGAATGGGGAAAAAACGTTAAAACGAGCAAACCACAAGGAGCAAAACGGAAGTTTACTCATTCTTTATTGAGTAAACTCTCGCTTTGCTCCTCGTGGTTTGATCGTTTTTAACGGTTTTGCCCCAAACATTTAAAAAGTGCCATTTTCCTCTGATGGTTTAATATGTTTTTTTTTCCATTTCGCTCCATGGCCTTAATTCCATCCATAATATCTGTTAAGTAGAATGACTATTTGGTAATTCAAAGAAAAAGTAAGGTCATTTTGGTAATTCGATTGTAAAGATATTTATATGTGATACACACAATGACACAATGTCATACACACTCTCTCCTCTCTCTCTCTCTTCATCAGATTCATCTATCTCTCCATTCTCTATCACCAACCACCACCACCCATCACCTCACCACTACCGGTCACCACCCCATCGGAACCCACATCAGCATAACCTAACCACCACCACCACCAAAACCATCACTGCCGGCACCACCTCATCGGAGTTGCATATCAGAAGTTTCCGGCGAAGCGGTGGAGCTCGGTCTAAAGTCAACGGTGACGGTTTATGGTCGTCTAAAGAGGAGATGGTGGAGGATGCAACGGTAGTGGTTTCTTGATTTTCCAGCTGAAGCGCCGCCGGTACGGTGGCGGTGGCGGTGTCAACTCCGCCGTGAGACGACCGGGTGGAAGTAGAGGAAAGTGGGCTTGGACTGGTGGTGATGTTTTCAAGTGCAGATGTTGGTTCGTTAATGTATTTTCTTTTCTTGTTCTTCACCAAATCTTGTAAATGTACAAGTGGAGATGCATAAGGTACAACAAGCTCCTGTTGGTGGTTGTTCAACATCATCACTCCTTACCCTCAAACTCAAAGCTAGAAACAAAAACTTGTAGAGAATGAAAACAAAAACAATTTTTGAAAGCTAAAAGTTTAAGAATGCAGGTGAAGGGTTTGAAGAAGAACAATATGTAAGATTTTGTAAGTTTTTTTTGGGTAGCTTGTGATATGATGATGTGTTTGTATGTTTGGTTTGTGTTTTTGTGTTAGATCTGAATCTTGTCGGAGGTGGGTAGGCAAAGATAGATTTGAATGTGGTGGCGGCGGTGGTTTAATGGTTACGAGTTACATGTGTGGATTGTGCTGGTATGAATTAATAAAAGGGATTTGATTTATGGAGATGGTGATGGCCGACGCATGGTGTCTAAGTGGTGGTGGTCAAGTGGTTAGGGGAGAGATTGAGGGAGGTGTGAGATGAGAGAAAGACTTGTGTATATAAAAAATATTGAATTACTAATTAGTTATATGTAAAATTACCAAGTTACCCTTACAGTTATAATCATGATAGAGGGAGTTAGTGTCAGGGAGTTGAATGTAAAAAACATAGTAAACTATTGGAGTGTAATGGCACTTTTTAAACTATTGGGGCAAAACCGTTAAAACGACCAAACCACAGGGAGAAAACGGAAGTTTACTCTTCATTTTTTTTGATGTTGTACTTTAATTACACTGAGTTTTGTATTAAAAATTGGCTTTGATTGGGTTTTTTTTTCATTCATTCTCACAGTTGTCGCAATATTTAGCGTTCTCAAGATAACCCTCTCCAAGGAGGGTTTAAATGAGAACGCTAAATATTGCGAAAACCGTGAGAACGAATGAAAAAATTGCGTGAACTTTGTAAAAAACAATTAAATTTACCCGTTTATAATTTACATGAATTCGTAAATAAAGAGAATTTACTCATGTGTAAGTTTGTCATTTACCTAGGTTAATTGGTTGTATTTAAACATGTGTAAAAAAATCTAATAAGAGTGGTTTTGAAAGGAAAATGAATTATTTGTTGTTGCAAATTCCTTTTTAATGTTGTATATTAATTACAATGAAGTTTTTTTCTTATATCATTTATTATTATCTTTAACTAATAAATAAGTCATAAAAACTATTATCCTCCAAACTATAATTTTTTGCTTACATACATCAAAATTTATAATACCATTTCGAAATTTATCATACACATATTGAAATTTATCCTTTATATATCCAAATTTATCTATACAACTCATAATTTATCCAACACACCTCGTAATTTATTCTACACTCTAAATGATCTTTTTTTGTTTTTGAAAAAATATATATATTAAAAATAAGTTACACGTTTAACGTAATAGCTATTAAAGAGGAAAACTACAATTTAGTAATTTATGTCAGTTAACCAATGTACCTTAAAATAACATTAAATACAAATTAAATTAAGTAAAATGAAAAATTCTTATTAGTTAATTTTTTTTCTTCTTACACAAAATTTCTTCTCATTTGAACCCTCATATATATATATATATATATATATATATATATATATATATATAGGATAGAGTTCTAGAGTGAACACTAGGTTGAGAATGAACTGTGTGAACAAATCTAGGCCATTGGATTACATCATATAGTGATTTTTAAACAATGACAAGATTGTAATTATAATGTTATAACTTCCCTGTAAATTAATTGACAGAAGGGTATTTGCGTCTTTTCTAAATTGCATTTATTAAATAATAAAATCAAAATCCCTAAAATCTCACTAGTTTTCAGATATCAGATTATACAAGATACACATATGTTAGTTTATACACATGTGTACAGTCTCGCTAGCTATCAGTTTATACAAGATACACAACTGTTAGTTTATACAAGATACACAATTGTTAGTATATACACATGTGTAGTCTCGCTGGGCATCAGTTTATACAAGATACATATATGTTAGTTTACACATGTGTAGAGTCTCGCTAACTATCAGTTTATACAAGATACACAACTGTTAGTTTATACACATGTGTACAGTCTCATTAATTATCAGTTTATACAAGATACCCAAATGTTAGTTTATACACATGTGTACAAACTTTTATACATCTGTGTATTATATTCAGAAATTGTTACATATGTGTATATTAACAACATATAATATATTATGCATGCAGACGAGTAGATTCATACAAAAATTATGACATTAGTGAAAACTAAACAAGTCACATGTATGCAAAAATAAATAACTTCATCACATATTCAAAAAAAGTTAAAGCCGAAAAATAATTATAATTTCAATCTTAGAGAATTTTTTCAATACTTATTAAAAATGAGAGAGAGAGAGAGTTAAGAGATGAGAAAATTAAGTGATTTTAATTAAACATACTTGGCTAATGTAAATCATACCATTTTAATCTAAAAATGATCAAGGACCAAGATTAGTTTACTTAGTTCACTCTTGAACCTATATATAATAGATTATTTATTTTTTCCAAAAAAATCGAAAAGGAAAACATGATTTAAGTTTTTGAAACAGATCATAAAAAAATACCACATACTTGAAATCAATTAAAGCATTTAATTATACAATATAATAATATATATATATATTATATATATTATATATAACACACACGAAGACTACTTTGTGATAGTTTAGAGGGTTGTGAGGTCTCTAGGAGGTATATAGACATTAGGTAAGGATATGTATGGTAGGGTTGGAATTAGTGTCTGTGTACCTATAGAGGATATCGATTTCTATTCTACCTTGTTGAGGTAGGAATCTACCAAGAGTCCGCGTTGAGTCCGTCTCCCTTTTATGGTGGTTTTGGATGAGGTGCAAAGTTCATTTAGGAGATTACACCACCGAGGTGAATGCTTTCTCCAGATGATATTGTGTTAGATGTAGATGCTATACAAAGCTTGAATGCGAGGTTAGAGGAGTGGTAAGCAGCTTTAGAAGACAAATGTTTAAGGATCGGTCACTCTAAGACTAAGAACATGTACTGTGATTTCAATGACGGAGGTAACATTGAGGACACTCAGATCATCATTCCGGGTCAAGGGTTCCGTAGTTAACGAAGTTCAAGTGTTTAGGATTGTTTGTTCAAAGGGATGGACAGAGGGATTATGATGTAGCCTATCGTATCCAAGTTAACTAGTGTAGGTGGAGAGCATCAAATATGGTACTCTGCAACAAGAGGTTACCAACTAAATTAAAAGAAAAAATTTATAGGGTTTGCAGTTAGACGTGCTATGTTATATGGGACAAATTATTGGGCCATAAAGAAGACATAAGAGCGGAAGATGAGGCAGACGATGGCGCCTGTTAGAGTAGTGGAAACCTTCATTATGAATGGGAGGATGTGTAGAGGTGTGTCTAAATTTACTTAGGGTGACCGGATTAAATAAGATTTGCTAGAGTTACAGTTCTTCGATGACATGGTATATCATAGGAGTTGATGGAGACGTAGGATTAAGGTTACTAACTTTTAGAGGATGATAGTTATGTAGCTTAGTTTTTTCTAGAGCCCAAATTTCCGTACACTTTAAAGGTGGGCTACGTATGTGATTTTCTTCCTTTACTTATGTAACACCTCGTAAACCCGGCCAATAAAATCCCGGCACGTGTCCCAATGATCCTCGTATGCCATGTGCTAAACAAGAGGGACTAAAGTTGCCGCCATGTTATTAATTTAACATCTGAACGATAACTATAAAATAGAGGGACTAAAAGTGCCAACATGCCAAAAGTTTGGCCTCTGAGTGATCCTTACGGACCGTAAGCACGAATGAAGCTTGAGGCTGAGAGGCGTACGGCCGCAAGGCAGAGTCCTTACGGTCCATAACGGATTTGAAACAGGCGCCAGAGGTCCTTACGGACATAAGACTCGGTCCATACGGTCCGTAAGAGCTGCCAGAGACAGAATACTTTGCAGCTTGCTGCCCTGCCACCCTTCACGCAACTTGCCACCTTAGCAGCTTGTGCAACGACCATGACACTTGGAGACCCCCTAGCACAGCCTAACACCTGGCACTAGCTCCATACACCTCCTCAACTTAAATGGCACCTAAGTTTCCTCATTTCCTTGCTCATCACTCTTTCTCCTATCTACTTTGCTCTGGAGCTTGCTTCTGATTAAGAAGCCTCCAATTGAGTTATATTCTCTCCAAGGATCACTTGTAAGTGTTCCTAACCACTGCTTTTCTTTTTATAGGCTTTTAAAGCCAAAAGTCAAGCGTTTACGTAAAAACGCTTTGACTTTCAGTTAAGAGCATTATGGTCCGGCCATTGTTCGATGCGAACATGGCTACGTGATCGTAATAAGGTAGGTGTTAATCCCTCAAGAGGGCACTCCTGAGAATCACGTTTGCTTGGTCAATTGACTCCTGTTTTGACTTTCAGTTCTGACCCGAATTAGCAACCTTAGCTAATGATTCTAAGTTGCATTATGACTATATTATATTGTAGTATAACCCACTGGAGTTATACTACATGGTCATATAGTAATATAAGTTTTTATACAAGTTTCCGTTAAATATGCCTTATGTGACTAAAATGCCGTTTTTGCTTAAAACAAGGTTGAATCTATAAACGACCATACAAATGACTTGTAAACTGATATTTTAACTTGTTTAACTTGTTTTGATGTCATGAATCTTGTCATAAACTAAGTTTTGGTTAAACATCGTAAATTATGCTTCTAAGCGACCAAATTGCCCTTTTCGGCATTAAAAATGGTTTAAACATAATTCCTTCACCAAAAATAATTACCTACTAATGTAATATCATAAGTAGAACTATTTGGGATGTCAAATCAGATTATAAACTGAGTTTACACATAAGTCCATGTATTAAGTCCTTAAATGACGATATTGCCCTTACGATATCAAAAAGGGGTTTAACTATTATTTTATATAAAACCTTTTGCTTACTAATGTATTATATTATATAACATATTTCTCAAATAAACCTGATCATAACAACAGTTTTCGCCAAACATCACTTAAATCGTCATTTAACGACTTTGTCGCATTTTCGGCGCATATTATGGTTTAAAACCATATTTAACCATCAAGACTTGTTAACTACTGAATATAAAACATATTTCTAATAATTTTACACTAGGTGCATATTCTAAACTCAGATTCCCAAATAAGTCATCAAGGCTATGTGTGAAATGACCAAAATGCCCTTACGAGGCATAATTTGGTCCTAAACTATAAACCACACATATAATTGATATCCTACTGATATAACATCATAATTTACTATTTTCCAGTATGTTTATGACCATGACATCAGTTTACTTACAAGCTCCTTTTTATAAGTCGTAAAATGACCCAAACGCCCTTTTGAGGCTTAACTTGATCTTAAAACCTTAACGGGCATACATGTTGATATCCTACTGATATTATAACATTTTAAAGTATAATGGAATATGGAACTTGTACATGACTCATCCGGTTAACCGGTTTCGCTTATATGCGTACGGTTAAGCCTACGTGACTAGTCTTAATACTTGTCGGGTTTAAACTACATTCTATTCCGGTCATCGCTTAATCTAGCGTATCGTACCGAAAATCCTTATTTAAGACTAGCCGGTCCGAGTCTATGACTTAATAGGCCCCGCCATTATTCTAATTGGTTATTAGTACCATCATTCCAGACTAGAAGCCTTCCAGTAGATTTGTCACCATTACTTATCTGTTTGATTAACGGCTGAGTTATAAAATCTTTGAAGAATTAGCTCAGGTAAATAGTTTTAACCTATTTTCGATATATGGGTTTGGGATAGGGTATATTATTACCGCTTGGTCGGGTATGGGATCATGTTGTCAGATTGTGATTTAACTAAATCTCTATAACCTGTTTTAATCTGTATTGCCTGATAACTTAAACATTGGGGGTTAACTCGACCGTGTCCTGGATATCCTCGGCTCATTTAAGTTACTAATGGCCACGACCAAATGCACGGAGTGTAGGCATACACCCTTCAGATGCTAATGCTAAATTATTTTATATACTCCTTGGAGTTATTTAAGTGGTGTGTCGGTTAATCAGGTTATTCGGTTTTGCACCGGACCCCATATGCAGACTTGTAAAACTGTATACAAGATCTTTTTGAATTGCCCCAAGTTATTATGAAAATGTGCCATGTGCACTTAAATCAATTTTGAAAGATTTTCAAAATGTGTCGGTTATTTGTATTTACCAGTGTAAACTGACGTATTTTCAAAAGACTAACCTACGGGTACAACACGTAATTGGTTGGGAACTGCTTGGTAGTAACGTAGAGGATCTTGCAAGTCCTTAGTCGTGCCCAAAGTATATTGATCACTTTATGTACACTTTATGATCCACCTGTGGATCTTATTACAAGCAGTCTGTATTTATTATTTGGAACGTTTGAACATTTATGGTTTGTAATATTATTTTAAATGCAAGACTTCCACTGTGTACTCTGTGTTGTTTGGTTATGATGTTATCTATCTTACATCACAATACTCCCCACTGGGATCTACTGGAAATCGGGGTGTGACAACTTCTGTCTATGTTTTCTATGATATGATACTTATTTATGTTTCTATCTTACTATGTTACTCTTTTGTTATTTTTTTGCATGCTATATGTTTTTGGAGCCGAGGTATCTCTGAAAGCAGTTTATTTATCCCTACGCATAAAGGTGATTACATCTTACTGTTTTTTGAACCTATCAATAACTATATTATTTGTGAAATATATTGGGGACACATGTTCTTATATGTACGTACCAAACCAACATAAAAAAAATATTTTATCACCAAACACCAATATAAGGTTTTGATAAAAATTTAATCATGTTAAAATATAGCTTAATAAATACATTGACAAAAAAAGTTTTTAACAGTGACAAAAAAAGTAATCAATTACCAATTTTACATGTCTTAAAAATAGAGTAAATTGCCATTTTAGTCCCTAAGGTATAGTCTAAATTGCCACTTTAGTCTAAATAGTTGCTATTTCTCTGGGTTCCTGAACTTTTCCATTTTTTTCTATTTTGATCACATTGCCTAAGTCAATCTAAAAACCTGTTATAACCAGGGGTCTTTCTGGAATTAACAAAAAAAGTTTCTAAATTGCCATTTAGTCCAATCATGAAAAACAAAATAGAAATATACTAAAGTTGACACACTTTCTCTCATACTCTGACTCTTCCCCTCAACCCCCCTCTCTCTCCACCTCTACATCTCTGCATCTTCATCTTGTTAACCAAAACCCTAATTTCATTTCAAAACCAACAAGTTCAATAGAGACCGATGAAAAATACATCGACATCATCCAAAAGCATATTTGAATCTGAGGAAGGATGAAGAGTGTGTTAGACTGATGAATCTGCCTCGTTTGAATCTGAAGACGGAACTCGACTCCCACACTACAAATCCACTCAATTCCTTTACAAATCTACGCCATTTTATTTGAGGTGGGCGGTGGTGGGTTTTGATTTGGGGATGGTGGTGGTGGGGTTTGATTACGTCCTGGTGTTAGTGAACGGTGGTGGGTTTTGTTTAGGTGAACGACGTGGGGGTGAATAGCAGCGATAGTAGTGGTGAACGGTGGTGAGGGGGGGGGGGGTTTCTATTAGGTTACGGTGAGGATAGTGGTGGTGATAGTGAGATTTTTTTTTGGAAGGAAGGACTTTGTACTAAAGGGTTCACAATGGGGATGTTGGTGATGGGGGATGTTGGTGGCAGCGGTGGTGGTGAGAGGCGGTGATGGCGACAATTTATAGAGGTGGAGGTGATGGCGGCGGTTCGTAGTGGTGTAGGTGAGTGGGGTGGTGGATGATGTTGGGTATCCGGTGGTAAGGACGTCGACGAGTGGTGGGGTGGTGGTTGATGGCAGTGCTTGATGTCCATGGTTGCTAGGTACTGGAGTGACGGTATGTATGATATATGTGTGATGTTGTGTATACATGTGCAATATAGAAAAATATTTGAAAATAGTTTTATACTAAAATGGTAATTTAGAAACTTGTTTTTATTAATGCCGAAAATACCCTAGATTATAACTAGGTTTTTAGATTGAGTTAGACAATGTGATCAAAATGATAAGAAAATGGAAAATATAAGGGACCTAGAGAAGGGGAAAAACTATTTAGGCTAAATTGGCAATTTAGACCAAACTAAGGAATAAAATAACAATTTATTCCTAAAAAATATGTATGATGTTATACTGTATGCTTTTGCTAAATCTGATGACGTGGATGGAAAAATATGTGTGTTTTAAAGATTATTTTAATTTAAGTTTCAAACAAAGAAAAAAAATTCTTTCTAGATCAAAATTATAAATATATTACTTTTTTATATAAAGATATGTATTTTTAATGATAAATTAAATATATCATTCTTATGATAACAAAAATAAGTATATGTAAAGGAAATCTCATTTACAAATCATGGTATGTTTACAATTTTATTTAAGCATAAAGCATTACTTCAAAAACAAAGTTAAGAAGGATCGATCTGACGATCATATCACACACTGATAGTACCGTGCATCAACCATCCATTAGGGGTGTGTATGAGTCGATTTGGGTCGATTTTTGCTTAAAACCATAACCATGATCGGTTATGGTGGTTATGGTTAACCGGTTGTGACGGTTATAATGGTAGGTTAACCGTGACTTTTGACCTATACCTAAAAATAGTAAAAAAATATATTTGGGCATAAGGTATGGTTCGGCTACAAAGTCTAATTTTCCTAAAAAGAGTAAAAAGTTATAAAACACTATAGTTTCAGCCTTCAAACACACCTAAATTCTACAGATAATAGATTGAAGATTACTAAAACACCATATTCAAACCTTAATACTTCATAAAAACTTCAAACACACCATCGTAGAAGTACGAATATAAAACACAACATGCTAATATACATAAAACACAGTAATGTTTGTCATTCCATAATAAGAGTTTTATCATCCAAAACACAACACAAAACCTACAAATATGATGTTTTAGTAATCTTTATTATGTTATTTGTGGGTCTTTTGTAAGACCCTAACACGTTTTAACCGAAAAGACGCATCGGAAAAATATGAACCATATAATTTCTTTCTTCATCAACTGATTGACCTACTTGAAGGTTCATTTATAAAATATCGAACAATTTCCTTCAAAGAATCATGACATTCATTATTTTATTCAAGTATTATACGTAATAGATAAATACAAGCAGCTGCGACCACTCTCCCCGTACAATCCTTGCTCTTTAACTCAATTTACTCCCGCTTGCCCATGGTGGTGATAGAGAAAATCTGTGCAAATCATGCGGTCATCATATACAACCAGTCCATTAGTGATTGGTAACATCATACAAAATTATATACATACATTTAAAGACTATATACATTCTACTACATAATTCTATTTCATTTGATTATCCTCTCGAATTTACTTGCTCCAAATCCGACATCAATTCCTCAAGGGCCCGCCGTTCTCTTACCTGCAATACATTTCTTTCTCAATGGAATATTATGTAACACCTCGTGTTTTACATCCAATAATTTACCGACACGTGTTCCATTGATCCTCGTGTGCCATGGGCTTAAACGAGAGGGACTAAGGTTATCAAAATGTTAAATTATAATCACTATGTACTAGTGATTAAATTTGGGGGACTATATGTGAAATATGCCAAAATTTCAATTCCTGAAAGGGGTTACAGACATAATTGGTTACGGCTCCGTAAGCCATTAATTTCTGTGGGCGCCAGGAAGCCTTACGGACCGCAAGGCTTAAGCCATACGGTCTGTAAGGCACTACTAGAGGGCAGAAACATGGCAAATTCATGAGATGCCACCTTTGTCATGAAATGCCACCTTCTTGCTGCTTGTTACACGTTCCTAAACACTTGTACACGTCCTAGAGCAACCCCTAACACCTGGCAAGCCCTCACACTCCTTACTCAACTATAAAAGGGGCACTTGGTTGCCTCATTTCTTGTTCACACCTCATTCTTCTCTCTAGCTCACTTGGGAAGTTCCTTAAGTCTTTGGGAGCCATCTCTGAGCTTTCTAGTCTTATTTGGATCACATGTAAGTGTTCCAACTTGTTCTTTTCAGTTTTGTAGGCTATTAAGCCAAAGTCAAAGCGTTTACGTAAAAACGCTTTGACTTTGGGCTAAGATCATTACAGTTCAGCCATTGTTCGATGCGAACATGGCTACGTGATCGTAATTAGGTAGGTGCTAATCCTTTAAAAGGGCACCTCCTAATTACCACGTTATCTTGACCAATTGACCGGTCAAAGTTTAAAGTCAATAAAAGTCAACGGGTCAGATTTGCAAATATTATATAATTATTAATATAGATGTTATAAAATATGTTTTAACACTTAAATAACTTGGTAATAATAATTAGAACATGTATAAACATGTTCGGCCCGTCAGGTCCTGGTCTAGAGTCGGTTCGCAACCGAAAGTCGCGAAGTCTGACTTCTGCCTTGACTTTAGTTCTGACCCGATATAGCTACTTAGGCTACTGACTTTAAGTCATTTTAGGACCATTTTATAGTATAGTATAACCTCCTAAAGTTATACTACATGGTTTGTTTGTAATCCGTATTTATATACGAGTTCCGTTATTATACTTCAACTTTTGCAAAAAGACCCTTTTTGTGTAAATTAAGCTTTTAAACATTTATAAACATATAAACAAGTTATAAACTGATTTTTAAACATAAATAAATCATCTTGATGTCATCAATATGGTCATAAACCAAAGTTTATACAAATATCATGTTTATATCTTAAAAATGACTAAAATGCCCTTTCCGGCGTTTTAGAAGGATTAAGCATAATTTCTTTACTCTCACTTCATCCATACTGATGTAATATCATACTTAGGACATATTGGGATGTTAAAACAGAATATAACCTGAGTTTATACTATAAATTCGTATAATGCCGATAAATGACCAAATTACCTTTTTTTCGCATAAAATAGTTTAATTAAACATTTCATAACCAAACATTTTACCTACTATTGTAACATGATGAATAACTTATTTTGATATTATAAAACTGATCATGACTTTAGTTTACATTAAACATCGGAAGAATCGGCATTTATCGACTTTATCGTCTTTTCGGCACATAGTATGGTTTAAAACCATATCTATGACCCTAGACTTATTACCTACTGATTTGTAAACTTATTTTAAATATTTCTACAGTAAGTACAAATCCTGAACTCAGAATCCCAAATATGACTTCAAGGCTATGTATGAAATGACCAAAATGCCCATACGGGACATAGTTTGGTTTAAAACTATCAAACACACATATAATTGATATACTACTGATATAACATCATAAAATTTATATTCTTGTAGAATGATATTGACCTTGACATCAGATTTCTCATAAACATCTTTTAAAAACTTTAAAATGACCAAAATGCCCTTATGGGACTTAATTCGAGTTTAAAATCATTACGGGCATACATATTGATATCCTAATGATATCATAACATATTTTAAACATAATATCATATGGAACTTGTATATGACTCTTTCGGTTACCCGGTTTCGCTTATACGCTTACGGTTAAGCATACGTGACTAGTTTACGTAATTTAACCGAAACAGGTTTACTACGTCATTTCCTTATCAAAATCCATAATGTTATGGGTATGCCCATATTATACAAGTATAGATTCTTGTTGGGTCCCAATTTACATTCTATTCCGGTCACCACTTAATCTAGCATTTTGTACCGTACTTGTTTAACGTAAGACTAACCGGCTCAAGTCTAAGACTTAACTAAGGACCCGTTAGCATTCTAATTAGTTAATAAAACCATCATTCCAGACTAGACACATTCCGGTAGATTGTGCATGTACTTATTATTTGATCTGCGGCCGAGTTGTTATTTTCTCGAAGATTTAGCTCAGGTAAATACTTTTAACCTATTTTCACTATACGGGCTTGGGATACGGTAAACTATTACCGCTTGGTCGGGTATGGGATCATGTTCTATCCAGTTGTGATATTAACTAAATCACATATCCCATTTTAATCTGTTTTGTCTGATAACTTAAACATTGCGGGTTGGCTTGACCGTGTCGGGGATATCCTTAGGCTCACTAAAGTGCTAGCGGCCACAAACTAAAGCATGGGGGTGTAGGCATACACCGATCAATTGCATATTATTATTATCTGTTTTCTATGTGAAAATTCAGAAGTGGTGTGTCAGTCGATCATATCTCGGTTTCTGTACTGGGCCCCATATGTATTGACAGGCTTGTAAATATGCATACAAGGTCATTTGTACTGTCCCAAGTTATTTATAAAATGTGCCAGGTGCACTTAAAAACCATTTTTGAAAACATTTTTAAAAATGTGTTGGTTGATTATATTTACCAGTGAAAACTGACGTATTTTCAAAAGATTAAGTTACAGGTACAACACGAAATAGGCCGGAAGCTGCGTAGGCGACGACATAAAGGATTTGCACCCCTTAGTTGTGCCTTAGAGTCTGTTATCATTTTTGTATATATTTTTCGATCCGCCTGTGGATCCGTATTACAAGCCATGTACTCTTGTATTTGAACTTTGAACATTAATGGTTTGTTATAGTATATTTTAACTCCAAGACTTCCAATGTGTTGCTCTGTGTTTATTGGTTATGATAATATCAACTATACGTCACAATACTCTCCACCGGGATACACGTGGAAATCGGGGTGTGACACATTATTAGTAGCACAGAATCCTGACGTATTGAAAATTCACATCTTCACATAAACACATATCCTTTGTATACATTCATTCATCTACGGCTCGTGTATACACTTTCTTAAACCAATTACATGTATACTTGTCCCACACATATATCGCACCTATAAGCTCACGTTGCTTACATCAACAATAATTACATATCTACAATACACATATAAGTCTCAACTGACTTATTTACATTCGATTATCATACTTATTTGTGAATACAATATCCACCTATAACATTCCTCTGAACAAGTTCTATCCTTTCATGTGTGTAATATATACTGACGCGTTATTTACAAGATTCGAATCACACACATATGTACATATATACATATCCCTTGCGAGCCCAAAAATCATTGTTTATATTCATACAACATAATTAAGTTTTTTGCGATCTTTTTGTAGGTTATACTACTTCCTAGAAGTTTATCGGGGCCTTAGATAAGCCTTAGGGGATACAGAGGTTCAGACGCAATAATGTACTCTAAACCAAAATTTTTATGTTTGCTGCCGATACCCGTCGTAAGCTACGACCCACCCACTGTAGCTTAAGGTAGGGACTTTCTGCAAAACAGAAGCTCCTTGCCGTAAGCTACGGTCGGATACCGTAGCTTACGACCAGTTACTATTGCTGCTAGTCTGCAGCTTGTTTTTGACCTGTTTCGAGTTTCTTGTTCGTTTAGGCCAGCCCTGAGACTTCCAAACACACTTTTTCTAATAACTTATCTGTTTTCGCTTCCTTCAAAACCTTTCCCCTAATGTTACACAATCCTCATACTCTCCATCTTAAGATCTTTCAATTAAAGTTATGACCCGTTTACCCCTATATTGAGGTTTTTGCCGGTTTAATACCATACCAACCATTTCAAAAATCTTACCTTAACATTTCTCATATGTTTGTACGTTCCACCATGATTTTGATTAATTAAACATATATACATCTTCATGTACTTAATTACGAAGTGAGTTCGGAATCACTTACCTTAAGTGTTCCAATAAGTGTATTTGTCACCTTGCCTTATCTGGACCCGTTATCCTCGTGCACTCGAGTCCATACTAATGTGATTTCCTACCCTTTCATGTCACCCACAACATTGTTACTATGCATACTCATTTACACTAACATTTATTTCCAACCCATAAGTTGCTTTGACTTTCATTAGTCAATTACTAATATGCAAAAGACTTACATAAACAATCATATCATATCATTCCAAATTCAAGTGATTTCATTCATCATCATGTATAACACATAAACGATCTAACTTGTATCACATGATCTCTCTACCCTTACAAATGCATCCAAAAGCCTAGTCATGCTATTCACACATTGTTGACTTTCAGAAAGTCAACGGTCCTACTTACACACTTACACCATATGAACATGTACCCATCTTAACATAGTCGACCATACTAATGATACCATTTACATTTCATAATCATGGTGTAGGACACACATACAAGCACATGATCAACTAATTACATACATACACATGTATAGTCAATTCAACACATACTAACATTTTCATGATCCTACAATTGACAATCACATTCAAGGTTGGCAATTTACATAATCTCAACATCATCATTTACTAGTAAGTCCAAAAGCTATACATTTATTACACATCCATTTCTAAATTACCGTTAAGCAACTAGTCCGACACATGGTGTGCACCACCATTCAAGCATGTAGTGCAAGCTGCTAATGCATACTTCTACCAATCTTGAACTCAAACAAAAACCTGCATATAGATTATTTCAAACACACCTTCCTCACGTAAATTTACTAACACTCACATTATTATCACATTCTATATCAATTTCCCAAGTTATTGCATACAATTTCATCTTCTAATTTCTCCTACACGTTTCATCAAAAACTTGATGTTCGTACTGCTTTTTAATTGTATTGTACAAGTATTTCATGCATTTCTTTCTACTTATCACTTTCATACATCAACACAAGTAAACATCTAGAAATTTCCATATCATATTCAACCTAATTAACAAGAATTAATCACATGCAACATACTACATAAAATTTTGAACAAGGATTGGACATGGGTGATACACCCATGTCGCCACTTTCACTAACCCAAGTGGGTTTCACCTTTAAACGTCAAATTACTTGGTATCATACATAGAGTAAGCTCTAGTTGATCATTCTAACACATATCCATGCTCAATTTCAACAAATTCGAGGTGTTTATCTTGTCTAGATAATTAAGAATCTAAGCTCATGCATCCGGTTTAGCTCCAATCTCCATCATAATTTGATCAATTGGGTCATTCTTGAGTTGAAGAGGGGTTTCTCCTCCTCTCCCTCTCTCTGATCGAACACACATACACTACACACACTTAGGTAGTTTTATAAAACTTTCATTCTTTTTGCCAAGTTTAATCCCTCGAGTTTGCCATTCTTTCTTCTTGTCACAAAACTTTATTCATTATCCTAACTAAGTTAAAAGACTTAGTTATTTTATTTCTTTCCATTACCTAAGGAACATACTCACGAAATAAAACTTCTGGTTTTTGCGGTGTTACAGGTCTTTGGTGTGTTTTATGGTTGATAATATGTTGTATGGGGTGTTACAGTCTTTGGTCGGTTTTTTTGATTAATTCGGTTATGAGTTGGTTAGTTTGGTTTTCTGCTCACTCGTAGCATCCGTAAAGCAAACTTAAATTATGGAATCCAGAACAAATAGTAAATCCACGATTGATGACGCGATGATCAACCAATACACTTTTCTCAGCAATGAACGACCATAACATGAGAGGTCAAGATCAACAAAATTCCATATTTTATTTGATTTTCTCTTTTCCTATAAGTTCAAGACTATCTCATTTAAAGTCAACCTTTTGAGAGTCTAGAAAATTAAAACACATTTTTGTTTGAATGATCTGTTATTTTCTAAAGCTGCTATTATTCGTTTGAAAGATCAAAATCACGAGGTTATACAACAAAGTGTTGATGTAAGTCTCATTGCAAACTTTTGTTACTCACTTAATATGTATAACTTGTAATTGGTCTTCATTATTCAACTAGTAACATAACGATCATCACATACAATAGTAAGACGTACGATTATTGCTAATATATATATCTTCTACCTTGTAACAAGAGGTAACATAATTGATATTTACTTCATTATAGAGATGTTGTGGTGCTCTCTATCATCTTATAGAAACGATTTGTACACACTGTCTCGACCGCTTTAGAAAGACGACAGTGAAGAACAATTTTGGTGGAAACCTAAACGATAGACGTATAGTGTATTTGTTAGCACCTACCCAAAACGTTGTTAAGAAGATAAAATTATATAAAACAAGAACGGTAAGAAAAATATGTATTTTTTAGTCCCAACTAGTATATTTTTCAAAAATTAGTGGGTATACCTGATACCCGACGTGTAATTACTTGACATATGTATTGTTGGTTCACGCCCCAGTTATACACACACTGGCAACAAGTTTTCGTATATTGAACTTCAAAAGAGATTTTACAAGTGGTAAATGGAAACTACACTCTAATCTTGCTTATATAGAAAAAAAAAAAAACACATTAAACAATCCACGTAAACTGCATGAACTTATTCCTCCTGCATACTCGGTCAAATCACGTTCATTTTTTTCACGTGCGCTTCCTTGAAACCAGGTTAGCCCTAGACCAATTCCTACCTATTAATCGTTAGTTGTTTGCAACCCATTTACAAAATCCGCGACTCGTTAATCATGTTGACACATGACCGGCTCGAACCGTACACGACCCGTAACATCAAGATTAATTCCAACATTCACCCCCTTAATCTTGATCTTCTTTCTTGCTACTGCTCGCTTCTTGGTCGCGTTCAATCTCGCTTTTCTTGCTACCCGAAACTTTCCTCTTGCTAATCTTGCTTCTTGCAACGAACCACACAGGTTCGGTTTGTTGCGCACTCGCCTTTAGCAGCCCCATTCCACTGCAACACGACACTAATTTTGTTACCAATTCAGGCCCGAAACTACACGAAATGCTGCTACTTGCCGTAAGAAATACCTTTTTGATCTACTTGTGAATACCCTCTTTGCTTTGATTATGTTCTCAATAATTTTTCCACCAGTGGCCTTGACTTGCCCATATCATCATGTTGGGTTGACTTTCTTTTAAAAACTCACAACTAAGCCCATACACCATATAGGCCTTACACGTAATTATCACCTTCATACTAGAAACCCTGTTATTTGTAAGCCTACCATTCACTACTCAAAACACCCCTTTTGTTCACACAGAACATCTTGATCAACACAACACAATGATAACACATATTTTTTTTCTTTAACCACGAAAAAAACACTTACAACCCACAAACACCAGGTTTGCTTCTAGGTTACACAGCGCCAACGCAAGTCACACGCTTCTCGAACAGTTGTCTTCTCCGCAACCGCACCACGCAGGTCTTTCTCGACTCGAATCGCTGAACCGCACAGGTCTTATCTGCCAAGACTTTATCACACAGATTTTTTTTAAATCGATCACACAGATCCGCCGTTTTTCGGTTTACCACAACGGTCGTCTTCGCATCACACAAACTCTTTACTTGAATCATACAAACCACACAATTCTTTCGACTGATCCATAAGCTCACACAGATTTCGTTCTTGCTTAGATTCACAAAGAATCACCACCATGAATCACTTAGATTATTCTCCATGTTTTTTTTCCAGACAGAAATCGTTCACGTAGAACACACATTCGATCACACAGATCATTACACTTCTCAGTTCACCCAGAACCCTTTTCTAGTCTTGATTTCGTCTTCTTTTCCGATCACACAGATCAGTTCACTTCGGTTCACACAGAACAATCTTCTTCATGCGGCTCACACAGAACCCTTCCGCTATCACAATGATCGTCTTCTTCCTTGTCTCTGCCGGCTCACTCAGAACCGATCGGTTCACTAAGAACTCCTTTCATGTATCGATTTCATCTCCACACGGCTCACTTAGAACCATGTTCGGTTCACACAGAACCCGTTTCTCTTCTTTCTTTCTTCCAACTTCCTTAATCGGTATCCGTCTCGTTCTCTCTATCTTCTCAACCCCGCAGTTTAGAGGGTTGCTCCCCTCTTCACCGAACCGACTCTCAAAACGGCGAACACCGTCTTCACCCGCTCTTGTTTCTCGACCCTCGGTTCAACCTCGCTCTGATACCAAATGTTGGTTCAGGCCCCAGTTATACACACACTCGCAACAAGTTTTCGTATATTGAACTTCAAAAGAGATTTTACAAGTGGTAAATGAAAACTACACTCTAATCTTGCTTATATAGAAAATAAAAAAAACACATTAAACAATCCACGTCTGCATGAACTTATTCCTCCTGCATACTCGGTCAAATCACGTTCATTTTGTCACGTGCGCTTCCTTGAAACGAGGTCAGCCCTAGACCAATTCCGTACCTATTAATCGTTAGTTGTTTGGCAACCCATTTACAAAATCCGCGACCCGTTAATCATGTTGACCTTGACCGGCTCGAACCGTACACGACCCCTAACATCAAGATTAATTCCAACAGATATACCTTGCGGGGTATGTGATACAATTTTACAACTAGGTATATGACCGGGATTACCAATACTTGAACCAAACCCGGTTCGTACTGTCCCAAATATTTGTTTACACGCATGTGAATCGTCTAACGAATTTGCTGTAGCCCGTAGCATAACGTGGTAAAGTTGTTGCTTTGATACCACTTACTGGTTGTTAGACTGTGAGTATTAATTGATGAGAGAAGGAATCTTCGGTAGGAAAAGATAGGGGGATAAAACTTGTTGGGATAACGTATTACTGAAATGAAATGTTATCAAATTAAACTCTTGAACTTAGAAAGTACAATATGAGATACTAAAGATTTCTAAATAGGAATTTAAATGTATATATGTGTAGGCGCTCGGGGGGCAAAAGTGAAAGTGCACTAATTTTAACGTTATTTTACTAGTTTCGTGAAAATAATGTTAAAAGAGGGGGAGAGTTAATCATGCATCATGTGTGGCGTTGATAGCCGAAAGACAAGGGAAGTACATGCACTAATTGGCCTTTGTCTTAATTGCCGAGTGTTACGTGCCTTATGTCCAAGGCTTGATGCAAAACTACTATCGAGCCGGGGGTCTCACTGGAAGCAACCTCTCTATTCCTATAGAGTAGAGGTAAGGCTGTCTACATCTTACCCTCCTCAGACCCTACCTTAGCTTTGCTATCGGTGGGATTTACTGAGTATGATGGTGGTGGTGTAAATAGTAACTTAAATCCGGGTTAACTCACCAAACTCTGATTTTTGCTCAATAAAGAATAGCAGCTGAAGGTTCAAGACATGTTAATCTTTGAGGACCACAATAGGGCTTGATACAATGTGGTTATGATCATCGATCCATTCAAGATACCCGTAATTCACTTTAGGAATATGTTGGCCGACTTGTATGCTTAGTACAAACTTTCGTTCTTGATACTTATTCGTGAATTTGATCGTGTTAGGCTCTACCTTCAGCATCATTCCAGGTGGAACATTTAGAGAAGCCCGATAAGTGGATGTGTGATCTCCGACATTTCTAACGGTCCTCGTAAACTGCTTTTCACACAACAAGGTTGTTTGGTTAGAGAAGTTAGCGATAAACGTTGGGTAGTTTAGATCAGTTCGGTTTTCACAGCTCCATTGACTACTTCTTAAGATAGTACTCATTTGTTTAGCAGTATATCCGAGACCACATAAGAAATTAATGTAGTCTTGTGGACCCATATCGTATATGAGTCCAGGGTCCATTGCTCCGTTAGGATTGACATGGCCTGCTCAAAATGCTAGCGGCGTAGCTACTCTCCATTCCATTGGTCTCGAATGGTTCCAAGAGTATTGTCTGTTTTGGTTGCGGTTGTAACCATAGCTGGAATGGCTGCTGGACTCCAGTCACGATGGACCGCCTTTACAAGAGCTGCAACTGCCGCTACATGTGGTGCCGCCATCGATGTACCCGACTAAGCATAATTCACATAACCAACTTCCCGCGTCCATGTAAGACACATCTGGTCTAACAGCCCCCAACACATCCACACCCGGAGCGAGAATATCAGGCTTTAAAACACCAGGAGTAATCGGATCTGGTCCTCGCGAAGAGAAATACGCCACTTGTGGAGCTGGTCCTGTTCCTATCTTAGTTAGCCAAATCTCATACTTTTCATAATCGTGTTGTTACTAGTCGTTGCGTATTCCTTTATTGCTTTCGCGTAGCGAGTATGCAGTACTACACCCGGTAAAGAATACTCTTCGGGATCCAAAAACAGCGATTCAGATAAGAATATTGCAGCATATGCCACTGATAATATCACAGTTTGCATCTGTCCATTGAGATCCAAATTACTATCATCACACAATACTACTTTTCCTTTAACCTGGTCTCGGGGCAAATACTTACAACCCGCTATTTGCGTGTCTTTACTTCCGTAATACAAATGTCTATTAGTAATAGAAACACTCATTGGGAAGTATGAAGTGCCCTCAAAAGTCAACCCGTTTCCTAGCTCTAGTGTTGCTATGTAACTCCGGTCCATTGTGCCTGCACCTACGGTCACGATCCATGGTGCACCATTGTGTATGCTGGCTACAGCTCCATCATTTCCAGCAGCACAAACAACAACAATTACTTTTTCTATGGCGGAAAGTGATGCAATAGTGATTACATCTTGAAACAAAGGTGTGTTGTCAAACCCTAGTGACAAAGACATTATATCAACCCCATCAGATATCGCCTGATCCATACCAGCTAGAACATCAGTAGCTGCAGATACATTTCTCTCGGATACCCATAAGACTTTGTACATGGCTAAATGTGCGTGTGGTGCAATACCCTTGGCAATACCGTTTTCATAACCAAAGTGACTAGCACCATATACGTAATTACCTGCAGTAATGGGACCAAAACTTTTTTGTCAGGTTATAATAGGATTTTATCATTTGCTAATTAGAACTAAGGTCCAACCCTTGATTTTATAAAAAAAAGAAGATTTTATATATAAAAATACAAGTTTTGGTGACCATGGTTAGCAGTTCTCTAGACCCTGGGGTTCCGCCCCTGATTACCTGCAGGGATGATGTGTGTGAGCCGTGACCGAAGAAATCTCTAGCTGAGTCAAAGTCGTACTTGGTTGAGATATTAATGCCTGCAGCCTGAAGTCCTTTGCTAAATGATCGAGCCCCGATCAACTTATTGTTGCAAAGAGATGGGCTAAAAGCGGTGCCATTTTCACACTTACCTTTCCAT
Source organism: Scalesia atractyloides (assembly GCA_947069175.1). Lineage (NCBI taxonomy): Eukaryota > Viridiplantae > Streptophyta > Magnoliopsida > Asterales > Asteraceae > Scalesia > Scalesia atractyloides. The sequence goes on from CAMTDV010001634.1 coordinate 44,349,092, forward strand.
CTTAATGGCACCTCGGACATCCCCTCATCATTAAAACTCTCACTTTCGGGCCAAATTCCCGTGTCGATTACTCCAATAATCACGTCTTTTCCGTAAGACACGGCTGGCCATATACCCGAACCACGGTTTAGTCCCAAGAACCTTAGTGTATGTGTAGTGACATCTTTCCGAATGACTCTTGGTATGTGGTTATATGGGCCGGCGACTTCTCAAGCGGCTAGTTGACACGAGGTGAGCTTGGCGCTAAACCCATGCATGGCATGAGTGTAAGAGTATAGAAACGTTTCCTTATCTTCTGGACAAGCCGATGCTAAGGACTTCACCGTGTGTTGGTGCCATGACTCATGGTTAGAGAAGTGTACCGGTTTTAGTGGATGGTCCATGTGGATGATATATGTTTGGGACTTTTTAGGCTCTAAAGATGCAATGCTGAGCCATGGTAGCAACATTATTAGCTGAACCAAGAAAACGGACCAACTAAAAAACCTTGTCATGGCCAGGTAATTCATTTTCAGGTGATGATGGTTAAACAAAAAGAGAAAGATATATATATATATATATATATATATAAAAGTTTTGTCTTTTGTCTCATATATACTAGTTTGAGTTAATAACAAGGTCTTTTTCTTTGACGTGTGTTTCAAGGTCCATGAGACATAAGATAAGATGATAACATTGGTGAAATCTAAACATCTATTGTGTCATTATCGTTGTGAACTTACTGGGAAAGTGGGAAGATGCACAACAATTGAAATAAGATACAAGTTTCTTGTTTGACTAATTGATTTAACAATTGAAATAAGATACAAGTTTCTTGTATACACATCCCTTAAAATAAAGGCTAAAAAGTCGATATCTAATTCAACTCCTTAGATAACATGTAAAATTTTAATTTAACTGTAACATGTAAAATTTTAATTTAAGTGTAATGTAATTTTGAAACTTTCATTTTTGGTGGATAACGTTTGTAACATTACTAGGAAGACAGTTGTAACCGTAATTAATTAAGTGTCCAATTTTCTTTACATTTATTCTTATTGCATAGTATTCTTGTTTGTTTATCGTCTAGTAATTTTTTTTTGTTTGTTTCTTTTAAGAGTGTAATAAATGGAAAAATGTATTTATCAAATGTGGTGGAGATTCATTTATTTATTTCTTTTAATCAACATATTGTATTTTCCCCCCTTTTCTTAGTAAACCCTATATATTTTTCTTTTTGTTTTTTTTTATTCAGTTTTTGTGTGAAACCGTGAGTCAAACCATTAGTAACGGTTTTTTTATTATCGAAAACTAAAATCAAACCGTGTGGAATTTAAAACTGAAACAAACCAGACTGTTACAAATGATTTGGTTCGGTTTGGAATTATTGGTATGAAATGACACACATAAAATTATAATCGTTGTCAATATACAAAGGTTGTTTTCAAGTATCCGGGGATGTTTTAAGTTGCAAAAGAATCAACAAACCATTTATCATGTATTTGATGTTCATGTTGTACAACCTAAAAAGAATTAACAACAAAATCATATCTTGTATCCATGTGATCCTTTTTATATTACAATGCTCAAATTCTGGTCAAGGAAAATAGTTTAGGAAAACTCATAACCAAATTAAAATAAGGGTATACATATTCCCACACCTTTATGCATATTTCCACACCATTCTAGACGGGTCGTCTAGGCCTAGACGGCACGTCTAGGTTTCCTGTCCCGACAACCTAGTACGAAGTCAAACAGTCACATCAGACCCCCGTCTAGGCCTAGACGAGGGCTATATACGACACCCACAAGACGGGTCGTCTAGGCCTAGACGGAACGTCTTGAAGGCTGATTTGACTATGGTTGGTCTGCATATGGGTAAAGTAGGTAAAGTAATATGAGGCGTCTAGAGCTATACGGGGCATATACATTGGTAATCAAATTGTTCAAATAGGGACATGCGGAGCATTCTTCAACCCAAAAAATTTGCCTTCGAATCTCTGCTTCTTCTTTGCCTTCTAATAAAAAGCATTCAAAGCTGCTGAAATGTAATCATACTGAGACAACACCTATTTCTTTGGGTCGTACCCTGGCGAGTCTTGGGTGCCCGAAGCTATTCCGGTAACAGTTATTAGCTTAAATTACTTCTTGTTTTAATTTTTTACTAGTTATGATACCGTTTTTAGGGGGAGACTGTCGTTCCCGATTCTAATGAGCAACAGGAGATTGTGTCTAGTGTACAAGGAAATCAAAACAGATCGTTTCTAGATTTGAACACGCATCCCCCTGTTGATGAAACATCCTCTGTAGATGACTCATACCATGTTGATGAACCATGTTATCTGACGCAACAAGCATTTCCGGATTATGGCTACCGGTGTGATATTCTTACGTACAACACACTATCCGGATGGATACGGAGGAGACGGTGGTTATCAGCAATTCATTTCCCCGAGCAATCCTTACGAACGTTACAGTGCATCACAGTCTTTGTACGCTCAACAAAACTATCCTGACGGTGTAGGTTGCGGTTGGTTTATACCTGCAGGAGGAGATTGATACAGATCTGTATAGGCAGGGGCTAGTAGTGGTGGATAAACCCACCCTTTTAGGATTTGGGCGGTGGTTAGCGGGGCCAGATACTTGGGAGCACTTGAGGGCGAAGGGAAGGATTTCACATGTTGATGACCTATTGTACATGTACGTACGTTCATTACAATAATTATTGTCATTAGTATTATTATATTATTATTATTATTTATTTATTACCGTATTTCGCTAACAATATCTGAAAGTATCTACATAGGATGCTCGCTACTTCTATTACGGCTCGCGGCCACAGCCGTGAGTGGTGTACGAGCACCAATCTCTTTTTCTTCTACTGTTTATTATACAGGAGGCCGCGCACTTGTACACGGTCTGGCCCAATACTTCGCCTCTGCCCATCACCGACAGGAGCATGAATTTTTGTATGGCGGCGCGTACGTGACCGTCATTGTCCATTCGTTGGGTCATCTACCGGAGACGGGCCCACACTTACGGCTGGCCATACCATCGACGCGGATGGATTTTTTGTCGTTGCGGGGTATGAAGCTAGTTAAGAGGTTCGACCTCCACGGCGAGCGGTTTAAAACCCGCGGATGTCAGCTATGGGTTTCGGAGGCCCTAACAGAGCACTTCGAGCTGGTCTATCCTCCGGCAGATGAGTAGGCATCGGTCGTTCAGGACCCTCCGGAGGATTTAGACGGGTTAGCTCCACCACAGCCACCACCACCACCTCTCGGGGCGTCTCAGTTTCCTCGACACGTTATTATAAGTCATGCCCCAGAAGCTGCAGCATATCCGCAGTTACGAGCCGACATTGACAGGCTTTGATTTGATGGTTGGTTGGTTCGGGAGGCACATGATAGATGAGAGAGAGAGGGGGGTTACTTGTCATACCGCTCCCACCACCTCCTCGAGCACTACATCATCAGCAACAACCAGATTCAGATTCCGACTCGGATGCATAGACAGGCTGCATGTTCATGTTTTGTATTAACTATTCAGTTGTATATATCTATTTTGTTATGGATGTACAAACTTATCTTGTATATGTTATATTTATGTTTGTTTTTAGTTATTCGGTTACTAGACCTTTACAGGGCGTCTAGAACCCTAATATTTTGTGCCAGACATCCCCTCATTGCCTCCTGAATTTAGTGCCTAGACGACCCGTCTAGATCTAGACGACCCGTCTAAGGCATCAAAAGTGTCCAAACAGGCAGGCAGCAGCAGTGGTGTTGAAATAGATTGAGTATTAAATCAAATTAAATTCAATGCATAGAAAACAATAAGTAATGATGCCAAATATGAAATATCTATAAAAATAAAATTTTGTTTACATGATTTTGTTTACATGTATACTGGCTGTTTATGCTTTTTTATAGGCTTGATAGTTACCATGCTTAGGTTTACAAGTAGTGTCAATAGGGGTCACTAATATTTAGGTAAATGTTGCTTAACTTGCTAAAATATTTGATTTAGTGCACAAAGCACAACATACATCGACATTACCTTTAACACATTAGACATTCAAACAAGTTAACTATATTACGTACTAAGATAATGTCATTACAAGTATTGTCATTTAGTTGAAAAATTACGTACACGTGTAATGTATCGTCACGCAGTTGTGAGTTATTATTTGAGAGAAATAACAATAAACACAAAGATACATATAATATGCATATACCTAGTGGCGGATTCAGGATATTTTTCTAATGGGTTCACTTTTTTAGATGCTCTAATTTAATAAGATTGAACATAAACAATTTCGGGTCGGTTCGACGGTTTGGGTCTGCCTTCTTTTGTTTTGGTACGGGTAGCGATGCGAAGGAATGAATGATGGAAGAGGTTAGAGGCTCTTGTTATTAATTTAGCCCTAACTAGTAGCGAGGAAAAGACCGCTTTTTAACAAAGTTAAAAAAAATGTAGATAGAAATAAGTATGTCTCAATGAAAACTTTATATAAGAAAAAGTAAAACTTAACATGCATGTTACATAACACCGCTGAAAAACTAATGTTTCCAAACATAAAAAACCTGAAAAGAGAATTTTTGAAGAAAAAAGAAAAAACACCACCATTGTTTAATATTTATTAATCTATAATTATACAATTAATACAACCATCATCATCAATGGATGAATATGGATTTTATTTGAACGGTCAAATTCTATGGATTTTATTATTTGAATATTTGAAGTAAAGGCTATACAGCATGAGGAGCATGCATGCGGGGTATGGATTATTATACTTTACAAAAAGGCTACCAGTGAACTGCAGAATGCGGAAATTGAATTTGTATTGGATATGGATTTTAAATTAAAAACTAAGTTCTAAAAAACACAAAGAAAAAGCAAACAAGACGGGATTCGAAATAAGGTCTAGTTAATTTGAAAAGAGCGCTTTACTAGTTTACCAGTTTAGATTCTTTGTTATGGGCTCACTCATAATTCATTTATGGGTTCACTTTCTATTTCCTATATAGCTTTTCACTAATAATTCGAAATCGAATGGGTTTCTGGGACCGGTCTCCACGTAGATCCGCTCATGCATATACCATCATTTGAGGCAGATAGTCTGATCAGAGCACACACAGGAGTTTAACTACTGCTCATTCATTTTATTATAAAACGGGGAAAAAACTAATGTGTTTGATTATCAACGAAGATGGTTACCTCTACCACACTAATTCGGTATTGACAAGAAACCCTTTCTTAATGGAATTTGTATGAGAAACGGTACACCATCGGTGTTAACTAGTCATAAAATTTGGGTTTAAATCCGTGACTATCCAACAATTCTAAAGGAACTTCAAGGGTTTAAATCCGTGACTATCCAACAATTCTAAAAGAACTTCAAAAAATGAGGTTCTAAACAACCGAAATTCCGTAAAGAAAAGTATTCTTTGGGAGCTCTCATACTAATTATAATAATCTTCCAACCTCAATGTGATGCATATTGAAATGCATAATCATCTAGCACTGTCAGTGGCGGACCTACATAGAGCCGTGGGGGGCGGCCGCCCCCAGTAAAAGAACAATTAAGTGTAATTTGTCGGCAAAATTCCTAATTGCCACTCTTAAAAGTTGAGTTACATGCCTCGATCACCCACCTAAGAAAATAAATCCTAGATCCGCTAACGAGCATCATGATGGGCACGTCCAATACAAAAAAAGATCATAAAGGGAAGGATAGATATCGAGCAAATAGTAGGTGATGAAATCCATCTATAGGGGGGGGGGGGGTAGGGGTGGTCATCACCTATCACTCATCACTCACTCACAACTTCCAATCAAATTCCGCAATGTCATCAAACATTATTCCATCACTCACAACCTTTTTTTAGTGGAAACGGTCATCATTCACCACCACACCAACAATTTCCTCCAAACAATTTCCCTCCAACCAACAATTTCCCTCACCACCCATACCCCATAACGTGTCAAAAAAATAACACGTTCTACAAATTTTTGCCCATCACGTGCTAGTGGCGGTGGTGTTTTGATGTTTTCCAGGAGTGATAAAATCCAATCACGTGCTATTCCCTCACCACTCCGGTCCCCTAATGGTTTATAATGTTTTTTTCTAGCGTATACGCTTAAATATTGGGGTTTTCTAAATTCTAAGAATATAAGAGTAGGGATGAGCACGGTACCCGTTCGATACCGAAAGTATCCGGTATCGAAGAACCAGGAAAAGTTGCACCGTATTTACCGGTGTTTTACCCGTAAATACCGGTACCGTACAATACCAAAAACAGGGGAAAATTGGAACCGGTATTGGTACATAATATACCCGGTACGGTTCGGTACCGGTACCGAAACGAAACCGGGTAGCAAATGCTCATCCCTATATAAGAGCATTGACATGTAATTATACATAAAATCATTATATTTTCTCTCTCATTTTCAATTGAATAATAATTTTTATGTCTTTATGTTTACATTTTCTTTCTCCACTCACAATCACTTTAAAAATATTAAAAAATTAATATGGGTGAAAAGTTTCTCATAAATATACAGATTAATAGTAATATTTTTACTCTATTTCACTCAGAAATACAAATATATAGGAGACCGAATGTGAATACTAAGATACCATAAGGGGCCAATATCTCAATAGCAGCTTTGTCTCTAAAGCTTATGAGAAATTTATAGTTATAAGTTTGTGTATTGGCAAGGGATGTACGCCGGGTACCATAATGTGTTTCGCAGGGGGAACACCTCTCTGGACGGCACTCTGTGGCGGGGTTGGGGTTATCCGGTGAAAATTATAACCGCACATTTTTGTCTTTCGATGTAGATCGTTTGATAACGGTCATATTAATAAAACAAATATTTCTTAAATTTCTTATATATATATATATATATTGAAGGGTATGGTCCCAAAAATCTTGCGCCAATCAAGGAAACCATACCCATTAATAAATTCTAAGAAAACTGCGCGCAGACTTCTTTGCCAAAATAAGATTTATTAGAACTATGCGTCAAATATCCAAGAGAGGAAAGGATCATATAACTACCTTGCGCAGGCTCGCGCAAGGTTCAAAGTTAAAAGCCTAAACATTCTCTTGGGATAAATGCTTCATTTAACTACCTTGCGCGGGCTCGCGCAAGGTTCAAAGTTAATCTTGAACATTCTCGTTTGATAATGCTTCATTTAACTACCTTGCGCGGGTCGCGCAAGGTTCAAAGTTAACCTTGAACATTCTTGTTTGATAATGCTTCATGCACAAACCTTGCGCAGATATTTATATCAAAGCAAGTATCCACCAAACGTTGCGCTTAGCAGCAAGTAGAAGAAGGAAGATCAGATTAACTAACTTGCGCTTATCGCGCACGGAAACATTAAATCCTGAGAAACTTTCGCTTAGCAAAATCCTTGACTTAGTGAAGAAGCAGAGGGAATCTTTTTAGTTGTAACAGAATGTAACGTGGCGAATAATAGATGGGTAACAGCTGTGAAACCTTCTTGAAGCCATTAACACCCAATCGTGCAAGCATCTCTTCGGTTATAACCAATTGCCACATGGCAGCATCTAGACGGCTGAGGAAGATCACGGTGATGGCATGCTCACATTTATAAGATGTAGTGATCTCATGTTGACACGTGACACCTCCCTAACCGCTGATGAGCTTACGATCCGTGTGCACTAAGAGATTGCCAAGAAACATTAACGGAATAGCAAAAGATTCCGTTAAAGTTAACAATCTCTCCTTTTTGGCGCCAAACACCGGCTATAAATAAGTAACTTGGAGTTCAAGGAAAGGTATTCACTCTCAACTACTCTCTCTCTTACAATACTTACTTCCTACTACCTGTACTTATTCTCACGCCGGAGGGTGGTCACGGAGAGAACCCCCCTCTCCCCGTGGCGAGCTAACGGTGTTCTGTTTTGCAGGATCAGCCGGAATATTGTTCTATTCATCATCTATCGTGAAACCAAACGGAGGGTTAACCCTTTTATGCAGAGCCCATTCCATAGATCTACTTTGATTCCGGTCTAGTTGATCTAGGGTTTCTTCATTGGCGCCCACCGATTTCGATTCTTTCTCACCTTTCGTTTGGTTTCACTTAGATCTGCAGCATCATGGCTGACGGATCATCTTTTCAAGGTCCTCGATCTAGGATTCGATGCGTTGTTGTCGGACCTCAGGTCGACGGACAAATAGTTGAGGATTCTTCCGGCAAAGCTAATGCTCAGTATGATCCTAATCATGCGAGTATTCCTGTAACGCCGGCGGCTCCTCAAGTTGTGTTACGTCGATTTTACCACCTGGAGAGACTCCATTATCGTGGTTAATTAAATCTCAAGTGACTCTAAATGCCATGTATGCTCAGTTATGTGCTCAAACCGGAACTCCAGCTTTTCAAGCTCCGGTTAACGCTCCTCAGGTCCGTGCTTCGCCGGCACCTCGAGTTTTGAGTTATAATACTCAAAGTCATGCTCGTTCCCCTTCGCGCATGCCTGAAGATGGAACATAAATGTATTCTAAAACCAGGAATGATCTGTTCAGTCTGGTAATAGAAGGCAAGAAGACAACGTTCAGCGTCGCGCATCTGTCCACTCTCGTTTGGGCCAGCGGTCTTTGCAGAAACGGGACACCCAACACGATGAGCTGATAGAACCTATGACGAAGGGGATAGTGCAAGTATTTTCAATCGCATATCTGCAGATCATGCCAGTTACAGGCCAAAAGTACGTGCAGTATACAATCCAGAAGCTGAGCATCATTACAATTTGGTGTATCGCCCAACGAAGTAGCTGAGCAATCAAAGTTTACCAGAGAGATAGACTGGCTCCGTTGGAGCGACGAAATTACCATCCAACGTTGGAAAGTTTAACGGTTTAACCGATCCTGATGATCACATGCGCCTCTTTACGGTGCAGGGTTACTTGGGTGCTGGACATTGCCATTGTGGTGTCACTTATTTGTACAAACCCTTACTGGCGCCGCACGCCTTTGGTTTGATAATTTGTCGACAGGTAAACTTTCCTCTTGGAATGACTTAAAAGAAAATTTTCTTACACACTTTAGTCAGCAACGGCGATACATGCGCGACTCCTCAGATACAATGAACATCTGGCGGAGGGACGATGAAAGCCTCGTAGATTTTATAACACGTTACAATAAAGAGGTGTTGGAGATTGGAGATGTCCATTAAGACCTTATACGCGCGCAGTTCAAGTATGCGGTAAGGTGCGACGAAATGATTAAAGTGTTGTCCGGTACAACTGGCCTTCCAAAAAACTGGGATAAACTCATGGCGGCAGCCAAAGTCTACGCCCAAACTGAGCCAACTTAAGTTCTAACAGGCCACCTCTGCCTCAGAATCGTCCGCAAGACCTGAGTAGAGGTAGTCGCAAGTATAAGAGAAATTGGAAAGAATCAAGTCAGAATTCGTATTCTCCTTATTCACCAATTGATGCGCGAGCAACAATCAACAAGATAACAACTCAAAAAGCGATTAAACAAGAGAATAGGGAGCGTCAGTGGACTCCCTTAACGAAATCTCCGGCTGAGGTTCTCAGTACTGAGAATTATCAGTTTAAACAGCCGCAACCAATGAAAAACAAAAAAGGGCAAGACCCAAATTTGTTCTGTGATTGTCATAGAGACACATACCACACAACAGATAACTTGCATCAGTCTGCGCACGGAGATTGAGAAAGCATTAAAGAGTGGGAAGCTTACACATCTAGTCCAGAATGTGCGCAAAGAGATTAAACAGATTACGCGCGAGAACGAAGGGCCTAGCAACAAGAAAATGAAACAGCACGTTTCCATGATTCAAGGTGGATCATCGCGCAAGCGTAGCCTTCAACATTTTCAAAACAACACTTGGCGCGAACAATAAGTCTTTTTCCTATCGTTCCAGGAGGTCCTCAAGAAGACCGGCCAGTAGTTATCACCAGGGATCTTTGGGCATACCAAACAGACTATATGTTTATAGATCCGGGTAGTTCCATGGATATCATGTATGTGCAGTGCTTCAAGAAACTAGATCCTGAGGATAAGGCACGCTTGGAACCAGTTGATTTTCCATTAACTGGGTTCTGCAATGAGGCTGTCTTTCCTGTAGGACAAATCCTTTTTCCTGTTACGTTATCTGATGGGAGGTGTTCTCGAACGAGTAACGTCAACTTCATGGTGATGCCGGCAAATTCCCGTCATGATGTATTATTGGGACGTCGCGCGCAACGTGATTTTAGTATGATTACCTCCGCTCCGCATGCTGCTTGTGGTTTTCCGACACCAAATGGTATAGCTATACTTTATACGCGGAAAGAAATCATGTCAATTGAGGAACCAGTTATGAAGGCTGGCAAGACATTGCCAGCAACGAACCAGATAAGTGGGTACTCAACAATAAGTACCCTGAGCAGACAATCTTATTAGGGCCTGCAGTCAGTATTGAAATTCGCGCGAAGCTTAAACTACTGTTTTTCGCAACAACGACATTTTCGCCTGGACACCTGCTGACATGGTTGGTGTCCCGCGTGACGTTGCGGAACATTGCCTGAATATATTTCCATCAGCAGAACCAGTTGTGCAGAAAAAGCGCAGCCTCGGGTCAGAAAAGACAGAGGCAATGAACGAACAAGTCACCGAGTTATTAAATGCTGGTATTCTGCGTGAAGTCAAATACCAGACCTGGGTGGCAAACCCAGTCATGGTAAAGAAACATAATGGCGGATGGCGGGATGTGCGTAGATTTTAAAGATCTAAACAAGGCGTGTCCGAAAGAATGTTATTCTCTTCCTGATATTGACAAAAAGGTTGACTCATTAGCTTCCTTTCGCTGGAAATGTTTTCTATATTGTTATAAAGGTTATCATCAAGTCTTGATGAAAAAAGAGGACAAAGATAAAACCGCTTTTCGCACGGAGAAGGGCATTTTTTGTTATACCAAGATGCCTTTTGGTCTCATGCGGGAGCTACTTATCAAAGATTGATGGATACAGTATTTGGAGATGACATCGGGAAAACTGTGGAAGTCTACATTGATGATTTGGTCATTATGAGTAATTCAGAAGACACTATGCTAGACAATATCCAACGAACTTTTGATTCTCTGCGCAAGGTAAATCTAAAGTTAAATCCCAGCAAATGCTCCTTCGGCATGGAGGAGGGCAAATTTTTGGGTTTCATCGTCACCAAAGACAGTTTCAAAGTTAATCCCGAGAAGGTCGAGGCAATACAAAAAATGTCTTCTCTTACTACCATCAAAGAGATGCAATGTTTGGCTGGAAGGTTAGCTGCGCTAAACCCATTCCTCGCCAATCACGTTGCAAAGTCTTATCCATTTATTCGAACCTTGCGCAATTGTACGAAGAGCAAAGAATTCGCATGGACTCCTGAAGCTGATCAAGCTTTCTAGCAGATGAAAGATTGTTTAGTTCAACTTCCCACACTTACTGCTCCTCGTGAAAAAGAACCCATGGTCTTATATCTTGCTGCATCTGAGGTAGCAGTAGGTGTTGTCTTGTTGGTAGAGCGCGAAAGGGTCCAGTCTCCAATTTATTATATCAGCAAGATGTTAAACGATCCAGAGACAAGGTATTAAATCATGGAGAAATTAGTTTTAGCATTGGTCCATGCTTCGCGCAGGCTACGAAGATACTTTTCTGGACACGTTATTATAGTTTTAACAAATTTTCACATAGGCCAAGTCCTAGCCAAACCAGATGTTTCTAGATGACTTGCGAAATGGGCAATAGAATTGGGAGGTTATAACATCTGTTATAAACCTAGACCAGCTATCAAATGCCAAGTTTTGGCAGATTTCATCGCTGAAAATCCCACCGATAAACTTGAAGAATGCCAAGCAATCCAAAACCCAGTCCCAGTTATCGACAATAGAGCCTGGACATTGTTTACATATGGCGCATCAAACAGTGATGGGGCTGGAGCAGGTCTTCGATTAATAAGTCTAGAGGGAGCAGAATTCACATATGCAATTCGGTTGGATTTTAAAAGCACCAACAACGAGGCCGAATATGAAGCCTTCCTAGCAGGATTACGCCTCGCTATCAAAATGGGTGCAACAAATTTAGAACCCATGTTGATTCATTACTAGTTGCTGAGCAAGTAGTTGGAACGTACGATGCAAAGGGAGATATCATGGCTCTATACTTGGCACAAGCCAAGGCTCTTATAGCACAGTTCCAACAATTCAAAATCACACACGGCAAGCAAAGCGAAAACAAACATGCTGACGCTCTAAGTAAACTCGCTGCAACTAGTTTCAAGCATTTAGCAAAAGAGGTTCGCATCGAGGTTTTGAGTAATCCATCGGTCCCTCTCACACAAGTGACAATGGTCGAAGTATGAGATCCATCATGGATATCTCCAATAATGATGTATTTGTTACATGGTTCTTTACCAGAAGATAAAGCGCAAGCACGTAAGTTACGATGCAAAGCCCTCAATTATGAAATGATTGACGGTATTCTGTACCGACACTCTTACATGGGTCCTTCGCTCTGCTGTGTTGACAAACATGACGCGCAATACCTAATCAGGGAGGTCCATGAGGGGCTATGTGGCATACATTCTGGGCTGCACATGGTCGTAGCCAAAGTGAAAAGCCCAGGGTATTATTGGCCCGGAATGTACGTTGACGTGGTAGAGATCTTGCGCAAATGCATGTCCTGCCAAAGGCATGCCCCTAAAACGTTGCGTCCAAAGAATCCTTTGGTACCGTCACAACAGCTTGGCCATTTCAACAATGGGCCATCGACTTAGTGGGACCATTTCCGGATGCGCCCGACGTAGTAAAGTTTATCATTGTTGCGGTCGATTACTTCACCAAATGGGTTGAAGCCAAACCTTTAGCTTCCACTACAGCGATGGTAATTCGCAAATTCATCTGGGAATACATTATTTGCCGTTTTGGTTTGCCCATGCGCATTATTACAGACAACGGTCCAAATTTAACAGATGAAGAGTTGCAAACATGGATGACCGACATGGGAATCCAACATGTTTTTGCTTCTTTTGCGCACCCACAAGCAAACGGGCAAGTTGAAAGCATAAACAAACAGTTGGTCGACGATATCAAGGCCTGCCTTGGCACTGCACGGTGGGGGTGGGTTGATGAATTGCCTAGCATCTTGTGGGCACACCGAACTATGCCCAAGACTAGTACTGGAGAAACTCCTTTTAGCCTTGTGTACGACACGGAAGCTGTGATTCCTACCGAAATTGGGTTACCATCTCCAAGAATGCTAGCTTTAGAAAAACAAGATAACGAAGAACAAAGGCGCATCGACCTAGACTTATTGGAGGAGCGACGAGAAAATGCAGCGGTTCGCGAAGCTAAATACAAGTCCCAGCTTGAAAAGTATTACAATAAAAGGGTGCGCATCTGTTCCTTTTTGCCTGGTGACTTTGTTCTTCGCGATAATGAAGCGTCAAATGCCGAAAAAACCGGGGATGTTAGCCCCGCGATGGGAAGGTCCGTACGTGATAAATGAAGTATTGGGAAAAGGTGCGTACACTCTGAAGCGTATGGACGGATCCAGAGTTCCTTGAACCTGGAACGCCCAACAACTACGCGATGTTATATGTAATCTCAGTCCTCTAAGCAACTTCTGAGCATTGCATAACGAGACTGCTTACTTTATTTTGTTATGTAATCTTAGTGGCAGCCATAGCTTTGACGCTTTATCAGTATAAATAAAATACTTTGCCACTACTTACAGTCTTGTATATGTTCATTTACAAAAGCATGCAATTCCTTTGGATAAACAAAAACACAAACTCATGAGCCACAAGCTAACTTAATACTTACGCAAACATTGTAAAGATGAAATATATTATATTCACATCCACAATACTTGCGCAACAACACAACGTTACAGGTTATCATAAAGTAAAAAATTACAAACTTCCTATTCTATGGATTTGGTTCCCGCCTGCTTCTCTGTTGGAGAAAAGATCTCATTTAGCTTATCAACAAAGTCGTCTTGCTGCAGAGCGGCGTCCACAAGATCCATAATCGGAATTTACAATTGTTTCATATTTTTCTTTGGCAGCAGAATAAATGGCGGCAGTATTTAGCCCATGCGTGGCAGCACGGCTGGTATCCCATTCGGTCTTCAGCGCATGGCCACGTGCAAAGTGCATTCTCCGTAGAGTTAAGGATGGTATTTACGATCTGTACACAAATACAATTAGTATATGTTGCGAGACATATAAAGAAAAGGGAATATTACCTCCACAATCCCATACTCCCGCAACCAGGTAAGCTGGTTCATGAGGGATTCGGCCAAGCTTTCTGCGGTAGCGCGAGCGACCTCCATGTCGTTAAGTTTTTGTTCGCCTTCAGTTAAACGGCGGATCAACTCGGCTTTCTCTGTTCGGTGAAGGTTGATATCTTTTTTCAAACTATCAACCTCAGCTTGCAGCCGCGCCTGGTCAAAGAGCATATAGTTAGATCATCAATTTCTTTATTCTTAAGAAGGAGAGTCATTTTGGTCGATACCTCATTCTGCTTGCTCCTTTCTCTGTGTGAGCGCGCCTCTTCTGCTGCCGCAACTACATTAGCTTTCTCTTTTTTGAGTTTCTCAATTTCGTTGCGCAGAGAAAATTTTTCTTTGTTGTCACGATCGCAAGCCTCCATAAAGCGCTTGCGCTCGTCCGCATATTGCGCAGCAGAGGCCTCACACTTGCGCTTCCACGACAGCGCAGCCCATTCTTCAGTCTTCTTCTCTTCCTCAAACTGGGCCTTTTCCGCCTCAAAATCAACAAGCATCTTCAACGTCTTCTCTTTCTCAAGTTTGGCCTTCGCCTTTTCGAGCTCAACCTTATCCCACTCCTTGTTCATGCTGCACCATTGGCGCACAATTCTATATATTGTGGAAGAGGCAAGGGCAGACTCTTGAGATATGACTCGTAAGTAGCCTCGTGGTCTTTTTCTTCCTGGCGCTTCACCTCCGCTGGCGGGAAGATGCCCTTATACCACTCCCTACAGGAGTGCCAATCAGTGAAAACATCGCCCTGCTTAACTTTCCACACGGGCTGATGAATCGCAGAGGCCCGCCTCTCAGAATAGGAGCGATAATAATAGTTCCCAGGCGTCTCCTCTGGGCGAATAGGCGAATCCTCCTCCGAATCCTCAACAAACACAAAGCCTTCACTTTGTGTTGAAGGTCCGGCTCCCTTGGATATCAACTTTGACGGTTCCCCACATCTGCAGCCGTATCTTTAACCTGCTCGCCAGCAGGATTCTCAGCATCAAAATTTTTGGGCTCTTCTTCCGAAGCCACTTTCTCAATATTTTCGGGACGATGGGGTTGACATCATGAACAGGAGTTTCTTGCACCGCATCTCCCTCTCCAACGTTCTCAAGCCTGCGTGGCGATGGTATAGCAGATGAGGTGGCCGGGGCAGCCTTCACCATTTTCTCTGTAAAGCATGTCAACAAATACCAAGTATAAGATTCGCGCAACTTTTTGACAGAAATGCGCAACAAACTAAACGTACCAGGTGAGAATTTCTATGCAAAGGCATCCAGATTGCCCTTCTTGCCAATGTGCGGGCGCGCAACCTTTGTTGGCGCAGGGGTTTTAGTTTCTGCCTCCTTCCTCTTCTTGGAAGTGCGCTTCAACGCCTTTTCCGGGCTAGAAGGTACTTCCAAGGGATCATCTGGGTTCGCAGCTGGAAGAGAGGAGGTGTGAATAGGTTCGGTTTTGGTTTCTTCGAACCTACAGGCGCAAGACCCTCCAGTGAGTCCGACACCACCACATAATTGCACCAAGAGTCAGATACGAGACGCGTACCTTTCTTACCCTCAGCTTTCGCAGCAGCTGATGGCTTGGTTTTCTGATCTGGGTTGGAAGGAGGAGGCCAGCAGCTGCAGCAGCTGTTGATTTCTTCTTCTTCTTCTTCGAATCAGGCCTACGCCCAAGTTTAGCAAGTCACCTACATAATCAATCATATTGAGCAAAGGTTGCGCCATTAGTTATATTGCAATATTACTTAGAAAAATGTTCAAGAGTAATATTGCAATATCAACTTAGGCTTTGTAAGAGCTTAGTTACTAGTTTTCGAAGATGGTTGCGCCTCCAGATCCTCCTTCTTGGGCAACTCAAAGTTCCCCAAGATTTGTGAGAACCAAGTTTCCTCACCATCAGCAAGAGGCACGACGCCATTTTCCCTCTCTCTCTCTCTTGAAAGAGACCAAGTAGAGAGGCGCAACTACATAACAAACATTTTTGCATCAGTACATATCTGTTGAAAGATATTGCTAGGAAGTTAAAGGGTTACATACCAATTCCATCTTCGGTATACACCGGTTTTTCCCGGCGTTCCTTCTTCCAGAAAATACTCATCCCAGCGGCGATGAGGCCCTCTCCAGCAAAACGATATTGGGCACATCTTTAATATCTTGATATCATACCTGTCGGCAGCTATGGGAAGGGTCTCCAGCTCGATCTCATCACCGGCCCGGAATGTCATCTTCATCGGGATCACCGTCGCCTTGATAAAGAAGAACTTTTGCTTCCAGTCGTGGTAGGACTTCGGCGGCACCAACAGCAATCGTTTGGCTTGCACACGCTATTGGAACGAATAAAAACCCAATGAGCAGTGCAGCTGGTAGAAAACTCTAAACTTCTCGACCGACGGCACGATCTGCATCGATCGGCAAACGAACTCAAAATGCCGGATCCTCACCATTCGCATCAGGCTCAACTGAGAAATGTGAATCTTGTAAAAACCAAGAATTTCCAGCAAGAAATGGGTCACCGGCAGCCGGAAGTTCCCTTCGGCAAAATAATCGTAAAATAATGTAATATAGCCGGCCGGCGCATCAGCCGCCGTGGCATTCGCCACCGGAAAAAACGCTTTCCAGGAGGAAGCAAAAGGAAAATTGGTGGCAAGATTATCGAAATCTCTCTTCGACCACTTTAGCGGTGGCAAACTTGACGACGACATCTCAGCAGAACTTGCACTGGTGGCCATAACTCAAGCTTTGAAGAAGACTTAGAAAACTTTGAAGGTCGCCGGAATTTTTGAACACAAATTTCTCTCAAGATTAGGTGAGGAAGCAAATGGATCGTTGATCAATTTATATACTAACCGCAATTAATGCACGATTTGACTGCAACGACTTTTGCGACCATCACGTATCCCCAAGTAACTGCAGGGGCGAGTGGGGAACAGTAACCGCCCCGCGCGGCGAGTGTCGCCGAAAAGCATTAAATACGGTAAGACATGTACTGTTGACAGCCTGTCAACAGTACCACCACGTCTCAAGAACGTGCGTCGTCACCAACTACACCATCCAGATAAGTGACACGTGTCTAAGTATATTTGAAATTCAAATACTTTTTCAAAATTCACTTACGACAAGTCACCAAGATGCATAAAGCAACAAAAAGCTGGTCCTTACCTAGCGCAACACATTTATCTTAAGTCCAGTGCTCCACCTACTTTCTATTCTTACATAGGAGCAACACTGGACTGGGGGGACTTGAAGGGGTATGGTCCCAAAAACCTTGCGCCAATCAAGGAAACCATACCCATTAATAACTTCAAAGAAAACTGCGCGCCGACATCTTTGCCAAAATAAGATTTATTAGAACTATGCACCAAATATCCAAGAGAGGAAAGGATCATATAACTACCTTGCGCAGGCTCGCGCAAGGTTCAAAGTTAAAAGCCTAAACATTCTCTTGGGATAAATGCTTCATTTAACTACCTTGCGCGGGCTCGCGCAAGGTTCAAAGTTAATCTTGAACACTCTCGTTTGATAATGCTTCATTTAACTACCTTGCGCGGGCTCGCGCAAGGTTCAAAGTTAACCTTGAACATTCTTGTTTGATAATGCTTCATGCACAAACCATTGCGCGGGCTCGCGCAAGGTTCAAAGTTAACCTTGAACATTCTTGTTTGATAATGCTTCATGCACAAACCTTGCGCAGATATTTATAATCAAAGCAAGTATCCACCAAACGTTGCGCTAAGCAGCAAGGAGAAGAAGGAAGATCAGATTAACTAACTTGCGCTTCTCGCGCACGGAAACAGTAAATCCTGAGAAACTTTCGCTTAGCAAAATCCTTGACTTAGTGCAGAAGCAAAGGGAATCTTTTCTGTTGTAACAGAATGTACACGTGGCGAATAATAGATGGGTAACAGCTGTGAAACCTTCTAGAAGCCATTAACACCCAATCGTGCAAGCATCTCTTCGGTTATAACCAATTGCCACATAGCAGCATCTAGACGGCTGAGGAAGATCACGGTGATGGCATGCTCACATTTATAAGATGTAGTGATCTCATGTTGACACGTGGCACCTCCCTAACCGCTGATGAGCTTACGATCCGTGTGCACTAAGAGATTGCCAACAAACATTAACAGAATAGCAAAAGATTCCGTTAAAGTTAACAATCTCTCCTTTTTGGCGCCAAACACCGGGTATAAATAAGTAACTTGGAGTTCAAGGAAAGGTATTCACTCTCAACTACTCTCTCTCTTACAATACTTACTTCCTACTACCTGTACTTATTCTCACGCCGGAGGGTGGTCACGGAGAGAACCCCCCTTCTCCCATGGCGAGCTAACGGTGTTCTGTTTTGCAGGATCAGCCGGAATATTGTTATATTCATCATCTATCGTGAAACCAAACGGAGGGTTAACCCTTTTATGCAGAGCCTATTCCATAGATCTACTTTGATTCCGGTCTAGTTGATCTAGGATTTCTTCATATATATATATATATATATATATAGGTAGAGGATTCTGTAAAAAAGAGGTTTTTGTGAGAAGGGTAAGAAAAAATCTACACCATTAGATATTTGATCTAATGGTTAAAATTATAATGGCAAAATTGTAAATAGTAGTTACAATTAAAGTAATCAATTTTTCTAGATTAAGGGTATAAAGGTAAATTTAACATTTTTAAATTTAGAAACTCAAATTCAATGCACATGCAAGTTCCCCATTCTTTTTTAAACGTCAATAACTTTTTATTCGTAACTTTTTTTAAAAAAATTACACCATAATAACGAGTGGTTTTTTATCTTTAATATGAGTACTATATTGTTATACTTATGTAGAGAAAAAAATTACGTTACGATTTAATGTTTTAGTCCATGGTGTTTTTCTATGTTTATACAATAGTGTTTTAATTGTAGTGGGATTCAAGTCGTTGTGTTTGACAGTAAAACACCATGAACGTAAATAAACACCATAGCATTGCAAATAATGAATTATGATTCAAGTAATGGTGTTTTAACATCTAGAGTATGTAACATTGTACTATGATTACAGTCATGGTGTCATATACTTATTGAATGGTGTTATATAATTATTGGATGGTGTTATATATGTGTGTTATGGTGGTTGCAGTGTTATTCGTAGTGTTTTTATAGAGATCTTTAAAATGGTGTTATATACTTATTGAATGGTGTTATATATGTGCTGAATGGTGGTTGCAGTGTTTTTCATGGTGTTTTTATAGAGATCTTTAAAAAAAATCATGTTCCTGTAAATGAGGGTGGCGGTTATGGAAGGTTATCAATTAATTAAATCAATGATAAAATTACTTGTTTACCCTTTTGAATTAATTTAGAATGAGGACACAGTCATCTCCACAATATTTCTCACACTTCTCACACTTTTAACCTTTTTTACAATAACCATATATATATATATATATATATATATAATAAAAACACAAACCATTCTACCATCCTACATCCAACATTCTTAAATCTAACTACACATACACAAACTGTTCTTAAATTTATCTCTTAAATTTTTGCAATGGCTTTGCCTCCGTCGAATGATTTGTTCATCGATTTCTACTGAAGATTTTTTTTCCTACGACGAGGAGGAGGAAGCGGTTATGAGTGTGTGTGCCCTAGCAGTTCAAGCCAAGCATCAAGTAAACAATTGCCCTCCGCACCTGATATTGAGGAGAACATACGTTTTGCGAGACCGTGAAGCCACAAATGAGCGTTTAATGAAGGATTATTTCGATCCTACACCGGTTCATGGCCCCGATGCTTTTAGATGCCGATTTTGGATGAGCCAAAGGTTACTTTTGCGCATTAAGGATGATTTGGAAGGTAAGTATGACCACTTTAAGCAAAGAATCGACGCGAGGGGATATATAAAGGATTCACCGTAATTCAAAAGGTAACATTTGCGTTACGTGTACTCGCTTACGGAAACACGTACGAAATCAACGACGAGTACTTGAAGATGGCAGAAAAAACAACACGCGACTCCTTGAACTATTTCTGCTACGATATATTTTTTACTTACTCGCATAGTTTATATATAATTTTAAAGATATAAATACGTTTATATATAATTTATAATTTGTAGGTATATGCCAATTGTATAAAAAAATGTTACTTGAGAAACCCGACTTGAAATGACCTTCAACAAATATACGAGGTGCATTTAGAAAAATAGGAATACCCGGCATGATCGGTAGTTTGGACTGTCGTCAATGGCGTTGGTATAATTGTCCAACCGCATGGCGAGGTCAATACACACACGGTGACAGAAATGGCCAACGTTGGTTTTACAAGCAGTTGCCTCGTACGAAGTTTGGGTTTGGTCGGCCTTCTTTGGTCTTGCCGGGTTTATGAATGACATTAATACTTTCTAGTTTTTACCATTGCTAGAGGCTTACATTTCCGGTATGATACCGAAAGCCGGGTTTCATGCAAATGGAATGGCTACGAGCATGGATACTATTTGGGCGATGGTATATACCTGAAGTATACAAATATAGTTCAAAACGTTTTCTGAAACGCTCAATATGAAAAGACAATATTTTAAGAAACTACAAGAGACTTCGCAAAAGGATATCGAGAGGATTTTGGGGTCCTTCAACAACGACGACATTATTTTAGAAATCCTTGTCGTATGTGGATAAAAAGAAAGAATTAGAATGGTGGTGTTTGCTTGTATCATATTGCATAATATGATTTTACAAGACTTAGGAAAAGCAATCTGCCAAAACTTTTTTCAAAAGATGTTGAAGGAACGCAAGCAACAATGGAGGAGAGAATCTTAAACGACCAACTATTGCATTCAAGAGAGTTACACAACCGTTATAGGCGGATTTAGTTGAGCATGCTTGGGCGATTCGCCCTATTAGACACGACGGCGGCGACCAAGAGCACTTCGAAGAAGGAAAACGAAGATTTCGAAGTTGGAGCCTTTGGAAACGAAGGTTTAGATGAAGGAGATAACGAAGAGGAAGAAGGCGGAAATGACGATGAAGACATGTAGTCTAAAAATATATTTTATTGTAATGTCTTTTTAGTTATTGTAATGTTTTTTTTAATTTAATGAAATGTTATTTTTTTATTTTTTAAATTCAGAGATAAATGGAAAATAATAAAAAAAATATAGTTGAGTAATCATTATGTTTGGTGTTATGTAGCGTTACCACTACACCACTTAGTGATATAACCCCTCTATAACCCCCTCTTGTCATTTATCACATAACCCCATCAAAGGGGGTTAATGTTCAAGACGATTACACACTCAAGACTTGGAAACATTACATGAGAGTAACGTTGAAACCATTTGCAAGTCATAGCGAGTCTTTCCATTTTAGGTAGTCTCATCCATTCTCATTGGATGTATCTTCATGAGAGATCAATGGATGTACTTCATAGATTGGTTATGCACACACGTATGTCAACTTCATAAAAGACAATAAAAGTATTGTATGATATATAATTAAACCTTAGGAATCTTTCGACCCAACCGAACCCAATCATATATTAATTACGTGTAACAACAATAAATATATAAGAAATTGCATGTTGGGCCTGTTAGGCTTGGGGAAACAACAATAGAGATAAATTTATGACTTTCATATACCAACTATTTAGAATGTGTCTGCTATGCTTGGTTGGTTTGTAGCAACCTGACCAAAACTTTTTCTTACCGTCGATCCAACTCAAATAACCAAAAACTACTTCACCTTCCAACTTATAAGGCCCCTCTATTCGTAACTTATAGCTTTTCTTCTCATTCATTGATCGGAAACTCAGTTTAACCGGAGAAACACTTACATTTAATCCACCAACCGTTGTCAGTGTCGCGGTAAATGTAGATCCTCCAATCCCAACATAAGTCACCGTATGTTTAAACTCATGAATAACTTTATCAGAACTCGAGTTGTTCACGTTAAAAAAGGCAATGAATGAAGGGTAGTTTAGGTCCAAGGACGGGTTGGAGCAATTGACATTAGATGATCTTGTGATTGCTTGGATTTGAATCTTCGTATAATTTAACCCGCAAAGGAGATTAACATAATCTTGGGGGTCAACATCGTATACAAGTCCAGGGTTCAAGGCCTTTTTGGGTGCAACATGGCCTGAACCCATGGCTAAAGGGGTTGCCGGTTTGTCACCAGTTTCTTGAATTGGTTTATGTGTATTGTCTAGAATGTCCGAGGTAGTCATCATGGCTGACCGGATGGCGGACGGGCTCCAATCGGGGTGGGCAGCCTTAAGTAATGCTGCCACCCCACTGGCATGTGGACATGACATAGAAGTGCCTGATATAATATTAAATTTACTATAAAGTTCTACTCCTGTACCGAGATCTTTCTTGATGAGGGTAGGTGAGACGCTATCGGGCCAGGCTGCCAATATTTGTGTACCGGGAGCTGTGATATCGGGCTTTAACACAACCGTACAACTATTAGAGGGACCTCTTTGTGTTAGAAAGGAAAGTCAAACCTTGGAGGAAATCGCAGCTAATCAACAGCCGGACATCCTGCGGCAGCTAATCAACAGCCGGACATCCAGCTAATCAACAGCAAATCGCAGCAATGTTTTCCTTTTTTATGTTTCTCTTGTAAACCATTTAAGGTGTCCTGCATTTGTAATCTAAACAACCATAACACACAATTATGAAAGAATAGTCTTGTTCGGTAATCCACTCTGAAACTCTGATTTTAACATGGTATCAGAGCGGGTTATTTAGACTGCTCATCATCTACCCAAAACACAACCGAGCCACAACCGAGTCACCATGTCCGGAGACGGTAACTCGAGTAGTGATCTCACCTTACAACTAGCCAACCTTCTCAAAAATTCCCAGTCAAAAAGCCAAAAAATGTCCGATAGTTTACAGATAAATCTGAAACTAAACGGCCAGAATTATCCCCTATGGACCCGAATGATTCGAGTCGCCATAGGCGGAAAATAAAAAATCTTGCTGCAACATTTAACCACAAATCCCCCAGACCAAAATCATGAAACCTACGAACAGTGGGAGCAAGATGACCTAATCGTCTTTTCATGGTTAATTCAGAATATCGAACCTGTTCTTGCGGGTAACCTCACCGAGTTTCCCACAGCGAAATCGTTGTAGGATGCCTTGGTAGTTACATATAGCAGTGGACGGGACAAGTTCCAAACCTTTAATCTTCATGTCAAAGCGAATGACATCAAACAGAACAATACTTCTCTCGAAGAATTGTGGATCACCCTCCAAGGCGTATGGGGAGAAATCGACCGAATTGATCCGAATCCGATGACTTGTTCAACGGATATTCAAACATACTCCAAAATCCGAACTGAGCAAAAACTCTTCCAGTTCTTAAATGCCCTAGACCGGAAGTATGACCCTATAAAGAGGGAAATACTCCGGTCGGAACCACTTCCGACTGCAGAAGCCGCATTTCGCAAGGAGGCCGCTCACCGAAACATTCTCGGAACACCTCTCAATGACGCACAGGGCATCGCAGCAGGTCTTATTGCCACAGAAATAGAAGGGGCAGGACTTGCATCAAAAGGGCTCCGACGGTTTGACGGAAGAAGAACTGGATCTGTAAGCAGAGATGACAAAACTCATCTCAAATGTGACCATTGTGGCATGACTAAGCATACCAAGGAACAATGTTTCAGACTCGTCGGATACCCTGATTGGTGGTCTGACAGTCATAAGAAGGGCACAAAGGCTACTGATCACGAGAAAGGAAAATCACCCAGCACCGGCAACCGAGAGGTTCCAGGAGATGGAAGCCGGAGTAGGGTTGGTTTCGGCGGAATGGCCGACGCAACAGGCGAAGAAGACGAAGGGTTAGGTAATGGCGGAGAGGATGAAGGAGAAAGGAATGGGTTTGGGGCGGATAACTCAAAACCGTGGGTTTATAACCCAAAAGTGAATATGTCACATTTGGTCCCTGAAAATAATGAGAATGCTAATATGGCCCAAAAACATCATGAAAAACAAAAACGATGGATATTCGATTGTGGCGCAACCGACACAATGACTTATGAGTCATCGGATATTATTTCAACAACTAAACCAGAAAAAACACATATTCAAACGGCGAACGGAGGGATAATGGATGTAAAATCGGGATGGACTATTGAGATTTCACCCACAATAAAAATCTCTAATTGTCTTTATGTTCCCTCGTTGTCACATAAACTGCTTTCCATTAGCCACGTCACTAAAGAACTCAACTGTATTGTCCTAATGTACCCTACGTTTTGTATTTTACAGGATATCAGGACGGGAGCGATCATTGGGCGTGGCACTGAAAGTCAAGGGTTATATTATGTGGACGAAGTAACTCAAAATGGTGCTGTGATGTTAACCCATGGTACATCGGAACGAGAAGCATGGCTATGGCACCGAAGATTAGGTCATCCCTCTACAAGTTATTTACATATTTTATTTCCAAAACTATTTCCAGTTAATTCTATGTCACATTGTGAAACATGCACTTTAGCAAAAAGCCACAGGAAAACTTTTAAACCCAATAATACTAAGGTTGCTTTGCCATTTTCATTAATCCATTCTGATGTATGGGGTCCTGCCCCCGTTCTTGGGGGGCAAAACCTTCGTTACTTTGTGATGTTCGTTGATGATTGTACCCGAATGATCTGGGTTTATTTTTTAAAAAACAAATCCGAAGTCTTTGAAAAATTCAATATGTTTTACGCCATGATCCAAACCCAATTCCAAACAAACATCCAAATTTTCCGATCAGATAATGGAGGTGAATTTGTTAATACCTCCTTTAAATTGTTTTTTCAAAACAAGGGAATAATCCACCAAACTACATGTCCAAACACTCCAGAACAAAACGGTGTCGCCAAAAGGAAAAATCGCATTTTGCTGGAAATGACACGAGCCCTCCTAATTGAATCCCAGGTCCCGAAACATTTTTGGCCTGAAGCCCTTGCTACCGCTACCTATCTTCTCAACCGACTCCCAACAAAAATCCTCAAACTTAACACTCCATTACACACCCT
Organism: Scalesia atractyloides; assembly: GCA_947069175.1. NCBI lineage: Eukaryota > Viridiplantae > Streptophyta > Magnoliopsida > Asterales > Asteraceae > Scalesia > Scalesia atractyloides. The sequence goes on from CAMTDV010001634.1 coordinate 44,374,375, forward strand.
TTCAAAATTTTTCAAACTACCCTCAGTCCTTACTCTTTAACCACGAATCTTTGGATGTACCGCTTTTGTTCACATACCTAAATCAGATCGAACCAAACTTGACCCTTGTGCTGAAAAATGTGTCTTTGTTGGGTATGGAATGAATCAAAAAGGATACAGATGTTATAACCCAAAGACACGTCATATGTTCACCACAATAAACTGTGACTTTCTTGAAACCGAGTATTACTACAATTCCCAACTCAGTGGTCAGGGGGAGAAGGAATGTTTAGACACACTAAGTTGGTTGAAATATGTTCCCTATGTACCAACTACAGAGTCACCAGAGTTCAATTTCAGTGCCACTGAAGGCCCTAATGTTCCTCCTAACCTGGTATCCGAGGTAAGTAATACTCACCCTATTCAGTCTAGTGATACTTTTGGAGTTTCTAATGACTCCGAAGATACCAATACTTCTAACCATGCAACTGCCACAGAACAAGCTGAGAATTTACAGGCAGATGAACCCATACAAGAAGAATCACCATCAAGATATGTGTTACCCCCTAGAACAAACAGAGGGGTTCCTCCGAAACGGTATTCTCCTGGAAAAGAGCCAAGAAGGTCTAGTTATCCTATAGCTAATGTAGCTAATGGAAATCTCACTAAGGAAGCCAAAGCGTTTATCTCATCTGTTTATTCTGAAGAAACTCCTACAAACGTGGATCAAGCTTTAAAGTCTAAACATTGGAAGGAAGCAATGAAAACAGAAATGGAAGCTTTAATCAAGAACAATACTTGGGAAAAGTGTACTCTTCCGTTGGGAAAGAAATCCGTGGGGTGTCGTTGGGTCTATACGGTTAAGTATAAACCAGACGGTACAGTTGAGAGATATAAAACCCGACTGGTAGCAAAAGGGTATACCCAGACACATGGGATTGATTACGCTGAAACATTCTCCTCAGTTGCAAAAATGAACACAATTAGGGTTCTTTTTTCGATAGCCGCAAATTAAGGGTGGCCACTCCAACAGTTTGATGTAAAAAATGCATTTCTACACGGGGATCTAGATGAAGAGGTATTTATGGATGCTCCTCCAGGATTCACAAAAGATTTCAAATCCGGAGAAGTTTGCCGTCTGAAGAAATCTCTGTATGGTTTGAAGCAATCTCCCCGGGCTTGGTTTGGCAGATTTACTGTAGCTATGAAAAAATTTGGATATAAACAAAGTAATGCCGATCATACTTTGTTTCTCAAAAAAAGAGGAAAATTCGTAACCTGCCTAATTATCTATGTAGATGATATGATCATTACAGGGAACGATAAAGAAGAAATGGGAAAACTAAAAGAAAACTTGTTTGCCGAATTTGAAATGAAAGATTTGGGCAGGCTGAAGTATTTCCTCGGAATTGAAGTGCTAAGGTCAAAACAAGGAATTTTCATTAGTCAGAAGAAGTATGTCTTAGACTTGTTGGCAGAGATTGGAATGATAGATTGCAAACCAGCAGACACTCCTATGAGTGTAAACCAAAAGCTCTATATGGAGGAAGGAGCAAAGTTAGCAAATAAAGAAAGATATCAACGGCTGGTGGGAAAACTAATATACCTCTCACATACTCGCCCAGATATTGCATATGCTGTAGGGGTGGTAAGTCAGTTCATGCACCAACCTCAAGAGTCCCATATGGAAGCAGTTTGGAGAATTATTAGATATCTCAAAGGAACAGTGGGTCATGGAGTCCTGTTTCAATCACATGGACACCTAAATGTTCAAATCTATACTGATGCAGACTGGGCAGGAGATAAGGGAAGTCGGAGGTCAACAGCAGGCTACTTCGCTCTAGTTGGTGGGAATCTTGTCACTTGGAGAAGTAAAAAACAAAAGGTGGTTGCTCTCTCAAGTGCAGAGGCTGAATTTAGAGGTATAGCTCGAGGTCTAACAGAAGCCATGTGGATGCGAAGACTCTTAGCTGAGATTGACTTTCCTTCAAGAGAAACGAGTAAGATTATGTGTGATAATAAAGCTGCAATTCAGATTTCAGAAAATCCAATACAACATGATCGAACTAAACACGTAGAAGTTGATAGGAACTTCATCAAAGAAAAATTGGAAGATGGTACAATTGAACTACCGTTTGTTCGATCAAAAGATCAATTAGCAGACATACTAACAAAGGCTGTCAGTGGGAGAGTCTTAGGCGAATGCTTAGACAAGTTGTGTATTGGAAACCCCACTACTCAACTTGAGGGGGAGTGTTAGAAAGGAAAGTCAAACCTTGGAGGAAATCGCAGCTAATCAACAGCCGGACATCCTGCGGCAGCTAATCAACAGCCGGACATCCAGCTAATCAACAGCAAATCGCAGCAATGTTTTCCTTTCTTATATTTCTCTTGTAAACCATTTAAGGTGCCCTGCATTTGTAATCTAAACAACCATAACACACAATTATGAAAGAATAGTCTTGTTCGGTAATCCACTCTGAAACTCTGATTTTAACATCTTGAACTATAGCTAGCCACTCTTGGTGCTGGCTTAGTCCCGAGACGTGTCTCGTGGAACTTCATACTCGCTTTGGCTTCCTCATTCTTGAGTTTTTGCAAATAGTCCATGACAGTTTTTCCTGATACAAGGTCCAAAAACAAGAGTGGATATGTTCCTTGCACGGTTTGCATGTTATTCGTGATGAAAATAGCTCCCGAAACATTCGACTTTTCAACATTAAAATACTGTTCATAAACGTTATTTTTATTATCGAAACACACCACAATCTTTCGATCAACCTTTTTATAATCGAAATCGTTCTGGCAAGCACCAACATAGTGAATTGGGACTTGGCTCAAACTTGAGTTTCCCGGATATAGAGTCAAACCGTAACCGAAACACCATTGCCAAGAGTTACGGTACCGGTGAATTTACGATCTATTGTACTGGCTGCAACTGTGAGAACCCATGGTGTCCCATTGTGGAGTGTTCTTAAATTCGGTCCTTCATTTCCAGCGGACGTAGATACAAAAATACCCTTCTTGAGTGCTGCGAATGAGGCTATGGCTATAGGAAGTCCATCCCTACCGAATGACAACGATAGCACGTCAACACCGTCAATGATTGCTTGATCAATCGCAGCAAGAATGTCTGATACGAAAGAACCTTCGTCCCAAACAGCCTTGTACATAGCTACACGGGCATGTGGTGCGACAGGAGGCTGTACCCGTTCCATACCCAAAACACGACGCACCTTTCACGTAACCGCCAGCAGCCGTCGACGACTTATGGGTCCCATGTCCGTCCATATCACGAGCAGAGTTCATGGACAGAGTTACGTTGGGGCGGTTTGACAGAAGCCCTTTGTTGAAATAACGCGCGCCAATTAGTTTCTTGTTGCATAAAGAAGAATTAAACTGGAATCCAACTTCACATTCCCCTTTCCATCTGGACGGAATTGGAGTCATTCCATTGTCATTGAAACTCTCGCTTTCTGGCCAAATTCCGCTGTCCACCAGCCCGATGATAACATTTCCCCGTAGTTTGAAACAGGCCATGCACCCGAATTTGAATTCAGTCCAAGGAACTCAGTAGAGTGAGTTGTGTCAAGCTCAACTGTGGTGTCTATAATAGTGTAAAGATAACCCAGTGTGTTTTTAATGAGCTCAAGCTCAGATGGAGATAGAATGGCTGTGAAACCATTGATTGCATTTGTGTAACTATACACAAGTTTGGAGGATGAAGAAGATGTTACGGTGGTTGAGGTGGTGGTGATGGCAGTGAGGGAGTCAAGTGTGGCGTAGAACCAGCTATGGTGGCTTGAAAATGCAGTGGGCTTAACGGATAAGTCCATGTGAACTATGTAAGTTTCATGAGACATTGCTAACACAACAAGTGAGAGTAGCCAAACACATAACGAGATATGGGTAGCCATTTGGAATGAATCTGCCATTACTGAATTGTGTAAGTTTGTAGTGAGTTTAGTTATTAATTTATAGTGTCATTCGGTCGTTCAGCTTCCCTACATCTTACTATTTTAGGCTTTAATCATTTATATAACCAATTCTTCAGCTTTCCTTTTTTATTAATCAAATTTTTATCACATAAGTTAAGGATATGTTTATAGTAATATTAGATAGTGCTCTAGAAAATTTGTTAGGGATACCAACTTGAGAAAGTAATGACGTTGATTATTTTTTTAATGCTAATGAAGATATACAAATTGTTCATGAGAAACACTTTACTTTTTAATTTATAATTAAATACTTTTTTTAAATTGAAGATTAAATATTACTTAATTTTTAGTATAAGTGTTGGAATGGCTTGCCTGTATTGTAAAGCTCCCCAAACATTGTAGGACTGAGTCAATTCTTGGTAATCCATTTACCATGAATTTATCATTGAGAAGTGTTAACACCTTGTATGTAAGTCGCGTTAGAGCTGTCAAATAGGTCGGGTCGGATCATGGGTCAAAACGGGTCAATTAAAAATAGGGTTGTTTTGGTTCAGGTCGGAACGGGTTTCGGGTCAGGCCGGTTAATTTTTTTTAAAGAAGATTGTACATAAAGGGATCAATTTTGTCGGGTCGAAACAGGTCCGTATTGGTTCGGGTCAGTACTTTTTGACACCCAATCCATGCGTATTGGCCGCGATTCTAAATTCGCGTACCCATGGCTGGTCTTCAATGAAAAGATTAATGTCAACTCCATTTTTGTTAGAGGTTCGACTGCCTAATCTGATTCAGTGCTACTCTTATTTGGCGGGGACCCTTTCAAAGCTTAAAACAGGATCTGGACGAGTTATTGATGCACCCTGGATTTGCCAAAATGTATCAAAGCTTAAGATAGGAGCTTGACGAGTTACAACAATGCAAATCATGTATGTCATATTGTTTTACCATAAAGTGGTGTAACACAAGATTAGACAAATTGTAATATTTGTTTATATAACATCTGTACTCCGACTTCTGATTGTTTTTTTGAAGTCTCACGCCCACTCAATATGATTTTATTTCTTTAATGTAGTATAACTAGAAAATTTCATCGCGCGTTGCAGCGGTTTTAAAACGTAAACTAACTCGAATTTTATCATCTAATGAAAACGTATTATATTTTACTTAACGCGTTTCTAAACAAAATTAAAGTCAAAATGTAGACTAAATGAAAAGATACATAAAATAAGCAAGATAGAGCATTATATTTGACCCGGCTTATTAGCGAAAACAATTTATGTTGAAATGTAAACAAACTTAAATTTGTATCAACCAAAAAAAAATAAGAATGTAAAAAATGATGTTTTTTAATGTTAAAGAATAGGATGGCGTGTTGTGGTGACGTCGAAACGTAAAATAATTCGAACTTATATCGTCTAATAAAAATGTATTATATTTTACCATACCCGTTTTCTAACAAAAGTAATGTCAAAACGTTACCAACTGAAAATGTACATAAAAATAACCACGAAATTTCATATTTTACCTGACTTATTAAAAAAAAATGTCAAAACGTAAGTCAACTTGAAGTTATATCGATATGTACATAACAAGAACCACGCAAAACTCAGCTATAAAGTTTTTAAAAGTTGAGGGGTTGTATGTTTGAACGTTAAAGGGCTAAAACTATAAAAAAACGGAAAGAAGAAAAGGAAACAATATAACATAATAATAAAACTATTGTAGATGAACTTTAAAATTGTAGGTATAAATAAATAAATAAATAAATAAATAAATAAATTTAGGAACATGTCGCATATCTCCAACTCAAATTGTTAACTTCATAATAACATATACTTAACTAAACTGAACTTAGCAGGTTTTCATTACCATACATGACAATTATGTATTTTGACCCGTTTGACCACATTCGTCAAACTTTGATCATTAAACTTAAACAAATCATTCCCACCAAATAATGAAAATTGCACCGGTTCAATAATTCAAGAACCCAAGTTAAGTTGCAATTTATCCATAAAGATAATTCTACCAGCACTACTCAAAGGTTCGGTTCGTTGAATTTACCAAAGATCTAGTTTGATTCCTTGAATTTACAAAAGATCCGATTTAATAGCATACAAACGTCTTGACGAACTACACTTTTCGCGGACTCTTCCTTTTAAATCCCTGTTTTTACAATATACAAAACGTCGCTATGCGAAAACTATATATAAATAAGAGGATCAAAATGAAGATTTCTTATGAACAAGACATGGAAATAAGGATAATACAAGTAAGATTCTTATTGAAACTAACTATATATAAATCAACTACCTAAAAGTTGCAACTGCTAAAAGTTGAAATCAATGCTTTAATGTCTTCATCAAGATCTTCATCCATCTCGTTCTGGTTTTCATCTGAATACATAAAAAAATGAAAGTTGTATCCTTAAATAGTTTATAAACATAAAAGTTAAGTTGCTAAACTGAATAAACTTTAATACCTTCTAAATCAAATGACCAATCGCGGGCAACGCCTCAACATATGATGATAACAATGAAGTTCAGTACTTACTTATACTGAAAGATGATTCGGAAGCAAGAGTAGTAATCGGGATGATCAATATATCACGAGCCATTACAGCCAACTTTGGATACCTTCCTTGATTATCCTTTCAATACTGTAAAACATCAAGTTCTACTTTTCTATCAAGTCTAGGTTCCATCAAATACAATGTTAACTCTAACTTTCCATTATCAATAATTTTGTATTGGCTTTGAAATGTGTCGAACCCATCCAACACGTCGAGCGTATTGTCACCAACATTTGAGCTCTCTGGTATTGAAGAATCATGCTTTGTCTCTAATTGAATATCATACTCCTTATCATATAGCTTATGCATACCATCCACAATACGCTTCAATTTCAGTTCACGCTCTTTAGTTGTCATGCTAAGCTTTGAAAAGAAAACTCAACGATCTTAACCTTGGACCGAGGATCTAGAATACCTGCAAAAGACAAAATCACAGTATAACTTTTCCAATATTTATCAAACTTTTCTTTCATATGTTTTGCCATGTCACTAATAACCTGATCCGCATTGAAGATCTCCTCTTCAATATACAATGGAATTACACTTGATGAAAATATAACCTGGAGGTAGGATAGGAGCTTCAAGAAAACAAAGTCGTGATGTCATAAAAAGGTTTCAAAAGTCGTGTAATTAGTTCCACACTTGCCCATTCCTCTTCTAATGAAGAAGTTTTAAAATTTGAATCAACAAAAGCTAATCGAGCATAAGCCTGTCGATAAGCTAATGCACAATCAAGCATAAGATATGTAGAGTTCCATCTCGTTACAATATTTTGACGAACATGCTTCCCACACTGTAATGAGAGTGTTTGTATGCATTAAATTATATTCCTAACAACACTTGCTCTCACATATTTCACTAACTCTCGAACCTTTTTAATGGCTCCTTCAATTACTTTCAATCCAGCTTGAAAGATAAGATTTAACACGTGCACTGAACAACACACATGGGTAAAATCTCCATAACAGACTAATACGTTATTTAAACGCAAATGATCTTTTAAACAATCTACGAATATGTCATTGTATTTGCATTGTCAAGTGTGATAGTAAAAACGTTTTTCTCGATGCCCCAATCTGCTAAAAAAATGGTCAAGTACTCGGCTATAATGGAACCACTGTGTGGAAGGGATATAACTCTAATGTTTAGCAATTTTTTCCCTAGATTCCAGTTCTCATCAACATAATGCGTTGTTGAAGCCATACATCCATCTGTTGTGATAGAACTCCAAAAATCAGAAGTCAACATATCCTACTGGTTACCTTTTCTAACTTGTCTTTAAGAATCAACTTCTCTCGCTCGTACTCTGCTATAATGGAAACACTGTGTGGAAGGGGTATAACTCTAATGTTTAGCAATTTTTTCCCTAGATTCTAGTTCTCATCAACATAATGCGTTGTTGAAGCCATAAATCCATCTGTTGTGATAGAAGTCCGTAAATCAGAAGTCAAGCATATCCTACTGCTTACCTTTTCTAACTTGTATCTTCATGAGAGATCAATGGATGTATCTTCATAGATTGGTTATGCACACACGTATGTCAACTTCATAGAAGACAATAAAAGTATTGTATGATATATAATTAAACCTTAGTAATTTTTCGAACCGAACCCAATCATATATTAATTACGTGTAACAACAATAAATATATAAGACATTGCATGTTGGGCCTATTAGGCTTGGGGCAACAACAGAGATAAATTTATGACTTTCATATACCAACTATTTAGAATGTGTCTGCTATGCTTGGTTGGTTTGTAGCAACAATTGGACTTCTGACCACAAACTTTTTCTTACCGTCGACCCAACTCAAATAACCAAAAACTACTTCATCATCCAACTTATAAGGCCCTTCTATTCGTAACTTATAGCTTTTCTTCTCATTCATTGATCGGAAACTCAGTTTAACCGGAGAAACACTTACATTTAATCCACCAACCGTTGTTAGTGTCGCGGTAAACGTAGATCTTCCAATCCCAACATAAGTCACCGTACGTTTAAACTCATGAATAACTTTATCAGAACTCGAGTTATTCACATTAAAAAGGCAATTAATGAAGGGTAGTTTAGGTCCAAGGACGGATTGGAGCAATTGACATTAGATGATCTTGTGATTGCTTGGATTTGAATCTTCGTATAATTTAACCCGCAAAGGAGACTAACATAATCTTGGGGGTCAACATCGTATACAAATCCAGGGTTCAAGGCCTTGTTGGGTGCAACATGGCCTGAACCCATGGCTAAAGGGGTTGCTGGTTTGTCACCGATTTCTTGAATTGGTTTATATGTATTGTCTAGAATGTCCGAGGTAGTCATCATGGCTGACCGATAGCGGACGGGCTCCAGTCGGGGTGGGCAGCCTTAAGTAATGCTGCCACCCCACTGACATGTGGACATGACATAGAAGTGCCTGATATAATATTAAATTTACTATAAAGTTCTTCTACTCCTGTACCGAGATCTTTCTTGATGAGGCTAGGTGAGACGCTATCGGGCCAGGCTGCCAATATTTGTGTACCGGGAGCTGTGATATCGGGCTTTAACACAACCGGACAACTATTAGAGGGACCTCTTGAACTATAGCTAGCCACTCTTGGTGCTGGCTTAGTCCCGAGACGTGTCTCGTGGAACTTCATACTCGCTTTGATTCCTCATTCTTGAGTTTTCGCAAATAGTCCATGACGGTTTTTCCTGTTCAAGATCCAAAAACAAGAGTGGATATGTTCCTTGTACGGTTTGCATGTTATTCGTGATGAAAATAGGTCCCGAAACATTCGACTTTCTTTCGATCAACCTTTTTATAATCGAAATCGTTCTGGCAAGCACCAACGTAGACAATTGGGACTTGGCTCAAACTTGACTCTCCCGGATATAGAGTCAAACCGTAACCGAAACTCCATTGCCAAGAGTTACGGTACTTGTGAATTTACGATCTATTGTACTGGCTGCAACTGTGAGAACCCATGGTGTCCCATTGTGGAGTGTTCTTAAATTCGATCCTTCATTTCCAGCGGATGTAGATACAAAAATACCCTTCTCGAGTGCTGCAAATGAGGCTATCGCTATAGGGTCCTGGTGTAAGGGAAGTCCATCCTTACCCAATGATAACGATAGCACATCAACACCGTCAATGATTGCTTGATCAATCGCAGCAAGAATGTCTGAAACGTACGAACCTTCGTCCCAAACAGCTTTGTACATAGCTACACGGGCATGTGGTGCCACACCGGAGGCTGTACCCGTTCCATACCCAAAACACGACGCACCTTTCACGTAACCCCCAGCAGCCGTCGACGACGTATGGGTCCCATGTCCGTCCATATCACGAGCAGGTTCATGGACAGAGTTACGTGGGGGCGGTTTGACAGAAGCCCTTTGTTGAAATAACGCGCGCCAATTAGTTTCTTGTTGCATAAAGAAGAATTAAACTGGTATCCAACTTCACACTCCCCTTTCCATCTGGACGGAACGGAACTCATTCCATGGTCATTAAAACTCTCGCTTTCTGGCCAAATTCCACTGTCCACGAGCCCAATGATAACATCTTTCCCGTAGTTTGCAACCGGCCATGCACCCGAATTTGAAGTCAGTCCAAGGAACTGAGTGGAGTGAGTTGTGTCAAGTTCATCTGTTGTGTCTTTAATAGAGTAAAGATAACCTGGTGTCTTTTTAATGAGCTCAAGCTCAGATGGCGATAGAATGGCTGTGAAACCATTGATTGCATTTGTGTAACTATACACAAGTTTGGAGGATGAAGAAGATGTTACGGTGGTTGAGGTGGTGGTGATGGCAGTGAGGGAGTCAAGTGTGGCGGAGAACCAGCTATGGTGGCTTGAAAATGCAGTGGGCTTAGCGGATAAGTCCATGTGAACTATGTAAGTTTCATGAGACATTGCTAACACAACAAGTGAGAGTAGCCACACACATAAGTTGATATGGTTAACCATTTGGAATGAATCTGCCATTGCTGAAGAATTGTGTACGTTTGTAGTGAGTTTAGTTATTAATTTATAGTGTCATTTTTAGGCTTTAATCATTTTTATAACTAATTCTTCCCTACATCTTACTATTTTAGGCTTTAATTATTTTTATAACCAATTGTTGAGCTTTCCTTTTTTATTAATCAACTTTTTATCACATAAGTTAAGGATATGTTTATAGCAATTTAGATAGTGATCCAGAAAATTTGTTAGGGATACCAACTTGAGAACGTAATGACGTTGATTATTTTTTTAATGCTAATGACGATATACAAATTGTTCATGAAAAAGACTTTACTTTTTAATTTATAATTAAATACATTTTTAAATTAAAGATTAAATATTACTTAACTTTTAGTAAAGTGTTGGAAAGGCTTGCCTGTATTAACACCTTGTATGTTAGTCGCTGTTACACCTAGCAAACAGGTCGGGTTGGATTATGGGTCAAAACGGGTCAATAAAAAATAGGGTTGTTTTGGTTCGGGTCGGGTCGGTTAATTTTTTTTTTAAAGAAGATGGTACATAAAAGGAGCAATTTTTTCGAGTCGAAACAGGTCTGGATTGGTTCAGGTCAATACTTTTGACACCCAATCCATGCGTATTGGCCGCGATTCTAAATTTCCATAGCCATTTCCGTACCCATGGCTGGTCTTCAATGAAAATATTAATGTCAACTCCATTTTCGTTAACTATTTTTCTTGTCTTCTCTACAAATAAAATTTTAAATTTAATGCCTAATAAATTATTACAAGAACTTTGAGAGTTTAAGACGTGTAATACCATATTTTACCTTACATCTTTTTCCCATCTAAACACTTATCATTATTCAATTAAAGAAATGCATTTATGAGTTTTCCTAAAAACAAAAGGACTGGTAAACCATGTTTTTCATATATTGAAATTTAGAAGATCTTTTATATAAGGCGATGGGGTGTGCCGTCCGCAAGTAGCTCAGGGAGCTGAGGTGGAGGCTTTCCCAGATCGGGAACACCACCCCTCCCGACTGAAGATCAGGACCATCGGTGAAACACTCTCGTCCACCCGAACAATTTCTCCTGGATCTTTGATGGTGATTGGTTGAAGGGAAAGGGGGAAGGAGGATGGGGAAGATGATGAGTTGGAGATAAGGTGCTGAGGTGGCGTCTATGTGGCCATGGGGGAAGGGAACCAAACCCCATGGTCTAAGTATTAGTTAGTTAATTATTTAATTGAATCGTTATCATAGTTTTCAAATTATATAGTATCAAATATATAGTGTTAATTGTCAATAACAATTGATGTGCTAAAAGTAGTTCAATTAAAAACAACTAAACTAACCTAAATCTAGACTTAAAGTAATACTCTAGACTCACTAAGACACACTAAACTACTAATCGGCAAGTGTACCGATCGACTCTAGTATAGCTAAAGTAAGTCCGGATATCGAACCAATGAGACTCTATTAATTATGTTAACGACTCTATTTAGACTATGACAGACACCGACTGAATATTTGTTTGTTTGATGGGGGGGGGGGAAGGTTTCTAAAAATCCTAATAAAGCAATTAAAATTAAACTAAATTAACTAGGTGAACTAAAGATTACGAACTAATCTGGACTTTACTCAGATAGTGGAAACACTACCTAGACTAAAATCTTGATTGTTTTTAGTAATTATTTTATTCGGATATTGATTAATGTGGAACCGGGATCATAATATTCTCACCTCTCGGGATATCTAATAGGACCTCTAACCCTTCTCAAGAGCACGCTATAGCCACCTCGAGGTTGTTGCAATTACCAGTTATTAGACTCATTTTCAAGACACCTAATGGGCTTATGAAAGTACCCTACAAGGCTCACTCCATGTCGAGATCTAAACCAAGGGTAGACTTGTTTTCTCAATTAGACTTGCTAGACAATAGCCAATAGGTTTACTCCTAACGAAGATCCTACCTTGCGGTTTAGTGACTTAGACCTAACAAAAACTTCGCACCTTTCAGCTATTGACGATTAGTAGAACACTTGGTTTTATAAGATTACTAATTACTACTCTAGGTCTATTACGTATTCAACCCTAAAGATTCAAGATTTATTACGTGTATAGACAGTCACCAAAATCTAGAACCTAACATGACTATATGTGATATAGACCATAACCAAGATTCATGCAAAGCAATAAACAGGAATCAAACACTATCAAGTATGCAAACACATCTAATCAATTGGAACAAGTCTCTTACAATTCATAAACAATCCCCAAAAATCAACTATCCATAATAAAAATCAAAACTTTAACAATCATTCATCTAATCTAGGTAGTTTAAAGAACTTAGCCAATCAAAGTCATGGTAATCATCAAAAAAAGAGTATAATAAAGAGAACAAAACATGGTAAAGAGAAAGAAGTGAAAGTGAAGACACCCGAACGAAACCAACGTGAACTGAATGCTTCCTTGACTTCAATCCCAAAGCGGTAGCTCCGAATGCTTGAAAATCTCCGATTCAATGCTCCAAAATCGCCCAGAGGTCTTGCTAATTCGTCACTTAGGGTTTAGGGGATGATTAAAGTGTTTATATATGATTTCCTATAAAAAAAAAACCATGCCCAGCTCGCGATATTCTAATGAAAACACCCTCGCGCGGCGCGAGAGGGTTTGATGTAAGGAGTCGCGGCATGTGACCGTGTTCATGACGTCAGCGAATTTATGGCCTCTCGCTGGGCGTGAGAGGCATTACCAAGACCAGTCGCGGCCCGCCAGAAGGTGAAAACTCAGTATTTTCGACCCGTTTCAGCTCCCGAGCCTTCCAATCCGTTCCAGGACTTGACTTTTTCGTATTCTAACTTGTTTTCCTCACTTTTCAGCTGTTTTAAGCGCACAAGACTTGCAAAACGAAATTGGATCAAAAGTCTAACTATTCTAATGAAAACGAAACTAAAACTAACGAAACCTATACAAACTGAACATGATAAACTGATGTATTTTGCAATACATCGAATATCCCCACACTTACACTTTTTTCGTCCTCGAAAAAGAATCTATGCAAACGGAATTAAAGACAGATAAATATTCGGGTTAAAAGTATAAATCACTCTTTAGAATAAAAAAAACTTGTGTTAGCCGCGATTGCAAGTATACTTGTCCTCTTAAACCCAAACCCGGTTCCAAGCCCTTATCATGCAATTTAGTTCATGTGCGGTCAATCTACCTAGGGTCTCAAGCTAGAAGACAAAGCACATCTAATCCTGCCTCAAGCTTATAGAACAAAGGGAACGAACAATTTACCCAATTCCCAACCGTTTTATACCAAAATTTAAAGAATTTAAAATCAAATTTTCTTTTCTCTTTTTCTCTCTTTGCTTTACCTAACCAAGAGGTTGCCTCAACCAGAGTCACCATCCCCGAGAGGGACAACATAGTCGTCGGTAAATTTTGCAAACTTTTTTTTCTTTCAACCATCCTAGAGGCAATCTAAGTCAGATTCACTATCCCTAACGAATATTACATTGGCCTGGCCTACTTTTTCTCTAATTAAGCTCACTTATTCCATTTTTTTAATGATAAAAAATTCTAAAAATTTTAGCTTATAAGGGTATTCTTTATACTATTTTTTTTGCGGTTTCGACTTTCCATTTTTCCTAGCTGATTACCCACTAGTAAACCGACAATTAAGTATATTAAAGATCAAAGGAACCTAGAACCAAGTCGAGCCTACCCGCATATCCCGAACTTGACACAAGCTCAACTACTTATTCTCATATTATTATTATTTAAATCCGAAAAAAATTCACCTTTTCTATCATCTTCCGTCTTTATTTTGCAAACTTCTTTATTCAATAGACATTTTTTCAATTTTTCATTTTTTTTGATTTTTTGATTTTTTAATTTTCTTTCTTTTTTGTATTTTTCAAATTTTTATGACGAAAACTAACACTATAACTATATATCCCATCCCCACACTTAAAGATTGCATTGTCCCTAATGCAAGAACGAGAATACGACTCAACTAACTAAGTAAAAACTAAAAAGATAAAACGAAATAAACAGAAACTAATATGTACAAGTGAAACGACTTAGCTGAATATATGTGAGACTGTCAATGTGCTAGTCAATTCCACATATGCCGTCCACTCCGAAAACGCTCAGCAAACATTCCTAACTCTCGGACACGCAAACGGAAGCGACAAACCAACACCATACCTATCACAACAAAAATAACATACCAAACTAACATACGATAGATAATAGTTTCTCAAGCATCCAACCTAACCATCAACCATCCCAACCCAACCGGCCAAGTATCAAAGTATTCAAATATTAGGAGTACAGACCAAATAGAGATAAAAATAGCATAAAAATAAAAACGAAGGCATAAAGATATGGCTTTCCAGCTCTGCTGCTGCTATCCCCACTCTACTCATCGTCACTCTCGCTCTCCTCAGATGGCAGAAAAGTCTGGTACGGCTGCACTACCTCCATACCACTCGGACCTGCCTGCGCCTGACTCCTAAAGAAAGCGGGAACCCCCATATTCATACTCTCCATCATGTAGCGCATACCATCCTCCATCCTCTGCTGACTCTGCCTCACATGCCCAGACTGATCATCTACATAACCCCGCAACTCACCAAACCCAGTTTCCATCCTATCATACAACGAATCCAATGTAAACAGATCCGGTCTAGGCTGTCTCAGTGGATACTGCCTGGCAGGTATATCCTGGCGGGTCATCTGCCTCTAATAGCGGGTCGATATGGCACCCTACATAGACGATGCAGCCTCAGAACCTGGTGGTGGCTGAAGCTGTGGACCCTCACGAACAAGATCCCAAGCTGGCGGGTCACTGTATGTCAAAATACCCGCAGACTCAAGATCCTTAACACTCATCACACATGGCTTCGGCCCCTGTCTCATCCTCTCCGTAGGGTACTGAGCAAAAACTCCTAACTCTCAGCTAACCACGTGACATACGGGCCACAATAAATCCTAGCTCCCGAACCACCTCTCCACGGCCTCCTCATCGACCAAGCAAACACAGTCGCCAAATTGGAGGGTCTCCCCTCTACCATGCACATCAAACAAAACAAACTAACCTGGTTCACCTTATTATCACCTTGGTCCCTACCAACTAAGGTGGCTGCCAAAATCTTATGAATAAACCTAAGAACCAGCTCAGTGATATCGCCCGCAACCATATTGTTCGAAAAAGGAACCCGGGAAATCGTACCCCAAAACCTAGCCAACTCGCCTACCTATACACTGCGCGGATGATCCTTCTTGAACACCCCTTGCAAACTTGTCAGAAACTCGTCGGTCTGCACTTCCTCGGGTATATAAAATTTTGTAGCCACTGCAAACTAGGGTATGGTCATCTCATATGATTGCCTACCCAAGGCAAAGAAAACTGCAACCTTCTCACTAAAATTCCCTTGTTTATACTCAAACGTGGTGTAGAACTCCAAGGTGATTTCCTTATAATGTCTTACGTCACAATCCAAAACCCTTCTAAACTTCAGACCTAACAACTGCTCAACTCACGCCCTTCCCCGAGGGGATCCATCAATCCCGAATCAATCCTCTTATACGGTAGCAGCTCTACCGAAATCAAAGTACCCAACCTTTGGTATTCACCTGAATTAAGCTCAAACTGCAACAGCGGGCTATCCCTAATCCTAGTGCTTTGACCATGTGGGATCCCCGGTCCCATATAATCTACTACCCTAATATACTCATACTCCTCCTGTTGCACTGGCTCAGCTGGGGCTCCTTGAGGACGAGTTGTTGGCCCTCTCTTTCTACCTCTCTTGCTTGAAGAACCTTCACCTGACATCTGCAAAACAAACATATATACCAAGAAATGCAAACAGATGAATTAGCAAAGGATTAGAACTCACAAACTGTTTTTGGTATTTTTTTAAAGATTTTTTTAGACTTTTTTTTGTATTTTTGAAAAATATTTTTAGAACAGTCGAAACACCCGTATAGCATTCCATTCGCGGTTGAATCCTAAAAATAAAGTGAAATAAAGAATTGGGTTACCGTTTACAAAAGCATAAGTTATAAACAACCTCACCCGAATGGAGATTGAGTACGGACGAAGTGTTTTGTACCTGTACGTGCATATAAGTAAACCCTTGACCAAACTACATCTAAGACTAAACGACTCACAATACACTACACAATGTACACTACCCCATTCCGGCACTTTAATTGTCCTCAATTAACTCCTAAGTGCCAAAATAACTAATATTGAGTGTCAAAACGCATTAAAGTTGAAAACTTTATAGTGTAATCAATGAAAACGGGTCAAAAGTATGTTAAAAATTGCATCTTTATCACAAGACTAACCAACCCGAATCCCCACACTCAATGTTGACTAAACCTTAACCTATAGAAGCCGCAAAACACAAGAATTTCAACCCAAACCAACCCATCCGCCACTTGCATTATGCTAAACTACCCAAACCGAGCCACCCGCAACCTCAAACAATCACTAAACATACCCAAACACAAGACTAGACCAAGACCCGACACGAACTGTAACACTAAACTAAGTAAGAACTGAAATAAACGACTCATGGCACAAAGATTACAAGAACATATACCTTGGATTCAAGTTAGACAAGAGAAACTAAGAAAATTCGGTTGAAAGCTTGAAATCCCAAGAAAAATCCTGTTTTTGTGGTGAAAAGTGGTGAAATTATGGTGGAAATCTGTTGAATAATGTTTGTGGGTGAATGGGGGTGGTCGATTTGGCTGAAAACAAGTGGTTTCCGGTGATGTACGGTGGTAGGAGGTGGTTGTCGGCAGAGTAGAGGAGAAGAAGTAGGGTGAATTGATGAAAAATTGGGGTTTTAATCGAACTGGGCTGCAGAGTAGGGGACTCGCGGGCCGCGACTCATATATCGAATTCTGTCATGCCCCGCGACTGCATATGTGACGTCACCCTCTTATACCTTCTCGCGGGCCGCGAAAAGGAGAGCCATAGGCTCTCGCGGCCCGCCAGAAGCCCTTTTTTTACCGAAAGGTACGAATTTTTGCCAGTTTCATGCCTTAGAAATTTTTTTAACTTAACCAAACTCCCAAAAATCAATTCCCAAAATTTTTCTAACACTGGAACTTACCTGGAACCTCGTTCTCTCGTCAAATCTCGCACATCCTTGGTTATGAATCCCTGCAAATGACTCAAAAACACAAAACAAAGACCGAAAATCCACCAAAACAACCGTTAGCTACGAAAAATAATCGAAAATAACTGAAATTACAACCGGTACAAACTCTACACTTGAGCTTTCATCCAAGCCACTAAGTGGTGGTGTTTGACATGTCTTCGAGAGGAGTTTCCTCCTTCTTGGTTTTATCGATCGGGCCACCTAAGCAATGCTTCAATCTAAGGCCATTTACCTTCCATGACCCTCTACTAACTTTGTCGTATAACTCGACCGCACCATGCGGGAACACCTCTTTCACAATGTAAGGCCCCGCCTACTTCGATTTCAACTTCCCGGGGAACAACTTAAACCTTGAATTGTAGAGAAGTACTGTATCACCGTTTTTGAATTCCTTCAACTCTTTCAATCTCCGATCATGTAAAGCTTTCGACTTCTCCTTAATACTTGTTGGTGCATGTTTGTGACAACAACTTTTAGATTCAGGTCTTTGGATATCTTGTATTTAGTGAAACGATAAACAGTTAGCGGGTTTAGCTTTGTATTAGTGAGTTAATAGTGATTGGGCCAAACCAAACCCACATTGGGGGAATGGTATGCGAATTGGGCATGTCCTAATTCGCAGGCATGTGTGAAACCAGCCCAGGTTGCAAACTTGTGTTATATAAACAAGGCTTTGCATTAGGGTTTAGGTTAATCACATGTGAGAGAGATTTCGTATAGCATATAGGGCTTGGACAAGATTCTGTGTGTGAGGATCTTGATTGATTGTAATCAGTTTGATTGATAATCAGTAAAGATCAGTTTGTGGTGATTTCTTTTTCTACTGTTTTCTGTGACAATCTGATCTAGAGGATTCTGCACTCTAGGTTATATAGACAATTCTGTGAAGATCCATAGGATTAAGGGGACCTACAATTGGTATCAGAGCATTAGGCTCTTGATTGGCTCAGTTCAGAATTATTTGCTGCAGAAAACTGATAAGTTTTTGGAGTTTTTGAGGCTGTTTGGTGAAACCCTAAAAATTTCTGCGTTTTTATTGATTTTTGCGTATTTGATTGTTTGCTGTTTTGCATGTTTATTGGCTGTTTTTGCAGGATTTTGGAAAAATTTTGCTTGGAAACTTGAATATTCGAAGAACTATTCTTCGTAGTGTTCATCAGGATTTTTGTGAAAATTGCTGATTTTGGTTACTTTGACTTTGCAGGAATCTGTTTGGGAAAGAGATAAAATCTCTTCAAACTTTGAAAAGATTTGGTCGAAAATATCAGAATCCCGAAACTTTGGAAGGTTGTTACCAGCTTGCTGAACAAGTTTGTCAAATACGCAGGCTGGACCTGCGCTTTGATAAACCAGCATTTTTAATTGACCCATCGTTTTTAAAGTCCTAAGGCGACTTAGGTAACCGCGTAATTGTCCTCTGTGACATTACTTCGGTGACCTGCTACGTTACCAGCGGATTTGATCTGCCTGCGTAATTGTCCTGCGGATTTACCAGCGGATTTGATTTGCCTGCGTAATTAAACTGCTCAGCGTAATTGACCAAACCAACGCATTTAAACTGAACCTGCGTAAATAAACAAAACCAGCGAAATTAACCAGGACTCACCTGCGTAATTAACCCCTGGACTTTGACTTGCTAGTGTAATTAACCTAGTGTAATTAATTTTTAGGGGTGGATTAATTTTAAGGGTGCGTATAGTGTAATTAACGTTTTCGCAAATAGAGAACCATCCGTAAGGAATTTTCGACAATTATATCATTGGAAATTCCGAAAAATTAAAAGGCACGAAAATTCCGAAAAAGGTTTTCGACATATTATATCATTGGATTCGTATCGTCGAGACGAGTCTAACAGTGCAATTTAGTAAAAACAGTTTTCAGACAGTTTTTAACCGTTTTTAGCGAGTCGGTTCGTTAAAAATGTCGAATATGTCGAATTTGAACAACTTGTTGAGAATGGAGCATGAAGTTGCCACGACGAACAAACAGCCAAAGATGATGAAGGTAGAGAATTACCTTACGTGGAAAGACAGGTTTCTGTCGTTTGTTGAGTATCAGGACACGAGAATGTGGATTTGCATTGTCGATGGGTACACAAACCCAACTCATGAGTTCGAAGGCAGACAACGGGTAACGGGTCACATATTTTGTCAATATGGAGGAAGCAGACAAGAAGATGTATGAAGCTGAAAAACGTGCTCTAGCTGCTATCAAAATGTCTCTACCAGAGGAAATTAAACACACCTTTAAGAGGTACACCAGTTCAAAGGAAATGTGGGTTGCTCTAGGGAAGAGGTATGAGGGTAATCCTGATGTGAAGAAGAACAAGAAAGATTTGTTGAAGAAGCAGTTTGCTGTCTTCAAGGGCATGAGAAATGAGTCTCTAGAAGACATCATTACAAGGTTTTATCATCTGATGACGGAGATAGATAATTATGATATAGAGGGATACAGTGATGTTGAGATCAATGACAAGTTGCTAGATGCACTACCCACTAAATGGGATATTTACACCCTCATGATCAAGAGAGAAGCTGATTATGCAACTATGGACCTAGAAGAAGTTGTCGGGAAGCTGAGAGCTTACGAGCTCAACATGAGGAAGAAGGAAACATGTTATGATTTGGTTCAAGATCCGGGAGTTTACAAAGGCATTCCATCTTCATCTTCTCAAAACGCTTCGAGTGACTCAGCAACGGCCTTTCTCTCAAGTGAATGTGAAAATGTCTATGATGAAAATGGTGAATTGTGTTTTGTCGCCTCAACGGGAGGTTCAAATGCAGGGAAGAGACAACAGGAACACAGCAGACTGGATCCAATAATAGCAGGATTCCAAATTCTATGCCCATGAGTGTGAAATCTGCCGAGACTCAACTGGCGCTCCTTGCCTCGTTTCTTGCTTCATATCAGAATTATATACAGGGCAAGATAACAGATCCAGCGACACTGGACGAGATTTTGAGCAGATTGATCCAGACGATTTGGATGAGATGGATATTCAGTGGAGATGGCCATGATAACTCTCAGGGCTAAACGGTTCATGAACAGAACTGGGAGTAAGTTCATTGGAAAAAGAGTTGGATTCGATAAATCCAAGGTTAGATGCTTTAAATGTCAAAATCTTGGGCATTTTGCTAGAGAGTGCCAAAGGCAAACAAGAGAATCACAAAAATCTTCCAGTTTCATAACTCATCTAACCAAAGTTCATCCAATGGTGCATCACGTGCACTTGTTTCCACTACTTCTCCTGATGGTTCATATGATTGGAGTCTTCACCTCGAAGATGATGAAACCATAACACAA
Source organism: Scalesia atractyloides (assembly GCA_947069175.1). Lineage (NCBI taxonomy): Eukaryota > Viridiplantae > Streptophyta > Magnoliopsida > Asterales > Asteraceae > Scalesia > Scalesia atractyloides. The sequence continues at coordinate 44,395,296 of CAMTDV010001634.1, forward strand.
GCTCTAATGGCAGAGATCGTTACTGTGATCGAAGAAGGTAACTAGATGAGGAGGAAGCTAGTGTGGATAGTAAGAGTCAAGGTGATAATAGTGATGTAAGTGTGAGTAGTGAGAATGTGACAAGTGACTGTAAAGATGCTGGTAGTGAAGCAAGTGTGTATGATACTGCTGAGGCCGAAAGTGAAGTTGAAAAGGTTGAGCCTTAGGCGAACCAATTGAAGTAGAAAAAACTAATGATGTACAAGTGCAATCTGACGAAGAAGAGAAGGTCAAAGCCAATCTTGCTGCATTAATGGCCGATTTGAGTAAAGCAACTGGTGATGTAAGTTCAAAACCAGTAAGTTAAGTCTGCATGAGTTGCAGTGATTTGAAAGGAACAGTCGACAGGTTGTCAGCTCACAACCAAACTAAATGATCTAAAAAGTCGAACTTTTTTCTAAAGAAACATGAGTCTCAATATTTAAAGAAAATTAAATCATGTGAAGCTCAGGTCGAAATTTTAACCACCAAATTAAACAAAGAGCTTCAAGTGAATTTGATTTAGCTCATGAGACCATGCGTGATAAATCAAAAGAGCTTTCTGATAAGTGCACGGAACTGTCCGAGGCACAAATTAAGATTGTTGAACTCCAAAGACAAATAGATCAATTTAGAAACTCGTCTTTTGTTATGAAACACATGATGGGTAATATGAAAAAGAGTTCTGATAAGACAACGGTGGTTCAATGAAGTTCCACCTCCTGTCCATCAAGACTATACATTTTTGCCACATGAAGATGAGTTAACAAATTTTTACAGTGCAGATGAGGTTAACGAGCAGACACCTGTTGAAGTGCCTGAAACTTCTGGAAGTGAGAGTAATAGAGTGTCTGATTATGAAGTGGTTGACGTTACGAAGGATGCAAAGAAAGAACCTATTTAGAAAACAAAATTGCACCTAAACGAGATTTGAAACTGAAATCTGTTAAAAAGGTTAACTTTGTTAAGGGGGTGATATGAAAGATGAAACAAACGTCATTGTAACAGAGTCAAATGAAATGTTTGTTCAAAATAAAATAAATCCTACACTTACAACAAAAGCTAGTCCTTCTAAAACTTCGCCCAATTCATCAGACCCATCAACTTCAAAAGCCAACGAGACTAAGGCTTTTAAGAAACACTCTTGCTTTAACTGCCACACAAAGGGACACGTAGTTAGCTACTGTCCTTATAAAAAGGGTGAAGCACCCTTGAAAGAGGCAAAGTGAGAGAAATCACCTGAAAAGAAGAGTGATCATGAGTCTGAGAGCATCGAACTCACCAAAGAAATTTGTTAGTGATGATAAGGCTGAAAAAGGAAATCCACAATTTCCTCGTTTTCAAAGAAATCAACAAGATTTCAACCCAGGTCACCACCTGGAATATTTGACAGACCTATAAGTAATTCACCAAGAATGAACAATTCTAAGTCAGTCTAATAATTTCAGGTGTCAAAGTCCACAACAAAATCGATACTACAATTAGTAGTAATCGAAATTTTTACAAAAATGACGCAAGAAATTATTATAATCAGAATGTTGTGAATAAAAACAAAAGTGTAAGAAGCCAAAACTTCCAAAGGTCAAACAGTCCAAACTTGCATAGGAACCCTCAGGACCAAAGACCTAGTGGAAGTCAAAGACCATTCCATCAACAGGTCCGAGATCCAAGACTCCTACTAGGAGTGATGAATATTGGATGGATGTTCATGTGGTTGATGAATCTGCAAGACCCAAGACCATTAAGTCTTGGGTCCCCCAAACTAACTAACTTTGTTTTGGTTTGTGCAGGAGCTGCTAAGGAGGCTGATCAACTTGTGGTATGTTGACAGTGGCTGCTCTAGGCACATGACGGGGGATAAGAGGTTGCTGAGAGATTTTGAAGAAATAAATGGAGGTTACGTGAATTTTGCCGGAGCAAAAGGTGGAAAATCACAGGTCAAGGGAAAGTGACAAATGGGAAGATAACTTGGACAAAGTTAACTATGTCGAGCAGCTCAAACACAATCAGATGAGCGTGTCGCAAGTCTGTGACAAGGGTTACTATGTCCACTTTACCAAGTCTTAGGCATTGGTGTTAAAGCCTGGTTTGATCATTCCTGATGATTGGGTAGTTATGCGAGCACCAAGGAAGAATGATACCTATGTCATGGATATGAGTGCACATGATTCTTCGGTGGTGACTACATGCTTGTTGTCAAAGCATCTGAGGCAGAGTCGTTATTATGGCATAGACGCATGGCACATATCCACTATCGCAAAATGAATTATATAATTAAAAATGGTTTAGTGGAAGGTGTGCCTATGCAGAAGTTTTCTGTGGATGATAAGTGTCTTCCTTGTAAAAAGGGAAAGCAACACAGAAAACCTCACAAGTCTAAAACCGTGAATTCCATTGCCTCTCCACTTGAATTACTTCATATGGATTTGTTCGGTCCAGTGAATGTAAGGAGTATTGGAGGAAAATATTATTGCTTAGTTGTTACTGATGACTTTTCTCGTTTTTCTTGGGTTTTCTTTCTAGTGTCAAAGGATGAGACAGCAGAAATGTTGATCAATCTTTTGCAAAGTTGGAAAAATCTACTTCAGACAAGAATAAAGTGCATTAGAAGCGACAATGGCACGGAGTTCAAGAATCGGTTGCTGGATATGTACTGTCTCCGCAAGGGGATAAAGCATCAATTCAGTGCTCCATACACACCGCAACAGAATGGAGTGGCAGAACGAAAAAACAGGACATTAATAGAAGCTGCTAGGACCATGCTTTCTGATTCTAAGCTTCCTGTCATCTTTTGGGTAGAGGCTGTGAATACAGCTTGCTATGTTCTGAATAGGGTTTTGACGGTTAAACGACACAATAAAACGTGTTATGAATTTTTGAGAAACCGTAAACCAAATTTAGAAGGGCTCGAACCGTTTGGGCTTCTATGCACGATAATCAGAAATAAAAACCAACCAAAATTTGGTGAGGTCGCTGACGAAGGATTTTTCCTAGGTTATGTCGACGGTGCACTAAACAAGAGAGTTTTTAACAAAACTAATGGTAAAATTGAAACGGTTTTTAATATTGAAATTATCACATATTCGCCCAAACAGTCCAGCTCAGGTCCACCATTCTATATGATTATGATCTATGTTTTGAGTCTTTTAAATTTCTTGAGTTTTCTGATGCAGGTGATTTAGAAGTAATTCATAGTTTGGCTCGGGATGAAGATGATCATGCTTTTGGTCCGAGTTCAAGTGTTCCAATTGTTATTGCATCAGGATCTTCCTCAACTGCAAATGCAAATGCCGAAGTAGCGGATTTAGTGACAGTGAGTCTGAACCTCTTGAGGGGGAGGATTTTGCTAATCCGTTTGCTGATCAACATGTTCAGGGGGAGATTGGATCAACTCTAGAGACTAATTTGAAAGTTGACACCATTGCTACAACAGAGCAAACTGAGATCATCCAGTGGAGAATATTATCGGTGATCCGAATGCAGGTGTTCAGACAAGGAGAAGTATCACAGAAGGTTCATGTATGTATGCTACGATTGAGAAAACTGGTATTATCAATGAGTGCTTGTATAGCTGTTTTATTTCTCAAGAGGAGTCGAGGAATGTTCATGTGGCTCTGAAGGATAATTCATGGGTAGAAGCTATGCAGGAAGAACTAGCTCAGTTTGAGAAGTTGAAAGTTTTGGAGTTAGTTGATTTACCAGAGGGAGAAAGAGAGATTGGCACCAAGTGGGTGTTCAAGTGTAAGAAAGATGACCGAGGAATCGTGACAAGGAATAAGGCTTGGTTAGTGGTAAAAGGGTTCAATCAGCAAGAGGGGATTGATTATAATGAAGTGTTTGCACCAGTTGCAAGGTTGGAAGCAATTAGGTTGTTTCTAGCTTTCGCATCATTTAAGAGCTTTAAAGTTTATAAGCTTGACGTGAAGAGTGCATTTCTTTACGGGAAAGTCCAAGAAGTGGTGTATGTCTCACAACCAGATGGGTTTACTGATCCAGACTATCCAGATAGAGTGTATAAACTGAACAAAGCATTGTATGGATTGCATCAGGAACCCAGGGCATGGTATGAGACAATGTCAGCTCATTTGTTGAAAAATGGCTTTGAAAGAGGTCAAATTGACAGTACACTTTTCATTAAGAGAAAGAAGGAAGATTTTCTGTTGGTACAAATATACGTCGATGATATCATTTTTGGTTCATCTGATGAGAGCATGTGTCATGAGTTCGAAGAAGTGATGAAGGGTAAGTTCGAGATGAGTGCAATGGGTGAGTTATCATTCTTCTTGGGGTTGTAAGTTGAATAAAAGAAGGATGGCATCTTTATTCATCAGACGAAGTATATGTATGACATTTTGATTCGTTTCAAGATGGGAAGGATTGTGCTACTTTTAACACACCCATTTGTGAAAATCACAACATTGGTCTAGATGCTGAGAGTGTGGATGACGTTGATCCTACTCAATATAGAGCCATGATTGGATCGTTGATGTATCTTACTGCTTCAAGACGGACATTATGTTCGTCGTATGTTTGTGTGCCAAATATCAAGCTAATCCAAAGGAATCGCATATGAAGGCGGTGAAGTGTATACTTCGTTACTTAAAGGGGAAACCTAAGTTTGGACTATGGTATCCTGCTGATAGTGACTTGAAGTTTATTGCATACACTGATTCGGATTTCGGAGGATGCAAATCTACCAGAAAATCTACCACAGGTGGTTGTCAGTTCTTAGGGGGAAGACTAGTTTCATGGCAGTGCAAGAAACAAGCCTGTGTGTCAACGTCTTCGTGTGAAGCTGAATACATTGTTGCGGGTAGTTGTTGTTCACAGGTTCTGTGGATCCAACAACAAATGCGCGATTACGGTTTGAATTTCACTCGCACACCTATTATGATAGACAATAATGCCACAATTTCCATCACAAATAATCCCGTAAAACACAGTTGCACAAAACATATTGACATTCGTCATCATTTTATACGGGATTGTGCTGAAAAGAGAATGATTGAACTGCGTAGAGTCGACACACTAGATAACCTTGCAGATCTTTACACAAAAGCTTTTGATAGGGCTCGATTTGAACATCTAGTCGAACTCAACGGGATGAGGAATCTTGAATAACCAATTTTTCATAAGAATTTTTGTAAATAGTTTACTGCTTTCTTAAAATCAAAACATAAAAAAAATTAGAAAACCATAAAATAAAAAAAATAGAAAAATAAAAAATGAGTTTTCACTGCGTTGAAAAAGAAGAAATGATAGTACGTCAGCAGGTTAAACTGTCACACTGAAACTGAAATTAAATTGCTTAAGTGTGATAGCAACTTCATCATATGATGTACCAGTAGGCAAGAAACATGAAATAATCAACTTACCATGGTGATTTAGACATAATGAATTGAGTATGAGTGGGTAACATATCAGTGGCGTATGGTTTTATAACCTTAAATCTTGCGTTGATAGATTGCCAAAATCTAAGTTTTGGGTCTTTATACCGTTATTTCATCCGGGGTATGATGGTTGTCCTTCTGCTGCATCTAGATATATGTTGACCTAGGCACAACCGGATATCTTAAAAGAGCTAAAAATGCCAAATCCCAGAAATTGAAGAAGCTCTCCTAGAGAGTCATTCAAATGTGCAAAATGAATAAATCGTACCAACATTTGGTATTTGTCTTAACCCTCGTTGGATTTGGTCTCTTTGTTGTACGGTAATACTGACCTGATCACCAATTATCTAAAGTTGTAAAACAAAAGGATGAATTTCAGTATACCACCTACTACGATGAATCTTTGTGCATACCTTGATGTGGGGATATGTCCTGAGGTGGGACACACTAGTATGTCAGTATAAAATTACCTTAACATATCACTGGGTAAAGGTACTTGAAATATTATGTGTTTTGTTTAAGTGGACAAACATATTGGTAATCGTTTTGAACTGCTTTTCATGAAAATTAAAAGATCGAATGAACTGAGAGTGTGAAACGGTTTGATTAGGCTGATATGATCTTCTTAACCAGTGATTCTCACAAAAACAGAGTGTTTATTTTCTTGTTATTTATTTGTTTTCAGAAAATTATAAATATCCAAAAAGATTTTCTTTTTCTTTAAAAATTCTTAACGTACGGAAAATGGTTGTTCTTGGAGGAATTGTTACCGAAAGGGGGAGACGGTGTTACAAATGAGTTCAATTTTTTTCCAAATTTGCTGGTCAGGTGGTGTTTGAGTAAAAAGTTTTGAGTGTTGGTGTTGAGATGAAAAAATTGCTTATCTGTATTAAAGTTTACACATCTCTTGATTGATTAATAATTTGTTCACTTGGATTGAAAATTCTTATGGTTTCTCGAGATGTTTGTTTTGTATACAGATAGTTGCAATTTGTTCGTGTGAAGCAAAGTGAAGTTTAGTGAAGAGGAGTCTGATTGGATGCATGGTAGAATCGTCCTTTCTACATTGCTGACACAGTTTGTAAAGGTTGAAGATTGCTATGCAAATGCTGAACTAGAGTTTCTCAAGTGCTAACAATTTTGAAGATTTGGTGATTGGATGCATCAGCTTAGGGGGGTCTGTTGCTAACAGAAGCTATTGAAGCTGAAGCTATCCAAAGACCAATGACGATGAAAGATTACATGTAGAATGCAAGAAGACTGAAGGCAAAGTTTTTATGAAGCTATTGTCAAGGGGCAGTCTGTTGGTGCATGTTTGTGACAACAACTTTTAGATTCAGGTCTTTAGATATCTTGTATTTAGTGAAACGATATACAGTTAGCGGGTTTAGCTTTGTATTAGTGAGTTAATAGTGATTGGGCCAAACCAAACCCACATTGGGGGATCGGTATGCGAATTGGGCATGTCCAATTCGCAGGCCTATGTGAAACCAGCCCAGGATGAAAACTTATGTTATATAAACAAGGCTTTGCATTAGGGTTTAGGTTAATCACCAGAATCACAAGTGAGAGAGAGATTTCGTTAGCACATAGGGCTTGGACGAAATTCTGTGTGTGAGGATCTTGATTGATTGTAATCAGTTTGATTGATAATCAGTAAAGATCAGTTTGTGGTGATTTCTGTTTCTACTGTTTTCTGTGACAATCTGATCTAGAGGACTCCGCACTCTAGGTTAGATAGACAATTCTGTGAAGATCCATAGGATTAAGGGGACCTACAATACTCCATGATCGCTCGTATACCGCATCTCTAAGCGCTTCCAACTCGTGAATTTGGAAGTATCTTCTCCAAGCCGCTTCGGTCATGTCTAGATTTACGATCTTAAGAGCCCAAAGCGCTCGATGCTCTAGCTCTACGGGGAGATGGCATGCTTTGGCATATACAATCATAAACGGAGTGGTCCCTAAAGGTGTTTTGTAGGCGGTACGAAATGCCCACAATGCATCGTCAAGCTTTTCCGACCAATCCTTCCTAGACTTTCCTACCGTCTTTTCCAAAATTCTTTTCACCCCCTGTTTGCATTCTCCACTTGACCGTTTGTTTGTGGATGGTATGCGGTAGACAAACGGTGGGTAACTCCATAACGCTCTAATGCCCTCTCTATCACGGCATTGCAAAAATGCGTTCCTCGATCATTAATAATGGCTTTGGGAATACCGAAACGCGTGAACAACTTCTTTAGGAATCTCTCTACCACTCGGGCATCATTTATAGGAAAAGCATGAGCTTATACCCACTTAGAAACGTAGTCGATCGCCACAAGGATGTACCTATTCCCACTAGAGACGGGAAAAGGTCCCATGAAATCAATGCCCCATACATCAAAGATTTTGAGAACTTGAATAGGATTTTCGGGCATCTCATTCTTGCATTAGATATTGTCGGTACGTTGGCAAGCATCGCACTTCCTAACGAATTACCATGGGCCAATAGAAAGCGCAATCAAAAACATTTTGCATGGTAGTGTGTGCACCATGATGACCACCCGTCAACCCTTTAATGGACGTGCCTAAGAATTTCTATACCTTCCTCCCTCGCTACACATCTCCTAAAGAATACGATCTCCTCCTATCCTAAAAAGGAATGAATCATCCCAAATATACTTCCTCGCATCCTTATACAACTTCCGCTTTTGTTGGGCATTCATATCCTTCATCACATACCCATTAGCAAGATAATTCGCTAGGTCGCTAAACCAAGGCAACCCCTCTTTCTCCACCTCAACAAAATCTATGGACTCGTGAGGGAATCTATCCCCTATTGCCTCCTCACAAATCTCTTCCCTACTCGGATCCTTTAAGCGAAAGATGATCGGTGGCTACGTTTTCGGCTCCCTTCTTGTCCCTAATCTCGATGTCGAACTCGGAAAGCAAAAGAATCCACCGAATGAGTCGGGGTTTGGCGTCTTTCTTTTGAAAAAGAAAACGCAATGCGGAATGATCATTGAAGACGATGGTCTTGGAGAGCACGAGATACGAGCGGAACTTATCGAATGCGAAAACTACGGCTAAGAGTTATTTCTCCCTGGTGGTGTAGTTCTCTTGAGCATCATTAAGCGTTTTGCTTGCGTAGTAAATCAGATGGAAGTGCTTATCCTTTCTTTGTCCTAATACCGCTCCTACGACATAGTCACTCGCATCACACATGAGCTCAAACGGCAAGCTCCAATCGGGCGAGATAAGAATAGGGGCACTCACAAGTTTCTCCTTCAAAAAGTTGAAGGGGTTTAGACACTCCTCGTCGAAGACGAATGGAACGTCTTTTTCCAAAAGAGGGGTCATGGGGCGAGTGATCTTAGAAAAGTCCTTAATGAAACGCCTATAGAATTCCGCATGACCAAGGAAACTCCGAATCGACTTAACACTAGTGGGTGGAGGCAATAGACTAATGGTATCTATCTTGGCCATATCGACTGCTATGCCCACTCTCGCAATCTTGTGTCCTAACACAATTCCTTTTGTCACCATGAAGTGACATTTGTCCCTATTCAACATCAACTTCATTTCTACGCACCTCTTCATCATCCTCTCAAGATTTCCTAGACATTGATCGAAAGAATTACCGTAGAATGAACATTCATCCATAAATACTTCCATGGAACTCTCAACCATGTCTTGAAAAATAACAACCATGCACCGCTGAAAAGTATCTGGAGCATTACATAATCCAAAAGGCATGCGTCGGGACGCGTATATGCCGTTTGGACATGTGAATGTCGTCTTTTCTTGGTCCTCAAACGCGATTGGAATTTGGAAATAGCCAGAAAAACCATCGAGGAAACAATAGAATTGTTGCCTCGCGAGACGCTCTAGCATCTGATCGATGAAGGGTAATGGAAAATGGTCATTCCGGGTGGCGTCGTTAAGCTTGTGGTAATCGATACACACACGGCAACAGGTGACCGTACGTGAAGGAATAAGCTAGTTCTTAGCATTCATGACAACGGTCATCCCTCCCTTCTTAGGGACGACTTGGGTAGGACTGACCCACACAGAATCGGATATGGGATACATCAACCCGGCCTCCATCAACTTAATCACCTCTTTCCTAACCACTTCCTTCATATTAGGATTGAGGCGTCTTTGGGGTTGCACCACCGCCTTAAATTTGTCCTCTATGAGAATCCGGTGGGTGCAAAAAGCGGGGCTAATCCCCTTGATATCAGATAACTTCCACGCAATGGCCTCCTTGTGCTCTCGTAGCACCTCAATAAACTTTCTCTTCTCTCCGTCAATTTCGATGAGATAATGACGGGCAAACTAGACTCCTCTCCTAAAAAGGCATACTCTAGGTGGGAAGGAAGGACCTTGAGCTCTAAAGACGAAGTATCTATAGGTTTGCTCTCACTCTCTTCCTTAACCTCACAAAGCTCTAATGTTTCCAGAAGCCAATCTGGATCCTCTTCGACTCCCTAAACCTCACTCACTACCTCACTGTCATCCTCACCCATTAGATCGGTTCCACTAATGTAACTAAGACATTGATCAACGCACGAAATGAATGAATCTAGGAAGTAAACGGAGTGACATGGACCACTATAATCATCACTACCACTAGAATGTTGCATGGCTTTATCTGTCTCAAACGTGACAATCTCGTCATCCGCACGAAGTAAAATCTTACCGTCAAAGACATCAATGATTACCTTAGTGGTTCGAAAGAAGGGATGGCCTAGAATGATGGAACTTTCTCGTCGGCCTCCATGTCGAGGACAACAAAGTCAACGGGTAAAACGAAATTATCGACCTTGACTAGTAGATTCTCTACGATCCCCCTAGGGTATTTGACCGAACGGTCGGGAAATGACAATGACATGCGCGTGGGTGTAAGCTCACCTAATCCCCAACCTCTCGTAAACGGAAAATTACATCAAATTGATGTTGGCACCTAAGTCGGTTAACGCACGAGCGGGGGCAACGACACCCTCGAAAAGACATGGAATAGTGAATGTACCCTGGTCAGTTAACTTCTCGGGTAGCTTATTCAAGACTACCGCGGAACAACCTCCGGTCTATGGAATATTGGAAAGCTCACTATCCTATCCTTACGTTTGAGAAGGTCCTTAAGGAATTTGGCATATTTGGGGATGGACTGTAAGGCTTCGATAAATGGAAGATTGATCTTTAATTACTTGAACATCTCTAAGAAGTGCCCGTATTCCTTAGCATATTTTTTTATGCTTAAGGCGGGCGGGGTATGGGACGCGTGAATGATCAACTAATGGGGATGGCCTAACCCCTATCGTTTGCTTCTCAACCCTCTTCTCTACCTGAGGCTCCTCGGTTTGTGCGGTACTTGCTGGGTCTAGCCTAGAGTGCACCTTACCAGGAGCTTCCATCTCGATCTCCTCATCGACCTCTTCCTCCTCCTCTATCTTTACTCTCTCTCTCACTACCACACCTAAACTCTTTCCACTACGGTAGTAATAACCTTAGCTGAATGGTTCGCCGGGTTTGGGAAAGTATTACCCGAAACTGACCAGGAGGGTTCTCTTGTAACTGCTTGGTTAAACCACCTATTGTTCTTTGAATATCTAAGAGTGCGGATTGTTGGTTTTTATTATGAAGCTCTTGACTCTTATTGCTTTTGATCCTGATTTTTAGCGAAATTAATAAACTCGGTTAAGGCTTTCTGGGTAACCTGATCTCTAGTCAGTAACTGAGCAAGAAGCTCTTCAATCCTCCCTAGACTACCCTCCGAACCTTTATCACTAACCTGACCCTCTTGATTCGATCCCATGAACCAGAATTACCAAACTGACCCTGCTGACCCAAACCTGAGCTCGTAAACAAACCATGTCCCCTGCTTTGGTTTTGACCGGATGGGAAACCAGGGGGATTACCGGAAGATCGAAAATTGTTATTATTATTATGTCAGTTGGAGTTATAATAGGAATTATTATTATTAAACAGACCTCTAGACTGACCGGCTATGTACTCTACCTGCTCTAAGGTGATGGTGGGACAATCTATGGTATCATGGCCTCCCCTATAAACCTCACAACGATCTACCTTTTTCTTAATCTCATCTAACTCCTTAGTGAAGGTTTTCTGAATCATGTCTAAAGCAGCAGCTACCGATGAATCCAAGCCAACTTGGGGTACCCCTTGAGAAGTCGAAGAGGTACTAGTCACAGGAATAGAAGTCCTGCTGGCGGCGCTATAGTCCATGTCAGAATGCGAGAAGCGCTCGAAAAGTTCATTGCACTCAGCTACAATTTCTTACCCATTAATTGCCCACCAGCTGAAGTGTTAAACCGGGCTCTGATCTCTGGGGTGAGACCATTGTAGAACTTTTCTACAAGTGCCCAATATGACAAACCAAGTTGCAAACAACGAGAGAGTAGGGTTTGAAATCTCTCCCAGGCCAGGTGGTACGGCTCATCAGATTCCATCCGGAACGAACGGATCTAATAGCGTAGACGAGATGCTTTCGCGGGTGGAAAGTATTTAGCTAAGAAAGCATCCCGTAAACCTACCCATGTGGTAAAAGTACATGCTGGCTGCGAATCGAACCAGACGGCTACGCGGCCAGCAAGTGAAAAAGGAAATACTTGGAGATAGCGAGCATCAAGGTTGACACCTTCAATGGAGAAAGTGCCACACAAGCAGGTGATATGGTTGATGTGAGCCGACACATCCTCATCCTCACGACCGTGGAACTGATAAGAGTTGGTAATGGCGATCATGATGTAGAATGGGATTTGCCAAGATTTGTCATTGGTGATGGCGGGTAAGGTGATGGGGGAGTTAGCACCGGTAAAACCGGTGGTGGCTTGTTGGTAAACGTCATTTGGACGATGGGTGGTGGACTTTGGGTACGGGAAGGTGGTGGGGAATTATGAGGTGATGACTTCGGTGTGAAGTAAAATTTCGGTGGTTTAGATTGGTGGGTAGAGTCAGAATGGGTGGAAGATGAAGGTGTGGAAGTACTTACCTTGAACGACGAAGGCGGGAAGGAAGGCTTGTCCGTAGGAGGATTCGGCGGAGGTCCCTACGAACGCGTATGGGGCATCCACTAAAAAACCGAAAAGAAGACGACTCTAAAACTGACTCGGCAAAACAGAAAAGAAAACGACACTATTTTAGACTTCTACGACTCAAACACAACAAATAGCACGTATGATATCAAGCAAGTCAAAACAAAGTAATTAACACAATCGCCAAGAGTTCCCGGCAATGGCGCCAAAAACTTGATGTGCTAAAAGTAGTTCAATTAAAAACAACTAAATTAACCTAAATCTAGACTCTCTAGACTCACTTAGACACACTAAACTACTAACCGGCAAGTGTACCGATCGACTCTAGTATAGCTAAAGTAATTCCGGATATCGAACCCACGAGACTCTATTAATTATGTTAACGACTCTATTTAGACTATGACGAACACATACTGAATATTTGTTTGTTTGATTGGGGGGGGGGTTCTAAAAATCCTAATAAAGCAATTAAAATTAAACTAAATTAATTAGGTGAACTAAAGATTACGAATTAATCTGGACTTTACTCAGTTGTTAGAAACACTACCTAGACTAGAATCATGATTGTTTTTAGTAATGATTTTATCCGGATATTGATAAATGTGGAACCAGGATCATAATATTCTCACCTCTTGGGATATCTAATAGGACCTCTAACCCTTCTCAAGAGCACGCTATAGCCCCCTCGAGGTTGTTGCAATTACCGGTTATTAGACTCCTTTTCAAGACACCTAATGGGCTTATGAAAGTACCCTACAAGGCTCACTCCCTGTCGAGATCTAAACCAAGGTAGACTTGCTTTCTCAATTAGACTTGCTAGACAATAGCCAACAGGTTTACTCCTAAGGAAACTCCTACCTTGCGGTTTAATGACTTAGAACTAACAATAACCTCGCACCTTTCAGCTATTGACGATTAGTAGAACACTTGATTTTATAAGATTACCAATTATTACTTCTAAGGTCTATTACGTATTCAACCCTAAAGATTCAAGATTTATTACGTGACATAGATAGTCACCAAAATCTAGAACCTAACATGGCTCTATTATGTGATATAGATCGTAACCAAGATTCATGCAAAGCAATAAACAGTAATCAAAACACTATCAAGTATGCAAACACATCTAATCAATTGAACGAGTCTCTTACAATTCATAAACAATCCCCAAAAATCAACTATCCATAATAAAAATCAAAACTTTAACAACCATTCATCTAATCTAGGTAGTTTAAAGAACTTAGCCAATCAAAGTCATGGTAATCATCAAAAACAGAGTATAATCAAGAGAACAAAACATGGTAAAGAGAAAGAAGCGAAAGTGAAGACACCCGAACGGCACCAACGTGAACCGAATGCTTCCTCGACTTCAATCCCGAACCGTTAGCTCTGAATGATTGAAAATCTCCGATTCAATGCTCCAAAATCGCCCAGAGGTCTTGCTAATTCGCCACTTAGGGGTTAGGGGATGATTAAAGTGTTTATATATGATTTCCTCTAAAAAACCATGCCCAGCTCGCAATATTCTGACGAAAACACCCTTTCGCGGGGTGCGAGAGGGTTTGATGTAGGGAGTCGGCGTGCGACCGTGTTCATGACGTCAGTGAACTTATGGCCTCTCGCCGGACGCGAGAGGTATTACCAAGACCAGTCGCGGCCCGCAAAAGGTGATAACTCAGTATTTTCGACCCATTTCAGCTCCCGAGCATTCCAATCCGTCCCAGGCTTGACTTTTTCGTATTCTAACTTGTTTTCCTCACTTTTCAGCTGTTTTAAGCGCACAAGACTTGCAAAACGCGATTGGATCAAAAGTCTAACTATTCTACTGAAAACGAAACTAAAACTAACGAAAACTATACAAACTTAACATGATAAACTGATGTATTTTGCAATACATCAACAATATATTTATAATGATAAAATGATAAGATATATAATTATTGTCTTTATCTCTAATATTCATAAAATTATAACTGTTAAAATTATAATATAAATCAATATAATCTCAAAACATCGAAAAACTAGTATATTATATGTTTTTATCCACATTGTTACATATGAAATTTACTAACAAATAAAAAAACTAATGTGTATTTCCATTTAGACATGATCTATAGTTCCAATCATCGTTTCTTGTATAGTGATTTGGATTTTACTCTTAATATTTGGATTATTATTATTATTATTATTATTATTTTATTATTATTATTTATATTATATTATTATTATTATGTGATCTTTTTGTTTTAAAAACATATATTTTTATAGATGGATAAAACGCTTTTATATTTATAAACTTGGTAAATATCATATGTTTTGATCATATACGACACAAAAAATATATTCAGATATTTGAAAAGTGTCTCAAAAATATGATTTTATTATTCTAAAATCTTCATTACTAACTATTTATTTATTGTTATTTATTTATTTATTTATTTATTTATATTTCATCACATGTGATAACAAGATTATAACCTAGTAATATAATATTTGTTTGTACGGTTATTTTAAGGCCAATATCATCCAAGTTAAAGCTTATTCTTACTTAAAATCTGGTATTAATTTACTTTGTATTAACAGAAAGTATGTGTTACGTTTTATTTGAGAATAAGTTTTTATTTAAATTATGAACCGGCCTTCTTTTATCTATTATATACGAAGATGGCCTGCGACCAAAATTATGAACCGGCCGCCTTTTATCTATTATATACGCAGATGGCATGCAACCAAAATTATGAACCGGCCTTTTATCTTTATATACGGAAGATGGAAGCCCAAATAATTAGTGGGTGTTGATGACATTCCATATTGGTCATCTTTGTTAGGTGTTGCACACAAACAACCAAACGGCTAATATATTAAGTGTTCAACTTTAGTAAACCAAATGTATTTTTTTAATAAAGACAAAAACGATAAGCTGGATTATCTAGAATCAATTGCATATTTATACTTATCCCACTTCTTGATATTGAAAATACTATTAAGGTTATTAATGGGATTATATATGTCATATTGGTTTTGTAATTGGTGATAACATGGATATCTCTGAAAATTTTATAAAATACTTTTGAATTGATATATTTTCTTGGTACCAAATATTTAATTCGATAATTCTAAGAAAGAAATCTAGAACGAATGTGTTTTCTGTTAGAAAATTGTACCCTAAAAATGGACCAAACGAACTTCAAATCCGGGGGTGAACATATTTGAATTTGATAACCTAATTTGGTACCAACATCAACTTCACTGTTGATCTTCATTTAGACTAAAAATCTTTTAATCCCAGTTAGGGGTGTTGCCCCTTTAACCTCGTCAAAGTCACCCCTGGACCCACTAATAGGGGTGCTGCCCCAGACCTCATTGTTTTACGAGTTAAAAATTATAAGGTTATTAAACAAATGTATACTCCACATTTTTCAATTTATATGATCTTTCATTATGATATCTAGTTTGTTTACTAAATAGATCCAATTACATAAGGGGTAGGGGTGGTCATCACCGATCACCCATTACTCACTCTAAATTTTCAAACAAATTTCGCCATGTCATCAACCATTATTCCATCACTCATAACTTTTTTTAGTGGAAATGGTCATCACTTGTTTAAATTCCATCACTTTCAACTTTGTTTATTTTTATTTTTTGATTAATAAATTAACAATAAAACATTAAAATTATAAATTATAAAATTCATTTAAAATTTCATTAAAATTAATACATACTAGTTCAATATTTTAGACTACAGTTAAAAAAATACATGGAGAAACTCTACTCCTCGTCCGAATCAGGAAATTCCAAACCTAAAGAACCTACTAGTTCGATTAAATCGAATCTCAACCGAAAGTGAGTTTGTTCATCACGCAACTGTTGTTGGATATTTCCGGGAACGTGAACTTGTGTAGGAGGATCCGAAATCTGGAGATATTGCACGTCCGCCATGTTTGATTAACATATTGTCGGAAGATGATTGGCTATCGCTCTGTCCATCGAAACGTCGAAACCGTAGGAAAATCCATTTGTGAAATTGTATAAAAATTGTAAAATATGTGATATTTGTTTGTGTTTTGATGTGGGTGAAATGGTAATAAAATGGAATGTATATATAGATTTTTTTTTATATTTAAAATAATTGTTCAAAAGGTCAAATGCTCCAACGTTTGAATTTTTGATTTGACAACGCGTGATATATCCCAACGCGTTGTAAGTTTCACGCGTGAAAAATAAGGGTGGCGACGGTGTGCAAATACCCATAACGCGTGGTGTTTAGTTCATCACGTACCACCTCGGTCCCCTAATAGCTATATATCGGACATAAATTAGCAACACTACATTGTTTTGAGTGACACGCAATTTAATTTTATTAGGTTAAACAAATTGTAACTTACTCTAAAAGAAGATCTTGAAATATGTCCTTTAACACTCCCCACAAGCTTAGAGTTAATATCAAGCTTGGATTTGAAAAATATTAACCTGGGTGTAAACAATGGTTTAGTAGCATTTTTATAACTAGTGTTAAGCTCCGTGTATTGTGGCGAGAGGCGTAAAATCATGCTATGGTAGCATCAGTGTCACATCGTCGCCAGTGCCACCGATGCCAAGCAAAAATAAAACAAATAAAAAATGAAAAAATAAAACCGAACAGAAAGTAAATGTAAAAAGCGTTGAACCATGAACGCTTGTTGCGGGTGTTAGTGCGTAAAACAGAACGCAGCCGTTAACTAAAAGATGAAAAAATAGAGGTAAAAATGTAGAACCACATACGCAATTGAGAGGGTGTTAACCAAGACCGAAACGCAACTAAAGATGAAAAGTATACAAGATCAAAGTTGTATGTGAAAAAGTGTAAGGGTAAGATAAAAACATGAAACCTACTAGGGTTTAAAAAAAGAACAAAACACCAAAAACGAAAAACAACAAGTAAGACACAACTTACAAAGCATAAGGACATAAGGTACAAACCATAATGCATAATCAAGTTGCAAATTGTTATTATCAATACTATCCAGTTATAATACATAATTCCAAATAATCACATATTATTACTACCGTTATCAATCTCATACCTTTATCTTTTACAAGATATTTTGTAAAAGAAAATTCTTGTAAAAGATAAATGTATGAGATTGATACTGATAGTACTAACATGTAACATTATTAGAATTATGTATTATAACAAGGATTAATTTATTTTACCTTTACATATACTTTAAAATTTTAACCTAATAACAAAAACTCTCAGGGGATACATGACAGAATTCTAGGCAATCTAAAATTATGTTTTTTTTGTCTAAACCGTATACGCATTTAACTTACACAAATCCTTATCTTTTCAGTTTACCCGATTTCATTTCAATATTTTACTAAATAAATTCCTTAATTCGTTTTCATACGTTTAAAATGATAAAAAATATAATCAAGTTTTACTAATCTAGTAGATAAATGATCAATAGTGGAAGTGAAATGCTTTTTTTAATCCAAAATCTAAGCTGTAATAGTTCTAACCTAGTATATAAATAGTAAAATACCCCAACGCTAAACGACGAAAATTTCAATCGGTAGTGTTTGTTACGATACCAGCATTCAATATAGCAACCAAAAGAAAAAATTAAGAAGAAAAAAATTGATATACCCAAAAGGATTTTGATGAATGAAAACCATAAAAACATATATCACTAACGTTTTTTTTTAATACTAGTACCAGTAGCAACGTTGTTTGATCACAATCATTAATATCCCAAACTTTAAACATTTAGGGTATGTTTGGCAAAAGTAGCGTTTTTGTTGGGTGAGGCTAGGAAGCTGGTGGTCTGGAGGCTGGAAGCTGGTAGCTGTAGTTGTAGCTTTTTAATATATTTAGGTGTTTGGCAGAGTGGCTGATTTTAATAAAATGTATAAAATGACCAAAATGGACATTAAAAAGTTGGTACATTAGAAAGTTCATTATTTTTAGAGGTTAAAATAGTCATTTTTTTCCTAAAAGATTGTAGCTCCATTCTAAACGCTACTAGTAAGAGCGTTTAAACAAAAGCTTCAAGCTCCTAACCTAAAAGCTTATAGCTCCCTTTAACCAAACAAGGCTTTCTATTAAGTTTGAGTTTTTCTTAAAAGCTTAAAGCTTAAAGCTCCTAAAAGCTTCTAAAAGCTCCATGCTAACATACCCTTAATAAAAACAAAAAAATTAGAATTTTTAAAATTGGTTTATGTGGATTATTATATATGATTAATAGACAGTCTAGCAAAATTTAAAAATTTAAACGTCATCTAAATAAATTTACGTTTTTTGTTTAATCAATGATTAATAGATAGCTTATCAAAATTTAAAAATTAAACGTGTATATATATAAATTTACGTTATTTGTTTAATCAATAATATAACTAAAATTTAGTATTATGCTGACTACAAATCTGATATGTATGGATTAATTTATTTATCTATTTACCTTCATAAAAATTCTAATTGGAGCTGAATTTTATTTTGGAATGTGTGATGGGTGCTTGAAATTTTCTTGTGAAATGACCCCTAAAAACACAAAATAATAAATAATTTGGACCGTAAATCAACAAAATTGAAAAGTAAATTATCTTCACAAACTTAATATATAGGTAATATGATCAATAATGGAAGTGAAATGCTTTTTTTTTTCATTCCAAAAAATATGATCAATATAGAAATCCGTAATTCGACATTGATATAACTCCTACCAAAAATATGTGGTTATAAATAAAGTCTCTTTTGTTGTTTAGGGATCAAGACAAGATAAAATCTAATAGTTTTATGGATTTTAATTAAAAGTATAATTCTTCTGGTTTTGTATAATGTTTCGAAGAATACAAAAAATCCCTAATTCAGATGTTGATATTAGTCCAGCCAATAATTGAGTTTATAAGTTGTTTAAAAAGCGTATACGATTATTTAGATAAGTTTTAGAATGTGATACAAAACACGAATAGATAAGTCTTAGAATGTGATACAAACAAGAATATAACAAACCTAGGTGAACTAATATTGAAAAAAATATGTGTTAGCTTCCAAATATCAAATATAAATTTTTAAAATTAAATTAAATAGTTACTTATATCAATTTGGTATATTTCTACTATACAAATACAAATGGTAAGGCATTACCAAATCCTTCATGTTCAAGAAAAATTCTCAAGTCCTATTAGAAATATCTCTTTTAGGCTGTGTCTAACTTTTGTGGCCAAAAGAGTAAAGACAAATATGTTGTAATCTTGTTTGGTGCCGGGCCTGCAGTTTTGTAGGTTTTTTCCGGTGGTGTTTGATGAAAGTCAATCTTCGAAAAAAAAAACGTAAAAAGTATTTTATTTCTTCATGTGGTTTTTTTAAATGAAGTTGTACATGCGGAAATAACCTCACCTTAATAAATTCTTCTAGTTTCCCCATGTTTCTCCTTATGTCTTTTAATATCACACGATCGCATAAGAGAGGAGAAAGACTGGGTATATAAAACCTACACAAGTTCGGGGATTAAAATGACTATTTTGGCCATCATACAACAGGTGTAGGTCCGTATCACACGTGAATTGATACGAGATTGACTAATCAACCAAGGGTGCGGAATCCCCCTTAATAGATCACACGAACAAAAACAAGTAATAAGATGAAGAACACACAAAATACTTTAAACCGATCCTCAATGATTATCAAACACAAGGTTTACAATCACTCAAGATCGCAAGAACTCACAACCAATGCTCTGTATTTTCTCTCACTCTATAACTTCTCTCAAATTGTTTAAACTAAAACCTAATACATGAACTATTTATATACACACAACCATGCATACTGGGTTAGGCCTAACTAACATATAATCACAAACTTGGACTAACAAACTAAAGTCGGAATTATTCTTGTATTCACAAACTCGGAATTTAAGTATCTTCACCAAACTCTGAATAGTTTTGTTTAGCAAACTCGAATCTTCAACTTAAACTCAAACTCGGACATGACTTGATAAACTTGGAACTTCAATAACTCGTCACAAACTTGGAATCTTCTTGATTATATTCAGTTCCTCAGAAACAAGTCTTGTTTAAGATATCCAAAGACCAAACATGCACCAACAAACTCCCTCTTGACAATAGCTTGCAAAGGTGGACTTAGTCTTCAGAATCTCGCAGTGTTTGGTCTTTGGATAACTTCCGCTTCAACATGAATTCTGTCAGCAACAGACTCCCTGTAAGCTGACGCATCCAATCACCAAATCTTCCAAGTTCTGAGTCAGCAATCCAAGTATTTTTTTCATATCGTTCGTTATGCATTGTAAAAGAGGATTCTATCAAGCAACAACTGATATGCACCAAAATGCAGCACATAAATTATTTCACATAAGGTATAAAATCAACCCTTTTATGTAATAAAGTTGAAAAAAAATACGTTTCTTTGTATACTTTTGATTTTTTAGGATTAAAAGAGCTTAAATGTACACAAGGAACAAATTAACGGCAAAAACCAACATAAATATAAAAGAAGAAAAGTTGGCACATCATACCGACCCTCTGAGCTTCACCTCAAGACCAAAAACAACGAATCAGAAGACAAGCACGGGGTCGTGCCACCAAGGCACGGTGTCGTGCCCCACTCTATATTCCGTGAAGAAAAGGATAAACAGAAGCATACAAGAGATGCTGGGCCGTGTCCCATGGACACAGGCCGTGGTCAACCCCCATATATATGCAGAATCTTCAATAGTACAACAAGTACAAGGCCACGGGCCGTGTAAGCATACGGACTGACACAACTCATTAAATGAAGACAGAGAATAAGGAAACACGGGGTCGTGCCCTCCGGGCACGGGGCCGTGTGAAGGCTTTGTTTCCAAATATAAACACGGGTGCTTGGTTCAATTACATTCCATCCATTGGCAAACCACTTCTCTCACACCTGCCACCACTCCACCACCACAATACTACCATCATCCACCACATTCCTTGATTATCTATCTTTAGAGTGTGTAGTAGTCTCGGGATCCAAGATCAATCGTTAGAGTTTTTGTCAAACAAAGTGTAAGCCCACCTACGGACCTCGAACTACCGAACAAGAAGGCGAACACGAAATACCAAGTCATGCAGTGGGCGGAATCCACCACATGATGCAAACTGCTGCAAAGGTCACGCTGTAGAAGGTGTACAAGAACAGAGACGATGATCTACAATCTATGAATCCACTGAGTATTCACAGATTACCAACACACACAAGAACACACAATAGCTAGGGTTTTGTTGTTCACACAAAACCGACACACACAAGAACACACAGTAGCTGGTTAGGGTTTTTTTCACACGGAGAGAAAGCTTGCACAGAAAGATAAATCTCCAAAACTTCTATCTTGCATTCCATTCACTAAGTATATGCAAGACGATAAATTAGGACACATAAGTCCTTACACAAACTAGCTAGGTCTGAATTTGTAACATCCTACAAATTCGCATACAATACATCATAAACTCTTACTCCACAAAACCTTACAATTAAGTACTACTACCACAAACACTTACAACTAAGTACTACCTCCATATACTATAACAATTAAGTATTGAGAATGTGAAACTAGCAAATTCGGACTACATAAGAAAGTTCCATTCAAATTTGTTACAACTAAAACATAACATTTCCAAAGATATAAAATAGACCCTGAAGAATCTTAAAGTAGAAGCATCCAGCATTTATCATCCAAAGGGTGCACTTATAGACTCCCCCTTGATACATGCGGGATGTGCAAGTCTTGTGAAGATATTCATCATATCTTTGAAAAGTCACTTCCTGCTCCAACCATTTTCCTCACACAGAACTGAACAACGCGCATAAAAGAAAGAGTGAGCTCTCGATCATCTTTCAAGTAATGGAGCGATAGACTTTTCAACTTCTTTAGATCAGACAGTTTGAAGTTCACTAACCACATTGAATCCAACACATTAACAATCACTTTAGTAACTTTCTTATTTGTGATCACAGCTTCACCCGTTCTGCCATGAATGTACCAATATCCTATCCCTTCCATACTGTCAAGATCGAATTGCCTCAATGATATCGTTCTCAAACATAAAGCAGGCCGGCACACAACTTTGTACTCCGTTTTTCCAGTGAACTTATTCTTTGATTTAACTCGACGACCAACAGCCGGTTTGAACCAGTTCCATTTGCTAGTTCTGCTTTCTTCTTTTAAGGCTATTTTCAAAGCTCCAATGGTTACATTAATAGTTGGGGTATTCAAATAAATCTGAGCAATATGGTGTAGATCATGTGCCAAAAGAGAGCTAAGAGTTTTGAAGCATGTCCTAAAGTACTGCACACCATCTGTTCTCTTGATTAGCAGCAAGTTGTTTTGTTCATCAAAATTTCAGCTTCTAATTTGGCCCAATTATTTTCCACTGATACGTCCAAAATACTTTTTCTATGTCAAATCTGGTGAAGGTGCTCTTAGCCATAGGACCCTCTAAATTTCTTCATGAATCGGCTCAGGGTTGGGATTTGGTTCAATTGGTGTATCATTATAAGCAATACCCAATAATTCTTCAAAATCTACTTCCACTCCTTCAATAGACTTAACATCCATAGTATGGGACACTTTTGCTCCTTAGCTCATAACCACATGATCGGCATCTTCATCTGGTTTAAGATCTTCAACTATTCTAACTACCTCATCATCATTCTCTAAATCGTCGTCATTAGAGATGACATGCTCTCTAGCTATAACCTCATCATCCGAGTCATCAGACAAAACACTAAGATCACCATCGACTGGACCTTCACCTCTACTGTCACGCGTACCTTTACTAGACTCCCCCTTAACTGTAGCATCGGTTGCAGCTTCCATAGCTTGTGAGCTATTTGGCTGCTCCCTTTACGAAGCGTTGGGATCCTTGTCTTTATCTAAGTCATGCTGAATCCTTGCAAACTCGTCCAGTTTCCATTTGGCCTGAACCTGTAAAGGAGTATTCTCCCCCTGAGTAACAAACAACTCAACAAGCTTAACAACAATCCTCTGAATCTGATTAGTAGCAGAGGAAAGAGTCTCATGTCTAGAAAAATAAGATTCACCCCTCTTGATAAGAGTAACCAACTGAATAGCTTGATTTTTGGATTGAACAAATAAATGCTTGATCTTATCTTCTTTGTCTACATCTTTCTTCTTAAGAAATTCTTTCTACTGCTTTCTGATAAAATCCTGACTTTCATTTATCACTTTGATTTGCCGCTGCATAGCCCGATGGACATCCATAAACTGAGTGCGGATAAATTCCGGGAAAGGAATTTCTTCACCACTATTAGATACACCCCGAGGTTGTGGGGCCGAAGACGAAGCCGAAGGCCTTGGAGGAACAGGGCGAGGAGGTCTAGGACCAAGAGCTACTTTTGGACGAACCCTTATACATATACTTTAAAATTTTAACCTAATAACAAAAACCCTCAGGGGATACATGACACAATTCTAGGCAATCTAAACTTATGTTTTTTTGTCTAAACCGTACGCATTTAAGTTACGCAAATCCTTATCTGTTTCAGTTTACCCGATTTCATTTCAATATTTTACTAAAAAATTCCTTAAATCATTTTCATCACGTTTAAAATGATAAAAAATATAATCAAGTTTAACTAATCTAGTAGATAACATGATCAATAGTGGAAGTGAAATGCTTTTTTTAATCCAAAATATAAGCGTGTAATAGTTCTAACCTAGTATATAAATAGTAAAATACCCCAACGCTAAATGACGGAAATTCAATCGGTAGTGGTTTGTTACGATACCAGCATTCAATATAGCAACCAAAAGAAAAAAATTAAGAAGAAAAAAATGTGATATACCCAAAAGGATTTTGATGAATGAAAACCATAAAAACATATATCACTAAGGTTTTTTTTAATACTAGTACCAGTAGCAACGTTGTTTGATCACAATCATTAATATCCCAAAACTTTAAACATTTAGGGTATGTTTGGCAAAAGTAGCTATTGTTGGTAGCTGGAAGCTGGTGGCTGGAGGCTAGAAGCTAAGGGCTGGAGGCTGGAAGCTGGTAGCTGTAGTTGTAGCTTTTTAGATATATTTAGGTGTTTGGCAGAGTGGCTGGAGCTTTTAATAAAATTTATAAAATTGACATTAAAAAGTTGTTACATTAGAAAGTTCATTATTTTTAGAGGTTAAAATAGTTATTTTTTCCTAAAAGATTGTAGCTCCTTCTAAACGCTACTAGTAAGAGCGTTTAACCAAAAGATTCAAGCTCCTAACCTAAAAGCTTCTAGCTCCTTCAACCAAACAAGACTTTCTATTAAGTTTGAGTTTTTTCTTAAAAGCTTAAAGTTTGAAACTCCTAAAAGCTTCTAAAAGCTCCATGCTAAACATACCCTTAATAAAAACAAAAAAATTAGAATTTTTAAAATTGGTTTATGTGGATTATTATATATGATTAATAGACAGTCTAGCAAAATTTAAAAATTTAAACGTCATCTAAATAAATTTACGTTTTTTGTTTAATCAGTGATTAATAGATAGCTTATCAAAATTTAAAAATTTAAACGTGTATATATATAAATTTACGTTATTTGTTTAATCAATAATATAATTAAAATTTAGTATTATGCTGACTACAAATCTGATATGTATGGATTAATTTGTTTATCTATTTACCTTCATAAAAATTCTAATTGGAGCTGAATTTTATTTTGGAATGTGTGATGGGTGCTTGAAATTTTCTTGTGAAATGACCCCTAAAAACACAAAATAATAAATAATTTGGAAAGTAAATCAACAAAATTGAAAAGTAAATTATCTTCACAAACTTAATATATAGGTAATATGATCAATAATGGAAGTGAAATGCTTTTTTTTTCATTCCAAAAAATATGATCAATATAGAAATCCGTAATTCGACGTTGATATAACTCCTACCAAAAAATATGTGGTTATAAATAAAGTCTCTTTTGTTGTTTAGGGATCAAGACAAGATAAAATTTAATAGTATTATGGATTTTTAATTAAAAGTATAATTCTTCTGGTTTTGTATAATGTTTCGAAGAATACAAAAAATCCCTAATTCGGATGTTGATATTAGTCCAGCCAATAATTGAGTTTATAAGTTGTTTAAAAAGCGTATACAATTATTTAGTTAAGTTTTAGAATGTGATACAAAACACGAATAGATAAGTCTTAGAATGTGATACAAACAAGAATATAACAAACCTAGGTGAACTAATATTGAAAAAAATATGTGTTAGCTTCCAAATATCAAATATAAATTTTTAAAATTAAATCAAATAGTTACTTATATCAATTTGGTATATTTCTACTATACAAATACAAATGGTAAGGCATTACCAAATCCTCCATGTTCAAGAAAAATTCTCAAGTCCTATTAGAAATATCTCTTTTAGGCTGTGTCTAACTTTTGTGGCCTAAAGAGTAAAGACAAATATGTTGTAATCTTGTTTGGTGCCGGGCCTGCAGTTTTGTAGGTTTTTTCCGGTGGTGTTTGATGAAAGTCAATCTTCGAAAAAAAAAATAAAACTAAAAAGTATTTTATTTCTTCATGTGGTTTTTTTTTAAATGAAGTTGTACATGCGGAAATAACCTCACCTTAATAAATTCTTCTAGTTTCCCCATGTTTCTCCTTATGTCTTTTACTATCACACGATCGCATAAGAGAGGAGAAAGACCGGGTATATAAAACCTACACAAGTTCGGGGATTAAAATGACTATTTTGGCCATCATGCAACAGGTGTAGGTCCGTATCACACGTGAATCGATACGAGATTGACTAATCAACCAAGGGTGCGGAATCCCCCTTAATAGATCACACGAACAAAAACAAGTAATAAGATGAAGAACACACAAAATACTTTAAACCGATCCTCAATGATTATCAAACACAAGGTTTACAAATACTCAAGATCGCAAGAACTCACAACCAATGCTCTGTATTTTCTCTCACTCTGTAACTTCTCTCAAATTGTTTAAACTAAAACCTAATACATGAACTGTTTATATAAACAACCATGCATACTGGGTTAGGCCAAACTAACATATAATCACAAACTTGGACTAACAAACTAAAGTCGGAATTATTCTTGTATTCACAAACTCGGAATTTCAGTATCTTCACCAAACTCTGAATAGTTTTGTTTAGCAAACTCGAATCTTCAACTTAAACTCAAACTCGGACGTGACTTGATAAACTCAGAACTTCAATAACTCATCACAAACTTGGAATCTTCTTGATTATATTCAGTTCCTCGGAAACAAGAGACCAAACCAAAGTTGTCACATAACATGTACCAACAAACTCC
The DNA here is from genome assembly GCA_947069175.1 of Scalesia atractyloides. Lineage (NCBI taxonomy): Eukaryota > Viridiplantae > Streptophyta > Magnoliopsida > Asterales > Asteraceae > Scalesia > Scalesia atractyloides. The sequence continues at coordinate 44,422,050 of CAMTDV010001634.1, forward strand.
CTCTTGACAATAGCTTGCAAAGGTGAACTTAGTCATCAGAATCTCGCAGTGTTTGGTCTTTGGATAACTTCCGCTTCAACATGAATTCTGTCAGCAATAGACTCCCTCTAAGCTGATGCATCCAATCATCAAATCTTCCAAGTTCTGAGTCAGCAATCCAAGTATTTTTTTCATATCGTTCGTTCTGCATTGTAAAAGAGGATTCTATCAAGCAACAACTGATATGCACCAAAATGCAACACATAAATTATATCACATAAGGTATAAAATCAACCCTTTTATGTAATAAAGTTGAAAAAAAATACGTTTCTTTGTATATTTTTTATTTTTTAGGATTAAAAGAGCTTAAATGTACACAAGGAACAAATTAACGGCAAAAACCAACATAAATATAAAAGAAGAAAAGTTGACACATCATACCGACCCTCCGAGCTTCACCTCAAGACCAAAAACAACGAATCAGAAGACAAGCACGGGGTCGTGCCACCAAGTCACGGTGTCGTGCCCCACTCTTTATTCCGTGAAGAAAAGGATAAACAGAAGCATACAAGAGATGCTGGGCCGTGTCCCATGGACACGGGCCGTGGTCAACCCCCATATATATGCAGAATCTTCAATAGTACAACAAGTACAAGGCCACGGGCCATGTGAGCATACGGACTGACACAACTCATTAAATGAAGACAGAGAATAAGGAGACACGGGGTCGTGCCCTCCGGGCACGGGGCCGTGTGAAGGCTTTGTTTCCAAATATAAACACGGGTGCTTGGTTCAATTGCATTCCATCCATTGGCAAACCACTTCTCTCACACCTGCCACCACTCCACCACCACAATACTACCATCATCCACCATATTCCTTGATTATCCATCTTTAGAGTGTGTAGTAGTCTCGGGATCCAAGATCGATCGTTAGAGTTTTTGTCAAACAAAGTGTAAGCCCACCTACGGACCTCGAATTACCGAACAAGAAGGCGAACACGAAATACCAAGTCATGCAGTGGGCGGAATCCACCACATGATGCAAACTGCTGCAAAGGTCACGCTGTAGAAGGTGTACAAGAACAGAGACGATGATCTACAATCTATGAATCCACTGAGTATTCACAGATTACCAACACACACAAGAACACACAATAGCTAGGGTTTTGTTGTTCACACAAAACCGACACACACAAGAACACACAGTAGCTGGTTAGGGTTTTTTTCACACGGAGAGAAAGCTTGCACAGAAAGATAAATCTCCAAAACTTCTATCTTGCATTCCATTCACTAAGTATATGCAAGACGATTAATTAGGACACATAAGTCCTTACACAAACTAGCTAGGTCTGAATTTGTAACATCTTACAAATTCGCATACAATACATCATAAACTCTTACTCCACAAACCCTTACAATTAAGTACTACTACCACAAACACTTACAATTAAGTACTACCTCCATATACTATAACAATTAAGTACTGAGAATGAGAAACTAGCAAATTCGGACTACATAAGAAAGTTCCATTCAAATTTGTTACAACTAAAACATAACATTTCCAAAGATATAAAATAGACCCTGAAGAATCTTCAAGTAGAAGCATCCAACATTTATCATCCAAAGGGTGCACTTATAGACTCCCCCTTGATACATGCGGGATGTGCAAGTCTTGTGAAGATCTTCATCATATCTTTGAAAAGTCACTTCCTGCTCCAACCGTTTTCCTCACACAGAGCTGAACAACGCGCATAAAAGAAAAAGCGAGCTCTCGATCATCTTTCAAGTAATGGAGCGATAGACGTTTCAACTTCTTTAGATCAGACAGTTTGAAGTTCACTAACCACATTGAATCCAACACATTAACAATCACTTTAGTAACTTTCTTATTTGTGATCACAGCTTCACCCGTTCTGCCATGAATGTACCAATATCCTTTCCCTTCCATACTGTTAAGATCGAATTGCCTCAATGATATCGTCTCAAACATAAAGTAGGCCGGCACACAACTTTGTACTCCGTTTTTCCAGTGAACTTATTCTTTGATTTAACTCGACGACCAACAGTCGGTTTGAACCAGTTCCATTTGCTAGTTCTGCTTTCTTCTTTTAAGGCTATTTTCAAAGCTCCAATGGGTACATTAATAGTTCGGTATTCAAATTAATCTGAGCAATATGGTGAAGATCATGTGCCAAAAGAGAGCTAAGAGTTTTGAAGCATGACCTGAAGTACTGCACACCATCTGTTCTCTTGATTAGCAGCAAGTTGTTTTGTTCATCAAAATTTCAGCTTCTAATTTGGCCCAAGTATTTTCCACTGATACGTCCAAAATGCTTTTTCTATGTCAAATCTGGTGGAGGTGCTCTTAGCCATAGGACCCTCTAAATTTCTTCATGAATCGGCTCAGGGTTGGGATTTGGTTCAATTGGTGTATCATTATAAGCAATACCCAATAATTCTTCAAAATCTACTTCCACTCCTTCAATAGACTGAACATCCATAGTATGGGACACTTTTGCTCCTTTGCTCATAACCACATGATCGGCATCTTCATCTGGTATAAGATCTTCAACTATTCTAACTACCTCATCATCATTCTCTAAATCGTCGTCATTAGAGATGACATGCTCTCTAGCTATGACCTCATCATCCGAGTCATCAAACAAAACACTAAGATCACCATCGACTGGACCTTCACCTCTACTGTCACGCGTACCTTTACTAGACTCCCCCTTAACTGTAGCATCGGTTGCAGCTTCCATAGCTTGTGAGCTATTTGGCTGCTCCCTTTACGAAGCGTTGGGATCCTTGTCTTTATCTAAGTCATGCTGAATCCTTGCAAACTCGTCCAGTTTCCATTTGGCTGAACCTGTAAAGGAGTATTCTCCCCCTGAGTAACAAACAACTCAACAAGCTTAACAACAATCCTCTGAATCTGATCAGTAGCAGAGGAAAGAGTCTCATGTCTAGAAAAATAAGATTCACCCCTCTTGATAAGAGTAACCAACTGAATAGCTTGATTTTTGGATTGAACAAATAAATGCTTGATCTTATCTTCTTTATCTACATCTTTCTTCTTAAGAAATTCGTTCTACTGCTTTCTGATAAAATCCTGACTTTCATTTATCACTTTGATTTGCCGCTGCATAGCCCGATGGACATCCATAAACTGAGTGCGAACAAATTCCGGGAAAGGAATTTCTTCACCACTATTAGATACACCCCGAGGTTGTCGGGCCGAAGACGAAGCCAAAGGCCTTGGAGGAACAGGGCGAGGAGGTCTAGGACCAAAAGCTACTTTTGGACGAACCCTTATACATATACTTTAAAATTTTAACCTAATAACAAAAACCCTCAGGGGATACATGACACAATTCTAGGCAATCTAAACTTATGTTTTTTTGTCTAAACCGTATACGCATTTAACTTACGCAAATCCTTATCTGTTTCAGTTTACCCGATTTCATTTCAATATTTTACTAAATAAATTCCTTAAATCGTTTTCATCACGTTTAAAATGATAAAAAATATAATCAAGTTTAACTAATCTAGTAGATAACATGATCAATAGTGGAAGTGAAATGCTTTTTTTAATCCAAAATCTAAGCGTGTAATAGTTCTAACCTAGTATATAAATAGTAAAATACCCCAACACTAAACGACGAAAATTCAATCGGTAGTGGTTTGTTACGATACCAGCATTCAATATAGCAACCAAAAGAAAAAATTAAGAAGAAAAAATGTGATATACCCAAAAGGATTTTGATGAATGAAAACCATAAAAACATATATCACTAAGGTTTTTTTTAATACTAGTACCAGTAGCAACGTTGTTTGATCACAATCATTAATATCCCAAAACTTTAAACATTTAGGGTATGTTTGGCAAAATTAGCTGTTGTTGGTAGCTGGAAGCTGGTGGCTGGAGGCTAGAAGCTGGTGGCTGGAGGCTGGAAGCTGTTGCTGTAGTTGTAGCTTTTTAGATATATTTAGGTGTTTGGCAGAGTGGCTGGAGGTTTTAATAAAATGTATAAAATGACCAAAATGGACATTAAAAAGTTGGTACATTAGAAAGTTCATTATTTTTAGAGGTTAAAATAGTCATTTTTTTCCTAAAAGATTGTAGCTCCTTCTAAACGCTACTAGTAAGAGCGTTTAACCAAAAGCTTCAAGCTCCTAACCTAAAAGCTTATAGCTCCTTCAACCAAACAAGGCTTTCTATTAAGTTTGAGTTTTTTCTTAAAAGCTTAAAGCTTAAAGCTCCTAAAAGCTTCTAAAAGCTCCATGCTAAACATACCCTTAATAAAAACAAAAAAATTAGAATTTTTAAAATTGGTTTATGTGGATTATTATATATGATTAATAGACAGTCTAGCAAAATTTAAAAATTTAAACGTCATCTAAATAAATTTACGTTTTTTGTTTAATCAATGATTAATAGATAGCTTATCAAAATTTAAAAATTTAAACGTGTATATATATAAATTTACGTTATTTGTTTAATCAATAATATAACTAAAATTTAGTATTATGCTGACTCTGATATGTATGGATTAATTTGTTTATCTATTTACCTTCATAAAAATTCTAATTGGAGCTGAATTTTATTTTGGAATGTGTGATGGGTGCTTGAAATTTTCTTGTGAAATGACCCTAAAAACACAAAATAATAAATAAATTGGACCGTAAATCAACAAAATTGAAAAGTAAATTATCTTCACAAACTTAATATATAGGTAATATGATCAATAATGGAAGTGAAATGCTTTTTTTCATTCCAAAAAATATGATCAATATAGAAATCCGTAATTCGACGTTGATATAACTCCTACCAAAAAATATGTGGTTATAAATAAAGTCTCTTTTGTTGTTTAGGGATCAAGACAAGATAAAATTTAATAGTATTATGGATTTTTAATTAAAAGTATAATTCTTCTGGTTTTGTATAATGTTTCGAAGAATACAAAAAATCCCTAATTCGGATGTTGATATTAGTCCAGCCAATAATTGAGTTTATAAGTTGTTTAAAAAGCGTATACAATTATTTAGATAAGTTTTAGAATGTGATACAAAACACGAATAGATAAGTCTTAGAATGTGATACAAACAAGAATATAACAAACCTAGGTGAACTAATATTGAAAAAAATATATGTGTTAGCTTCCAAATATCAAATATAAATTTTTAAAATTAAATCAAATAGTTACTTATATCAATTTGTTATAATTTCTACTATACAAATACAAATGGTAAGGCATTACCAAATCCTTCATGTTCAAGAAAAATTGTCAAGTCCTATTAGAAATATCTCTTTTAGGCTGTGTCTAACTTTTGTGGCCTAAAGAGTAAAGACAAATATGTTGTAATCTTGTTTGGTGCCGGGCCTGCAGTTTTGTAGGTTTTTTCCGGTGGTGTTTGACGAAAGTCAATCTTCGAAAAAAAAAAACGTAAAAAGTATTTTATTTCTTCATGTGGTTTTTTTTTTAAATGAAGTTGTACATGCGGAAATAACCTCACCTTAATAAATTCTTCTAGTTTCCCCATGTTTCTCCTTATGTCTTTTAATATCACACGATCGCATAAGAGAGGAGAAAGACCGGGTATATAAAACCTACACAAGTTCGGGGATTAAATGACTATTTTGGCCATCATACAACAGGTGTAGGTCCGTATCACACGTGAATCGATACGAGATTGACTAATCAACCAAGGGTGCGGAATCCCCCTTAATAGATCACATGAACAAAAACAAGTAATAAGATGAAGAACACACAAAATACTTTAAACCGATCCTCAATGATTATCAAACACAAGGTTTACAATCACTCAAGATCGCAAGAACTCACAACTAATGCTCTGTATTTTCTCTCATTCTGTAACTTCTCTCAAATTGTTTAAACTAAAACCTAATACATGAACTGTTTATATACACACAACCATGCATACTGGGTTAGGCCCAACTAACATATAATCACAAACTTGGACTAACAAACTAAAGTCGGAATTATTCTTGTATTCACAAACTCGGAATTTCAGTATCTTCACCAAACTCTGAATAGTTTTGTTTAGCAAACTCGAATCTTCAACTTAAACTCAAACTCGGACGTGACTTGATAAACTCGGAACTTTCAATAACTCATCACAAACTTGGAATCTTCTTGATTATATTCAGTTCCTCGGAAACAAGAGACCAAACCAAAGTTGTTGTCACATAACATGCACCAACAAACTCCCTCTTGACAATAGCTTGCAAAGGTGAACTTAGTCATCAGAATCTCGCAGTGTTTGGTCTTTGGATAACTTCCGCTTCAACATGAATTCTGTCAGCAACAGACTCCCTCTAAGCTGATGCATCCAATCACCAAATCTTCCAAGTTCTGAGTCAGCAATCCAAGTATTTTTTTCATATCGTTCGTTCTGCATTGTAAAAGAGGATTCTATCAAGCAACAACTGATATGCACCAAAATGCAACACATAAATTATATCACATAAGGTATAAAATCAACCCTTTTATGTAATAAAGTTGAAAAAAAATACGTTTCTTTGTATATTTTTTGATTTTTTAGGATTAAAAGAGCTTAAATGTACACAAGGAACAAATTAACGGCAAAAACCAACATAAATATAAAAGAAGAAAAGTTGACACATCATACCGACCCTCCGAGCTTCACCTCAAGGCCAAAAACAACGAATCAGAAGACAAGCACGGGGTCGTGCCACCAAGGCACGGTGTCGTGCCCCACTCTCTATTCCGTGAAGAAAAGGATAAACAGAAGCATACAAGAGATGCTGGGCCGTGTCCCATGGACACGGGCCGTGGTCAACCCCCATATATATGCAGAATCTTCAATAGTACAACAAGTACAAGGCCACGGGCCGTGTGAGCATATGGACTGACACAACTCATTAAATGAAGACAGAGAATAAGGAGACACGGGGTCGTGCCCTCCGGGCACGGGGCCGTGTGAAGGCTTTGTTTCCAAATATAAACACGGGTGCTTGGTTCAATTGCATTCCATCCATTGGCAAACCACTTCTCTCACACCTGCCACCACTCCACCACCACAATACTACCATCATCCACCAATTCCTTGATTATCCATCTTTAGAGTGTGTAGTAGTCTCAAGATCCAAGATCGATCGTTAGAGTTTTTGTCAAACAAAGTGTAAGCCCACTTACGGACCTCGAACTACCGAACAAGAAGGCGAACACGAAACACCAAGTCATGCAGTGGGCGGAATCCACCACATGATGCAAACTGCTGCAAAGGTCACGCTGTAGAAGGTGTACAAGAACAGAGACGATGATCTACAATCTATGAATCCACTGAGTATTTACAGATTACCAACACACACAAGAACACACAATAGCTAGGGTTTTGTTGTTCACACAAAACCGACACACACAAGAACACACAGTAGCTGGTTAGGGTTTTTTTCACACGGAGAGAAAGCTTGCACAGAAAGATAAATCTCCAAAACTTCTATCTTGCATTCCATTCACTAAGTATATGCAAGACGATTAATTAGGACACATAAGTCCTTACACAAACTAGCTAGGTCTGAATTCGTAACATCCTACAAATTCGCATACAATACATCATAAACTCTTACTCCACAAACCCTTACAATTAAGTACTACTACCACAAACACTTACAATTAAGTACTACCTCCATATACTATAACAATTAAGTACTGAGAATGAGAAACTAGCAAATTCGGACTACATAAGAAAGTTCCATTCAAATTTGTTACAACTAAACATAACATTTCCAAAGATATAAAATAGACCCTGAAGAATCTTCAAGTAGAAGCATCCAGCATTTATCATCCAAAGGGTGCACTTATAGACTCCCCCTTGATACATGCGAGATGTGCAAGTCTTGTGAAGATCTTCATCATATCTTTGAAAAGTCACTTCCTGCTCCAACCGTTTTCCTCACACAGAACTGAACAACACGCATAAAAGAAAGAGCGAGCTCTCGATCATCTTTCAAGTAATGGAGCGATAGACGTTTCAACTTCTTTAGATCAGACAGTTTGAAGTTCACTAACCACATCGAATCCAACACATTAACAATCACTTTAGTAACTTTCTTATTTGTGATCACAGCTTCACCCGTTCTGCCATGAATGTACCAATATCCTATCCCTTCCATACTGTCAAGATCGAATTGCCTCAATGATATCGTTCTCGAACATAAAGCAGGCCGGCACACAACTTTGTACTCCGTTTTTCCAGTGAACTTATTCTTTGATTTAACTCGACGACCAACAGCCGGTTTGAACCAGTTCCATTTGCTAGTTCTGCTTTCTTCTTTTAAGGCTATTTTCAAAGCTCCAATGGGTACATTAATAGTTGGGTATTCAAATTAATCTGAGCAATATGGTGAAGATCATGTGCCAAAAGAGAGCTAAGAGTTTTGAAGCATGACCTGAAGTACTGCACACCATCTGTTCTCTTGATTAGCAGCAAGTTGTTTTGTTCATCAAAATTTCAGCTTCTAATTTGGTCCAAGTATTTTCCACTGATACGTCCAAAATGCTTTTTCTATGTCAAATCTGGTGGAGGTGCTCTTAGCCATAGGACTCTCTAAATTTCTTCATGAATCGGCTCAGGGTTGGGATTTGGTTCAATTGGTGTATCATTATAAGCAATACCCAATAATTCTTCAAAATCTACTTCCACTCCTTCAATAGACTGAACATCCATAGTATGGGACACTTTTGCTCCTTTGCTCATAACCAAATGATCGGCATCTTCATCTGGTTTAAGATCTTCAACTATTCTAACTACCTCATCATCATTCTCTAAATCGTCGTCATTAGAGATGACATGCTCTCTAGCTATAACCTCATCATCCGAGTCATCAAACAAAACACTAAGATCACCATCGACTGGACCTTCACCTCTACTGTCACGCGTACCTTTACTAGACTCCCCCTTAACTGTAGCATCAGTTGCAGCTTCCATAGCTTGTGAGCTATTTGGCTGCTCCCTTTACGAAGCGTTGGGATCCTTGTCTTTATCTAAGTCATGCTGAATCCTTGCAAACTCGTCCAGTTTCCATTTGGCCTGAACCTGTAAAGGAGTATTCTCCCCCTGAGTAACAAACAACTCAACAAGCTTAACAACAATCCTCTGAATCTGATCAGTAGCAGAGGAAAGAGTCTCATGTCTAGAAAAATAAGATTCACCCCTCTTGATAAGAGTAACCAACTGAATAGCTTGATTTTTGGATTGAACAAATAAATGCTTGATCTTATCTTCTTTTCTACATCTTTCTTCTTAAGAAATTCGTTCTACTGCTTTCTGATAAAATCCTGACTTTCATTTATCACTTTGATTTGCCGCTGCATAGCCCGATGGCATCCATAAACTGAGTGCGAACAAATTCCGGGAAAGGAATTTCTTCACCACTATTAGATACACCCCGAGGTTGTGGGGCCGAAGACGAAGCCAAAGGCCTTGGAGGAACAGGGCGAGGAGGTCTAGGACCAAAAGCTACTTTTGGACGAACCCTTATACATATACTTTAAAATTTTAACCTAATAACAAAAACCCTCAGGGGATACATGACACAATTCTAGGCAATCTAAACTTATGTTTTTTTGTCTAAACCGTATACGCATTTAACTTACGCAAATCCTTATCTGTTTCAGTTTACCCGATTTCATTTCAATATTTTACTAAATAAATTCCTTAAATCGTTTTCATCACGTTTAAAATGATAAAAAATATAATTCAAGTTTAACTAATCTAGTAGATAACATGATCAATAGTGGAAGTGAAATGCTTTTTTTAATCCAAAATCTAAGCGTGTAATAGTTTTAACCTAGTATATAAATAGTAAAATACCCCAACGCTAAACGACGGAAATTCAATCGGTAGTGGTTTGTTACGATACCAGCATTCAATATAGCAACCAAAAGAAAAAATTTAAGAAGAAAAAATGTGATATACCCAAAAGGATTTTGATGAATGAAAACCATAAAAACATATATCACTAAGGTTTTTTTTAATACTAGTACCAGTAGCAACGTTGTTTGATCATAATCATTAATATCCCAAAACTTTAAACATTTAGGGTATGTTTGGCAAAATTAGCTGTTGTTGGTAGCTGGAAGCTGGTGGCTGGAGGCTAGAAGCTGGTGGCTAGAGGTTGGAAGCTGGTAGCTGTAGTTGTGCTTTTTAGATATATTTAGGTGTTTGGCAGAGTGGCTGGAGGTTTTAATAAAATGTATAAAATGACCAAAATGGACATTAAAAAGTTGGTACATTAGAAAGTTCATTATTTTTAGAGGTTAAAATAGTCATTTTTTTCCTAAAAGATTGTAGCTCCTTCTAAACGCTACTAGTAAGAGCGTTTAACCAAAAGCTTCAAGCTCCTAACCTAAAAGCTTATAGCTCCTTCAACCAAACAAGGCTTTCTATTAAGTTTGAGTTTTTTCTTAAAAGCTTAAAGCTTGAAGCTTCTAAAAGCTTCTAAAAGCTCCATGCTAACACATACCCTTAATAAAAACAAAAAAATTAGAATTTTTAAAATTGGTTTATGTGGATTATTATATATGATTAATAGACAGTCTAGCAAAATTTAAAAATTTAAACGTCATCTAAATAAATTTACGTTTTTTGTTTAATCAATAATTAATAGATAGCTTATCAAAATTTAAAAATTTAAACGTGTATATATATAAATTTACGTTATTTGTTTAATCAATAATATAACTAAAATTTAGTATTATGCTGACTACAAATCTGATATGTATGGATTAATTTGTTTATCTATTTACCTTCATAAAAATTCTAATTGGAGCTGAATTTTAATTTTGGAAAGTGTGATGGGAGCTTGAAATTTTCTTGTGAAATGACCCCTAAAAACACAAAATAATAAATAAATTGGACCGTAAATCAACAAAATTGAAAAGTAAATTATCTTCACAAACTTAATATATAGGTAATATGATCAATAATGGAAGTGAAATGCTTTTTTTCATTCCAAAAAATATGATCAATATAGAAATCCGTAATTCGACGTTGATATAACTCCTACCAAAAAATATGTGGTTATAAATAAAGTCTCTTTTGTTGTTTAGGGATCAAGACAAGATAAAATTTAATAGTATTATGGATTTTTAATTAAAAGTATAATTCTTCTGGTTTTGTATAATGTTTCGAAGAATACAAAAAATCCCTAATTCGGATGTTGGTATTAGTCCAGCCAATAATTGAGTTTATAAGTTGTTTAAAAAGCGTATACAATTATTTAGATAAGTTTTAGAATGTGATACAAAACACGAATAGATAAGTCTTAGAATGTGATACAAACAAGAATATAACAAACCTAGGTGAACTAATATTGAAAAAATTATATGTGTTAGCTTCCAAATATCAAATATAAATTTTTAAAATTAAATCAAATAGTTACTTATATCAATTTGGTATATTTCTACTATACAAATACAAATGGTAAGGCATTACCAAATCCTTCATGTTCAAGAAAAATTGTCAAGTCCTATTAGAAATATCTCTTTTAGGCTGTGTCTAACTTTTGTGGCCTAAAGAGTAAAGACAAATATGTTGTAATCTTGTTTGGTGCCGGGCCTGCAGTTTTGTAGGTTTTTTCCGGTGGTGTTTGATGAAAGTCAATCTTCGAAAAAAAAAAAACGTAAAAAGTATTTTATTTCTTCATGTGGTTTTTTTTTTAAATGAAGTTGTACATGCGGAAATAACCTCACCTTAATAAATTCTTCTAGTTTCCCCATGTTTCTCCTTATGTCTTTTAATATCACACGATCGCATAAGAGAGGAGAAAGACCGGGTATATAAAACCTACACAAGTTCGGGGATTAAAATGACTATTTTGGCCATCATACAACAGGTGTAGGTCCGTATCACACGTGAATCGATACGAGATTGACTAATCAACCAAGGGTGCGGAATCCCCCTTAATAGATCACACGAACAAAAACAAGTAATAAGATGAAGAACACACAAAATACTTTAAACCGATCCTCAATGATTATCAAACAAAGGTTTACAATCACTCAAGATCGCAAGAACTCACAACCAATGCTCTGTATTTTCTCTCACTCTGTAACTTCTCTCAAATTGTTTAAACTAAAACCTAATACATGAACTGTTTATATACACACAACCATGCATACTGGGTTAGGCCCAACTAACATATAATCACAAACTTGGACTAACAAACTAAAGTCGGAATTATTCTTGTATTCACAAACTCGGAATTTCAGTATCTTCACAAACTCTGAATAGTTTTGTTTAGCAATCTCGAATCTTCAACTTAAACTCAAACTCGGACATGACTTGATAAACTCGGAACTTCAATAACTCATCACAAACTTGGAATCTTCTTGATTATATTCAGTTCCTCGGAAACAAGTCTTGTTTAAGATATCCAAAGACCAAACCAAAGTTGTTGTCACATAACATGCACCAACAAACTCCCTCTTGACAATAGCTTGCAAAGGTGAACTTAGTCTTCAGAATCTTGCAGTGTTTGGTCTTTGGATAACTTCCGCTTCAACATGAATTCTGTCAGCAACAGACTCCCTCTAAGCTGACGCATCCAATCACCAAATCTTCCAAGTTCTGAGTCAGCAATCCAAGTATTTTTTTCATATCATTCGTTCTGCATTGTAAAAGAGGATTCTATCAAGCAACAACTGATATGCACCAAAATGCAGCACATAGTATATGCAACAACTGATAAATCTCCAAAACTTCTATCTTGCATTCCATTCACTAAGTATATGCAAGACGATTAATTAGGATACATAAGTCCTTACACAAACTAGCTAGGTCTGAATTTGTAACATCCTACAAATTCGCATACAATACATCATAAACTCTTACTCCACAAACCCTTACAATTAAGTACTACTACCACAAACACTTACAATTAAGTACTACCTCCATCTACTATAACAATTAAGTACTGAGAATGAGAAACTAGCAAATTCGGACTACATAAGAAAGTTCCATTCAAATATGTTACAACTAAAACATAACATTTCAAGATATAAAATAACCCTGAAGAATCTTCAAGTAGAAGCATCCAGCATTTATCATCCAAAGGGTGCACTTATAGACTCCCCCTTGATACATGCGGGATGTGCAAGTCTTGTGAAGATCTTCATCATATCTTTGAAAAGTCACTTCCTGCTCCAACCGTTTTCCTCACACAGAACTGAACAACGCGCATAAAAGAAAGAGCGAGCTCTCGATCATCTTTCAATAATGGAGCAATAGACGTTTCAACTTCTTTAGATCAGACAGTTTGAAGTTCACTAACCACATTGAATCCAACACATTAACAATCACTTTAGTAACTTTCTTATTTGTGATCACAGCTTCACCCGTTCTGCCATGAATGTACCAATATCCTATCCCTTCCATACTGTCAAGATCGAATTGCCTCAATGATATCGTTCTCAAACATAAAGCAGGCCGGCACACAACTTTGTACTCCGTTTTTCCAGTGAACTTATTCTTTGATTTAACTCGACGACCAACAGCCGGTTTGAACCAGTTCCATTTGCTAGTTCTGCTTTCTTCTTTTAAGGCTATTTTCAAAGCTCCGATGGTTACATTAATAGTTGGGGTATTCAAATTAATCTGAGCAATATGGTGAAGATCATGTGCCAAAAGAGAGCTAAGAGTTTTGAAGCATGACCTGAAGTACTGCAGGCCATCTGTTCTCTTGATTAGCAGCAAGTTGTTTTGTTCATCAAAATTTCAGCTTCTAATTTGGCCCAAGTATTTTCCACTGATACGTCCAAAATGCTTTTTCTATGTCAAATCTGGTGGAGGTGCTCTTAGCCATAGGACCCTCTAAATTTCTTCATGAATCGGCTCAGGGTTGGGATTTGGTTCAATTGGTGTATCATTATAAGCAATACCCAATAATTCTTCAAAATCTACTTCCACTCCTTCAATAGACTGAACATCCATAGTATGGGACACTTTTGCTCCTTTGCTCATAACCACATGATCGGCATCTTCATCTGGTTTAAGATCTTCAACTATTCTAACTACCTCATCATCATTCTCTAAATCGTCGTCATTAGAGATGACATGCTCTATAGCTATAACCTCATCATCCGAGTCATCAGACAAAACACTAAGATCACCATCGACTGGACCTTCACCTCTACTGTCACGCGTACCTTTACTAGACTCCCCCTTAACTGTAGCATCGGTTGCAGCTTCCATAGCTTGTGAGCTATTTGGCTGCTCCCTTTATGAAGCGTTGGGATCCTTGTCTTTATCTAAGTCATGCTGAATACTTGCAAACTCGTCCAGTTTCCATTTGGCCTGAACCTGTAAAGGAGTATTCTCCCCCTGAGTAACAAACAACTCAACAAGCTTAACAACAATCCTCTGAATCTGATCAGTAGCAGAGGAAAGAGTCTCATGTCTAGAAAAATAAGATTCACCCCTCTTGATAAGAGTAACCAACTGAATAGCTTGATTTTTGGATTGAACAAATAAATGCTTGATCTTATCTTCTTTGTCTACATCTATCTTATTAAGAAATTCTTTCTACTGCTTTCTGATAAAATCCTGACTTTCATTTATCACTTTGATTTGCCGCTGCATAGCCCGATGGACATCCATAAACTGAGTGCGAACAAATTCCGGGAAAGGAATTTCTTCACCACTATTAGATACACCCCGAGGTTGTGGGGTCGAAGACGAAGCCGAAGGCCTTGGAGGAACAGGGCGAGGAGGTCTAGGACCAAAAGCTACTTTTGGACGAACCCTTTTCGAGGACTTGGGAGTAGATGCAGGTACATCGGGTTTCTTCATTCGAGGACCAGTGGGACGAATACCACTAGGACAAACAAAACTCGAAGGAGATCCAGGAGGCATCGCGAGGAAAACCGGAGGAACTGAAGAAGAACTAACTCCCAGTGAAGAAGCAAATGGATTGCTGGAACCCGAAAATGATGGAAATGAAGAAAATAGAGGAGCAGTGGACACACTAGATGCGATCAACAGAATACTTGAACTTCAAGACAAGCCATGAGAAGAAACACTAGCAATAGATACAACAATTGTTGGACTAGGAGCAGTTATAACAACTAACAAAGATGGCAATGAAACAGGAACATCCAAAGAAGATAAATCAGCTACAACTGAAGAAATTGCTATAACTAGAACTTCAACTGATGAAGCATTCTCCATAACCGAAGACCTGGGAGTTGAACTTGAACTTTCTCCCAATCTTCTTCTTTTATAAGTCACCATTTGTCGAGAAGCACAACCGAAACAACACTCCGTCTATATTTGTTAGATCACTCCTGAATAGCTCGGGAACCTAAATTGGTATCTATTGTCCATGTATGCGGAATTTATGTGACAAGTTAATTACATATGCAAGAATTACTCATTAAAGTCTGTTTTATTTATCAATAGTTCATATACATTCGAGATCCTGATTCGACAGAGCTTCGCCTCAAAGTGTGCAAAAGTTACAAATGAGATAATATCAGAAATATTATGAGAGCTTCGGCCGAACTTGTTCACACTGTAGGACCGATCCTGATAGCATAGGAACCTAGATTTGATATCTAATGTCCATAATATCAGAAATATTATGACACGATTACCAATTAACAAGAATTAGTCAATTAAACGTCAATTTTATTGACATAACGTCGAGTCTCCAATTTGACAGAGCTTCGCCTCAAAGTGCACAAAGTTACAAATGACAAGACAAGCTAGCTATTTATAGGATTCCAAGTTCGCTAGAGAGAGATGAAGTTCAGGCGAACTTGACATAGTCAAGTTTGGCCGAACTTGACTTCACATGATCACCTCAAGCGAACTTGACCCCAATCTACATAAATACTTCGTTTCGCTAGCCTATTCACATCTAATCTATACAGACTCGATTTAAGACTAAGGCATAGACATTCTGTACCAATAGACTCCCCCTTTGATATCATCTTCGTC
Organism: Scalesia atractyloides; assembly: GCA_947069175.1. NCBI lineage: Eukaryota > Viridiplantae > Streptophyta > Magnoliopsida > Asterales > Asteraceae > Scalesia > Scalesia atractyloides. The sequence continues at coordinate 44,438,018 of CAMTDV010001634.1, forward strand.
TTTTATCAGTCTCCCAAAACTCTGTCTTCAATAAAACTTTAACGCGTACGACCAAAGACGTTTTTGAACGGCTTCTTTCGTCTTTCTTGCTTCGGATCTGGCGTCTGATCAGTAGCAGGCACTTTGTTCATAAATTGAAACCTTCTGAGCCTTGCCGCCCTACCTTTTTTGTGTATTTCTTCAAGACGCTTTTCTTCCTTCAAAAATTCAACACATTCAAGATCCCTCCAGCTTGTTTCCCACATCTTTCCAGAGTTAACTTCACGTGCATAGCATACGTTAATGACCCTTTGATATTGCATGGCTTGTTCTTTTTCGCGTTCTTCAATACTATCTTGCTGTAGAACAAGCATTAGATATCTTCTCTCGAACAATTCACTAGCCACATCGGGTCTAGTACCCTGATCGTTCTCCACAACCCTCTCATACCTTGAAACCCTAATATCTCAACCCTTTCCTTTGTGATATCCAGATTTTCTTCAAATCGTAATACTATCACTGCTTCACATGTGTTAGGATCAATCTGCCACCACTTAAACACCAGATACAAATTCTGTTTGATAGGCATCAAAGGCATGTTTCTCATTGCTCTCAGTCGTTTCATGATTAACGTTATATCTTTTTCCCCTGTCTTCTTGTTCGTTTTGATGCGACGACCTGGAATGAATGGATTCCAATATCTAAAACCCTTTGTCGCTTCAAACTTGATCATTTTCCATGATAACTGATCAATGAACTTCATCTTATATGTAACATTTCTGGTTTGTACAAGTTCCTCAACATCCCAATAAGGTAGTGTCTTGAAATCAGCCAGATACTTGAAGTATTGCACCCCAAATTCTCCTTTGATGGCATAAACATTCAGCTCCTTAAACCATCCCCAATTTAGAATATCTCCCAACGACACATCTTTATCTCTGGTAAAGAATGCTAGAGGACGTCGAAACTTACATTCACGCGGCATCTCTTTAAACCAGGATTTCTTAGCTTGAGCTGTTTCCTCCTTTGTCATCGGCTTTGGAACTTTACCTTCACGAATAGATTCTTCAATTTTTTCTTTCAACATATCTTCATCCAATTGCTTGTATATTTCCTCGAAAGTAGGAAAACTATCTGTGTTAGGACCCATGTACTTTGCAACTTCGTCTTTCTCGTCATCCGAAGACCAATCTCTACTATAACCTTCTTATACTCGTCTGCCTCGAATCTACGCTGATAATGATACTCGTTAGGCTCAAACGTATTCACGTTCAACACTTGCTCCTCAAAATAAAAATCCAAAGATTCAGCATCAACTTCAATCAACTTGGCCAGATCTTATTTAGTATAGTTGTGAACATATTCTCCCTCTTCAACATTATGCTCAAGCATGAGTATCAATGGCTTTATCGGCATTGCAGCAACATGATTTGTAATAACTATAGCATCAGACATATCAACATCATTAAATGGCCCTGTTTGCCCTGACTCCCCCTAATTCTGTTCATTCATAGCATTCGCCTCATCATTCAAAAGACTAGTGAAATCGAAGCTTTCATTCACTGTCGCATCAACCACCTTTATTTCTGTACCACTCGGATCATCATCATTACCTCTATCGTTGCCAGAATCATCTTTCGAATCATCTTTTGGTGGTTCATCATTCTTATCTTCATCTTCTGCTTCATCATCGTCCTTTTCTTCAGTAGCAGCTACAGCATCAGAAGGCTTGACAGATTCGTCAACCTTAGAAATTTCAGGACTAATGAAGCTTTTTCAATATTCTCATCAACAGGTTCATTGATCTCCGGCATACTTTAATCACATGCTTCCCCTTACCTTGTTCAGCTAACTCTCTTTCAGCTTTCTCTTTTCCTTCTTGAATATCTAATCGAGCATATTCTTCTTTGAAATTAATCCCCAGACTGTTAGATAGTACCTTTTGAAGTCTGTCAAATCTTTTATCATTCATATCCTTTTCAGATCGAAGCTCTGCAATTTTCTATTTAATCTTTCGTTTGCTTCTTGCAGGCTTTCCACTAAAGCTTTCAAATAGCCTCTGTCGCCTTCAAGAAATTTTACTTTATCTGACAAAATCTCCTTTTCAACTTCACCCTGCTTTATCTGCTTCTCTAGCTCAACCTTTTCTTTCTCATTCTTTGCAACTCTATCTTCCAATATCTTGACACGCTTTTCAAGAATATCTACATCTGTTTCAGGAAAGAAATCATCTAACTCCTGCAGATCCACTGGTACATTAGGAATATCACCAACAGCTTTGACTTTGGTGTTAACTTGGGAGTAGCAGCCTTTGGTGTTGATTTAGGAGTAGCAGTCTTTGGAGTAGATTTCTTTGGTGTTGAGCTTTCGAAATGAACATCTTTGGGATCAGGAGATTGAATCACCGGAACTTCAAGTAAATTAGACCCAGGAGGTTCTTGTGTAACTCCTGGCTTTTCTGCTTCGGAGTAATGATAACAGGAGGTTCTTGTGTAACTCCCGGACGTTCAGCTTTAGATGAAATAACAACAGGAGGTTCTTGTGTAGGAGGTTCTTGTGTAACTCCTCTCTCCTGTGCACCGAAGGTTCTTGTGTTGCTTCTGTGCTCTTTGGCTTTCCAGTATATCTCCTTCTTGCTGGTTTATGAGATTTTTTTTGGTTTTTTTCTGCCTTTTGCCTATGGGGACCCCGTACTCTTCTTTGATATTTCGTTGCTGAAGACTTTGTTCGTCTTGCTTTCTTTTTAGGTCTCTCTTCGTCAGATTATTTTTCTTGCTCAGGATCAAAATCAGCATTAGTTTCTTTGATCTTTTCAATTTCTTTTTCTGCTATGGCCTTCTTTGTTTCCTTCTCGAGAGAATCATCACTATCACCATCATTCTCGGAGGTTGCAGAAATAACATCGTCTTCTTGAGTAGTCTTTTAAACTTCCTGACTCTCGCAACAACTGATGCACTCGATCCTGCCTCTATTTGCAAGTTTACAGGCTCATCTTCGTCTATAAGCATAGTCTCAACTTTCTTAGCACCACGCTTCTTTTTCTTTTCTATTTCAGCGTTTACAAACCATTCGCTGCGAGCTTTTGGCTTGAATGTCGCAAACCATTCTTTTTCTGCATTCAATTCTTTCTCATCACCACTACCGTCGTTCCTCCACTTATTTCCAGCAGGCGCAACGTAATTCTCATTCTTTAATGCCCCAAATATTGGTTTTGCCACTGGTGTTGAATCCTGCTTCTGGAACTTTAACAACTTCTTCGCAGTGGTTTCATCGAGGTGACTGAAGTAGAAAATGTCATTTGGATCACGTGCGATGTCTGTAAAGTTTACGTCGATGAGCATCTGCACGAACCTTGGATATAAACACAATCTTGTATCTTCCATATTCTTTGACATATGAGTGAATACGAGCTTTGAATAGTTATACGGCTTCTTCAGAATCAACACCGTTGCCATGCAGGCCATATAGTCTTGTACATCATCAAAACCCGCCTTTCTGTGACTGAATGTGTGAATGATTGCGTGCATGAGAAGTTTGTAGGGGTTTGGAACTTCCCCTTTCTTCAACGTTGGCTTGTTAACACTTCCTTTGTAACCCATCCGATAAAAACAACCTCGTACCATCTTCTCGTCTAGAAAAATAGGATCATCTTTGTTGTTGTTGAATTGTAAGATCCTGCGAATATCATCTTCAGTAACTGTGATCTCTTTGTTCTCGTCTCGACTTGTACTGAAGACGTGATAGTCTTCTTGTCTTCGCTGAGACTGGCATTCATCCCAAAATGATAAGTGTGCGATCGATAAGACACAGTACGCTCAGTAATAGCACGGTGTATCGGACAATCCTTCAGAAACTTCAGAATGCTTTCGTATTCCTTCAGTGATGGACACAACGCCTTAGCAAGCGTGATACAGGTATTATGGAATTTAGAAAAATCCATCGTGATCACCCGCGCTGGTGGTTGATCCTGAAAATCGATGCAAAACATTTAGCACGCAAATCGAGAAATTTTTACAAAATTTTCACCTTATAAGATCAAGTTCGGGCGAACTTGATGTTGAAATTGGAAACAGATTAAGTCAAGTTTGCCCGAACATGTCATATTACATGTTCAACAATTCAATTATAATTTTGGGCAAACTTACTTTCAACACATTTCAACTTTATTTACTTAAGTTCGGTCGAACTTCAATCATTTGATTAAATTAGTTTTTACTCTAAGTTCGGTCGAACTTATGGTTTCCACATTGATTATATTGATTTTCAGATGCAAGTTCGGCCGGACTTGATGAACAAGTTAGGGCGAACTTGTCACCTTCTCCATCAAACATTGCAACATCATGTTATGACCATTCTGTTCAAATCCAATGCAATTACATGGTCGATTTATGTTGTTTTTACAAATCTAAGTTCAGTTTGTCCAAGAGATCTCAAAATCTGTCAGATTTAACATGTTCAGATCTAAGATCATCGATTTTAGTTCAATTCATGGTTCAAAATGTGATTTCTCACCTCAGCCATTGAGAATGGTGTGTAAGTCACCACAATCAAATGAAATTTTGGCAGCACAACAACGTGTTTTTGACAATTTTGAACAATCGCACACACACACTAAGTTCGCTCAGAGAATTTGGTTAACAGATTTGAAGTTCGGCCGAACTTGCAAGGTATATATAACTTATCAAGTTCGGGCGAACTTGTAAACCCATGATATGAAAGCCCAACTTAAGTACGGGCGGACTTACCTTTTCTCAAACAGATCCAAACAAGTTGGTCGGACTTGATTTAATTACAAAACTTTAATCCTTAAGTAAGTTCGGTCGAACTTGCCTAAACCATTTTTCAAGCTTTCAAAATTTTGCAATTAAGTCCCTAAATTTTTCACCTTTTACCAGTTCTGAAAATCCACTCAGTTGACCAAGTCCAAGCTAATGACCTTGGTTAACCGATTTGTCTGCCGAGTCCAAGTTAATGACCCCGGTTTGACCCGATATTAACAAACTGTTGAAGTTTTCAAAATTTTCAAAAATCAAAGTTTCAAATTAATGAACTTTTTCATCGTTTTGGCTTATCGAATTTTACAGATTAGCTCCCAGCTCGTTGCTCAATTAGATTCCCACCAGTTTAGCACCTTACCAGACTTCGAAGACCCGTTCTCCAACATTGGGTTGCTGAAAACAATGTAGAAACAAAATCTTTTTGTATTTTTGTAAGTTTATGCTAAAACACATTGAAAATCTTTTTGGTTTTAATCTGTAAAGCAGATAAACTATGTACAAGACAAAGTAAACTATGTACAAACATATTTACAGACATATTTTTGTGAATTCGTGTCTAAGGATCATATCAGTTTGTTGAGACATATCACTAGTACCCTTGACCTTTAGATGACTTTATGTTTTAAACTCGTTTACCTAAATTGTCGATATGTTTGCCACTTAAACTTCTTCACGTTTCTCAATTGTTCCAAGATATGTTAAGGTATGATGTATGAAACTTGACTTAGCTATGGTTCCCACTTCTTGAATATACTCCCGTATCAAGATTCCCTAGATTTCATCTTACATGTGAATATAGCGTAATTGATATCTGTATCTGGGTTGTGCGAGGCCTTGAGAGCTCAGGTTAGTACTACCGTACAGACAAAGAGATGAAGGCTCGACTTTAAGGTGTGTTCCACTTAAGGAATCTTTTCAGCACTGCAAATGATTAGATCTTTCGATTCTTTTCAATTTTGCATGCAGCCTTTAGGGGTTTATCGCAAAAGGATTATAGAAGCTCTAGGCTATTGCTTCCGCAAAATCAGAAGAACTTGTATAATACCCCAGATATCAACTATCTATAAAGACCTCGTATCTCAGAATCAAGCAACCCTTCAATCGAAATTTCGGAGTACTAAGTCCAATATATCCAAGATGTGTTAATCCACAAGATTAAGCAGTTGTAAAATTTAGTTTATATCTTAGAAACAATTTACTGAACGTGTAAAGTCTATCAACACATCCACAGCAAGACTTGTTTATCACTTTCTTTACATTTCTTTAGCATACTGTGATAGTCCACTGATGTACTATCATTTCCTTTTTGTGATGCCGAATTTTTTTGTCTTTTTCAATGTTTTTGTACTTTTTTGAAAATTTTCATATGATTTTGTATTTTCCCAAATATTTCTCCCCTAAAATCAAAAACATATTTTTGGATTTTAGATTTTTTAGAAATACTAATCTAGAAAGATATTTACAAACCAATGTGGATCACGTGAACTCGTCGTCTGATCCATATTCAACCTTAGCTTCCTCACCTGTCAGCAAATTTTTAGTACCGTTAAGCCTCATTAGATATTTAAATCTTGTTAAAGGAAATGTTTTGGTATAAAAATCAGCCTTTTGTTCATCGGTGTGGATTTTTCTATTCGTACCAACTTTTTTCGTAGCAGTCACGAATGAAGTGATAACGAATTTCAATATGTTTAGTACGTGAGTGATGAACCAGATTTTTGGTTATATCGATAGCTGCCTTGTTATCTACGAATAAAGGCGTATCAAGAAATTGCAGACCATAATCCCTCATCTGTTGTTGAATCCAGAGGATTTGAGAACAACAGCTGGAAGCAGAAATGTATTCTGCCTCACAAGTAGAGAGAGACCGTGGTCTGTTTCTTGCACTGCCACGTTACCAAACGTGTTCCGAAGAACTGACATCCTGCCGTTGTAGTTTTTGAGTTAAGCTTGTCCACTCCGAAGTCTGAGTCAGCGTTTCCCGTTTGATCAAAATTGTCGTTCTTTGGATACCACAAGCCGGTGCTTGGACATCCCTTTAAGTAACGGAAGATTCGCTTGACTATCTGCACGTGTGACACTCGAGGACTAGACTGATATCTCGCACATAAGCAGGTAGGATACATGATATCTGGACGAGATGCCGTCAGATACATCAGAGATCCTATTATCGATTGATAGAGTGTGTCATTAACTTTGGTTACCGTCTCGTCAATGCAAATCCCATGGTTTAGTGCCAGCGGAGTCGAAAGCGGCTTCGAGCTATCCATTTCAAACTTCTTGAGAATGTCGTGAACATACTTTGTCTGATGAATGAATATGCTGTCTGGTAACTGATCGACCTGTAATCCGAGGAAGAATTTCATTTCACCCATGGAGGACATATCGAATTTCTTCTTCATGATCTTTTCGAAATCTTTGCAAAGACTATCATCCGTAGACCCAAAGATGATATCATCCACATAGATTTGTACAATGATCAGATGAGATCCGACTTCTCTGGTAAACAATGTACTGTCCACTATACCTCTTGTAAAGCCGTTTTGAACGAGATGTTGCGATAACGTCTCGTACCAAGCTCTCGGGGCTTGGTGTAATCCGTATAAGGCTTTGTCTAGAAGATAAGCTTTGTTCTTGTTCAGCGGATCGACGAACCCTGGTGGTTGGCCGACGTACACTTGTTCACGAAGTTTACCATAAAGAAATGTAGATTTTACATCCAACTGGTACACCTTAAATCCTTTCCAAGCTGCGAACGCGAGGAAAATGCGGATAGACTCTAATCGTGCAACCGGTGGTATAATTCTGTGTAGTCAATACCTTCTTGCTGGTGGAAACCTTTGACAACCAACCGAGCTTTGTTTCTGACTATTACACCTCGTTTCGTCTCTTTTACACTTGAAGACCCACTTCGTATCTATAGCTTTCTGCTTCGGTGGTAAGTCTACAAGCCTCCAAACACCTAATTTCTCGAACTGTAACAGTTCCTCTTGCATTGCTATCACCCAGTTCTCGTCACCCAGAGCTTCATTAACAGTTTTTGGCTCTATTTGAGAAATGAAACATGAATAGTAGCAGTAGTCTTGAGTTGGAGCAACTCGGGTGTAGAAACAACTAAGTGCTTTGTTGATTTGGCTTCGTGTACGCACACCAGTTTGTAATTCACCAATAAATATTTGTTGAAGGATGGTAAGAATATGATCGCGGCATTTCTTCGTTAGGAACATCAACTGAGCTTTGCTGATTTGAGATGTTCTGATCAACAGTCACTTCAACGTTAGGAGCGCTCGATGAAGCTTCGTTCTGATTGCCTGGGTTTGCAGATTGATTCAACAAGTTGGATATCTGCTCAACTTCTTCATCCGATGATGATTCACCATCAGCATCAAATGTTGGCGCTTCATCAGAGTCAGAATTCTGATTCAAAGGCATACTTGGCACTGTTGTAGCATTTTCTGGTTCGAAAGAATCATTCGATGGAGTTATAGCAGGTGTCGCTGATGTTTCAGAAACATTCTTAACTTGAACACCACTATTACTAGGACCTGCTCCGGAAGACGAAGAATCCAACGTGGGTTGATTAATCACAATTGGTCTAATGATTTGTTCTTGATTCGCCGACTGTTGAAGATAATATAATGCTGCAATTTCTTCTTCAGAAGGTTCTTCCGGCAAGTCGAATGACTTCCAAAGATCTTGATAGTTAAACAGCCATGCGTCACCTCTTCTTTGAATAGGATCCGTATAGTTGAAGCAATCAACATGCTGTGCCTCAATTACCTTTCTCAACGAAGGAATATACACTCTTCTAGCGGACTCGCATACTCGACAAAGAAACCTTCAAGCGATTTGGCCCCGAATTTACCATCTTGATCTATTACAGTACATGGCGCACCAAATGGCTCTAGAAACTTCAAATTTGGATTCCGTCGGTTGATCATTTCAAAACATGTGTTTTTCGATGGTTTATAGTTAAGACCCTGTTTAGTGTGTAGCAAGCCGTTGCAACTGCTTCACTCCAAAAGCTTACTGGAAGTTTTGAATCTGCAAGCATGGTTCTTGCTGTTTCGCTTAAAGTTCTGTTCTTCCTTTCAGCTACACCGTTTTGCTGCGGAGTGTAGGGTGCACTGAATTCATGAAAAATCCCTTGGCGTTGCAAAATTCCTTCGTCTTATTATTCTTGAATTCTGTGCTGTTGTCACTTCGGATTCGTCGGACAGGAAGATGATAAAGGTTTTCTAACTTCTTGAAAAGAATCACCAAATTTTCAAATGTTTCGTCTTTTGATTCTTGGAAGAAAACTCACGACTAACGCGAAGAGTCATCTGTCGCAACTAAGCAGTATAAGTCTCCTGAAATACTTCGAACATTGACAGGACCAAATAAATCCATTTGGAGACGTTCAAGTGGTAGCTGAATAGAATTCAGAATCTTCTTCGGATGAGACTTTTTGATCCGCTTCCCCTTTTACATTTTAAGCAATGATCAGACATATGGAAGCTCCGAAGATTAACACCCTCAACCAGATCATTATGTACCAGAAAATTCATTTTATGTAAATGAATGTGCCCCATCTTTCGATGCCAAAGAATAGAATCTTTCTCAGTAGCCTTTGTTACAAAACATTGCGCTGATTTTGATGATGTGGTAGCGATGCCCATATCTAAGACATATAGATCATTCTCGCACGGAGCTCGCATCAGAATCCACTCATCAGGTATTTTGAAACCAGGCTTCAGAATAATACATTCTTTGTCATTGAAATGCACCGTGAACTGTTTGTCACAAATCTGCGATATGCTCCGAAGATTATTTTCAGGCTCTACAATGTAGTTCACGCGATCAAATGATACTACGCCATTGGAGAGTTTTCCCTCGGCGACTATCCTTCCACCTTGATTACCAGCAAAACCTACATACCCGCCATTAATAGCTTTGATGTCGAACAAAAGAGCTTTCATTCACGTCATATGTCTGGACGCTCCACTATCCAAAACCCACTTTGAAAGAACGGATCTTTGGAGCCCCTGCACATATTAAAATCTAGTTAAACAGCGCGACCCAAGCCTTCTTGGTCTTGGGTTTGGGATAAAAAGCTTGGTAATCATCCTCATAATCTCCATCTGAGCCTCCACTGCCAGTTACATTTTCAAAGTTCACTTTCTTCTTACCTTTTGTTGATTTGATAGTTTCGGTTTTGATCTCAGACTTTGATTCTTGCTTGTTACCAGTCTTTACAAGCTCAGACTTGATAACTTCAGATGTTGTTGACTTTTTCTTAGCAATCCAGGCTTGAGATTTTATGTTTGCCTTTTTGATGTAAAACTTGTTTTCATTTGCCCTGGAAGTTTCACCTTTTTCGAAAGTTGAGTTTTCAAATTTCTTTTTCAGTTTTAGGTTTAACTTCAGGTTTTGATTTTTTCTTTTCATAATCATGACAGGTTTTACAAACTATGGTTGCTTTGGTTTGACAACATCTGAACTTTCTTTCCTTCGAAGATAGGCCGGCTTAGATTTCGGACACTTTCGTGCAATATGACCAACTTCGTTGCACTTGAAGCAAGTCTGATTATCATGTGAGTGTCCACTAGTGGATTTTACACCACTTGTGGCTTTGGCCTTATCTCGAAGTTCTTTTTGTTTCTTAAACTCGTCGTTTGATTGTTTTCCGATCAAACTTTCCTCATGAACTGTGTTCGTCCCATAAACGAATTCATGTTTTTATCTTTGTACTTATGAAATGGTGACATTTTCTTTACCGGTTCTTCGTCCACATCTAAACCCAGCCCAGCTCTCTGGTTTCCGGATGATCCCCACCATTCTTTGGTAGTTATTGTAATTCCTTTTGGGTTTAGAATAGAATTTCTTTTCATTTTTTCCAGGTCCTCTGATGTAACTTCAATCAGTTTGGACAGTTTATCCAATTGATCTTCTTTGACATTCCGAATCGGAAAACTGTCATCAAAGTATAATCTAACAGATTCCTTAACCTTGTACATGACAACGTTAGGATCATCACATAGATCATCTTCAGATGATGTATCGTCATCTTCGGATTTTGTGTCAGAACTGTTCAAACGCGAGGTGGCGCTCTCAAAGCTGCCATTATCAAATCATTCAGAACATTTTCAATCATATTTTTAACCACCGCACTACTGTCATCATCTGATTTAGTATAGATTACATCAATGTTCTCCAGCAACTCATTTTTCTTTTCAGATAATAACTCAATGTTGAGTGCCTTATCCATCCCATCAACAGTTTTGTGACAATATTTCTCGCATAGGGGTGGATGAACATTGCTGTATTCTCTACCATTTTTTCTTTTTAGACCGCTTTATCATTTTCTTCTGACGAGATCATGCGAAGAATATGATCAATGACATAAGCGTTAGTCGTATAACTTCTTAAAGTTTTTGAACACGCTCTGTTTCAATTTTCATGTCCTGGAGTTGTTGTTTAGTTTCGGCAATGGTGTTAATATAAATGTTTATTGCTTTTTGTTTATCCATCACCGTTCCTTTTAACATCCTCACATTATCATGTTGTTCAATATTATTTCTGTCGAGCCTGCCATAATCATCTTTCATTTTGTCATACGCTTCCTTCATTGTACGATAATCATATTTGAAATGTTCATTATGTACATTGAGTTCAGCGATGATTTGTGATTTTTCGGCACATTTAGCACATGGCTCGGTACATTTTGTGCAAGGTTTCTCAACCTCCACAAACTGCACTTTGACAACTTCCTTTTCGACGATCTTTACCTCTTGACCTACCTTGGTTAGATTCGCCATCATTGCTTTATTGGCAATGTCCGTGAGGTTTTCAGCATTCACTTCTTGAGAAACATCAATAACTTCTTCATTAATCGACTTCTCCTCGACCACTTGCTCCTGAGAACTTCAATCAAAATCACCTGCAAAACTAGAAGTAGAATTAGGAAATAAAATGCCTTGTGTCTTCATGTGAAGGTAAGTCTTCTCTTCTTCCTTGTTGTTGCAGATATTGTTCCAGTAGAATATTCTCCAGAGCTACGTCTTTAGAAGATGTATCTTCGACAATCTCGGCCATCAAAGCAACTCCTGTCTTCTTTCCAACATAAGAATTCCAATCGAAACCATCATCTTCGTTGGTAGCAACCATTGACTTCTCGGTATTGTTGGATGATTTTTCTTGAATCTCAACTTGAGTGTTTTTCGGGAATGGTTTATACTGAAGATACTTTTTGTAATAATCACTCCCACTTCCGAACGGACTCTAATTGCCGCTAGCCTCAGCATTTTTACACTCTCTCTTGAAATGCTCCTTCTGTCGGCATCTAAAACAAGTGACCTTCGATTTGTCGAACCCTAGCTTGTTGCTTGAACTTTCGATATCTCAGCCTGTGAGAGCAACACACTTTGTCACCCTTCGAATGATAGAAGCTAAAGACCACTTTATATCCATTAGCTCAAGCTCTTCTTCGTCCACCTGATCGTAATCTTCTGCGGTCATTTCAGGATTGCCAATTTGCCCGGCCACCAGACTTTCAAATGATTCTAGAACTGTAGCGAGAAGAGTCATGTGTTGTTTAGCAACTTGCTCAGAAACAACATTGTTTAAGTTGACAGCAATGTTAAACTTGTATATATTCGAATCAGAATTCGTTTGTTGATTCTGATTTGCTTGACTCTGATATGCTGAATTTGAACTAATGCTTGAAAACGAAGAACTCTGTGGTCTTTGATCATATTGAGGTTGATTCTGTGGCGAAGAATTCATGTTTGCACTGAATGCTGTTTGAATCTTTGGGCTTGAAATGCTGTCTTGCATTCCGTTCTTGTAATACAGACCAACATCTTGAAACAGCGTTAGCATTCTTCGACTTTGCGATCTTTAGAAGCTCCATTTCATGATCTTCAAGTTTGTCGATGAATGTAGACAGCTTGAAGAATTCCCAATTCGGACTTTCTTTCAATACCATAAGATATGTAGTCCATTCTCCGTCAGGTAACGCATCAGCAAGCTTATCGATGTACTCTGGTTCTGTCTTCTGGAGACCGTGTGTCACACCCTCAATTTCCACTTGCGGAGTTTTACCGCGAGGTGTGTGAACAAACCAGAATCTGAGACACTAGTACGTTGAACGACTCTATATGATTCGATAATACGTTTTCCAAAATCATTTGTTTAACCATTCATTGTAGATTTTATATTGCCTTAGTTAGTTTCTAATGTTTAGCGGAAGCATTAGTTGTTATGGTTGAGCGGAAGCATAAAAATAAGTAGAGAAACGGGCGCCAACACAAACGCCAAAACAAATGAAAAACCCAAAACAATGTTTGTAAATGAGACTCGATAAAAGGTGTCTTGATCAATGCAAGTGAGTGCACCTAGAGCTCCTAGCGTCCTGAGAAACATGTAAAGAAACAAGTGTCAACATTAAAGAAGAGTGAGTTCACAGGTTTTCATAAATTCGTTTGTTCGGTTATCAGTTTGTTTCCCCCGTTATCCCTAACCCGGGATAACGATTTAGTTCCATTATTCCCAACCCGGAATAATACTATAGTTCCATTATTCCTTACCCGGAATAATAATGATAGTTCCATTATTCCCTACCCGGAATAATAATGATAGTTCCATTATTCCTTACCCGGAATAATAAAGTTGTTGGTTCCATTATCCCTAACCCGGGATAATATTGTTGATTCGTAATTAAGTTCAATGTTAATATATATAGGTAGCTAGCCTAAAGTTATGTCACGTAAGTGTTCGCGATCGAAGCTGACTGTTGTGCCTCCGTGTTGCCAGGCCTATCACTGACCATGGCGAAGTTAGGCCAAATTATTCACCCGTTGACCATACCCGGTCGGCTAGCGCGACTAGCTCGGATGGGGCTTGTCGGGCCCAGTAGTACTACTTATAATTTCCCCGCTATTTAAACCCAATACTAACGATCCGAGAGATTGTCGAGGACTTGTGTGATATAGCTGCTTAGTGACCATAACGTACATTAACATTAACTTAGTTACCGAATAGTTAAGTGACGTTAATTTCGTATAACGTAAAGAGATAGAGTTGTAGAGTGTATACATGTTTCTCCCCCTGTTGTTTAAAACCGGATAAAGTTAGGGGCCGTGAACTCACCTTTAGTTGCTCGGTTAATGTAACACAGAAGTTGCAACCGCTAATTGCGTCCTAACAAGTCAATTGATTTAGAGTTAGTGTGCGATCACACTGATACAAGTATTACACATACTAACACACAATGCGGTTCATACAATGACAATTCCTAAAACTCAAATCATGCATGCAAGTATCATCATGCCAATATAGTGATCAAAACAACTTATCATGAACACAATCAATTCATACAACACTTTGGTACATACATTCGCAAGTTATCAAGTTTCAGCTTATATACTCATAATTAGGATGTTTTCAAGGATTTTTATAAAATAGTTCCAATGTTCCAAAAATTCCAATTATTTTACAGAAGGTAACAACTATACTGTAGAATTTTATATAAATTTTTCAAGTCCTAATACTTTACCAATTATTCATAAACATTAATATACTAGGCTGCAGTCAGATTCGTCGCTTTCTGACTGCAGTCCACGGAAGAGTTTATTTAAAAATCACCGTTTGTCCAATTAACAAAATTCCAGTGAGAGTTTCCGGAAATTTCCATATCTAGTTTCTGTACAAATTTCATGATTCGAATCCCTACAGATTATTAGATCCGACTCGATAAACAACTAACAAATTTTCAGAATTTTCACAGCTTCAGTTACTGAACTTAATTGGCCACTTAAAAATATCAAACGACTTCAGAAAAATATGAATCCAGCGCCATCAGAAGCGTTTTTCAAAACTCTACGTTTTAGACTTCAGAAAATCCGTTTTTCGATAAATAATACCCAAGTTACAGCCAGTTGAAGTTGGCTGTAAACAACATTTAGCATCCTGATTTCAGCATTTTATCGCAATCTAACACGCTTAAACAATCGATATGTTTAATGTAAACGATCAAGAACAGATTTTCCAGTCATATATCATCATATACATCATACTCATGCAAACCCTAATCATAACCTATAGTTTTTATCAACAAAACACAGCCTATGTTTCCAGATTTCGAACAAACATCAACTTGCAAACATCATAAATAAATCGGCTAACATAACACTACATTCAAACATATAAATCCGAATGTAATCTTGCAAACAATGATAATCCTAACCTTTAATAACAAGATCAATGAGCCGAGACTTGGACAAGAGCCGATTCGGATATGATGAAGAAGATCGCGATCGAGAGATAAGGGATGAGGAAGACTTGTCGCGACCGAGAAGAATGTAGCAAGGCTGTTTGCGATCGAGGAGATGAATGAGGGCTGCCGTCGGCTGATTTCTCAACTAGGGTTTTTTTGTTTTTGTTTGTGAAGCAAAGCATGCATGTGTGTGTATATATAGGCGCAAGGGATGAAAGGGAAAAGGGAAGGTTGCGGTTGAGTATGTGCTCGCGGCCGAAAGGGTTGGGTGGGTTGGTTTGGGTCTAACACTTGGTCCTCAAGTTTAGATGAACTACTTGAGTCGTAAGGCAATGATGCCGGCTCGTGTCGCGGTTCGGTTCGATTCGACCATATATTTACTATATATATTTCATAACTAAAACAAATCACGAAATCGAACATCACATAATAATTCACCAACTTATAAACGTTTAATACACATAGCACGTAATTCATTTGACAAGTTCACGAAATTATCGTAATTATTTCGAGCGTGCAATTTAAGTCTCCGAACCAAATTAACGTAGGAACAAATAACCGTGAAGTAGTGCGTTTAAGATATCTGAAAAAACCGGGATGTCACACCGTGCCTCCTCATTTGACCTTTCAGATGACAAAAACGTTCAATCATCTGTTTCATAGTCTCGCCCTTCAACATGGTAAAAATATCGAATTCCTTCAAGATAAGAGCTTTTTTACTCTTGATCATCTCTGCGCTTCCTTGGTATTTTTTTGCAGTGATAACCATAGCTCTCTCGCAGTTGTGTATTCGGGCAATAAGACCAAAATATCATCTTTAACGGATTGTATGATGAGACTGCTAATCTTTTTCTCAGCAATGTACTTATCCTTTTGTATTGTGGAGTACTTTTACTTTTCCAGAACTTGCTGATTCTCGTCTAATGGAACAACATATCCTCTCTCAATAGCCACCCAGCTTTGGAAGTGCATGGCTTGAACCCAATAATTGAACTTCTCCTTCCATCCTTCGTACTCGTCCATACTCATTAACTTCGGGGGTTTGACGAACATGCCCATTTCGTTGTCAAGGTTGACTTGTTGTATGACATTGGCATTGGATGTACCCACTCCTGACATAGACGCTCTCTGAAGATCATCCATCGCGAATATCGACACACGTACACTGAAAACACGTTCAAACTTTGAAAATGATTAGAACAACTACAAGTTCGGTCGAACTTGCAGTGTGAGAATGAAGAATTTCAGATTTAAGCACAAGTTCGGTCGAACTTATGTCTTTTGATTTGAAAATAATCCTGAGACAACCTCGAGCGAACTTACAACAATATTCAAGAAGAAACTTGCAAGTTCGGTCGAACTTGATATAAGAATCAATGAAATTGCTCAAGTTTCGAGCGAACTTGAGGAAAATCAAAGAAAAATATTACAAGTTCGGTCGGACTTAACACAAACTTTCTTAAAAACTCTCAAGTTCGAGCGAACTTGATAGAAAATCACTCAGAAAGTGAGTTTCTAAGACAAGTTCGACCGAACTTGGGTTACAAGTTCGATCATAGTGGTTTGGAAAACATGGTTTTTCGCAACAATTTGAACCAGTTTGATTTTAGCCTCCAAACTCTCAGGGGTTTATCTAAGATGTATTTAACATGACATATTCAAATTTGGACAGAATTTGCCCGTAAATTCTTCATTTTAGTGTAGAAGTTAAGAAAATAGAAGAATGGAGTAGAATTAGAAGTGTTCTTGTCTTGATATCAATCAAATCAGGCTATTCTAGCTCTGATACCACTTGTAGGACCAATCCTGATAGCATAGGAACCTAGATTTGATATCTAATGTCCATAATAGCGGAAATATTATGACGCGATTACCAATCAACAAGAATTAGTCAATTCAACGTCAATTTTATTGATATAACGTCGAGTCTCCAATTTGACAGAGCTTCGCCTCAAAGTGCACAAAGTTACAAATGACAAGACAAGCTAGCTATTTATAGGATTCCAAGTTCTCTAGAGAGAGATGAAGTTCGGGCGAACTTGACATAGTCAAGTTCGGCCGAACTTGACTTCACATGATCATCTCAAGCGAACTTGACCCCAATCTACATAAATACTTCGTTTCGCTAGCCTATTCACATCTAATCTATATAGACTCGATATAAGACTAAGACATAGACATTCTGTACCAACACAAACATTACATATCCGGGCGAACTTGATCTCCTAATTACATAAATACTTCATTTTCTAACATAATCTCATCTATTCTAAACAGGCTCGATACAAGACTAAGACATAGACATACTTCACTAACAGACTCCCTCTTTGATATCGTCTTCGTCTTGATCAGTCTTCAAAAGCTCTATCTTAAAATCACTATCTGCAACGCCCAAAGAAGTTCTTATACGGTTTCTTCCTTCTCTCTTGCTTAGGAATCGGCGTTCGGTCAGTGGGTGGCACTTTTGTCATAAACTGGAAACGTCTAAGTCTTGCTTCCCTAATCTTTTCATGCAAACGTTCAAGACGCCTTTCTTCTTTCAAAAACTCTTCCCGTTCTAGCTCTCGCCAACTTGATTCCCACATCCTTCCAGAATTTACGCCGTGAGCGTAGCAAACATTAATGATCCCTTGATACTGCTTTGCTTGTACCTCCTCACGCTTCTCGTAACAAATCTTATTGAAGAATAGAAATCGAATATCCTCCTTTGAACATTTCACTAGCCACATCGGGTCTAGTATGCGTATCGTTCTCCAAAGTCCCCAAAATCCTTCTTTTTGTAGCACTTCGGCTAACCTTTCTTTTGTAATATCCAACTGTTCTTCAAACCTCAAGACTATAACTGCTTCACACGTCACTGGATCAACTTGCCACCACTTGAACAAAGGATAGAAATCTTGTTCAATTGGCATTAGAGGTATATTCTTCATTGCACGCGAACGCTTCATTATCAAAGTAATGTCTTTCTCACTCGTTTGCTTGTTAGTCTTGATTCGGCGTTTAGGTATAAACGGCTTCCAGTATTTAAAACCTTGAGTCGCTTCAAACTTTATCATCTTCCATAACAACTGATCAATAAACTTCATCTGGTAACTGATGTTCCTTGTTTTCACAAGCTCCTCCACACCCCAATATGGTAACGTACTGAAATCTGCCAAGTATCGAAAGTATTGTACGCCGAATTCACGTTTGATGGCATAGACGTTCAACTCCTTTAACAACCCCCAACTTAGGATATCACCTAATGACTTATTGCGTCTCTGGTAAAGAATGCTAATGGTCGTCGAAACTTTCTTTCAGTAGGCATCTCTTTAAACCAGAATTTCTTAGCTTCAACAATCTCAGCTTTTGTCATAGGCTTTGGAACTTTGCCTTCACGAACAGACTCTGCAATCTTTTTTTCAACAGATCTTCGTTCAGTTGTTCATACATTTCTTCGAACGTAGGAAAACTATCAGTGTTTGATCCAACATACTTTTTTGTTTCATCCTTTTCATCGTCTGATCTATCTTCGATAACAACTATGTCATAATCATCAGCGTCAGATCTTTGTAACAGTACTTGTTTGGCTCAAACGTGTCAGTGTTCACAATTTCCTCCTCAAAGTCAAAATCAAACGATTCAACATCAACATTTAGTAGCTTAGCCAGATCTTTTTTTGTCATGTTGTGTACAAACTCTCCCTCTTCGACGTTGTGCTCTAACATAAGTACCAGCAGTTTTGCAGGCATAGCAGCAACAGACATTGCAACAATCGCATCAGTCATATCTTCATTTGTTTGCCCGGCTTGCCCTTATGTATCCCCCTTACTTTGATCTTCCATCATATTTACGTCATCATTCAGAAGGGAAGTAAAATCAAACTCATCAGTCACTTTCGCATCAACAACTTTCAATCCAACACCACCCTGACCATCATCATTACCATCATCGTTGTCAGAGTCATCTTTTGGATCATCTACAGGCTCATCATCTTTATCTTCGTCCTCAGCTTCATCATCGTCCTTCAGTTTCTTTTTCTGGAATAATTTCAGACTCAGAAGCTTTTGAAGTGTCAACAGTTTCAGACACATCCTTTTCAGTTGTCTTGGGCACACCATCAATCACATTCTTACCTTTGCCCTATGCTGCAAGCTCTTTTTCAGCCTTTTCTTTTGCTTCCTGCACATCTAAACGTTCCTATTCTTCCTTAAAATCAATCCCCGGATTGTTTGATAACACTTTCTGAAGTCTTATAAACCTTCTATCATTCAAATCTCTTTCTGATCGTAACTCAACAATTTCTTTCTGCAATCTTTCATTAGCATATTGCAGACTTTCAATCAACGCTTTCAAGTACCCATGATCTCCTTCTAGAAACTTCACTTTGTCGCTCAGAATTTCTTTCTCAACTTCGCTTTGATTTACTTTATGTTCCAGAGCAACTTTTTCAGCTTCATTCTTTGACAATCTATCTTCTAGAAGTTTGACTCTTTTCTCTAATTCATCAACATTAGAGTCTGGAAAGAAATCATTCAAATCTTCAAGACTAATCGGCTCATCATTAATATTTCTAAATATCTTTGACCTTGGAGTTGTCTTCGGTGTTGATTTTGGTGTACTCTTTGGTGTATGCGGTGAAGTATGAACTATAACCTCTTTGAGAATAGAACTTTCAGGCTGTGATGTTGTCGGAGGTTCTTGAGACTCTATGATAGGAATATCTAGCAAATCAGACGCAGGAGGTTCTTGTGTGACTCCTGGTTGCTCAGTAGTCTCTTGAATTGAAATGATGTGAACTGCTTCAACCGTAGGAGGTTCTTGTGTAACTCCTATTTCTTTAGCACGAGAAAGTTCTTGTGTAATTTCTTTGCGCTGCTTTTGACTTATGTAACGACGGCTTTGCGGCTTTTGTAATGCTTTTCTCCCCTTAGTACTCGGAGAACCTTAGTCTTCAAGGTAGCATCTTGAGCTGAAGACTTTATAGGTTTAGCCTTTTTCTTTGGTCTCTCTTCATCGGAACCCTTTTCAGAACCTGGTTCATAATCATCATCACCTTCCTTTGATTTTTCTATTTCTTTCTCTGCAGTAGCCTTCTTTATCTCTCTTTCAAGCGAATCATCACTATCTTCATTCTTATCAGAAGTTGCAGAGATTACATCATCCTCTTGAGTATTCTTTTCTGTCTCTTGACTTTGAATATTTACTGCAGCACTAGAACCAGCTTCACCTTGAACATTCTCTGGTTCATCTTCATCAATAAGCATCGTTATACTTTCTTTGACTTTCTTGATGGTTTCTTTTTCTCTTCAACGATTTTCTTTAGAAACCAATCGCTACGTTTTTCTTTGAAAGTTGCTAGCCATTCTTCTTCAGCTTTAACTTCCTTTTCATCACCACTTCCTGCCTTTCTCCACTTGTATTCAGGCGGTGCAACATAATCTGCAGACGCAATAGCACCAAACAGTGGTTTTGCAACTAGAGCTGAAGCTTGCTTTTTAAACGTAATAAGCTTCTTGACTGTTGTATCATCCATGTGGCTTAGATATAGAAGTCCTTCGGATCTTTCTCTATCTTCTCAAATTTGTCATCAATAATCATTTGCACGAATCTCGGGTACATGACAAGTCTGTTTGTTACCATATTGTTCTTCATGTGTGTAAATACAATCTTCAAGAAATTGAATTTCTTGTTTAGAACCAACATTTGGCCATACACGCCATGTAGTATTGAACGTCATCTAAACCAGCTTTGCGATGACTAAAAGCATGAATAATCGCGTGCATCAGAAACCTGTAGGGATTAGGAACTCCCTCTTTCTTCAATGTCGATTCGTTAACATGGCCTTTGTATCCCATCCGATAAAAGCATCCACGAACCATTCTTTCGTCTAAAACATCGGATCCTCAACAATGTCGTTAAAGTTTAAAACTTTGCGGATATCGGCCTCAGTCACTGTAAGCTCTTTGTCTTCATCCCCGATGCGAACAGTCGACTTAAATTCCGAATTATCTTCATTTAGCGATGCTGCATTCCAAAATCTATAAACATGAGATCTATAAACCACAGTCTTCTCTGTAATCGCTTTGTGTATCGGTATTCATGCCATGAAATCCAGAATACTGTCGTAAGCAGCCAGTGATAGATAGATTGTCTTGTCGAGAGTAACACACGTGTTATGAAACTTTGAGAAAGAAAGCCGAATATTCTGCAAACACGAAAATCGAGACTGAGGAAAATTTCACAATTTTGACAATCATACACATCAAGTTTGGGCGAACTTGATAGACAATTACACATCAGATTTTCATTGAGTCTGGGCGAACTTGATAAACAATTACACATCAGATTTTCATTAAGTCCGGGCGAACTTGATATACAAAAATTTGATTGAATATCAAACAAGTTTGGGAGAACTTATTAAAAACTCATGGATTTTGAAAATATCAAACAAGTTCGGGCGAACTTGTAAGATAAACAACATATTCACTTTTGAGGACAAGTCCGGCCGAACTTGGTTCAAAGAACCAATTAATAAGTTCGGGCGAACTTGTCTTCTTTTTCATTCAAAACCTGCAACAACCAATACAAAGCATTTTTAACCAAAGTAAAGACATGTTAAGGATCTTTTAAGGTTGTTTAATTTATTTTAACATTCAATTTGTTCTTAACCATCCTAATCAAGTCATATTAGCAAGTTTAGATCTGTTTGGTTCAAATTCGATCAATTTATGGTCCATTCTTAGAATTTATACCTCTGCCATGATTCTTAGTGTGCAAATCACTAAGATTCAGTAGAAATCCGGGCAGCACTTCGTTAAAAGTGTGGCAATTTCAGTTTTTGCAGAAAATCGCTCAAGTTCACTCTGATTAGTTCAAGTGACAGGTGATATGAAGTTCAGGCGAACTTGCTGTTTATATAGTGCCACAAGTCCGGGAGAACTTGTAAACACTCAACACTAAAGACCAGTACAAGTTCGGGCGAACTTGCCTTCAGATCAATAATACAGAACATGTCCGGGCGAACTTGACACTTAAATCAACATTCTCTTACCCAGATCAAGTTCGGGCGAGCTTGATCAAACCCAAACCAAAATTTTTCAGAATTTTCAATTTTGACCCTGAACTTTTCAATTTTTACCAGTTTTATCAATCCACTCAGTTGACCAAGTCTAATTTAATGACCTTGGTTAACCAATTTGTCTGCCGAGTCCAAGTTAATGACCTCGGTTCAACCCGTTATGAAGAAACTGTTGGTTTTTCTCAATTTAAAGTTTGAAAATAATGAACTTTAATTGTTTTCGCTTATCAGATTTTACATATTAGCTCCAAGCCTTATCAAACAGCTTTCCACAGTTTAGCACCTTACCAGACTTCGAAGATCCGTTCTCCATCATTGGCTTGCTAAACACACTGAAAATCTTTTTGGTTTTTAATCTGTAAAGCAAGTAAACTATGTACAAACATATTTACAGACATATTTTTGTGAATTTGTGTCTAAGGATCATATAAGTTGTTTGAGACGTATCACAAGTACCTTTGACCTTATGATGACTATAAGTTCGTTTACCTAGATTGTCGATATGTCTGTCCACTTAAACTTTGACACATTTCTCAATTGTTCCAAGATATCTTAGGTAGAATTATGAAACTTGACTCAACTATGGTTCCCATCTCAGAATATACTCCCGTATCAAGATTCCCTAGATTTCATCTTACAGGTGAGTATAGCGTAATTGATATATGTATCTGGGTTAATGTGAAACCTTGAGAGCTCAGGTTAATACCACCGTATTGACAAAGAGATGAAGATTCCACTTTAAGGTGTGTTCCAATTAAGGAATCTTTTAAGCACTGCAAATGATTAGATCTTTCGATTCTTTCAATTTTGCATGCAGTTTATGGGTTTTTAGCAAAAGCATTATAGAATTTCTAGGCTATTGCTTCCGCAAAATCAGAAGCACTTGTATAATACCCATATATCAATCATCTATAAAGACCTCGTATCTCAGAATCAGGCAATCTCTCAAATGAAATTTCGGAGTAATAAGTCCATATATCCGAGAGATGTTAAACCACAAGTTTAAGTAGTTGTAAAATTTAGTTTATATCCTTGAAACAATTTACTGAACGTGTAAAGCCTATCGACACATCCACAGTAAGACTTGTTTATCACTTTTAAACTTTACAATTCTTTAGCGTACTATGATAGTCCACTGATGTACTATCATTTCCTTTGTGACACAAAATTCTTTTTGTCTTTTTTCATGTTTTTGTACTTTAGTTTTTAAGAAATTCTAATCTAAAAGATAAACAAACCAATGTGGATTACGTGAACTCGTCGTCCGATCCATATTCAACCTCTGCCTCTACACCTGTCAACAAATTTTTAATACCGTTAAGCCTCATTAGATATTTAAATCTTGTTAAAGGAAAAGCTGTGGTATAAAAATCAGCTTTTTGTTCATCGGTGTGGATTTTTTCTATTCACACCAACTTCTTTTCGTAACAGTCACGAATGAAGTGATAACGAATTTCTATGTGTTTACTTCGAGAGTGACGAACTGGATTTTTAGTAATGTCGATAGCTGCCTTATTGTCTACATATAAAGGCGTATCAAGAAATTGCAATCCAAAGTCCCTCATCTGTTGTTGAATCCATAAGATTTGTGAACAACAACTGGAAGCAGAAATGTATTCTGCCTCACAATTAGAGAGAGAGACCGTGGTTTGTTTCTTGCATTAGCACGTTACTAATCGAGTTCCGAAGAACTGGCAACCAGCCGTCGTAGACTTTGTATTCAGCTTGTCCACCCCAAAGTCAGAATCAGCATATCCCGTCAGATCAAAGTTATCGTTCTTTGGATACCACAAGCCGGTCCTTGGACATCCCTTCAGGTAGCGGAATATTCTTTTCCCAATCTGCATGTGAGATACTCTGGGACTCGACTGATATCTTCCGCAAAGACAGGTAGGATACATGATATCTGGGTGAGATGCCGTCAGATACATAAGAGATCCTATCATCGACATATAGAGTGTATCATCCACTTTGGTTCCTGTTTCGTCGATGCAAATTCCGTGATTCAGGCCAGAGGAGTCGAAAGCGGCTTCGAGCTATCCATCACAAACTTCTTCAGAATATCATGAACATATTTCGTTTGATGAATGAATATGTCGTATGGTAACCGATCCACTTGTAACCGAGAAAGAATTTCATTTCGCCTGTAGAAGACATCTCAAATTTCTTCTTCATTATCTTCTCGAATTCTTTGCAAAGACTATCATCTGTTGAACCAAAGATGATATTATCCACATAGTTTGTATAATGATTAGATGACACCCGACTTCTTTGGTAAAAAATGTACTATCCACTGTGCCTCTTGTAAAGCCATTACCAACGAGATGTTGAGAATAACGTCTCATACCAAGCTCTCGGGGCTTGGTGTAATCCGTATAAGGCTTTGTCCAGGAGATAAGCTTTGTTCTTGTTCAGCGATCGACGAACCCCGGTGGTTGGCCATGTACACTTGCTTGCGTAGCTTACCGTAAAGAAATACGGATTTCACATCTAACTGGTACACTTTAAAACCTTTCGAGCGAATGCAAGGAAAATGCGGATTGACTCTAAATGTGCAACCGGTGCATAGACTTCCGTATAGTTAATTCCCTCTTGCTGGTGGAAACCTTTGATAACCAACCGAGCTTTGTTTCTAACGATCACACCTCGATCATCCCTCTTGCACTTGAAGACCCACTTCGTGTCTATCGCTTTTTGCTTTGGTGGTAAGTCGACAGGTCTCCAAACTCCCAGTTTCTCAAACTGTAACAACTCTTCGTGCATTGCTATCACCCAGTTCTATCACCCAAAGCTTCATTCACAGTCTTCGACTCGATTTAAGATATGAAACATTAATTATTTTATTCGATGGGTGATATGAATAAGATTTCGGAATCTCCTCACTAGGAACATCAACCGTGCTATTCTGATTTGAAATATTCAGATCAACTATCAAATCAACTTCAGGAGTACTAGATGTTGCTTCATTTTGATTGCTAGGCCAGCAGATTGGTTTAACATATTGGATATCTGCTCGGCTTCTTCGTTAGAGGAAGATTCTCCATCATCATCGAAAGTCGGAGCTTCATAGAGTCGGAATTATGATTTTGAGAAAGAATGGGCTCTGTAGAAGTATTTCCTGGTTCAGTGGAAACATTTGTTGGAGTTGTAGTAGGTGTTGCTTCTGCTTAGAAACTTGTTCAACTGGAACACCACTACTACTCGGACCTGCACCAGAAGACGATGTACCAATAGTAGGTTGATTAATCACTATTGGACTTAAAATCTGTTCTTGATTTGCCGACTGTTGAATATAATAAAGAGCTGCAAGACCTTCTTCAGACGGTTCTTCTGGCAAGTCGAATGACTTCCACAAATCTTGATAATTGAACAACCACGCATCACCTTTTCTTTGAATAGGAATTGTATATCGAAAGCAATCAACGTGTTGTGCTTCGACCACTCTTCTCAAAGGAGGAATGTAAACTCTCCTGAGCGGACTAGCATAGCGACAAAGAAACCTTCCAACATTTTGGCACCGAACTTTCCATCCGAATCAATTACTGTGCAACGTGCTCCAAACGGTTCTAGATACTTTAAATTTGGTTTCCTTCGGTTAATCATCTCGAAGCAAGTCTTCTTGGCCGGTTTGACCGTCAAGACTCTGTTCAATGTGTAGCATGCCGCTGCAACCGCGTCACTACAGAAGATAACAGGAAGTTTGGAATCAGCAAGCATAGTTCTCACTGTTTCTATTAACGTTCTGTTCTTCCTCTCAGCTACTCCATTCTGTTTCAGAGTGTAAGGTGCACTGAATTCATGCAATATTCCTTTAGCGTTGCAAAAATCTTTCATCCGGGTATTTTTGAACTCCATACCATTATCACTTCGAATTCGTCTAACATGGAGATGGTAAAGATTTTCAAGCTTCTTGAAGAGAATCACAAGATTATCGTACGTTTCGTCTTTGCTCTCCTAGAAGAAAAGCCATGAATATCGAGAATAATCATCTGTGACGACTAGACAATACAGATCTCCGGATATACTACGAACATTCACTGGACCGAAAAGATCCATATGAAGACGTTCAAGCGACAACTTTATGGAGTTGAGAATCTTCTTAGGTTGAGACTTCTTAATCTGCTTCCCTTTCTTGCATTCAAGACAATGATCCATCATATGAAAGCTTCGAAGATTTACTCCTTCGGCCAAGTCGCTGTGAACCAGAAATTCATTTTCCTCAGATGTATATGCCCCATCTTCTTGTGCCATAGAATCAAATCCTTCTCTGTGGCTTTTGTTACAAAACATTGAGCTGACTTTGACGATGTTGTAGCAACACTCATGTCTAGCATGTAGAGATCATTTTCGTGTGGAGCACGCATTAGAAACCACTAATCCGGAATCTTGAAGCCCGGCTTAAGAATCATGCACTCCTTATCATTGAAATGAATAGTGAACTGCTTATCGCAAATCTTTGAAATGCTGAGAAGATTGTTTTCTAGCTCGGCGATATAGTTAACACGATTAAAAGACACCAAACCATTTGAAAGCTTTCCTTCTGCTACAATCCGGCCTCCTTGATTTCCAGCAAAGCCTACATACCCTCCATTAATCGTTTTAAGATCAAAGGGTAGTGCTTTCATCCCGGTCATGTGCCTCGAAGCTCCGCTATCCAGAATCCACTTTGATAATATGGATCTTTGGAACCCCTGCACATGTTAACAACTAAGTGAAAAAGCGCAACCCAATCCTTTTTGGTCTTGGGTTTGGGATAATAATCTTAATAAACATCCTCATAAGCCCTTTGATATTCAAAATCATCATCTGAGACTTTATTGACATTTAAGTTTTCAAACTTGATTTTCTTCTTTTCTTTTGAAAGTTTAGGAAAAAATTGTCAATTTCAGTTTTACTTTTTTATTAAGAAACCTTGTCATTACCAATCTTGACTGTCTCAGACTTTGCAACTTCAGATGATGTTGTTTTCTTCTTTGCAACCAAAGATTGTGATTTAATTCTTGCTTTCTTAATGTAGAATCTTGAATCTTTGTCTTCGTTCGATTTGGAAGTTTCACATTTCTCAAAAGTTTAATTTTCAAACTTAGATTCAGTTTTAGGTTTCACTTCGAGTTTAAATTCATTGTTTTGTTTTAAGATTGTGATTGGTTTTACAATCTTTGGTTGCTTAAGTTTCTCAACATCTGAAACTGTCTTTCTTCGGTGATACACATGCTTTGATTTCAGACACTTGCGTGCAATGTGACCAACTTCATTGCATTTGAAGCAAGTCCGAGTATCATGAGAATGTCCACTAGTGGCTTTTACTCCACTTGCGGATTTAGCCTTATCCCGAAGTTCCTTTTCCTTCTTAAACTCATCATTTGATTACTTTCCAATCAATTTTTCTTCCTGAACCGTACTTTTCCCATACACAAATTTCATGTTTTTATTATTGTATTCATGAAATGGTGACTTCTGTTTCTTATTTGGTTCATCTTCTACCTCCAAACCCAAACCCGTTCTCCTGTTCTCATGAAAGTCACCACCATTCTTTCGGTAGTTGTTATATCCTCTTTTAGGTTTAGAATAAAACTTTTTCTCATTTCTCTCCAAATCTTCTGATGATACTTCGACGAGTTTGAACAATTTATCAATTTGGACTTCTTTCACATTTCGAATCGGAAAACTATCATCGAAATATAGCCTATCAGATTCCTTAACTTTGTACATGACAACGTTAGGATCATCACTTTGACTATCTTCCAATGATGTATCGTCATCTTCGGATTGTGATTCAGAACTGTTCAAACTTGCATTGGTGCTCTCAAAGCTGCCATCATCAGATTTACTCAACACATTTTCAACAACATTTTTTACCACTGCTTCACTGTCATCGTTTTTGTAGGTTATGTCAATATTCTCAGGTAGCTCATTTTTTTTCTGTTAAAAGTTCAACATTAAGCGCCCTATCTATCCCTTCAGCTTTCTTGCGACAATATTTCTCGCACAAGGGAGGTGGAACATTGCTATAATCCCCACTTTCTTACCTTTTGCTTTCTTATCATTTTCTTCCGACGGAATCGTTGGAAGAATATGATCAATGACATAAGCATTCGTGGTATATCTTTTCAAAAGCTGTCTCACCCTTTCGGTTTCAATTTTCATATCTTGAAGCTCTTGTTTGGTTTCAGCAATGGTATTTATGTAAATATGAATGGCATTTTGTTTTTCCATTACCGTTGCTTTTAGCATTCTTACTATATCATGTTGTTCAATGTTGTTTTTATCAAGTCTGCTGCAATCGCCTTTCATTTTATCATAAGCTTCCTTCCTTGTGCGATAATCATATTTAAAACTGTTGTTAGGCACATTGAGTTCACTTATGATTTGAGATTTTTCGGCGTATTGCACACAAGGCTCAGTACATTTCGTGCAAGGTTTTTCAACCTCAACGATTTGCACTTTTACCACTTCTTTTTCTACAACTTTTACCTCTGGACCTACCTTTATTAAATTTGCCATCATTGCTTTGTTGGCAATCTCCGTGAGATTTTCCCCATTCATTTCCTTAGTCACGTTAATGACTTCCTCAGTTTCCGGTTTTTTCTTCAACGACATATTCAGAAGATGCTGCAGTACCAAAGCAACCTGCAAAACTAGAAGTAATGTTAGGAGAAAGAACACTCTGCATTCTCGTATGATGATAGATCTCCTCTTCTTCTGTTTGTTGCAAGTATTCTTCTAGCATTGCATTCTCCAGAGCTGCATCCTCAGCAGATGTATCTTGTTCTTCCATAATTTCAGCCATTAGAGCAACTCCTGTCTTCTTAGCAATATATGAGTTCCAATCAAAACCGTCATCTTCATTAGAAGCAACCATAGCTTTTTCTGCGGTGTTGGATGGTTTCTTGAACTTCGATTTTGAGTTTTCTTCGGAAATGGCTTATATTGCAACGACTTCTTGTAGTAATCACTGCCGCCTCCTAAAGGACTTTGGTTGCCACTTGCTTCTGGATTTTTGCACTCTCGTTTGAAATGCCATTTTTGTCGGCATCTGAAGCAAGTAACTTTCGTCTTGTCGAATCCCAGTTTGTTGCTTGAGTTTCCGATATCTTTTCCGGTTAGTGCAACAAATTTGGTAACTCTCCGAATAATCGAAGCTAAGGAACATTTGATGTCCATTAATTCAAGCTCCTCCTCATCCACTTGATCGTAATCCTCGGCAGTCATCTCAGGATTTCCAATCTTCCTGGCCACTAAACTCTCATAAGATTCCAACACTGTGGCAAGTAGTGCCATATGTTGTTTGGCCACTTGTTCAGAACCGACGTTGTTTAGGTTGACTGCAATGTTGCATCTAAACACATTTGGATCAGAATTTGATTGATTATTCTGATTTGTCTGTTTTGAAACGGAGAATATGAATTCGTGCTTGAATATGATGCATTTGAAGGACTCTGATCATAGTTAGGATATGATTGAGTTTGGCTCTGTGGCGAATGATTCGAGGAATTCATAATAGCTTTGAAAGAAGTTTGGAACTTCGGACTTGAAATATTCTCTTGAGCTCCACTCTTGTAATAAAGTCCTACATCCTGAGCAATGTTCGAATTCTTTGACTTAGCAATCTTGAACAGTTCCATCTCGCTCCCCTTCAACTTATCGATACAAGTGGATAACTTGAAAAATTCTCAGCTTGGACTTTCTTTTAGCACCATTAGATACGTTGTCCATTCACTTCCGGCAAAGCATCAGCCAATTTGTCAATATATTCTTCTTCAGTCTTTTCAAGACCATGCCTTCTCATTATCACTTTCAAATGACAGAATCGTTCTATCATTTGTTTCATCGACTCGCCTTTGAGCATTGTGAAGATGTCAAATTCTTTCATGATTAGAGCTTTTTTGTTCTTTACCATCTCTGCACTCCCTTGATATTTGTTCTTTAGAAATTTCCATGATTCTTGCGCAATTTTGTACTCTGGTATAACACCCAAGATATCATCCTTCACAGACTGCTGAATCAGACATATCATTTTCTTTTCAGCAACACACACATCCTTCTGTTGAGTAGAAAACTTTCTCATTTCAATAAGATTTTCATGTTCATCTCTTGGCCATGTGTAACCTATTTCAACCGCAACCCAACTGTGAAGGAAAGTAGCCTCAACCCAGTTCGTAAATTTTTCCTTCCACCCCTCGTATTCATCATACTCATAAGTTTCGGTGGATTCACTGACGTACCCATCTCATTATCTAGACTAACTTGATTCACCATGTTGGCATTCGATGTTGAAGCACCGTCGTCATAAACGCATTGTGGATATCTTCCATCGCGGAAAAAACGAACAAGTATCGCTGAAAACACGTTCACAAACTTGAAAAAATTGATTAGTATACTGACAAGTTCACTTGTACAGCAAAACAAATCAGATTTAGTTTCAAACAAGTTCGGGCGAACTTGTTTTGAAAGATTTGAAAATTTTCACCTGAGTAAGTTCGGGCGAACTTGTAAAGAATTTTCAACAAAATTTATCAAGTTTGGGCGAACTTAATGAAATTTGAAGAAAATTCCAATAAGTTCGAGCGGACTTGGTTAAAACTATGAAAAACTAATCAAGTTCGAGCAGACTTGATGAAAAATCACTAAAAAAGTGAGTTTTTCAGTCAAGTTCGAGCGGACTTGATGTCAAGTTCGGTCAAACTAGTTTTGCAAATCATGATTTTTCAACTTTTCGACATCAATTCGTTTGAATTAGGCCTTGAAACTTTCAGGGGTTTATCTTTAGTGGATTTTACGTAACATATTCAAAATTTTCAGCAACATACGCATCCTTCTGTTGAGTAGAAAACTTGCTCAATTCAATAAGATTTTCATGTTCATCTCTTGGCCATGTGTAACCTGTTTCAACCGCAACCCAACTGTGAAGGAAAGTAGCCTCAACCCAGTTCGTAAATTTTTCCTTCCACCCCTCGTATTCATCCATGCTCATAAGTTTCGTGGCTTCACTGACGTACCCATCTCATTATCTAGACTAACTTGATTCACCATGTTGGCATTCGATGTTGAAGCCCCGTCTGTCATAAACGCACTGTGGATATCTTCCATCGCGGAAAAACGAACAAGTATCGCTGAAAACACGTTCACAAACTTGAAAAATTGATTAGTATACTGACAAGTTCGGGCGAACTTGTACAGCAAAACAAATCAGGATTTAGTTTCAAACAAGTTCGGGCGAACTTGTTTTGAAAGATTTGAAAATTTTCACCTGAGTAAGTTCGGGCGAACTTGTAAAGAATTTTCAACAGAATTTGATCAAGTTCGGCGAACTTGATGAATTTGAAGAAAAATCCAATAAGTTCGAGCGGACTTGGTTAAAACTATGAAAAACTAATCAAGTTCGGGCAGACTTGATGAAAAATCACTAAAAAAGTGAGTTTTTCAGTCAAGTTCGAGCGGACTTGATGTCAAGTTCGGTCAAACTAGTTTTGCAAATCATGATTTTTCAACTTTTCGAATCAATTCGTTGAATTAGGCCTTGAAACTTTCAGGGTTTATCTTAGTGGATTTACGTGACATATTCAAATTTTCAGCAACTACGCATCCTTCTTGAGTAGAAAACTTGCTCATTTAATAGATTTCATTTCATCTCTTGCCATGTGTAACCTATTTCACCGCAACCCAACTGTGAAGGAAAGAGCCTCAACCCATTCGAAATTTTTCCTTCCACCCTCGTATTCATCCATGCTCATAAGTTTCGGTGGCTTCACTGACGTACCCATCCATTATCTAACTAACTTGATTCACCATGTTGGCATCGATGTTGAGCCCCGTCTGTCATAAACGCACTGTGATTCTTCCATCGCGGAAAAACGAACAAGTATCGCTGAAAACACGTTCACAAACTTGAAAAATGATAGTATACGACAAGTTCGGGCGAACTTGTACAGCAAAACAAATCAGATTTATTTCAAACAAGTTCGGGCGAATTGTTTGAAGATTGAAAATTTCCCATGATAAGTTCGGGCGAACTTAAAGAATTTTCAACAGAATTTGATCAAGTTCGGGCAACTTGATGAAATTTGAAGAAAATCCAATAAGTTCGAGCGGACTTTTAAAACTATGAAAAACTAATCAAGTTCGGGCAGACTTGATGAAAATCACTAAAAAAGTGAGTTTTCAGTCAAGTTCGAGCGGACTTGAGTCAAGTTCGTCAACTAGTTTTGCAAATCATGATTTTTCAACATCTCTTGGCCTGTGTACTTTTCAACCGCAACCCAATGTGAAGGAAAGTACTCAACCATTCGAATTTCTTCCACCCCTCGTATTATCCATGCTCATAAGTTCGGTGTTCATGACGTCCATCTCATTATCTAGATAACTTGATTCACCATGTTGGCATTCGATGTTGAAGCCGTCTGTCATAAGCATGGATTCTTCATCGCGGAAAAAACGAACAAGTATCGTGAAACACGTTCACAACTTGAAAATTGATTAGTTACGACAAGTTCGGCGAACTTGTACAGCAAAACAAATCGATTATTCAAACAAGTTCGGCGAACTTGTTTTGAAAGATTTGAAAATTTTCACCTGAGTAAGTTCGGCGAACTTGTAAAGAATTTTCAACAGAATTTGATCAAGTTCGGCGAACTTGATGAATTTGAAGAAAAATCCAATAAGTTCGAGCGGACTTGGTTAAAACTATGAAAAACTAATCAAGTTGGGCAGACTTGATGAAAAATACTAAAAAAGTGAGTTTTTCAGTCAAGTTCGAGCGGACTTGATGTCAATTCGGTAAACTAGTTTTGCAAATCATGATTTTTAACTTTCGACATCAATTCGTTTGAATTAGGCCTTGAAACTTTCAGGGGTTTATCTTTAGTGGATTTTACGTACAATTCAAAATTTTCAGAACATACGCATCCTTCTGTTGAGTAGAAAACTTGCTCATTTATAAGATTTTCATGTTCATTCTTGGCCATGTGTACCTTTTCAACCGCAACCCAACTGTGAAGAAAGTAGCCTCAACCCAGTTCGAAATTTTTCCTTCCACCCTCGTATTATCCATGCTCATAAGTTTCGGTGGCTCACTGACGTCCCATCTCATTATCTAGACTAACTTGATTCACAGTTGCATTCGATGTTGAAGCCCGTCTGTCATAAACGCACTTGAATATCTTCCATCGCGGAAAAACGAACAAGTATCGCTGAAAACACGTTCACAAACTTGAAAATTGATTAGTATACCGACAAGTTCGGCGAACTTGTACAGCAAAACAAATCATTTATTTCAAACAGTTCGGGCGAACTTGTTTTGAAAGATTTGAAAATTTTCACCATGAGTAAGTTCGGCGAACTTGTAAAGAATTTTCAACAGAATTTGATCAAGTTCGGGCGAACTTGATGAAATTTGAAGAAAAATCAATAAGTTCGAGCGGACTTGGTTAAAACTATGAAAAACTAATCAAGTTTGGGCAGACTTGATGAAAAATCACTAAAAAAGTGAGTTTTTCAGTCATGTTCGAGCGGACTTGATGTCAAGTTCGGTCAAACTAGTTTTGCAAATCATGATTTTTCAACTTTTCGACATCAATTCGTTTGAATTAGGCCTTGAAACTTTCAGGGGTTTATCTTTAGTGGATTTTACGTGAACATTTCAAATTTTCAGCAACATATGCATCCTTCTGTTGAGTAGAAAACTTGCTCATTTCAATAAGATTTTCATGTTCAACTCTTGGCCATGTGTAACCTATTTCAACCGCAACCCAACTGTGAAGGAAAGTAGCCTCAACCCAGTTCAAAATTTTTCCTTCCACCCCTCGTATTCATCCATGCTCATAAGTTTCGGTGGCTTCACTGACGTACCCATCTCATTATCTAGACTAACTTGATTCACCATGTTGGCATTCGATGTTGAAGCCCCGTCTGTCATAAACGCACTGTGGATATCTTCCATCGCGGAAAAAACGAACAAGTATCGCTGAAAACACGTTCACAAACTTGAAAAATTGATTAGTATACTGACAAGTTCGGGCGAACTTGTACAACAAAACAAGTCAGATTTAGTTTCAAACAAGTTCGGGCGAACTTGTTTCGAAAGATTTGAAAATTTTCACCATGAGTAAGTTCGGGCGAACTTGTAAAGAATTTTCAACAGAATTTGATCAAGTTCGAGCGAACTTGATGAAATTTGAAGAAAAATCCAATAAGTTCAAGAGGACTTGGTTAAACTATGAAAAACTAATCTAGTTCGGGCAGACTTGATGAAAAATCACTAAAAAAGTGACTTTTTCAGTCAAGTTCGAGCGGACTTGATGTCTAGTTCGGTCAAACTAGTTTTGCAAATAAGGATTTTTCAACTTTTCGACATCAATTCGTTTGAATTAGGCCTTGAAACTTTCAGGGGTTTATCTTTAGTGGATTTTACGTGACACATTTAAAATTTTCAGCAACATACGCATCCTTCTGTTGAGTAGAAAACTTGCTCATTTCAATAAGATTTTCACGTTCATCTCTTGGCTATGTGTAACCTATTTCAAGCGCAACCCAACTGTGAAGGAAAGTAGCCTCGACCCAGTTCATAAATTTTTCCTTCCACCCCTCGTATTCATCCATGCTCATAAGTTTGGTGGCTTCACTGACGTACCCATTCATTATCTAGACTAACTTGATTCACCATGTTGGCAGTCGATGTTGAAGCCCCGTCTGTCATAAACGCACTGTGGATATCTTCCATCGCGGAAAAACGAACAAGTATCGCTGAAAACACGTTCACAAACTTGAAAAATTGATTACTATACGACAAGTTCGGGCAAACTTGTACAGCAAAACAAATCAGATTTAGTTTCAAACAAGTTCGGGCGAACTTGTTTTGAAAGATTTGAAAATTTTCACCATGAGTAAGTTCAGGCGAACTTGTAAAGAATTTTCAACAAAATTTGATCAAGTTCGAGCGAACTTGATGAAATTTGAAGAAAAATCCAATAAGTTCGAGCGGACTTGGTTAAAACTATGAAAAACTAATCTAGTTCGGGCAGACTTGATGAAAAATCACTAAAAAAGTGAGTTTTTCAGTCAATGTTCGAGCGGACTTGATGTCAAGTTCGGTCAAACTAGTTTTGCAAATCATGATTTTTCAACTTTTCGACATCAATTCGTTTGAATTAGGCCTTGAAACTTTCAGGGGTTTATCTTTAGTGGATTTTACGTGACATATTCAAAATTTTCAGCACATACGCATCCTTCTGTTGAGTAAAAAATTGTTCATTTCAATAAGATTTTCATGTTAATCTCTTGGCCATGTGTAACCTATTTCAACCGCAACCCAACTTTGAAGGAAAGTAGCCTCAACCCAGTTCGTAAATTTTTCCTTCCACCCCTCGTATTCATCCATGCTCATAAGTTTCGGTGGCTTCACTGACGTACCCATCTCATTATCTAGACTAACTTGATTCACCATGTTGGCATTCGATGTTGAAGCCCCGTCTGTCATAAACGCACTGTGGATATCTTCCATCACGGAAAAAACGAACAAGTATCGCTATGAAAACACGTTCACAAACTTGAAAAATTGATTAGTATACTGACAAGTTCGGGCGAACTTGTTTTGAAAGATTTGAAAATTTTCACCCTAAGTAAGTTCGGCGAACTTGTAAAGAATTTTCAACAGAATTTGATCAAGTTCGGGCGAACTTGATTAAATTTGAAGAAAAATCCAATAAGTTCGAGCGGACTTGGTTAAAACTATGAAAAATAATCAAGTTCGGGCAGACTTGATGAAAAATCACTTAAAAAGTGAGTTTTTCAGTCAAGTTCGAGCGGACTTGATGTCAAGTTCGGTCAAACTAGTTTTGCAAATCATGATTTTTCAACTTTTCGACATCAATTCGTTTGAATTAGGCCTTGAAACTTTCAGGGGTTTATCTTTAGTGGATTTTACGTAACATATTCAAAATTTAGCAAATTTTAACCATAGGTTCATTGTTTTCATGAAAAAGTTAAGAAAAATGGTAGAAATGAGTAGAAATAGAGTAGTTCTTGTGATGATTTAACCAAATCAAATATTCGTGGCTCTGATACCACTTGTTATATCGCTCCTGAATAGCTCGGAAAATAAATTGGTATCTATTGTCCATATATGCAGAATTTATATGACAAGTTAATCACATATGCAAGAATTACTGATTAAAGTCTTTTTTATTGATCAATAGTTCATATACATTCGAGATCCTGAACTGACAGAGCTTTGCCTCAAAGTGGCAAAAGTTACAAATGAGAGAACCTAAGGGACCTATTTATAGAGAATCAAGTTCGCTTGGGAGGACACAAGTTCGGGCCGAACTTGTTCACACATTACATATCCAGGCGAACTTGATCTCCTAATTACATAAATACTTCATTTTCTAACATAATCTCATATATTCTAAACAGACTCAATACAAGACTAAGACATAGAAATACTGCACTAACAATATTCCGGATCTCCACCAATGTTACTGTCAGAAGGAATCATCTGGTAGACTGTCCAAATGCGAAGTTTCCGCATTCCAAAGAGTCAAATGTGAGACCCACTTGAAAGAGGGACCAAGTGAATTGACCTTATCACGAAAAGCTTGAAGCTTTTGTTTCCCTTTGGTTGATAGACTTCTTGATCAATCTTTATGAACCAAAGCCAAATACTTTCTTTCTGTCAACATATATGCATTGTCCTCAACTAGAATATCCTTTCCTTTAGATGTACTGGATGATGGAGCATCTAACGCTAAAGCATTATCAATCGAAGCTAACACTTGTAAGCCCACCTACAAACCTCGAACAACCAAACAAGATCGTGAACACAAAACACCATGTCAGGCGGTGTACGGAATCCACCACGTGATGCAAACCGCTGCGAAGGTCACAATGTAGAAGGTGTAGAAGAACATAGATGATGATCGACAATCTGTGAATCCACTGAGGATTCACATATTACCAACACACACAAGAACACCCATTAGCTAGGGTTTTGCTTGTTCACACAAAGAGAAAACTTGCACAGAAAGCTAAATCTCCAAAAGTTGTATCTTGCATTCCATTCACTAAGTGTATATACAAGACGATAAATGCAGACACATAAGTCTTTACACAAACTAGCTAGGTCCGAATTTGTAATATCTTACAAATTCGGATACAATAACCATAAACTCTTACTCCACAAACCCTTACAATTAAGTAGTACCTCCATATAATCAAACAATTAAGTAATGACAACGAGAAATTAGCAAATTCGGACTACACAGAAAGTTCCATTCGAATTTTTTACAGCTAAAACATAACATTTCCAAAGATACAAAATAGACCCTGAAGAATCTTCAAGTAGCAGCATCCAACATCTATCATCCAAAAGGTAAACTTACACAAAGGCCATGCTTAGCTTATCTCTTACATCACTTGGTGAAGACAAGTCTTATATGTATTACTTTTGATTTCCAAGCTTTGGTTGACTTTTTAATTGGGTATGTATTAATGACTTTAATAACTAGTTTTTTGTATTAAAAGTGATCTTTATTCTATCATCTCTTCATGTTTTGTTGATTCAATTATTTATGTCTTTAGGGTTTATATAAAGCATGTTAACTACCTAGAAGGAGGTTAGAAGAATGGTTTGGGTAAAGTTCTTGCCTCGTTCAGTGTATAGATCTTGCGAGGGCTTGATTCAAGTTTATTAGGACTTTTACATATAGCATCAAATCGGGGGAAGTAAGAACGACTTGAATCCATTATAATAAATTACTATTAAAACTTTAAACCAGTGTTGGGGACTGTATCCCTACTGACTCAGACCAATATGGCCGAGGGTAACGTTGCCTCCAAAAGAAGGACATGCCACATTATGCATTTATAACTTACTCATATTATCTTTCAATATTCCGGCCTTGCGGGACTGTATCTCTGCTGACTCAGACCAATATGGCCGATGGTAGTGTTGCCTCCAAAAGAGGGACATGCCACTATAACTAAGATAATCTCTTGAAAAAACCCAATGTGCGAAAATCATCAAAGGATACGTAAAAGACGAGTCGGAACCAAGTGATTTTATATTGTCTATTTGTTTCTTTTATTATATTAGTTTCTTTCTTTTTTCTTTTACTAAACTTCCCTTTCCCTAAAACTTCCGTTAGTTTAATCGTTGATGATATTCCGGTATTAAAAGCTTATGTGTCCTTAGACGACCTTGGTATCTTACCATCACTATACTACGCCAACTATAGGTGCAGTTGCCCTTGTGTGTTATAGAGAGTTATAGAGTTATATCGTGTTTTATAAATTAAAAGCTTGATAAACGAGTGAAAGTGCTTAAAAATATATCAAATTTATTTATTCACACTCTGCCACATCAAGTTTTTGGCGTCGTTGCTGGGGACATAAGGATTTTAAGAAATTTTAAAATCAAAGGCCTAATCATATTTATTTTTTTAGGTTTTTATTTCTTTTATGTACTAATGTTGGAAAAAAATACGCTTCTTTGTATACTTTTGATTTTTCAGGATTAAAAGAGCTTATTTTTAGGTTTTTATTTCTTTTTCTGCATTTTTTGCACTATCTGCAGGTTTAGCACAGGCCGTGTGTCTAATCACACACGAGGTTGTGCCTAATCCCCAGTAACATAAAAAATGTTTTCTGCTAGACAGATGTTGTAGCACGGGGCCGTCTGATACCCACACGGGGCCGTTGTCCATCAACAATTTCTTGAAAACAGGACGTTTGATCACAACGGTCAAAGCTTCGTCCGGAAAATATGGATGTTAATAATTATTTTTACCCCACCACTCTCACGGTGAATGGTGCCAACTATGTGGTGGATTCCATCAAGATTTAGAATGTCCCATTATAAATTTTGATCCCAGTGGGCCCGGGTGGGGAATATTGTAATGTAAGTTGATAACATCATAACCCAAGAAACACAGCATAGCGGAAGTCTTAGATTAAAAACACTATTACAAACCGAATGTTCAAAGTCCGAATAATAATTACATGGCTTGTACTAAAAGATCCACAGGTGGATCGAAATAAATATACAAAGTATTCATTCAACAGACTTCGGGCAACTAAGGACTTGCAAGATCCTCTTATGTCACTATCAAGCAGCTCCCTGCCTATTACGTGCTGAAACTTGTACTTAATCTTTTGAAAATACATCAGTTTACACTGGTAAATACTAATAACCGACACATTTTGAAAATCTTTAAAAAATGGTTTATTTTATAAATAACTTGGGAGAGTTCAAAATGATCTTGTTTACAGTTTTACATGTTTGTCAATACATATGGGGTCCGGTGTAGAAAACGAATAATCTGATTAACGACACACCACTAATAATTCACCAATGGGATTTAATATTATTTTGCGTTAGCATCTGACAGGTGTATGCCTACACCCCGCGCTTAAGGCCGTGGCCATTAGTAACTTAAATGAGCCGAGAATATCCAGGACACGGTCGAGTTAACCCCCAATGTTTAAGTTATCAAACAAAACAGAATAAAACGGTTATGAAGATTTAGTTAAGTCACAATCTGACAATATGATCCCATACCCAACCAAGAGGTATTATTATACCGTATCCCAGTATAGGGAAAATAGGCTAAAAGTATTTACCTGAGCTAATTCTTCAATAAAGATAATAACTCAGCCGATAATCAGAAAACAAGCTTAGATATCAATCTACCGGAGGATTTAGTCTAGAATGATGGTATTATTAACCAATCAGAATGCTAGTTATCTACATCATAGACACGGACCGGCTAGCTTAAAATGATATTTACGGTACTGAACGCTAGATTAAGCGATGACTAGGATAGAATTTAGTTTAAACCCGACAAGTACTAAGACTTGTTTAATATGGGTAAACATATTACATTCTGATTTTGATATAAAAATGATATGGTTAACCCATTTCGGTTAAACTACGTAAACTAGTCACGTAGGCTTAATCGTACGCATATAAGCGAAACCGGGTAACCGTATGAGTCGTACAGAAGTTTAATATGTCATTATATTTAAAACATCTTGTAATATCAGTAGGATATCAACAAGTATGCCCTGTTATGGTTTTAAGATCAAGTTACTCCTAAAAAGGGCGTTGTAGTCATTATAAGACTTAATAAAAGGAGTTTGCAAGTAAACTTATGTCATGGTCATATACATTTTGGAAAAATAGTTAATTTGTGATGTTATATTAGTAGAATATCAAGTGTATGTGTTGTTTATAGTTTAAGACCAAACTATGCCTCGAAAGGGCATTTTGGTCATTTCACACATTACTTGACGAATTATTTGGGAATCTGAGTTTCGATTATGTACCTACTATAAATATGCATAAAATAAGTTTTGAAATCAGTAGGTATGAAGTCTTGACGCTCTAATATGGTTTTAAACCATATTATGCGCCGAAACGGCGATTAAGTCGCTAAATGACTATCTAAAAGATGTCTGAGTAAAAATGATGTTATGACCAAGTTTATATGATGGAATTATATTATATAATATAATACATTAGTAGGTAAAAGTTTTTGTTCATTAAAAATGCTTAAAATCCATTTTAGGTGCCATAAGGGCAATATCGTCATTTAAGGACTTAATACATGGACTTGTGTATAAACTCAGTCTATAATCTTAATTGATATCCCAAATAATCTTGGTTATGATATTACATCAGTAGGTGAAGATTTATGATGTAAAAATTATGTGTAAACCATTTTATACGCAAAAAGGGCGATTTGGTCACTTTAAAGTATGAAATACGCCTTTTTAATCAAAACTCAGTTTATGATCAGAATGTTGATCTTAAAATAAGTTAAACAACTTAACATATCAGTTTACATGTCATTTGTGTTCTCATTTGTATTTAAACCTTATTTTTGAACAAGAGGGGCTTTTTAGCAAAGTTTAACATATTTAGCGGAAATTTGCATATAAACTCGGATTACTACATAACCATGTAATATAACTCCAGAGGGTTATACTATAACATAACATGGTCATAATGAAACTTAGAATCAGTAACTAAGGTTGCTAATTCGGGTCAGAATCGAAAGTCAAAGTAGAAGTCAAACTTCGCGACTTTCGGTTCGAACCGACCTTAAACCTGAAACTGACAGGTTGAACATGTTCACACCTGTTCTTATAATTATTACCAAGTTATTAAAGTGTTAAAACATATTTTATAACACCTACATTACTAGATATGAATTTATTTTAAAACTGACCCGTTGACTTGTTTATTGACAATAACTTTGAC
Organism: Scalesia atractyloides; assembly: GCA_947069175.1. Lineage (NCBI taxonomy): Eukaryota > Viridiplantae > Streptophyta > Magnoliopsida > Asterales > Asteraceae > Scalesia > Scalesia atractyloides. The sequence continues at coordinate 44,479,351 of CAMTDV010001634.1, forward strand.
CCGTCAATTGACCAAGCATACGTGGTAATTAGGAGGTGCCCTTTTAAGGGATTAACACCTACCTAATTACGATCACGTAGCCATTTTTGAACTGAACAATGGCTGGACCATAATGGTATTAGCCAATGGTCAAAGCGTTTTTATGTAAACGCTTTAACTTTGGCTTAAAAGCCGACAAAACTGAAAAAGGAGAGTTAAGGACACTTGCACAAGGTCCTAGCTCGAAAATAGAACTGATTTGGAAGCTCCCTTCAGTTGGGAGTCTCCAGAATAGATAAGAGGAATGTTGAAGAAATGAGCAAGTATGAGTGAAGCAAGATCACTCTATTAATAGTTGAAGAGGAGTCTCAAGATCAAGCCAGGTGTTATGACATGATCTAAGATGACTACAAGTGTTTTTTAGGTGGCTCAAACTGAGCAAAGGGTGGCAAAATTAGGAGAGAGGTGTCACAAGGTGGTAAGAGTGGTGTCCAAGGAGCAAGCTGGCACCAGCTGCAATCCTTCCGCCAAGATAGGGCCTTGGCGTAGCGCGTAGGCCATGCCCATAAGGGCTACGCGCCGCGTGGCCCCCCTTTGAAGTTTGTAATTTGGCAATTTAAGTCCCTTAACTTCCAAACTCCGTTATACTTTCATTTCTTGCATACTTGGCCCTTCTAGTTAAGTTTTTGGTATCCTTGAAGGTATAACCGAGCATCGTGAAGTCCCGGTTTCGTTTATAAAGGTCACTCAGAGGTGTAATTAAACATGTTGACGCTTTTAGTCCCTTAATTATACAACTTCCCTTCAGAGGTTATTAATTACCATAATGGTAACCTTGGTCCCTCTCGTATAACACGTGGTGTACGAGGATCAGCGGGACACGTGTCGGGATTTTATTGGACGGGTTTTTACGAGGTGTTACATCCTCACCCCTTTAAAAGAAATCTCGACCTTGAGATTTTATTAAAAAAGATGGGGATACTTTTGTCGCATAGTGGACTCAACCTCCCATGTTTCCTCGGGCCCACGACGAGCATCCCTTTTGATCCTTAAAATAGGCACGTGCTTTCCTCGAAGCTTTTTAACCTTTTGATCTTCGATCATTATCGGTTTCTCAATAAAACGCAGGTTTTCATCAATTTGGACATCCTCGTGCGGCATTGCTAGCGATTCATCGGCTAGGAATTTCTTTAAATTTGAGATGTGGAACACATCATGAATTCCACTTAGCTTTTCGGGAAACTTGAGCTTGTAAGCTACGGACCCGACTTGTTCGACAATCTCGAACGGTCCTATATATCGTGGGCTCCACTTTCCCTTTTTACCGAATCGCATGACGACTTTCCAAGGCGACACTTTCAGTAGCACTTTGTCCCTAATTTGAAACTGTAAGGGTTTACGCCTTTTATCCGCGTAGCTCTTCTGCCTATCTCGGGCAACTTTAAGAAGGTCGCAAATTTGTAAAATTTTATCCGTTGTTTCTAGGACAATCTCTAGTTCTATCAGTTGGGCTTCCCCAACTTCTGCCCAACAAACGGGCGTTCGACACTTTCTCCCATACAAGGCTTCAAAAGGAGCAGCCTTGATACTTGAATGATAACTATTATTATAGGAGAATTCAATCAGGGGTAGGTGATCATCCCAGCTACCACCTAGGTCGATTACGCATGCACGTAGAATGTCTTTCAAAGTCTGAATGGTACGCTCACTCTGTCCGTCAGTCTGCGGATGATGAGCCGTACTAAAGTTCATCGAGTGCCTAAAGATTGTTGGAAGCTTTTCCATAAATGAGAGGTGTATCTTGTATCTCTACCGGATAAGATAGACACCAGCACTCCATGTAGGGACACAATCTCGTCCACATACATCTTATCCAACTTATCCGAACTGAACATTTCTTTGATTGGCAAGAAATGTGCTGACTTAGTCAGCGTATCAACAATGACCCAAATCATGTCATTACCATGTTTGGTCTTAGGTAACTTGGTAATCAAATCCATAGTTACTGTCACACCCCGACCCGCAGCGGAAAAGGTGATCGGGGCATGATTGGGTTTTCATCAAAGCTCATGACATTTATAATAATGTTTCATATTTATTATTACAATTTAAAGGAAATCATACAATCATATCATACTAGTACATCATGTTCTATTCATCTTTCTAGCCTTCATTATTTTTCTTCTAAGGCACTTTTTCTATGTTTTCCCTTGCTTCATCCTGTCCACCTGTATCATGTGTAAAAATGGTTTTTGGATCAACAAAAAGTTGGCGAGTGAATCCTATGAAAAACATTTAAACAGGTTTATTGAATTGATTATAAAAAAATAAAGTGCATAACCACATATGAGTAAATGTAGATGTAAATTTATTCACAAAACACTTAATATTAAATAATGCACACACATACAATAATAGATTGTTTTGAGGCACGCGTTGTTCAACTCGTCTCCCACGAGGAACTGATGGGCCTAATGAATGAGTTTTGAGGCACACGTTGTTCTACGAACTGATGGGCCTAATGAATGAGTTTTAAGGCACGCGTTGTTCAACTCGTCTTCCACGAGGAACTGATGGGCCTAACAAATAATTTGCATACAACTTGACAATATGTAATACATAACAACAAACAATATTTACATTCTAAGTTTAGATCATAATATGGTATAGCACGAGTTTGAATAAACGAATTAGTTTAAGCGACACATGATACACCCCAAAACATGAATAAAAAGGGGAATTTGTAAGAATTCACTCACAGTGGTTGCGTTTCTTGGATTGATGATGAATGCGCACGAATTTGGATTTAACCACGAGAGAAACTAACCTAGATAATAATATAACGGTTCGGTAAATAAGCGGATTTTATTAATCAATCTTAATAGGATTTTTGGATATATTTTTGTGAGTTTAAGGCTATTTTATAACTTTAAAAACGTTATTTTTAAGTATTTTTAATTGATTTTTAAATTAAATAAATAAATAAAAATATAAAAAAATGTTGACTTTTGACTGTTGACCATGACTGTTGACCGTTGACCGTTGACCGGTTCGGTTGTGAATATTATTGCACTGAGTGAGACTCGAACCCGTGACCTCCCGTACGCGTGCACGCAGCTCTACCAACTGAGCAACGTGTCTAACCCGAAATATTTCTGTTTTTAATTAATTTATCCACTGTTTAAGTTAATCCGAAAATCATTTATTTAAAAAGGATTTGATTGTATCGAACCGGTGATCTCCACAAGTCTCGAACCCGGGACCTGTGGTTTAGTTTGGCACACAGTCAACCGCTGGACTGTGTGTCTAACTTGGTAAATATTCTGGTTTTTATTATACTTAACATCTTACTGTGAGTTAACCCGGTTCGGTTTTAAAAAAAAAACATTTTTATTTCTGAGGATAGGGTCGTGATAGGAATCGAACTCGAGACGTATGTTTCATGTTTGCACACAGTCCACAGCTGGACTGTGTGTCTTACCCGTTTATTATATTGATTTTAATTAATCTTATAACATAAACGTCTTCGTCTTCTTCGCTCAAGAACACAGACAATGATAAATCAACTGTTTCATGTTTAATTCGATTAACGAACATTATAAGCAATTGAAAGGTAATGAACGGAGAGGGTTTGGGGAAAGGATGTACCGAACAGGTGTCTTTCACAGAGCTCCGGCATGGATTCGTCGCTCTGTTTTGTGAACTTCGGCTGTTAGGATCAATTAACAGTTTTGATTGCTTAGACGTGAAATTGAGTACTAAACAATGATTAAAAGGAGGTTTAGTTGATCATACCGATTAAAAGCGTGAGTTCGGAAATTCCAACGATTTTTCCGGCGAGTACAGAAATCCGGCAACGTCGTCTGGGATCGATTCTGGGTGATGGATTTGATGTTAGTAATGGTCTAACAATGGAATGGAACAGAAAGAGTCGAGGTATTTACCGTGTCGATGAAAGTCTCGGTTTTCCGGCGACTTGAAGAAATTCCGGCGAGTGAAATTGATTCGAGAATCGGTGCGATTTTGAGCGAAAAGATTACCAGAGGTTAGGGTGTGCATTTATAGGAAAGAATATCGATGAATTGGGTCCGATTTCTGTCTTGATTCGTTCGTCAATTGTTCTCCGGCGGTTATGACTGATGTCGCGGGACTGGACATCGGTTATAGCCGATAGCGTCGTTAATACGTACGTTAAGTCAAAAGTAACCGACGATAATTGGCGATATCGTCGGATTTTCCGGCGTCTGCGGATTTGGGCGCGCTGTTGACTGGGTTTGATTTCCAGTTTTATTATATGTATTAATTGTTTCAATATATTACCAAATAACACAAGTGGCGGAGTGGTTGAATGTTTGTGTGTTAAGTCTTTGAGGTTACCCGGCTGACCCGGGTTCGAAACCCGGCATCAGCATTTAATTTTTATTTCACTATTTTTAATAAAATTTCAAATATAAATTTTATATTCTAATATACTTATTAATTATGTATCGTTTAAAATTAATTTGAGCATTAAATACGCAACGAAATTTTTAACTGGATGTTCGGTTAATAAACGAAGCGGGTTTGGTTAACCCGGTTTTTGACGGATGTTACAGTATCCCCTTCTTTTAGAAATTTCGTCCCGAAATTTAAGTAGTGGCATGCTTGACTCAAAAGGATGGTGTTTTAATTTGACAATTACATACTTAGAAGGGAGTAAGAGTTTAAATTTTGTTTGAGGCGGTAACGTTCCTTGTAAGGGTTGAGTACCCTGCTACAGGAATCGCTTTTTGTTGCCTACGGTAAAGAATATTTAGAAATAGAGTTGATTGACTAAGTATAATTTCTGCCCAAGAGTTTTGATATGTTTGGAAAGATAAGGTTATATCCTAAAACAAACTTTCACTACTAAACCCACATGGAACCTCTCATAACCGCCTGACAATGCCTCTGATCCTTTGGCAATAATACTTATATATAGGAAGTACCAGCGGCGTATCCACCATATTCTTGTCAAATTTTCATTGGTTTTATCAGTTAGTCATGATTGGTTCTATGATATGACTCTAGAACATAAACAAACACAACAACCAAAGCCTGAGTCCTAATTCTGATAGTATATGGTGACAGTACCTCTCTCGTTTGTTATGATGGAGATGTTAGTCTATGTAAAGATAGAACACAATCCAATTTCTTTAAATGATGAGATGATATGAATGTTAAATCAGTGAATATAAAACAAACTTCAACCAAGACATTACTAAATCCTACATGGAACTTCTCATAACCGCCTGTCAATGCCTCTGATCCTTTGACAAGAATACTTATATATAGGAAGTACCAGCGGCGTATCCACCATATTCTTGTCAAATTTTCATTGGCTTTATCCGTAAGTTATGATTAGTTCTATGTGACTCTAAAACATAAACAAACACAATCAACCAAAACTTAAGTCTTAATTCTGATAGTATACATGTTTGAATGATGACAGTACCTCTCTCGTTTGTTATGATGGAGAGGTTAGTCTATGTAGAAGTGAGACACAACCCAACTTCTTTAAATGATGAAACTGAGATACGTCGTGAGGTATGATGATATGAATGTTAAATCAATGAGTATAAAACAAAACTGAAATAGTAATTCGCATTAAGATTCTTGGATAAATTTCCAATTTATAATTGAGATACGTGAAAATTGAGATAACATAAAGAAAAACATAAAAACGAAGCGGTTGGAGTTGAATTTCGATTTTTGGTGAAGGAGACTAGTTGGGTGGTTCGTTTGGGCCGTCATTATCTTCAACAGGATTGGCGTTGATGTTGAAAACTCTTCCTCTTGCTGGTGGCCTAGTGGTTAGGTTTTCTTGATTTGCTTGGTTAACTGGGTTTGCTTGAGCTTGGGCGTTTATGATGTTAACCAATCGAGGGCACGTCTTTCTAAAGTGAGTAGGGTCGCCACAATTAAAACAAGCTCGAACATAAGGAACCATGGGGTATTGGGGTTGTTGATATGTTTGGATCATGTTTTGAGTAGGGGGTGAGGTTTGGTTTTGAGGGGTGCGGCAAACCTTGCTCAAATGACCATAGCGTCCACAATTCGCACATAGTCGACAAGGTAAGGTAGATGGATGGTGATAAAAACAGGTGTTACATTGAGGGTGAGGTCCAAGGTAAGGTTTCTTATTTGGGTAAGTTGAGTTGGGTGCTACTTGAGTGATTGGGATAGCTTAGAGGGGTACGGCTTGTGAGGCTGGTTGATTGCGTTGGGTGACAGCAAAAAGTTGCCCATCTCGTTTTCTCTTAGAAATGGGTTATGAAGGGGATTCGGTTTGGGTGGAGTTTGAGGTTTCAGTTGATGCTTTATCCTTCTTCTTCTCCTCCTTGAAGTCCTTATTTCGTATACGGTTCTCGGTGAGCTCTGTAGCTAACTCCATTGCTGCTTCCAAAGTTGCAGGTGTGGTACTTATTACAGAGTCTTGAATTTTTGAAGGAAGACCTCGAATGTAGTGCTCGATCAAACGGTAAGAGGAGTGAACAAGTTGGGAACCATTTGATTTAACTCGAGGAATCTCTTGTTGTATGTGGTGTGGTCGCCTTCCTTTTGTTTCAAAGAATATAACTCATCCTCCAATTTCTTGATTTCGCTTCTTGGGCAAAACCGTCTTGTCATGATTTCCTTCAACTCTTCCCAAGTCAAAGTCATAGCATCTTCAACACCTCGTTTGGCCTTCTCTGTATTCCACCATGTAAGTGCTATTCCAAGTAAACGACCAGTAGCATATCGCACTTTGCGATCATCGGGGCAATCGCAATTTAGAAAAGTGTTTTCCATTTCTTCAAACCAATGGAGGAGAGCGGTAACACCTTCAGTCCCTTCGTATTTTGGAGGGTCGCAGGATTTGAAATGCTTGAAGGTGCATTTAGTGGCTTTTGGGGGAGGATTGACAATGTCTTGATCTTCTTGATTGACGGGATTAGCGATAAGGGCTTGCTGGACTTGAACTACAATGTTGGGTATTACGGCAGCCATTTGTTGAGCGATTTGGGCAGCCATGCGCTCGCGGGCTTTTCCTGATCTCATCTTCCTACGAGCGGAATTAGAAGACATCTACAAGGAATACATATCAAGAGTATGAGTTGGATGTTTTAGGGATCATGTGTTGTATTTAGGAATGAACATTCATAAAATAAATATAGAATAATAAATCTACTACATCCATAGGATGTCTTGGGCTTTGCTCGTAATTGGGCCTTGGATGCCGCCACACTTCACCTTCGTAATCATGTGGGCCCCCATGATTACCGGGTTTTTCATATGGTTCGCATGTGTTAGCCTGGTTACGTACACTAAAACCCGGAGAAAATCGAGAAATATGTATGTAACGTATGATATTCGAATGTATCCAGGTGTGGACACGGTGACACCTCAAAGTGGGTTAGTTCGAACGACGTTTGGTGTGGCATGCTTTGGCCTAATAGGTCCTTTGTACTCTCATCGTTAGTCCCCAGGTAGGCAAACTGGTCCGTTATATTGGATTTATACGAATGCCAACCTAGACAGGACGTTCCGACTACCGGTACTGGTACCCTTACAGTTACTACATGCCCGTCGCAGAACTCACTTTGATGAGATTTGAAAAATGAAAAATGCGACAAAATCTTGAATAACGGAAGTATGAAGATGATTCGAATATGTGAACATTGAAATATGTATGATGAATATGTATGTAAGTATGTATGTTTGACTGTAAGTATAATTCACTATGTATCACAAAATGTAATATTGGAAGTGTTTGCATGTATTTGTGTATGTAATAAATATGAAAGAAATAAACATCATGAGTTTGCATATAACCACATAAACAATTAAAATCTAATCAACTATAGTATAGGCTCTAAGGGTCTAATAACCTATCCTATATCCCTATAGTCAAAAGCTCTGATACCAATATGTCACACCCCGACCCGCAGCGGAAAAGGTGATCGGGGCATGATTGGGTTTTCATCAAAGCTCATGACATTTATTATAATGTTTCATATTTATTATTACAATTTAAAGGAAATCATACAATCATATCATACTAGTACATCATGTTCTATTCATCTTTCTAGCCTTCATTATTTTTCTTCTAATGCACTTTTTCTATGGTTTCCCTTGCTTCATCCTGTCCACCTGTATCATGTGTAAAAATGGTTTTTGGATCAACAAAAAGTTGGCGAGTGAATCCTATGAAAAACATTAAACAGGTTTATTGAATTGATTATAAAAAAATAAAGTGCATAACCACATATGAGTAAATGTAGATGTAAATTTATTCACAAAACACTTAATATTAAATAATGCACACACATACAATATAGATTGTTTTGAGGCACGCGTTGTTCAACTCGTCTCCCACGAGGAACTGATGGGCCTAATGAATGAGTTTTGAGCACGCGTTGTTCAACTCGTCTCCCACGAGGAACTGATGGCTATGAATGAGTTTGAGGCACGCTTGTTCTACGAACTGATGGGCCTAATGAATGAGTTTTAAGGCACGGTTGTTCAACTCGTCTTCCACGAGGAACTGATGGGCCTAACAAATAATTTGCATACAACTTGACAATATGTAATACATAATAACAAACAATATTTACATTCTAAGTTTAGATCATAATATGGTATAGCACGAGTTTGAATAAACGAATTAGTTTAAGCGACACATGATACACCCCAAAACATGAATAAAAAGGGGAATTTGTAAGAATTCACTCACAGTGGTTGCGTTTCTTGGATTGATGATGAATGCGCACGAATTTGGATTTAACCACGAGAGAAACTAACCTAAATAATAACATAACGGTTCGGTAAATAAGCGGATTTTATTAATCAATCTTAATAGGATTTTTGGATATATTTTTGTGAGTTTAAGGCTATTTTCTAACTTTAAAAACGTTATTTTTAAGTATTTTTAATTGATTTTTAAATTAAATAAATAAATAAAAATAATAAAAAAATGTTGACTTTTGACTGTTGACCGTGTGACCGTTGACCGGTTCGGTTGTGAATATTATTGCACTGAGTGAGACTCGAACCCGTGACCTCCCGTAGCGTGCACGCAGCTCTACCAACTGAGCTACGTGTCTAACCGAAATATTTCTGTTTTTAATTATATTTATACACTATTTAAGTTAATCCGAAAATCATTTATTTAAAAAGGATTTGATTGTATCGAACCGGTGATCTCCACAGGTCTCGAACCCGGGACCTGTGGTTTAGTTTGGCACACAGTCCACCGCTGGACTGTGTGTCTAACTTGATAAATATTCCGGTTTTTATTATACTTAACATCTTACTATGAGTTAACCCGGTTCGGTTTTAAAAAAAAACATTTTTATTTTTGAGGATAGGGTCGTGATAGGAATCGAACTCGAGACGTATGTTTCATGTTTGCACACAGTCCACAGCTGGACTGTGTGTCTAACCCGTTTATTATATTGATTTTAATTAATCTTATAACATAAACGTCTTCGTCTTCTTCGCTCAAGAACACAGACAATGATAAATCAACTGTTTCATGTTTAATTCGATTAACGAACATTATAAGCAATTGAAAGGTAATGAACGGAGAGGGTTTGGGGAAAGGATGTACCGAACAGGTGTCTTTCACAGAGCTCCAGCAAGGATTCGTCGGCTCTGTTTTGTGAACTTCGGCTGTTAGGACCAATTAACAGTTCTGATTGCTTAGATGTGAAATTGAGTTACTAAACAATGATTAAAAGGAGGTTTAGTTGATCATACCGATTAACAGCGTGAGTTCGGAAATTCCAGCGATTTTTCCGGCGAGTACAGAATTCCGGCAACGTCGTCTGGGATCGATTCTGGGTGATGGATTTGATGTTAGTAATGGTCTAACAATGGAATGGAACAGAAAGAGTCGAGGTATTTACCGTGTCGATGAAAGTCTCGGTTTTCCGGCGACTTGCAGAAATTCCGGCGAGTGAAATTGATTCGAGAATCGGTGCGATTTTGAGCGAAAAGATTACCAGAGGTTAGGGTGTGCATTTATAGGAAAGAATATCGATGAATTGGGTCCGATTTCTGTCTTGATTCGTTGGTCAATTGTTCTCCGGCGGTTATGACTGATGTCGCGGGACTGGACATCGGTTATAACCGATGGCGTCGTGAATACGTACGTTAAATCAAAAGTAACCGACGATAATTGGCGAAATCGTCGGATTTTCCGGCGTCTGCGGATTTGGGCGCGCTGTTGACTGGGTTTGATTTCCAGTTTTATTATATGTATTAATTGTTTCAATATATTACCAAATAACACAAGTGGCGGAGCGGTTGAATGTTTGTGTGTTAAGTCTTTGAGGTTACCCGGCTGACCCGGGTTCGAAACCCGGCATCAACATTTAATTTTTATTTCACTATTTTTAATAAATTTTCAAATATAAATTTTATATTCTAATATACTTATTAATTATGTATCGTTTAAAATTAATTTGAGCATTAAATACGCAACGAAATTTTTAACTTGATGTTCGGTTAATAAACGAAGCGGGTTTGGTTAACCCGGTTTTTGACGGATGTTACAGTTACCATTTCCCATTTCCAAGTGGGAATTTCCAGTTGCTGTAGAAGTCTTGACGGTTTCTAGTGTTCGGCTTTAACTTGCGAACACGTCAAGCACATAGCTACATAAGTGGCTATGGATTTCTTCAAACCCATCCAGCAATAATTAGGTTTCAAATCTTGGTACATCTTATCACCTCCCGGGTGAACAGAGTATTTAGATTATGCGCTTCCTGAAGTATTAAGTCTCTAAGTCCTCCAAAAATTGGAACCCAAATTCGTCCATTAAATCTGTGGATTCCATCACTCCCAGGTATTAATTGTTCGATAGTTCCACTTAATCCCTCATTCGGAATATTAGCCTCCATCATGGCTTGGTTTTGCGCATCAGGCAGCTTTTCGTTCAAGTTGTTTTTGACTTCTATTCCTTTGGCGTTAATCCTTAAAGGCTTAACCCTTTCCTTGCGACTAAGCGCATCAGCGACTACATTTGCTTTGCCGGGATGATATCGGATTTCACAATCATAATCATTAAGGGTTTCCATACAACGACGTTGTCACATATTCAGATTTGTCTGATTAAACAAGTGTTGAAGGCTTTTGTGATCAGTTAGTTCCATAAAGATAATGCCTCTAGAGTTTAAGTGTAAATACAACGGCACCCAACTCCAAGTCGTGGGTGGTGTAATTCTTTTCATGCACGTTGAGTTGTCGTGATGCATAGCCAATCACTTTGCCTCTTTGCATAAGCACCCATCCCATGCCGGTGTGCGATGCATCACAATAGACAACGAATTCATCAATGCCCTCTGGCAGAATCAGTACTGGAGCGTTGGGACATCCGATAAAATTGGAACGATACAAAGAAGATTAGCATGGCCCCTGCGCAAGGATGACACGCACAAATCGAGAAATGGTCCAAATTTTTATTGTAACGATACCGATACCGACTACCAAATATTAACATGTACCATTGTGACAGCCTAGGCAAATCCCACATCGGCCGTGGCCAGGAGAGATCTTGGTTCATAAGGAATGTCCTGCCTCTTAACATCACCAACGCGTTTTGGGCTTAATGCTAGTAGATGAGAGGAGAACTCCACATTAAGCGTGCTCAAGTGGGAGTAGTACAAGGATGGGTGACCTCCTGGGAAGTCTCCACCGAGGCAACCAAAAACAAATCCGTGAGCTCCTGGATGGGCAACCCATCGGGGGCAAAGCAGACAATATTGGTGGTACGAGAGGCCGGATGTTACAAATGGTATTAGAGCCACTCCTAAGCCGTTCAGGATGGTGGGGCAAACCTCATCGAGGACGATGAGTCCCTGGGGGGTGATTGTAACGATACCGATACCGACTACCGAATATTAACATGGACCATTGTGACAACCTAGGCAAATCCCACATCGGCCGTGGCCAGGAGAGATCTTGGTTCATAAGGAATGTCCTTCCTCTTAACATTACCAACGCATTTGGTCTTAATGCTAGTGGATGAGAGGAGAACTCCACAGTTAAGCGTGCTCAGGTGGGAGTCGTACCAGGATGGTTGACCTCTTAGGAAGTCTCCACCGGGGCAACCAAAAACATATCCGTGAGCTCCTGGATGGGCAACCCATCGGGGGAAAAGCGGACAATATTTTTGGTACGAGAGGCCGGATGTTACAACTGGAGCGTTGCTTAGCCTTTGCTTTAATGTGTCGAAGGATTCTTGTTGCTTTAGACCCCAATCAAACTTGATATTCTTGCGGGTCAAAGCAGTCAAAGGAGTGGCTATCCTTGAGAAATTCTCAATGAATCTTCTATAGTAACCAACCAGTCCTAGAAAGCTGCGGACTTCAGAAGGTGTCTTTGGTGCTTCCCAATTCATTATAGCTTCAATCTTGGGGATCTACTTGGATACCACGTTCACTAACCACATGTCCAAGAATTGGACTTCGCGAAGCCAAAATTCACACTTGGAGAATTTAACAGTACAGCTTCTCCTTCTATAATAACTCTTGGATGCACCTAAGATGTTTCTCGTGATCAGATTGATTACGAGAATAGATAAATATGTCGTCAATGAAAACAATGCCAAACTTATCCAAGTAAGGCTTGCAGACTCTATTCATGAGATCCATGAATGCTGCAGGTGCATTAGTAAGCCCGAAAGGTGTCACTAGGAATTCGGAATGACCATATCTTGTTCTGAAGGCAGTCTTTGGAACATCCTCACTCTTAACCTTCAGCTGATGATAACCCGATCTTAAATCTATTTTTGAGAAGTAACTTGCACCTTGAAGCTGATCAAACAAATCATCGATCCCGGGCAAAGGATAACGATTCTTGATCGTTAACTTATTAAGCTCACGTTAATCAATGCACATACGCATCGATCCGTCCTTCTTTTTGACAAACAATATTGGAGCTCCCCAAGGTGATGAACTAGGCTATATGAAGCCTTTCTCCAGAATTTCATCAAGTTGGGTTCGTAATTATTTTCATTTCCGGTGGAGCCAGACGATAAGGTGCTCTCGCAATAGGTGCAGATCCGGGTAGGATATCAATCCAAACTCTACTTGTCTATCAGGGGGTAGACCGGGTAATTCCTCAGGAAAGACATCTGGGTATTCAGAAATATATGTCTTCAATCTTTGGATTAGGTTCATCGACGGTCATTTGTGCCATATAAATGACACAATCTCTCTTCATACAACAGGAGGCCTTAAGCATAGAAGCTTTTTTGGCAACCCGTAGTGTATATCTCCATAAATGGTGAGCACATCACCGGATGGGGTTTTAATCTCGATTAGTTTCTGATCACAGGCAATGCGGGCTTGGTTATGGGATAACCAATCCATGCCTAAGACTACATCGAACCCCGCCAATTTCATTGGCAGAAGAGAGATAGGGATTAAATGATTCTTGATGGATATAAAGCATCCAACCAGAATAGAAGAAGTTGCTTCGATGGTTCCGTCGGCAAGTTCTACCTCATACTTTATGTCTAGAGTTCTTACGGGCAAGTTTATAGCTTAATAAACTTATGGTCTACAAATGACTTATCAGCACCCGAATCAAACAGAACTCTAGCAAAGGTATGTTAATGAGGAAGGTACCTGTTATAACATTGTTATCATTGACAGCTCCTCGGGCATTCATCTGAAAGGCCATAGAACTCCCTTTCTTAGCTCCACTAGACTTTGCATTTTCATCTTTAGCAGTCTTAGAGCAGTTAGACTTAATGTGACCCTTCTCGCACATTTAAAACAGGTAGCATCTTTGATATCCCTGCAATCCATGGTCTTGTGTCCCATTTCTTACAGATCCCACATGGTTTAGTTTGCGGGTCAAACCTACACTAACCCCCGTGTCATTTGCTACAGATCTTGCATACGGGTTTTTCCTCAGACCTGTTTTGGTCTTATGGGATCCAAATTTCCCTTTCTTCTTGAACTGCTGGGAGTTATGATCCTCCCTCTTCCTTTTCCCGTCAGTCTTTGATATAACTGACATTCACCTCACATAATCTTGGGTGAGGGAAAGAGATAGTTCGACTGCTGATTTACAGGTGTTAGGGTGAACAGCCTTAACCAAACTCCTTACCTCCGGAGCCATTCCATTAATAAAATGCACAATGCGTTTGGGTTCCGGTGTGACTATATAGGATACTAGTCGAGAGTAGGAGTCGAAATCAGTAACGTACTTCCAACAATCAAGATTTTTCATAGACAGAGCTATGAAATCCATTTCTATCTTCTCCACCTCGTGCGGTGGGCAGTAAGTATCCTTAACTAGGTCCATGAACTTGGACCATCCCAGATTGTATAGTTGCACTTTCCCAGTTGAGTGCATTAAAGCTTTCCACCAAATTAGGGCAAAAGACTGGGAAGCGAATTTAACGATATCTTTCTCAGCACAACCGCTGATATCTACCATGGTTTCCATCTCATCTAACCATCTTAGGGTCTCAACGGCCCCTTTTTCTCCGTTAAAGTCTCGTGGCTTGCACGAAACAAAATACTTATATGAACAACTATCCTTGGAAGAATGGGTCTTATCAAGAATCTCTTGCCTTTTAGCTTCGTTCCTCACATTAGAGGAATGCACAGAACTCTCCTTCTTATCAGAGGCATGAGGTTTCAAAAGTGGTTTCGATACAGACTTAGAGTGAGTAGCACTCGAGACTTTAAATTTCTCAAAGGATTTTTCCATAGCCTTACCCACTGCTGCATCTATGCGAGCCTGGAAGTGTTCCTCGTTTATAACTTTATTCTCATTATTGCTGTCCTCATTATTGTGGCGACTGCTTGCACCGTCGGAGTTAGCCATCAAATGCTTCGGTGCTATACAACGAAGTAGGTATTTTATATGATAGCCATGGTATAATTAAACCATTTAGGCTTTAGTATTACAAATGAATGCTCTTAATATATATATCTCAAAAGGACCATCATAGGTTTTCAAAAGATCGAACATAGTCCCGAATTTTAGACAGCTGATCATAATGTCACAACTGCCATTGTCGCAGTGACAATTAAAGAAAGCTCGTAAGCTTGTGATAAGGACATAAGATATGGCACAAAAGGCCTTCGTCACGAAGACTTATAAGATTTGGGCACGGAGTCATAGACTACAACTTGGTCACACTAATGGACATGATATATGGCCCGTAGGCACTACATCACCAATGTATGTTATTCAATTACCGTAGGTAATACACCACCAATGGGCGTTTAATGTAAATCATCACAATGGATGTTATTTTGATGGCTAGAGTGGTTCTCATGTCACACTTCCAGGAGAGCTAATATTACTTGAATATTAACACAGAATGATGTCTTAAAATGGTTGGACAGATTAGCCATGGTCGCATTGACCATAAAGGCTTGGAGGCTTGAACATAGTTCACCACCTCTAGATAGAATGGATGATCTTCCTTAACTATCATGGTAGAAGGTTATTTCATCTTAACCACCATTTATTTTGCCAATTAATGTGACGTTATCACTTGGCATGTGTAAACCATCAAGAAGATCTTTTGAAATTTTATAGCGGAGCGATAAAGATCGAGTTAATATTGAGACGCTAGTTTGAACAAAGGAAGTAACGAGTACTTTGAAGCTAAAAATTCCAAAATTTCATTAAATAAAAGTTAAAGATTACATATTTTGCGTTAAACAGGTCTTTTTAATACAAAATTTGTCCTCGCAGGGACTAAATAAGAAAACATACCCACGCACGGGCTTAAAAGGAAATACTATGTCCTCGCAGGGACTTTTGTAATTTTAAAACATAAATCAAAATAAACTATTCCTCATTCTTCCCTTTTACTGCCTTACATAGTTTCTTGAAGAATTTGTTTGTCTTCTTCTCTGATATCTGAACTTGCTGCTGCATCTGCATGACTCGATCTAAGGCCTCATTAATGGCCTCGAGCGGTGCCTGAGGTTGAGGATGTGGTTGTGGTGGTGGTTGCGGTTGAGGTACAACCGGGTATGGGTATCCATAAGGTGGATATCCAACGGATGCGTAAGAGGAGTAAGGAGGTGGATAACCCGGATAGGGTAGTGGATAAAGTGCATTGTACATAGCTGCTTAAAGTATGGGTCATTAGCTAGAGCAGCAATATCAGCGGCGTATCTAGGTAATCCTGGATAAGTGGGAATCGGGTTACCCAAACCCAATGGTGATGGCTGAACTGCCGGTTGGGGCCTCAGATCAGCAGCAGGTTGTGGGGTTGGAACTGCCACAGGTGAAGTGTTTGAGGGTCCACCCATGTGTGGATCCTCAGAGATAACAGGGTAAGATGGTGGCAAAGGTGGTAGTGAACTCGACCTTTGGCCAGCACGCACTGACATGCATGCACCACGCCTTCGACGTGGTTGTGATGATTCAGGTGGTGGTGGTGGTGGTTGGTCCACCTGTTTCATAGGTTCATCCTTGATATGAGGATGTGGTGATGGAGCATGATGGGGAGGGGTGTTGTGGTAGGAAGGAGTATTATAGAAGTTATTCGTTTGACCCACTGGACAACTTGATCGGATGTTCGTATGATCCTGTCGGTGGCATTTTCGGATCAGAATCTTCCTCCATGTTAGTAGGTGAGTCGACGGGAGGAGTTATTGGTGATGGTTCTACGTGGTCGATAGGGTTAAAGTTTAGAATTCGTAATGTGATTGGGAATGGGAATGGTGAGTGTGGTGCGAATGGTGTGAATGATGGGAATGTTGAGAGTAGGATTGGGGTGGTGAGTACTCGTGGGATATAGAATGACGATAAGGCTCCCACGGTGAAGAAGAATCACCTGATCCTTCATAAGGGTTGTAATTATGTATGTTAAATGGTCCTGTCATAGAAGGTCCGCCCCTCATGGGACCTTTTACCTTGCCTCCACGTCTGAATTTGGGTGGCATGATTCCTACTCCAAAAACAAGTTAAAACAAAAACAAATAATAATAATAATAATAAACGAAACAATGCAATCAGTAATCCTAGGTCAAATCCTAGACTCGAAAGTCTAAGGAATGTGCTATTGTGTATTTTCGAGATTAAACACAAAAGGCTAGTGTTTAATTAACTCGAACTTGGCTCTGATACCAACCTGTCACACCCCAATTTCCACGTGTATCCCGGTGGGCCCGGGTGGGGAATATTGTGACGTAAGTTGATAACATCATAACCAAACAAACACAGCACAGCAGAAGTCTTGGATTAAAAATACTATTACAAATCGAATGTTCAAAGTTCGAATAATAATTACATGGCTTGTAATAAAAGATCCACATGCGGATCAAAATAAATATACAAAGTATTCACTCAACAGATTTCGGGCAACTAAGGACTTGCAAGATCCTCTTATGTCACTATCAAGCAGCTCCCGGCCTATTACGTGCTGAATCGTGTACTTAATCTTTTGAAAATGCGTCAGTTTACATTGGTAAATACTAATAAGATGCATTTTGAAAATCTTTAAAAATGGTTTAAGTGCACTTGGCACATTTTATAAATAACTTGGGATAGTTCAAGATGACCTTGTTTACAGTTTTACATGTTTGTCAATACATATGGGGTCCGGTGCAAAAACCGAATAACCTGATTAACCGACATACCACTAATAATCCACCAATGGGATTTAATATTATTTTGCGTTATCATCTGACAGGTGTATGCCTACACCCCACGCTTAAGGTCGTGGCCATTAGTAACTTAAATGAGCCGAGGATATGCAGGACATGGTCGAGTTAACCCTCAATGTTTAAGTTATCAAACAAAACAGAATGAAACAGGTTATGAAGATTTAGTTAAGTCACAATCCAACAACATGATCCCATACCCGACCAAGCGGTATTATTATACCGTATCACAAGCCCGTATAGGAAAATAGGCTAAAAGTATTTACCTGAGCTAATTCTTCAATAAAGATAATAACTCAGCCGATAATCAGAAAATATGCTTAGATATCAATCTACCGGGAGGCTTTAGTCTGGAATGATTGTATTATTAACCAATTAGAATGCTAACGGGTCCTATCTACATCAAAAACTCGACCGACTAGCTTAAAATGATATTTACGGTACTAAACGCTAGATTAAGCGATGGCCGGAATAAAATGTAGTTTAAACCCGACAAGTACTAAGACGTGTTTAATATGGGTAAACACATTACATTCTGGATTTTGATATAAAAATGATATGGTTAAACCCGTTTCGGTTAAACTACGTAAACTAGTCACGTAGGCTTAATCGTACGCATATAAGCGAAACCGGGTAACCAGATGAGTTGTACACAAGTTCCATATGCCATTATATTTAAAACATGTTGTAATATCAGTAGGATATCAAGATGCATGCCCTGTTATGGTTCTAAAATCAAGTTACTCCTAAAAAGGGCGTTTTAGTCATTTTAAGACTTTATAAAAAGGAGCTTGCAAGTAAACTTATGTCATGGTCATATACATTCTGGAAAAATTGTTAATTTGTGATGTTATATCAGTAGAATATCAAGTGTTGTTTATAGTTTAAGACCAAACTATGCCTCGAAAGGGCATTGGTCATTTCACACATCACTTGACGAATTATTTGGGAATCTGAGTTTAGATTATGTACCTCCTGTAAATATGTATAAAATAAGTTTTGAAATCAGTAGGTATCAAGTCTTGATGCTCTAATATGGTTTTAAACCACATTATGCACCGAACGACGATTAAGTCGCTAAATGACGATCTAAAAGATGTTTGAGTAAAACTGATGCTATGACCAAGTTTATATGATGGAATTAGGTTATATAATATAATACATCAGTAGGTAAAAGGTTTGTTCACTAAAATGATTAAAACCCATTTTAGGTGCAACAAGGGCAATATCGTCATTTTAGGACTTAATACCTGGACTTGTGTATAAACTCACTTTATAATCTGAATTGATATCCCAAATAATCTTGGTTATGATATTACATCAGTAGGTGAAGAGTTATGATGTCAAAATTATGTTTGAACCATTTATACGCCAAAAGGGCGATTTGGTCACTTTAAAGTATAAAATACGCCTTTTTAATCAAAATTAAGTTTATGATCAGAATGTTGATATTAAAATAAGTTAAACAACTTAAAATATCAATTTACATGTCATTTATATGCTCATTTGTATTTAAAACCTTATTTTGGAACAAGAGGGGCTTTTTAGCAAAGTTTAGCATATTTAGCGGAAACTTACATATAAACTCGGATTACTACATAACCATGTAATATAACTCCAGAGGGTTATACTATAACATAACATGGTTATAATGCAACTTAGAATCAGTAACTAAGGTTGCTAAATCAAGTCATAACCGAAAATCAAAGTAGAAGTCAAACTTCGCGACTTTCGGTTGCGAACCGACCTTAAACTTGGAATTGACGGGTTGAACATGTGCACGCATGTTCTTATAATTATTACCAAGTTATTAAAGTGTTAAAACATATTTTATAACACCTACATTACTAGATATGAATTTATTTCAAAACTGACCCGTTGACTTTTTTATTGACAATAACTTTGACCCGCCAATTGACCAAGCAAACGTGGTAGTTAGGAGGTGCCCTTCTAAAGGATTAACACCTACCTAATTACGATCACGTAGCCATTATTTGAACCGAACAATGGCTGGACCATAATGGTCTTAGCCAATGGTCAAAGCGTTTTTACGTAAACGCTTTGACTTTGGCTTAAAAGCCTACAAAACTGAAAAAGGAGAGTTAAGGACACTTACACAAGGTCCTAGCTCGAAAATAGAACTGATTTGGAAGCTCCCTTTAGTTGGAAATCTCCAGAATAGATAAAAGGAATGTTGAAGAAATGAGCAAGTATGAGTGAAGCAAGATCACTCTAATACTTGAAGAGGAGTCTCAAGATCAAGCCAGGTGTTAGGACATGATCTAAGATGACTACAAGTGTTTTTCAGGTGGCTGAAACTGAGCAAAGGGTGGCAAAATTGCGAGAGAGGTGGCACAAGGTGGTAAGAGTGGTGTCCAAGGAGCAAGCTGGCACCAGCTGCAAACCTTCTGCCCAGATAGGGCCTTGGCGTAGCGCGTAGGCCATGCCCATAAGAGCTACGCGTCGCGCCGCGCTCCCCTTCAAGTTTTTAATTTGGCAACTTAAGTCCCTAAACTTCCAAACTCCATAATACTTTCATTTCATGCATACTTGGCCCTTCTAGTTAAGTTTTTGGTATCCTCGAAGGTATAACCGATAATCATGAAGTCCCGATTTCGTTCAAAAGGTCACTCACAAGTGTAATTAAACATGTCGACGCTTTTAGTCTCTTAATTATACAACTTCCGTTCAGAGGTTATTAATTAACATAACGGTAACCTTGGTCCCTCTCGTATAACACGTGGTATACGAGGATCAGCGGGACACGTGTCGGGATTTTATTCGACGGGTTTTTACGATATGTTATAGGCCTGTGCCAACGAATTTATAGACCAGAGCGAGTCAACTCACACCTTCTTTAACAAGAGCCTGAAAAAGGAAAATAAAGGTTGGTTTTGCCTACCTATTCGTAGCTTAGGTTTCTTCCTTTCTGATAACCTCTTGTGTTTCTGTATCCTGCTCAAGATCCTAAGGTTCATACAACACTTCGGTGTTGTCCCAACTGACAAGGAACCCCCTGACAATAAAATAAACCTTATAAAATTAGACAGCACTTCAAACTCCCTAAATAAACACGGGACCATGCTCCCCAAACACCGGGTCGTGTCTCATCTGCTCGCCATACATGGGACGTGTTAGAAAAACACGAGGTCGTGTCTACCTCGGCATGGCCGGTGGTCACTAGTGGACAACATTCTCTGACTCCTTATCGACGACACGGGGCCGTGCCTCCCAGACACGGGGTCGTGTGAACATGCTGTCACTTTCTATAAAATCAGCCATCAACAGAATGTTTGTACCCATTCCTAAGAGAAAGGTCCTTCCAGATTTTACAGACATACCAAAAAAGTTATGTTCTTATAAAGGTTTCCTTAAACCTTCTTGTCTTTACCACTTTTAGTCATATTCTTCTTCTTCAACCTCCAACAACCTCCATTGAAGCTTGAAGCTTCAAAGCTTCAATTATTGGATGAAAAGCATGATTTTTAGCCCAAACTTTTGGAAAACTATTATTTTATAACATTATTTTAAGTTATTTTATGATCATAAATGTAAAAAACCAAAACATTTTGACTTAAATAGGAGTTCTTGTGCTAAAATATCAGAATTGTTTATTGTTGATAAAGCACACGGCCATTTCCTAGAGGCACGGGGCCGTGTGACTTGTTCAAACTAGCATGTCAAGCCTGCAGAGCGGTACTTCGTCCATAAGCTCACGCAACAACTGAAGGAGAAGAAGGATCTGCCTCGAGGAAACCCTTGTCCGCTACGTTTGCGCACTACGAGAGTCCATAGAGGAGATGACGACGGTGGAGGAGGTCCTCGTAAATCGAGTGAACCACCTCACACTAGACTTGGAGGGTAGCTTTAGGGAAATTAACCTTCTACATCAAAGGTTGAATATTTTGGTTGTACCCCTCTGGATCCAATCCTTCCACATGATGATTGGAACCTCGCTCATGAGGTTATGAACCCTACCGGGTGGGATGAGATACCAATGGAACCTCCCATTTGGTGTCTTTATGAGGTTCTGGTACCTGCCGCTCCTCCCTCACAGGAGGAAACTGAGGATGATTCCTTCATCTTCCTACAAAGGGATATTGAGGAAATTCTCAATGATCTTTGAGGGAGTACACCCGAAAATAGCTCAAAGCCCTTACTATCTAAAAACTAGTTTCGAGTTTTTGTTGATCTTTAATTGTTTTATTTAGGGAAGAGTTATTTGGGTTTAAATCTTTTGGGGTATCTACTAAAATTTATCTTTAGGACTTAAATCTAGTTTGTACTTCTATTTTTATCTTTCTAGGTTGTAATCGGTTCATGGATGGTTTTAATGGAATCATATTTGGTGTTTGAAATTTGTGAAATAATGTGGTAAAATAAAAGGACGTTGAACCAGAATAAAATCTTCATTACAGTAAGTTCAGCATGGAGCCGTGTAAGGTAAGCATGCCCCGTGCCTCTATTTTTTCTAAAACAAAATTTTTTTCTAGACCTGTCACACGGGGTCGTGTCTCCTAGGCATGCCCCTGTGCCCACCTTCAAGAAAATTTTCAATACTGGCACTTTTTACACGGGGTCGTATCTGTCTGACACGCCCCTGTGTCTGCCTTCTAAAAATTTTCGCAGAAACCATGATACTAGTGCTTTTTAAACGGGGCGGTGCCTCTCTAACACGACTCCGTGTTCATTATCTAAGTTTTGAAAAATATGTTGTTTTTAACCATATTTACACATTTTGCACAAATTGAGGACAATGTGTAATTTAATTGTGGAGGGAACTTGAATCTTTTGTCCTAAAACAAGTCTTACACAAAAGTCTACTCGGACCGCTAAAACACCCCAAATCAGTTTCAAATTTTTTTTTCTTTTTTTATTTAAGTTAGAAAACCAAGTTCTATTTTTTTGTTTTACAAGTGTTCAACCAATAGCGCCGTGATAAAAAGAAGCATATAAGAAAAATTTATAAAAAGACATGACAATCTTTTTAAAATTTGATTATATATATATATCTTCACACTTTTTACCCTTTCCCACAAATTGGTAGTTTTGAGCCTTTACCGAGCATTTAATTTCATATCTTTACTAAATGTTCACTTTTTGTTTCTTGTGTAATAGCCCATTTGGTTCTTACAAATCTAGAACTTGACAAGACAATACATTCCCGGTCCTTACCGAATAATTCAAGTAAACGATTGAGGCATTAGGACTATAAACCCTTCTTGTTTCAACTTTAATTTTCTTTTTATCTCCCCAACTAAACAAAAATCCTTTAGTAAACCCTTTGAGCCTAAAACCTTTCGTTTCTAACCCCACAAAATACAAATTTTTTACATCAATCACCCATCACCCGAAACCGTTTTTTTTTATACCCTTTATTTTAGTAAAATTCAGTTCTTTTGAAATGTATGAAACGTGTGACTTAGCTATCTTGTGAATCCTGTTTACAAAAAAAGAAAAATCGTTAGTTGCTTGAAATAAAATAAGCAAAATATCTTATAAGTCTTTAATTTATATCTATGTCAAAAACATATAAATTTTCAAAAGAAAACCGATACTTTACTCCTTTAGCCACTTTTCAAATAAAAATCCCTACCCCTAGCCAAAAACTTACCCCTTTTAATGTCCTCGTGATATTTACAAGGATTCTGTAAAAATGAGGATGTTTGATTACTTGTTAAGCATATGGTAGGAGTAAGTTCCATACCGGGACCGAGCGTTTCACTTTACATTTTCTGCCGAGTGTTGAGTGATCACTTGTGAGGTATGTGAATTTGCATATAGCTTAATGAAATTTTAAAGGGCATGTTATGCATATATATATATATATATATATATATATATATATATATATTTCTTAAAAGGAGTTCTAAACAAATCATGACGAATAGGATTGCAAATAAAATAAAAACATGAATAAAAAGAACTTAAATATAAGTCCCTCTCCTCAGTGGGAGATTTGGGAATACGTCGCAATTGACGTTTAAATATGAGTCCCTCTCCTCAGTTGGATATTAAGGATACGTCGTAGTTGACATTTAAAATATAAGTCCCTCTCCTCAGTTAGGGATTTGATATACGTCGCAGTTGACGTTTAAAATATAGATCCCTCTCCTGGTCAGAGATTTGGGAATACGTCGCAGTTGACGTTTAAATATAAGTCCCTCTCCTCAGTGGGAGATTTGGGATACGTCACAGTTGACGTTTAAAATATAGATCCCTCTCCTTAGTTGGAGATTTGGGAATACGTCGCAATTAACGTTTAAATATAAGTCCCTCTCCTAAGTAGGAGATTTGGGAATACATCGCAGTTAACGTTTAAATATGACCCCTCTCCTCTGTGGGAGATTTGGGAATACATCGCAGTTGACGTTTAAATTTAAGTCTCTCCCATCAGTGGGGATTTGGGAATACGTCGCAGATGACGTTTAAATATAATTCCCTCTCCTCAGTGGGAGATTTGGGAATACGTCTCAGTTGACATTTAATATAAGTCCCTCTACTCAGTGTGAGCTTTGGGAACACATCGAGTTCACATTTAAAATATAGAACCCTCTCCTCAGTGGGAGATTTCGGAATAATTAACATGACACAGTTGGATGAAAATTCTATCTCCTTTCCTCATAGTCGGGAATTAGTTGGAGATTTAAGATAAGTGTTGTCACATAGTTGGACAAGAAACACTTATTGATTATTAAGGATTTATCTTGGTGTGAGGGAAATCAGTTTTCCACCACTATCACCCTTTTCAACCACTACCATTGGTGGGAATATACATTTAAGACAGAGTCTTTTATCATGGTCTCTTTACTAGTCTTAATTACCTAAGATCTAGTAGACCGAACAAATTTTAAAAAGAAATTTATTTGCTTGATTGCTAGCGGTCCTTTGACATTTTAATACATGCCCTTCTCCTCAGTGGGAGATTTGGGATACATCTCAGTTGACGTTTAATACATGCCCTTTTCCTCAGTGGGAGATTTTGGGTACGTCTCAGTCGACGTTTAATACATGCCCTTCTCCTCAGTGGGATATTTGGGATACGTCTCATTAGATGTTTAATACATGCCCTTCTCCTCAGTGGGAGATTTGGGATACGTCTAGTCGATGTTTAAATACATGCCCTTCTCCTCAGTGGGAGATTTGGGATACGTCTAGTCGACGTTTAAATACATGCCCTTCTCCTCAATGGGAGATTTGGGATACGTCTTAGTCGACGTTAACTATAAGCCCTTATCGTCAGTGCGAGATTTGGTATACGTCTCAGTCGACGGTTAATACATGCCCTTCTTCTCATTGGAAGATTGGGGATACGTCTCAGTTGACGTTTAAATACATGCCCTTTCCTCAGTGGGAGATTTAGCGATATGTCGTCTCATATTTGGACAAAAATTTACACTTTCTCAACCACTCATTGGTGGGAACATATGCTTTTGGCCTTCGTCTATTACGCAATCAAGAATAAGATAGGAGCAATAAATGTGACCTTCATAACATTTGAAGGAATATAATGAAAAAGAGCTCCATAAAATCAATGATTTTTCTTATGCTAGTGATATCGCCAAAATATATTAGATGCTTACTATTAGCTGATATTAGTACAATATAACCATTGAGAGATCTTAGTTCCATGCATTAAACCTTTATACTGGCCATGCATGAAAGCAATCTATGGGACAGTAAGATACTACCAATCATCATATGGCGCTTCTATCATACTAAGTTTAGCATTCGTAGTTGCTAAAAATCAATGAAATAAAGTCATTGTCATACTCCGGTTGGAGAATTTATTGGTGAGAGTTGCTAGACTTATATAATATAATATACTCAGTTGGGTTTGAATCAATCGAGTTCCAAGACTCGAGACTATATGCTTTAAGCAAGAATCAGAAAAAGTGATTCCTTTTTCTGCTTATTCTCTAGAATGAGAGATTATTGAATAAAAGAATAGAATTTGGTGCAAAAGTGGACGTTTGTGCCCTTTCCATAGTTTTTTTCGCTTTAATCAGCTGATGAGATATCACCGGAACGTCTACCGAATATTAGGATATCACAAGAATATCAAAAGTTATGATATCGGGTGACGATGTTTAACATCCTCGTATTGGAGTTATCGTCTACAAAACATATGTAGTCCACCATATGGAACTTCAAGCTACTCAGTGGTAGAGATTATCAAGTCCGTGACCCATCAGAGATTCTTTATCTTGTCCGCGACACCTTGGCGGCATTTGCTAAATATTCATAAAAATCAAGAACTATGTATATATCGATAAGAGTAACCTTATGTTCGGGTCTAGACTCGGAATTTATGGAATATGCATTTGTGATATATGAGATTAAACACAAAAGGCTAGTGTCTAATTCACTCAAACTGCAGCTCTGATACCAACCTTGTCACGCCCCGACCTCCAAGTGAGCCCGGATGGGTATAATCGTGACGGTTGGATAACAGTTATCACAATATAATAAATATGCAGCGGAAGTATTAGAGTAAAAATATTAAATTCATTATAGCTTGAATGTATATAAAAGTATTACAAGCGTTCAGTTCATGCCCACAGGCGGGATCTAATAAACATAGCTTTAGACATCATAGGCCTTAAGCATCAGGAGTTGCAAATTCCTTAGCCTTCATTCTAGCGACCCGGATTCCCAGACTATAATAAGGTTTGGTACTTGCGGTTCAATCCTTTGAAAATACGTTAGCTTTCTCTAGTAAATACAATTAACCGACTCTTTAGAAAACAGTGTTTCGAAAAGAGTTTTATACATAGAGAAAATCCATAGGTGATCTTTTAAATATTTCTTGGGATTTATTCTTGTTACCTGATTTACATACTTATCATGCAATCAAGAACCAGAGAACAGAGCCAGTCTTTTAATATGATTAAGGTACTCACCAAAGTTGAATAAAGCGCGTGTTATAGTCGGTATGCCTACCCATGCATGCTATTCCGAATGGACATATCATTATATGAGCGACGGCTTGACACGGTACCATTAACCCCCAATTGTTTAAGTCATAAAGTAAAACGATTCTTACATTTATGCGCAACATAGACAGCCCATTATGTAATACCCGCTCTAAGTGGCATAATTTCCATCCTAAGTTTTAAAACGAAAATAAGTTAAGAGTATTTATCTTTTTGCTAGCTTCCAATCAATATGATTATATTTTAGCAAAAAGCTGCAAGTCTAAGTCTTATTGACCCAAATCTGATTATCTGGGGGGGGGGGGGTACTCCAGTCTGGCATGAGATTTATTATCTGTTAGAATGTATACGGGTCAAAGGGTAGTCCCTTTAGATATGACCCGATACTTAAGAATAGGTTCGCTAGATTAAGCGTATATAGAATAGAATGTGCTTTAAACCTAACAAGCACTAAGACTTGTATAATATGGGTAAACAATGTACATTCTGGAATTTAAAACAACGATGATAAGAATTGATCCGTTTCGGTAAACTTACATAATCTAGTTACATAATCTCAACCATACGCGTATATGCGATATCGGATAACCGGATGATTATGAACAAGTTGTATATCCCAATATACTTTAAATAAGTTTAATGTCAGCAGAATATCAACTTATATGCCCGTTAAGGTTTTAAAGGGAAACTATGCCACATAAGGGTGTTTTGGTCATCATGTGACATATAAAAGGAACTTGCTTATATTATGATGTTATGAACATAAACATTCTGGAAAAATACTTAATTTGTGATATAATATCAGTAGGATATCAAACATAGGTGAGTTGTATGATTTATGACCATACTATGCACTGTATGGGCATTTTGGTCATTTCTCACATAGTTTGAGGACTTATTTGGGATTCTGAGTTTATATCATACACTTACTGTAAAAACTTTTTAAATGAGTAATAAAATAAGTAGGTAACAGTTCTTGGTTGGTAAATATGGTTTAAAACCACACCATGCAACAAAACATTGTTAAAGTCGTTAAATGATGATTTATGCGATATGTTATGAAGATTAATGTTATGATCAGGTTTATACGATCAAAACATGTTATTTAATATAACATATTAGTAGGTAAAAAGGTTTTGTATAAAAAGCATGACTAAAACCCATTTAGGTGCCATAAGGGAATTATCGTCATTTATCGACGTAATACAAGAACATGTGCTTAAACTCCGAATATATCCCGATTTGACATCCCAAATAATCCTACTTATAATATTGCATGAGTAGGTAATGAGTTTTATAAAGAATTTATATTTAAACCCATTTAGGTGCCGAAAGTGCATTTGGTCCTTTAAAAGCATAATTTACAATATTATAATGAAACTCAGTTTATGATCATTTTAGTAACATCATAATACGTTAATTATATTAACATATCAGTATATAAGTCATTTTAAGTTCTTATTTATTAAAACCTCATTTCTTGCAAAAAGGGCTTTTTAGTCAAAGTTTGGCATGATAAAGGAACTTGCGTATAAACGCAGAATATGGTTATGATCATGTAATATAACCTCAAAGGGTTATGCTACATTAAATTACGATCATAATGCAAACTTAAATCAGTAGCAAACTAAGCTAAATTGGGTTAGAATCGACAGTCAAAGAAGAAGTAAAACTTCGCGACTCTCGGCTGCGGATCGATCCTAAAACTGGAATTAACAAGCCGAACATGTTTACACATGTACTAATAATTATTACTAAGTTGTTTAAGTGTTAAAACATATTTTAGAACACCTTTAAACCCAAATTATGATTATTTCAAAATATGCCCCGTTGACTTTTAAAAATTAATACGTTGACCCGTCAATTGACCAAGCAAACGTGATGCTTAGGAAGTGACCTTTTGAGGGATTAACACTTACCTAATTACGACCATGTAGCCATGTTCGTTGTGAAAAATGGCTGGACCATTAAGGTCTAAACCGAAAGTTAAACCATTTAACGAAAATGCTTGACTTTCGGCTTTCAAAAGCCTATAAACGGAAAGAGAAAAGAAGGGAACACTTACAAGTGATCCACTGATGTAATAGAACTCAAATGGAAGCTCCCAATAGCTGGGAATCTCCAGAAGATGAGAGGAGAGTGAAAGAAGAAGGTGCAAGTTCAAATGAAAGAACATGGCACCTATTTATAGTAATTGGAGGATCATTGTGATAATTCCAGGTGTTATGGGGAGGTTGGAGGAAGCTACAAGTGTCCAAGGACATGTCCTAGCGATTTGGGAGCTCATGGTTTCGAAATGGGGTGGTTTGGAGTTTTGTGTGGCCTCCAAGGCAAAGAAATACAAAGCTGGCAGACCTGAACCGTAATCTACGGTCCAGGAACCGTAAGCTATGGTCCAGGAACCGTAAGCTACGGTCGGGCATGGCCAACTACACGTACAACTTTCATTTGCTTGCTAGTTTTGGCCCCTTGACTTCCAAACTTGCATATAATGCTATAAATTACACATAAAGCCTTCCTTGGCCAATATTAGGCACTCTCAAGTGTATGATCAACTCCGTAAAACTCTCAGTTCGTTAAAAGGTCACTCAGAGGCATAGTTTCAGCATGTTGACACTTTTAACCCTTCGTCACACAAACTTTCCAATAATTTTACAAACAGCTTCTCACGTTAACAAGTGGCTCAGTTGAGAATACAAACACCGTAAGGTCACTCAGAGGCATAGTTTTAGTATGTTAACACTTTTAGTCCCTCCACGTACATAGTTTTCAATTTTGGCTAGGATTGGGGACACGTGTCAATACATTATTGGACACGATTTTACGAGGTGTTACAGAAGTGCATCCAACAACTTGTCATTTATCTCACCATCTGTGTGTCTGTCTATTCCATAATTTTGAACTTCGGTAAGTAGATGATTAAATATAGTGATAACCTCCTCTAGTGACTCCTTATTCATACACTTAAACAGAGCGAACTGCTTCTTCAGTAATCAACCTTACTCTTCGTGACTTCTGCATTACCCTCATATCTCTTTTCTAGAGCCTCCCGTAGCTCCTTTGAAGTAGTATACCTTCTAAAGGTATGTTTAATTTCTTGAGATAGAGCCATTTTGATAGTAGAATGAAAAGGAGTCACACGTTGTCTTCCTTCAAATCATAAGTGGGAAGTGAGTACCCATCATTGATGCACATCCACATTCTGGTATCTTGATATTAAACAAAGGATTCAAACCTATCGTTCCGTCCATACATATGGTGAACAAATTCAGAACAGGTTTAACAAATTCGAAATGATTAAACTCAGACATGTTAACTGTGTTTAAATTCGATACTTTATTAAATTCAAAATGAGTAAACTACCCAGTCCTAAATACAAAAGCTTAAACCCTAAATACTTTACAAATCCAGAATACTTCACATGCAAATCCGATCTTATACTCGGAATTTAGTGACAAATTCAGAATTTTTGACAAATCCAGAATACTTGTGACAAATTCAGAATTCTTGACTCTTGTAGAATTAACCTCGAAGCATACAATAAGAGCAAATGCTATGATCCAATTGTAGGTCCCTATCACACGTGGATTGATACAAGATTGACTATTCAACCAAGGGTGCGGAATCCCCTTGATAGATCACACGAATAGAAACAAGTAATAAGATGAAGAACACACAAAATACTTTAAACTGATCTTGTGTGATTATCAAATACAAGGTTTACAATCACTCAAGATCACGAGAACTCATAGCCAATATTTTCTCTCACTTTGTAACTTCTATCAAAGTGTCTAAACTAAACCTTAATTCATGAACTATTTATATACACACACAACCATGCATGCTGGGCTAGGCCCAACTTACATATAATCACAAAATCGGACTAACAAACTAAACTCAGAATTATTCATGTATTCACAAACTCCAAATTTCAGTATCTTCACCAAACTTTGAATAGCTTTGTTTAGCAAACTCGGAATCTTTAAGTTACACTCAAACTCGAACCTGACTTGATAAACTCGGAACTTCAATAACTCTTCACAAACTTAGAATATTATTGATTATATTCAGTTCCTCGGAACCAAGCTGTCGTCAATTAACATGCACCAACAACAGACATATGATTAATTAACTAAGAACACTAACTAGGTTTGTGGTAAAGAACGTGCACTACAAAAAAAAACATAAAGGACGTGCCCGGGATCTTTAAACATGAAGAACATGAGATACAGTTTAGTGTAAACGTAAAGTACTTACACTGCAACTTCGTCTCCATCTTATTCTAATTCACTGTTTCTTTTATATATATCAAAATGGCATGACATATATAGGGCAATATGTAAAATTATTCCATTATATTAATTTATAAAACTTCTTTTTACTAAATAATTTATCAAAATGTTGATAAAAGTTGAGTCCCTATGTCCAAATTAAAATATTTAACCCCCTGAGTTCCTAGTGGTAAATCTGTAACCATTTGAGTCCATTTATAACTCCATTTAGAATTATTATGTTAACTTTTGTCAAATGACCAAAATGCACTCATTTAATAAAACAAAATAAACCCACTTTAATCCTCCACCCTTCTTCTCCTCCCGTAAACCAAACTCGTCCTCTCTTTCTCTTTCTCTTTCTCTAAACGCCCTTTCTTACCGTATCTACTCGCTCTCTCTCTACTCTCTCTCTCTCTCTCTTAGTGATGGCAAAAAAACCCGAGCCCGACGAGTATATCCAAAACATACTCGCCAGGTATACCCGAATCCTGACGGGTATGCGCTGGGTATGGGATTAAAAATTTAAACAAATCCGGGTTCAGGTACGGGTATGTGATTTAGTGATACCCGCTGAATACCTGCCCCGTATACCTAAGAAATACCCGAAATGTATTTAATATTAATTTTAATTTCCAATTTATATAAACTTAGTACATATATGATGTGCTTAAAGTGGTCAATTAAGAGCAAATTAATTTTAATCAAAACTAGACATACTAAGTTTTAATATATAAAACTAAGACTCTCAAAAAACCAAATCACATAACTGAAAAGTGTACTGGTCAACACAGTATAGCCTAAGTAAGTCCGAGTATCGAACCAATGAGACTCTCTAATTACGATTACTAGACTTGATTACTAATTAGACTGACTCAGCTTAATGGCTTTTTTGTTTGGGCGTTTTCTAATATCCTAACTAATTAAAGACTAACTAATTTAACCAAACTAAAACGCAATTTGGAATTAGGATATAACTCAGATGATGATAAAAGGACTACCTAGGTTGGAATCCATGTGTTCTGAGTTATCTTTCTACCGGCACGAACTGTTATGGAATTGGGATCGTAAAGTACTAAACGCATCCAGAAACCAAACAAGACACTCGACCCTTCTCGAGATAACACCTATGGAACTTTACTAGGATGTCAAACTACCGGTTTGTTTAGACTCCCTCACGTGTTATCTAACTGTTCCAATAAAGTACCCTTATTGACAATCTACCTCATGCCGTGAAAATCAAAGGTAACTTGGAAATATGATTCGACTCGATAAGCAAGAATTGGAAAGGCAACTAAGTCGGACTCCTTACAAAGCACCTAAACCTAGCAATTTACCAATCTAGACATACCGACAAGCTCGCACCTCACAGTTATTAAGATTAGTAGAACACCTAGGCCTACTTGATTCACGGATATCACTTCTATGGTATATTGGCCAATTAACCCCAAACTATCAAGAACACACAGCTAATGATCCGACGTGAACCTGTTATATGGACGACATTCAACAAAGAACATGTGAAGCAATAAACATGAATCAAACAAGTTTAGACACGCGTACACATTGAATCATAGCAAACAAGTCTTTACTCTAATAGTAAAGCCATAAACTAGTTCATAATGCGGATACAAATCGTAACTTTAACACATGTTCATCGTTAACCTAGGTAGTTCATAAAGTTTTAGCCTAACATCTTTAAGAAATCAAGAACAAGATTCATCACAAAGTAGCAAAACAAAACAAAGCAATAAACAAGAGAACAAGTAAACCCGAATAGTAAAACCATGAGCCAACACGATCCCACATCTTCACAACTTCAAATGATGCTTTGTCTTGCTCGATTATGCTCCAAAAGAATCTCTAACTTTCGTCCAAAAAGCTTTCAATTCATCTAGGGTTTTCTAGGGATTGATTAGGCTTAATTGTTGGCTTAAATAAGACTTTTGCACACTGACCAAGCCTCCACTCCGTGTCGCGCGGGCTCCTTAGACCTCCTGGTCGAGCGACACGACCAACTTGCGAACTGACAAAACCGTTTTCGTCATTACTTTCTCATTTTAACTATGTTTTCTTCCCCGTTTTCACCTACTGATTTGTAATTAAATTCTCCATCATCTCATGTTCTCAAATATCCATTTCCATTCCATGAAAATCCTTAACTAAGCCCAAACCTTATCATGTGTGCTCGTTTCTTTAACATTTTAGCTCATTTTCACTTCCGAAACCCTACAAAGCACATGAGACACAATAATATACAAAACCAATGGTAAAATGACACCAAATGACTCTAATTATTATAGAAAATATACATGGAAACAGATGTAAGTTCCCAACTTAAAAAAATGATGAGAGGGCCAGGGAGAGGAAGCGAAAAATACTAGACGGAAATAAAGTGCCAGAAAACCAATAGGAGTAACAACCAACGTCCGGTTACCACATTCTATGTACGAAACTACCGGGTGGAGTGACGAAAACACTATTGGGGAGAGCCTTTCAACCGCATGGGACTGTGAATAATGCATACATGGCCACGAAGAGGGATGCAAGGGGAAACGTTTTCGGCTTCGTCAGATTTGAAGATGTAACTGATGTTAGGGAGACCATATGGTATATGAACAGGATAAGGTGACCAAAGGGGTGTCGTATAGTAATGTTGTTTTCAGAGATACGCTTCTATCGTCGAGTTCCAAGAAAGCTCTCAAACTCATAGAGAAACCTGCTATGTACCCCGATCACTGTATCATGAGATCGGTGATTGGGGAGGCGAAGAACATTAGGTCTCTTGAGCAGGTTAGATCAATGCTAAAGTCTGGGGGTTATGTTGAAAACACAGTATGTTATATTGGAGGCCTGAAAGTTATGGTGGTATTTAGAGACAAGAGATTGGCAATGGATTTTTCACAAGAAAAAAAGGCGATTTGGGGAGAGGTCTTGTCATCAGTGCAACTATCGAAAGGAAAGCAGGATGGATTGGATCGCCTTGCTTTCCTAAAGGTGATGGGGGTGCCAATATAGTTACGTGATAATAAGGTGTATGATAAGATTGGCGAGATGCTTGGAAGGCTGGTCCAAGACTCAAATTTCTCATGGACATTTTCGGATAACTCATACGGTACGTGTTGGATTTTGACGTCTTCGGCAAAATGGATCGAAGAAGAGATTGAAGTTGTGTGGGAAGGTCATCAGTTTCAGGTTTTGGTGGTGGAGGATAGAAATGTTAACATAAAACTGATCATCGATGAGATAGCGTCAACAAATATGGAGTCGCCGGCAAAATCTATGCAATTGGTTGTTGGGGAGGATGAGGCCATGGAAGACAGGGAGTTCCGGCGGGAGCAGGAAGTTCTGACACCATGGACTGGTCCTATTTCGCTAGAAAACCAAAAGACGCAAACCGTTCATGTGGTGCATGGGAAGTGTCACAAC
This sequence comes from Scalesia atractyloides, assembly GCA_947069175.1. NCBI lineage: Eukaryota > Viridiplantae > Streptophyta > Magnoliopsida > Asterales > Asteraceae > Scalesia > Scalesia atractyloides. The sequence continues at coordinate 44,513,617 of CAMTDV010001634.1, forward strand.
ACGTCAGGAAACGTAATGGGGACATTAAATATGGCACAAAATCCAATTATCCCTGATCATGCGTCTTACACTTTTGAAGATTCCCTAGATTTAAATAAAAATTATGAGGGATTTTCGGTGGGGACAGCTACTGAAATGGTTCTGGGCCTAGAAAAAAATCTAGTAAAAGGCCTAGATTTATGAGAAGTCCAAACTCAACTAAAGAAGCCCATGATGCCACAAAAGAGGCCAATATTTTTAACTCACGTGGGCCGGAGGCAAAAGTAGGGACAACCGCTGATTGCTATAAGTCAACAATTGGGGGAAATATTTTTGTCACTGTCACACCCCGACCCGCAGCGGAAATAAGAGTCGGGGCATAATTGGGTTATCACCAAAGCACATGACATTTACTATTATGTTTCATAATTAATAAAGTCAAAGTTACATTTTCAAACATCCAAACATGTTCATTCAATACAAAGGAAATAACCAAACATAACAATCCCAATACTAAATCGTTTTATTCTTCTAATTCAGGTCCTATGTGTTCCTAGCTGCTGCTGGTTCACCTGTATCATGTGTAAAATGGGAGGTTTTGGGTCAACATAAGTTGGCGAGTGAACCTTATTAGATAAACATTTGATAATGATTTTATGGTTAGTTTATCAATGAAATATTGTGCATAATCATAAAAGAGCAAATGTAAGTAATCAAGCATTGGCAAATAGCAGTTACAATAACACTTGATAGCATACATGAACATACCAATATCATACGATAACTAACATAAATGAACTGAGCGATCAAGGCTCAATCAAACGGAGCCGATCGTATTGCATGAACTGGAAATGTAAATTGAATGTGCGATCAAGGCTCAATCAAACGGAGCCGATCGTATTGCATGAACTGGAAATGTAAATTGAACTGTGCGATCAAGGCTCAATCAAATGGAGCGATCGTATTGCATGTACTGAAATGTAAAATGAACTGTGCGATCAAGGCTCAATCAAACGAGCCGATCGTTGCGGGCACGCCAAGTTCAACGCACATAATAAAATGGGGAACAAGCTCAAACCTCATAAATGGGGAGCTGCGGCCTCGGCAAATGCATGTACTGAAATAATAATTTGCATCCAATAATAACTACTTAACAGCAACAAACTAAATACACATGTCATGATATGATGTATGCACAATAGTTTAGTTATAATATGTATATAAACAAAGACACATGATAACCCAAAAACGTGATTAAAACGGGGAATTTGAAAGGTTCACTCACATTGGGTGCGTTGAATTTGAGATGGTGAGATGCGCACGATTTAGATGAGCGGATCGACGAGGAATACTAACCTAAATAATAATGGAAAAATATATTAGGTGGATGGATTTTATTAAGGATTTTAATGAAATTTTTAGATATATTTTTGTGAGTTTATGGCTATTTTCTATCTTTAAAAATGTTATTTTTAAGTATTTTTAATTGATTTTTAAATTAAATTAAATAAATAAAAATATAAAAAAAATATATTTTTTTTGACCGTTGACCGGTTCGGTCAGCGGATCAATTTGCGCCGGGTGGGATTCGAACCGGCGACCTTCCGTTCGCGTGCACGTAGCTCTACCAACTGAGCTACGTGTCTAACCCGTTATAAACTCGTTTTTAATTGTATTTATACACTTATTTGAATTAACCGAAAATTCCTTTATTTGCAAAAACGTTTTAAATCAATTGGACCGGTGCTCGTGACGAGATTCGAACGCGCGACGTGAAGTTCATGATGCACACAGTCCACTGCTGGACTGTGTGTCTAACCCGGTTATATTCTTGGTTTTTATTATACTTAACAACTATCTGTTTTAACCCGGTTTAGTTCTTGATCAAAAAGCAGGTTATTACACAAGGCGTGCGTGCAGCAAGGATCGAACTCGGGACGTGTGTGTGAAATTTGCACACAGTCCACCGCTGGACTGTGTGTCTAACCCGTTTAAAATACCGTTTTTAATTAATCTTATGTTCGGTTATGACTTCATCTTCTTCGCCGATTTACACAGACATCATAATTCGACTGGTTAGGATTGATTTGTGATTTATACAATTCTCAGACATTAACAGTAATTCAAAAGTAAAGAATGGAGAGAGTTTAAGGAACAGAATATACCGATTGATGTTATTCACAGAAATCCGGCGGAGGTTCGTCGGTATTGGAAATGAACTCCGGCTGTTGAAACCAATTAACAGCGTTGATCGATTATTCATAAAGTTGAGTCACTTAAACAAGGTTTAAAAGATGTTTAGGATATCATACCAGTTCACAGTGTGATTCCGGCAGTCTCTAGAAACTTTCCGGCGAAGATAAGATTTTCGATAAACGTTGACTAGGATCGATTCTGATGATGGAGTTGTGTTAGAGACTGATTAATCACATGTTTTAAACAGAAAGAGTCGGAGGAATTACCGTGAGAATGTGAGTCCCGGTTTTCCGGTGACTTGCAGAAATTTTCCGGCGAACTGATTCAGAAGATCTTATGGTTCAAAAATGCGACGAAAATGAAATTGAGTATTGTTGTGATAGTTCTGAATCGTGCAAATGATCTGGAGCTTGAATTAAATCAGAACTTGATGAATTTTCGGTTTCAAAAGCCGAAAATGATAAGACTTAAAGTTTCAATCAATTTTAACTTGATTAGAAACGTAATACATGGTTATAACTGAAATTGTGAGGTAAACAATCGATTTGACGATTGGTTTGCCGATTACCGGTTTTCAGATGGTATCATCGGTTAAACTGAGTTTGTGTATAAGTTTCTTTTGTTTTCCTAGAGTTAACAGAAAACACATTGTGGCGGAGTGGTTTAGGGAATGGTTGTTAAGTCTTTGTAGCGACTCAGCTGACCCGGGTTCGAGTCCCAGCAGCTTCAAATATTTTTTATTTGTTTTATTTTAACTTTTTATCAAATATAATTTTTATAGTTTAGTTTATTTATTAATTTTGTATCGTTTTAACTCAAAATAATCATAAATAATTAACGCAACTTTTATAACTTGGTACAAGATTACAAAACGGAGCGGGTTTTGGAGACCCGATTTTTACAAATGTTACAGTATCCCCTACTTTTAGGAGTTTCGTCCCGAAATTTAAATAGTTGAAGTAGTAGGAAAAAGATGCGGGTATTTTTCACGCATTGAGTCTTCACGTTCCCAAGTAAACTCAGGTCCCCGTTTCGACTCCCAGCGTACCCTAACGATTGGAATGCGACTTCGTCGAAGACGCTTTTCTCCGTAGTCCATGATCTCCACTGGTCTTTCAATAAAATGCATGGATTCATCAATCTGAATATCTTCCAGCGGGGAGATTCTCATCAGCGAGGCACTTCTTCAAGTTCGACACGTGGAATGTGGGATGAATCCTGTCGAGTTCTTCCGGTAGGTCAAGCTTGTATGCTACAGGACCTACTCTTTCGAGTATCTTGAAAGGTCCTACGTAACGTGGTGCTAGCTTTCCCTTTTGACCAAAACGTACTACTCCCTTCCACGGTGATACTTTTAAAAGCACATGATCACCAATGCTAAACTCTAAGGGCTTCCGTTGTTTATCTGCTAACTCTTTTGACGACTTTGAGCTGCTAGGAGATTGTTTCGGATTTGATGAATCTTGTCTGTGGTTTCTTGGATCAATTCTGGACCAGTAATTTGTGCTTCCCCAATTTCGTGCCAACAAACAGGAGATCGGCACTTTCGACCATATAAGGCTTCAAAAGGTGCCATGCCGATGCTCGAATGATAGCTGTTGTTGTACGAAAATTCAACTAACGGTAGATGAGCGTCCCAATTTCCCTTGAAGTCTATGACACATGCTCTAAGCATATCCTCAAGAGTTTGAATGGTGCGCTCGGACTGTCCATCAGTTTAAGGATGATAGGCGGTACTGAGATCTAATCGAGTGCCCATAGCGGATTGTACTGCCTGCCATGTTCGTGAGGTGAAACGACCATCACGATCAGAAATAATGCTTAATGGTACCCCATGTCGGCTTACGATTTCGTTGATATAAATACGAGCAAGCTTTTCGTTCTTGAAATCTTCTCGAATAGGAATAAAGTGAGCTGATTTTGTAAGTCGGTCTATAATCACCCATATAGTGTCATACCCACCAGAAGTGCAAGGTAACCCGGTAATGAAATCCATGGTTATATTTTCCCACTTCCATACAGGTATTTCCGGTTGGACTAGAAGTCCTGAGGGTCTTTGGTGTTCAGCCTTCACCTTTGAACATGTAAACACTTGGAAACAAAAACGGCAATATCTTTCTTCATTCCAGGCCACCAATAGGTGTACCGTAGGTCTTGATACATCTTATCGGCTCCTGGGTGTATAGAATATCGCGTTTTGTGAGCTTCATTCATAAGAGTTTCACGAAGATTGTTGTGGTTAAGGGAATCCAGATACGATCTAGGTAATACAGAATACCGTCTGATTTAGTTTCAAATTTTAGCTCGGCTCCACAGGACATCTCTTTTCTTACATCTTCTTCTGTTATTGAAACGTGTTGAGCTTCTCGAATTTGATCTTTAATATCGGTTATAATTTGCGAACATAGAAGATGAATGGAGTTCGCATAACCCTTTCGACTAAGTGCATCAGCCACCACATTTGCTTTACCAGGGTGGTATCTAATTTCACAGTCGTAATCATTTAGGAGTTCGACCCATCTTCGTTGCCTCATATTTAACTCTTTTTGATTAAAGATATGTTGAAGACTCTTGTGGTCAGTGTATATTTCACACTTAGTACCATAGAGATAATGTCTCCATATCTTTAGAGCGAATACAATGGCTCCAAGTTCTAGGTCATGAGTGGTGTAGTTCTTTTCATGTGTCTTGAGTTGCCTCGAGGCATAAGCTATGACTTTTCCTTTTGCATAAGAACGCAACCTAATCCTTGCCCTGACGCGTCGCAATAGACTACGAAATCATCACAACCTTCGGGAAGAGTGAGGATTGGTGCATCACAAAGTTTTTGTTTAAGCGTTTGAAAAGCTTCTTCTTGCTTGGGTCCCCATACGAATGGTTTTCCCTTATGGGTTAAAGCCGTGAGTGGCACAGCAATGCGAGAGAAGTTTGAAATGAACCGACTATAATAGCCAGCTAGTCCAAGAAAAGACCTTACTTCAGTTGGTGTGCGTGGAGCTTGCCATTCTTGAACTGCTTTGATCTTCGAAGGGTCAACATGTATTCCTTTATCATTGACTACATGCCCGAGAAATTGCACCTCTTTTAACCAGAATTCACATTTAGAGAACTTGGCATACAGCTTTTCCTTTTCTAGAAGTGCAAGAACGAGTCGAAGATGACGCTCGTGATCAGCTTTAGATTTTGAATAAATAAGAATATCGTCGATGAAAACTATAACAAATCGATCAAGGTAAGGTTTGCAGACTCTGTTCATTAGGTCCATGAAGACAGCTGGTGCGTTGGTTAATCCAAACGGCATAACCATGAATTCATAGTGGCCATAACGAGTTCGAAAAGCAGTCTTAGGGACGTCTTCTTCATGCACTCTAAGCTGATGATAGCCAGATCGAAGATCGATTTTCGAAAAGCAGCTGGCACCTTGTAGTTGGTCAAGAAGATCATCTATGCGAGGTAAAGGATAGTGATTTTTGATGGTTAACTTGTTGAGCTCTCTGTAGTCGATGCACATACGAAAAGATCCATCTTTCTTCTTTACAAAAAGAACAGGTGCACCCCAAGGCGATGAGCTGGGACGTATGAATCCCTTGTCAGTCAACTCTTGCAATTGACTGGCTAGCTCTTGCATTTCAGAGGGGGCTAACCTATATGGAGATTTTGCAACTGGTGTAGCACCAGGTATAAGATCAATACGGAATTCGACATCTCTGATTGGAGGAAGTCCTGAAATGTCGTTAGGAAAAACTTGTGGAAAATCTTTTACTACAGGAATATCTTCAAGTTTCTTCTCTGCGGTCCCCTTCTTGATGATATGGGCTAAAAACGCGACATAATTCTTGCGAAGGTATTTTTGAGCTTGAAGACAAGACATTAAGTTGAGCCCTTTCGACGAGGTTTCTCCAATGATTCGAAGAGTCTGACCGTTTGAAAGAGGAATACGAATAAATTTTTCACGACATACAACTTCCGCATGATGTTGAATGAGCCAATCCATACCGATTATGATGTCGAAACTTCCCAGCTTCATAGGAATAAGGTCGACTGAGAAATCGTGGTCGTTTAAGGTGAGTGTACAGTTGCGTAAAATAGAGTCTAATGAAACTGGTTTTCCGTCCGCAATTTCCACCATTATGGATTCCGCGAGTTTATCCCGATTTTTGCTTAAGATAGGTTCAAATTCTAATGACACGAAACTTCTATCCGCACCAGTATCAAATAACATAGAGGCATATCTACCATTTATAAGAAACGTACCGTTGACCACATTGCCGTCAGCTCTGGCCTAGTTTGCGTTAATATTGAAAGCTCTTCCTCTAGCAGGTGGAGGAGCTTGGTTCGCTTGATTCACAGGGTTGGCTTGGGCCTGAGCATGAATAATATTAACCAGCCTTGGACATGTGTTTCTGAAATGACTTGGGTCGTCGCAATTGAAACAAGCCCGCATAGGTTGGCCCATAGGGTAATTGGGTTGATAGTATGTTTGGGCTAAATGTTGGGTGGGTGGAAATGGTAGTTGTTGTTGTGCTTGACCCATTAACTGTTGGTGGGTTTGGGTTAAAGGTTGGTGGCGGTTTGTTCGTTGAAGCATGCGGCAGTTTTGAACAGTATGTCCTGCGCGACCGCAGCCGGTGCAGTATTGGCAAGGATGATCAGGGGAGTGGTGATACTGACAACGGTTACATTTTGGTAATGGGCCTGTGTAGGGTCTTCTGTATGGCGCGGGTGAAGGAGTGACTTGAGTGATGGGTGCAACAGGAATAGGGGTGTTGGTTTGGGTGACTGCAAAATTCCTGGTGTTACGCTTCCTCTTGTTAGCAAACTTAGAGGAAGGAATGGGGTGGTTTGAGGTTTGTCCCTCAACAGGGACTTTCTTCTTCTCTTCTTTGAACTTCCTATTGCGAATTCGGTTTTCGGTCAGTTCAGTTGCCAACTCCATGGCAGCTTCGAGTGTTACTGGTGAAACGTGAGAACCGAATCTTGAATTTTCGAGGGAAGTCCTCGAATATAATGTTCGATCAGACGATAGGTTGGAGTAAATAAGTTTGGAACCATTTGGTTCAACTCCAAGAACCTCTTGTTGTAAGTAGAGTGATCACCCTCCTTTTGCTTTAAGGCATGAAATTCATCCTCCAGCTTCTTAATTTCACTTCTAGGACAGAAACGCCTAGTCATGATTTCCCTTAACTCCTCCCAAGTTAAGGCCATCGCATCTTCAGTTCCCCTCTTTCCTTTCTCAGTATTCCACCAGGTGAGAGCTACACCAAGTAGTCTCCCGGTGGCGTAACGAACCTTGCGATCCTCAGGACAATCGCAGTTTAAGAAAACGTTTTCCATCTCCTCGAACCAATGTAGGAGAGCAGTGACTCCCTCGGTCCCTTCGAATTTTGGAGGATCACTGGATTTAAAATGTTTGTAGGAGCACTTGATGGTAGGAGGGTTGTCGATGTTCTGGTCCTGTTGTTGAGGAGGGTTAGTAGGATTTGTAGCAAGGGCTTGCTGTACTTGTACCATGATGTCAGGCAATATCGTGGCCATTTGTTTCGCGATATGAGAGGCCAACCGTTCCTGAGACTTTCCCGAACTTTTACCCCTTCGATGCTGTCTAGATGACATCTACAGGATCATAAAATGAGAAGATTGTGAGTTTATGGTGTCTTTTTAGGTGTCATGTGTCTTTAAGAAAATGAAAATAACATAAATATCAATAATGCAACTACATCCATAGGATGTCTTGGTTTCGCTCATGTTGGGCCTCAAATGTCCCCTATACCTTCACCTACATAGTCATGTGGGCCCCCATGGCTATGGGCTTGGGAGGATTCACATTAGTATTGGCAATTTAACACTCGCATCCCCCGAATGCAAACCACAAAATATGTTCATGAGATGTTTGGTCGGAACGTGTCCAGGTGTAGACACAATGACAACTCAAAGTGGGATTAGTTCACACGACGTTTGGTATAGCATGCTTTGGCCTAATAAGTACTTCGTACTCTCATCGTTAGTCCCCAGGTAGGCAAACTGGTCCTTTATTTTGGATTTATACGAATGCCAGCCTAGACAGGACGTTCCGACTACCGGTACTAGTACCCTTCCAGTTACTACATGCCCGTCATGAGAACTCACTTTGATGAGATTTGAAAACACGAAAATCATTGTAAAATCAATCATGATGTGGTGTGTGCTTTCATGGATGTGATATGTTATGATCATACGATTTCATGATAGGCATTATTTGATAATACATACTTATGAACATGCTTGTACAATATCAAATGTAACATTTAACATAAAACATATAAACATCATGAAATTTGGCATATAACACACAAAATTCTTATAAGTTTCTAATCGACTATAGTATAGGCTCTAAGGGTCTAATAACCTATCCTATATCCCTATAGTCATGGCTCTGATACCACTCTGTCACACCCCGACCCGCAGCGGAAATAAGAGTCGGGGCATAATTGGGTTATCACCAAAGCACATGACATTTACTATTATGTTTCATAATTAATAAAGTCAAAGTTACATTTTCAAACATCCAAACATGTTCATTCAATACAAAGGAAATAACCAAACATAACAATCCCAATACTAAATCGTTTTATTCTTCTAATCCAGGTCCTATGTGTTCCTAGCTGCTGCTGGTTCACCTGTATCATGTGTAAAATAGGAGGTTTTGGGTCAACAAAAGTTGGCGAGTGAACCTTATTAGATAAACATTTGATAATGATTTTATGGTTAGTTTATCAATGAAATATTGTGCATAATCATAAAAGAGCAAATGTAAGTAATCAAGCATTGGCAAATAGCAGTTACAATAACACTTGATAGCATACATGAACATACCAATATCATACGATAACTAACATAAATGAACTGAGCGATCAAGGCTCAATCAACGGAGCGATCGTATTGCATGAACTGGAAATGTAAATTGAACTGTGCGATCAAGGCTCAATCAAACGGAGCCGATCGTATTGCATGAACTGGAAATGTAAATTGAACTGTGCGATCAAGGCTCAATCAAATGGAGCCGATCGTATTGCATGTACTGAAATGTAAAATGAACTGTGCGATCAAGGCTCAATCAAACGGAGCCGATCGTTGCGGGCACGCCAAGTTCAACCACATAATAAAATGGGGAACAAGCTCAAACCTCATAAATGGGGAGCTGCGGCCTCGGCAAATGCATGTACTGAAATAATAATTTGCATCCAATAATAACTACTTAACAGCAACAAACTAAATACACATGTCATGATATGATGTATGCACAATAGTTTCGTTATAATATGTATATAAACAAAGACACATGATACACCCAAAAAACGTGATTAAAACGGGGAATTTGAAAGGTTCACTCACATTGGGTGCGTTGAATTTGAGATGGTGAGATGCGCACGATTTAGATGAGCGGATCGACGAGGAATACTAACCTAAATAATAATGGAAAAATATATTAGGTGGATGGATTTTATTAAGGATTTTAATGAAATTTTTAGATATATTTTTGTGAGTTTATGGCTATTTTCTATCTTTAAAAATGTTATTTTTAAGTATTTTTAATTGATTTTTAAATTAAATTAAATAAATAAAAATATAAAAAAAAAATATTTTTTTGACCGTTGACCGGTTCGGTCAGCGGATCAATTCTGCGCCGGGTGGGATTCGAACCGGCGACCTTCCGTTCGCGTGCACGTAGCTCTACCAACTGAGCTACGTGTCTAACCCGTTATAAACTCGTTTTTAATTGTATTTATACACTTATTTGAATTAACCGAAAATTCCTTTATTTGCAAAAACGTTTTAAATCAATTGGACCGGTGCTCGTGACGAGATTCGAACGCGCGACGTGAAGTTCATGATGCACACAGTCCACTGCTGGACTGTGTGTCTAACCCGGTTATATTCTTGGTTTTTATTATACTTAACAACTATCTGTTTTAACCCGGTTTAGTTCTTGATCAAAAAGGCAGGTTATTACACAAGGCGTGCGTGCAGCAAGGATCGAACTCGGGACGTGTGTGTGAAATTTGCACACAGTCCACCGCTGGACCGTGTGTCTAACCCGTTTAAAATACCGTTTTTAATTAATCTTATGTTCGGTTATGACTTCATCTTCTTCGCCGATTTACACAGACATCATAATTCGACTGGTTAGGATTGATTTGTGATTTATACAATTCTCAGACATTAACAGTAATTCAAAAGTAAAGAATGGAGAGAGTTTAAGGAACAGAATATACCGATTGATGTTATTCACAGAAATCCGGCGGAGGTTCGTCGGTATTGGAAATGAACTCCGGCTGTTGAAACCAATTAACAGCGTTGATCGATTATTCATAAAGTTGAGTCACTTAAACAAGGTTTAAAAGATGTTTAGGATATCATACCAGTTCACAGTGTGATTCCGGCAGTCTTAGAAACTTTCCGGCGAAGATAAGATTTTCGATAAACGTTGACTAGGATCGATTCTGATGATGGAGTTGTGTTAGAGACTGATTAATCACATGTTTTAAACAGAAAGAGTCGGAGGAATTACCGTGAGAATGTGAGTCCCGGTTTTCCGGTGACTTGCAGAAATTTTCCGGCGAACTGATTCAGAAGATCTTATGGTTCAAAAATGCGACGAAAATGAAATTGAGTATTGTTGTGATAGTTCTGAATCGTGCAAATGATCTGGAGTTGAATTAAATCAGAACTTGATGAATTTTCGGTTTCAAAAGCCGAAAATGATAAGACTTAAAGTTTCAATCAATTTTAACTTGATTAGAAACCGTAATACATCGGTTATAACTGAAATTGTGAGGTAAACAATCGATTTGACGATTGGTTTGCCGATTACCGGTTTTCAGATGGTATCATCGGTTAAACTGAGTTTGTGTATAAGTTTCTTTTGTTTTCCTAGAGTTAACAGAAAACACATTGTGGCGGAGTGGTTTAGGGAATGGTTGTTAAGTCTTTGTAGCGACTCAGCTGACCCGGTTCGAGTCCCGGCAGCTTCAAATATTTTTTATTTGTTTTATTTTAACTTTTTATCAAATATAATTTTTATAGTTTAGTTTATTTATTAATTTTGTATCGTTTTAACTCAAAATAATCATAAATAATTAACGCAACTTTTATAACTTGGTACAAGATTACAAAACGGAGCGGGTTTTGGAGACCCGATTTTTACAAATGTTACAGTCACTATCCCAAGTACAGAACCTGAGACACCCATCGATAATTCCAGGGGGAAATTTTAAAGCACACTAAAGGTAATGGTGAACTTAGATCGGAGCAACAAAACGATAGGGATCTCGATTTAGGGCAACCACAATAGTTGAAGCTGGCACCAGTATAGGCTTCCAAGTCTATGGCTTTCACGAACAGGTTAGTGAGGTTATTCGGGTTGAAGGAGATTTTATGGTCGACCAATGAATTTTATAGCATTGAATATCAAGGGGGTCAGGACCCAAAAAAGGCAAAAGGTGGCTCTCAAAACTAGCCATGGTGTACATTTTTTGGCAATTCAAGAAATAAAGACGGGGGGCTTGAATAGTGTTTTGTATAGCAGTTATGGGGAAGGTCCGGGTTTAAGTTCGAGGTGGTGGATGCAGTGGGTGCCTCGGGAGGCTTGTTGTCTTTATGGAACCCAACAATATTTAATAGGGTGAATGTAATCAAGCATCGACATTTCCTTGTTGTGACAGGCAACCTGATAGCAACTGGGGAGCTATGCATAAAATGACCCGCTAGCACGTCGGGGTGGCGGAATTAAAGACGGTTAAGAACTCAATTCCAGGCTTGTGGTTATTTCTTGGAGACTTTAATGATGTAAGGGCGCCAAGTGAAAGAAGAAATTACGAGTTTATTGCCATCAACGCTGAGTATTTCAACCGATTAATCGCCTTTGCCGATCTTTCCGAGTACCATATAGGTAGACGCCAATTCACCTATAGATTAGACGATGGTATGAAACTTCGTAAATTGGATCGTTTTTTGGTATGCATCAATTTCATGAATGCATGGCCAAACACAATCGTGTCTGTATTATCTAACATGGTCTCTAACCACTACCTAATTTTATTATCAACTGTCCCTGTTGATTTTTGTCCGTTTACCACCCGCATCTTTAATTCTTGGTTGGAATTTCCCTGCCTTGTGGAATATGTTATGAACCTGTGCAAAGTGTTTAAATTTGATTGTGGGGCGGGCTGACTTGGGGTTAGCGGTTAAATTGAAGTGGGTAAAATTCCAGGTTAGGAATTGGGTTACAGAGTACAAAACGACACAAAAAGCACAGTATATAGAAAAGGTGGAACAACTCGAAAAATTGTATCTGGAGGCAGAGTTACGCAAAAAAAGTTTATTTTGGAGACGGATAAACTTAAGGTTATGGATTTAAAGCAAAAATCTCAGGTTATGTGGGCGGTTGAAGGTGACGAGAATACGATATATTTCCATAGCGTCGTGAACGCAAATAGTAGTTGCAATCGGATGAATGGGCTACGGATAGATAGAAGTTGGGTAACAAGTTCTCTGCTTATCAAAGATTATGTGGCAACATTTTTTTGCTGAGAAGTTCGAAGAACTCGTTGGGTCATGACCCGCATTGGTGTGCCCATACTAATCGAGGCTAACAAGGCTAACGAGGCTCTGGTATGTCCATTCTCTCTTTGTGAAATACCAAATGCAATTTGGATGCGAAGGAGCCCAACCCTCGGCCCGGATGGAATAAAATTTCGGTTCCTAAAAAGATGTTGGGTTGGGAGGGCTTAGAGGAAGATTTCATGACTGTGTTTATGGAATTTTATGAGCATGCCTCTATTTCATAAGAGTGTGCATGTTCTTTTTTCGGCATTAATACCTAAGTGTAACGACCCGGGTGGCCTAAAGGACTTTAGACCAATTAGTTTAATTGGTTGTATTAACAAAGTAATATCCAAGGTTCTAGCAAAAAGGTTGAAGATCGTTATTCATAGCCTTATATCGGATGATCATATCAAGTTTGTTTCAAAAAGAAGTATTTTAGATGGTCCTCTCATCTTAACCGAAGCGGTGGTGTGGCTCACGAGAACGAAAAAAACAGGTATGATATTTAAGATAGACATTGGAAAAGCATATGATACACTAAACTGGGGTTTTTTTCAAAGTCAATTATGTGCCAGATGAATTTCCTAGAGAAGTGGTGTAAGTGGGCCATGGCAATGCTTACAAAGGTTAAGGCGTTGGTTCTTCACTCAAGAGTTCTTGTGTCTTAAGGGACTTAGACAAGGAGATATTTCGTCTCCGTTATTGTTTATTATGGCCATGGAGGCATTGTCTGGGCAGTTAAGTGTGCGTGTTCATGGGGCATATTTAAAGGGATTAGGTGTACACCGAACGGGCAATTATTGTCGCATTTCTTGTTCGCCGATGACGCAGTGTTCATTGGTGAAGGTGTCGAATCGAATGCCTCAAACTTGAGCAGAATTTTGAGATGCTTTTATCTCACATCCGGGCTACATGTGAATTGGGTAAAGAGTAGTTTGTACTGGATTGGTGTGGACCAGGCGCAAATGCAACATATGGCTAGCATTCTCAGGTGAATAAGAGGCTCATTCCCCTTTAAATATCTAGGCTTGCAAGTCGGGGCAAACATGAATTTGGTAAAAAAAACTGGAAACCGGTAGTGGATAGATTTAAAAAATGGCTTTCGGTATGGACAACCAACACATTATCGTATGGTGGGCGTAGCACAGTTATTAAATTTGTTCTAACCACATTACCCACCTACTACTTTTTACTTTATAAAGCACCAAAACAGGTAATATACGAGCTTGAAAGACTAACATAGGAGTTCCTATGGGGGTGTTAGTAGAACATGACCGAATCAGTTGGGGTGGCGTTGTGTAACGTTATGGAACCAAAAGTATTAGGTGGGATTGAGGTTGGCTTTCTTAGGGACACAAACATGGCTATGCTAGGAAAATGGTGGTGGCGTTTCAAGACAGACACCAACGGTATTTTGAAAAATGTCATATGGAGTTTGCATCAGAAACAGGAATTGGAACTTTATTCCCGTTAGATTGTTGGCATCGGGCCTGTGGCGACAAGTGGCCAAGATCGCAGAAGAACTTCTGGAATTGGGGATTGACATCAAAAAAATGTTTCAGGTGTCTCTTGGAAATGGAAGAGAAGTAAGTTTTTGGCATGAATGTTAGGCTTTTGACGCTTCTCTAAAAGAGGCGTCCCCAGCACTAATGGGTTGGAGCAGAGAGCCAAATAGCGAGGAGGAAATAAAGGAATAAAAGTGCTATACTCTATCATGTGTTCAGTTTAAGAATCGAGCAGCGAAGACAAGTGGATATGGGTTCTAAATGATTGGAGTCAGTTCTCGGTTCGGAGTTTGAGGGAGCGAATGCAATACGCAAATTGTAATGGGGTAGAAACGTCCTTATGCTGGAATAGTTGGACGACCGATAAAAGTTAACTTTTTGTCCTGGAGGGTAAACTTGGACCGGCTTCCAACGAAGACAGCATTAGCCAGGAGAAATGTTCATCTTACAAACACCCGATGCAGTTTCTGTGACAATTATGAGGAGACAACTGACCACTTATTCACCTCCTGTCAATTCACGCAAGTGGTTTGGGATCATGTGGCACAATGGTGTAGAATACCATCTTGTTTTTTATTTGGAGCCAGTGATGTATGGAAGATAAAGGAGCATGTTGGTGGCTCAAAAAGGTGGAAAAAAGGAAATTTATTCAGTAATACAAACAACAGTCTCATGCATATGGAGATCGTGGAATGAACTCGTCTTCGATGCGAAGCGTCCTAACGTAGATATGTTGATGGATGAAATCAGATTTATGGCATTTTATGGTTGAAAAATCGAGCTAAGGCATCAAGGCTTACATGGGAACAGTGGAGGAATTTTGATCTGGCATGCTTGGGTGTGTAATGCTGTGATTGTTAGTATCAATTGGTGGATGTAATATTGTGCTAACTTTGGTTAGCTTGTATATAATGAACTATGTTTTGTTGGTCGTTCAAAAAAATTTTACATTACATCAAAAATCCTCAAAATTACTCTTTTTTGTCGTTGAAAAACTCTGCAGTGGAGTAAAAACTAGGATCATCGGTTTCAAAAAAACTTTAGATTTATTACTTTAAAATCAAACACTGACTCATGAGGCCCCTTTCATGTAATTATTATAATTAGTTAATTTTATCTAAAGGGACTCACACTTTGGAATCCACAGATCCACTTATTCCCGCCTTAAGTTTATAAAACTAAAGGAAAACATAATTATAAATTTCTAACCGTCTTGTCTTATGAGAAAACTAAGAGAATTTAGAATCATATATTTTTTCTCTTTTTTTATTTTATTGAGCACTAGTCATTTTATTCCTAACTCAGAGGTTGTCGGAACGAGAGAAACCATCCCCAGTAACGACAGCATAAGCTTCGGCATTTTCCATAATTTTTCCTAACTTAACCTAGAGGGATTCTCAATCAGAGTCACCATCCCCAAGGGAGATTTCATAGGCTTCGTTATTTTCTATCTAGCTCATTTATTCTATTTTTATTCACACGATTAAAAATCTAGCGGTTTTTAACTTATAATGGTATTCCTTATACTATTATCGATGGTTTCGGTTTCCCTATTTATCCTAGATGAGTACCCCCAAGACTTAATTATTAAAATTAAGGATATTGTTAAACAATCTAGGGAACCTTCCAAGTCGGCTAGGCCTATGTGTACATCCCAGAATGTACGTTTTTTGTCTAATTTATCTCATATGTATAATATTTTGAAAACCAAATAATCCCTATTTTCTATCATTTTCCATTTATTTGCAAAAAGTTTCCAAGAACATTTTATATTTTAATTATTTTTTGGATTTTTTAAATTTTAAATATTTTTTTGGTATTTTTCAAAATTTTATTACTCAAAAGACTCAATATACAACTCAAACAATAGTTTCTCATCCCAACACTTCAACTCTATATTGCCTTCAATGTAGGAATTGAAACCGACTCAAAAACCAAATATAAATTAAGGAAAAAAACAGGGCAAAATCAGAAAGGACTTGGCCGGTTAAATAAGGCGTAAGCTCTCGTCCAATTTAACTCGATCGTATAGCATTTCACTCGCGATCGGCGATTATGAAAACGGACACACTTGATAGATGCCTTGACATCTGACGAACAGCTGCGAAATCACTCGAATGGATATTGAGTATGGGTGGTACGACTGAAACCTACACAACCAAAAACAAGCAAAACCCGAGCAATACCGACTCTAAACAAAAAGGGACTAAAAAACATTGAGTTAGACTCATGGTAAAAAATAAACGACTCAAAATACAGGAAAACATGTACCGTAACAAACCAAAAGTAAGAAACTAATAAAACCAGGCAACAAATTGATTCAGGTTGGAAATCCTCCTCGTCGTGTCGCATGGCGAATTCCTGCTGGTTCGTCGTGTGACACGAGCTTCCTAATTTCCGCCACTTGACTTTCATTGACGGCGTAGCGCGGTCTTATGTCACTATGCTCCTAGCGCGACGTGGGGAGCCCTTTTTCACATAAAGTTTTGAAAATTTTCAGCTCCATGCCTTAGAATTTTTCATAATGCATTTCTAAGCCAAATTTCCACTAGAACAACACTTCGAAACTTCATTTCTCCGCATTCTTAACTCTATCAAGGATAAAATTACCTGCAAAAAGACTAAAACACAAAAACAGAAACCAAAATACTACCAAAAAGAAATAAAACTACGACCTACGACTCAAACTCTACAAAGCCTCCCTAACTTGGACCCTATCTAACCCGTTTGATTCCACCCGATCCTTGTAAATTGTTAAAATTTTATTAGTTGAATTGGAAAACAATTTAAAAACTTGAAACGGGTCAGACCACCAAACTTTAAACTGACGTTGCATGAACCAGATACGTGGCATGTAATGACACGACTGGTGGTGTGTGAATTTCACAGACTCCTCGTTAAACCATCTTCTTGCCCGCAAACAGTTTGGGTTCCCAGGTACTCTCTTTCTTGCCTTCTCCCGTGGTTTTGAAAATTTTGCAGTTTGACTTATCAATACTTCCACGGGCCAGCTACGGTGTTCTTCCTCCTCTACGACTTCCACATCCAAAGCATCCACTACATGACCCCCATACTTAACTTCTTCGTGCGATGTTGGGTATATCAAGCATGTCGGTTTACCTTCTAGCAGGGCTTCTAAAACTGCTAAGTCACTCTCCAAATTGAATTCACCTACTTCCTCGTACTCAGGCGAACCTATCAACTCTCCCGCAAACTGATCTTCCCAAGATAAACTATCCTCATTCTCTTCCATTTCTTCCTCTGCACCAAACATAAAATCAACAGACTCTCTCAAATCGACTTCCTCTTTAATTAATTCATCTTTGACAAATGAACTTTGATATGTCGCCCTTTCTTCTTCGTGTACCTTATCATGAGAGTCACTCCAGAAATTTTCTTTGGTAACCTGTAGCACCGGAGGTAGGACTTTGTTGCCCACTTTCGTCTCTGTTTCTGGTAGGAACTCCTCATTTGATTCATCCTCGTACTCTCTACACCGCGGTTCCTTCCTTAGTTCTGGAAACGATCGGAATAATTCCCCCCAGTTTAATGTATCCAAGGTAGTTGCCCTCCGCACATATTTATACGAGCTGTTGGTTGTTGTTCTGGCTGCACTTTCTCCTTTTCTTCCTCTTCATCTAGTTTCTAGCAATGTCTTCTACTGTACATTGAAGATCTTAGAAAACTGACTGTTGTGTTCTCAGAATGATATCATGCTCTGCAAGGGTTCTCTAGGTATCGAGATCCTTAGCAACTAGTCAAACCACAACTACTCTATCCTACTCCATTCACTACAACTCCCTAAACCAGAATTGCATACCAGAAAACCGATTATAATGCGGCTGCTATTATGGTTCATCACAATATTGATGCATATGTCTGTTGCCTACGTCATCGTATAATATCGAGTCTGTATTTAGGAGCGAAACTTAAGTTTATGTATGATATGAGACAAGTTCGCCCGAAGTTGTCTGTGAAGGACAAGTTCGTCCGAACTTGACATGGCGCATTTCAACCGAACTTGCATCTCTACAAATAGGGCCTTTGGTTTTTCATTTGTAACATTCATAGATTTTGTAACTTGGACGGCGAAGCTCTGTCCAAGTGTTTCAAGGAGCTGTAACATTTACTAATCAATGAAACAGTGATTAAACAGTAACAAACTTGTCTACAATGTCGCCTATGCAAACGGATTCCACACGTTTACCTTAGGTTTGCCAAATTAGGACCTGAACGATCCGAATAACGGACCTACGAGTGTATCAGAGAAGGATTGGCCTAATTTGAAGACGTTGGACATAGAACATCTCATTTTCTACTCATTTCTTTCTTTTTAAACTTTTCTAGGACATTACATGGATAAAATGGACTGATTTTCAAGTATAATACATAAAATCTATTGTACTAAAACCCTTGAAAAGATCAGAGCTAAAAATGATCAAAATCTTGTCGAAATTTACAAAAAATCAAGTTTTAGAAACTCATTCTGTCCGAACTTACTGAACAAGTTCGCTCGAACTTGTCCAAAAGTGTACAAGTTCACTCGAACTTGTCCAAAAGTATACAAGTTCGCTCGAAGTTGTACAAAAGTGTACAAGTTCGCCGTCCAAAAGTGAACAACTTCGTGAGGTTGTCCATTACAAGTTTGGACGAAGTTAAGGTAAGGATCTAAAAAAACGTCTCAAACATTATATATCGTTAGATTCGTGTCGACGAGATGGTTTTAAAGCTATCATCTGGTAAAAACGGTTTTCGGAAAAAATTTAAACGTTTTTAGCAAACCGATACGTTAATTTTGTCGAGTAAAAAGTTAAATTTTTGCATAAATAATGATTGGGAAGAGTTGCCTTCTGATTTGGATCGTTTTGAATGTTGGTCTATTTAGTATAAAAGATTTGAAATGTTTAAATGGAAAAAGAATGAATCTGTAATTGAGCTAGTAAAACGTTTTTATGTCATGGTTAGGCATTTAAATCGTTCTAATCATGGGTGTTATATCTGCATTGAAGATGAGTTTTTGAATTAGAAGCTGCATTACCATCAGAATGGGATGATTTCTTGAAGAATTAAAAAAGAAACCTAGATTTGATGTCAATCATCTTTATGAATTTATGAACCAAATTTGCGATCATATTCCTGTAATTGAAAATATGAAAGTTTTAAAACTAAAGAAGGAATGTGAGTCTGAGATTAAATCTGAAAATGAAAATGCTTGTCAAAGTTTTAATAATCCTGAAGTTTATCAATCTTCTGCAGGTATAGTCAGTGATCAAGGAAACGATCTGAAAATACAAAGTTTAAATCATCAGATAAGGAGAGAAAGAAGAATAATGGCGAAGAACTGTGAAGAACAAGTTTCAAGTACATCTACAAATGAGTCTTCAAGTTCTAAACCAATCTGCCTAGTCTATATGAAGATTTTAGTGATTATCTGGCAGATAATGCCAAACTCTTGACCAAACTGGAGAGTTTGACATTAGAAAATAAAAAGTTAAAAGAAAATGAAAAGATTTTTGAAAATAGAATAAAAATTTTAGAAAATGAAAAATCTGTTTTTGAAAAAATTAATATTGAAAATCGAAAAGCAATAAATTCTCATCTTGAAAAAATAACCCAACTTGAAAATGAAGTTGAGAATGCTAAAAATAAAATTGTTGATTTGGAAAAGAAATTGAAAGGTTTTGTGACCTCGTCATTAATGTTAGATCATATATGTCCAAAGCCGATCAATGAGAATAAAAAAGGAATTCCAATAAGTGACAATGTCACAAATTATGACGATGTCATAGTTGAGGATTGTGATGATGATACCGATGATGAAAGTGTTAAAAATGATAAAAATGAAATATTTTTGAAACTAAAAGAAAAATATCAAGAAATTGTTTTACAATCTACTGAAAAAGGTGAATGCTCAATGCAAAAACTTTTAAGCAGAATGGAGAACAAAAACAAAAGGAAAAACAAAATTCTAAAAATTTTCAAATCAAAAATAAAAAGTTCATCGGTACGATCATCCAATCATTATAAAAATTCACAAAAATTGGAAAATCAAAACTTACAAAAATTTGAAAATAAGTGGTACAGGTCGGACCACAGTGCTTCAAAGTCAAATCAAGTTTATAGAAGAAACAGGAAAGATGGCTACCACACTTCAAATCAATGTTATGATTTGATTGTATGGTTTGATAAAAAGGTTCGATAAGATAACAGGGTGTGTCACAACTATGAAGTAATAGGACCCATTGCTAGAAAATGTCCATAATTTAATCCTAAACCTGTTCATATTGATAAGAAAAAGTCTGAGGATTTGAAAGTACCAACTCAGGTTTGGAAACAATGTACAGAAACTACAAACAAGGTTAAACCAATTATTACTAAGTTTTCAAATTTTGAAACTGGTAAGTCCTCGAGTTGTAATGAACAAAAAGTTTCTACATTGTATTTCAAGAAAGCTTTAATGAAAAATCAAACATGGTTGGTGAAAGAAAAAGAAGTTACATAATCAGTGAAAATTGAAAGTTTAAAGGACTTTTGAAACTTGAGAAAGTCCAAAATAAGCCTGATTGTGAAAAGAAAATGAAAATTAACGTTGAAGAAACAACGCCTAAGACTGAAAAGGCTTGGGTGTCACTATTCAACTAATTGTTTGAATTTTTGTGCATGAACTTCCAAGATAAAAGCAAATTACTAAGAGTGAAGTTTTGTGGCACACCTAAGATTGAAAAGGGCCGGGTTAACAAGTTTTGTATAAAGGCCATTTTTACAAATTTAGAATTCAAATAACGCTTACTTTACTATTTTAGGAAATTTTTGGAGAAAATTTTTCGAAACACATTATAATAATGTTTACTTGAAAATTTTACAAATTTTTGAAGATTTTTCACAGAACCCTCACTTTTGAACATACAAAACTCAGGGATATAAATGTTTTATAAACACAAAGTGTCAAGGTTTTTGTCAACATGAGTGGGAGAGAGTTTAAAAGATAAATTGTGAAGCAGTAATAGATGGAGAATTGAAGTGATTCTCATCAGTTGGTCAATATTTGTCTATAAATAAAAAAAATCCAAAAATATGTTTTTTGATTTTAGGGGGAGAAAAAATTTTCAGAAAATCCAAAAACATATTAAATGCAAAAAATACAAAAACATTGAAAAAGAAAAAGTGAGTTTTGTGGTAAGAAAGGAAATGATAGTACATCAGTGGACTATCACAGTATGCTAAAGAATTGTAAAGTTTAAAAGGATTAAAAAAGTCAAACTGTGGATGTGTCGATAGGCTTTACACGTTCAGTAGATTGTTACCGAGATATAAACTACATTTTACAACTGCTTAGCTTGTGGTTTAACATGTCTTCGATATTTAGACTTAGTACTCTGAAATTTCGTTTGGGAGATTGCCTGATTCTGAGATACGAGGTCTTTATAGATGTTCGATATCTGGGGTATTATACAAGTTCTTCTGATTTTGCGTAAGCAATGGCCTAGAACTTTTAGAATACTTTTGCATTAAAACCCTAAAACTGCATTCAATTAAAATATCGAAAGATACTACAATTGCAGTACAAAAGATTCCAAATTTGGAACACTACCTTTAAAGTCGAGCCTTCATCTCTTTGTCTGTACGGTGGTACTAACTGAGCTCTCAAGGTCTCACACAACCCAGTTACAGATATCAATTACGCTATACTCACCTGTAAGATGAAATCTAGAGAATTTTTATACGGGAGTATATTCTGAGATGGGAACCATAGTTAAGTCAAGTTTCTTATATTCTACCTAACATATCTTTGAACAATTGAGAAATGTGTCGAAGTTTAAGTGATAAACATATCGACAATCTAGGTAAACATGTTTAAAACTTGAAGTCACTAAAAGGACAACTGTACTTGTGATATGTCTCAAACAACTAATATGATCCTTTAACACAAAGTCAACAAAAATATGATTGTAAATATGTTTATACATAGTTAGTGTTTGATATTCATTTTATAAAAACAAAAAGATTTTATTATCTTTTAATTTCGACCAGTGATGATGAAAAGCTAATTTTCAAACTCTAGAGTAGCTGAACAAAATCTAAAAAGTTGATTGAACTTGATCTCAAAAGTTTAGAAAGTTCATTAAGTTGAAACTTACATTTGACTAAATACATCAGTTTGTGTCAAAATGTTTAATCAAGATCATTAAGTTGAACTTGATACATAAATCAGATATTCAAAGTCATTAATTTGGACTTGATTAACTGGGAGAACTTAAAACTGATGAGAAGATTAAAATTTGAAATGGTTGTATTTAGAGGTTTTAAAGTTTGAATCTTAAATGTTTATTGAAAGTTTGAGGAACTTTGAAACAAAAAAATAGATTTTAAAGGGGAGCTTGATAAAAACACTTGATTGAAGATAATGGAAAGCTCAAAGTAAGGGGGAGTATGGTGATTAAAGTTTTATCAAGACAATCTCAAGAAAAGAGAATAAGATTGAAGAAGATTTGAAGATCATCGATGTTAAAGTCAAGACATAAAGATCAAGAGAATATTAAAGACTCTGGAACTTAATTGAAGACCGATGACTGCGGCAACATCCAAGGGGGAGTCTGTTGATGCATATGTATGTTGCCTACGTCATCGTATAATATCGAGTCTGTATTTAGGAACGAAACGTTAAGTCTATGTATGATATGAGACAAGTTCGTCCAAACTTGTAAAGTACATGGACAAGTTCGCCCGAAGTTGTCTTGTGAAGGACTAGTTCCCCCGAACTTGGCCATGGCACATTTCAAGCGAACTTGTATCTCTATAAATAGAGTCTTTGGTTTTTCATTTGTAACATTCAGAGATTTTGTAACCTGGACGGCGAAGCTCTGTCCAAGTGTTTGCAGGAGCTGTAACGTTTACTAATCAATGAAACAGTGATTAAACAGTAACAAACTTGTCTACAATGTCCCCTATGCAAACGGATTCCACACGTTTACCTTAGGTTTGCCAAATTAGGACCTGAACGATCCGAATAACAGACCTACAAACAATAATATGGAGGATACCCCTTTGAATGATATGGTTGATGTTGCACATAGAAGTTAGCATATTCATGTGTAGGGACCACTCATATTATTGATATTTAACAGTAAAATGGTGCCCTCTACAAATTTCACACATATTTAAGACTCAAGACAATAAAAGACACTTTTAATTGGACTCCTACGACTCAATACACAAAAGACAAGTAGACTCCACAAGACTCACCATGAAAAACACAAAACAAAAGACGAGTAGCACATGTTTAACAGATAAGTTTATCGAAGCTAATAAACGCAATTGCCAAGAGTCCTCGACAATGGCACCAAAAACTTGATGTGCTTAAAGTGGTCAATTAAGAACTAAATAATTTTAATCTAAGCTAGACACACTAAGTTTTAAATTTATAAAACTAAGACTCTAAAAACCTAAACCACATAACCAACAAGTGTATCGGTCAATGCAGTATAGCCTAAGTAAGTCCGATATCGAACCCACGAGACTCTTTAATTATGTTTACTAGACTTGACTACTAATTACTACACTGACTTGACTTATTTGTTTTGTTGTTTGTGGGGGTTTTCTAATATCATAAAATTTCAATCAATTAAAGACTAACTAAGTTAACCGAACTAAAATGCAACTTGGAATTTGGATTTAATTCAGATGATGATAAAAGGACCACCTAGGTTGAAATCCCATGTGTCACAGTTATCTTTCTACCGAACACACACTGTTATGGAAACCTAGGGAACGATGAGTAAAACAAAAACTCATTTTTACATGTAAAAAATTAACGTTTATCAAATCCTTTTCGAAGCTTTTACATATAAAAACATGTAGAAGCCGTTTTAATAAGAAAAAACATGTAAGCTTTTTACAAAAATATAATTATTTATTTTAATTTCTTCTTCATGTGATGCAAAAGCTGCAAGAAAAATGTGTAAAAATGATTCATTTTCTATCTAAAAAGGTTTTTTAAAAAGTTTTTATATTTAAACTAGTGGTTTCCTAACCTCACACTACATATATATAAACTCAGTATATTGAACTCAAACAATCTTTATTTTTGTGAATGTGTGTATGAAAAAAGAAAAAAGAAAACAAAACAGTAAGGAAATTTTAATAAAAGATTGAGGGGCTGTTTATTTACTTCTTAATGGGGCTCCTAATGGTTCAGATTTTTTATTGTTCATCACTTGATAGTTTAGAGTGTTTGTTTCACAAGAAGATGTCTGAATGGTTCAGACATTTGCCTCTGAATGGTTAAACATTATACTGAGTCTCAATGGTTAAGACCTCTAACCTGAATTGGTCAGGCATTTTCCTGTAAATAGATATGCATTATACTGTCTCTTAATGATTCAGACCTCTTACTGGTTCAACACTTAATATCTCAGCCCTCAGACCTCTTATGGGTTCATCCCTTAACAATTCAGAAGTTGTCAAACAGCCCCTGAATCTCGTAACCTTTTGGCACAGACTTTGTTTGTTTTAAGAGTGAAAGACCCCCGGGATGAATCTCACAATAAAAGATAAAGCAATAGGTTGTTTTGCACAGTTTATTAAACCAAAATGTGAAACCTTTGATTTTATGGATACAAAAAGGTTGTTTCCAATAATTGTTCCCATCTGGGATGTTACGATGGATGACGTATATGGGTAAACATATTTCCGAATCTAGAAACTATGTTACAAGCGTATATGGGTAAACATATTTCCGAATCTAGAAACTATGTTACAATTAGCATGTGAACGTTGGGTTAATGAGTCAGTGAAAGTAATTGATAGATATTAGGTGTAAGCTGTTTATATTGTGTAAATTTTCATTGTCTTTTTAAGTCATTATATCAAGTACTTGTATAAACCCCTTTGAGCATTATTTTTTAAGTGTAGACTTGACTCCAACAATGTGGTATTAGATCCAACACGAGTGAGTATTGCATCAGGATAGTTCAAGCACAAATAATGCATAAGAGCTACACAATCTATACCATTCGAATGGTATAGATTCTACAGTATCATGTCAAGAATCGTGCTCTGTGCATAAGAGGTGTGGGAATTTTTTAAGTAGACAAAATTGATTATGAGGAATATTTTACTCTAACCTACAAGGTTTAAGGAAGGACAACAATACGAGATGTAGGTTGCTGAAGATTACTACCATCGTAGTTGTTTGGACACCTAATGATCGATATTACTGAGTAAGAGGATGAAGAAAAGTATAGATTGTACATGGCACCCAACTCAGATGCTCATCAATCCAACAATATGATGCCGACTTACTAGTTTCTGTTTTTTCATTTATATTTTTTTTTGTAATCCCTTTTTGGTTATTTGTTTGTTTATTAATGCAAAGGGTATAGTGCTAGGATCACGTAATGTAGTGTTTGTGGACTAATTTGTTTGTTGATTAACCACCACAAAAACAGGTATTGTAGTATTTTTAGTGATTTTTTTCTGCAATTTACTACCAAAACAATCTGGATTTAGCTGTTTTTTTTTTATTTTTTTAAGTATTCCGTTACAAATGCGTTGCATTTTTTTCTTCTTTTATTTAGAATATTCCGTTACAAATGCGTAACAAAATTTCCGACACAAAATTTTGGTTAGAAATTCGTTGAATATTGTGTAGCTAGTAAATGCGTAGTAAGGAGTTTTCAAACAGGGCTTTTCCAACATTATGGTTTTGTCACATATGCGTTACAAACCTAGTTTTGCAACACATTTGTGACAAAAAAGTTGCGTTGAAAATAATCATTTTTCTAGTAGTGATATAATATGTCAGCGATCACCATTCAGTAAACAAAATGAGACGACAAAATTGAATTTTCAAATAGGAAATGTTTTGAGAATTCAAGTTGTAGGGAAACGTCACTATTTTGCTGGCACCATCGAATAGGATAGGAATGCGAAACTGAAAACCCTTTGTGAGGTACAATTTGCACCACGAGCGTGATTAACTATATTAGTTGCCCCATTCATTTGAAACCATAATTCTGAAAATAAAGGAGTAAATGTAAGGAAAATTAAGTGTTTGAAGTCTACTTAAAATAACCAAGTTTTTAGTTTGTTTGAAATTGAAATTTAGCATTTATGAGGTTTGTTTATGTTTATATGTTTGGTTTGTGTGACTTCTATTAGGTTAGGATTGGTTTATTTTCTAGTATAAATAGGGATAAACGTAATTTTATGTAGTTTTGTGGCATAGTTATGCCCGTTCAAGATCAAGGTAACCTCGTATTGTAGTGTCCTAGGATGATGTCTACAAACTACACGAGTTGGTCAATTATGGTGGAATCAATCTTACAAGCTTATGGTTGTTGGGAGACTATAAATGTATAGCAAGAGGAACAATTAAATACCGGAAGAACGAAACCACAAAAGCCTTCTTCATCCGACCATTATTAGAAGATGTACCCTCCAAGTTGCAATGGGAGCATTTTTGTCTTTTCACAAAAAAAAAATAATAATAGACTTATTGGATGGTGTTAGTCAATTGAACTCAAATTTGTAAAATTGAAAACGATAGGGAGTTGATGGGCAGGGATTTGATTCAAGTAGTTAGAATGATAAGACCACAAGGACCTAAATAATGTTTCTCTATAACCAAGCTTAGGAGATGTGGGAAGCAATTTGGGTTCCCTACCTTAGAGCTAAACGAGCTTGGAAGTCTCGATTACAAACCTTAGAAGCGAGTTAGGAATGCTGAAGATGAAAGAAAATGAGACGGTTGATAAGTTCTAAGGGTAAGATAATTAGGGTTTGTGTTTGATCAGAGGGGATTTGTGTTTGATCGGAGGGTATGATCTATTAACTGTTTTAGCACTCATACAAGTGATTAGTTGCTTCTAAAACCCTCTTATATTGCTATTGTTACAACTGACCCCCTCCACTTCTAATATCTAACAGAATCATCCAACTAATTTACCATTTACTAATTTTATTTATAACTAAAACATTTAAGTTATATCAATTGGACCCAGTTGAGTAAAAAATATTAATGAATCTCAATTTTATGTATTTCTTGTATTTGCGACAACTTTAGACGGTCGTAACTTTTTCTTTGTATATATTTCTCGTATTGTGACCGCTTTAGACGGTCGCAACTTTTACTTTTTTCATTTTTCTTGCATTTGCTACCGTTTTCCGACCACTCTTCAACTAATTCGAGACTGGTGAAATGCGGTCGTAAATTTGGCGACCGTTTTGTGACCTAATCCGGGTTGGTCTTTAATTCTGCGACTGTTTTGATTTTGGTTGCCAACTGGTCGTTAATTTTGCGACCGCTTTATGTTGGTCGCAAACTTGGTCACAATTGCGTAGTTTTCTAGTAGTGATAGTAGCGAAATTCAGGAACCTTGGTTCAAACCTCGAGGGTGAGGTATGGAGAAGAAAGCCTTTTAATTCTGTACTGGGAAAGTTCGTACAGGTAGTCGTTTTGGTTGAACAGTACTCTATCTCGAAGCAATGTTGTTTTAATAAGTTTCTGGCCAATTGAAGGTATACAAAGAAACAATTACAAAACGGATCTTAAAAGATTAAAGTAAACTGCTACTCACTCATTCAAATGATTAATCAAATGGGAGGCGATCCTGGTGATAGGCAATGTGGACATGGTAGTGGATATAATATCAAAGATCGTGGCAATGGCCTTGGAATATGATTTGATAGAGGAGATGACTCACATGGAAGAGGACTCGGACGAGGTAGTTTCAAAAGAGACACAAGTGAACTAAAATGCTACCGGTGTGGAACGTATGGGCATTACGCATATGAGTGTCCCATCTAGAAGGAAGGGGAAGAAGAAACAAATCTAGCTCAAGCCCAAGAGGACGAGACAACACGACTCTAAATGAGAAGCGAATCCAGTTTAAATTAGGGAGAAGAATATGTCACTGTCATTCTGAAAATAAAGGGGGAAATTAGTTATAATAAAGTGGTTGAAGTCTAGTTAAAGTGTCATAGTTTTTAGTCTGCTTGAAATTTGGATTTAGTATTTATCGGTCCTGGTTATGTTTATTAGCTTGGTTTGTTGGAGTTCGTATTAGCTTAGGATTCGTTTGGTTTTAATATAAAAAATAGGGATCAATGTAACTCATTTAGTTTTGTCGACTTTAATAAAATATTAAAGGGTTGAAGCCAGTTCGCTACAAAACGATTCATATGTTTGTCGATCAAAACAGTTTTGGGCCAGCAAAAGGATCAAATAAAATAATGTTTAAGGTAACAATGGCTCACAATATAGTATTTTGTATTATCGTTGGCATACCCTTGTAACAATGGACATATATGACAAGCAAATCATGAAGCGTCTAATTAATTTAACCAATAGCAGACGAAATTGGCAATGATTAGAGCCTAAAATAGTAAGATGTAGGGAAGGGTGAATGACCGAATGACATTATAAATTAATAACTAAACTCACTACAAACATACACAATTCAGCAATGGCAGATTCATGCCAAATGGCTACCCATATCTCGGTATGTGTGTGGCTACTCTCACTTGTCGTGTTAGCAATGTCTCATGAAACTTACATAGTTCACATGACTTATCCGCCAAGCCCACTGCATATTCTAGCCACCATAGCTGGTTCTCCGCCACACTTGAGTCCATCACAGCCACCACCACCACCTCAACCACCGTAACATCTTCTTCATCCTCTAAACTTGTGTATAGTTACACAAATGCAATCAATGGCTTCACAGCTACTCTGTCTCCATCTGAGCTTGAGCTGATTAAAAACATACCAGGTTATCTTTACACTATTAAAGACACCACAGTTGAGCTTGACACAACTCACTCCACTCAGTTCCTTGGACTGAATTCAAATTCGGGTGCATGGCCGGTTGCAAACTACGGGAAAGATGTTATCATTGGGCTCGTGGACAGTGGAATTTGGCCAGAAAGCGAGAGTTTTAATGACCATGGAATGAGTTCCATTCCGTCCAGATGGAAAGGGGAATGTGAAGTTGGATACCAGCTTAATTCTTCTTTATGCAACAAGAAATTAATTGGAGCGCGTTATTTCAACAAAGGGCTTCTGTCAAACCGCCCCAACTTAACTCTGTCCATGAACTCCGCTCTTGATACGTTCGGACATGGGACCCATACGTCATCGACGGCTGCTGGGGGTTACGTGAAACGTGCGTCATGTTTTGGGTATGCAACGGGTACAGCCACCGGTGTGGCACCACATGCCCGTGTAGCTATGTACAAAGCTCTTTGGGGCGAAGGTTCATTCGTTTCAGACATTGTTGCTGCGATTGATCAAGCAATTATTGATGGTGTTGATGTGCTATCGTTGTCATTCGGTAAGGATGGACTTCCCTTACACCAGGACCCTATAGCCATAGCCACATTCGCAGCACTCGAGAAGGGTATTTTTGTATCCACATCCGCTGGAAACGAAGGACCGGATTTAAGAACACTTCACAATGGGACACCATGGGTTCTCACAGTTGCAGCCAGTACAATAGATCGTGATTTCACCGGTATCTTAACTCTTGGCAATGGAGTTTCAGTTACGGGTTTGTCTCTTTTTCCTGGAAAGTCAAGTTTGAGGCAACTCCCAATTGACTTCGTTGGTGCTTGCCAGAACGATTTCGATTATAAAAAGGGTGATCGAAAGATTGTGGTGTGTTTCGACAATAAAAATACGTTTTTTCAACAATTTCTTAATGTCAAAAGGTCGAATGTTTCAGGAGCTATTTTCATCACGAATAGCACTGGTCTCGAGCTCGTTATGCAAAGTACATATCCAGCCTTGTTCTTGGATCTTGAATCGGGAAAAACTGTCATGGACTATTTGCAAAAACTGACGAATGAGGAAGCGAAAGCGAGTATGAAGTTCAACAGGACACGTCTCGGGACTAAACCAGCACCAAGTGTGGCTAGCTATAGTTCAAGAGGTCCATCTAATAGTTGTCCAATTGTGTTAAAGCCCGATACACAGCTCCCGGTTCACTAATACTAGCAGCCTGGCCTGACAGCGTCTCACCTACCTTCATCAAGAAAGATTTTGGAACAGAAGAGAAACTGTATAGTAAATTCAATATTTTATCAGGCACTTCTATGTCATGTCCTCATGCCAGTGGAGTGGCAGCTTTACTTAAGGCTGCCCACCGCGACTGGAGTCCATCCGCCATCCGGTCAGCCATGATGACTACCTCAGAGATTCTAGACAATACACATAAACCAATTAAAGATATTGGTGACTACAACAAACCAGCAACCCCTTTAGCCATGGGTTCAGGCCATGTTGCACCCAACAAGGCCTTGAATCCTGGACTTGTGATACGATGTTGACCCGCAAGATTATGTTAATCTCCTTTGCGGGTTAAATTATACGAAGATTCAAATCCAAGCAATCACAAGATCATCTAATGTCAATTGCTCCAACCCGTCCTTGGACCTAAACTACCCTTCATTCATTGCCTTTTTTAACGTGAACAACTCAAGTTCTGATAAAGTTGTTCATGTGTTTAAACGTACAGTGACATATGTTGGGATTGGTAGATCTACATTTACCGCGACACTGACAACGGTTGGTGGATTAAATATAAGTGTTTCTCCGGTTAAACTGAGTTTCCGATCAATGAATGAGAAGAAAAGCTATATGTTACGAATAGAAGGGCCCTATAAGCTAGAAGATGAAGTAGTTTTTGGTTATTTGAGTTGGATCGACGGTAAGAAAAAGTTTGTGGTCAGAAGTCCAATTGTTGCTACAAACCAACCAAGCATAGCAGATACATTCTAAATAGTTGTTGCCCCAATCCTAACAGGCCCAACATGCAATTTCTTATATTTATTGTTGTTACAAGTAAAAAATGATATGATTGGGTTCGGTTCAAAAGGTTCCTAATGTTTAATTATGTATCATACCATACTTTGTATCTATTGTGTGAGACAGTACTAGGCTTTTCTTTTGTGTGTAAACTGTGCCATTCGCAAAAGACATAATTGCATTGATGCTTTTCGTTTATCCGAACTGAGGCAATCTTTCCGGATTCGCTCCGCCTTACAGCCTTGCTTCCCATTGTAATTGCCATTGTAGCACGTGTGTGGCCCAGCCCATAAAGGCCATGCGGACTTGACGTCATCCCCACCTTCCTCCAGTATATCACTGGCAATCCTTCGTGAGTGCGGCACGCACCTTTTTGTTTGTTTCGGAGCCGTTTTGGTGGGGCGTACTAAACCCACTACATACCACACCACCGGGCGGCTCGCCTGAATGCTCAGTCTTTCTCTGCCGTCAACTCGACTTTGTCAATTGTAATTTAACCAAAATTGGATAATAGGAATTTCCAATTTATCGAGTCGTACGCTTTTTGAAATCGACTTTGAAAAAGAAAACTTCTTTCTTACTTTTCTTTTCCCAAGAGATGATATCGCTTGTGATTATTGGCCCGTCGAAAATGGATCTTCCTTCCACGAAAGTCGTCGGTACCGGAGCCACAATGGAAGGGATGACCGTCTTTAATCTTGAAGCTAGTACCTGTGCGATAACTTTGTATATCACTCCATTCCTGTTACCCTGACCCCAAATAATCTCATTTAAGTTAAAGGGGTCATTAGCAGGCCCACATACAATATCACTGCCTATGGGGTCATTCTAGTTAGGCCTAATTTTCCGTCCTAGTTTCACCGTTAGCTTCACCCGGTCCAGTTTGGACATCTCCGCTCATATTACTAGTTGTTGATTGAAATATGAATATTCCATTGGTCCCACCTATGATTCCATTAATGTCAATTCTTTCAATATTCCTCGGGCCATTTGTTTCCTGCGGCTTTTCGTTTCCCAAACAGTCTGCGAAGATCTCTTTCCGGTTCCCACCAAAATTATTAGTTGTTGTACGCGCATCTCCGCCCCCATCTGACTTTTCTTTTCTTGTCCGTCTTCTCCGATTCTTCATCACCAGTGACCGGTACCCCATTGTCGTAGGGGTTACTTACTGTTTTTGTGTTCTTTTCTCGTCTCTCCTCTTGCGTGGCCACCAACTCCTCATCCTCTTCAAGCTCTGAGATTACCTCGTCCAGGGTATTTATGAATACTGATTCGTCATTAAAGAACTTCGGTGCCCAGTTCCCTCATATACCCAGCACTTGAATGATGCAGATTTGAATTTTAGTGTGACCTCCTTGTTAAAAACTTTTCCTTGTTTAACTATAACTCCAAGATGTGCACATGTTAAGTTGTTATCCTCCTTACTAGCATCTGCCTCTCTAATTACCGACCGAAGCTTTCTCCGATGGTGTTGAAAGTTTCCTTGCTCATTAGACTGATCGTAACACCACAAACCTGATCCAAACAAGTCTTTCGTACCAGGCCATATCTTCCTTCCATTTGTGAACCCAGTGTGACCAGAATTCTTAGTCCGCCTGCATACCTAACCTCCATTGTTAATGAACTTACTTCTCGGAATATTATTTTTTATCTACACTGGACCTCCATAGTTTTAGCTTCCATGCTAACTGTTCTTTTACTCCAGTCTCTCTTATTCTCTTTGCTATTTTCCGGCAGCACTATTGTTCCTCCGATGCCTTCTGTATTGCTCCTATCACAGCATCCAAATACGACTTACATGCTTCGCCTTTGCTTCTGGCGTTGGGAATCCGTGTGTTGTTTCCCAAAACTTATTGAACCTTACAAACGCGAACCTTTTGCCCATTAAATCCCTTTTGAATGGTAAGAACACATCTGTGGCATTACCACATCTCCTACATTCCAGCCAGACCTCTTTCCTGGACACTCCGTCCGGTAGGTTTGCTAGGAAGAATGTAGTGCTTGGTTCGTCTTCGACCTTCTCTGTACCCTTCTTTTTCCTCACCTTCTCCCATTCTTCGTCTTCCCCCACCTGGTTTCTGATCTTCGGTGGCGTTTCCTCACCTTCTCCCCCTCCTGTCATCAGGTTATTATTATAAATATTATTATTATTATTATTGTTATTATTATTATTATTATTATTATAGTAGACTAATTATCGTCATCACCAATTTGGTGGGGTGGTAGAGGATTTATGACTTTTGAGAAGAGCCGGGGTTCAATTCCCGACATTGCATTAATTTAATGTATTTTAGAAATAGAGGTTATGTAGCCTTTTTCCCGTTGTTGCTACAAGCCTACCAAGCATGGCAGACACATTCTAAATCGTTGTTGCCCCAAGCCTAACAGGCCCAACATGCATTTTTTTATATATTTATTGTTGTTACACGTAAATAATTATATGATTGGATTCGGTTCAAAAGGTTCCTAATTTTTAGTTATGTATCATACCATACTTTGTTATCATTTATGAAGTTGACGTACGTGTGTGTATAATCAATCTATTGTGTGAGACAAGACTTTTAAGCTTTTCTTTTGTGTGTAAACTGTGCCATTCTCAAAAGATATAATTGCATTGACACTTTTCGTTAAAAGACTTGTTTAAAGTTTGTCAATTGTAATCTAACCAAAATTGGATAATAGGAATTTCCAATTTATCGACTCGTACGCTTTTACGAAATCGCTTTGAAAAAGAAAATTCTTCTTACTTTCTTAGCCCAAGAGATGATTTCGCTTGTGATTATTGGACCGTCGAAAATGGATCTTCCTTCCACGAAAGCCGTTTGTACCAGAGCCACAATGGAAGGGATGATCGTCTTTAACCTTGAAGCTAGTACCTTTGCGATAACTTTGTACATCACTCCAATCAAAGAGATAAGCCTCAATTCATTCACTGTCTGTGGGTCTCTGACTTTAGGAATCAAGGCTATGAACGACGCATTACAGCCTCTCTCGATGAAAGCTCTCTCGTGGAATCTTTAAAATGTCAACTAAATTATATTCTACAGTGCCCAAAATATTTTAATGAACTTGAATGAGAATCCATTAGGACCCAGGACTCTATCACTCCCACATGCCCACACCGCCTCTTTTATTTCTGCTTTTGAGAAATCTTTAGTTAGAAAGAGAGCCTACTCATGGGTACTATGCCTGAAACCCCTACCATCAAGGGTGGGCCTATTCTTCATCGGCTCAGTGAAGTGATCCAAGAATCTTGCTTTTACTTCTTGCTTTATTGCTTTCGGATCAGTCACCATGATACCCTTAATCTTCATTGCATTGATCTGTTTCCTTGCTTTCCTACAGTTAATAATCCTATGAAAGGACTTTGAGTTCTCATCCCCAAGCTTTGCCCAATTAAGTTTTGCTTTTTGTTTCAAGTCCTTTAACCTTTTTCTCTCATAATTTTTTATGGTCCATTTGACATTAGCCCTTTTCTCCTTCTCTGTTGCCGTAAGACCCCTGCTTTCCGCCATCTTCCCAATTTGTTCCACTTCTTTTGTCGCTTCATACACACCTTGTTTGATAGCAATCGTTTAGTAATCCATGGATCATTCGAAACGGGTGGGCTAATACCCGGGGCTACGGTTGCTTCAAATGGAGCTCCATTATGGAGGTTAAAAAACTCATGCATGTGGGAAAACCCCACGTTCACATATACCACCACCACTAGTTATCCATTAGTTTAGTAATTTTCTTTCTACGCTTTTCAAAGTTGTATTTCATGCTTTATCAGTAGTACTTTAGTTTTTAGTTCTCCCAAAATGTAGGACGTGAGATTATGTTCAACTCTTTATGTATTCAGTTTCAATTTGAATGAAAGGTGGTGTTTTTGATAATTAAAAGTTCGACTGTGTTCTCTCTTGAGTTACCAGTTTATTATTTTCTCCATTGCTAATCCAAGGGTAGCGACTTGGGTGGTGTTCTTCGGAACCTACACTTGAGTTTAGGTGGTGATTCTGTATCCTATACTCGGTTTAGGAAGCTTTTCGGTTTGAATCGGGTGGTGTTTCTGTATCCCATTCGACCGTTGCTTGTTCGTTTCATTTGAATTATACAACTACTAGTCGTTTGATACTCTGATTTTATATCATTTGGTATCAGAGCCGAAGACACGATCCGTTTTCGACTCATTTTCCTTTCTTCAACATCACAAAATCAATCAGTCCCAACAATGGCCTATGAAAACAGAACCATGGAGCAACAGTTAAAGGACTTGCAAGATCAAATGCAGGCGTTAACTTTAGCCATGCAGAGACGAAACACTGGCCGAACCCCTCCTCGGTACAGACCTGATGACGACAGTGATAACTACTCGACCGCTGGTGACTAAAACCCATACGGACGCCGACATCATGATACTCATCACGGAGAGTGATATCAAGGTTGATATCCCTGAATATGATGGACGCTTGGATCCTGACGAGTTTGTAGAGTGGTTGCGTACAATCGAAAAAGTGTTTGATTACAAGCAAACGGTGGATGAGAAGAAGGTAAAACTTGTTGCTTTAAAGCTAAGAAAGTACGCTTCAACGTGGTGGGCAAATGTGTGTTCACAATGTGAGAAACTTGGCAAAGATAAGGTCCGTTCATGGCATAAAATGAAGAAGTTGCTCAAGGCCAAATTCATGTCGGTGTATTACCTCCAAGAAAGCTTTTCAATACTCCAGTTTATTAAGCAAGGTACGAGAACTGTTGAGGAATTTTCTCAAGAATTTGAACATCTCTTGATGAAGTGTAACCTTGGGGAAGATGGCCCTCAAACATTGGTTCGTTACCTTGGTGGTTTGGAGCCTAAATTTCTCACATTGTTGAGCTCCATCCTTATTCAACCTTAGCAGAACTTCGGCTAATGGTGCAAAGGTAGAACTCCAATAGAAGCAACACGGTAAGGCGGAAGTATCCAAACCATTACCCAAGACTGCAGCACCTGCGATTGGCTCCTCCGCATTTACACCCACGGTTCCAGCACCTTTGAAAACCGTAGACCTACCGGAAAGTTCCAACATTACTTCGAAGCATTCAAGGCATTGTTTCCGTTGTCATGGACTAGGACATATCGCATCGGAATGTCCTAACAAACAGATCATCACTTTAGCAGAATTTGAAGCCTTGACTGAGCCTAAGTTCGACGAAGAGCCGACCCACCAATGTGATAAAGAAACAATAGTGATTGGACCTGATGAGGGGGAGTGTTTGGTGATGCGTCAAGCACTCAACGGGACCGCTGTTCACTCTGAAAATCTGCAGCGCGAAGCACTGTTTCGCACTCGTTGTACAATTCGAGACAAGGTTTGTTCGATAGTTATTGATGGCGGGAGTTGCACCAACATGGCGTCTCAAACCATGTTCTCAAAACTGAACTTGCTAACTGATCCTTCTCCTTATGATATTCACTGGCTAAATCAAGGAAAAGGTATCCGTGTTTCAACCCGTGTTTTAGTCTCATTCACTATTGGACATGAATATAAAGATGAAATCTGGTGTGACATTATACCGATGGATGCATGTCATGTGCTATTAGGACGACCTTGGTTATTTATCGGATGGTTATTCATGACGGGTATAAAAACACATATTCGTTTGTTAAAGAAGGGAAACAGATAACATTACTCCCCGTGGTCTACACTAATGCAACTGATCGCCATTCCTTAGTTATCACTAAGTGTATCGACATGACTTCGCAAGATCTTACAGGGATTACAAACTTTATGAAGATTGGATTTAAAAAAAGTAAAGCACTCGACACGAGTATTGTGCACAAGCTGGAGATTAATCGTCTAAGTTTGAGGTCAAACTTTTTCAAAGGAGGAGAGGATGATAGCAATCGTTTAGTAATCCATGGATCATTCGAAACGGGTGGGCCAATACCCCCGGGGCTACGGTTGCTTCAAATGGAGCTCCATTATGGAGGTTAAAAAACTCATGCATGTGGGAAAACCCCACGTTCACATATCCCACCACCACTAGTTATCCATTAGTTTAGTAATTTTCTTTCTATGTTTTTCAAAGTTGTATTTCATGCTTTATCAGTAGTACTTTAGTTTTTAGTTCTCCCAAAATGTAGGACGTGAGATCATGTTCAACTCTTTATGTATTCAGTTTCAATTTGAATGAAAGGTGGTGTTTTTGATAATTAAAAGTTCGACTGTGTTCTTTCTTGAGTTACCAGTTTATTATTTTCTCCATTGCTAATCCAATGGTAGCGACTTGGGTGGTGTTCTTTGGAACCTACACTTGAGTTTAGGTGGTGATTCTGTATCCTATACTCGGTTTAGGAAGCTTTTCGGTTTGAATCGGGTGGTGTTTCTGTATCCCATTCGACCGTTGCTTGTTCGTTTCATTTGAATTATACAACTACTAGCCGATTGATACTCTGATTTTATATCATTGTTCCTCTCGTATCTTGGGTTCCTGCATCCATTCTTTAATCTTAGTTTAAGATTTTTAAGTATGTTTGCCAAGTCTTTCATACTGTTGTCCCCGCTTACATACTCCTCCATGACTTTCTTTACCACGACATCAATCCCACCGTCATCT
The DNA here is from genome assembly GCA_947069175.1 of Scalesia atractyloides. Classification (NCBI taxonomy): domain Eukaryota; kingdom Viridiplantae; phylum Streptophyta; class Magnoliopsida; order Asterales; family Asteraceae; genus Scalesia; species Scalesia atractyloides. The sequence continues at coordinate 44,551,264 of CAMTDV010001634.1, forward strand.
AGCCAGCTATTATAGAACCTAAAAGGTATGGGGCTGAGATCTGATTTCACACAGGAGAGAAGCATAGGACAGTGATCCGACAAATATCTCCCTAGAGCTTCAAATCTTGCACACGTCCATTTTTCCATAAAAGAGCCACAAACAAGAATCCGAGCAATCTTGCTAAGGTTTGACCCATCCTCCGACATGAACGTGTACTTATGTCCTCCCATCTGATATTCAACAAGCCCTGCTTCGGCTATAAAATTAAGGAATATCATTGCACCTTGACTATCGAATTTAGAGTTCATCCTCTCTTCATCCTCTCTCACTTCGTTGAAGTCACCGACCATAATCCATAGACCATTATTACTAATGACTATGATTTGTTTTAATTCTTCCCATAGAGTTCTTCTTTTCATCACATTAAATGGCGCGTACACATTTACTACACTGATACACATATTAATTCACGCCACCGTCCCACTCACTATTAGGAACGATTCGTGTTTTAATACACTCTGCTTTGAAAAGACACCTGGATCCCATGTCGAAACCAAACCACAGATCTACCCCTAGCATCCATTAACTCGCATTCCATATCTACTTTTCCCAAGTATCTTCCGAATGTCACTGAGTCCACGTTTGATACCTTTTTCTCTTGCATACATAAAAAAGAAATTTTGTGTTCCTTGACTAACCTGGTGATCCATCCTGGTTTTTCCATACCCCCAATACCTCTTATGTTTATTGCCATATAATTCATGGCGCACCGTTTGACTCCAATTCCTCCCGGACAACGCTTAGTTTGTCGATTTTTAGAAAACCTAATGCCAATCTTTCTGTCATCGGTAGCGTAGCCTCTGCCTCATCGTGTAGATCAACGGTTGGTTCTTTGTTCAAATTGAAAGTCTGGTCGATTGTGTCCAGTGCATCTTCACTTATAGCCTGTCGGATGTCAATTGCTGCGTTCTCAGTTCAAATTCTTTTATTAACCGAACTTCCTTCCCATGGTAAAAGTAAAAGATGAGACCATTTCTTCCTTTTTATCACAACATTCCTGTTACCCTGACCCCAAATAATCTCATTTAAGTTAAAGGGGTCATCATCAGGCCCACATTCAATACCACTGCCTCTGGGCCCATTCTGGTTGGGCCTAATTTCCTTCTTAGTTTCACCGTTAGCTTAACCTGGTCCAGTTTGGACATCTCTGTTCATAATACTAGTTGTTGATTGAAATGTGAATATTCCATATGTCCCACCTGTGATTCCATTAATGGCGATTCTTCCAATATTCCTCAGGCCATTTGTAGCACCTCGTGTTTTTACGTCTAGTATTTTTCCGACACGTGTCCCGGTAATCCTGGTGTTGCCACGTGCTAAATCATTAGGGACCAGAGTTGTTGAGTTGTGTTATTATCCTTGTTACGCTTTGAATTAAAGTCAAGGAGCTAAATATAAAATTTTGAATTTTTCAAGTTCTGAACACCCGCGGACCGCAAGGCTCTAGCCAGTACGGTCCGCAAGGCCACCTGAAACTATGGGCGCCTAAGGTCCTTACGGACCGTAAGGCCTAACCCATAGGTCTGCAAGGATCTGCCAGCGAGCAGAAACATAGCAGAGCCATATTCTGCCACCTCTTGACGAATTTGTCGCCTTCTTTGCATGCTTGACACGTTATGGACACCTATTCACGTCCATAAACACCTGGCAACACTCCTGGAACCTCCTTGGTTATTAAAAGATGCCTTCTTGTGAGTTGCAACCATTTTTCATCTCACCTTAACTCACCAAAACTCACTTAGAAGAGTTCCAGACATCTTTCAAGCAATCCTTCTATTCTTAGCAACCCTTGGACCATATGTAAGTGTTCCATTTCGTGCTAAGTCCATTTATTATGATTCTAAGCTAAGATTAAAGTCTTGACGTAAATACGCCTTGACTTTGATCTAATCCGTGATTACCTAGTCATTGGGCGTCACGAAAGTGGCTACGTGGTTGTAATGATGTAGGTGTTAATCCCTTAAAAGGGCACCTCCTGATTACCACGAATTCTAGATCAATTGACGAGTCAAACTAAAAGTCAACAGAAGTCAATCTGTCCAGTTTTGTAAAAATTCATAAATGATCATGTAAATGTTATAAAATATGTTTTGATGTCTAAACAACTTAAAATAAAGTGTTAAAACTTATATAAACTCTTTTGGCTCGTCAAGTCTTGATCTAGCATCGGTTCGCAATTGAAGGTCACAATATTTGACTTTTCATTGACTTTCGGTTCTGGCCCGGTTTAGCCATTCTGGCTACTGACTGTTGATCACTTTAAGACCATAATTAAGTTTAGGATGACTTCCTAAAGTTTCGTCACTCGATTATAAGAAATCTGAGTTTCTGTATAAGTTCCATAATTATTTATTAAAACTTTGCAAAAAGGTCCTTTTGGTACAAATTAAGGTTTTAAACATACATGCATACAAAAATATGTTATAAACTGATTCATAATCATAATTTGATTATATTGATGTCAAGAATCTGATTCTAATCTGAGTTTTCACAAAAGATGCGTTTATGACATTAAAATGACTAAAATGCCCCTTTCGGCATCTTAGAAACACTTAACCTGATTTTATGACCAAGGTGATATATTTACTGAAGTAATATGATAGTGGGACCATTTGGGATGTTCATTCATATTATAACCTGAATGAAGGCTTAAGATTCGTTAATTGCCAATAAATGACTAAATTACCATTTTTCACACAAAATTATTTTAATTAATCTTTTTATGACCAAAACTTAAATCTACTGATGTAATAAGTTAAATGACATATTATTGGTATATAAAACAAGTCATAACTTCTGTTTAACTTAAACATCGATTTAAACGGCATTTTAGCGACTTTTACGCCTTTTCGGCGCATAGTATGGTTTAAAACCATAACTATGAGCTAAGACTTGATACCTACTGATTTATAAACTTATTTTCAACATGTTAACAGTAAGTACAAGGCCCGAACTCAGAATCCCAATTTTGGCCTCAAAGCTATGTGTGAATTTACTAAAATGCCCTTACGGGGCATAGATTATTCCAAAATCGTTAAGCACACATATATTTGATATCCTACTGTTATAACATCATAAAATAATTATTTTTATGGAATATTAACGACCTTGACATCAGATTCATTTTAAACATCTTTTATAAACACGAAAATGACCAAAATGCCCTTGTAAGGCATAATTCGGTTTTAAATATACCTCGGGCCTATCTTTTGCAAAGCTACAGATTATATAACATATTTTAAACATGTATTCATATGGAACTTGTATATGACTCTCCCGGTTACCCGGTTTCGCCTATATGCGTTTGGTTAAGCTTTCGTAGCTAATTTACGTACTTAAACCAAAACGGGTTTAACTTTGTCATTCCTTATCAAAAATCCAGAATGTTATTGGTTTGCCCATATTAGACAAGTTTATATACTTGTCGGGTCCAACTAACATCCTATTCCGGTCACCACTTAATCTAGCGTATCGTACCATATTATTTTAGCGTAAGACTAACCGGTTCAAGTCTAAGACTTAACTAAGGACCCGTTAGCATTCTAATATTGGTTAATAATTACCATCACTCCAGACTAAACGCCTTCCGGTAAATTGTACCTGTACTTGCTTTGATCTACGGCTGAGTTTTGGACTTCACGAAAACTTAACTTCAGGTAAATACTCTTTACCTATTTTCCCTATACGGGCTTGGGATACAGTAAATTATTACCGCTTGGTCGGGTATGGAAATTATGTTTTATCCAGTTGTGGTCAGTAACTAAAATTGCATAACCCGGTTTTGATCTGTTTTGTTTGAAACTCAAACATTGGGGTGGGCTTGACCGTGTCCGGGATATCCTTGGCTCACTAAAGTATTGGTGGCGACGACCAAAGCATGGCGTGTAGGCATACACTGGCTAATTGCTAACTGCTTTCTTTGTGAAAGTTCAGAGTGGTGTGTCAGTCGATCATGTCTCGGTTTCTGTATCGGGCCCCATATGTAAAAGCCTGACATGTAAATCTGTATACAGATCATTTGTACTGTCCCAAGTTATTTTACAAAATGTGCTAATGCACCTAAATCATTTTCCAAAGGGTTTTCAAAATGAGTCAGTTGACAGTATTTACCAGTGTAAACTGACGTATTTTCAAAGATTAAAATACAGGTACAAGTACGCAATAGGCCGGAAGCTATGGGGCGTTGACATTAAGGAGTTGCGACCTTAGAGTTGAGCCTGTAGAGTCTGTTTTCATTTTGTATGTTATCCGATCCGCTTGTGGATCATATTACAAAACTTGTCTGTATATATTTATGTTTCGAACTCTGGACACTTTATGGTTTGTAATAGTTTATATTTTACTCCAAGCCTTCCGCTGTGTTGCTCTGTGTTGTAATTGGTTATGATGATATCAACTGTACGTCACGATACTCCCCACCGGGCCCACCGGAATACACGTGGAAATCGAGGTGTGACATCATTTGTTTCCTGCAACTTTTCGTTTCCCAAAGAGTCTGCAAAGATCTCTTTCCGGTTCCCACCAAAATTAATAGTTGTTGCATGCGCATCTTCACCCCCATCTGACTTCGGTGCCTAGTTCACTGAGACCTCGGATACCCAGCACTTGAATGATGCATATTTGAATTTAACTGTGACCTCCTTGTTAAAAACTTGTCCTTGTTTAACTATAACTCCAAGATATGAACATGTTAAGTTGCTATCCTCCTTACTAGCTTCTGACTCCCTAATTACCCAACCCAAGCTTTCTCCGAGGTTATTGAAAGTTTTCTTGCTCCTTAGTCTGATCGAAACACCACAAATCCTGATCCAAACAAGTCTTTCGTACAAGGCCATATCTTCCTTACATAATTTGATATTTGTGAAGTTCTTCTCATATTTATGCTTATGTGTTGTCAGGAGTTCTTCGGTTACCATTTGTGAACTCAGTGTGACCAGAATTCTTAGTCTGCATGCATACCTAACCTCTTACTGAACTTACTTCTCGCAGTATTATTTTTTTATCTACACAAGACCTCCATAGTTTTAGCTTCCATGCTAACTGTTCTTTTACTCCAATCTCTCATATTCTCTTTGCTATTTTCCAGCAGCACTATTGTTCCCTCCGATGCCTTCTGTTTTGCTCCTATCACAGCATCCAAATATGACCTACCTGCTTCGCCTTTGCTCCCGGCGTTGTGAATCCGTGTGTTGTTTCCAAAGCTTTGGTAGCCATTGTGACCAGTAGCCCCCTCTTGTCTCCTTGCCAAAACCGTAGTCGCCGTCTTACCCCATGGCCCTCCGTGATTTCTCCTAACTCCTCCTCCATCCTTATCCTCCTCCCTTTCGAACTTTGACACGTTGACTTTTATCTTTCTCTCCCAATCCAGATGTTGTTCAGCGCTTGACTCATTTTATCTAAGTCCTGAAACTTATTGTACCTTACAAACGCGAACCTTTTGCCCATCAAATCCCTTTTGAATGGTAAGAACACATCTCTGACATTACCACATCTCCTACATTCCAGCCAGACCTCTTTCCTGGACACTCCGTTCGGTAGGTTTGCTAGGAAGAATGTAGTTCTTGGTTCATCGTCGACCTTCTCCTTACCCTTCCTTTTCCTCACCTTCTACCACTCTTCGTCTTCCCCCTCCTGGTTTCTGATCTCTGGTGGCGTTTCCTTGACCCTCCATCGCCGCGACTCTTTGCCTCCCCTCCCTCTCCTCTCCATCTTTAATACATAAACGCATAAATTGAAAACATGATGATTTTATTTTAATAATTAATGTATTTCAAAAGATGTTTCACATCCCAATTGTTTTCCATCATCCAAAAGAATAATTTTAATTGTATTCGAAGTATTTAAATAGTTACAAAATAATACAATATTATTATTATTATTATTATTATTATTATATATTATATAGTAGACTAATTATTGTCATCACGTTATTATTAAAAATATTATTATTATTATAGTAGACTAATTATCATGGTCACCAATTTAGTAGGATGGTAGAGGTTTGGTGTCTTTTGTAAAGAGCCAGGGTTCAATTCCCGACATTACGTAAATTTAATGTATTTTAAAAGTAGAGGTTATGTATCCTTTGCCCTTAAAAATAGTAGGCTAATTACTACTATTACTTTACAATGAATAATGTAACTGCACAAGAAATCGCATGGAAGAAGATCCATGCAACACAAATTTAAGAATTTGGATAGACTTAAGAATTTAATTGTATGATGTAGTGATATTCATAATTACCATCCTACTGTAACGTGCGGGCCAACATCACCTCGTTATACTACACATTAAATAACATCACTAGTTATAGTACCCATTATTCCCATCTTTTTATTTTAGTTACAAGAATGCCATCTACTCGCATACTTAACTTTTTTATTTTTATGGTATTTTTGTAATTTACTCTTCTTTGAGTGGCATTTGTAACCATCCTATAAGAGTTCTTTTTTTAGATGTTTTAACCACCAAGGTTTTGTTTCTTATCATTTGGTCGCCCTCTACTTTTTTTCTAAAACAACTTACATTCTTGTACCTAAAATTTTGATAAACTTATTAAATGTCCCTAAACTCCAATAGAGTTATTAATACCCTTTTTAAACCGTCTTACATACAATGCAACAATATTTTTTTAAGTTTCAAATTAATCCATTACACTTTAAATAATACCGGTCTTTAACCCAATAGTTTTATTTTCTTATCATAACTTTCGTCCGTTATTTTTTAAACTAATTCATGTTATATTTTTTTTTAGAAAACAGACTAACCCGGTACGCACCGAGAAAATTTATAAATTTACTTTTATGTTATCTAAAACTGATGTTTTAAACCGATCATTATTTATTAGAACAAGTTGGTTTTGAATATATATTGTAATGTAATATAATAACTTAAAAAGTTGATCTTTATTGTTTAATTCGTACATGGATTTTCTGCTACAACACACGATAAGAAAATCCTAGTTGATATTAACACAATAGACACTGAATTTTTCACTTTGACAAATATGCAAGCCTTTCCAACACCTATGCTAAAAACAGGTAATATTCAATATTCAATTACAAAAAGTAAAGTCTTTGAGTAAATTGTCATTTTAGTACCTCAGTTTGTCTCAAATTGCCATTTTAGGCCAAATAGTTTTTTTCTCCTTTGGGTCACTGAGTTTTTCATTTTCTTGCCATTTTGATCCAACACCCTAACTCAGTAAAAAAAAACTCAGTTTAGTTAGGGGTAATTTCGTCACTTTGCATTTATTTTTTGAATTTGCCAATTTCATCCAATACATTTATGTTTTTTTTTCATTTACACATAAATATTTTTTAAAACAATTATTACTTAAATTGAAAAAACAAAACAATTATTTATTAACATATCTACATATTAAAAACTGTTATATAACAAAGAATGCAGATTTATTATCACAATCACCAATTTCTGCCTTCTTCATCACCACCATCGTCCCATCAACCACCACCATCTCTGCCATCTTCACCACCACCACCATTCACCATTCAACACCACCACCACCACCGTTCACTATTCACCATCACCACAATCTTCCATCGGTAACCATTCACCACCACCACAACCGTTCACTGTTCACCATCACCACCATCCTCCACTGCTAACCATCAAAACCCAAATCTGAAAAGTGGAAACCCCATATCCAAAAACCCTTAACCTCAAACAAAAAACTCAAAACAGTTTATAGATTGCAGATCATACCACAATCTTCAATAGGCGAAGATGAGCGGCGACGCAGCTTTCTTAGGGTGGAGAAAGCACCGGCGGCCGGAGCTATTCTTGGGGTGGTGATTGTGACGGTAGTGGTTGCAGGTTTTGAAATAGAATTAGGGTTTTGGTACAGAAGATTAAGATGCAGATGTTTAGAGGGAGAAAGAGGAGTTGAGGGGAAGAGTGAGAGAGAGGTTTGGACTTTTGGCAAGTCTTTTATGTTTATATAATAATAATAAGAATAATAATAATAATAATAATAATAAATAATGATGGATCAAAATGGCAACTGAAAAGATATAAATTGAAAATCCTTAAAATACCTTTGGTTAAAAATTAGGTTTTTGGACGGAGTTAGAGTATGTGATCAAAATGGTAACAAAAAGGAAAAGTCAGAGACCCAGAGGCAAAAAAACTATTTGGACTAAAATGTAAAATTTAGATAAACCTCAAGGACTAAAATGACAATTTAAGTCTTTTGATGAACAATTCGTACATCTTCATTAGCATATAATATTATTATAAAAATATCCTTAACTTATGTGATAAGAAATTGATTAGTAAAAAAGGAAAGCTGAAGATTTTTTGAATTTTATTATTGTTATTTTTTAATGGCAAATTTCGATCTAACGGAACACTTGAGTATTATCGTGTCACTAACGGCGCCATCCGATAATATTCGTCTCCATTAGACATAATGGTTACTCATTAATTCCGAAGGAAACCAAATAAGTATGAGAAAAACATCATTCAAGGAATCGAATCAATAACCTAGAGTGAGAATATAAATTAATAGATAAACTGGCACAATTCAGCAATGGCGGCTTCATTCCAAATGGCTAGGAATATCTTGTGTGTGTGGCTACTCTCACTTCTTGTGTTAGCAATGTCCCATGAAACATACATCGTTCACATGGACTTATCCGCCATGCCCATGTCATTTTCAAGCCACCATAGCTGGTTCTCCACCACACTTGAATCCCTCACCACCACCACCGTAATATCTTCTTCTTCAAAACTTGTAATTTATGCGATTAAAGACACAACATTTTCACAGCAATTCTTTCTCAATCTGAATATGAGCTCATTAAGAATGTAACATTTGTATAAATCGGGTTTCGAAAGCCCGCCCCAAATTATCAAAGTGCATTTATTCTGGTCATTCGGTTATTTTCATTATTGCTTAAAATTTTCTTATATAAAATAATTATAAGCTAAATAAAATATATAATAAATAATCAATTATATTTACTTCTTAATAGTGTAATAAAAAAATATAGGTGAACCGGGAATCGAACCCGGGTCGCCCAGTTGCCCACACACCGCCAACACCACTAGACCACACACACATTGTAACAAATCTCGTGCGCCATCACTTATATTCACTTATATGTGAGCGGGGAAAACCTGCAAATCATCGCCAAATCACCATGCGCCTTCCTTTTTAGTTGAATCCTCCGACAGCTGGCTCGGGATCTATTTTGGCAACCCCCAAATAAGTTTGTCTGTCATCATCAATCCCTCGAACAAATTTCCAAAAAAAGCCGAATTCGAAGCCCTCTTGTTCACCTATAAATAATGGACCTCAAACCCACTCCCAACTCGCTCAAACACCTTGAAAACCACCTCTGTTCGATCGAAACTACTTCTGTTGCCGGAATTTTTCTTCTTGCCGAAGTCAGCAGTTACTGGAATCAAGTCACCGCCGGTACAGTCAAATCGGTAGATTCTCATTCTCGCCTTTTGAATTTTTCTTGTTAGACTTGTTATGCGATCAGTTCAACAAAATTAATTGCGGTTTAATTTGGGCGGGTATATATATCTGGTTCAAATGTTTAACGAAGAAGATGACGTGCGTTATATATATATATATATATAATATATATAATATATTTTAAACACGGATCACAACCGGTCAAGCACCCAGCCCAACTGGTTGGGCCAAGTGCCAAGACCCGGGATCGTCATTTTGATTCCACGCGCACACACCGACTCGATTGATTTAAACCTCTTTTTAATCTATCATTTCTGTATACACTTATTAAGCATATAAATATAATTAAATTTCAAGTATTAACGGGTAGACACCAGCCCAGTTGGTTGGGCTGGGTGCAAGTTGCAGCAGAAGTCTCGGGTTCGAAACCCTTGCGAGTCCGGTTCGATCCAGTATAATTTTTTAAAAACTTAATTAAATTTGAATAAACCTAAAGTGTGTATAAATATAATTAAAATCCAGAATATGACGGGTTAGACACGTAGCTCAGTTGGAAGAGCTGCGTGCACGTGAACGTGAGGTCCCGGGTTCGACCCTGCATACGCGCATACCTACCATACCATTGAACTGGCCTGACAAGTCATCTTGTTAGACTGACAAGATTTTTATTATTTTATTTTTTTTATTATTTTAATTCTAAGATTCTTATTAAAAAAATCAAATAAAAGGTTTAAAAATATACATTTTCAAGGGTTTTGAATATCAACACAATCCACAAAAAAATAACCTAAAACCTAAACAAAGGATTTTAACCTAAATATTAATTTAATTTATTTACCGAGTTATCGCATTATTATTTCTAGGTTAGTACTCTCTCGTTGATTAAATTCCCAACTCGTGCGCTCTCCTTACCATCCAAGAATACGCACCCAAGGTGAGTGAATCTCTACAAATTCCCCGTTTTAATCACATTTTGGGGTGTATCATGTGTCGTATCATTCCTTTATTTTATTTAAACACTTGTGCTTATATCATTTCGTGATCAAATGTGAATTGCTTGTTGTGTGGTTTATATGTGGATTCAATTTATCATTTCAGTGCACTCATTTCGTTAGGCCCATCAGTTCCTCGTGGGATACGGGTTGAGCATCAGGTGCCTCATTAGATCGGCTCCGTTTGATTGAGCCTTGATCTCAAATACATCATCATTCATGTCATATAATCATTCAATGTGGTTTGTGATTGTTTACATATATATATTTGCTCACATGTGATTTATGCACGAATTTTCTTTAATAAATAAAACAAGCAATTATATAAAATGTTTTATCAAGGTTCACTCGCCAACTTTTGTTGACCCAAAATCTCCCCTGTTTTACACATGATACAGGTGATCCAGTTGAGGAAAGAAACACTTAGGATGGCCTAGAAGAATAAACAATTTATTGCGTTGGAATAAACATTTAGATTTGTTTTTTTTTTGTATTTGTATGAATTTTGTTTATTGGATATTTGAATTTAATAAATATGAAACTTCTTATTAAATATCATGAGCTTTGGTGATAACCCAATAATGCCCCGACTATTATTCCGCTGCAGGTCGGGGTGTGACAGATTGGTATCAGAGCTTGTGGCTATAGGGATATAGGATAGGTTATTAGACCCTTAGAGCCTATACTATAGTTGATTAAATTTTAATTGTTTATGTGTTACATGCAAAAATTCTGATGTTTATATGTTTCATGTTTATTTTCACACCCAATATTATGCAAGCACACTCACAAGTACATGTTAGTATGCAATGCTCATCATAGTTCATATCCTCATAACATGTCATATCTATGAAAGCACACACCTCATGATTTCCATGATTTTTGCAATGATTTCGTATTTTTCAAATCACATCAAAGTGAGTTTTCACGACGGGCATGTAGTAACTGGAAGGGTACGAGTACCGGTAGTCGGAACGTCCTGTCTAGGCTTGGCATTCGTATAAATCCAAAATAAAGGACCAGTTTGCCTACCTGGGGACTAACGATGAGAGTACGAAGGACCTATTAGGCCAAAAGCATGCTATACCAAACGTCGTGTGAGCTAACCCCACTTTGAGTTGTCATTGTGTCTACACCTGGACACCCTCCTACCACATATCTCGCAATCATGTTTTACGATTTTCATTCGGGTGGTGCGAGTGTTAACTCGCCAACACCAATGTGAATCCTACCAAGCCCAATAGTCATGGGGGCCCACATAACTACACAGGCAATGGTATGGGGGACACTTGGAGGCCCAAACATGAGCAAACCCGAGACATCCTATGGATGTAGTTAAATTATTTTCAGTTATGTTGTTTTCATTTTTTTACGACACATGACACCAGGAAATTCTTGAACTCACAATCTTCCTACATATGTTCCTGTAGATGTCGGCTAGGCAATTACGTGGAGGTAGAAGGTCAGGAAAGTCAAACGAACGCTTGGCCACGCAAATTGCTAAGCAAATGGCCGTAGTGCTTCCTGACATCGTGATACAAGTTCAACAAGCCCTCACAGCTAATCCCATCAACCCTCCCAACCAAGAAGACCAAAGCATCGCCAACCCTCCTCCCAAAACCCCCAAATGCACCTACAAACACTTCAAATCCTGCGATCCCCCAAAATATGAAGGGACTGAAGGTGTCACCGCTCTCCTTCACTGGTTTGAGGAGATGGAAAACACCTTTCTCAATTGCGACTGTCCCAAGGACCGTAAGGTACGTTACGCGACTGAAAGGTTGTTTGGGGTAGCACTTACCTGGTGGAACCGAAAAGGGTAAGCGAGGCGTTGAAGATGCCATGGCCTTAACATGGGAAGAGTTAAAGGAAATCATGACGAGACGCTTCTGTCCAAGAAGCGAAATCAAAAAGCTAGAAGACGAGTTTCACGCATTGAAACAAAAAGAAGGAGACCACACTTCATACAATAAGAGATTTCTCGAGTTGAACCAGATGATCCCCAATCTGTTCACCCCATTATACCGTCTAGTCGAACACTACATTCGAGGCCTCCCCTCGAAAATCCAAGATTCGGTTTTAAGCACTTCGCCTGCAACACTTGAAACCGCAATGGAGTTAGCTACGGAACTCACTGAAAATCGCATTCAAACGGAAAATTCAAGGATGAGAAGAAGAAAACACCCATTGAGACCCCAACTCCAAACCACCCAGTTTCATCCTCGAAGTTTGCTGGTAAGAGGAAGCGAAATGGCAAGAATTTTGCTGTCACCCAAACCAACCCTCCCATCACTGCTGCCCCGATCACCCAAGTTGCCCCTCCAGCCGCACCATTCAAAAGGCCATACACTGGCCCACACCCGAAGTGTAACCGTTGTCAATACCATCACCCTCCTAAAACCCTGCCAACATTGCACCAGTTGTGGTCGTGCGGGTCACACCATCCAAACCTGTCGTACCCTTCAGCGATTAAACCGCAGTCAACCTCCAACCCAAACCCAAAATCAAGTAGTGGGCAAGCCCAACAACCCTTACTTCTACCGCCTGCTCAAATCGCAGCCCAACCTTACTACCAACCCAACTACCCCATGATGCAACCCATGCGAGCCTGTTTCAACTGTGGAGACCCAAACCACTTCAGGAACACTTGCCCCCGCCTGGTGAACATCATCCATGCCCAAGCTCAAGCAAATCCGGTAAACCAAGCTAACCAAGCCCCTCCACCTGCTAGAGGAAGAGCTTTCAATATCAACGCCAACCAAGCCAGGGCTGACAACAATAAGGTCAACGGTACGTTTCTCATAAATGTAATTATGCATCCATATTATTCGATACTGGTGCGGATAAGAGCTTTGTGTCCTTAGAATTCGAATCTATCCTCGGCCAACCTCGTGTTAATCTCATTGAATCTCGGACGGTGGAAGTTGCTGCCGGAAAACCCACTTCATTAAATTCTTTTATACGCGATTGTACTCTCACCTGAACGATCACGATTTCGCAATTGACCTCATTCCTATGAAGTTGGGAAGTTTCGATGTTATAATCGGTATGGACTGGCTCAGCTAGCATCACGCTGAAGTGGTGTGCCACGAAAAATTCATTCGTATTCCTCTCGCTGACGGTCAGATACTACGTATCTTTGGGGAAACCCCTTCGAAAGGACTCAAATTAATGTCCTGCCTTCAAGCCCGAAGATATCTTCGCAAGAACTACGTCACATTTCTAGCTCACGTCGTCAAGAAGGGAGGCAAGGAGAGGAAGCTCGAAGATATTCCAATTGTGAAAGAATTCCCACAAGTTTTTCCCGACGACGTTTCAGGACTCCCTCGTTGAGATAAGTCGAATTTCGCATCGATCTTGTGCCTGGCGCTACACCGGTCGCAAAATCTCCTTATAGGTTAGCGCCATCCGAGATGCAAGAGTTGGCCAGTCAACTGCAAGAGTTGACTGACAAAGGATTCATACGTCCTAGCTCATCGCCTTGGGGTGCGCCTGTTCTTTTTGTGAAGAAGAAAGATGGAACGTTTCGCATGTTCATTGATTATAGAGAACTCAACAAGTTGACGGTTAAGAATCGCTATCCACTGCCTCGTATTGATGACCTTCTAGACCAACTTCAAGGCGCCACCTGTTTTTCCAAAATCGACCTTCGTTCTGGTTATCATCAGCTTAGAGTGCGCGAGGAAGATATTCCAAAAACTGCCTTCCGAACTCGTTATGGTCATTACGAGTTCATGGTTATGCCCTTCGGTTTAACCAATGCCCCTGCTGTCTTCATGGATTTATTGAATAGGGTATGCAAACCCTACCTCGACCATTTTGTCATAGTCTTCATCGATGACATTCTTATCTACTCCAAGTCAAAATCCGATCATGAGCGACACCTTCGACTCATTCTAACTCTCTTAAGGACTAAAAAGCTTTACGCTAAGTTCTCAAAATGCGAATTCTGGTTAGGAGAAGTACAATTCCTTGGTCATGTCGTCAATGACAAAGGGATTCATGTCGATCCTTCAAAAATCAAGGCAGTACAAGAATGGCAATTGCCACGTACCCCTACCGAAGTTAGGTCTTTTCTCGGCTTGGCTGGTTACTACCGACGCTTCATTGCCAATTTTTCCCGTATCGCCGTATCGCTCACAGCCTTGACTCACAAAGGAAAACCCTTCATTTGGGGACCTAAGCAAGAGGAGGCCTTCCAAACTTTAAAGCAAAGCCTTTGTGACGGCCTATCCTTACACTCCCTGAGGGTTGCGATGACTTTGTGGTTTATTGTGACGCATCAGGGCAAGGACTAGGCTGTGTATTGATGCAAAGAGGAAAAGTGATAGCCTATGCCTCTAGGCAACTCAAAGTTCATGAGAAGAATTACACCACCCACGACCTGGAACTTGGAGCCGTTGTGTTCGCTCTCAGATATGCAGACATTACCTCTACGGTACCAAGTGTGAAATATACACTGACCACAAGAGTCTCCAACTATATCTTCAACCATAAAGAGTTGAATATGAGGCAACGAAGATGGGTCGAACTTCTCAACGACTACGACTGTGAAATTCGGTACCATCCTGGCAAGGCAAACGTGGTGGCCGATGCGCTCAGTCGAAAAGGATATGCGAACTCTATTCGTCTTCTATGTTCGCAAATTATAACCGACATCAAAGAACGAATCCGGGCAGCTCAACATGTTTCTGTGACAGAAAATGACGTACGCGATGAGCTGTCATGTGGAGCTGAACTCAAAATTGAAACCAAATCCGACGGTATTCTATACTATTTAAACCGCATATGGATTCCTGATCGCGATAACCTTCGTGATTTTCTCATGAATGAGGCACACAAAACACGATACTCACCCAGGAGCCGATAAGATGTATCAAGACCTACGATATACCTACTGGTGGCCTGACATGAAAAAGGACATCGCTTTTTTGTTTCCAAGTGCCTTACCTGTTCCAAAGTGAAAGCTGAACATCAAAGACCTTCAGGACTTCTAGTCCAACCCGAAATACCTGTATGGAAGTGGGAAAACATAACCATGGACTTTATTACCGGGTTACCTCGCACCTCCAGTGGGTATGATACCATATGGGTTATCATTGATCGTCTTACAAAATCAGTCACTTCATTCCGATTCGCGAGGACTTCAAGAACGAGAAGTTAGCTCGTATCTACATCAGCGAGATCGTAAGCCTTCATGGTGTACCGTTAAGCATCATTTCGGACCGCGATGGTCGTTTCACTTCACGAACATGGCGAGCCGTACAAACCGCTTTGGGTACACGGTTAGATCTCAGTACCGCCTTTCACCCTCAAACTGATGGTCAATGTGAACGCACCATCCAAACCCTTGAAGACATGCTTCGAGCATATGTCATAGACTTCAAAGGGAACTGGACGCTCATCTACCGTTAGTCGAGTTTTCGTACAACAATAGTTACCATTCAAGTATCGGCATGGCCCTTTCGAAGCTTTATACGGTCGTAAATGCCGATCTCCAGTATGTTGGCACGAAATTGGTGAAGCGCAGATCACCGGACCTGAACTGATTCAAGAAACAACCGACAAAATTCTTCAAATTCGAAACAATCTTCTAGCAGCTCAAAGTCGTCAAAAGAGTTATGCTGACAAACGACGAAAGCCTTTGGAATTTGGCATTGGTGATCAAGTACTTTTGAAAGTATCACCGTGGAAGGGAGTGGTTCGTTTGGCCAAAAGGGCAAGCTAGCACCACGCTACGTAGGACCTTTCAAGATACTCGAAAGAGTAGGTCCTGTAGCATACAAGCTTGACCTACCAAGATACAAATCATCAGTAGACAATAAAAGTCCTCGCGAGAAAACCTCAGTTCCACGTAGAAACTATTCCGGAAATCAATCCTTTAAAGACATAGGAAATCAATGCACCTC
Organism: Scalesia atractyloides; assembly: GCA_947069175.1. NCBI lineage: Eukaryota > Viridiplantae > Streptophyta > Magnoliopsida > Asterales > Asteraceae > Scalesia > Scalesia atractyloides. Next base: position 44,567,655 of record CAMTDV010001634.1, read on the forward strand.
GTTAAAAGACCAGTGGAAATCATGGATTTCGTTGAGAAGCGGTTAAGGCGAAGTCGCATTCCGATCGTCAGGGTGCGTTGAGAGTCAAAGCGAGGACCCGAGTTTACTTGGGAACGTGAAGACTCAATGCGCGAAAAGTACCCGCATCTTTTTCCAGTTACAACTACTACTTAAATTTCGGGACGAAATTTCTAAAAGTAGGGGATACTGTAACATTTGTACAAATCGGGTTTCAAAGCCCGCCCCAAATTATCAATCAAAGTGCATTTATTCTGGTCATTCGGTTATTTTCATTATTGCTTAAAATTTTCTTATATAAAATAATTAATAAGCTAAATAAAATAATATAATAAATAATCAATTATAAATATTTACTTCTTAATAGTGTAATAAAAAAATATAGGTGAACCGGGAATCGAACCCGGGTGCCCAGTTGCCCACACACCGCCAACACCACTAGACCACACACACACATTGTAACAAATCTCGCGCGCCAATCACTTATATGTGAGCGGGGAAATCCTGCAAATCATCGCCAAATCACCACGCGCCTTCCTTTTTGAGTTGAATCCTCTGACAGCTAGCTCGGGATATATTTTGGCAACCCCCAAATCAGTTTGTCTGTCATCATCAATCCCTCAACAAATTTCCAAAAAAAGCTGAATTTGAAGCCCTCTTGTTCACCTATAAATAATGGACCTCAAACTCACTCCCAACTCGCTCAAACACCTTGAAAACCACCTCTGTTCGGTCGAAACTACTTCTGTCGCCGGAATTTTTCTTCTTGCCGGAAGTCAGTAGTTACCGGAATCAAGTCACCGCCGGTATAATCAAATCGGTAGATTCTCATTCTCGCCTTTTGAATTTTTCTTGTTAGTCTTGTTATGCGATCAGTTCAACAAAATTAATTGCGGTTTAATTTGGGCGGGTATATATTCTGGTTCAAATGTTTAACGAAGAAGATGACGTGCGTTATATATATATATATATATATATTATATATATATATATATATATATATATATATATATATAAATATTATAACACGGATCACAACCGGGTCAACACCCAGCCCAACTGGTTGGGCCAAGTGCCAAGACCCGGGATCGTCAGTTCGATTCCACGCGCACACACCGACTCGATTGATTTAAACCTCTTTTTAATCTATCATTTCTGTATACACTTATTAAGCATATAAATATAATTAAATTTCAAGTATTGACGGGTTAGAAACCCAGCCCAGTTGGTTGGGCTGGGTGCAAGTTGCAGCAGAGGTCTCGGGTTCGAAACCCTTGCGCGCGTCCGGTTCGATCCAGTATAATTTTTTAAAAACTTAATTAAATTTGAATAAACCTAAAGTGTGTATAAATATAATTAAAATCCAGAATATGACGGGTTAGACACGTAGCTCAGTTGGAAGAGCTGCGTGTACGTGAACGTGAGGTCCCGGGTTCGACTCTGCTTACGCGCATACCTACCATACCATTGAACCGGTCTGACAAGTCATCTTGTCAGACTGACAAGATTTTTATTATTTTTTTATTTATTTTATTTTTATTATTTTAATTCTAAGGTTCTTATTAAAAGAAAAATCAAATAAAAGGTTTAAAAATATACATTTTCAAGGGTTTAGAATATCAACACAATCCACAAAAAGATAACCTAAAAACCTAAACAAAGGATTTTAACCTAAATATTAATTTAATTTATTTACCGAGTTATCGTATTATTATTTCTAGGTTAGTACTCTCTCGTTGATTAAATTCCCAACTCGTGCGCTCTCCTTACCATCCAAGAATACGCACCCAAGATGAGTGAATCTCTACAAATTCCCCGTTTTAATCACGTTTTGGGGTGTATCATGTGTCGTATCATTCCTTTATTTCATTTAAACACTTGTGCTTATATCATTTCGTGATCAAATGTGAATTGTTTGTTGTGTGGTTTATATGTGGATTCAATTTATCATTTCAGTGCACTCATTTCGTTAGGCCCATCAGTTCCTCGTGGGATACGGGTTGAGCATCAGGTGCCTCATTTGATCGGCTCCGTTTGATTGACCTTGATCTCAAATACATAATCATTCATGTCATATAATCATTCAATGTGGTTTGTAATTGTTTACATATATATATTTGCTCACATGTGATGTATGCACGAATTTTCTTCAATAAATAAAACAAGCAATTATATAAAATGTTTTATTAAGGTTCACTCGCCAACTTTTGTTGACCCAAAATCTCCCATGTTTTACACATGATACATGTGATCCAGTTGAGGAAAGAAACACTTAGGATGGCCTAGAAGAATAAACAAGTTATTGCGTTGGAATAAACATTTAGATTTGTTTTTTTTTTGTATTTGTATGAATTTTGTTTATTGGATATTTGAATTTGTAATTTGAATTTAATAAATATGAAACTTTTTAGTAAATATAATGAGCTTTGGTGATAACCCAATCATGCCCCGACTTTTATTCCGTTGCGGGTCGGGGTGTGACAAAGAACACACCAGGCTATCTTTATGCGATTAAAGACACAACATTTGAGCTTGACACAACTTACTCCACTCAATTCCTTGGGCTGAGTTCAAATTCCGGTGCATGGCCGGTTGCAAACTACGGGGAAGATGTTATTATTGGGATCGTGGACACCGGAATTTGGCCGGAAAGCGAGAGTTTCAGTGACGGTGGAATGAGTTCAGTTCCGGATAGATGGAAGGGAAAATGTGAAGCTGGATTCAAGTTTAGTCCCTTGTTATGCAACAAGAAACTAATTGGTGCGCGTTATTTCAACAAAGGTCTTTTATCAAACCGCCCCAACTTAACTCTGTCCATGTACTCGCTAGTGATATGGACGGGCATGGGACCCATACGTCGTCGACGGCTGCTGGGGGTTTCGTGAACGGTGCGTCGTGTTTTGGGTATGGAACGGGTACAGCAATTGGTGTGGCACCACATGCCCTTGTAGCTATGTACAAAACTATTTGGGAAGAAGGTGTATTTGTTTCGGACATTCTTGCTGCGATTGATCAAGCAATCATTGACAGTGTTGATGTGCTGTCGTTGTCATTTGGTAGGGATGGACTTCCCTTACACCAGGACCCTATAGCCATAGCCACATTCGCAGCACTCGAGAAGGATATTTTTGTGTCTACATCCGCTGGAAACGAAGGACCTGATTTAAGAACACTTCACAATGGGACACCATGGGTTCTCACAGTTGCAGCCAGTACAATAGATCATGAATTCACCGGTATCGTAACTCTTGGCAATGGAGTTTCGGTTCCGGGTTTGGCTCTTTATCCTGGAAAGTCAAGTTTGAGCCAAGTCCCAATTCACCTCCTTGGTGCTTGCCAGAACGATTTTGATTATAAAAAGGTTTATCGAAAGATTGTCGTGTGTTTCGACAATAACAATACGTTTTTCGAACAATTTTTTAATGTCGATAGGTCGAATGTTTCAGGAGCTATTTTCATCACGAATAGCACGCTCTTTATGCAAAGTACATATCCAGTCTTGTTCTTGGATCTTGAATCGGGAAAAACTGTCATGGACTATTTGCAAAAACTCAAGAATGAGGAAGCGAAAGCGAGTATGACGTTCCATGGGACACATCTCGGGACTTAGCCAGCACCCAGAGTGGCTAGCTATAGTTCAAGAGGTCCGTCTAATAGTTGTCCGGTTGTGTTAAAGCCCGATATCACAGCTCTCGGTTCACTAATACTTGCAGCATGGCCCGATAGCGTCTCACCTACCTTCATAAAAAATGATCTTGGTGCAAGGGTAAACTTTATAGTAAATTTAATATTTTATCAGGCACTTCTATGTCCTGTCCTCATGCCAGTGGAGTGGCAGCTTTACTTAAGGCTGCCCACCCCGACTGGAGCCCGTCCGCCATCCGGTCAGCCATGATGACTACCTCGGACATTCTAGACAATACACATAAACCAATTCAAGATACCGGTGACTACAACAAACCAGCAACCCCTTTAGCCATGGGTTCAGGCCATGTTGCACCCAACAAGGCCTTGAACCCTGGACTTGTATACGATGTTGACCCCCAAGATTATGTTAATCTCCTTTGCGGGTTAAAATATACAAAGATTCGAATCCAAGCAATCACAAGATTATCTAATGTCTTTTGCTCCAACCCGTCCTTAGACCTAAACTACCCTTCATTCGTTGCCTTTTTTAACGTGAACAACTCAAGTTCTGATAAAGTTATTCATGAGTTTAAACGTACAGTGACTTATGTTGGAATTGGACAATCTACATTTACTGTGACAGTGACAACGGTTGGTGGATTAAATGTAAGTGTTTCTCCGGTTAAACTGAGTTTCCGATCAATAAATGAGAAGAAAAGTTATAAGTTACGAATAGAAGGGCCCTATAAGTTAGAAGATGAAGTAATTTTTGGTTATTTGAGTTGGATCGACGGTAAGAAAAAGTATGTAGTCAGAAGTCCAATCGTTGCTACAAGCCTACCAAGCATGGCAGACACATTCTAGATCGTTGTTGCCGCAAGCCTAACAGGCCCAACATGCAATTTCTTATATATTTATTGTTGTTACACGTAAATAATGATATAATTGGGTTCGGTTCAAAAGGTTCCTAATATTTAATTATGTATCATACCATACTTTGTTATCATTTATGAAGTTGACGTACTTGTGTGTATAATAAATCTATTGTGTGATATCGGACTTTAAAGCTTTCCTTTTGTGTGTAAACTGTGCCATTCTCAAAAGATATAATTGCATTGACACTTTCCGTTAAAATACTTGTTTAAAGTTTGTCAATTGTTATCTAACCAAAATCTCGACAAGGATACCTATAGATCCTTTGAACTAAAATGAAAGCGTTATCTCCTTTGCCTTAATTTTTTAATGTTATTGTCCATATGCTCTAGAAAAATTATTTCCTAAAAATATACATTTTACTGGTCAAATATACAAAAGATACATCCATATTTAATCTCTCATAATTAAAGATACATCCACCGACAATGGATGAGATGACCCAATGGAAAGACTCACTCCAACTTGCAAATGGTTTCAACACTACTGTTATGTAATGGTTCCAACTTCCAAAGTCTTCAGTGTGTAATTCTCTTGAACATATCACAAGAAAAAAAAAGTTCACAATGCTGTTATTGAATCCTACATTGGAGATGGAATCATTCCTCGTAAAGAAGTAGAAGGTAATTGTTTCATAAGCACATGTCAATAAAGACTCTTATATCTATAAATGTTATAATCATATAAATTTACAAAACCCCAATGTTTAAGCATACACTACAAGAAGTTACCACCATTAGCGGCGACACCACTTAGCGACGACAAACCAAATGTCGCCGCTATTGGTCGATCCGCGTCCCGGTACATGAAACCAAAACCCAGCCGTTGATCATTATCTTGATCTAACGGTTGGGGATTTAAAAGGCAATAGCGGCGACGATGAGAAGGTCATTAGCGGCGACAACTGTCTCCTCTAAAAGTTTGTGTCCCACATTAAACCCCAGCCACACATATCTTATCCTGGTTAACCTAATAGCGGCGACGAACATATCAATAGCGACGACAGGCTGTCGCCGGTAATGGTCTTGACGTAACAGACCTTATCAGTGCCTTTTCCTCCTCCTCTTTAATTCCCCCCCCCCAAAACTCTTGCGAGACCCGTCGGAGACACCAGTTTTTCCCCAAATCGGTTAGTTTAACTCTCTTTATGTTAAAGCTCTTCTCTACATTTGTTATATACAAGTTATAAGCTTTAATTTTTGCTCTTTTTTTGTATTTTTGTGTTTGTGGAAGAAACCTTGGATCACCACCATCTCTTCTCCGGTCACCACCATCACTTCTCCGGCACCACCTCGTCTCCGCGGTCTTCGTAACCTTGAAACTTGAAAAAAGGTTAGTTTTATATGTATTTTTTAAAGTATAGAAATTGTATAATTTGTCATTTAGGTATGTAAATGTGTATGTAAGGATGAATGTTTGTATGTCAAATGTATAATGTAGGTGTATTTGGTGAAAATGTGTATATGGAAATCTATGTATTTGTTGATGTAGGTGTATGTAAGCATGTATGTGTGTATGTAAGTCTATGAATGAATGTATGTAGGTGTATGTTAGTATGCAGGTGTATGTAAATGATGAACAATTGTTGATCTAAATGTTTGCAATTGGTGAAAAATGTGTATGTTAGTATATATGTTTGTATAAAGTATGCAAATGTGTATGTAAGTATGTATAAATTTTGTGTTTTTGGTCAAAATGTGTGTTTATAAGTATGTATATGTGCTGGTAGTATGTTAATATGTGTGTATAAAGTATGTGTAAATTATATGTTAATGTGTATAAATTATGTTTAAGTTTCATGATTTCTATGTTTATGGTTATGTTTGAAAAAAATATGTTTAAGTTGATAATTTCTATGTTTATGTTTAGGTTAGAGAAAAAAATATATTTAACTTGATAATTTGAATGTTTATGTGTAAGTTTGAAAAAAAAAGTTTAATTTTGATAATTTGTATGTTTGTGTTTAGGTTTGAAAACATTTATACTTACGTTTGACAAATATATTAGTTAGGAAATACCCTCCTTAAATTAAAATGATCATTTAAAACATAACGAACATAGAAAATACCCGTCAAAATTGAAATCATTATTTAAAACAAAAGGACCTAATAAAATACTCGCCCGAAATTTAACCCATTATGAAGAACATTACAAGCAAAAAAAGTACCCGATCGAAATTGAAATCATGATATAAAACCTAACGCGCTGCCCAAAATTTAAAACAATCATTAAGAACATAACAAGCTTAAAAAACAGTGCTCGTGTTTGAATTCATCATTTTAAACATAACGAGCTTAGAAATACCCGCCCGAAATTGATTTAAAAATTAATTTCGGATTGTCCCCGTTTAACTTGGGATTGCTTTTTGAATACTTTATCTCATTTAGGATGTGAATGTGTGTTACATGATTGTTTGTTTAAGAAGGATTCGGTTATCATTTTCTCTTTGCTCCTCAGGTATATATATAATTACATATATACTTGGGAGCTATGAGGAAATGCTGCCAAATTTTTCTTAAATAAACAATCATGTAATACACATTCACATATGAGATAAAGTGTTCAAAAAGCGGGTTTAGCAGCCTACCCTTGTCTTGTTAATCTTAAATTAGATTTTCTTTCAGTTGTATAATGCCTATCGATAAAAGCTGGATTGATTCCCCACGTCATTCACCTCACTACAAGCATGGATGTCAGACCCCAACCGATGACGGAATCATCAGGGTAGTGGCACTAGGCGACCAGATTGTCTCGTGAGAATTCCATAACAATCATTTGACAATATCATTCAACATTAACGTCCCATACCATTAACATAACATTTTAAACAATCATTACAGAATCTAAGTTCTCTCACAAAAACAACAAGGTTCGATATCCCCTAGATTTACTCTTGGAAACTAAACCAAAATAAAGACAAAACTAAAGTGCGCTAAGCATGCAACATCCAAGCATCCGTAGCTAAAATCCTCAACCCGTTACATACGTTAAAATACAAGTCAATACAATTAAGTAAAGGTGAGCATACGAGTTTTGTGATACTAGCATAATAATAAAGAAACCGTTCGCGAGATAAACTACATAGCATGATACACCGAAACATTTCACACATATTAACATAGGCTTATTTCTTATGCTAACTACCGTGAGAAGGCTTGCGTGTCCATCCTAACTAGACCTCGTCGGGTGTAAGCCACACTATAGTACCATACTAGCTAAGGAGGCAAGTTAACGAAAATAAGTCCTAGTCACATGTTTCTAGCATCACGTATTGAGCATATATAATCAGATTTTTCGCGTGTGATAAACAGTTTGATTTGTGAAGTGATTTTGATATGGAAACGTATGTAACACCAAAAAAGTGCGTTAAAGCGAAATGGGTCGAGTATACTCACTGTGGGTGCCTTTAGGTAAGAGTTCGGGATCTGAGGAGAGTCGAGAAGAGCGCTGGATAAGCCTGTATATGCAAACGAAAGTGCATCAGTCTCCGAAAAGCTGAAACGGTTAAGTCTTGGTTGGGCAGTAGCCAAGTTCGGGCGAACTTGTGTGTAAACACACAAGTTCGAGCGAACTTGTATGGTTTGGTGGGTTGTGAGTCAAGTTCGGTCGAACTTGATGAGTTTCCTTAGGAAACTTGTCAAGTTCGGGCGAACTTGTAAGAAAACTTCACTGAAGAGACAAGTTCGGGCGAACTTGTGTAGTTTCTTAGGAAACTATGCAAGTTCAGTCGAACTTGGAATCTGATGGAATTTAGCCTAAGTTCGGTCGAACTTGACCAGAGAGGTGATGAAATCTTGAGCGAACTTGATGTTTTCGGGTCCAAAATCTTGCGTTTTCGCGTCGTTTGCTGAGAAAAATCGAGTGTTCATCCCTCCAACCCTGTGCTACTGAGAAAACTTAGGTCGGAGAGGTCTTTTAGAGCTGTTTTAGCGTTTTACAAAAGCGTGGGCTAATCCGGGCGAACTCGGGGTTCGTTCGGATTAGTCCGGCTTGTGTAAACCAACATAAACGTCCTTGTGCTTCCAGATCTAGGATCTTGAATGATAGATGCTTCGTTTCATATCAGAAGATGAACAAAACATCATCAAAAGTCCATATTTTGTGTAGAAATCAATGTTTATCAAAGGTTTTTCTCAGATCTATAACTTACAAGCCGAGATCTTTTAGATATCGTGTTTGGGAATCCTCTGCTAACACCAAACGAACTCGTATTGTGTAGATCTAACCTTAAAACAGAAGTTTTGGAAGAAAAAGATGAAGATTTTCGTAAAAGAATGAGTTTTGATGAAAACGAAGGCTATGCCTTGTGCCAAAATCATTGTAAACGTTTGTAAAACGTTGTTGAACATCATTGTAGTTGAAATCGGGCTGATTCTTACTTAGAACACGAAGGTTTCGGGTTTTGAGAGCTCTGGGCGAACTTGCAGCAAGTTCAAATGAGAGAACATAGCTTGGTATTTATAGGAGAAGGCAAAAATGAAAGCTGGTGAGAGCAAGTTCGGCCGAAGTTGTACAGATTTGTACAAGTTCGCGCGAACTTGTAGGAATTTGGGAGATATGGAGCTAAGTTCGGCCGAACTTGTACATTTGTGTACATGTTCGAGCAAACTTGTAGTTAAACAAGGATTCTAGTTTTCTTCAGCCAAGTTCGGCCGAACTTGAATATAGTTAGTAGATTTTCTTTGTTTTTTCGCGTTAAGAGTTCGTTTGGTTATTCGGTTCGTATTAGTTAGTTATATTAAACGTTAAATTGAAGCGTTAAGCGATATAATTGATATAACGTACAATACCATAATCAATTAACATAAACTTTATTATCAACCGAATCTCGGGATTACAAAAGATAGGTACATTGGAAAGACAAATTAAAAGATAACAACAAATTTTCGAGTTGTTACAGTCTCCCCTACTTTATGGAATTTCGTCCCGAAATTCAAGTAGTAGCTATAATAAATAGATGCGGGTACTTGGCCTTCATATCACTTTCCAATTCCCAAGTAAACTCGGCGCCGCGTTTGCCCTCCCATCGGACTTTCAGGATAGGGATGCGAGAGCGTCGGAGTTTCTTGGTCTCTCGGTCCATGATTTCCACAGGCTTTTCCACGAAATGGAGAGTCTCGTTGATTTGCAAATCTTCGAGAGGGACATGCAGATTTTCTTCGGCTAAGCACTTTTTGAGATTAGACACGTGGAAAGTCGGATGTACATTATTAAGTTCTGCCGGTAGTTCGAGACGATAGGCTACTTTACCGATCCTTTCCCGAATCTTAAAGGGTCCAACGTATCGAGGCGCTAGCTTTCCTTTCTTGCCGAAGCGGACCACTCCCTTCCAAGGTGCAACCTTTAGGAGAACGTGATCTCCCACTTCGAACTGCAGGGGCTTGCGGCGTTTATCGGCATAACTCTTTTGATGACTCCAAGCTTTCAAGAGATTGTCTCTGATCTAGAGGATCTTGTCCGTCGTTTCTTGAATTAGCTCGGGACTGGTGATTTGTGCTTCTCCGATCTCGTGCCATGCAATAGGCGATCGACATTTTCTTCCATACAGTGCCTCAAAAAGAGCCATTTGAATGCTGGTATGATAATTATTATTGTACGAGAATTCGATTAAAAGAAAATGTGTATCCCAGTTACCACCGAAATCTATGATGCATGCACGAAGCATGTCTTCGAGGGTGCGGATCGTACGCTCAGTCTGACCATCGGTTTGAGGGTGAAAAGCGGTACTAAGATTGAGAGTAGTACCGAGAGCGGATTGAAAAGTCTCCTAGAGACGCGAGGTAAAACGACCGTCACAGTCAGAAATGATGTCACGAGGCGTACCGTGTCAACATATAAAGTGCGCAGATTTAGTAAGACGATCAACGATAACCCAAATGCTATCGTGACCGGATGAAGTAAGTGTGAGTTTAGTAACGAAGTCCATAGCTATACTCTCCCATTTCCACATCGGGATTTCGGGTTGTTTGAGTAAACCAGAGGGCCTTTGATGTTCGGCTTTAACTTTTGAACAAATTAAGCACTTTGAGACGTAAACGGCGATATCCTTTTTCATGCTCGGCCACCAATACTTAATACGAAGGTCCTGGTACATCTTGTCGGCACCGGGGTGAATGGAATATCGAGATTTATGAGCTTCGGTCATCAGCAGTTTACGAAGATTGTCACGGGTAGGAATCCAAATACGATCGAGATAGTAGTAAATACCATTAGTCTTAGATACGAGCTGAGTTTCGGGACCACATTTCATTTCATTTTCTAAAGTATTCTTTTTAAAACAAGCAAATTGAGCGGAACGAATCATGATTTCGAGATCATTCAAAGCTTGAGAGTCACGAACACTATATACATAGCTTCGTCGACTTAGAGCATCGGCGACGACGTTTGCTTTGCCGAGATGGTAGCGTATCTCGCAATCGTAATCGTTGAGAAGTTCAACCCACCGACGTTGTCGCATGTTTAGTTCTTTTTATTAAAGATATGTTGTAAGCTCTTATGGTCGGTGAAGACCGTACACTTGGTACCGTAAAGGTAGTGTCGCCTTATCTTTAATGCAAAAACAACTGCACCGAGTTCGAGATCGTGGGTTGTGTAATTCTTCTCGTGGATCTTGAGTTGTCGAGATGCATACGCGATAACCTTGTCTTGTTGCATAAGCACACAACCAAGACCAAGATTAGAGGCATCGCAGTAAATAACGAAATCGTCGTTTACGTCGGGTAAAGCAAGTATGGGAGCGTCGCAAAGCATACGCTTGAGAGTTTGAAAAGCTTCCTCTTGCTTGGTTTCCCAAACGAAAGGTTGGTCTTTATGAGTTAAAACGGTAAGCGGAACGGTGATTTTTGAGAAGTCGGCGATGAATCGACGGTAGTAACCCGCCAATCCAAGGAATGAACGGATTTCGGAAGCATTCTTTGGTGTAATCCAACTCTTGACGGCTTCGACCTTTGCAGGATCGACGTGAATTCGTTGACTATTAACGATGTGGCCGAGAAATTGGACTTCTTCGAGCCAGAATTCACATTTTGATAACTTAGCATAAAGGCGATTACCTTGAAGAAGTTCGAGGACTAAACGAAGATGACGCGTGTGTTCGTCTATCGACTTCGAATAGATAAGAATGTCATCAATAAACACAATGACGAAACGATCTAAGAAGGCTACACACACGATTCATCAAATCCATGAAGACCGTGGGTGCATTTGTAAGACCAAAAGGCATGACCACGAATTCGAAATGGCCATAGCGAGTACGAAAGGCGGTTTTTGGAATGTCTTCTTCCAACACGCGTAACTGATGATAACCGGAACGAAGATCGATCTTAGAAAAACAAGTAGCACCTTGAAGCTGATCAAATAAGTCGTCGATACGAGGAAGAGGGTAGCGGTTCTTTATCGTGAGTTTGTTAAGTTCACGATAATCGATGCACATACGGAATGATCCGTCCTTCTTTTTCATGAAAAGGACAGGAGCGCCCCACGGTGAAGTGCTCGGGCGTATGAAGCCTTTATCAAGAAGCTCTTGAAGTTGGCTTGATAGCTCGCGCATTTCGGATGGTGCGAGACGATAAGGGGCTTTAGCAACGGGAGTAGCTCCGGGAACTAAATCGATACGGAATTCAACATCTCGAGTAGGGGGTAAACCAGGTAAGTCGTCGGGAAAGACTTTAGGAAATTCACAAAAACGGGAACATCTTTATAAGTCTTCTTTTCTTTCTCTGGGTTCACAATATGGGCGAGGAAGGCAACACATCGCTTTTGTAAGCATTTGTGTGCTCGAGTACATGATAGAAGCATCAACTTTCTTTGAGGGAGTTTCACCGTATACATGAAGTTGATCACCGTTTGGGAGAGGGAAACGAATCATTTTATCGAAGCATACAACTTCAGCATGATTCTCAAGAAGAAAATCCATGCCTACTATGATATCGAAGCTACCTAGCTGCATAGGTATGAGATTGATCGAGAAGACATGGTTGTTGAGATCGAGAGAACAACCACGTAGGACGGAGGTTACGGTAACGGATTTTCCGGTGGCGACTTCCACATCGAAAGTCTTTGGGAGTTTAGCGCGCTTACATTTTAAAACCTTTTCGAATTCTAACGATACAAAACAATTATCGGCACCAGTATCAAATAAACATGAAGCATAAATACCATTAACGAGAAACGTACCATTGACAACATTGTTGTCATTCTGGGCCTAGCGGTGGTTGAGATTAAAGGCTCTACCACGCGCAGCTTGTGGTTGTTGCTGCTGCTGCTGTGGCTGAGGCTGCGGTACTGGCTGCTCTTGTTTGACAGGAAGATTCGGGCAGACATTGGCGAAATGATTCGGATCACCACACACATAGCACACACGTGCTTTTGGAGCTTGCTGCTGATTGGCTTGAGGAGGAGCAGGGTAAAGCTGGAGCTGTTGGAGCCTGAGGAGCTGGCTGACGTGGGCCAGTACGACAACTCACAGTAAAGTGGCCATAGATGTTGCAGTTTGTGCAGAAATGGCAGTTTCCACCCACCACATGATGATAAGTGCACTTAGGGCACAGTGGGTGAGAACCGGTGTACGCACGCTTAGCTGGAGTTGCGTTCGGAGCGGCTGACTAGAGCGGCTGCGGGTTTGCTGGAGCGGCGAGAGCATAGTTCTTACTCGGGTTTCCTCTCTTGCGTCCCTGACGCTTTCCCTTCGGGTCACTTGGTGGTTTGGTAGCAGTAGTTGGTTCGACGATAGCTTGATTGGCAACTTTCGCATGATTCTTGAAATACCCATCTTGGACTCGCTGATCATTGATCTCAGCGGCGAGCATGAAGGTTTCCTCGATGGTTGTAGTACGAGCAACTTTCACAAAATTTGCAACACATTCAGGCAAACCACGGATGTACTTGTTGATAGCTTTCTCAGTCATATCACCTGGCTGGGACAGATGATGCTCAAAATCTTAAACCGAGCAGTGAATCCAGCATGTTCGGGACAATCCTGTTTGATTCCCCAAAACTCATTCTCGAGCTTTTGCAGTTCGTGCGGAGGACAAAACTCCTTCAACATCACTTCCTTGAGTTCCTCCCAAGATAGACTGTAGGCTTCATCATTACCGCGCCTATTCCTTTCGGCGGTCCACCAGTCAAGAGCACAGGATTGAAAGACTCCGGTAGCGTTCACAGTGCGGAGGTCATCGGGGCATCCACTTTGCCTAAAAGTGACCTCAATAGCATCGAACCAGTGAAACATAGAAGTTGGTCCATCATTGCCCGTGAAGGCGAGAGGTGCACAAGCCTTGAAGTTCTTGATGTCACACCCCGACCCGCAGCGGAAAAGGTGATCGGGGCATGATTGGGTTTTCATCAAAGCTCATGACATTTATTATAATGTTTCATATTTATTATTACAATTTTAAAGAAGATCATACAATCAAATCATACAAATACAACATGTTCTATACATCTTTCTAGACTTCATTATTTTTCTTCTAAGGCACTTTCCTATGTGTTCCTTGCTTCATCCTGTCCACCTGTATCATGTGTAAAAATGGTTTTTGGATCAACAAAAGTTGGCGAGTGAACCTTGTTAGAAAACATTTATTATTTATTTCTTGTTGTATTTAATATGGAAAAATTGTGCAATAATCATATGTGAGCAAACGTAAATAAACATACAATAACAATAACCATAACAAACAATAACATACAATAACAAACCACCTTGCATGAATATATAACATGAATGACAATGTAAATGTTGGCAACGTCTCGTTCACGCTCATAGGTAATGGGGAACGGCTCACGCTCATAGGTAATGGGGAGCAGACGGCCTATGATGAAATGTATGTGCGATCTAGGCTCAATCAAACGGAGCCGATCGTATGTTGGCAACGCCTCGTTCACGCTCATAGGTAATGGGGAGCGGCGGCCTATGATAATGTATGTACTGAAAATGATAAATTTAATCTAAACAATAACCACACAAACAGTTGATACATGTTGAATACACATTTGATCATGGATATGATGAATGCACAAGTGTTTAAATGTAATAAATAATAAGACACATGATACACCCCAAAAACGTGATTAAAACAGGGAATTGGTAGAGATTCACTCACATTGGGTGCGTTCTCTTGATGATGTTGGATGCGCACGAGTTTAGATAGTTGATCGACGAGGAATAACTAACCTAGTTAACAATGAAAAGGTACGGTAAGTAAGTGGATTTTATTAACAATTTTAATTGAATTTTTAGGTTTATTTTTGTGAGTTTACGGCTATTTTCTAACTTTAAAAACATTATTTTTAAGTATTTTTAATTGATTTTTAAATTAAATAAATAAATAAAAATATAAAAAAATGTTGACTTTTTGACTTTGACCGTTGACCGTGGACCATGACTGTTGACCGTTGACCGGTTCGGTCGTGTATAAGTATGCGCTGGGTGAGACTCGAACCGGTGACCTCTCGTACACGTGCACGCAGCTCTACCAACTGAGCTACGTGTCTAACCCGAAATATTTTGTTTTTAATTATATTTATACACTATTTAAGTTAATCATAATTCATTTATTTTAAAAAGATTTTAATTGTATCGAATCGGTTCCGTCAACAGGTCTCGAACCCGGACCTGTGATTTAGTGTTGCACACAGTCCACCGCTGGACTGTGTGTCTAACCTGGTTAATATTCTGGTTTTTATTATAATTAACATCATTCAGTGAGTTATCCCGGTTCGGTTTTTAAAAAGAGCATTTTTATTTAAGAGAGTGAGGTTGGGTCAGGGATCGAAACTCGAGACGTGTGTACATTGTTTGCACACAGTCCACCGCTGGACTGTGTGTCTAACCCTTTAATATACTGATTTTAATTAATCTTATAAACATAGTCGACTTCGTCTTCTTCACTCAAAGACTCAGTCGACGATTATTCAACTGTTCTTGATTGAGTCGTTCATCGAACATATTACTGGTTGAAATGTGATGAATAAAATGAGTTCAGGAATCTACCGATCAGACTGTATTTTCTCAGAATTCCGGCAATGGACGTCGGCTCTTATTTGTGTATTCCTTCTGATTGAATCAATTAACAATTTTGTTCGATTAGTTTTGCAATTGGGGTACTAAACAAGGATTAACAGAAGGTTTGAATGATTATACCGATTCACAGCATGAGTTTGGAAATTTCAGAGGTTTTCCGGCGAGGGCTGAATATTCCGGCTACGTCGTCTGAGATTGATTCTGATTGATGGATTGAAGTTAGTGATAGTCTAACAACGGATTGAAACAGAAAGAGTCGAGGTATTTACCGTTTTGATGAAAGTCTCGGTTTTCCGGCGACTTGCAGAGAATTCCGGCGATGTATTTCTTGCGGCAGAGATTCTTCAGGGAGTTTAAGGTGAGTGTGGGTGATGTCGGTATGAGCTCTAAAAATCTTATTTTAGAGTAAGCAGAAGGGATGGAATGAATTCGGTTTTCGGCGATAATTTCCGGTTAACTTGCAGAGGATTCCGGCGACTTGCGGCGAGGGTTTCTGAGCGGATTGGAGAGTGTAAGTTTGATAAACTTGCGAGTTCAACTGATGAATAAAGTATAACTCAGATTTAATTGCATTTCCGGTTTCGAATTCAAAATTATTCGGTTATGGTTTGATGATTTGAATGAGTGACTTTAAGGTTTTTCAGTTATAACCGACGTTGCTGTAAATGCATCCGTTATGTCAAAAGAAAACGTCAATGATTGACGAATTCGTCGGGATTTCCGGCGAGAGTGATTTGGGCGCGCTGAGTGACCGAATTCAACTTCAAGGTTTATTATAAATGTTATTTGTTTCACTGGATAGCACAAGTGAGTCAAGTGGCGGAGTGGTTGAATGTTTGTGTGTTAAGACTTTGAGGTTCACCCGGCTGACCCGGGTTCGAAACCCGGCATCAGCAAACTATTTTTATTTCATTATTTATTATAAATTTTCAATTATAGATTTTAAATTCTAATATATATATTAATTATGTATTGTATAAAATTAATTTGAGCATTAAATACGCAACGAAATTTTTAACTGGATGTTCGGTTAATAAACGAAGCGGGTTTGGTTAACCCGGTTTTTTACGGATGTTACAGTATCCCCTACTTTTAGAAATTTCGTCCCGAAATTGAAGTAGTGGCATGTTTGACTCAAATGGATGGTGTTTTAATTTGACAATTACATACTTAGAAGGGGGTAAGAGTTTAAATTTTGTTTGAGGCGGTAACGTTCTTGTAAGGGTTGAATACCCTGCTACAGGAATCGCTTTTTATTGCCTAAAGTGTATGAATACAGAACATGGATACACAGAGTTGATTGACTAAGTATGATTTTATGCATATGAGTTTTGATACGTTTGGAAAGATAAGGTTATACCCTAAACAAAACTTCTACCACTAAAACCTACATGGAACTTCTCATAACCGCCTGACAATGCCTCTGATCCTTTGGCAAGAATACTTATATATAGGAAGTACCACGGCGTATCCACCATATTCTTGTCAAATTTTCATTGGTTTTATCAGTAAGTTATGATTAGTTCTATGATGTGACTCTAGAACATAAACAAACACAACAACCAAAGCTTGAGTCTTAATTCTGATAGTATACATGTTTGAATAAAGACAGTACCTCTCTCGTTTGTTATGATGGAGAGGTTAGTCTATGTAGAAGTGAGACACAACCCAACTTCTTTAAATGATGAGATTGAAATGATATGAATGCTAAATCAGTGAGTATAAAACAAACTTCAACCAAGACATTATTAAATCCTATATGGAACTTCTCATAACCGCCTGACAATGCCTCTGATCCTTTGGCAAGAATACTTATATATAGGAAGTACCAGCGGCGTATCCACCATATTCTTGTCAAATTTTCATTGGTTTTGTCAGTAAATTATGATTAGTTCTATGTGACTCTAAAACATAAGTAAACACAACAACCAAAGCTTGAGTCTCAATTCTGAAAGGATACATGACTGAATGATGACGGTACCTCTCTCGTTTGTTATGATGAAGGGGTTAGTCTATGTAAAAGTGAGACACAACCCAACTTCTTTAAATGATGAGATCGAGGTACGTCGAGATGTCTGATGATATGAATGTTAAATCAATGAGTATAAAACAAAATTGAGATAGTAATTCGCATTAAGATTCTTGGATTCAATTTCCAATTTATAAATGAGATACGTGAAGATTGAGATAAACATAAATGAAACATAAACACTAAGCGGTTGGAGCTGAATTCTTGATTTTTGGTGAAGAAACTAGTTGGGTGGTTCGTTTGGGCCGTCATTATCTTCATCAGGATTGGCGTTGATGTTGTAAACCCTTCCTCTTGCTGGTGGCCTGGTGGTTAGGTTTTCTTGATTTGCTTGGTTAACTGGGTTTGCTTGAGCTTGGGCGTTTATGATGTTAACCAATCGAGGGCACGTGTTTCTAAAGTGGGTAGGGTCGCCACAATTGAAACAAGCTCGAACATATGGGAGCATGGGGTATTGAGGTTGTTGATATGTTTGATCATGTTTTGAGTAGGGGGTAAGGTTTGGTTTTGAGAGGTGCGGCAAACCTTGCTCGAATGACCATAGCGTCCACAATTCGCACATAGTCGACAAGGTAAGGTAAATGGATGGTGATAATAACAGGTATTGCATTGAGGGTGAGGTCCAAAGTAAGGTTTCTTATTTGGGTAAGTTGAGTTGGGTGCTACTTGAGTGATTGGGATAGCTTGGAGGGGTATGGCTTGTGAAGTTGGTTGATTGTGTTGGGTGACAGCGAAAAGTTGCCCATCTCGTTTTCTCTTAGAAATGGGTTGAGAAGGGGATTCGATTTGGGGGGAGTTTGAGGTTTCAGTTGATGCTTTATCTTTCTTCTTCTCCTCCTTGAAGTCCTTATTTCGTATGCGGTTCTCGGTGAGCTCTGTAGCTAACTCCATTGCTGCTTCCAAAGTTGCAGGTGTGGTACTTATTACAGAGTCTTGAATTTTTGAAGGAAGACCTCGAATGTAGTGCTCGATCAAACGGTAGAGGGGAGTGAACAAGTTGGGGACCATTTGATTTAACTCAAGGAATCTCTTGTTGTATGTGGTGTGGTCGCCTTCCTTTTGTTTCAAAGAGTATAACTCATCCTCCAATTTCTTATTTCGCTTCTTGGGCAAAACCGTCTTGTCATGATTTCCTTCAACTCTTCCCAAGTCAAAGTCATAGCATCTTCAACACCTCGTTTGGCCTTCTCTATGTTCCACCATGTAAGTGCTATTCCAAGTAAACGACCGGTAGCATATCGCACTTTGCGATCATCGGGGCAATCGCAATTTAGAAAAGTGTTTTCCATTTCCTCAAACCAATGGAGGAGAGCGGTGACACCTTCAGTCCCCTCGTATTTTGGAGGGTCGCAGGATTTGAAATGCTTGAAGGTGCATTTAGTGGTAATTGGGGGAGGGTTGACGACATTTTGATCTTCTTGATTGACGGGATTAGCGGTAAGGGCTTGTTGAACTTGAACTACAATGTTGGGTATTACGGCAGCCATTTGTTGAGCGATTTGGTCAGCCATGCGCTCGCGGGTTTTTCCTGATCTCGTCTTCCTACGAGCGAGATTAGAAGACATCTACAAGGAATACATATCAAGAGTTATGAGTTGGATGTTTTTAGGGTCATGTAATAAATCTACTACATCCATAGGATGTCTTGGGCTTTGCTCGCAATTGGGCCTTGCATGCCGCCATACTTCACCTTCGTAATCATGTGGGCCCCCATGATTACCGGGTTTTTCATATGGTTCGCATGTGTTAGCCTGGTTACGTACACTAAAACCCAGAGAAAATCGAGAAATAAGTATGTAACATATGATATTCGGAATGTATCCAAGTGTGGATACGGTGACAACTCAAAGTGGGGTTAGTTCCAACGACGTTTGGTGTGGCATTCTTTAGCCTAATAGGTACTTTGTACTCTCATCGTTAGTCCCCAGGTAGGCAAACTGGTCCGCTATATCGGATTTATACGAATGCCAACCTAGACAGGACGTTCCGACTACCGGTACTTGTACCCTTACAGTTACTACATGCCCGTCGCAGAACTCACTTTGATGAGGTTTGAAAAATGAAAAATGCGACAAAATCTTGAATAACGGAAGTATGAAGATGAATTGAATATGTGAACATTGAAATATATATGATGAATACGTATGTAAGTATGTATGTTTGACTGTAAGTATAATTCATTATGTATCACAAAATGTAATATTGGAAGTGTTTGCATGCATTCTTATATGTAATAAATATGAAAGAAATAAACATCATAAGTTTGCATGTAACCACATAAACAATTAAAATCTAATCAACTATAGTATAGGCTCTAAGGGTCTAATAACCTATCCTATATCCCTATAGTCAAAAGCTCTGATACCAATCTGTCACACCCCGACCCGCAATGGAAAAGGTGATCGGGGCATGATTGGGTTTTCATCAAAGCTCATGACATTTATTATAATGTTTCATATTTATTATTACAATTTTAAAGAAGATCATACAATCAAATCATACAAATACAACATGTTCTATACATCTTTCTAGACTTCATTATTTTTCTTCTAAGGCACTTTCCTATATGTTCCTTGCTTCATCCTGTCCACCTGTATCATGTGTAAAAATGGTTTTTGGATCAACAAAAGTTGGCGAGTGAACCTTGTTAGAAAACATTTATTATTTATTTCTTGTTGTATTTAATATGGAAAAATTGTGCTATAATCATATGTGAGCAAACGTAAATAAACATACAATAACAATAACCATAACATACAATAACAAACCACCTGCATGAATATATAACATGAATGACAATGTAAATGTTGGCAACGTCTCGTTCACGCTCATAGGTAATGGGGAACGGCTCACGCTCATAGGTAATGGGGAGCAGACGGCCTATGATGAAATGTATGTGTGATCAAGGCTCAATCAAACGGAGCCGATCGTATGTTGGCAATGACTCGTTCACGCTCATAGGTAATGGGGAACGGCTCACGCTCATAGGTAATGGGGAGCGGCGGCCTATGATAATGTATGTATTGAAAATGATAAATTTAATCTAAACAATAACCACATAAACAGTTGATACATGTTGAATACATTTGATCATGGATATGATGAATGCACAAGTGTTTAAATGTAATAAATAATAAGACACATGATACACCCCAAAAACGTGATTAAAACAGGGAATTGGTAGAGATTCACTCACATTGGGTGCGTTCTCTTGATGATGTTGGATGCGCACGAGTTTAGAGAGTTGATCGACGAGGAATAACTAACCTAGTTAATAATGAAAAGGTACGGTAAGTAAGTGGATTTTATTAACAATTTTAATTGAATTTTTAGGTTTAGTTTTGTGAGTTTATGGCTATTTTCTAACTTTAAAAACATTATTTTTAAGTATTTTTAATTGATTTTTAAATTAAATAAATAAATAAAAATATAAAAAAAATGTTGACTTTTTGACTTTGACCGTTGACCGTTGACCATGACTGTTGACCGTTGACCGGTTCGGTCGTGTATAAGTATGCGCTGGGTGAGACTCGAACCGGTGACCTCTCGTACACGTGCACGCAGCTCTACCAACTGAGCTACGTGTCTAACCCGAAATATTTCTGTTTTTAATTATATTTATACACTATTTAAGTTAATCAGAATTCATTTATTTTAAAAAGATTTTAATTGTATCGAACCGGTGCCGTCAACAGGTCTCGAACCCAGGACCTGTGATTTAGTGTTGCACACAGTCCACCGCTGGACTGTGTGTCTAACCTGGTTAATATTCTGGTTTTTATTATACTTAACATCATTCAGTGAGTTATCCCGGTTCGGTTTTTAAAAAGGGCATTTTTATTTAAGAGAGTGAGGTTGGGTCAGGGATCGAACTCGAGACGTGTGTACATTGTTTGCACACAGTCCACCGCTGGACTGTGTGTCTAACCCGTTTAATATACTGATTTTAATTAATCTTATTAACATAGTCGACTTCCTCTTCTTCACTCAAAGACTCAGTCGACGATTATTCAACTGTTCTTGATTGAGTCGTTCATCGAACATATTACTGGTTGAAATGTGATGAATAAAATGAGTTCAGGAATCTACCGATCAGACTGTATTTTCTCAGAATTCCGGCAATGGACGTCGGCTCTGATTTGTGTATTCCTTCTGATTGAATCAATTAACAATTTTGTTCGATTGGTTTTGCAATTGGGGTACTAAACAAGGATTAACAGAAGGTTTGAATGATTATACCGATTCACAGCGTAAGTTTGGAAATTTCAGAGGTTTTCCAGCGAGGGCTGAATATTCCGGCTACGTCGTCTGAGATTGATTCTGATTGATGGATTGAAGTTAGTGATAGTGTAACAACGGATTGAAACAGAAAGAGTCGAGGTATTTACCGTTTTGATGAAAGTCTCGGTTTTCCGGCGACTTGCAGAGAATTCCGGCAATGTATTTCTTGCGGCAGAGATTCTTCAGGGAGTTTAAGGTGAGTGTGGGTGATGTCGGTATGAGCTCTAAAAATCTTATTTTAGAGTAAGCAGAAGGGATGGAATGAATTCGGTTTTCCGGCGATAATTTCCGGTTAACTTGCAGAGGATTCCGGCGACTTGCGGCGAAGTTTTCTAGCGGATTGGAGAGTGTAAGTTTGATAAACTCGCGAGTTCAACTGATGAATAAAGTATAACTCAGATTTAATTGCATTTCCGGTTTTGAATTCAAAATTATTCGGTTATGGTTTGATGATTTGAATGAGTGACTTTAAGGTTTTTCAGTTATAACCGACGTTGCTGTAAATGCATCCGTTATGTCAAAAGAAAACGTCAATGATTGACGAATTCGTCGGGATTTTCGGCGAGAGTGATTTGGCGCGTTGAGTGACCGAATTCAACTTCGAGGTTTATTATAAATGTTATTTGTTTCACTGGATAGCACAAGTGAGTCAAGTGGCGGAGTGGTTGAATGTTTGTGTTAAGACTTTGAGGTTCACCCGGCTGACCTGGGTTCGAAACCCGGCATCAGCAAACTATTTTTATTTCATTATTTGTTATAAATTTTCAATTATAGATTTTAAATTCTAATATATATATTAATTATGTATTGTATAAAATTAATTTGAGCATTAAATACGCAACGAAATTTTTAACTGGATGTTCGGTTAATAAACGAAGCGGGTTTGGTTAACCCGGTTTTTGACGGATGTTACACTTGAAGCTGAATCGCGGCTTGGGATTCTCAGTTTTCGAGTCAAGCTGAGGAGTTACTGCTCACAGCATGGATTTCTGAGACGATTTGCAGGATGACCTTAGCCATTTCCTTGGCTACCATGGTGGCAATACGCTTATCGGTGTTGCTGCGCTGGAGGTTTCTTCGGGTGTGCGATCCCATAGAAGACATCTACACGAAGAATTTAGATTAGATGAGATTCAATTATAATAGAGTGATGTTTAAATATTTATTATTATTATCATTCATACAAGGCACAAAATCACATAAACACATAGGCACGTAATCACGTAAGCACATAAGCACATCAGCACATATTTGCACGTATTCACCTTCTAACAATAACAATGCGTAGCGCGATACGAGATGCGAGATATAAGCGATATATAATAGCGAGATAAGCGAGATAATACCGCTTATGAGGCACACGTCCTCATAGGCGTAAGAGAGTTAAGCGATTAGTTTGGTTGGTGTATTAATTAGCGTTTTAGGTTACGAGAGCCGTTCGAGTAGTGCATACATTAGATGGAGCGTAAATGAATAAATAGAGAAATCGATAATTATGACAAATCATCAAAGCAAGAAATCGAACAAAGTGAAAATTCTCAAAATTTAAACACATAAATATATTAAACTCGATGATGCGTAAATCGACGATATAGCTTAAATCAATTGGGAGTGTCCGGGGTTTTGAGACTTTTGACTACCCAAAGTGGTTCGACTACCCTTTGCATTCGGACCCACACTTTGGCCTAATAGATAAACGTTCTCACCGCAAGCGGCTAACGACGTTTACCCTTCCAGTTAATACGTGTTCCAAATCATCGGTATAACCGAGACTTTGGTGAGATTGAAAATCGAAGCACAGAATTAGTTTTTTAAGATGCGGGTTTCACCCCTAACTTAACAACTTTATTCCTAGATGGATATGGATATTTTCGTCGAAGTTTGGATGTCACTCCTAACTCAACGAAGGTATCTCATGCGATAGAGTATGCGCGAAGTGAATGATCTCATCGAGAGTTCTCGGTTTTCACACCTATTCTTGACTTGATCACTCGTTTTGTGTGATACGAGCGTTTCCAAGCGTGTATTATTGTATTAGCCTTAGGAAAGGCACATTTAAGCATTTATGGCAAGTAGTTTAAGTCAAAGATAGGTCAATCGGGTACTTAAACATGCTACAAGGTCGAACATGGCAATTCTACCTATTATCCTATGGTTATGGCGCTCTGATACCAATCTGTCACACCCCAACAGATGGCGGAATCATCAGGGTAGTGGCACTAGGCGACCAGATTGTCTCGTGAGAATTCCATAACTATCATTTGACAATATCATTCAACATTAACGTCCCATACCATTAACATAACGTTTTAAACAATCATTACAGAATCTAAGTTATTCCACAAAAACAACAAGGTTCGATGTCCACTATATTTATTACTCTTGGAAACTAAACAAAAATAAAGACAAAATTTAACTACGCTAAGCATGCAACATCCAAGCATCCGTAGCTAAAATCCTCAACCTGTTACATACGTTAAAGTACAAGTCAATACAATTAAGTAAAGGTGAGCATACTGAGTTTTGTGATACTAGCATAATAATAAAGAAACCGTTCGCGAGATAATCTAACTACATAGCATGATACACCGAAACATTTCACACAGATTAACATAGGCTTATTTCTCATGCTAACTACCGTGAGAAGGCTTGCGCGTCCATCCTAACTAGACCCGACGGGTGTAAGCCACACTATAGTACAATACTAGCTAAGGAGGCAAGTTAACGAAAATAAGTCCTAGTCACATGTTTCTAGCATCACGTATTGAGCATATATAATCAGATTATTCGCGTGTGATAAACAGTTTGATTTGTGAAGCGATTTTGATATAGGAACGTATGTAACACCCAAAAAGTGCGTTAAAGCGAAAATGGGTCGAGTATACTCACTGTGGGTGCGTTTAGGTAAGAGTTCGAGATCTGAGGAGAATCGAGAAGAGCGCCGGATCAGCCTGTATACGCGAACGAATTGCATTAGTCTCCGAAAAGCTAAAACGGTTAAGTCTTGGTTAGGCAGTAGCCAAGTTCGGGTGAACTTGTGTGTAAACACACAAGTTCGAGCGAACTTGTATGGTTTGGTGGGTTATGAGTCAAGTTCGGTCGAACTTGATGAGTTTTCTTAGGAAACTTGTCAAGTTCGGGCGAACTTGCAAGAAAACTTCACTGAAGAGACAAGTTCGGGCGAACTTGTGTAGTTTCTTAGGAAACTAAGCAAGTTCGGTCGAACTTGGAATGAATCTGATGGAAGTTAGCCTAAGTTCGGTCGAACTTGACCAGAGAGCTAGTAAAATCTTGAGCGAACTTGATGTTTTCGGGTCCAAAATTTGCGTTTTCGCGTCGTTTGCTGAGGAAAATCGAGTGTTCATCCCTCCAACCTGTGCTACTGAGAAAGCTTAGGTCGGAGAGGTCTTTTAGAGCTGTTTTAGCCGTTTTACAAAAGCGTGGGCTAATCCAGGCGAACTCGGGGTTCGTTCGGATTAGTCCGGCTTGTGTAAACCAGCATAAACGTCCTTGTGCTTCCAATCTGGGATATTGAATGATAGATGCTTCGTTTCATATCGAAGATGAACAAAACATCTTCAAAAGTCCGTATTTTGTGTAGAAATCAATGTTTATCAACAGTTTTTCTCAGATCTATAACTTACAAGCCGAGATCTTTCAGATCTCGTGTTTGGGAAGCCTCTGCTAACACCAAACGAACTCGTATTGTGTAGATCTAAGCTTAAAACAGAAGTTTTGGAAGAAAAAGATGAAGATTTCTTCCAAAACTTCATCTTAGATTGCATTATTAAGCTAATGCAATATAACATGAAACTTGATTGCATACCAACATTCGATATCGACTGAAATAATAAATATGAAACTTGCGTAGAAGCAAAACGAACTCGTATTTAATGTAACTAACTCTAAATAATTGTCAGTATAACTATCTAACCTCTGAGCAACTTTGATGACGTCAGGGTTGATAGTGACAGGAAACTATGTAACTAACTCTAAACACTGCTTATACTAACTATCAGTGCTTGGCACTGTTACAATGATTAACTAAACTAATGACTGAACTCTGATCACTATCCTCTCTGAATCTCTGTTTCTTTGAACAACACTCTCTGCTAACACCAAACGAACTCGTATTGTGTAGATCTAAGCTTAAAACAGAAGTTTTGGAAGAAAAAGATGAAGATTTCCGTAAAAGAATGAGTTTTGATGAAAACGAAGGCTATGCCTTGTGCCAAAATCGTTGTAAACATTTGTAAAACGTTGTTGAACATCATTGTAGTTGAAATCGGGCTGATTCTTACTTAGAACACGAAGGTTTCGGGTTTTGAGAGCTCTGGGCGAACTTGCAGCAAGTTCAAATTAGAGAACAGAGCTTGGTATTATAGGAGAAGGCAAAAATGAAGGTTGGTGAGAGCAAGTTCGGCCGAATTGTACAGATTTGTACAAGTTCGCGCGAACTTGTAGGAATTTCAGAGATTTGGAGCTATGTTCGGCCGAACTTGTACATATGTGTACAAGTTCGAGCGAACTTGTAGTTAAACATGGATGCTGGTTTTCTTCAGCCAAGTTCGGCCGAACTTGGTAACACCAAGTTCGAGCGAACTTAACTATAGTTAGTAGATTTTCTTTGTTTTTTTCACGTTAAGAGTTCGTTTGGTTATTCGGTTCGTATTAGTTAGTTATATTAAATGTTAAATTAAAGCGTTAAGCGTTATAATTGATATAATAGTGCGATTTAGCGATTTGAGAGTGCGAGAGCGATGTGATAGCGAGCTTAATCATAACCACAGACACACATAACACATAAATAACATAAAACAACATAAACAGTTGCGATTTGCGATGCGATGAGATTAGCGATGAGATTTAATAAGCGATTAGATGCGATAATAACGTACAATACCGTAATTAATTAACATAAACTTTATTATCAACCGAATCTCGGGATTACAAAAGATAGGTACATCGGAAAGACAAATGAAAAGATAACAACGATTTTTCGAGTTGTTACAAAGGACTCGCGTTTTCGTTGAGATGTGTGAAAGAGTGATCAAAAACCATAATGAAGTTAGATGTCCGTGTAACCAATGCAAAAATTCCGGCTTAATAAACATGGCACAAATGAAACACCATTTGTGTATTAGGAGTTTTGGAAGGATTACACGAAGTGGACCTATCATTAGGAAACAGATCCAGTTGCGGAAGTAGATGATGTTGCGCCACAAGATGGTATGGGAAACGTTATTGAAGACGTTAGGGGGGAGCGTATGGAAGAAGATACATACCTTAACTAACATAACTCGAATGGAGATAGTAGCGGTGTTGGTGATGATTTTCAAGAAATGGTAAAGGAAGTTGAAATAGAATTATATCCTGCTTGTACTAAGTATTCTTCTCTTAACTTTTCAGCAAAGCTTATGAATATACAGGATATGCACCATTTGACTAATGAAGCATTTGATCTTATCATCTCATTGTTGCGAGATTCAATGCCAGAAAGCAACAAGATTCCCCTTTCGTATTATGTAGCTAAGAAGACATTTAAGAAGATTGGTTTGGCATATGAGATGATAGACGTGTGCACAAATGATTGTGCTCTCTTTTTGAAAGAAAACGAGTCCTTGCAAAATTTTCCCGTTTGTAATGAGAGTGGATGGGTCGATAAAGACACAAAAGGCACGAAGGTGGCTCGTAAGGTGTTACGACACTTTCTTTGACGCCTAGACTACGACGTTTGTATTGTTCAAGGCACACAACAAAAGATATGATATGGCATAGTACCAGACGATCGGAAGATGGGACTATGCGTCATCCAGTTGATGGATCTTCATGGCAAGACTTTGATAAAAAGTACCCAAACTTCACGATGGAGCCACGAAATGTCCACCTAGGGCTTGCAACTGACGGGTTTAATCCCTTTAACAACGGTAGCGGATCCTTAACTCATAGCACGTGGCCGGTTATACTCACCATATACAATCTGCCTCCATGGCTATGCATGCGAGAGTCCACGTTCTTGTTGACCTTGTTGATTCCTGGCCCTAGATCACCTGGGAAAGACATGGACGTTTCCTTAGACCATTAGTGGATGAGCTTAAGCAATTGTGGCAGTCAAGTATACATACTAAAGACGCATCAACAAACACGTACTTCAAATGAAGGCGACATTGTTATAGAGCATAAATGACTTTCCAGTCCGTACCAGTCTATCAGGTTGGAGCGGACAAGGCTACATGGCATGCACAACTTGCAACCAAGACACTCCTTCAATACGTGTAACTGGTAAATGTGCTTATGTTGGTCATCGCCGGTTCTTAGATGCCAACCATCCTTGGAGAACAAGTCTCGACTTTAACGGGAGACCCAAGACACGAGACCCTCCGAGACTATTTAGTCCATCTGACATAGAAGCTCAACATAGTCGTTTAATTAATCGTCTACCAAGCAAGCATCCAGCTTTTGGAGGTAGGAGGATAACCCCGGCAGATTTCGAGCTGAACTGGTCCAAACGAAGCATATTTTTTGAGCTTGAGTAATTGGTCTTCTTTGCATCTGAAACATAACTTAGATGTAATGCATATAGAGAAAAATGTGTGCGACAGCTTACTCGGTACTCTTCTAATGAACGATAAGAGCAAAGACACGCCAAATGCGCGATCCGACTTGGAAAACCTAAACATTCGGCCGACACAATGGCTTAAAAAATCGGGTGGCAAGTTCTTAAGTCCCCACCCAAAGTATTCATTCAAGTTTGATGATCGAAGTTGATCCCCCAACGGCTATCGTCGATGCAGTGTTTGAGGTCGACAATGATTGTGATGAAGACGATCCCGATATGGAGTCTGATTAAAAGAAAAGTTATTGTAATTTATATTAATTTGTATTTGATAAACACTTGTTGAAATATTTATTTATTTGAATATGAGTTACACTTGTTGAAACTTTCCATTAATTTCTATTAGATACACATGCTGTAACGTTTGTAACTTTTTAGGAATCATGATTTCGGTAGTGTTGATCTTTACTTATCTGACGGCCAATGTGGCCCCATGGGGACATGGGGGTGACGGCGCCGGTGATCCACAGCCTCCTAATAATTTTTTGAGAGGCACGCATGAGACTGATGGTAAGTCTTTTAATAAATTATTTTTTAGTTCTTATATTTGATATATTATAAATGTTGTCTCTAATTATTTATATTTTAATAATTTTTTTTAGTTTTGCAGCTGATCCCCCGAAGAGGGTTAGGGGGAGAGCAAAAACGAGAAACTTCGTCGCATGGTAAAAGCAGGGGGCCCGTATCCCTAACATTTGACAGGGAGGTGACGTATACCGCCGTTGGTGTAGCAAGAGATATATTTCGAGAGAGGCCGGTTTATATATATGTGGCGGACCATCCCGTTCGATAAATGGGATGGGATAAAGTTTCAAAACCGCATAAGGAAGCCATCATGAGCCACATGAGGGTAAATAAGTTATATGCATATAATTTACGGGCCGTTTTACGGCTGCAAATTTGCCATTAAACGGCTGCCATTTTGCAGCTCTTTGACGGGTCGTTAGACTTAATTTATAATAATATTTTAACTTTTTTATTTAATTAGTAGGAAAATTTTAACTTCGATGAAGTGGAACGTGATTTAGAAGCAAAAAATTTGAAGAGTTGAATCAAGAATGTGCTTATGAAGCAGTACCCTGACCGCAAGCACGATGCTAAACAAATATTTATGAGCAAGGGAGGGTACGAGGATGTTGATAGGGCAAGGGCATACCATCCTGATGATATGCCCTATGAAAACTGGTTCAGAATCATAGACGGTTTCTTAGAAGGGATTGATGTTGATGTTGTTTGCCTTGTTTTTCTAATAGGAGGCATCTTCTTTGTTGAGGACCCAACATTTTCCTTTTCTTTTTGCAGTGCTATCTTTTTCTCCACCAAAGCTCTGCTCTCAACCATTACCCTTTTCTTTGTGTTCTCCTTTTCCCTTGCAAAGATGTTTTCAGTTTCATCAATCTTTTTGGAACCATCTGGCTTAGGGATAACCATTGTTGGATGTCCACCTTTGTCATCAAGTTTTAGCACTTCTTTCCTTAATGATATCTCCCCCTTTTTGGCATCATTAGTGTTAACCAGGATCACAATAGGAGGAGAGGTACCAGTGGTTTGAAGGAGATGAGCCTGATTGCCGTTATATCTGCAGTTGTATCCAAATACCTGGCATCAACCATGTTTCTAAGTTCTTGCATCTGACGCTTGTGTTGAAGATCAGCAAGATACGTTTGTTGAAACAGAGGGTTTACGGCTTTTATGAGGTCATCAGTGGATAGGACAGAGGGTTGGCTCTTTGCAGCTATCAACTATTTCAGCAAATCCTTGATATCATCAACAGAGCTTTGTATTTTGGTAACTCTCTCCGTCAAATCCTGATATTTTGGATCATCACCTAATTTAATAGGATCATTTGAACTCCTACCAGAAATGGTAGTTTTATCTATGTCATCATGAACAAGAGTTGCAACCACTGTTTCAAACGTAGATGCCCCTTGGTCTTGGAACTGGGGACTTCCCACTGGCTCAGAGGTTACCTTGGTAGCCTCAACAATGGTTGGCTTCAAAAGAGTCTTATGTATGTAACCACTATCCAATTGAAAACTTCGTAGTTTAGCAATTGTAGTAGCTGCTTTTGTTGAACTATCACCAAGGGTTACATGTAACCCAAGGGATGCATCCTCTTCAAATGCTGATGGGCTAGCAATGAATACAGAATCAGACCCAGTCACTTGTTGGAGTATATTCTCATTGATGGGTTGTTGAGAAGAACTGGTTAGTGTCTGTTCTAGGTCAATTGCATTCAGCAAAGGCAATATTGTTGGTGGGAGTGACTTTGTTGGTGATGGTTGCGGTGCAGAAAGAGACATTGCCCTGGGAGAGGGGCTGTGGAAGATGTAAGCAAGTGGATCCAGAGCTTCATGATTTGATGTCCCTGTGTTTACCACCTTTTCCTTTTGTGAGGAAGAAGGAGGAGTTTCAAAGCCAGGTGGAGATCTTTCTAACATCTACTGTGAAGAAGTAGCAGCAGTGTTTGCAAGTGATTTTTGTGTTATCACTGGGTTAACCTCTGGGATCTCATCTTCCAGAGGGCCCTTTTTGGGTTTGGTGGGTTTTCTGGAAATATTTCTTGGTTTCTTTTTGGTGATTGATGGCGTGGGTTTCAGGGTAGTGGTTGCAAAGCCCTGATCACCAGGAGCAGTGGGCTCAGCAGCAGGAGGTTGAGATTGAACATTTTGTTCTTGTAAAGCTTTCTCAACCTCTTCTACTTTTGTTTTGGAAACTTTATCTTGATTTGTTATTCTAGTAAAAGTTTCATCAGTTAGGCCGCTTGGATTTGTCACAGCGCCTTGTTTAACATCAGCATCAGGTAACTGATTTTAAAGATAAACACTCATGAATCGTGGATGTATCAGAAAAGCTTTCCTTTTAATAATGTTATTAAAATTTTCCACAAGATCATTGAACAATATCCAATAAAAATTGAAATCTGATCTAGTTAAAATAGCATAGCCCAGATACTGGATGTTCAATGGAATTTCATAAGAGCTGTGGTCTTTGCTGAGAGACATGACAAAAGAGTGTGAAAGAAAAATCTCATCTCAGCAGGAAAATTGGGTTTGAAGATGGTCATACCTTTGAGTTGCCCAATATAACCTCTTTCCACAAATTCAGCATTCATCTCATTAGTAGAGAATGACACAGGATGTGCCATATCATTCAGTTCAAAAACTTGAGATATCAATTGAGGGCTAATTTGCATCAGTGTTTTGCCCACTTTTGATGTTATAGCATAAGGGACATCCTTTTGTGAATGAACCTTTGCGTTTGCCCAAAATTGTCGAAGTGCGTCTTGATAGATAGGGGCTTTGATGGTTAACATGTTCAAAATTTTTGATTCTTTCAAGATTTTTATCATTGAATGATATCTTGTGTTTGAATCAGTTTCTTCAAGAATTGTTGTATAGTTGTGAGGAGTTTTTATTATGAGCTTAAAAGGAGGTGGTTCTGGTTGAGATTTCACTTTTGATTTACCCTTGGGTGCCATGATTGAGAGACGGCAAAATTGATTTGAGAATTTTGAATTTGAGACGGCAAAGTGAACCTCTGTTCTGGATAGAACAGGGTTTTTATAGGGTTTTGAAAAAGTGATGATGAGGTGTCATCTGATGCAAACAACTGACGAATAACGTCTGTCCACGTGTAACCTCTGATTGATAACGGAAGACAGTTGTTTTGGCAAACACTGTTGAGAATTTGGGCAGTGGATGTGAACAGTGTTTTAACACTATCAGATGATATAATTTGACAGTGGATAGACTTTTCTTAAACGACCAGTGTTTTGATGCAAACAGTGGTTTGAAACAGACTGTAAGGATTTATTGAAAAATTCAATTTTAAACTATTTTTAAAGTAGAATTTTGAATTTCTGAAAACATTTTTATGCTATTTACACATGGATCACCAGAGATCAACCTTTCAAAGTTTTTAATCCATGTTTAGCATTCCAATCCTAGAGATCAAGCTTTCAAAAGTAGATGTATCTAATGGTTGATCCTTAGTATGGACATGTTGTAAAGAAATCAATCCTTTTTCATAGCAATCCCTCACAAAGTGATGTCTGATGTCAATGTGTTTTGTTGTGGAATGAGAAACTGGATTTTTGATGATTTTTCTGTTGCTTGTCTATCAATTTTGAGAGGAGTCTTTAAAGCAGTGATACTTGCAGCAGCAATGTATTCTGCCTCAACAGTGGATGTGGAAAGTGCAACTTGCTTTTTACTTTGCCAAGACACTAGGCAATCACCTAGGAATTGGACGCCTCCTGATGTGTACTTCCTTTTTGTTTTGCATCCAGCAAAGTCACTATCTGAGTAACCTGAAAGCTCAATGTTTCCATTGGCAGGATACCAGATACCGAGTGTGGGAGCACCTTTTATGTACCTGAATATCCTTTTGACCGCAATACGATCAGACTTTCTAGGTTGTGACTGGGATCTGGCACAAACACATGTTGCAAACATAATGTCTGGCCTAGAAGCAGTTAGGTACAATAAAGACCCAATCATGCTTCTATAGAGTGTTCGATCAACCAAGTCATCTTTATCAATAATAGTGACCAGCTTTGAAGTTGCCATGGGTGTGCTGCAAGGTTTATAATCATCCATATCAAACTTTTTAAGCAGTTCTTTGACATACTTATTTTGATGGATGGAAGTGCCATTGTGCATTTGTTTGACTTGTAAACCAAGGAAATATTGCAACTCACCCATTGCACTCATTTCAAACCATGCTACCATGAGTTTTCTGAACTCTTCAAACATGGCAGTACATGTGGATCCAAAAATGATGTCATCCACATAAATTTGGACAAGCATCAAATCTTTTTCTTTCCATTTTAAAAACAAGGTTTTATCAATTTTACCTCTTGGAAAACCTATGGATAAGAGAAAAGTGGATAGAGTTTCATACCAGGCTCTTGGTGCTTGTTTTAGACCATAGAGTGCTTTGTTTAACATGTACACATGATCAGGATGAAATGGATCTTCAAATCCAGGAGGTTGGCATACATACACTTCTTCCTTGATCTTTCCATACAGGAATGCACT
The DNA here is from genome assembly GCA_947069175.1 of Scalesia atractyloides. Lineage (NCBI taxonomy): Eukaryota > Viridiplantae > Streptophyta > Magnoliopsida > Asterales > Asteraceae > Scalesia > Scalesia atractyloides. The sequence continues at coordinate 44,601,221 of CAMTDV010001634.1, forward strand.
TTTGATGTCCATTTGAAACACTTTGTGGTTAGCAGCAAAAGTTAAGAACAGTCTGATGTCTTCTAACCTTGCTACAGGAGCAAAGGTTTCATCATAGTCAATGCCTTCTTCCTGTCTGTAGCCTTGAACCACGAGCCTTGCTTTGTTCTTGACAACAATACCCATTTCATTTATTTTGTTCTTGAAGACCCACTTTGTGCTAATTGGAGGCAGTGGTACAAGTTCCCAAACTTGTTGTCTTCTAAACTAAAGGAGCTCCTCTTTCATAGCTTCTACCCAACTATTTTCTTTTAGTGCTTCTTGATACTTGAAAGGTTGGATGAGTGATGGAAAACCAGCAAAGAGGCAAATATTGGGATTAGCTTCTTGTGAGCACTCCCTCATTTATGTTGCCAATAACTTAATCCAATGGATGGCTTTTGAGGAAAGTCAAATCACCTTGATATGGGACAAGTGCATTTTGAGGTGAAGCTTGCAAATGTGTATCATCTGAGCTAACCTCTGTTGGTGAATTTGATGGTCCAGCCTCTTATTAGAATGGAGGTGGTGGTATGGGTGGTATAGTAGTGGATGTTTGTTGATTTTTATCCAGGTTTGATGGATTTTTATAAACAGTGTTTTGGTTTTGAGAGCAAGCAGAGGATTGAGAATTAACCACTGTTGAACTAGCAGAGCTTTCACCATTGTTACTAACATCTGCTCCTCTTCTTGAAGGACTGATCTTGAAGTTTGGAAGAATGCAATCATATGCCTGCTCTTGTGGTGATGACTGTGATGTACCTGGAGTGTTAGCCTTGACAGACACATCTTCAAATGTAAATTTATCTAGATCAAACAATTCAGTAGGATTTGCTGGGATTTTCAAAGATGAGAGTTCATTGAACTTCACATTCAGAGTTTCTTCAACACACTTGGTCCTAGAGTTAAACACTCTATAGGCTTTGGCAGTGGTTGAGTATCCCAGAAAATAACCACAGTCAACTTTGGTTGCCAACTTTGAGATAGAGTCTTTTAAGTTCAAAATGAAACAAGGACAGCCAAAACATTAAAATATGAGATCAGAGGTTTGATTTGTAAAGCAATTCATAAGCAGTCTTTTGATGCCTGGGGTTAACAAAAACTTTGTTTTGAACATAGCAAGCAGTGTTTACAGCCACTGCCCAAAAAGACAAGGGTAAACCTGTGTCTGCTAGTATGGTTCCTGCAGAGTCAACAAGAGTTCGATTTTTCCTTTCAACTACCCCATTTTGTTCTGGAGTTCTTGGGACACTAAATTGCCTAGCAATCCCTTTTGACTCACAGAATGCATCCAACTCTTTATTTCTAAACTATGTCTCATTGTCACTCCTAAAGATTTTTACAAGAAGGTCATATTGCTTTTCAACTTTTTTGACAAACTTTTGCAATATGCCAGCTGTTTCATCTTTGGAGTGTAAAAAGAGTGTCCATGTAAACCTTGAAAAATCATCAACAATGACTAAACATAATCTTTTCTTCATTAAGCTCATGATTTTTACAGTGCCAAACAAATCCATGTGCAACAATTGCAAACACTGGGTTGTGTTGGACTCTTCAATTGACTTGAAAGAACTTTTATGTTGTTTACCTTTTAAACAAAAAAACACAATGTTCTTCACAAGTAAATTGCTTATGTGGTAAACCTCTGACAAGACTATTTTTGGAGAGTGTGGTGATTGTTTTCAGATTTGTGTGCCCAAGTCGTTTTATACCATAATTTTGTCTCTTTGCTTGAAGCAACTGAGAACAGACATGCATTAGACATAAGGTTATCTTTCAACATATCAACCACATACACATTGCCACTCCTATGAGTAACAAGTTGTGCTTTGCTCTCAGCAATAATTTGATCAATCTTTTTAACAACATCTGGTCCTACAATTTGACAAGTTTCCTTTGTAAAGAAGGATCCATATCCTTTGTCACTCATTTGTGAGACACTCAAAAGATTGAATTTTAGAATGTCAATTAAGTTACATTTTCAAATTTGAGATTCCCAGCCTGGACACATCCTGAACTTAACACCTTCCCTTTGAATTGTTACCAAAGGATATATCACCCCCTCCATGAGCCAAAAAATCTTTGAGAAGGGCTCTTCATCCAGTCATGTGCCTGGATCCTCCACTATCTACATACCATAAACTATAAAGGCAAGTAGAAGCTCCTTGCACACAAGTAAACAATTAGTTTAGATGAGATTCCAAAGCCAGGATGGCTTTGGATTGGTTAACAGATGGTCCATTCTTAAATCCAGGAGTATGGTCAGTGGTTTGAGTTTACCTTTGTATCCACTGTTGTGAACCATTTCCTGTCAGATGATAGTAACCATAGATATCTATTCACTTTGGGCTTTGAATGTTTTTTGTAACCTTATAGCTCATAGGATCCTTTTGATAAATTCGTTGACCATGTCCTCTTGGATACCAGCTGGCAGGTGGAGCATCTGTTATTTGTACCTCTCTGGGAACAGAGGTTTTGTTCAAAGCTTTTGTAACAGATGTTTCAACAGATTCAAAGGTCTGCTTAGATTTATTTCTAATAGAGCTTGAAATTTCTTTCTCAAGAGCTTTTGCTTTGATCTCTTTTATCTTTTGATCATATGTTTGAAGGTAAGCACACTCATGAGTTAAATGATTAGTTTTCCCATAGATAAAGCATTTTGAATCATTTGGGATTACATGAGTTCAGTTTATGTTATATGCTTTTAAAAGAAAACAGTTTTCAGACACATGGTTTCTTTTGTTGCAAAACTCACAAAACAGATGCTCGATCTTTTCCCTTTTCTTTCTATCAGATTTCTTGTCAGCAGATGTTGTAACCTCTGCTGGAAGATATTTGATGGGAATGAGTCTAGCTTTTGGTGCCTTAACACCTTCAATGGTTGTGAAGTCCATTGGCTTGAAATTTTCAAGAATATCACAATCATCTGACCATGTTGGTTTAAATTGGTATTTTTCAATTTCTTTAAAGGTTGAAGATCCTTCATGTTTTTCAAGAGAAATTTTCTTACCATTTTTATCAGTGATTTTTATCTCATTTCCAGCCAAGTTTGTTAGAACTATCTCAACCTTTCCAGAATCAATTTTTGTAACATTTTCAATGGCTTCTTCTTCACTTTCAAAACCAATCCCAAATTTTATGTTACTCTTGATCTGTTTTTCTAGCATAATTTCAAAACCTTTGAAGATTCTACCCATTTTTCACATGTGATTTGGGTGTCCTCTAACTCCTTTTTGCAAACCTGGTATTTATCTACCATAGTTTGGAGTTGGTCTTTGGTTATGCTAGCTTCATGCTTCAGGCTACTTATCTCAGAATCTTTTGAAGATAATTTTGTTTTCAACTCTTTGATAAGTTTTTCAAAATTAAGTTCATTTTCTTAAATTTTGTTCCTAAGGTTTTCATTCACCTGTTTAATGTTAGCAAAAGCTATTATACATTTTTCTGAACAAAGATCCTTTAGGATCTCAAGTGATACCTTAGAAGCAGCTATGAGAGCACAATCACAATCATCTTCATACACATCAGTATCCCACGGGTCAGATAGAGAGATCGTTTCTTCATCAACAGTGTTTTGATCAACCACTGGTGTAACCACTGCTTCATCACAACTTTGAACTTCATTAGTCTTTGACCCTTGATCCACAGACTCATCACCTTCAACAATTGTCTCGAAGCCCATTAAACAAAAATTTTCATTTTCAAAATCATTTTTAGCCATTAGAGCAAAGTTTTTAAAAGATAAATCCTCAGGCAAACTACTCAAATCAACAAAGCTTTGTGTAAAGAAACTTTGATGATTAACCTTTGTCTGAGCAGTGGTTTGAGTAGTTTGAATGCTTTGTGCTGCTTGTTGCACATGCACTTGAGGTGGTGCTTGAGCATACTGAATCTGTGGAGCAGGTGTTTGGATATAATGACAGGGACATTAGTAGCAGGACGTGCAAAATGTACAGTATGTAGCATTTGTGGTGCAGGGGTATAATGGGAATAATGAGCAGTGCTTTGAGGTCTAGGGTTGGGTGAGTCACAATTGGACCTGTAGTTTGAGATCCGCATTCCGTGGCAAAGTGTCCTAACCTATTACATTTATAACATTTAATTTTGGATTTATCCAACCCAACTTTCAACCCCCCATGCTATCCTGGAAATTTCCTACCAGTCCTTTTATAAAATATACTTGCTCTAACACTCAACAGTGCCAACTGATGTAATATGTCCATTTCTTCCAAATCAGTGGGTTCAAAATGTTGTAAGCCATTCATTTCAAAGGACATATTGTCAGAGTTTTGGTTTTCTCCATTTGCAGCAAAAGCAAAATTGGGTGTGTAAGGATCAGATGTAAAATTGTTTCGAGATTATATCAATATAATTATCATAACCTTGATCCTTCCCACTACCAGAACTCTCTTCATGACCATAAAGAGCAGTGTTACCCAAGGTATAGTCATCAGTTGTTTTCCCAGACTCTTGTGACTTCTTTTTCTGATTCAACTCTCTCATAAGTGAGAAGTCGACCATGAAGTTGAGTGAGGGTCATTTCTTTAAAACCAACAGATGTTCGAGTAACGTAAGCTACAGTCTACCATTTTTCTGGTAACGATCTTAAGAAACGACTATTGACAATCGAATTAGGAAATTCCACGCTAACCAGTTTCAATTCACTGATGAGACAGCTAAAACCTTCGAACTGTTCTGTTAACGACTCACCTTATACGTGACAAAACGTCTCATAATATTGATTTAAAACTTCTCTATTATTCTCTATCACCTCCTCAGTCCCACCGAACTGTTCTTTTAGTGCATCCCATAACCCATTTGCACTATTACAGTGGAGTAATCCAGCATAGATTTCGTTTGGTAGCGTGGAAGCAACAATGCTAAACGCTTTTGCATCCAACTCTATTTTCTGAAAGTCTTGCTTAGAGTAATTTTCGGGACTTTTTGGCACTTGAGTATTGGGATCCTCTGTGCTGGGAACCATTGGAATAAGTGGTCCATACACAATAGATCGCCAACAGCCAGTGTTTTGCTGAGCCAGGATGTGACCCATCCGACGTTACCATATGAAATATTCGTTTTGTTTCAACATTGGTGGTTTAAACATGGATCCAATGTTGGAATCCTGTGTGTTTTGAGCCATTTCTTCTTGTTTACAACATATTTGTGTTTTAAAAATTTGAACGTAATAAAACTCTTTATTCAAGTAAAACTATCAAACTAATTAGCAGGGAGAGCTGATTTTTCAAATCAAATTGATATTAATAAAATTTTGATTGACCAAGCTCTGATACCAATTGTTAGGATCTGAGTTTGATTTACTTGTAGTTTTTGTTTCGAAGAATGAATATATGATTGAAAAGCAAAGTAAATGCAGCGGTATAAACTGAAAACTTTTACTACAAGTAAAGGTCGTTTGTTTTCATCATCATCATGCTTTCAAGTATGTAAACTTTGCATGTGATTCACAAACTCCCCCTCAGCCTATTATAAAGCTTGATAGTACAGAAAATGGAAGAAGATGATTGGTGTAGAGATCTTTTTAAGAAGACAAATTTAACTGTTACATCGACACTACTATTTATACTAACTATCTAACCTCTGAGCATCGTTGATGATGTCAGGGTTGATAGTGACATCTAACAATAACCTAAATAACTAGAAACACTGATCCCTAACATCTGTTAGTGCAAAAGCACTGCTACATTGGAATTAAAAACAAAAAAAACCAAACTCTGATGGCTAAGCTCTGCTTCCTTTCTTCTGTCAGACCTTTGGCATTTGTTTAGGTAGATGTTTGCATGTATCAGACTTTAGAAGACAGAGTTTAGGCAATAAGCGGTTCTAAGTGTTGATAGAAGGACCAATCCGCTGATAGAGTATTTTGGTTTTATATCATCTGTTCCTTTGTACAGATTCAATCCCAACAAAATGCAAGTTGGGACTGCGAAGGAGACCGAGCCTCGGGCCCGGATGAAATTAACTTTCGGTTACTAAAGAGATGTTGGGAGGGCTTACAGGCAGATTTCATGAAGGTATTTATGAAATTTTATGAGCATGCCTCTATTTCATAAGGGGGTGCATCTTCTTTTTTGCCATTAATACCCAAGTGTAAGGATCCGGGTGGCCTAAAGGACTTTAGACCAATCAGTTTAATTGGTTGTATTAACAAAGTAATATCCAAGGTTCTAGCAAACAGGTCGAAGACTGTTATTCATAGCCTTAATCTGAAGATCAGGCCACGTTTGTTTCAAAAAGAAGTGTTTTAGTTGGTCATTTCATCTTAAACGAAGTGGTGGTGTGGCTCAAGAGAAAAAAAAACCGGTATGATATTTAAGATAGACATTTGAAAAGCATATGATACACTAAACTGGGGTTTTTTTAAGTCAATTGTGTGCCAGACGAATTTCCTAGAGAAGTGGTGGAAGTGGGTCATGCATGGCAATGGTTACAAAGGTTAAGGCATTGGTTCTTGTTAATGGTGCCCCGACTCAAGAGTTCTTGTGTCATAGGGGGCTTAGACAAGGAGATCCGCTGTCTCCGTTCTGGTTTATTATGGCCATGGAGGCATTATCTGAGGTAGTTAAGCGTGCGTGTTTATTGGGCATATTTAAAGGGATTAGGTGTACACCAAACGGACAATTATTGTCGCATTTCTTGTTCGCCGATGACGCAGTGTTCAATGGTGAATGGGCTATGTGTGAATTAGGTAAAGAGTAGTTTGTACTGGATTGGTGTGGACGAGGCACAATTGCAACATATGGCTAGCATTCTCAAATGCAGAACAGGCTCATTCCCTTTTAAATATCTAGGCTTGCAAGTCGGGGCAAACATGAATTTGGTAAAAATCAGTTATTAAATCAGTTCTAAACTCATTACCCACCTACTACTTTTCACTTTATAATGCACCAAAACAGGTAATATACGAGCTTGAAAGACTTAGAAGGGAGTTCCTATGGGGGGTGTTAGAAGAACAAGACTGAATCAGTTGGGTGGCGTGGTGTAAAGTTATGAAACCAAAAGTATTAGGTGGGATTGAGGTTGGATCGCTAAGGAGACAAACGTGGCTATGCTAGGAAAATGGTGGTGGCGTTTCAAGACGGACACCAACGGTATTTGGAAAAAAAGTCATACGGAGTTTGTATCAGAGTAACAGGAATTCAAACATTATTCCTGTTAGATTGTCGGCATCGGGCCTGTGGTGACAAGTGGCCAAGATCGCAAAAGAACTTCTGGAATTGGGGATTGACATCAAAAAATTGTTTCGCGTGTCTCTTGGAAATTGAAGAGAAGTAAGTTTTTGGCATGGATGTTGGGTTTTGACGCTTCTCTAAACGAGGCGTTCCCAGCACTACATGGGTTGGAGCAGAAAAAATATATCAAGGTTGAAGAAATGGTGTGTAAGTTGTTTTTTCAGTGGGGCTGAGAGCCAAATAGCGATGAGGAAATAAAAGAATAAGACTACCTATACTCTATTATGTGTTAAGTTTCGGAATCAAGTAGCGAAGACAAGTGGATATCGGTTCTAAATGATTGGGGTCAGTTCTCGATTCGGAGTTTGAGGGAGCGAATGCAATACGCAAATTGTAATGGGGCAGAAACGTCCTTCTGCTGGAATAGTTGGACGGCCGATAAAAGTTAACTTTTTGTCCTGGAGGTTAAACTTGGACCGGCTTCCAACGAAGACAGAATTAGCCAGGAGAAATGTTCATCTTACAAACACCAGGTGCAGTTTCTGTGACAATTATGAGGAGACAACTAACCACTTATTCGCCTCCTGTCAATTCACGCAAGTGGTTTGGTATCATGTGGCACCATGGTGTAAAATACCATCTTGTTTTTTTTTTATTTGGAGCCAGTGATGTATTGAAGATAAAGGATCATGTTGGTGGCTAAAAAGGTGGAAAAAGGAAATTTATTCAGTAATACAAACAACAGTCTCATGCATATGGAGATCGCAGAATGAACTCGTCTTCATTGCGAAGCGTCCTAATATAGAGAGGTGATGGATGAAATCAGAGAGTTATGGCATTTTTATTGTTGAAAAATCGAGCTAAGGCATCAAGGCTTACATGGGAACAATGGAGGAATTTTGATGGCATGTTTGGGTGTGTAATGTTGTGATTGTTAGTATCAATTGGTGGATGTAATATTGTGCTAACTTTGGTTAGCTTGTATTGGTGGATGTAATATTGTGCTAACTTTGGTTAGCTTCTATATAATGAAATATGTTTTGTTGGTCGTTCAAAAACATTACATCAAATATCCTCAAACTTGTTCTTTTTCCGTTGCTGGAAAACTCTGCAATGGAGTAAAAACTAGGATCAATGGTTTCAAAAATCATTAGATTTATTACTTTAAAACCAAACACCGACTCATCAGGACCCTTTCATATAATTATTATATTTAAGTTATTTCATATAAAGGGACTCACACTTCGGAATCCACAGATCCACCTATTCCTGCCTTAAGCTTATAAAACTAAAGGAACACTTAATTAACAATTTCTAACCGCCTTACGAGAAAACAAAGAGAATTTAGAATCATATATTTTTTCTCTTTTTTTCTTTTATTGAGCACTAGTGATTTTCTACCTAACCCAGAGGTTGTCCGAACCAGAGTCACCATCCCTAGTAACGACAACATAAGGTTCGGCATTTTCCATAATTTTTCCTAACTTAACAAAGAGGGATTCTCGATTATAGTCACCATCCCCAAGGGAGATTATTTTCTATCTATCTCATTTATTCTATTTTTACTCACACGATTAAAAAATATAGCGGATTTTAACTTATAAGGTATTCCTTATACTATTATTGACGGTTTCGGTTCCCTATTTATCCTAGATGAGTACCCACAAGAATTAATTATTAAAATTAAGGATATTGTTAAACAATCTAGGGAACCTTCTAAGTCGGCTAGGCCTACGTTTTTTGTCTAATTTATCTCATATGTAATATTTTGAAAACCAAATAATCCCTATTTTCTATCATTTACCATTTAATTGAAAAAAGTTTCCAAGAACATTTTATATTTTTTAATTATTTAGGGGTTTTTTAAATTTTTAATTTTTTTGGTATTTTTCAAAATTTTATTACTCAAAAGACTCGGTATACAGATTCAAACAATAGTTTCCCATCTTTACACTTCTACTCTACATTGCCCTCAATTTAGGAATTGAAACCGACTAAAAAACTAAAAATAAATTAAGGAAATAAAAAAACAGGGCAAAATCAGAAAGGACTTGACTGGTTAAATAAGCGTGTAAGCTCCACAACTCTCGTCCAATCCAGCTCAATCGTATAACATTTCGTTCGCGATCGGCGACTCTAAAAACGGACACACTCGGTAAATGCCTTGACATCTGATGAACAGCTGCGAAATCACTCGAATGGATATTGAGTACCGGTGGTACGGCTGAAACCTACACAACCAAAAACAAGCCAAAACCCGAGCAGTACCGACTAAAGACAAAAACCGACTAAAAACATTAAGTTAGACCATGCTACAAAATAAACGACTCAAAATACATGAAAACAGGTACCGTGACAAACCAAACACAAGAAACTAATCAAACAGGGCAACAAATTGATTCAGGTTGGAAATCTTCCTCGTCGCCTCGCGCGGCGAGGTCCTGCTGGTTCGTCGTGTGACGCGAGCTTTCTAATTTCCGCCATTTGACTTTCATTAACCGCGTCGCGCGGCCTTATGTCACTATGCTCCTCGCAAGACGTGGGGAGCCCTTTTTCAAATAAATATTTGAAAATTTTCAGCTCCATGCCTTAGAATTTTTCGCAATTCATCCAACTCGTCGAAAATACCTTCTGAGCCAAATTTACACTAGAACAACACTTCGAAACTTCATTTCTTCGCATTCTTAACTCTATCACGAATAAGATTACCTGCAAAAAGACTAAAACACAAAAACAGAAACCAAAATACTACCAAAAAGAATCAAAACTACGACCTATGACTCAAACTCTACAAAACCTCCCATTTAATTCCACCCGATGCTTGTAAACTGTTAAAAGTTTATTAGTAGAATTGGAACACAATTTAAAAACTTGAAATGGGTCAGACCACCAAACTTTAAACTTACGTGGCATGAATTGGATGCGTGGCATGTAATGACACGACTGGTGGTGTGTGATTTCTTTGACTCCTTCTAGTTAAACCATCTTCTTGCCTGCAAACAGTTCGGGTTCCAGGTACTCTCTTTCTTGCCTTCTCCTGTGGTTTTAAAAAATTTGCAGTTTGACTTATCAATACTTCCACGGGCCAGCTATGTTGTTCTTCCTCCTCCACCACTTCCACATCGAAAGCTTCACCGCATTATCCACACACTTAGTTTCTTCGTGTGGTGTAGGGTATATCAAGCCTGTCGGTTTACCTTCTAGTAGGGCTTCTAAAACTGCTAAGTCACCCTCCAAATCGAATTCACCTACTTCCTCGTACTTAGGCAAACCTATCAGCTCTCCCTCAAACTCATCTTCCCAAGATAAACTCTACTCATTTTCTTCCATCTATTCCTCTGCACCAAACATAAAATCAACGGACTCTCTCAAATCCATTTCTCTTCAATTACTTCCTCGTTGACAGATGACCTTTGATATGTCTCCCTTCATGTACCTTATCGTCATAGTTATTCCAGAAATTTCTTCAGTAACCTGTAGCACCGGAGGTGGGACTTCGTTGTCCACTTTCGTCTTTGTTTCTGGTATGATCTCCTCATTTGATTCATCCTCATACTCTATATACTGCGGTTCCTTTCCTAGTTCTAGAAACGATGGGAATAATCCCCTAAGGTTCATGTATCCATGGTAGTTGCCCTCCGCACCATATTTATACGAGCTGTTGGTTGTTGTTCTGGCTGCACTTTCTCCTTTTCTCCTTTTTCTTCCCCTTCATCCAGTTTCCTAGCAATGTCTTCTACTGTACTTGAAGATCTAAGAAAATAGACTGTTGTGTTCTCAAAATTATATCATGCTCTGCAAGGGTTCTCTGGGCATCGCGGTCCTTAGTAACTAGTTAAACCAATAACTTCTCTATCCTACTCCATTCACTACCGCTCCCCGAACCAAAATTGCTACCAGAAAACTAATCGATTATAATGCGGCTGCTAATATGGTTGATCACAATAAGATGGAGGATACCCATTTGAATGATATGGTTGATGCTGCACATAGAGGTTAGCATAATCATGTGTACAGGACCACTCATATTATCAATATTTAACGGTAAAATGAGGTCCTCTATAAATTTCACAAATACTTAAGACTCAAGACAAAAAAAGACATATAATTAGACTCCTATGACTCAATACATAAAACACAAGTAGACTCACAAGATTCACCACGAAAAACACAAAACAAAAGACGAGTAGCACAAATTTAACAGATAAGTTTATTGAAGCTAATAAACGCAATCACCAAGAGTCCCCGACAATGGCGCCAAAAACTTGATATGCTTAAAGTGGTCAATTAAAAACAAATTAACTTTAACCTAAGCTAGACACACTAAGTTTTAAATTTATAAAACTAAGACTCTAAAAATATAACCACGCAACCAACAAGTGTATTGGTCAACGAATGATATAGAACCCATGAGACTCTTTAATTACTTTTACTAGACTTGACTACTAATTACTAGACTGTCTTGACTTATTTGTTTTGTTGTTTGGGTGGTTTTCTAATATCATAAAATTTCAATCAATTAAAGACTAACTAGTTTAACCGAAAAAAATGCAACTTTGAACTTGGATTTAACTCAAATGATGATAAAAGGACCACCTAGGTTGGAATCCCATGTGTCATCAGTTATCTTTCTACCGAACACGAACTGTTATGGAAAACCAGGGAAAATGAGTAAAACAAGAAATTCATTTTTACATGTAAAAATTTAACTTTTATCAAAACCTTTTCGAAGCTTTTACATATAAAAACATGTAGAAGCAGTTTGTATATCCTCACCACAATTGCGTTTGTATATTCACTTTCCAATAACCCTACGTTTGAATCGAAAGGAATCAACGAACAATAGGTATGTTAAATCTTGATTTTGTTTGGAACCTAATTTTTTTTGACATAGGTTCTCTAGACATTTACTTGGACTTCAAATGTTGAAATCATGTATTTGTAGTTATGTACAGATATCTACTTTTATTAGTTTGTTTTTTTACCTAGTGTTTATTGATAATGATCCTTTTTTCGTGAATGTTAATCACTATATTGGTAGTTATGTATAGGTACGTATTTTTATTAGTTTTGTTGTTTTACGTGAGTGTTTATGGATAATGATCCTTTTTTCATAAGTAATAATCACCTTAATTAATTATGTATAGCTTCATTATTAAGGTTTGTTCTTTCGCTAGTGTTTCTGTAGAACTAAACAAATTGTACTTTATGCAAATCTCACATGCTTACCCTTTCCATTGCAGTTTCCATGACAATGACCATAAGAATCAATCTTGACATTTTTGTTTTCAATCATGTTAAGGGTGTTTAATATTATTTTCTTTATTAATGTGGAGTAAAGTACTTGTGGGAGATATTAGGGATGTGTCTTCCTTTTAAGGTATATGCACATTCCTTTGTTATCGTTTGTGACAATATTTTCTTGATTAAAAAATTACTGCACAAACTTGCATCATATGATTAGTTAATTTACACCTGATTTTAAATAGATATTTGTTGATCCGTTAAATTTTTCAATATCTAATTACTTTAATATTTCCGAAGAAAAGTTGGATGCTATTTTAAAGGTTTAGTTATCTTATTTGATTTATTGACATTTGATAATATTCTTTTAATTCAACATATAATTGTCAATAGTTTATTCAAGATTATATAAATTTATTGCTTTTATCAAACTTCCTATAATAAATCTTAATCAATTAACGATTGCATACGTATTTTTTTAAATATTAAATAATTAAAAATGTTTTTGATTATTATGATGCATCGTTGCAACTTTAGTTACATTCCTTTTTAAGATTAAACAAAACATTCTTTTATATTTATGAGATTTTTTAATTTAATTTTGAGGTTATGTTCTCCTTTATATAAAGTTTTTTGTGTACCTAAATTGTAAATGTAATTTCATTATAATTGTCTTAATTTTTATTTTCCTTTTTAAGTAGTCATTTCTAAAACACTTATTAAATATTGTAACCTAATAAAATATAATCTATATGTGTAACTAATATAAACTTATAACTGACTTCTAAAATTTATAATATATATTTTATGTATTCAAATTATAAAATAATGAATGTTTTTATTTATGTTGTAGAACTAACAAAATTCCCCCGTGCTATGTGGTGGAGATTCTGTCGGTGTCTGACTATTTTGTACTGATATCGATACGCTAGCAACGCTTGATTAAAAAACCAAACAATAAAATCCAGATTATTTCTCTAATATGTATCATTAATCAAAAGTTCTAAACAACCCTACCATAATATAAACATTTCAAAAACTGATGTGAAGAAAAAAATTTAACGCAATTGCTTATTTAGTCTTTAGAATGAGCGAGCTAAAGGAAGTTATAAGAAAAACTTGAATGATAGTTTAAATTTCCATCTTTTTCTGTTTAAATAAATCAATATAATAATTATTACCTTTTTGTATAGTTATTATTATTTGTTTAATGGAAACTTGAATGATAACTGAAAACTATTCCCTTATTTAAAATGTTTGCATAGCTTATAAAATGAAATTATTAATAAAAGTCAAACACAAACATTATTAAAGGTTGGTTCGTAGTTAAAAAAAATTGACGTTTGCTCATCGGCAGTTGCATGTGATGTAACATTTGTGTAAAATGGGTTTCGAAAACCCGCACCATTTTACTAATCTTGTGTGTATTTATATTTGTCGTAAATTCTTAAAATTTTGTCGCAAATAATAAACGTTGTTAGAATTCCAAATTTAATAATTAAAACCCTAATAAATAAAACCAAAAGAAAGTTAAAATTAACTTTAAAATTAATCAATCAAAAATTTGAATAAAAAGAAAAGAGGGAAACCGGGATCGAACCCGGGTCTCCCGGGCACTCACACACACACAACACCACTGCAACACACATACAAGATGTGTTAGAATCTGAATATTAATATATATATATATATATAGTCGAACTCGTCGAGAAAACCTGCAACTACGGGAAATTCCAATCACTTAACGCTGCCAATAATTTCGGATATCTCATTCCTGAAAAATCGAAACCTTGGGACAGAAATTTCACCTATAAATACCACCCCCTGCTAAGCAATCCGACCTTCACCCAGCATTTGAAATCACCTTGCTCTCACCCTCGCAAAACCCTCAATTCGCCGGAACTCGTTTTTCTTATCGCCAGAAAATTTCCACCGGAGTCTGTCGGTATGTGATTTGATCATCCCTGTTCATTAAATTCAATTCATTTTTGTTTGTCTATCAAAATCGGATCAGTTGAAAATGTTGGCTAATCGAGTTCTGATTTCAGTGATGAAATCAGTATTGATGATGATCCTCATTCAGTAATTAAGTGAATTGATATACGGATTTTAACCAGGTTAGACACACAGTCCAGTGGTGGACTGTGTGCATAAATAACATACAATACCCGAGTTCGAATCCCACTCATCACCGGTTTTCTGATTAAGATGTTTATTTTTAAAAGAAAGCTAAAACAATCTTTAGTAAGTACATTAATACAAAATAATTATAGTATTCAATGGGTTAGACACCCAGCCTAGTTGGTTGGGCTGTGCAAAAAGAGCATGGTGATGCGGGTTCGATCCTCCGTGTGTGTGGCGGGTTGTTTGATTTAAAACTTTTTTTAAAATTAACTATTTTCTGAAATAGGCTAATGAGTATATAAGAGAATTAAAAATCAGATATCTAACGGGTTAGACACGTAGCTCAGTTGGAAGAGCTGCGTACACGTGAACGGAAGGACTCAAGTTCGAATCCCACCCTACGCATACAGATCCGCTATTAAACCGGCCCCGCTCCTCTTACTGTCAGATCTGACAGTATGTTTTTAATACTCCTTTTTCTTATTATATGTATTTTTTTATTTATTTAAATCAATTATATATATACTCTTTAGTTAAAATAAAATTAAATAATGCAAGTTCAAAGGAAATGAAACCACCAAAAATAATCTAAAAACTTAACAAAGATGTTTAAATAAAAATATTAATTTGTTTATATTTATCGAATTATCGTATTATTAGTTTAGGATAATATTCGTTCGTCGATCAAATCCTCAAAATCGTGCGCATCTTTCATAAATCGAGAAAACGCACCCACGGTGAGTGAATCTCTACAAATTCCCCGTTTTAATCACGTTTTGGGGTGTATCATGTGTCATATCATTTCTTTATTTTATTTAACACTTGTGCTTATATCATTTCGTGATCAAATGTGTATTGCTTGTAGTGTGGTTTATATGTGGATACATTTTATCATTTCAGTGCACTCATTTCATTAGGCCCATCAGTTCCTCGTGGGATACGGGTTGAGCATCAGGTGCCTCATTAGATCGGCTCCGTTTGATTGAGCCTTGATCTCAGATACATCATCAATCATGTCATATATTCATTCAATGTGGTTTGTGATTGGTTACATATATACATTTGCTCACATGTGATTCATGCATAATTTTATTTAAATAAACATAAAAAAATCAATTATTTAAATGTTTTATCAAGGTTCACTCATCAACTTTTGTTGACCCAAAATTTCCTCTGTTTTACGCATGATACAGGTGATCAAGTTGAGGAAAGAAACACCTAGGATGGCCTAGAAGAATAATCAAGTTATTTCGTTGGAACAAGCATTTAGATTATTATTTGTATCTGTATGAAATTGTGTTGGATATTTGAATTTTAAATTGAATTTAATAAATATGAAACTTAATAGTAAATATCATGAGCTTTGGTGATAACTCAATCATGCCCCGACTTTTATTCCGTTGCGGGTCAGGGTGTGACAGATTGGTATCAGAGCTTGTGACTATAGGGATATAGGATAGGTTATTAGACCTTTAGAGCCTATATTATAGTTGACTAGATTTAAATTTTTTATGTGTTACATGCAAAATTCATAATGTTTATATGTTTCATGTTTATATTCACACACAACATTATGCAAACATTCTGACAAGTACATGTTAATATGCAATGCTCATCATAGATCATACCCTCATATCATATCATATCTATGAAAGCACACACCACAAGATTTCACGATTTCCGTTATTTCTTTTCAAAGATTGTTGCAATGTTTTCATATTTTTCAAATCACATCAAAGTGAGTTTTCACGACGGACATGTAGTAACTGGAAGGGTACAAGTACCGATAGTCGGAACGTCCTGTCTAGGCTTGGCATTCGTATAAATCCAAAATAAAGGACCAGTTTGCCTACCTGGGGACTAACGATGAGAGTACGAAGGACCTATTAGGCCAAAGCATGCTATACCAAACGTCGTGTGAACTAACCCCACTTTGAGCTGTCATTGTGTCCACACCTGGACACTCTCCGACCATACATCTCGCAATCATGTTTTACGATTTTCATTCGGGTGGTGCGAGTGTTAACCCGCCGACACCAATGTGAATCCTACCAAGCCCAATAGTCATGGGGGCCCACATGACTACACAGGCAATGGTATGGGGGACATTTGGAGGCCCAAACATGAGCAAACCCAAGGCATCCTAGGGATGTAGTTAAATTATTTTCAGTTATGTTGTTTTCATTCTTTTTACGACACATGAAACCTAGGAAATTCTTGAACTCACAATCTCCCTACATATATTACTGTAGATGTCGGCTAGGCAATTACGTGGAGGTAGAAGGTTAGGAAAGTCAAACGAACGCTTGACCACGCAAATTCCTAAACAAATGGCCGCAGTGCTTCCTGACATCGTGCTACAAGTTCAGCAAGCCCTCACCGCTAATCCATTAACCCTACCAACCAAGAAGACCAAAGCGTCGTCAACCCTCCTCCCAAAACCCCTAAATGCACCTACAAACACTTCAAGTCTTGCGATCCCCCAAAATATGAAGGGACTGAAGGTGTCACCGCTCTCCTCCACTGGTTTGAGGAGATGGAAAACACCTTTCTCAATTGCGACTGTCCTGAGGACCGTAAGGTACGTTACGCGACTGGAAGATTGTTTGGGGTAGCCCTTACCTGGTGGACCACGGAAAAAGGAAAGCGAGGTGTAGACAATGCCATGGCCTTATCATGGGAAGAATTAAGAGAGGTCATGACAAGACGTTTTTGCCCTAGAAGCGAAATCAAGAAGCTTGAAGATGAATTCTATGCTCTAAAGCAAAAAAGAAGGGGATCACACCTCCTACAACAAGAGGTTTCTTGAGTTGAACCAAATGGTTCCCAATCTGTTCACCCCATTATACCGCTTAATTGAACACTACATTCAAGGCCTCCCTCGAAAATCCAAGATTCGGTTTTAAGCACTTCGCCTGCAACACTCGAAGCCGCAATGGAGTTAGCTACGGAACTCACTGAAAGTCGCATTCGAAATGGCAATTTTAAAGATGAGAAGAAGAAAGCACCCATTGAGACCCCAATTCTAAACCACTCAGGTTCATCCTCGAAGTTTGCTGGTAAGAGGAAGTGAAATGGCAAGAACTTTGCTGTCACCCAAACCAACCTTCCCATCACTGCTGCTCCAATCACGCAAGTCGCCCCTCCAGCCGCACCATTCAAAAGGCTATACACTAGCCCACACCCAAAGTGTAACCGTTGTCAATACCATCACCCTCCTGAAACCCTTGCCAACGTTGCACAAGTTGTGGCCGTGCGGGTCATACTATCCAAACCTGCCGTACCCTTCAGCGATCAAACCGCAGTCAACCTCCAACCCAAACCCAAAATCAAATGGTGGGCCAAGCCCAACAACCCTTAATTCTACCACCTGCACAACTCGCAGCCCAACCTTACTACCAACCCAACTACCCCATTATGCAATCTATACGAGCCTGTTTCAATTGTGGGGACCCAAACCACTTCAGGAATACTTGCCCACGCCTGGTGAACATCATCCATGCCCAAGCTCAAACAAATCCGGTAAACCAAGCTAACCAAGCTCCTCCACCTGCTAGAGGAAGAGCTTT
This sequence comes from Scalesia atractyloides, assembly GCA_947069175.1. Lineage (NCBI taxonomy): Eukaryota > Viridiplantae > Streptophyta > Magnoliopsida > Asterales > Asteraceae > Scalesia > Scalesia atractyloides. The sequence continues at coordinate 44,619,369 of CAMTDV010001634.1, forward strand.
CAATATCAACGCCAACCAAGCCAGGGCTGACAACAATGTGGTCAACGGTACGTTTCTCGTAAATGGTAGTTATGCATCCATATTATTCGATACTGGTGCGGATAAGAGCTTTGTGTCTTTAGAATTCGAATCTATTCTCGACCAACCTCGTGAGAATCTTGTTGAATATCTGACGGTGGAAGTTGCTGACGGAAAACCCACTTCATTAAATTCTATTATACGCGATTGTACTCTCACCCTAAATGATCACGATTTTTCAATTGATCTCATTCCTATGAAATTGGGAAGTTTTGATGTTATCATCGGCATGGACTGGCTCAGCCAGCATCACGCTGAAGTGGTGTGCCATGAAAAGTTCATTCGTATTCCTCTCGCCGACGGTCAGACACTACGTATCTTTGGGGAAACTCCTTCGAAAGGTCTCAAATTGATGTCCTGCCTTCAAGCCCGAAGTTATCTTCGCAAAAATTACGTTGCATTTCTAGCTCACGTCGTCAAGAAGGAAGGCAAGGAAAGGAAGCTCGAAGATATTCCAATTGTGAAAGAATTCCCGCAAGTTTTTCCCGACGACGTTTCAGGACTTCCTCCTGTGCGAAAAGTCGAATTTCAAATAGATCTTGTGCCTGGTGCTACACTGGTTGCAAAATCTCCCTATAGGTTAGCCCCATCCGAGATGCAAGAGTTGGCCAGTCAACTGCAAGAGCTGATTGACAAAGGATTCAAACGTCCTAGCTCATCGCCTTGGGGTGCGCCCGTTCTTTTTCTGAGGAAGAAAGATGGAACATTTCACACGTGCATTGATTATAGAGAACTCAACAAGTTGACGGTTAAGAATCGCTATCCACTGCCTCGTATTGATGACCTTCTAGACCAACTTCAAGGCGCCACCTGTTTTTCCAAAATTGACCTTCGTTCTGGTTATCATCAGCTTAGAGTGCGCGAAGAAGATATTCCAAAAACTGCCTTCCGAACTCGTTATGGTCATTACGAGTTCATGGTTATGCCCTTCGGTTTAACCAACGCCCCCGCTGTCTTTATGGATTTGATGAATAGGGTGTGCAAACCCTATCTCGACCGTTTCGTCATAGTCTTCATCAACGACATTCTCATCTACTCCAAGTCAAAATCCGATCATGAGCGACACCTTCGACTCATTCTTACACTCTTAAGGACTGAAAAGCTTTACGCTAAGTTCTCAAAATGCGAATTCTGGTTAAGAGAAGTACAATTCCTTGGTCATGTCGTCAATGACAAAGGGATTCATGTCGATCCTTCAAAAATCAAGCAGTACAAGAATGGCAAGCGTCACGCACCCCTACCGAAGTTAGGTCATTTCTTGGCTTGGCTGGTTATTACCGACACTTCATTGCCAATTTTTCCCGTAGCGCCGTTCCGCTCACGGCCTTGACTCACAAGGGAAAACCCTTCATTTGGGGACCTAAGCAAGAGGAGGCCTTTCAAACTTTAAAGCAAAGGTTTTGTGACGCACCTATCCTTACACTCCCTAAGGGTTGCGATGACTTTGTGGTTTATTGCGACGCATCAGGGCAAGGTCAAGGCTGTGTCTTGATGCAAAGAGGAAAGGTGATAGCCTATGCCTCTAGGCAACTCAAAGTTCATGAGAAAAATTACACCACCCACGACCTGGAACTTGGAGCCGTTGTGTTCGCTCTCAAGATATGGAGACATTATCTTTACGGTACCAAGTGTGAAATATACACTGACAACAAGAGTCTCCAGCATATCTTCAATCAAAAGGAGTTGAATATGAGGCAACGAAGATGGGTCGAACTACTCAACGGTTACGACTGCGAGATTCGGTATCATCCTGGTAAGGCAAACGTGGTGGCTGATGCGCTCAGTCGAAAGGGATATGCGAACTCTATTCGTCTTCTATGTTCGCAAATCATAACCGATATCAAGGATCGAATTCTGGCAGCTCAACATATCTCTGTAACGGAAAATGACGTACGCGATGAGCTGTCATGTGGAGCTGAACCCAAAATTGAAACCAAACCCGACGGTATTCTATATTATTTAAACCGCATATGGATTCCCGATCGCGACAACCTTCATGATTTCCTCATGAATGAGGCTCACAAAACACGATACTCTGTACACCCAGGAGCCGTTAAGATGTATCAAGACCTACGATACACCTACTGGTGGCCTGGCATGAAAAAGGATATCGCTGTTTTTGTTTCCAAGTGCCTTACATGTTCCAAAGTGAAAGCTTAACATCAAAGACCTTCAGGACTTCTAGTCTAACCCGAAATACCTGTATGGAAGTGGGAAAACATAACCATGGACTTCATTACCGGGTTACCTCAGACCTCCAGTGGGTATGACACCATATGGGTAATCATTGACCGTCTTACAAAATCAGCTCACTTCATTCCGATTCGCGAGGACTTCAAGAACGAGAAGTTAGCTCGTATCTACATCAAAGAGATCATAAGCCGTCATGGTGTACCGTTAAGCATCATTTCAGATCGTGATGGTCGTTTCACTTCACAAACATGGCGAGCCGTACAAACCGCTTTGGGTACACGGTTAGACCTTAGCACCGCCTTTCACCCTCAAACTGATGGTCAATCTGAACGCACCATCCAAACCCTTGAAGACATGCTTCAAGCATGTGTCATAGACTTCAAAGGGAACTGGGACGCTCATCTACCGTCAGTCGAGTTTTCGTACAACAATAGCTATCATTAAAGTATCGGCATGGCTCTTTTCGAAGCTTTATATGGTCGTAAATGCCGATCTCCAGTATGTTGGCACGAAATTGGTGAAGCACAAATCACTGGACCTGAACTGATTCAAGAAACAACCGACAAAATCCTTCAAATTCGAAACAATCTTCTAGCGGCTCAAAGTCGTCAAAAGAGTTATGCTGACAAACGACGAAAGCCCTTGGAGTTTTGTGTTGGTGATCAAGTACTTTTGAAAGTATCACCATGGAAGGGAGTGGTTCGTTTTGGCCAAAAGGGCAAGCTAGCACCACGCTACGTATAACCTTTCAAAATACTCGAAAGAGTAGGACCTGTTGCCTACAAGCTTGACCTACCAGAAGAACTCAATAGAATACATCCCACGTTCCACGTATCAAACTTGAAAAAGTGTCTTGCCGACGAAAATCTCCATATTCCTTTGGAAGATATCCAAATTGATGAATCAATACACTTCGTTGAAAGACCGGTAGAAATCATGGACTTTGGTGAAAAGCGCTTGAGATGAAGTCGTATTCCAATCGTCAGGGTGCGTTGGGAGTCAAATCGAGGACACGAGTTTACTTGGGAACGTGAAGACTCAATACACGAAAAATACCCGCATCTTTTCCCGGTTACAACTACTACTTAAATTTCGAGACGAAATTTCTAAAAGTAGGGGATACTGTAACATTTGTGTAAAATGGGTTTCGAAAACCCGCACCATTTTACTAATCTTGTGTGTATTTATATTTGTCGTAAATTCTTAAAATTTTGTCGTAAATAATAAACGTTGTTAGAATTCAAAATTTTAATAATTAAAACCCTAATAAATAATTAAAACATTAATTAATAAATAAAACCAAAAGAAAGTTAAAATTAACTTTAAAATTAATCAATCAAAAATTTGAATAAAAAGAAAAGAGGGAAACCGGGATCGAACCCGGGTCTCCCGGGCACTCACACACACACAACACCACTTCAACACGATGTGTTTTTATTTCTGTATGAACTTAAATTTTATACGATGTGTTTTTATTTCATTTATGGTTACGCAACAATTCACATGGCATGCGATCAATCATCAACAAGTTCTTGATGTTGTGTTTTATTAGTTATTAGTTACTCACGTTGTGTTTTATTAGTTACATATGCAATAAAGGACGTGTTTATAAAGTTATTGTTGTTGTGTTTAATTTTGTTATTTTATTCATGAGTATGCTTTACATTATATATTGAATTGTGTTTTTTTTCGGACGGTGTGTTAGAAGATTTCTATATGTTTTTTACAAAGTGTTATATTTACACAATCTATATATTTATTGTCAGTTTACTAGTTTTTGTTATTATGTATTGTTTCGTCAAATCTAATTTTGTGTGTTAGTTGGGGTTCTTTATTTAAATTTGAGGTTCATTCGTTAACATGTTCACACGTAACGATGTGTTTTGCTTAGTATGTGATGCATTGTTTTATTTATGAACATATTGGTGTCTTTAAAGTACGCAGTTTTGTGTTTACTCATTTTATTTTTACTAATCATAGTTTTTCTTTGTTTATTGTTATTGTGTTTTAAAGACATACCAACGTACCAACCACAGGGTATAGAACATGTTTCTCCCAACTCGGGCAAAAGGATATATATCCCAAATTCATCATGGTACTTGTGGAAAATATAATCCGATACCGAAGGATGCAGGCAGTTCAAAGAAGGCTGATGGTGCATTGACAATAGATTAAAACAATGGTCATGGGTCAGCGGACGAGGATGATGTGTTTTATACCTCTGAAACAGCAGATGGTGGAGTTTTATATTTGAATATTTTTGGTTTACTAAACAGGCATGTTTTATGTTTGTCGTTTTGGTTTTTTTATTTGGTTTATTGGAGGATCTTTCAGGATTAAAGTGTTTTAATTTTCTTTGTGAACTACTGCCCAAATGTCTATTTATGTGATGTTAGCCTTTTTTATGCAGTGTAGAATGTGTTTTACACAAACATACATAAATGTGTATCTATTTCATTTGCATCTATTTCATTTTTAAATTTTAACTAAATGTGATTTATTCTTTATGTTATCTTTTATTCATTTTAATGCAGTGTAGAATGTGTTTTACACAGACATACATAAATTTGTATCTATTTCATGTGCATCTATTTCATTTTAGAATTTTATCCAAATGTGATTTATTCCTCATGTTAGCTTTTATTCATTTTTATGCAGGGTAGAACGTGTTTTATCCCTTTATCAGACGTTTTAAAAATTAGATTTGTATGCAACATTTTTCAGTGTACATGTTCATCAGTTTTTCCAAAAAAAACAAGTGTATTTTTATGTATTTAAATACAATTAATGTGGACATAAAGTTATATCACACATTATATAATCAACGAGTTTCCATCGTACCAACTATTCCTTACAAACCATGTCAAAAGTTACCCAACATTGTAATTGTTCAAATTGACAACACGTTAATCATCTACGAATAATGTTCAAACATAACCAAACACAAGAAAACTATCCAAAACATCTTAAAATCTAAAACCCACATTGAAGGCGTTCATGAAAAACCTATTTGGAGTCTAACCTCGCAAGGATAGCTTCAAATGCAGCCGCATCTAGCCTCTTCTTTTCGTGGTCGGTTAACTTCAAATGGCTTTACCTTATTTTCATCACAGAGTAAGATCTTCGCGATATTTCTAAGATCATCAAGCTCTTTACGATGTTTGTATGTTACTTCACCAACATCATTACATTCTTTCGACAAACCACGTTCCAGAGTTTTCACACTCGTGCCTTTGTACGTTTCCATATGGCGCATCAAGAAGACACCACAATCAATGACATTATGTTTTGTATGCCAAGATATCTCCAATCTCATCGGCATTGTCCGTTTGATCATTTTCACGGCTTGATGATTAGCATACTCCAAATAAGCTAACAACACATCCCTCTACATTCAACACGAAAGTAAATGTCAATACATGATGGCCTAATGTTTTTTATTCTTTATGTTAGATTTTATTTGTTTCTCATGCAAGGTAGAATATTTTACCCATACATACTGCCCATAGTTGTTTTATTCTTCATGTTACCCAATTGTGTTCACCTAGTGTGTTTTACCATGGAAACAGTGTTCCACCCACCATACATGTTGAACAAACAATAAATCTACATACAGTTTTAGCCAATTGTGTTTTACACTAATATGTATTCAATTTACAGTTTTTGTACATCAATATACATCACAATTGACACTAATCTACAGTTTTAGCCTACTGTGTTATATAATGAGGTATTATAAAGATTTTTTTCTGTATCATGTTCACCTAAATTTGAGCAACTGCGTTTTAGTGTGAAATAATCTAAATAATAAAGAGTGTTGTCACATACCACATACTACCCAAGCTGAAAAATATGTTATAACACATATTAAAACTAACGAACTCACCATACAGTAATACAATTTGAACCTGTCTTTTAACATTAAAACTCAGCAAGTAACCTTACATCTGAAAAAAAGCATCATGAGTATATTTAACCCTTTCCTAATCAATAGCATCATATATGGCGCACTGTATGCTGAGGTGACATTATAACAACTTAAAAGCTCGAACAATTTATACAACAATACATCAAGCAAGTTATAAAACATATTGTTATGAATCAATAGTCCAATGAAAAAAACTAGCCCTAAGACAACATTCCATAACTCAATAATGTAAATAAGAACATCCTTTTAACTAAAATCTTTTGTCAAACGCACAATTCATATTTCTGTATAAGACACAGGTATCAACAGGTAGCTATGATCGATTACCATCAACACAATTTTGAAACCCTAGTCTTGAAAAATACAGAAAAATACCTTTGACCGACCACGGCTGATTGGAACGTTTTTTGGAACAAATTGGAGTATCAATCTTCTCCATTGTTTTAATCTTTTTGAGTCTCTTGCCTACAATCAAATCACTGGTAGATGATGAATATTCGAGTTCTAGAACACAATCAACAATTTAAACAACAACTTACGTTGTGTTTTTGTTCGAATTTGTTATCTTCATTCTTGAAACTAGCGAATTTTGGTATTGATTAGGGTTTCCGGAAGTGGATGTTTTAGAGATAGGGAAACTCGCGGGAATGTAGGACGTGGGTCAAGTTTGATGGTTTGTTAATTGATTTAAAACACTTTGAATGTCCAAATTATCCCCAATCTATTAAATCAATTGATTATTATCACACACATTTTACCAAAATGCCACTAAAATGATCTCAACCACTAAACACATCAATCGTAGGGCCAAGATCGCTTTCTATACTTTGTAGGAAAAAACACACTTATAATAAAGCAAAACATACTTTTACCACTTGCTATGTTTTATGCATATTTTTTCCTTTTGAGACGCAAAACAAATTCCATTTACATGGTTCTGTACATCCTCGCTACTAATGAAAAAATATTTTCCTTTTCTCTCATACACGTCTTCTCTCGCATACACCTTCCAAAAACATGAATAAGTTTCCTTTAGTGAATCGTATCAAAAACCCTAGTTCTATATCTATTTTATACCTAGCCGCTTATGATTTAAATCGATTTGTCTTCCTCTTTTGTTTGATCAACTTGGTGGTTCATCTTTCAATCAGTACTCTGCAAGGTTAGTTTTTTTGATTGTTCGTTAATATTCCTTCATATTGTGTGTCCTCTATTCATAAAATCCTTTAATGAATAGTTTGTTTTGTATGTTGTAGATTAGATTTGTTTATGTGTTATGTGATTTATAATACTTAAATGTTGGTGTCTTCGAAAACCCTTGTTTTGATGTCTATTGTATAGTTTCTAAACCATAACTATGTAATCTCTAGAAAGGAATTTTCTGATAATATTAGAGTTACTTTTTAACGATCGACACATGTATTTGGATGGATGTTCGATAAATTTAGATTTCCGATTTGCTGTTTGAAGTCGCATATTTAGATGAGATTTCTTTATGTGATCTGTGATTTATGATACTTTATTATTCATTTCTTCGAAAACCCGTTTGATGTTTATTGTATAGCTTCTAAACCCTAACTGTATATATTCGTCTTTTTTAGTTCGTCCGAAATTCAAGTATACCATATGTTTTTATTATTATTTGTTTATTCGATACATGTATTTGGATAGATGTTCAATAAATTTAGATTTTCTATTTGCTATTTTGAATTAGTAGTTTATATTGAAGTTATTTAAAGTAATTCATGGAGATCTTTTAAAATTTACCATTACGGCCTCTAGATCAATCACTATGGAGATCTTTTTTAATATCCCTTAAGACCATAGACATCTTTTTTTTATCTCTTACCCATAAAATCAACTAGATTTCTAAGGGTAATTACCAACTTGTGATTAGCAAGGGTTAATAGGGCCTGGTCTTTTGTGTATTAAGTAACAGATGATTATGTAAAAAGTGGTATAATTAACGTTATGATCTTGATTGAACAAATTGGCTGACTCTTGCATATCCATCCCTAAACAAATTTTTTTTAATGGCAAACGAGATATATCCCTAAACAATTGAAAACTGTTTTTGCACTCATTCTTTGACTTTGCATAGTTATTTCATGCAAGAACCTTCTCTATCGTGAGAATCGCGGGAATAAATGTACATAAAATAAAATTTAAAAAAAAAATCAAAAAAACGCTAAAAAATTTTTATATATTTTTTAAAAAATATCGCTATATTTCTTTACCAAATTTTTTTTTCGAGTAACAATTATCCATGCACATGTGCATATGTATCATTACTTCGACAAATTCCGTAATACATTATTAGTAGTAGACAATTACACTTTAATTTATAATATCACCCGTAATAAACTACTTTTTAGTTACCAATATTCAAAATGCACATGTGCATCATTATGTATAACTATACCATGATATAATTTGTTTTGGTAAAAAAGTTTATGATTTTGAATGATGAAGTAGGCTCATATACATGTTTTTTGGTTAGTTATATGTAGTGGTTGATGATTTGATTATAGTTATCACTTTATGATGTAATATGTTGATTCGATGGTATAAATGATGTTGATGTACATGTAATAAAGTGAAAATATTGGTAATGGTATTGTATTATGGATAGTAGGAGGTAATGGTATTGTATTATGGATGGTAGGAGGTAATAGTAGTGTGTTATGGATGGTATGATATATGAAAGAGAAAGTTTATTCAAAGTAGTGTAGCAAAACACCTTATTTTATGTTAATACATATAGATGCACATGTGCATTTCTCATATTAGTAATGTAAAAAGTAGTGTATTACATATGGTAGTGTAAATGAAAGTGCAATTGTCTAATATTTGTAATGTATTACGAAATTTGTCAAAGAAATGATACATATGCACATGTGCATGGATAACTATTACTCGAATTTTTTTATTAATGACGGAACATGGCGATTTTCCAAAAATTTTGGGTGCTTTTTAGATTTTTTATGTATTTTTTGTTGTGTTCACACTGGTTCTCACGGTTCTCGCAACAAAGGGTGGTTCCTAACGGATCATTCTCGTATATATATATCCTTGGGTGAAAATACATTTGCAAAATTTAAATAAGTTAAATGAAAATAGATTGTTTTGCTCAAAATGTTTCAACTCAAAACTTGCTACTGTTTTACTCCAATGTCATACATAATTCCAGTTATTTTTAAATCCTTAAAAAGTCTAGATTCAAGAAATGTTTGTTTAACTCATTTTCAAATGTGATTTATGGAATTGATTTTTAGTTTAATTCAATGGTGTTGGTTATTTGGATGCTATATTAGGATTGTAAGCATGTTTTACACTATTTTCCCAAATAGGATATTTTCTTTTTTGAAAATAAATAAATGGTGACTTAAAGACTAAAGCTAAGGATTGCAAGTTTGTCAACTGGGTCACCATTGAAAATAAATAAATGGTGACTCAATAGCATAATAATATTTTTGTAATTATGTTACCATGTTTTTTTCTCCAATTAATTAGTTCGAATTTTACTATATTTGTAATTATGTCACCATGTTTTTTCTCCAATTAATTAGTTCGAATTTTACTATTTATGTAGTTATTTACTAAAGCTTGGTATAGATTATGTAACTGATAGGTTTTCAAAATGATTGCAAAGTATGTTAAAGAATAAAATATAGATAACCATAAATATGAGAACATTGGTGTTTTTCTAAGGACTCCTAAGGGGACCCGGGTGGTAGATTGTTTGCATGTGAAGAACAAGTTTCAACCGTGAAACTTTGCATAAACCCACAGTCGCCCACTTTTATAACGTAAAATTTTTTATAACGCGTCAATTTTTTCACGCGTGAAGATGGAAGGTTGTAAGGGCACTACAAGAAATGGTCACCAATAGCAGCGACAACGTGTCGCGGCTAAAGACCCCTTTTTTCGCCACTAAAGCGACATGTCGCTACTATTGATGACGCCGCTAATTCTCGGCCGCTAATGCTCAGTATCGCCGCTATTGTGTCGCCATTAATGATTTGCCGGAGTTTCGCCTGAAAATTCACTGGAGACGGCTTTATCATTTTCCATACCAACAAAACATGAATAATTGTGTTATTAAACTTGCTTGAACGCGATAATGAAGCAAAACACTAATATTTTCTCATTAAAATCAGATTTACATAACATGATTTCTAAGATAAACAATACATGATTTACAAGGGATAAAAACTAGCTAGTGGCCGGAGCTTGACGACAGAGCTCGACGGTGGTTGTGGTGGTGCAGCTTGACTGTGGTGGTGGTCCGGCTTGACGGTGACAATGGTGGTGTTCTTGCTTGACGGTGACAGTGGTGGTGGTGCTCTAGCTTGACGGTGACAGTGGTGGCGTTTCGGCTTGACGGTGACAATGGTGGTGGTGGTCCGGCTTGGTGGAGGAGCTTCACGTGGTGGGGGTGGTGGAGCTTGACGGTCGTTGTGGTCCGACGATTATAGCGCTTGACGACGGTGGTGGTAGTGTGTAGTTGAAGGTTGGAGATGTGGAGTGTGTGATGTGTATGAAGAGGATGAAGAATGAAGGTGAGGTGTGTTTGTTAAGATGCGGAAGAAGAGCAGGGGAGATGTCCACTATTGGATCAGCACATCATCAATGGCCAGGAGCAGCTACTGTTGGCTCACACGGATCGCCACCATTAGCGGCGACACCTTTAGCCGCGACACAGGGCATTAGCCACGACACAATCGCGTGTCGCGGCTAAAGGGTGTCGCCGCTAATGGTGACTTTTCTTTTAGTGGGGATGTGAGGGTTTATTGTTGGGTGTTGTGAGTGATGAGCATTTCCACTAGAAAAGGTTGTGAGTGATAGAATAATAATTGATGACATGACGGAACTTGATTGAAAGTTGTGAGTGAGTGATGAGTGATAGGTGATGACCACCCCTACCCCATAAGGATGGAACAACCTTACCTCAATTTAATATTTTGGATGTGTTTTTCCTCCTTTTTAACATCTATTTATTAAATCAATAAATTTATAATTGGTATTTCTTTTATAATACACGTTAACTTAAACTAGTGACACTATAAATTAATAACTAACACAATTCAGCAATGACAGATCCATTCCAAATGGCCAGCTATATCACATGTGTGTGGCTATTTTCACTTCTTGTCTTAGCAATGTCTCATGAAACTTACATAGTTCACATGGAGTTATCAGCTAAGCCCACTGCATTTTCAAGCCACCATAGCTGGTTCTCCGCCACACTCGACTCCCTCACCACCACCTCAACCACCGTAACTTCTTCTTCATCCTCCAAACTTGTGTATAGTTACACAAATGCAATCAATGGGTTCCAGCCATTCTATCTCCATCTGAGCTTGAGTTCATTAAAAACACACCGGGTCAGCTTTACACTATTAAAGACACATCAGTTGAGCTTGACGCAACTCACTCCACTCAGTTCCTTGGACTGAATTCAAACTCGGGTGCATGGCCGGTTGCAAACTATGGGAAAGATGTTATCATCGGGCTCGTGGACAGCGGAATTTGGCCAGAAAGCGAGAGTTTTAATGACCATGGAATGAGTTCAGTTCCGTCACGATGGAAAGGGGAATGTGAAGTTGGATTCCAGTTTAATTCTTCTTTATGCAACGACAAAGTAATAGGTGCGCGCTATTTTAACGAAGGGCTTTTATCAAACCACCCCAACTTAACTCTAGCGATGAACTCGGCTCGTGATACGGATGGGCATGGGACCCATACGTCGTCCACGGCTGCTGGAGGCTACGTGAAACGGACATCGTATTTCAGATATGGAACTGGTACTGCCATTGGTGTGGCTCCACATGCCCGTGTAGCTATTTATAAAGCGGTTTGGGAAGAAGGTGTATTTGTTTCGGACATTCTTGCTGCAGTTGATCAAGCAATCATTGATGGTGTTGATGTGCTATCGTTCTCAATTGGTAGGCCTGGACTTCCCTTACACCAGGACCCTATAGCCATAGCAGCATTCGCAATGGACACCTTGGGTTCTACATCCGCTGGAAACAAAGGACCGGATTTAAGAACACTCCACAATGGGACACCTTGGGTTCTCACAGTTGCAGCCAGTACAATAGATCGTAAATTCACCGGTACAGTAACTCTTGGCAATGGAGTTTCAGTTACGGGTTTGACCCTTTATCCTGGAAAGTCAAGTTTGAGCCAATTCCCAATTGACTTCGTTGGTGCTTTGCCAGAATGATTTCGGTTATAAAAAGGTTGATCGAAAGATTGTGGTGTGTTTGGACTATAAAAATACGTTTTTTGAACAATTTCTTAATGTCAAAAGGTTGAATGTTTCAGGAGCTATTTTCATAACGAATAGCACTGGTCTCAAGCTCGTTATGCAAAGTACATATCCAGCCTTGTTCTTGGATCTTCAATCGGGAAAAATTGTCATGGACTATTTGCAAAAACTGAAGAATGAGGAAGCCAAAGCGAGTATGAAGTTCAACCGGACACGTCTAGAGACTAAACCAGCACCATGTGTGGCTAGCTATAGTTCAAGAGGTCCGTCTAATAGTTGTCCAGTTGTGTTAAAGCCCGATATCACAGCTCCCGGTTCACTAATACTAGCAGCCTGGCCTGACAGCGTCTACCTACCTTCATCAAGAAGGATTTTGGAACAGGAGAAGAGAAACTGTATAGTAAATTTAATATTTTATCAGGCACTTCTATGTCATGTCCTCATGCAAGTGGAGTGGCAGCATTAGGCTGCCCACCCCGACTGGAGCCCGTCCGCCATCCGGTCACCATGATGACTACCTCGGACATTCTAGACAATACACATAAACTAATTCAGGATACCGGTGACTACAACAAACCAGCAACCCCTTTAGCCATGGGTTCAGGCCATGTTGCACCCAACAAGGCCTTGAACCCTGGACTTGTATACGATGTTGACCCGAAAGATTATGTTAATCTCCTTTGCGGGTTAAATTATACAAAGATTCAAATCCAAGCAATCATAAGATCATCTAATGTCAATTGCTCCAACCCGTCCTTGGACCTAAACTACCCTTCATTCATTGCCTTTTTTAACGTGAACAACTCAAGTTCTGATAAAGTAATTCATGAGTTTAAACGTACAGTGACATATGTCGGGGTTGGAAGATCTAGGTTTACCGCAACACTGACACCTTTTGGTGGATTAAATGTCAGCGTTTCTCCGTTGAAACTGAATTTCCGATCAATGAATGAAAGAAAAGCTATAAGTTAAGAATAGAAGGGCCCTATAAGTTCACTACTAGAAAAATGGCAATTTTCAACGCCCCTTTCCGTTACAAATACGTTACAAATTCCGATTTGTTACAAACAAAACTTGATGTTGGAAAAAGCCCTGTTGAAAACCATTTACAACGCATTTACTACACTATTTCCTTATTTTATTAGTAAATTTGTAACGCATTTGCAACAAAATATTTGAAAAAAATGCAACGCATTTGTAACGGAACGTTTGAAAAATTGCAACATATTTGTAACGGAATGTTTAAAATTGCAACACATTTGTAACGGAATGTTTAAAATTGCAACCCATTTGTAACGATATCATAATTCTTTTGTGTTTGTTTACAAAAGTTAAGTTTTGGTTACAAATGCGTTGAAAACGGCGTTAAAAATTTCAGTTTTTCTAGTAGTGGTTGGAAACTGATGTAGTTTTAGGTTATTTGAGTTGTATCGACGGTAAGAAAAAGTTTGTGGTCAGAAGTCCAATTGTTGCTACAAACCTACCAAGCATAGCAGATATATTCTAATCTGCTGATGTATGAAACTCATAAATTTTTCTTTATTGTTGTTGGCCCAAGCCTAACAGGCCCAATGTTTGATTATATACCGTACAATAGTTTTGTTAGCATTTATATGAAGCTGACCTACTTGTGTATAATCAATCAATTGTGTGAGAAGGATTTTTAAGATGATACCTATACATCTTTTGGACTAAGATGATAGATAGTGTTAGCTCCTTTGTCATAATGTTTATGCTCTAACAAGTAATATCTCATTAAAATATACGTTTTAGTGGTCAAATGTATAAAAGATACATCCATTGACTCTCATAAAGATACATCGTAACATAGCATTGGTAACTTAATTACCGTATAATTGTTAATTATGATATGTTGAGTCGGGCAATGAAATACTAATCATTCCCATCCTACTGCAAGGGTTGATTCGTATTTAGATTAAAGTATGGCGGTTACAAAGTATAGGGGTTGATTGTGACTAAACGAAAGATTGAAATCAACACCCTCAAGGGGTGCGATTCCTTGGAGACACATCTCCAAATCGATTGGCTGCAAATGGACAAGAAGGGACGCGACTTTTCGTTCAAGGGACACACCTATTCACGTTTAATCACAACCATACATCTAGAGACACACCTATTCACGAAGGCACATGTCTCTACACTCGTACCCGTTGGATTAGTATAAATAGGGATAGATAGTTTCATTTGTAATTGTTCATTCATGTATTATCACATTCGGTTATTCAATAAAGTTTAGTTTATTGTTTGCGACTAGAGATCAAAGATCATTCTGGGCAACAATTGGTATCAGAGCAACAGGCTCTAGGCATCGAAGGGAATTCACGATCAGGTTTTACTTTTTAATTCGCAAGTTCATTTGATTATTATTTTCGGTTGGGTCGAACCAGGGGTTAGGAATCTAGGGTTTTGATTCCGAGGTTTAGTGCGAATTAGATTGTTTGATTGTTACGCGTTGGGTTGTACGCGGGGGTTAAGGATTAGTGGTTGTGTGAAACCAAGAAAAACAAGTTTGTTGAAAAGTGAAGAGTGTTCGGTCAGAGGATATGTCGGCGGTATCGGACCGAATCCACAAATAGTAATTCAAAAGGAAGGAAGTTCTCTTTCCCAGTTTCAATGTCCAATTTTGAAACCGAAAAATTACACGGTTTGGGCAATTCGCATCAAAACTATTTTGGAAGCGAATGGACTTTGGGAAACGATTGAACCGGCAGAAAATACGCAATCGGATGCTAAGAAAGATAAGGCGGCAATTGCTTATCTGCTCCAAGCAATACCGGAAGATGGTGTATTGCAAGTTGCAAGTTGCAAGACCGCAAAAGAAATTTGGGAAAATTTGAAAAGGAGACACGTTGGTGTTGATCAGGTACAAAAGGCTCGCTGGCATACATTAATGTCAGAGTTTGAGTTAATGCAAATGAAGGAAGCGACACTGTGGACACTTTCACCGCAAAGATAAACAGTGTTGTTACATGGGCAAGTGAATTAGGGACAACGCTAAGTCAACCGACTCTGGTACGCAAACTCCTAAATGCCGTGCCAGATAAGTTTACCCGGATTGTCGCGTCCATGGAACAATACTCTGATCTAGAAACAATGACGTTAGAGGAAGCAGTCGAAAGGTTAAAGACTTATGAAGAAAGGCTAAGGTTAAAGAAAGGAAGCATAGGAGATAGCCAAGATAAATTGATGCTTACACATCACGACAACAACTCAGGCAGAGGAAGACAATTCGGAAACCGCGGGCGTGGCAGGTTCAATCAACCGCGTGGGAATTGGAGAGATAATAAAGACAAGCAAAGCACAAAGAATGAAGGATCTTCATACAGACCTAGAGGGGGAAACTCTAAGAATTGGAGGAAGTTTGAAAGGAACCAAACAGACACAAGTAAGATCTAGTGCTTCAAGTGTCAGAAGTTTGGGCACTTTAAGAAAGACTGTCCTGAGAAAGATGTTGTACAAGAACACTCAAATCTCGTCGAGGAAGACGAAGCACCTGTATTGCTAATGGCAATACAAGAAGAGAACGTTGTTCAAGAAAGAGTTCTACTAAACGAAAAACGCATAGAACCAGAAAGGTACGCTACAGAAGATGAAAATGTATGGTATTTAGACAACTGGGCAAGCAACCACATGACAGGTGTGCGAAGTCACTTTAGAGAATTAGATGAAAAGGTGACGGGCAAGTACATTTCGGTGACGGGTCGCACATAGAAATTAAAGGCTTAGGTTCAATACTGCTGGAATGTCTGAACCAAGAACAGAAGATTAATTGTTTCTCAAGTATACTACATTCCAAGTCTGAAAAGCAACATATTGAGCCTCAGAAAACTCACAGAAATCGATTGCAAAGTAGTTATGGACGGAGACTTACTAACAGTCGGTTACAGAATTAGAAAGTTACTAATGCGAGTCAGGAGGATGAGGAACAGGTTGTATAAAGTAAAATTGAAGATTGGAAGGCCAATCTGCCTGCTCTCAAACACAGAAGATTTAGCATGGTTATGGCACGCGAGGTTAGGCCATTTACACTTTGACGCTATCAAAAGAAATGACTCGGAAGAAATTGGTACATAGAGTTCCTCAAATAAGTCATGCCATTCAAGTATGTGACGCAGCTTATTAGGAAAACACACCAGGACACCATTTCCAAATTAGGCAAGATTCAGATATCTAACAGCTCTGGATATATTCTATGGAGATCTGTGTGGTCCTATATCGCCACCAACACATTCTGGGAAGAAGTATATATTTCTACTTGTAGACGATTGCACTTGCTACATGTGGGCATATCTACTAACTTCCAAGGATCAAGCATTCGAAACTTTCAAGCAGTTTAAAGAAAAGGTGGAGACAGAAACTCGAACCAAGTTAAAGATGCTAAGAACGGACAGAGGAGGAGAATTCATGTCGACTGAATTCAACAAGTATTACAAAGACAACGGCTTACAGCGTCGTATTCCCCACAACAAAATGAGTAGTAGAAAGAAGGAACATGATGATGTTGTCAACTACTCTAAGTATGTTAAAGGCGATGAATATGCCACGGAATTTTTGGGGTGAAGCAATAAGACATACGTTATACGTTACACGTATTAAACCGGATTCCAACAAAGGCTTTGGTGAACAAGACCCCGTATGAAGCACTGAAAGGAAGAAAGCCGAATCTGGAACATCTAAAGGTTTTTGGCTGCACAGCATACGCTAAGGTATTACCACTTCAACAAAAGAAGTTAAATGACAGAAGTGCACCCATGGTATATCTTGGAGTAGAAGAAGGATCAAAGGCATACAGATTGTATGATCCGGCAAAGCACAAGATATGTGTTAGTAGAGATGTAAAGTTCATGGAAGGTCAATCATGGAACTGGAATAGTTATATGGAAATGGCAGATTCAGGGAATCCCGAATGGACAAACTTTGTCATTCAAGAAGATGACAACCCACCAGAGTTAGAAGAAAATGAACCAGGTAGTCCTGATAATAGTGGGCCATATCATGAAGATTCGGGAGTAGATCAGACAGAGGAACAACACTCCTATATAACCCCGCCAGCACATTCGTACAATCAGAACTCATCAGGAAGTTCAAGCAGATTATCAAGTAGAGGTCCATCTACATCTGAAAGTACAACAGAGAGTATTAGCGATACTCTAGTAAAACTGAGAAGTCTCTATCACACCCCAACCGATGGCGGAATCATCGGGGCGCGGAACTAGGCGAATCAGATTGCTAGAGAGAATCCATAACAACTGTTTACGCGACAATATTTAAACATTCATTATCCCATACTAACTAACATATAATCCATAAACAATTATTACAAATATCAAAACATCTCTCAAACAAACATGATTCGATCTTCCCTAGATTTTTCTATTACAATGCGTTTCTAGGGATAATTCCTAAATCCGTTTTGCAGCAAGTAGATCTCAATAACCTGCAACATACGTTAAAATAATGTCAATACAAAAATGTATTGGCGAGCATACAGGTTTTGATATAATAGCATAGTAGATAAAAATGTAGCGAATTCTTCATACATAAACATGATTCATACAACACATAAACTCACAAGACAATTTATCATGCTAACTCACAGAGAGCTCGCGCGTACATCCTAGCTAAACCCCATCGGGTGAGAGCCCTTCTACAGTACTGTACTAGCCAATGTGGAGATAACGAAAAGTGCCCTAGCTTATATGTTCTAGCAATCACGTATCAATATGTATAACAGATATTCGCATGTGATAATTTACTTTTAGCGTGCGTTGTGTTTTTTATAAGAACTTATTTTACACCCAAAAGTGAGTTAAAGAGAAAATGGGTCAAGTATACTCACAGTTGATGTGTTTAGGTTAGAGATGAGGTCTGAGATGAGGTCTGAGATGAGTTGAGGAGAGTGCCGGATCAGCCTGCATACGCGAATGGAAGTACATCAGTCTCCGAAAAGCTGAAACGATGAAGTTTGGCTTGAATAGTAGGCAAGTTCGAGCGAACTTGTACTATTCTGCTGAGTTGTGAGTCAAGTTCGGGCGAACTTGTAAGATTTGTTTAAGGAATTGACAAGTTCGGCCGAACTTGTGAAGTTTCCTGACAAACTTTGCAAGTTCGAGCGAACTTGAGGGTTTTTGATGAAATGTGTGAGTTGTTTGGACTCAAGTTCGGCCGAACTTGACCCTTAGAGGTCAAGTTCGAGCGAACTTGACTAAGGTGCTGCACAAAAATCAGTTAAATCTTGAGCGAACTTGATGTTTTCGGGTCCAAAATCCTTGCGTTTTCGCGTCGTTTGCTGGGAAATCGAGTTCATCCCTCCATCCCTGTGCTACTGAGCAAACTTAGGTCGGAGAGGTCTTTTAGAGCGGTTTTAGCCGTTTTACAAAAGCGTGGTCTAATCCGGGTGAACTCGGGGTTTGTTCGGGTTAGTCCGGCTTGTGTAAACCAACATAATTGTTCGTGTGCTTCCGGATCTGGGATCTTAAATGATAAATGCTTCACTTCATATCATAAAATGAACAAAACATCATCAAAAGTCCGTATTTTGTGTAAAAATCAATGTTAAAAAGGTTTTGCTCAGATCTAAGCATAGATCTGAGTGACAAAACTGAACTTTTATGTAAAAAGATGAAGATTTTCGTAAACAGAGAAGATTTGATGAAAACGAAGGCAATGCCTTGTGCAAAATCGTTGTAAACCTTTGGAGATTGCATAAAACATGTTGGTTCTTACTTAGGATTCGAGGGTTTCGGGTTAGGAGAGCTCTGGGCGAAATTGCAGCAAGCTCAAATGAGAGGATGGGGCTGATTATTTAAAGGTGAAGGCAAAATGTGAGCTGGTGGGAGTCATGTTCGGTCGAACTTGTATAAAAATCATGCAAGTTCGGGCGAACTTTTTAGATTTTCAAGAGGATTATGTCAAGTTCGGCCGAACTTGCTGATTCTGTGAAGAATCTAAGCAAGTTCGAGCGAACTTGAGGGGAAAGAGAGGGTTTTGTGGCCAGTCAAGTTCGGCCGAACTTGGGGTCACCCAAGTTCGAGCGAACCTGTCTAAAAACTCCGGATTTCTTTGTTTTTCGATTGTTTATCGATTGTTCGACGATGTAATCGCGTTATATAGTTAAATTAAGCGTTATAGCAAAGTATTAAGCGTATTAAACGGTCATATTTACTTAAAGTTCACAATTATTCGAAAATACGCGATGAAGTATGCGGCTTCGTTCCCAAGTCTTTCGAGAGTCACATTGCAGTTTAAGCGAGCAGTTAGCCTTGAAAATTCCACGCAAAGTTGATAGTATTTTAGTTTGTGCGATATAAACGTTGTGTTAGTGCGATGTAATGTGTTGTGATGTGATATAGGGCAAAAATATGCGATGTAGCGTAATAAGCGATTTAGATTACATTATGATCCGAATCCCTAGTGCTAGGCGTAACGAGAGTGACGAGCTTGCGAGGAGGCGGGTTGTTACAGTCTCCCCTACTTTAGGAAATTTCGTCCCGAAATTCATTCAATAGGAAGACTAGGGAATTGACACGAATGGATAGCGATAAGGCATTTAGCGTAAGTCGAGGATGGTCGAGCGGTCGATCGAGGATTGGCGAGTGAATGCGTCTCGAAAGTGTAAAGGGTTGTTGAGTAAAATGGATTAATTGGCTCGTGGTTGATAATTCACGAGCTAGCAATCAAGAAAATGCTTTTAGGTTTTGAAAAAAAAATTGTTAACTATTACAAAAGCGCTTTAAGGAAATCGGTTTTATGAAAATCTTCTCACAACGTGGCGCTAAGCGTTCGATTCCCATTGGGAGAAGGGTTTCACTTGCAAAAAGATTTTTGTAAAAATTCAAATATTTAGAAAAATTTTTCCATTTAATTACAAAATTGTAATGGTAAAACTAATTTTAAAGGTACCAAAAGTTTAATTAGTGTCAAACCCCGTATGGCATCTCTCAACGAAGGTTTGTAATATGACTAAAACACTTATATATAGGAAGTACCAGCGGCGTATCCACCATGTTTTAGCCATATCGCTTCCGTTTCGTGGAGCGATGTCAGACGTGTTGACGCAGTATAGATAGATTTCGGTATCCTTGGTCCACGTGGTGAAGGGGGAGATCAAGAATTTATGAGGCTTGAATAACTTCGAACCCCACATGGCATCCTTTCACGGAAGTTCGTAAATATGGCTAAAACACTTATATATAAGAAGTACCAGCGCCGTATCCACCGTATTTTAGCCATATCGCCTCCGTCCCGTTGAGTGATGTCACGTGTGCCGACACGACACGGATATATTGATGATTAGAATAGAGAAGCGAGAGGTACAATAAAAGTCAAAATGACATAAAGCAAAGACGATACGCGGAGAGATAGCGTTCGAGCGTCGAGCTGGGTAGCGATTATGCGATAAACGATAAGCGATAAGCAACAAGCGATACGCGATAAGCGATAAGCGATAAGCAATACGCGATAAGCGATAAGAGGTAGATCCCTGCGGTAGTACGATTGTGTTGAGGTAGATTCGCGGGGTATCTAGCAATTGCGCGATTTGAGTAGCGATGAGATGTTACGCCTTGCGGAAGTGTTTGCGTGTGAAAATAATCATCATAATATTGTAGGTTTAATAACGTTAAAACTACACATGGCACGTCTCCACGGGAGTTCGTTAGCATGGCAAAGCACATATATATAGGAAGTACCATCGGCGTATCCACCATGCTTTAACGACACCACCTCTGTGCCGTGGATAGGTGTCACGTTTGTCAACATGGTTAAGACGCTTATGTATAGGAAGTACCAGCGGCGTATCCATGCTTAACCATGCTTTTAACGTTAGGGCACCATTAGAACTCCCTACAATCCCTATGCAGACACCCGGTTAATCCAGTGTGCACCCGTGATTAATTTGTGTTTGCATGATTATCGTAACTTATTCTAAAGACGCATTGTGGGGGTAGAAACATATTATATTTTGAATAACTGTATAACTTTAGTAATAATAACTAGTATGTGCGCTTGAACTACGTGCGAGGATTCGAGAGGGGGATAGAGAGACATCGTTCGTGTGTTGAAGCGATATCAAATAGTAGAATGATTATAAAGCATAAGTACTAATGTTGGAAATCGTACCTTTGTTAACGTCGTCCTGAGCTTGGTCGAGGTTGATGTCGACGTCTTCCTCTACGGGGGCTGCGGCTTGGGTCGGTGACTCCAGGGGTGTCGATTCATTTTGCTGTCGTGGTCCTGTGCGACATTTGCTGGTGTAGTGACCAAAGCAGTTGCAGTTGTTGCAGTAGCAGCAGCTGGCCCCGGCTGGATGGTGATAAGTACACGTCATACACTGGGGGTGAGGTCCGGTGTAGTTACGTCTCGGGTAGAATGGAACTGCTCGGAGAGGTTCAGGATTGAACGGCTCAGTTGCTGAGTAGTTGAAACTCGAGCGCTTTCTCTTGCGGCTAGGCTCGGCAGGTGCTTGCTGTGGTTATCGTCGTCGTCGATTCGTCGTCGGATTCGTTGTCGGAATCGTCGTCAGAATCATTGTCGGAATCGTCAGACAATTCGACAGTAGCTTGATTCAGATTCCTAGCAGGATTCTTGGAGAAATATCCATCCAAGACTCGCTGGTCGTTGATTTCTGCGGCCAGTTGGTAGGTTTCTTCAATGGTAGCTGGCCTTGCAGCTTCGACAAAATTTCCCACACACCCAGGCAAGGCACGTTCTTGATGGCCTTTTCGGGAGTGTCGACTTGTGTTGGGCAAATGATGCTAAGCTGTTTGAACCTTGCTGTGAGGCCGGCGTTGTCTCCTTCGATTTGCTTAATTTTCCAAAATTCATTCTCGAGCTTTTGGACTTCGTGGGGAGGGCAATACTCTCTCTTCATGAGCTCCTTCAGTTCCTCCCACGATAGTGTGTAAGCTGCGTCGTTCCCACGTTTGATGCGCTCGGCTGTCCACCAGTCGAGGGCTTGGGATTGAAATACTCCGGTAGCACATGTGGTTTGGAAATGCTCAGGGCACCCACTCTAACAAAGGGTAACCTCGATGGCATCAAACCACTGGAGCATCTGAGATACACTTCCTTCACCTGTGAAAACCATCGGGTCACAGGCCTTGAATTGCTTGTAAGAGAAAGTAGACTTTGGTACGCTTGACTTGGAGTCTTCGGAGGTTTGAGAGTTATTGAGGGCTTGAACCTGAGTGAGGATTTGAGGAATGACCTTGGCCATTTCCTTCGCCACAAGCGAAGCAATCCTTTTGTCGGAGTTCCTTCGAGCTTGACGTCGTGAGTTGGAAGCGTTTGAAGACATCTGAACAAAGAGATTTGGAATGAGATTCGATCATAATGATTTGTAATTGTGATGTGATTTAGTGCGTCAAAAACTTGTTATAGTAATACGTATTGCTAAGATTCACATAGGAGCCACATAGGAAAACACATACTTCCTAAGTTCTCACGTATTCACATAAGCACGTGTAACCATATACTATGTATATATATTTAGATACGTACATATAATTGCGGTATAACACGAGGACGCGGTTGGGAGGGTTGTTAGAATTTAGTTTTGTTGCGAGAATTAGCTCTTGTTTTGGATTGTGATGGTTGTGCGAGTTGTGCATTAATTTAACAAGATGAAAGCGATAAAGCGGCAAGCGAAAATCGACAAATTGAAAACATAAAAGTTTAAAATTTGTTAAAACGTGCGTGAAGCACTTGAAAAACGATGATGCGTAAAATCGACGATAGCGGCTTATAATCAATGAAGCAACCTGGGTTTTGAGACACCGACTGCCCAAAGTAATTCGATCATTACGCCGAGTTCGGGCACACACTTTGGCCTAATAGGTAAATGCTCTCACCGCCCCGCGGCTAACGACATCACCATTCCGGTTACTACGCGTCCCAAAGCGTTGGAAACAATCGAGACTTTGGTGAGATTTGAAAATCGTTGAGTGGGACTAGTTTTCAAGGTTCGGGTTTCACCCCTGACTTGATAACTTCGAATCCCTGATTGTGGTTTCACCTCCCGGACTCATCAGGAGGTTTCCACCGGATAGAATGGGAAATTTCCGTTAAGATGTGGATATCACTCCTAACTTAACAGACAATTTCGTGCAGATAAAAATACACGGAGTGATTCGTCGAGAGTTCGCGGTTTCCACACCTATTCCTGACAAATTGACTCGTTTATGTGATACGAGCGTTTTTCAGCGTGTGTTGTGGTTGCTTTAGGAAAAGAAATGTTTAGAAGTTCATGCCGGAAGATCTAAATCAAGTTCGGGCGAACTTAGCATCACACTGATGTCAAGTTCGAGCGGACTTGACTATCTCAGGCGAACTTGTTATAGGTGAGAGGGGACAGGCAAGTTCGGTCGAACTTGGTCAAGTCCGGTCGAACTTGATCAAGTTCGGGCCGAACTTGATCAATTTCGAGCGAACTTGTCCCCCAAGTTCGGGCGGACTTGCTGTTCGTGTTTGTTTTCGGATTTTAATCGATGTGTAACGGTCTGATTTGGTGTCTTAACTGTAGACTAAGTCGAACATGGCAATTCTACCTAATTCCCTACAGTTATGGCTCTGATATCAATCTGTCACACCCCAACCGATGGCGGAATCATCGGGGCGCGGCACTAGGCGAATCAGATTGCTGGAGAGAATCCATAACAACGGTTTACGCGACAATATTTAAACATTCATTATCCCATACTAACTAACATATAATCCATAAACAATTATTACAAATATCAAAATATCTCTCAAACAAACATGATTCGATCTTCCCTAGATTTTCTATTACAATGCGTTTCTAGGGATAATTCCTAAATCCGTTTTGCAGCAAGTAGACCTCAATAACCTGCAACATACGTTAAAATAATTTGTCAATACAAAAATGTATTGGCGAGCATACAGGTTTTGATATAATAGCATAGTAGATAAAAATGTAGCGAATTCTTCATACATAAACATGATTCATACAACACATAAACTCACAAGACAATTTATCATGCTAACTCGCAGAGAGCTCGCGCGTACATCCTAGCTAAACCCCGTCGGGTGAGAGCCCTTCTACAGTACCGTACTAGCCAAGGTGGAGATAACGAAAAGTGCCCTAGCTTATATGTTCTAGCAATCACGTATCAATATGTATAACAGATATTCGGATGTGATAATTTAGTTTAGCGTGCGTTGTGTTTTTTATAAGAACGTATGTTACACCCAAAAGTGCTTTAAAGCGAAAATGGGTCAAGTATACTCACAGTTGATGCGTTTAGGTCAGAGATGAGGTCCGATATGAGTTGAGGAGAGTGCCGGATCAGCCTGCATACGCAAATGGAAGTACATCAGTCTCCGAAAAACTGAAACGGTGAAGTTTGGCTTGAACAGTAGGCAAGTTCGAGTGAACTTGTACTATTCTGTTGAGTTGTGAGTCAAGTTCGGGCGAACTTGTAAGATTTGTTTAAGGAATTGACAAGTTCGGCCGAACTTGTGAAGTTTCCAGAGAAACTTTGCAAGTTCGAGCGAACTTGAGGGTTTTTTATGAAAGGTGTGAGTTGTTTGGACTCAAGTTCGGCCGAACTTGACCCTTAGAGGTCAAGTTCGAGCGAACTTGACTAAGGTGTTGCACAAAAATCAGTTAAATCTCGAGCGAACTTGATGTTTTCGGGTCCAAAATCTTGCGTTTTCGCGTCGTTTTCTGGGGAAATCGAGTGTTCATCCATCTAACCCTGTGCTACTAAGCAAACTTAGGTCGGAGAGGTCTTTTAGAGCGGTTTTAGCCGTTTTACAAAAGCGTGGGCTAATCCGGGCAATCTCGGGGTTCGTTCGGGTTAGTCCGGCTTGTGTAAACCAACATAAACGTTCTTGTGCTTCCAGATCTGGAATCTTAAATGATAAATGCTTCGCTTCATATCAGAAAATGAACAAAACATCACCAAAAGTCTGTATTTTGTGTAAAAATCAATGTTAAAAAGGTTTTGCTCAGACCTAAGCATAGATCTGAGTGAAAAACAGAAGTTTTATGTAAAAAGATGAAGATTTTCGTAAACAGAGAAGATTTGATGAAAACGAAGGCAATGCCTTATGCAAAATCGTTGTAAACCTTTGGAGATTGCATAAAACATGTTGGTTCTTACTTAGGATTCGAGGGTTTCAGGTTAGGAGAGCTCTGGGCGAAGTTGCAGCAAGCTCAAATGAGAGGATGGGCTGAGTATTTATAGGTTAAGGCAAAAAGTGAGCTGGTGGGAGTCAAGTTCGGTCGAACTTTGATAAAAATCATGCAAGTTCGGGCGAACTTGTTAGATTTTCAAGAGGATTATGTCAAGTTCGGCCGAACTTGCTGATTCTGTGAAGAATCTAAAGCAAGTTCGAGCGAACTTGAGGGGAAAGAGAGGGTTTTGTGGCCAGTCAAGTTCGGCCGAACTTGGGGTCACCCAAGTTCGAGCGAACTTGTCTAAAAATTCCAAATTTCTTTGTTTTTTGATTGTTTATCGATTGTTTGGCGATGTAATCGCGTTATATAGTTACATTAAGCGTTATAGCAAAGTATTAAGCGCATTAAATGATCATATTTACTTAAAGTTCACAATTATTCGAAAATACGCGATGAAGTATGCGGCTTTGTTCCCAAGTCTTTCGAGTGTCGCGTTGCAGTTTAAGCGAGCAGTTAGCCTTGGAAATTCCATGCAAAGTTGATAGTATTTTAGTTTGTGCGATATAAGCGTTGTGGTAGTGCGATGTAATGCGTTGTGATGTCATAGAGGGCTAAAATATGTTATGTAGCGTAATAAGCGATTTAGATTACATTATGATCTGAATCCCTGGTGCTAGGCGTAACGTGAGTGACGAGCTTGCGAGGAGGTGGGTTGTTACAGTCTCGAAGAACTACACGAAGAGACGGAGGAAATTCAAGTAGATCCACAAGAATTACTACTTGCTGAAGAAGAACCACGGAATTACACGGAAGCATCTAGTGACAGAAAATGGATTGAAGCAATGAAGGTTGAGTTAGACTTAATAAACAAGAATAACACTTGGAGATTGACAGAGTTGCCAAGAAATCACAAGGCAATAGGTGTAAAGTGGGTATTCAAGACAAAGAAAGATGCAAACGGAAATGTGGTCAGACACAAAGCAAGGCTGGTAGCAAAAGGATACGTTTAGCAACATGGAATAGACTTTGATGAAGTCTTTGCACCAGTAGCATGTATAGAGACAGTTCGACTAATGTTGGCTTTAGCAGCATATCATGGTTGGGAGGTACATCACTTAGACGTGAAGTCTGCATTCTTACACGGAGATCTCAAGGAGGAGGTCTATGTCTCACAACCAGAAGGATTTCTAAAGCCAGGAGATGAAGGAAAGGTTTATACGCTATCAAAAGCTCTGTATGGATTGAGACAAGCACCACTTGCTTGAACACGAAGTTAGATCAAACCCTAAAGTCACTTAACTACAAAAAGTGCACTTTAGAAAATGCAATCTATACAAGGACGAGTAAGACTTCTACACTAATAGTCAGAGTCTACGTTGATGATTTGATAGCCACTGGAACATCAAGCAAGGAGATAGACGTTTTCAAGTCTCGGATGAAAAGCAAGTTTGAAATGAGCGATCTAGGATTGCTAGCATATTATCTGGGAATAGAAGTTATTCAAGCAGGGGGTGAGATAGTTATTAAGCAGACAGGCTATATCAACAAGATACTCAAAGACGCTGATATGTTAACCTGCAACGACACGAAGATTCCTATGAATCCATGTACACAGTTAACAAAGACTGAAGAAGGAGGTCTAGTAGATGCAACGCATTACAGAAGCCTGATAGGTTATCTCAGGTACTTATTGCATACAAGGCCAGATATATGTTACCCAGTCAGTCTGCTTAGTAGATTCATGCAAGAACCAAAGGAGCATCACTTGAAAGCAGTGAAGCAAGTCCTACGTTATATCAAAGGAACTAAAGAGCATGGGATCATCTACAAGAAGCAAGGAGGATGTAAGATCACAGGTTATAGCGATAGCAGTTATGGAGTTAATACAGACAAGGGAAAAGGCACAACTGGTTTGGTATTCTACTTTGGAGATTCACCTATAACCTGGTGTACATAGAAGCAACAGACAGTGGCTCTCTCATCATGTGAATCGGAATTCATGGAAGCCACTTCAACATGCCAAGTACTATGGCTTAAAAGATTATTAAGTGAAACTACAGGCTGGAAGGAAGAGAAGATAACACTAAGGGTGGATAATGTTTCTGCAATAGCACTCATGAGAAATCAAGTCTTTCATGGAAGAAGCAAACACATTGATACATGCTATCATTTCATAAGGGAATGCGTGGAGAATGAGGACATCAATATGGAACACATAAGTGGAGAACTACAACGGGCAGACATACTAACGGAAGCACTAGCAAGGGTCAAGTTTGCTACAATGTGAGAACTGCTCGGAGTTCAAGATCTACAACGACCCGAGGATGTTCATGGTTAGGGGGTGAATGAAATACTAATCATTCCCATCCTAGTGCAAGGGTTGATTCGTATTTAGATTAAAGTATGGCGGTTACAAAGTATAGGGGTTGATTGTGACTAAACGAAAGATTGAATCCAACACCCTCAAGGGGTGAGATTCCTTGGAGACACATCTCCAAATCGATTGGCTGCAAATGGACAAGAAGGGACGCGACTTTTCATTCAAGGGACGCACCTATTCACGTTTAATCACAACCATACATCTAGAGTCACACCTATTCACGAAGGGACATGTCTCTACACTCGTATCCGTTGGATTAGTATAAATAGGGATAGACAGTTTCATTTGTAATTGTTCATTCATGTATTATCACATTAGTATTCAATAAAGTTTAGTTTATCATTTGCGATCTAGAGATCAAAGATCATTCTGGGCAACAGGCAACGATAATACCGTTTAAAACAGTTAATGTCGCCAAATCCCAACTAGTGTCAACTGTCCTGATTAACTGTCAATAACGATTGTATATATCGTTCTTATGTACTTTGTAATAACCACCAATACATTCAATAAAAACAACATTTGATTGTCCATGTTTGATTTCACTTTCATACCTGTTACACCACACGGTGATTCTTTGATCACACTTGATCATCATCACCGGTAGTGATAAATGCTTCCGTTGTTGCCAACAAAGTGGTATCAGAGCCACTCAACGATCTGGAATTACCAATTCAACAAACATGACGAGACGTGCCAACATTTCACAGATGAGAAAGTTAAAGAATTACTGAGGAAGGGACATTTTAATAAAAAATGTTGTTATTGTTGCAGAGAATTAGTGCATCTAAAGGGTTCGCGAAAATTGAAAGAACAAGATGCCACTAGATTGATTTAACAAGCAATTGATACAGGAACTTCCAATCAGAGAGCAATGTATGACTCTTCTGAAGAGTTAAAACTCATAGGAACAGACGCAGGGTTATGTTCCACCGCTTTTGAACATCATTATATTGGTAATCTGTCATTATTCAAACGTATTAGAAATTCATTCCATGTAGAAACAAGAATGAGGGAAGGGAGTATTTATTTTTATAAGGGGACTAGGGAGGTTATGGTTAATACAGAAGAAGACGGAATTATCGATATACCTAGTGTTTTTTTATACCCCAGAATTAAATTGGAATGTGTTAAGATGAAAATGTTGCAAAAGGTAGTATGCATGATGAATTTTAGGTTGATTATTTGAAACCATACTTTGAGACACTAGATATATCCTCTCAGGAACTAAAATGGAAGGAGATGATTATACAAACATTTGAATTCAATAACAATGAGGATTGTCGGGAATTCATGAGGCTATTAGAAGATGTACGATATGTAGAAAACTATAAGACACAATTCCGTGATAAATTTGATGAGATGGTATCTTGGTTCCTTGATAATTATTTGAAAATTCCAACGGGTAGACCTATACATGTCTACATAGACAACAAGTGAAGGGTATACTTATTGCATCTCTAGATAGTGGTAAATCGAGATGGTGGACACAACTAGGTTATAGAAAACAACACGTGGGTTGTGGTTGCCAAAGACCTTGGCTTTGATTATGATAACATCTATATGATGCGGATAATTTATGGCATGTATCTTGGTGAACTCGAATATTATTTCACAATCAAGATGATTCAAGCAGGAGCACAAGCAATGAACCAATACCCGGACGAAGTAGGACCAACTACTGCAACAATAACAAGAAGTCGAAGTGCAGATAATTTTCAGCAAGATGCAGGTCAAGATATGAGGAACTATGTTCTATTCCATGGTTGTGATCGAAGAGGAGAAAAGAAACTACACAAACGCCGCAAATTTGATTTGAAGCAGGTTATTAAAGTTGTGGATGAATCTAATAAATCACTTCCCAAAGTGCTGAAGAAGATGAATTTAGCTTAGTGGAGTGTATTAAAATATAATCTAAATTCATGTATTTTATTGTATTATTATTATTAGGATTCTCGTAACATAGGATTAGTAAGTTAATTACCGTATTATTGTTAATTATGATATGTTGAGACCAGCAAGAATAATGCTGTTTAAAATGGTTATTGGCGCCAAATCCCAACTGGTGTCAACTGTCCTGATTAATCGTCAATAAAGATTGTATATATACGTTCTTATGTACTTTGTAATAACCACCAAAGACATTCAATAACATCAACATTTGATTGTCCATCTTTGATTTCGCTTTCATACCCTAATACACGGGATGTTGGTATAACTTTACTAAATGATTATAAGCATATGTTAGTGTTATTAAATTATTTAATAATTAATATTAAATATGGATGGGAAACCGTGACTTTGAATGACTTTTTTTTATATTAACTGTTTTATAATTTCATTTGATTTTTCGTTAATAATTTGCCTTAGTTATCTTGTTAAAAAATAAACTTAATGCGTAGTGGTCCTTCATTTCGAAATAAATTTTGTTAAAAACGGTTTTGTATTCAAAATAACAGTGTTTTGGTATGGTAAACTATACTAGTGATGGCAACATTAAAAAACGTATTTTTGCATAGTAGACTATACAAAAATCGACACCATAGTGGTATGGTGACGATGGTTTTGGTAGCCTCCGAACCGGTATTCATTTTTATGGTTTTTAATTGATTTAAAATACAAAACTAGCCAAACCAACATCAATTGAGTTCCCATCACGTAACGCAAAGGAGGTACACTAGTTCACTATTATTGATTACAAATTAAACAATTATCTATATATTAATAAACCAAGCTAATTAATACTGCTTGGTTTATTGCAGTATTCATTGGTTGTCACGTGACAACTTCTTTTTTATTGTTTTTTCCTGGTATGATCCTGTTTTGTACGATACATGAAAATAAAAATCGGCATCAGCCTCATATAGAAAATACCAAAAGTACTATCAATTATTATCTATATATTAATAAATCAAGCTAATGAATAGTGCTTGGTTTATTGCAGTATTCATTGGTTGTCACGTGACAACTTCTTTTTTATTGTTTTTTCCTGGTATGATCCTGTTTAGTATCGATACATGAAGATAAAAACCAGCATCAGCCTCATACAATAAATACCAAAAATACTCCTATCTGTTTGAATAAAATCTGGATATTCAAAAGAACAAGCCATTGAAAAGGAACTTAATCTCATGGATAACTAACAATTAACAAACCTAGTTTTAAAGAGACAAATATAGCCCCTCTGCTTTGACTAAGATGCAATTAGCCTACTATATTTTTACCCACTGTTTATTTCGATTTTATATTTAAAAAAAATCCCTCTATATTGTAGACGATAATTCACATACACAGGGATATAAAAAGAACACTGTCGGGTGTATTGTTGAGATAATAGATATGAAAATTGTTACCATTGGAATATTATTGTCATTAATATTAAAGAATTAATTAACAAACCAAAACATATTGTTTGATAAGAATGACACGATTTAGAGCTAATAAGTTAGATACATTTTATTCATTTGGCTCTTTTAACTTTATATATGTTCACCTTCATGTGATGGGCACCTAAATAGACGTAAAATTGCACATGGGATATCAAGCTAGCGTTTCAATGAAATCATGTTAAAAAACTACTAATTTATGAATAAACCGAACAATTAGTTTAATATGATTACAAAAATAAAGAAAAAAATAATAATAATCATATAATTGTTCCTACAAATAACGTGTAATCAAATTTATCATTTTTACATATTCTAAACTACACAAATTAAACCATTTTGACCATCAAAAAGAAAATTAATATATACACCAAATGTATCTAACTTTTTGTAGCTGATTGTATAATTAGATACGTAAGGGGCTGTTTGTTTCAGCTTTTAACAGGCTCTTAACGATTCAGAATTCTTACTGATTCAGCACTTAATAGTTCAGACCTCTTAATTCAGACATCTTACTAGTTAAGCACTTTATCATCCAAAAGTTGCCATACAACCCTAAGCCATATCAACCTCATACGCGTTCATATAAATCCGCACACCTCTATCAATGTCTGCTAAATGAGGGACTAAATCATGTTAATGCATTACCATACATTGGGTGTTCTTCGGGTTTTTTCAGCTTTCTGGTTTTTCAGGTTGAGTTGTTCGAGTGTTTGGCTTAAAAGAGTGATCTGATAACCAACCCATTTAATGTTCGGGTTCAACATAGTTCGGGTCAGGTTGTTAAGCTTTTGAGTTTAGATGTAAAATGGATAAAAACTATTATTTTTTCATAAAATATATCTACATATTCAAAAAATATCATCAAAATTCATAAAATATTTAACAATACGGTACGATAATGTCCAAAAGTCACAAATCTTAATTTTGCAATAATATAATATTTGTTTGTATACTTTCGAAACACTTAACTTTTTATATCTTTTTCTTGGTCAAATAATATGACATTTGTGTGTATAGTTTAAGTTTAAGCCTTTTCTTATATAAAATGTGGTATTAATTTACTTTCTATTGCTGAAACTATGTGTTAGAGCATTTATAGTGGATCCTCTGTATTTATTTGAGTGTAACCTCTATATTTGTAAGAGTATATTTAAATTGTTGTGAGTGGATGAGAGAAAAAAATTACTGTTTATCAGTAAATTTTGGGTAGATATTGTTTACGTCTATAATTTTATTATATTTTTTGAAAATGGTTGTGAGTAGAGAAAAGAGAAAATGTAATGATGAAAGTATAAAAAATATTATTTAATTAAAAAAGAGAGAAAATATAGTGTTTTTAATATAATTATAGAGATGAAATTATAATTTTTAGCCAAGCAACGAAACGGATAAAAATTTGTTTGGTGTTAGCACACAAACAACCAAACGGCTAATAAGTATTCAACTTTAGCCAAGCAAATGGATAATTTTTTTAAGACAAAAACGAAAAGTTGATTTATCCAGAATCAATTGCATATTTATACTTATCAACATAAAACTTCTTGATACAGAAAATATTATTAAAGTTATTATAGAAAACATTATTAAAGTTATTATGGAATTACATATAGAGAGCCGAATATAGGTGTATACGTTTGCTTTGTGAATCGTAATAACTTGGATATCTTTAAAAATCATATAAACACATTCAGATTGAAATATTTTGTTGGTGTCGAATTTTTACTCGGATAATTTTAAGAGAGAAATGATGAGCAAGAGTTTTTTTCATTTTTTTTTTTTTTACTTTTTCCGGTTAAAAAATTATACTTTATAATTGGCTAGAACAAACTTCAAATCCTGGGGTGAACCGTCATAACGGTGGACGGCAACAACTTTGGTGCTACTGAGTGTTGAACATATTCAGTATTGCTAAACACGATTGGTGCTGAATAGGGGTGTGAAGTGACACGAAATGAAAACTGGACACGAACCTAACACGAAATCTATTAGGTTTAGTCTAAACAAGTTCTGGTTAGTTTTAAGTTGAACTCGTAAACCTCTTTAGCTAAACGGACCAGGTTTGTGTAAAAACTAACAGGTTGACTGGTTAAACCCTTTAACCATTGATTATATTTTCTAATTTCTTTACTAAATAAATCCAATCAATATATATATAATTGAACAGCTTCTTAGCTACAATAGAAACTAAGTTGACTTATTGGTGACTCACAAACAAATCATATCCACCCATGTGGAATAAATGAAATATATGATCATTTTAAAATACATTAAATATTAAATATTGATCACTTTATTTGTCAAATACCCCTATTATATAAAACATAAAACAAAATAAAAATACTAATATTACTCCTTATATTGATTTATTTTGTAACCCTTACAGTAGCGCTTTCTTTTATTTATTTTCTTTAAATTGTTGAATAGAATCGTTGAAAATAGAGTTCTATTTTTAAAAGATGAATATTATTTTGTGCAGTCGTGATGAATTGAAACGATTTTGACTGAACAATACTCAGTACAGTTATTGCTATTATTGAAACCGATACCAATATGTCTATTGCAAAGTAAATTAATGTTTTTGATCAATGTAAAGTACGTGGTGATATGAGTACCGTGCCGAAGCAAACTAATGGTGTCTGGGAAACAGTACGAATGACAGTATCGTAACGGTGTTGTGACTCATTGGACCGATGTCGATCAAAAGCCGCCGTAAAAGCTCGGTAAATCCCACTAGTTACATACAATAAATAAAAATAGGTAGATGAGAGAAAAAGTACCAACAATACATTGTTTTCAGTAACAAGTAATTTAATTTTATTAGGCTAAACAAATTGCTATCAACTCAAGAATATCTTGAAATATCTAGTTTAACACTCCCCTCAAGCTTAGGCCAACCTCAAGCCTAGATTTGAGAAAATATTAATCATGGTGTAAACAATGGGTTAGTATTCTCGTTGTCTTACGATTTGCCTCCAATGTTGGCTTTGATTTTGTTTTGTTTTTTGTGTTTTATCGCGCGATCACATACTTGTATGTGTTTCAAAGTTGTTGGATTTTGGGTTTTATTGTGTTTTATCATACGATCACACACTTGCGTGCGTTTCAAAGTGCATGTGTTTCAAAGTTGTTGAATTTTGGATTTTATTTTGTGTTTTATCGTGCGATCACATACTTCCATGTGTTTCAAAGTTGTTGGACTTTGTGTGTTTAATGTTGCTTTATCGATGATGGTGACGATATGGTTTTTGGAGACTCTTTATACATGCATTTACATACTTTCAGCTTGATTACATGGCTTTCAATGTTGTTAGATTTTGTTTTTTTAGTGTAATCTGGTCTCCGATGATGACTTTTTTGTTAGCAGATATCGTTTACAGTTTCCTTTTCGGTCTATGATACGATGTTGAGATGTTTGTTCTTCAATGGTTGTGTTTTCAATTTTGTTCCGTCAGTGAGGATAACGTTTAAGTTGTCCAAGACTATTGGCACTTCAATTTTAGATATATGTTGTTGATTGTGTCGGAATGTTTGTGTATTGATGGTGTTCAATATTTGTTGATGATTGTATAGCTTTGCGAGGCTATTTACGATGTTTGTTTTGGTCTATGATTCTATGTTGAGAACGTTGTTATTGAATATTTCTGAGTTGTTGGTTATTTCGTGTGCAAGAGTTAGCTTTTCTTGCATATTTACAGAACGTCTTGGTAATTAGCATTATATTAATATTGTGGCATTTCAGATTAGTATGGTGTCCTTTGTGTCGATGATGATGTGCTGAGACCTATGTAAGCGTTTAACATGCTTTTATTTAGATGTTGGTTGTTTTGGCATTGTTGGTTCCACTGTCATTTTAGCTTTTTACAGCTTTATCATACTTATGTTGTTTCTTCTCGGCTGTTTTATTTTACATTTTTACGTGGTTGATGATGCTTGTAGGTTTTCGGTTTGCATGTGGTTTGATGCTTAGATGTTTCGTTTGTTGTTTTTGTGCGGCGTATATATGTTTGGTTCTGTAGATATGTTTTTAAAACGAACAATCCTTACCTAATCGTGATGTAATTTGTTGAGGCTGTGAAGATTCTTTTATCTAGGCATGGAAACCAAAGTGGCTTCAACATAGCCGACGGCTGCATCTGATTATCTGAGCCTCGGAATCTATGTTATACAATGTTAATTACTAAAGTTTGGTGCATTGCAGATTATACCTATACCTTTGTTAGTTTTGCTTACTTTAAGTCACTTAATCTTTTTGTTGTTCAGTTTATACCATTTGAGTTTGTAGAGGCTTATGAAATGTTCATGATTGTGACTTTAGCTTTGTTGCTTTATCATACACTTATTGAGTCTAAGCTACTTAATGTCTATGACAAGTATCGCTTCATTTTTGGTTCTCTCTTTACGTTTACTTTACATGGCACGATTTAAGATTATTTGATGTGCATATTGTGTTGCAATATATCTTCTTCACGCATGGACCCTACTATTTTAACTTGAGAGGCTTTAGAAGATGTTATCAAAATAGATCAATGGTTGTCAGAGAAGCTTAATGACTTAACCGCGGGGGTTCCTAGCATCCACGGGAAACAACCGAAGCTACAAGTCTCCATTGACGCGCTTTATGTGCGCTACGAATGCCAAAAAGATGTTAAAGTCTAGCTTTAACATTACTTCATAGCATGTATAATTGAGTGTAATTTTGTGTGTCATATATGATCAATGCTTTTGTTATTAAACTTAATATTTTAGTTTGTATATTTCCAATCGTATTAACATATAACAACAATTTTGTAGCTTTATATTGCTTTCTATGTTCTTACGTTGTAAAACCTCAATCATAAGAATACATAACATATTTCAATAAATAACAAATCAGATGTTGAATCCTAATAAACCAAGGTTAAATAACATCAACGGAAGGAAATGGAGATGGTTATATGGAACTTAATCTAGGCTTCCTTTTCACCCTATAATTTGTTTTTTTGTGTTTGTGTCTTTGGTGATAACATTTTATTATTCGTAATTCCAGTACTTTCTTTTACCTTCTGCATCTTTGTAAACAAAATATACATGATGTATTCGGATGTCGTGCCACATTGGGGGTTGGTCCGAATATTAGTTAGGGTTAAAAGTAAAAACAAAGAACAAAAAAAATAAAGTAGATACAACCTACAAAGTACGAGGACATGAAATACAAATTAACGATAATGCATAGTTAAGTTGCAAATTATTACTATTAATTATTATTATAGAAAAATGCCCTAATAGTCCCTATGGTTTGCTTCACTTTTCATTTATAGTTCCTGTATTTTTAAAATTACACCTATAGTCCCTAACATTTGCACATTCGTTCTCGGATAGTCCCTAGCGTGGATGAGTTAGTGTTTGGTTTTAAGTGAGTGTCAAATGACATAAATACCTTTTATATTAAAAAACTAATAAATAAAACATTAAAAGAAATATAATTAAGAGTTAAATGCTTGGTTGGTCCCTATGGTTTGTAAAAATTACAGATTTGGTCCTGGTGGTTTAGTAATTACACGCTTGGTACCAAAACTTGTCAAAAATGAACTCGTTTGGTTCTTAGCCCTAACATCAGTTAAATATCTCAATTAAAACACCTCATGTGCTTGGCACATGAGGGTAATTTGGTCATTTCAGTCCAGCCTGTTATAACAAGAGATAAATAACCTGATTGGTCCCACCCTTTCTTCTTCCCCAAACCACCACCATCATCTCAGCCCCACCCTACCCCACCCTTTCCCACCCTTTCTTCTTCCCCAAACCACCACCATCATCTCAGCTCCTCCAACACCACCACCTCATCTCCTTCACCATCACCACTGAATTCCCACTCAAACCTGAATGCATAACCAAATAAATTTCATTTTTTCGATTCCAATTTAAATACTCAACACCCCTAACTCACACAAAATCTACAAGAATTTCTCACAAAATAAACATCAGCAGACATTCATCCATCTCACTTACAAATCAATGCCCACAAAAGTCAACATTGCAAGTTCCATCCACCCGGTTAAGCTCTCATCCAGATCAGGTCAACAATCAAATAATACTTACATTTGAGGACTCACAAGAACAGTTGTGGAACTAAACAATACAAACAATCTCATTATATTCACAAGAACAGTTGTGGAACTTGCATACCATCGATCTAACCGAAGCACGATTATGTTGCAATACGTCATGCATCTCTGCAATTGTCACTATGTGCCCAATAGGCCTTTTACCACTCTTTATCACTGGAGGAACCTCGTTCACAGATGAGTTATCTCCCATACAAAAGAGTCTTCCACTAACGATGCAACTGATTGAAATGTGTTGTTATCAAACGACATTGAGGGAGCACTTATGGTAGCAGTAGTAGTATTAGTATCGACAATCATTGGTGGCGCTAAAGAAGCCAGGTTTGAGTGGGAGTTCAGTGATGGTGGTGAATGAGATGAGGTGGTGGTGGAGGAAATGAGATGATGGTGGTGGTTTAGGGAAGAAGAAGAAGGGGTGGGGTAATTTATTATAACAGGTTGGACTGAAATGACCAAATTACCCTCATGTGCCAAGCACATGGGGTGTTTTAACTAAGATATTTAACTGATGTTAGGGCTGGGGACCAAGCGAGTTCATTTTTGACAAGTTTTGGTACCACGCGTGTAATTAGTAAACCACTAGGACCAAATCTACAATTTTTACAAACCACAGGAACCAACCAAGCATTTAACTCTATAATTAATATTTAAAAATTTATATGGGACCCACCCCACCCACCCAACCCACTTCATCTTCCCCACTTAAACACCCACCACCTTTCATCACCATTACAATCCACCTTTCACTAACATCTACCCACTCCTCAGATCGGTTGTGGCTCTAATTCCGTGTTGTTGTGTGGTTTAAAAAAGGGTTAAGGAAGGAACATTGTCCCTGGTACATCATAGGATACTCATCATCCCACCCTACAAGAGTTACGATGTCAAAAATTATTTCTGCACACCATCTACATGATTTGGGCACCACAAGAGTTGAACCCGCGCTACTACAGCTTCACATGTGGACAATGAACTTCATTGGTAGTGGGTACCACTGGACAGTAAGCTCATTGGTAGTGGTTGTAATTCTGTGTTTTTGTGTGGTTTAGATAAAGAGAAAAACAAGGGGAAAGGAAGAACAAGAAGACATGGGTTGGGATTTTTAAATAGAAAGGGTTATTTAATTTAATAAAATGGTGAGACCAATGGACTTAATTTGATTTTTTTTAATGCTTTAATATTTATTTTAAGGGTAGCGGCATCTTTGACATTTCACACTCCCTTAACACCAATAACTAACCTCCGTTTACACTAGGGACTATCCGAGAATACATGTGCAAAAGTTAGTGATTATAGCTATGATTTTAAAAATGTAGAGACTATATGTGAAAATGGAGCGAAGCATAGAGACTATCCGGACATTTTTCTCATATTATTATTATTATTATTATTATTATTATTATTATTATGATTATTATTATTATTATTAATATTATTATTATTATTGTTATTATTATTATTATTATTATTAGTGAAATGCTCTTTTAAATCCAAAATATATGAATATATACATCCTTAATTCGGACGTTGATATTACTCCTACCCAAAATTTTGTGGTTGTAAATAGTCTTTTAGATTAGTCTTTTTTGTTGTTTATGGATCAAGAAAAGATAAAATTTGATACTTTAATGAACTTTTAAATAAAGTATTTTTTGCTGGTTTTGTATAACGTATTGGTGGTTGTATAGGAGAATACAAAACATCCCTAATTCGGACGTTGATGTTACTCCAACCAATAATTGAGTTGAGAAGTGGTTTAAAAGTGTCTGCCATAATTTAGATAAGAGTTGAGAAGTGGTTTAAAAGTGTCTACCATAATTTAGATAAGTTTTAGAATGTGATACAAAACAAAAGAATATAACAACCTTTGTGCACTAATATTGAAAAAAGAAAAATGTGTTTTAGTTTCCAAATTTCAAATATTTAAATTTTATAAGTGGTATAAAATGTGTCTACGGTTATTTAGATAAGTTTTAGAAAGTACTACAAAACAAAATATAACTAACCTATGTGAACTATTACTTATTACATATTTAAAGTTTATAACCGGAATAAAATTAATTACATATTTCCCTCATATATTACATATTTTTCATTTCTAAACAATACATATATTACGTATGATTCTTTTCATTAAAATTATTCTTATTTAATTACTATTTTACCCTTAATGAACTTCATAAATAAAATTTATCTATTTTCCTTTTCCCATATCATCTTCCATGGAATGTCCCGGAACGGAACTTAGATCAATCTAAAGTAGTCGAAACTTCTTTTGAGTTTCGGAATCATGCTTTGGCCTAATAGGTAGAATACTCTCGCTTAAATTTCATTTTATGGCGTTCACCCTTACAATTACTACATGTCCCTTGTCAATCGAAAGCTCGATACTTTGGAGAGATTGAAAATTAAGGAATGGGATTAGTCACAAAGGTGTGGATATCATTCCTAACTTAGTGGTGTCGTTCCCTAAACGTGGTTACTACTTATCCATCGATTTAAGAGAGTTAATACAAACTCGTCGGTTTTTGGTGAGTGAAATTGCCATTAAGGTAAGGAAATCACTCCTATCTTAATGGTGTAATTTTGTGAAAATAATAATGATGGATTGAAAGTCATGACCAAATTAAGGGTTTCACTCCTATTTTGGTGAGGTCATGTTGGTTATGAAATGTGAGTGTTTTCGTGTCGTGGAATAACTTCGTCTTAGGAAGGCATATTTTTAAGACCAAAAGATAAGATAAGGAGCAAGTTTAGGAACAATCAATTAGTTTTGTATATGATAAAAGAAAGTCAAATAAGGCAAAAGTAATTCCTTATAAACTAGGTCAAACATGGAATTTTGTCATAATTCTCTGCAACTATAGCTCTGATACTAATCTGGCACACCATACCTGATGACAAAAACATCAAGGCGTGACGTAATATATTGCTCAAAGAGAACATAAAACTAAATCTGCGAGAGTAAATTAAAATTCAAAATTTCATTTCATGAAAACAAGCATTACTTTGTTCAAAGAGAGAAGTACAACTATTTCGATTTCAAGACTAAAAATATATAACTTCATAAATAAAATTTGGTAAGTTTCTAAATCCACCCTAAGTAGATTTCTTGTAGTATTATAATCATACATTTCCTGCAACATGCATATAAAGTATCCGTCAAAAAATTATTTTGGTGAACATACTAGTTTGTCTACGTAGCATAAGTATGAATAAATCTCAAATCTATGTTTAAAGTTTGGTAAATTATGTATCATACTAGCATGCAAAGACCAAATATCAATCCAAAGTTTGGCACTAGCATAACCTTATCACTAAAGTAATAAGACCGTAAAGAATACTTAACAGTGACCAACA
Organism: Scalesia atractyloides; assembly: GCA_947069175.1. Classification (NCBI taxonomy): domain Eukaryota; kingdom Viridiplantae; phylum Streptophyta; class Magnoliopsida; order Asterales; family Asteraceae; genus Scalesia; species Scalesia atractyloides. Next base: position 44,660,237 of record CAMTDV010001634.1, read on the forward strand.
AAATGGACGACGTGTTAATCCTATAGCGCTATACATGTGAATGGAGGCTTGCAAGGTTAATGATATATAATAAAGCATAATAATGTTCTAGCATGTGTAACACAAATATCATAACAAATAAGCATGTTAAAGGATTAAGTGTTTTGCATAAGTTTGATTGTATGTGTGTGAAAGTATGTTTAATAAGGATATGTGTTGCAACCGAGATAGTGTTTAAAGCATAAAATGGGTCTAGTATGAACTCACAGTTTGCGGAGATTTTTTCACAAAAAGTGAATGGGCAGTTTTGAAGGATGGAATCACCAAATTTACCCTAAAAAGATTAAAAAAAAGGTGTATGAGTATGAGGATTTGAAGGTTGGAATATAACGAAACTCACGAATATGAAATTACATAAAATATATCTTGCTTTAGACACTTATTTCGGCACTATTTTTTGTTTGTGTTTTTCATGAGTGTTAAACATTCATTAGAAGCCCAGATAAGGAATCCAAGATCAAGATATTCTTCCACTTTACCATATCATATTTAACCATGAATTGGTTGATATCATGGTTTGGTTTTCAGAGTATTTATTATATATGTATATATTATTATGTATATATGTCAAGCATTTGTCAAACATTAGAGGTAGGATTAAATACATTAACCTCAAGAATTCACCAATGCACAAAAATCACCAACATTGTTGATGATTCGGATGGTTATGAATATAAGTAAGATATACATAAGTAACCTACTTAATTTGCTAAGTAACCCAATGAGGATAACTAGACGAGTGCTTCCAACATGCTGTGGTTGGAGACTTGGTGTAGTCTTGCTCACTTTATTGCTTGGATATTACTTAGAGCATCACAAGAATAAGAAATGGAGGTATATAACCTCAAAGCTTTTGGAATAAAACCTCAATCCAAGCTATTCAACATATAGATTTGTTGGTAACTTGAAGATGTTCCAAAAAAACAATGTAAAGATGAACAAGTTCATAAAGTTTAACAAAAATCCAAACTTGGATCTCAAATTTGGTGGGATGCCATCTTTGTTTACCTTGGTAAACATGTGGTAATACTCCTAGAGATCATCCAAGGAAGGAGAAGAAGAAAAACAAGAAGAAAAGTGCAAGAACAAGCTCCAAACTCAATGTGTTTGGAAGCTTGAACAATATGTCCAAAGTTGAGAAATTTGGAGATTAGAAAGAGTTTGGAAGTGATTTGGAGGTGTTGAAAGCGTTTAGGAGGTGTGGCAGTGTTGTATTTATAAGTTGGGATTAGGGTTTGGATATTAATGAAGGTGGTTGAGAGTTAGGAAGGAGGGAAATGTGATTTAAACACAAAATTTGCGAGCTGCTAAAGAGTCTGCTAGACAAGGCCCTTGGGGACCGTAAGGGTTCATAGTTATGGTTTGCAAGGACCTTCAAAATGTTTAAAAAATTATTTTGGGTACTTAGGTTTGGTTTGGTTGGGATGTGATTTGGGGCTTTTAACACATAGTTAAGCATATTTGAAGGGTTTTAAAGTGCATGCAAGTATATGAATGATAATAACACGTATGAATAATATTTTAGAGAAATTACAATATCGTTATATGGCTTGGTTTTGTATATGATGCGCATTATGAGATTGTTTCGTATTATGCAAGTGGGATCAGCAACATGATACAAAATATAATTTCCATTATCATCAAGTCTCGAATTATAAAGGATTGATATTGAAAATACGAATTACATAATAAATGAAAAAGAATAGAAAATACGGAGAATAAACATATACTGAGAACTACAATCACTGAGAACTCAGTAGTCATTACCATACTTGAACACCAATAACTCAAACGAGACCTTATAGTTATTTGAGCAACATGTTTAATAGTTTAAGTTAATTCACCTGTCAACCGGCTTGCTTAATTAATTCTCGTGCGAGGATTTCCGAATCACAAGCTTAACTTTTGTGACATGCTTGTGTGGTTGCTTGATTAATTATCAAAATACCACGAACTCAATTCACAATGGAGCTGCTTGTGTGTGTGCTTCAACTAATTTCAAAAAATAACTTGTCAAGAACTATTATTATATTCGTTGTTTAATTTGACATGTATGCTTTCTTAACTACTTCCATTTCTTTTTAAATACCGTAAATAATTAACCTCCGATTGGTCTTTCTGAGATGTCGAAGATTTTGTTTCCAACCAACTTTCCACAAACGATGGAAACTTCCTTAAAAGTAGCCAAAATGGATCAAACAATTTTTTTTATGCAAATCCTTACTTGTTCTTCGTGTTCTTCAATATTGCGGCATTTCCAAACACTTAGGCCCTGTTTGGTTCATGTAATTCAAGAAAATTGAAATTTGAATTCGAAAACATTCCATTTATAATTGTGTTTGGTTAGTTTAGAAAAGATTTGAAAGTGGAAAACATTCACTCACTTGATGGAGTTCAACTTTTGATCCTATCATCCATGGAATTCAAAACATTTCAATGGAATGCTTAGATATTCCCAAAATGCCCCTAACTTCTTATATTACTTCTATACCAAATTGAATCACTGTGATATACACGAAACCAAAAACATAACATTAAAATCATAATCCAAATTGAAACAAAAAGCCAAGGGTCTATTTGGTTTGGGGTAATGGGATGGACAATGGAATAGAATGGAATGGATGGGGGTAATGGAATGGACAAAGGAATGATTTGGGTTACTAGCATTCCATAGTCTTGTTTGGTTACCTTGTGGGAAAGAAATGAATTATTACCTTGTGTTGTTTGGTAGGCAGAAAAAACCAAGGAATAAAATCGGCGATGGGTGACAGTAATGGTCGGCAGCGACGATGGTCAGTGGTGGGTGCTGGCGGCAGCGGTTGTGGTCGGCGCCGGAGGGTGGTGGTGGTGGTGGCGAGTGGTGGTTGTGGAAGTGGTTGTGGAGGGTGTCGGCGGGGGTAGGTGGTGAACACGGTGTGTGGCGATGGTGGTGGTGGGCATGGTTGTAAAACAAGGTCTCGATGGTCTAGTAGCCATCGAGTACTCGCTACAAGATAGGTTTCCAAGGCAGGAGTACTTTTCTCCTAGGCCGAGTACTCCCCCATTACTCTCCGCCTAGGCTGAGTACTTCCTGAGTCCTCCCGACTTCGACTAGGAAGCACCTAGCGAATATGGTGGTGGGTAGTGGTGGTGGTGGGCGATGTTGGTGATGATGGTGATAGAGGGAATGAAATGAAAAAAAACAAGGGGTGCAGATAGAATGATTTTAAGCAAATGGAATGACTTATGTAATGGGTGATTCCATTACCTTAACTAACCAATCCCATTTTTTCGTTCCTCGCAATAGTCCATTCAATGACACCCCTCATTTCTACATACCAAACACTACCTAATTGCCATCCAAATTAAAACCAAAATATCATTGTTGATGCGAGAAGAAAATTTTCTTTGATAAGTTTTTCTTGTTTTCCTTCCTAAGTTTCTCCCTTACAAAACAGTACCTTTATAAAATTCATCAGATAATCTTCTACGGGATCTCCAAATTGGTGTACAGTTATCATCGTTGTTAATGAATCATCAAACAAAGCAAGTAGAAATTCAATTTTAAATGTATCCTTCAACGCTCTTGGTGCCAGTTCGTTTTATCGAATCAATCAAGATGCTCATGGAAATCATCGAGTGGCAACTCTTATATCAAAATGAAATGAAGAAATCAAACTGAATAACAATTGATGGATAAGACTAACTCAAATCGAACCAAAAATTGACGAATAAAAACTCAGATCGAACCACAAGTTGATAACTAAGAGAAGTAAAAAATGGAACCAGAAATCAGTCGATGGGATTTTAAAACCATTTGCTTAAAATTGTAAGCTTGACATCAACCAATGGTGCAAGTTCATTGTGTAGATTAGAAATGAGTTTGAGAAATGGGAAAGGAAAGCTTAATTTGGTAACTTTTATATTAGTAATATTTTAATTCCATATACAATTTACAAATCAAACACCACAAAAAAAGTTCATTGTTCTAATTCCTTTAAATTTCATTCCTATGAAAGATTCCAATTCCTTTAAAATCATTCCAGGAACTAACTTAAATCACAAGAACGGAAAGATCAAATCCCAAAAATAAAATAAAATTATAAGCACATAAATACCTTCAAGAACCGAATCACTTAATATCATGCACGTATGCAATGGGCTAAATAAATCTGATACAAATTGTAAGTCCCGAATCTGTGGATCTTCGATATAGATATCAAGTTAATACAATTAGTTAGGTGGAATCTAATGACTATACGATTCAAGAACAAGAATAAGAACAAAAGAATCCTCCATGCATACGATTTTTATTATCACTTGGTGTTATCTATACAATGAGAGAACTACTATGGAACAACCAACCCTATAATGAATAAAAGTAACCTATAAAGAGGTTAGCCGTGTATATATAGACCCTACATAGGTAAAACAAGGAAAACGACTCATAAAAAATTTCATTTTCACAAGTAAAAAAATATTTTTTTATCAAATCTTCTTCGGAGCTTTTGCATATAAACACATGTAAAAGCCGTTTAATAAGAAAATAAAAAATATCTTAAAAATATAAATTTTTGTTAACAAAACTTTTTTTTTTATTTCAATAACCTCTACATGTGTTTATATGGAAAAACTCCAGAAAAATATAAGTAAAAATGTTTTTTTATTTAAAAATGATTTTCTAGTAAGTTTTTACGATGGATGACGTATGTGTGTAAACTATATTTCAAACTCTAGAAACCATGTTACCATTAGCATGAAAAAATTGGGTGAATGAGTCAGTCAAAGTAAAGTAACTGCTAGATGGTATGTGTAAGTTGTTCATAATGTTTTACATTGTTTTGTTTTACTAAGAGGCGTGTTTAATTTGTATTTCATTGTCGTTTTAACTCATCATCGAGTAATAGCACAAACACTTTAAGGATTATTGTTTTACCTTTTAAGTGTAGACTTTACTCCTACATTGTGGTATTAGAGCCAACATGAGTAGTATTGCATAAGGACAATTCAAGCCCAAATAATGCATCAAAAGCTACACACTCTCTCATACATGTGTTCGAAGGGTATTTATTCTACAATATCATGTTAATATTCGTACTCCATGCATTAGACGTGTGGGATTTTCTGTAGTAGAGTACAATGATTACGAGTAAGATTTTACTATATCCTACAAAGTTTGAGGAAGGAAAACAATACGAAGTAGATATGCAGGTTGTTGACGATTACTTAGATTGTGGTTTATTTGGACATCGATAATTCGGTAATACTAAGCAAGCAGATGTAGAGTGTAGATTGTACATGGCACCCAACTCAGATGCTCATCGATCCAACAATAAATGGTTCATACATACATATTGAGTGTTATAACCATATAACATGAAAACGAACACAATTCAATAAACAAAATGAGACAAATAAATTGAAATTTCAAATATGAAATGGTATGAAAATTCAAGTTGTAGGGAAATGTTGCTATTTTGCTAGCACAATCGAATAAGAAATTGAAAACGCTCCATGAGGTACAATTTGCACTTGAGCTTGATTAACTCTATAAATCATCACATTCATTTGAGAAAATATTTCTAAAAACAAAGGAGATAGATATCAAGAACATCAAGTGTTTGAATTCAAGTTAAAACTAAGTTTTTAGTTTGTTTGAAATTTAGTATTTATATAGTTTGTTTATGTTTATGAGTTTGGTTTGTTTGACTTCGTATTAGGTTAGGATTTGGCTTTATAGTATAAATAGATTTTAATGTAATTCATTTAGTTTCCTTGTGCAGTCTCCCTGTCAGAGATCAAGGTAACCTTCTATTATAGCCGTAGGTTGACGTCCACAAACTACACAAGTTGGTCCATTATGGTGGATATATTCTTATAAGCCTATGGTCGTTGGGATACCATAATTCCATTACCAAGAGCGACAATTATAGATGGGAAGAGCGAAACCGCAAAAGCATTTGTCATTCAATCACAATCCAAAGATGTACTACTCCAAGTTGCAATCAGAGCAATTTTTACTTTTCACAAAACAATAACCGACTTATTGGATGGTGTTAGTAAATTGAAGTCAAATTTGCAAAAGCTAACAATTTGTGGATTTGACACAAGTAGTTAAAATGACTAAACTAAAAGGTCCTAAATAGTAAGTTATTCCATACCCAAGCTAAGGACATGTGGGAAGCAATTTGGGTTTGCTACCTTAGAGTTAAACAAGCTTAGAAAGCTCGTTTACAAACCTTATAAGTTAGCTAGAGATGCTAAAGATAAAAGAAATTGAGACGCTTGATGAATTATTTCGATAAGCTAACTAGAATAGTAGCGAAATTCAGGAACCTTAGATCGAACCTGGAGGATGAAGTATAAGGAAAAAGCTTCTTGTTTCCATCCTAGGAAAGTTCTTACAGATAGTCGCTTTGGTCGAACATTACTCTTATCTCGTAATGTTGTTTATATAAGTTGTTGGTCGATTGAAGATATAGATGCAATAACTACAGTTCGTGATAGACCTGAAAACGATGGACCAAATGGGCGGTGGTCCTTGTGATACGCAATATGGACGTGGTTGTGGATATGATATCGGAGATCATGGCATTGGCCGTGGAATATGATTTGGTAGAGGAAATGACTCACATGGAAGAGTACTCGGACAAGGGAGTTTCAAAAGTGACTCAAGTTAACAAGAATGATATCAATTTGGAATGTGTGGGCATTTTGCCTATGAGTATCCCATCTATAAGGAAACCGAGTAATAAAAAAATCTAGCTCAAGCCCAAGAGGATGAGACAACACCACTCTAGATAAGAAGGAAGTCTAGTTTAGAATTAGGGAGGAGAATATGTGCCTAATAGAGAATAAAGAGCGAAATTAATTTCAATAAAATTAAGTGACTAAAATCATTTTATTGACTAAAATCTAATATAAGATTCCTAGTTTTTAGTTTGCTTGAAATTTGATTTAGTATTTACCGGTTCTGGTTATATTTTTTTGGTTTGTTTGAGTTCGTATTAGCTTAGGATTGGTATTTTTTAGTATAGATATAGATCAATATAATTCATTTAATTTTCTGGAGTTTAATAAAAAAAATTCTCAATCGAATCTAGTTGGCATACCCTTGTAACAATGGAGATATATAACTCAACACTATACATCATGGTTCTTGAGGTACAGTGCCTTACATACAAGGTGTTGAAACATCTTAATGGTAAAGTCATGGAATTAATTGAATCGTACTGTTTAATCCTACAATGTGAAGGTTGTTCTACCGAAAGCAAATAAGAAGATCCTTCCTCATAATGTTTGGGGTGTCACACCCCGATAAATCGATTACATTAGAGCCGGGCGTGATCTGACTGGTATCTTCATTGCACAACGGAAGTAAATATTTGCTAAGACTTCTAGAAATTGAACGCCTGCCAAGTACTCGAGTTCTAAATGAGTTCTCCTATTCCAACTGTGCCATAGTTTGACTTTTGAGAACCTGAGAAAGAAACATGCGAAAAATCAACATAATGTTGAGCGAATTCATAGTTTGTTTTGAAAAAGATTTTAAACAAAATCTTTCAGATGACCGGTTTAAAAGTTGTTGAGAAAACATAATTAAAATCATTTTTCTCGGCATGTCAATTGAAAACCCTGTTTTTGCAATATTTGAATAACTATCAATGTCTGCGTACGACAAAGACAACATGCCCGCATGAGCCTATAACCCACCCCAAGCTAGTAAGTGCCTCGCCAAACCGTTTACTCAAGACGGTAGACTAGCAGGCGGTTATAGTTGCAATATGTAGCGAGGACTTCACTGTACAGTTTTAAGAGACCCTACGACCCTTAGTGTTGAGTACTAGACAATCCAGTCCTTGTGTCTTCGTGCCTCGCACGAGCATAGGTGGGTCTAACCCACTCGAGTCTTTGTCATTGGGCCTAGCCCACGAGTCTTTGCCATTGGGCCTAACCCCCTGTGTCTGTATGTAGCTAAGACATTCCCGGCACTAGCCGTGAAACTCATGCACGTTTTGAAAATACGCGTGTGTTTTGTAAAACCGATATATTGAGTATAAACCTTTCGTAAACCATTGGAGTTTAATGAAATCCTTTCGCAACATGGTTTAGAAATATGAATCTTTTTGTTCCTCGAAATATTATGTGTACTTTTGCAAAACTTGCATGTCTTTCCACCCCCGAAAACATTTACAAAACTGCAAAACCGTAGAAAGTGGGGGTTATGAACTCACCTTGTTATCCTTGTGCAAAGCTAGCTTAATGTGCTTCCATAGTGTTATTCCAAGAGCGTGAATTTGCTAGCGTGCAACTATAGCATTCCTAACAAGGAATCAAGCTTATAAGTTTCCAATAAGACAACGTAGTTAAACTACGTGTCCGAGCTCTACCGAATCGTTAACAACGATCCTAAAAGGGGGTTATTGCCTTGACTTAAAATAACCGATTTATGGTTATTTGATCCCTTTTATTGTCGGTGATAGATGCCACGTCTAGGAATACTTAGTTTCCAAAAAGGTTTAGAATATATATTTATATATTTAAATATAAATACACTTACGAGGTCGTGCTAGTTGTCGTAATTTGAAACACGTAGATGAATCATGGTACGACTCGTCGTAGTCTTCGTAGACGTAAATAAATATATATACAAGTATTACATTTATGTAAAACATTTCGTATCCGAACAATAGCCTTGCATATCGTTTATAATTAATAAAATAATTATATAATTATACGCTTGTTATAATCTTCCAATAAAGTGTTGTGCTTCGTCTAGACGTTGAAATAAAACTGTTGTATATAAATACATCTTTATATAAATACTCGAAGTCTTGACATCTGAAATGAATATAAACTATATTTATTTTATATAACAGTAAGTCGTCGACATCCGAGATGCATATAAAACATTACATTTCGTTTGTGAAAGCGTTCGGAAGTATTGATGTTTGAAATAGATATAAATAATTGTATCTATTCTAAATAATCGTCACATTAGGCATTTGGATAAAACATAAGAAATTATGTTTAAACGAAATAGGCCTTCGTGTGTAGTTATCTTGCAACCTTTTTGTCGAAACGTTATAACCTCGTTTTGTATGTCGTACGCGTCGTCAAAATAAATATAGTTTTATATTTATTTTATAAAAATACCTCAACCTCGTTAGATGTCGTTTTTGTGATATAAATACGTTTCGTATTACGAACTTTTACGAAAAACGGGCAGAGTTTCCTCGGTTTTTGGACGATCCCAATAATGCAAGTTGTCGATATATTTTCAAAGCTCAACAATAAATCAACAACAATACATACATATCTTTCGATTTTATTCGATACGCCAATTTATTATCTCGTAAATTTCAATATATACATTAATATATCACTTGTCGGTTCCGTTTTGACTATATATATACACGTGTAAGTAAGCAAGTTATATAACAAAATCAAGTATAAATCCAAGAACTTTATTTTCTTATCCTTGTTAGTTGGTTCGGGATTGAGCTCGACGTCGCGTTAAGGCGAAAACTAAATAATTATCTAGTAAATTGCGTTAATATAATTTTTACCAAGACATCGCATTGACTGCCTTTGACCCGAACCAAACATGTTCGGTTGACCCGTGTTTGACCAGCTTGACCGGGTTTGACCCCGTGTTGACCAAATTTGACCCGAATACCCCAAAATGGCACCGGAACGGATCTGACCAAGTTGACTCCAACCCCACCCAAAACTGAGTTAAACCCCCAAGCCAAACGCGGACCCGACCCTGAGCAACCAGTTCACCGACGTTGCCGCAGTCACACCCAAACCCCTAAACCTGAACTGAAACATGTAGAACCAAATCAAAGCCGAAACTGAAACCACACATCCTATTCTCTTGTAAACCAAACATGACTTCCCTCGAAACCGAGTGAACTGAGTTGCCTGAACCGGAACTGTATAACCACCACCACAGCTGCCGTCGTTAAACGACGGCGTGGCTCCGGCTGCCGTCGGCCACCACCGACATCACCGTCATCGTCGCGTCACTACCACCCGATAATCGAGACACCACCATCGTTCTACCGCATCAACCGTCGCCGCTGTTATTATGCCGGAACTACCATCCTCTCGACTGTTGCCTCTCTACACCTCACTACTACCTGAAACATCAAACAACCTAGCCGGAGAAACACAGATCTAGAAAGATCCGGAAGAAAGAGAAGGCTAGATAGCTTACCGGAGGAGAAAAACTCGATTCGCGGCTGCCGGAGGTCAATACTGCCATCTCCGTTGCTCGAATGAAGAATCTGATGCCGGGAACGTGTTTGGGAGGTGTGAATTAGGGGGGTACACCCTTGGTCCGCCTTGATACTCGCCGGAAAAAGCCACCACCGCCGTCGCGAGCTCCGCCGTGGGTGGGGCCGGAGTCCGGGCGGTTCTAGAGAGAGAACGAGAGAGAGGAGTGAGAGTATGTGTGTGTTTTGTGGTGTGTTGTGTGTGTGAAGGCCCTTGTATAGCTAGGGTTTTCAAGTGTGTTGGGCCCAAGGCCCACGAGCATGTTTCTAGCGTTTTCGACAGCCCGGTCGCGTTTTAGAAGCCCTTCTTCGCACCCAAACGTCATATAATGCTGTATAACTAATTTTTTGGGTCAAAAATATGTAAGATAATGTCGGTAGTCATCATTCGACGTGTTTTTTTCGTCGGTTGCGATAAAATCGCGAAATCTGCTTTAGAGGCCACTTCTAATCCGTTTTTCGATCCGATTTCGACTTCAGATAACAAAATTCGATTACGAGGCTAAATACAACATAATATTTCAGTTTTGAAGGCGATACTTGTGTCCAATGCTTCTGTTTCTTTGCCGTGTGTATTCCTGCAATATCGTTTTTCGTATACGTAAGCGTTTGGTGCCATTTGAAGCACCGTAAATTCGCAAAACCAAGTTCGTATGCATAAATTATACGTATAAAATTTGTATTTGTCAGCCTTGTCAGTATTTTGTCTGGTGTCAGTTCGTTGCCGCTTATCGTTCAGCAGTCTTCCCGAAAATCACCATACGCACTCTATAAAAGAAGATAGGCATTCTAAGGCATTTCAAATGCCTAATTAAGTTAATATGTGTCTTAAACACTATTTATTATCGCCTTAAACATTTGTTAATCACGTAACTAAAAGCTGAAAAGTACCGGTTGTCACATGGGGAGCCTTACAATAAGCATGTTGATATTAACACATTAGGTCAAGTTCCAATCGACAATCAAACGAAGAACACAAATGTGAATATAATAACTCTCAAGAATTTTTATTATAACCAAGAAAATATAACTCAAAACTTGATTACAATAACTCTCAAACCATAACTCGGTTTCTCTCTAGTCTTAATAATGTATAACCTTAACTTGGTTTATACAGGCTAAAACTAACTTGGTGACCAAGATATTACCATATTAATTATAATGTAATTAGGAAACATAACCAACTATGACCGACTTGTCAACATTGACCCCCCCTTCCCAAGTTCACCGACTTGTGACTTGAAGTTCATAAATTACCAATGGTCACCCCTATACTTTCAGACTCAAAATAGGCGGGTCTTTAGTTCTTTGGGCTCTACTTAGCTTTAACAAACACTTACTTCTTATGATTAGTATAAGTCCTTCCTTGGGTTCGAATCCCCTGTTTAACCTTTTCCTAGAATTCCTATACATTTTTCTGTGGACAATAAATTTGGGTTTAACAGTTGAAATTGGATCTTTGAGTGGATCCTGACTCATACTTGGCTTATCATACTTCAGTCTTGTTGGTTCATATTATGTCCGTCACTGTGCGAATATGCTAGATAGAGCGTGTGTTGAATATTGTATAGATTCGATACGAACACACGACTTAAGTGCGAACATGAGAGGTGTATAAGTGTCACTTCGTACGAAGGTAACTCACTTCGTAAGAAGGTAAAATGCTCACTTCGCATGAGGGTAAAAAAGTGTTCATAGTTTTCAAAGTTTTGGAGTTCTCAGAGGGGAAATGCTGAATTTCTCCAGCTTGACTAGATGTATACTCTTTAGGTATAGATGAATGGTAGCTTATCACTTATGACTCTTATTCTGCTTCTACTCATTTGTTAATAATATTCTACCGAATTTAGTTCTTTTCTACCCAAACTTTCGTCAAGAACCGCCGGATCCTGTAATCTCAATTGATAATAATGCTACGGTACCGATTTAATCGAACTAATTGTCGATTCAATCACCTATGCTCAAGAATTATGGACTATAGAGGGTTTTACACGTAAATCATCAAATAAACAGACAATCCATGGACAAAAATTAAAATTGAAACCATAGGATTGTTTAGAAATGAATTTCGACCATATCTATGGAAGAATCATCATAAAATTTGAAGAAATAAAGATTTTGGATCAAAAAATGTAAGCAGATTCATTCGTACGAAGATGGTTCACTTCGCACGAAGTGAAATTTCACCTCGCACGAAGATAGAATTCACTTCGCATGAAGATAGATTACCTTCGCACGAATGCAGATTACCCTCGTACCAAGGTAACCCAAAATGCCTAAAAAAATTGTTGATCGTATTGATGAGACGAGTGTCTAGAAAAAATTTGGTGATAGGAAATTTTTTCGAGATTTAACTCAGGCTGTTCGGGGACATCGTCGAGAGATTCAGAGAATAGATTTGATGATACGATCACAAAGGGTTAAAGATAATGGGGTAGTCACGAATACTTGTGCAGAATGATGATCATCTGGTATAGTGACTATTGATGGGCCTTAAAGTAAAATCCGCATTGATGAAAAACTGACTTTTGTGGATCAAAATGACATATTTTCCGCAATAGTAGAGTTTTTAAGTGAATAGAGAGGACTGAATTTTCCAAGATTTGAGGGGAAGTTCAGTGGTATGTTTTAGAGAGGTCAGAATTTGCAAAAATGAGGGGAATAAAAATTTTAGAGAATATATTGAAATTCCGACATTTTTGAAAGTCATGACATGTAACAGTATTCGGGTGGACCTAGCTTCAGATTGTCCGGGGATACTTAGGATCCGGATTCGTTATTTTGTAATCATAGGAAGTTCAGAGTCTCCGGATCATGATACATATTGAAGTCTTAGGGTTTGAGTCCCGCGTTTTCGTCAGGCCGGTTAGCAGGATTAGCGTCATAGGATGCAATAATATTGCTGATACTTAAAAGATATCAGAGGGTGTTCAAGATATATTGTATAAACGTATGCTCGAACATAGTCTAAAGTGTCAGAATGTTTAATCTTCGAGTAGAGGAATTGTTTTTCGGACTAGCCGCCGGGAATGACGATGTTTGTTGATTAAGTTGCTGCCGGGTCTAACGGAGAAGACTATGTATCTGTTATCGTGACTGAAGAGGAAGAATGTGATTCTGGTCGTGGAAGAATGTTTCTCAGATATGATGTGTTACCAAATGATTTATTATCTGATGAAGATTTATTGATTACCGTTTTGCTGATCTATCTTTCAGGAGAGTGTGCTTAAAAGAGAACCAGCTTAACCAGATGTATACTCTTTAGATATGAATGAATGGAAACTTATGACTTATGACTCATATTTTGCTTCTACTCATTTCTTACTAACATTCTACCGAATTAGTTCTTTTCTACCCAAACTTCCGTCTAGAATCGCCGGATCCTGGAATCTCAAACTCATTGTAGATACCAACCCACAAAGTTCTTCATTCCAATCATGCTAACATATGTACAAGACTTGATATCTTGAGGCTAATCTTGTACAAATGATTTTTGGTCATTGTCCCCTTCATCAAAAGCTTACCTGTATCATCATGAATGGTTAGCAAATCATTATTCATGTGAATGTCGCATTCACCTTTCATTGCTTGGACAAGACTTATGATATTGCTTTGCAAAGTCGGTATGTAGTAACATGGGTCAACATGCGCTTCTCCCCCGTTTTCCCTTCAAGCAATAACGAGCCCTTTCCACGTATGTCAATACAAGACCGTCTCCAAGTTTCACCTTTCCCATGACCATTCATTCAGTTAAAATAAAAAAGCTTGATTATCCGTCATGTGATTTGATGCTCCTTGTCGAGATACCAAGTGTCTTTCTCTATTGGCTCAGTCTCGAAACGCTTTGGAATCACGGACTCTTCATTTAGAAAAAAACCATCTCTTGATCACATCTCATCATAAACAAAAACGGATTCATCGGTTTTAGCTAAGTTAGCTTTTTCCTATTTCTTCACACGATACCAACACCCTAAGGCGCAAAGTGACCAAATTTATCACAACGGTAACATTGAACCTGTGATTTATCTTTTCTTCTATTTTGGTGATCATTGCTTCTTCTTTCACACATCTGCTTTGGCCTATGATCTTGACTATCTCGACTTTGAATTCCGTCTTGGTCCTCAACATCCCGGTCTTGAGCTCTATCTCTGTAACTTGAATCGCGTCGCCGACGCCTCCGCGTATTGTTAAAAGGTTTGTAATTCGAGGATAATTCATCATTGGCGAACATTATATTACTTCGATTTTCTACTAAAGACTCGATACCCTTAATCCTGTCTTCTAAAACGTCATTGTCTTCAAATCTGCAAATTGTTCAATTGAAGCTACAATTGGAACATAGTTCCATTGAATGGAGCTTAACGATTTTTTGGTAAGCTTTTTTTCTTGGTAGGTTGTTCCCAAACTAGCTGCTTTGGTAAGCAACTGACTTAACGTCTCTATTTCCTTCATCTTCAAAGATTCAAACTCTATCTCTAATTCTTCAATCTTTACGTATCGAACTCCTTCAACCCCAACATACCGTGTCTTCAACACTAACTAGATTTCCTTTGTAGTCTAAAACTAAGCCACTTGAGACACAAGCTCTTTAGGTATTACCTAAAGTAGAAGTGCAACTAGCATGCCATCCTTTTTGGCATCTACCTCCTTTTCGCCTGGTTCTAAAACTTGCATGTACCTAGAATATTACCTTTATACGAATTGCCCAAATATTGTAATTAGTTTATGTTAACATTGAACAATGTAAAGTTGTAAACTTGTACTTTGATCCTTACCCCAACAGGTGGTGGTCCATCCCCGTCCACCATTGATTTCTAAACAACTTTTAAGAACCAAAATGTTTACTCGCAAATTCCACGAATTTCTCTCATGAGCCCGAATATTTACAAATCCCCAATTGTTCAACTCAAATAATAAAATCGAAGTTCAGAATGAACCTTATCTTGTTCAACCCAACACAAATAAGAAAACCCAAATTTTGTATATGTTTTTACTTATTCGAGATCACCAGCAAGAAATATAACTTTAAACTTGTACTTGTTTTTTTATTCCTGAAATTATGGTCCCCACATCATCCTTTTTTACTTCTTCCTTTTTTTTCTTAAATCGTTGGCCACTGATCTAATATTAGATTTTTGTTCACCTCTAGAAAAACTGAAATCCCACTGATCTAATATTAATTTAATGTAATTAGGAAACTTAACTGTCCGACTTGTTAGTATTGATAACCCAAGTTCACCAACTTATAACTCAAATTTCAAAATTACCGACAATAGATACTAAATTTTTCCCTTTGAAAAATTGGCAAGCCTTTTCAACACTTATGCTAAAAAACAAGTAATCTTCATTTTTAATTATAAAAATTGAAGTCTTTTTGATGAATAATTTGTATATCTTCATTAGGCGTAATGGAGCGTTATATAGCGCCATCTCTAAGTATAAAGCCCCATAGCGTCTCTGAACACCATTACGGGGGGGTGTTATAGGGGGTTGAAATCTTGCCAACGCTATGTACATCGCGGCGTGAAGGATTTGCAAACCTTTCCCTCCACTCACACACACATATATACATACATATGTGTGTATAATTGAAGGGGTTATTAATTAATTGGGTAATGATGAGGTAGGGACTTTATGACTACGGGTTCCCAAGGACTAGCAGAATCGAAATAGCGAAATTCTTGGGTCATCTCAATGGGTTCTAGTGATATAACGTCTCATAAACCCCTGTATGACGTGGAACGACACGTGTCGCATAACGCCCACAAAGAGGCTTTATGACTACACATGGCCTTAGCATTAAAAAAAAATAATCAACGTCATTAGTTTCTCAAGTTGGTATACCAAACAAATTCTATAGAGCACTATATTATAATAAAAATATCCTTAACTTATATGATAAGAAATTGATTAACAAAAAAGGAAAGCTGAAGAGTTAGTTATAGAAATTGATTAGAGCTTAAAATAGTAAGATGTACGGTAGAGTGAATGATAGAATGAGACTGTAAATTAATAAATAAACTCACAACAAACTTACACAATTCAGCAATGGCTGCTTCAGTCCAAATGGCTAGCCATCTTTCTTTGTGTTTGTGCCTACTCTCACTTCTAGTTTTAGCCAACACTGAAACTTATATAGTTCACATGGACTTAGCCGCTAAGCCCACTGCATTTTCTAGCCACCATAGTTGGTTCTCCTCCACACTTGAATCCATCACCACCACCTCAACCACCATAACACCTTCTTCATCCTCTAAACTTGTGTATAGTTACACAAATGCAATCAATGGCTTCACTGCCATTCTATCTCCATCTGAGCTGGAGCTTATTAAAAAGACACCGGGTTATCTTTACACTATTAAAGACACCACAGTTCAACTCCATACAACACACTCTACTCAATTCCTTGGACTGAATTCAAAATCCGGTGCATGGCCAGTTTCAAACTACGGGAAAGATGTTATCATCGGACTCGTGGACAGCGGAATATGGCCGGAAAGTGAGAGTTTTCACGACCATGGGATGAGTTCAGTTCCATCCAGATGGAAAGGAGAATGTGAAGTTGGATTCCAGTTTAATTCCTCTTTGTGCAATAAGAAACTAATCGGTGCGCGATATTTCAACAAAGGGCTTTTATCAAACCGTCCCAACTTAACTCTTTCCATGAACTCAGCTCGTGATACGGACGGACATGGGACCCATACGTCGTCTACCGCTGCTGGAGGTTACGTTAAACATGCATCGTATTTTGGATATGGAACGGGTACAGCAACTGGTGTAGCACCATATGCCCGTGTAGCTATGTATAAAGCTGTTTGGGATGAAGGTGTATTCGTTTCTGACATTCTTGCTGCCATCGATCAAGCAATCATTGACGGCGTTGATGTGCTATCCTTGTCAATTGGTAGGGGTGGTCTTCCGTTACACCAAGACCCGATTGCCATAGCTGCATTCGCAGCACTCCAAAAGGGTATTTTTGTGTCTACATCCGCTGGAAATGATGGACCTGCTTTAAGATCACTCCACAATGGGACACCATGGGTTCTCACAGTTGCAGCCAGTACAATCGATCGTGAGTTCACTGGAATGTTAACTCTTGGCAATGGAGTTGTGGTTATGGGTTTAGCGCTTTATCCTGGAAAGTCAAGTTTGAGCCAAGTCCCAATTGTCTACATTGGCGCTTGCCAGTACGATTCAATTATAAAAACGTTGATCGAAAGATTATCGTGTGTTTCGAGAATAACAACACACTTTTGGAACAATTTTATAATGTCGAAAGTTCAAATGTTTCAGGTGCTATTTTTATCACAAATAGCAGTGATGTCGAATTCTTTATGCAAAGCACATATCCGGTCTTGTTTTTGGATCTTGAATCCGGAAAAACTGTCATGAACTATTTGCAAAACCTCAACAATAAGGAAGCGAAAGCGAGTATAAAGTTCCATGGCACACGTCTCGGAACAAAGCCAGCACCAAGGGTGGCTAGCTATAGCTCACGTGGTCCATCTAATAGTTGCACCATTGTGTTAAAGCCTGATGTCGCAGCACCCGGTTCACTTATACTGGCAGCGTGGCCCGATAGCATCTCACCTACCATCATCAAGAAAGATCTTGGTACAGGAGCCGTAGAACTTTATAGTAAACTTAAGATATTATCAGGCACTTCTATGTCATGCCCTCATGCCAGATGCCAGTGGAGTAGCAGCTTTAATTAAAGCTGCCCACCCCAAATGGACCCCGTCCGCCATCCGATCAGCCATGATGACTACATCGGACATTCTAGACAATACAAATAAACCAATTCAAGATATTGGTGAATACAACAATCCAGCAACCCCTTTAGCCATTGGTTCAGGTCATGTTGCACCCAGCAAGGCCTTGAACCCTGGACTTGTATACGATATCAACCCACAAGATTATGTTAATCTTCTTTGTGGGTTAAATTATACGAAGATTCAAATTCAGGCTACTACAAGATCATCTAATGTGAATTGCTCCAGCCCATCTTTGGACATAAACTACCCTTCATTCATTGCCTATTTTGATGCAAACACACATTCGGATAAACTTATTCATGAGTTTAAACGAACAGTGACTTATGTAGGGGTCGGAACTTCAACATTTAGGGCAAAACTGACTACGGTTGGTAGATTAAATGTCAGTGTCACACCGGAGAAATTGAGTTTCCGATCAACAAATGAGAAAAAAAGCTACAAGTTAAGAATAGAAGGGCCCTATAACAAGGAAGATGAAGTGGTCTATGGTTATTTGAGTTGGATGGACAGTAAAGGAAAGTTTGTAGTCAGAAGTCCAATTGTAGCTAAAAGCCTACCAAGCACCGCAGACACATTCTGATTAATTGGTATATGAATAAAATTCAGAAGAAAAAAGAAAATTTCTAGTATATTTATCGTTCTTACACATAAAGAAGTGAAATGATTGGGTTCGGTTCAAAAGATTCCTAATGTTAAATTTTATAATACAATTTATATTTTTTATATCATTTCCAAAGTTGATGTGAGTGTATAGTGTGTGAGACAAGTTTTTTTAAACTTTTCTTATGTTTGGTTAAGACTATGCCTTTCTCAAAAGACATTATTGCGTGGACGACTTGCCATTGAATTTTTTTTTTTTCAAAATTTGGCATAGAATGAATATTTAATTTAATGTTATAAAACGTAAGTAAACAATTATATTATTTGGATGTTTGCTAATTGTATTTTCTAAACAACAAAATTGGATTTTTGTTGTGCTATATTTGTATAACGTTTACAATTTGAGTACTTTGTATAATCTTTTGGTTTGATTGCATATTTGCATATATTTCTAGAAATGTAATGTATTAGTAAACAGGAATAAAAAAAAATACTAAAAATAAGAGACATTTAAAATAAAATTATGTAGTAAATTTGGTCATGGTTTCTGTTGAAAATACAACCCGTAAGCAATTTCCATCGAAAAAATGCGGTCGCAAAAATAGTCAGTAACTGTTTGTAGCAAAATTGTTTGAAAAAGATGTTCGGTTACAAGTAGATTTTGTTGCTAAAGGCTTGATCAACAATTTGTAATGAATATTTTGATTGCAAAATCAGTCGCATTGTCGCAAACATACGTAGTTTTGTAAGGGGCACTGCTACCGTTTTTCGGTCAGTTAACCGCCGAAAGGGATGGCTCTTCTAAAAGTGTACATGTTAACAAGTTTGGAAAAATTAAAAAACAAAAACATTTTTACAATTGTGATAACTTTAAACAACTTTTTTCAAATGAAATAATTCTCTGTAAAATCATGAACGTACATACTTTCAACTTTCAATTATCTAGAAAGAAGTTGAATAGATATTTTTTTCCTCCGTTAATCTACTTTTTTATTAAGTTGTAAAATTTCATTTGCACTAATCTAGTTTAATTATTATGTTCTTTTTCTTTTATTTTAATCAAATTATTTTGGCCTAAAGTTTAATAAAGTTCGTATAAATTTAACGTCGAATCACTTGGTATTAAAAAGTTCGTGTTTTTGTTTTACATTTTTTTCTGGTTTTGGTCATCACTCGGTTAGGTGACTTTGGTATGAGAGCTTCTGTGAATAATATATGTAAACATTTTGATACACAAAAGTCTTTATGGTATCAAAGCTTGATACCGTGAAGAACCGTGAAGAACCTCTCAAAACCCTAATCGATTTTTTTTCATTTTTCTTTTATCCGTATCTTTTCAGCCTTCATGTGAGACACAACAATCCCTCCCAAAGATGACACCCCAGCCGCAGCCAAACTACTACACCCGGTATACTCCGTCACCCACATCCAGAACAAGGTGCGTACGCTCGGTGGTACCGAAGTCACCTACTCGTCCTGGACAAAATTGTTCACTCTTCACTGAAAAGGTTACGATGTTCTTCCACACATCGACGGTTCCGACCCACCGGCGAAGAACCCGACTTACGAGTCATAGGTCAAGATTGATTCGATAGTGCTACAATGTATATATGGCAACCCCTCGAATGAACTTTTGGTTCGTATCCTTGACACAGATGTTATCACATAGGAAGCACGAGTCAAGATCCACGATTTTTTTCTGTAGAAGCTTAAAAACATTGTCGAACAACTCAAAGATGTGGGACGCACAGTCGATGAAGCATGTCTGGTTACTCAACTAGTTAGCGGTTTGCCGCCGGAGTATGACATCACGTCATCTCTAATAACTAACAACTCGCCATCATGGGACATTGCTATTGGTATGCTTCAACTCGATTACCAACAACAAATGGCGTGACAAATCTCCTCAAACACGGTTCTCGTTGCCCCCGGAAACAACTCCACTAGATCTCCACCTCCACACGAGTACAATAATCGTTATGGAGATGGCCCCCAAAATACAAATTCATACCGGGGCAGAGGTCACGGACGAAATGGTA
Source organism: Scalesia atractyloides (assembly GCA_947069175.1). Lineage (NCBI taxonomy): Eukaryota > Viridiplantae > Streptophyta > Magnoliopsida > Asterales > Asteraceae > Scalesia > Scalesia atractyloides. Next base: position 44,680,949 of record CAMTDV010001634.1, read on the forward strand.
GAGGCAGAAATCAAAATCATAACCAAGGAGGAGAGGAGCCTATTCTCCACAGTGGCCAGTCGCTCCTTACCAGAATCAATCATCTAACTATTGGAGCCCACCCCCATGCCCCTACCCATCAATTCCTAACCCACATCCCTCATGGCAAGGTCCGCATAACTCAGCCCAATGGAATGGCCCCAATCAGAGTGGCACGGCCTAATGGTCCCATAGTGGACCTACTTCTGGATGCTCGCAAAATTGGCACGGTAATGGGCCACCTCCAGGCCCACCTCAAGGGTCTGCTTTGACTTATCTAGGAGGATTCGTGAATGCACTAAGTCCAACTGATTTAGGTGAAGCTCTCTCCAATGTTCACCTTAACGTTCCCGATCCACAATGGTACATGGATATATGTGTATCCTCTCATATAACTCGAGATCAAAATAAGATGTCTTCTCCTTTACCATTATCATTATCATCTGTTAACACTATTTTGTGGGTAATATCCAACGCTTACCGATAATAGGAATCGGAAATGCCTTTCATCAAACACCAAACAAAACTTATCTTTTGCAAAACATCCATTATTCACCGTCTATTATAGAGAACCTTTTGTCAGTCCGCTAGTTTACCCGTGATAAGCTTATCTAAGTTATTTTGATCCTTTCGGTTTTTCTCTGAAGGACCTCAAGACGGGACAACTAATTTTGCGCGATGACAGTCCAAGCAATCTTTATGCTTTTAACACCTTGTTGCCCGCTCGTTCTTCTTTGCTTTCTACAACCGAACCCAGATGGTCACCCCCGATTCTCCAGTTTTAGAGTTTTGTCGAACTTTTAATATTCCATGTAATAAGACAAAAGATTCTTCTATTTGTCATTCATGCCAACTTTCTAATAGTAAAATACTTCCTTTTTATGAATCTAAATCTGTTACTTATGCTCCTTTAGACATAATATATTGTGACTTGTGGACGTCGCAGATTATAAGTAACACTGGTTATAAATATTACATGGTTTTGATAGACAACTTCACTTTCTTATTTGGGCTTATACCTTGAAGTTCAAGTCTGAAACTTTTGCAACATTTGCTAAATTTCATCGTTTAATTCAAACTCAATTTAATTACACCAATAAACTTTTCAATGTGATCATGGTGGGGAGTTTGATAACAAACAAGTCCAACAGTTCGGAGAAACACATGGCTTGGTTTTCTGTTTTTCATGTCCTCATACGTCCTCCGAAAATGGTAAGGCCAAACGGATGATTCATCGCCTAAACGACATAATCCAGGCACTTGTATTCCATGCCCACCTTTCGCCCAAAATTTGGGTCGAAGCTCTCCACACAAGTGCATATCTTCACAACATCCTACCCGTGAAAAGGTTGGGGTTCAAAACACCAACATATGCACTTTATTGATGTGAACTGACATACGACCATTTGAGGGTGTTTGGTTGCACTTGTTATCCTAACACATCTGATACCCAACCCTATAAATTATATCCTCTGTGTCGTTCGGTGCGTTTCCCTTGGCTACCACCCGAATCATCGCAGGTACCAGTGTCTTGACCCGACCCATGGAAAAATACTCATATCATGCCATGTCACATTTGATGATGACACATTCCCCTATTAAATACCACTTCACAAACCCGCCTACAATTTCTTAGACGATGATATTGTTGATTCCCAATGGTTCTCGAACCCACTACCTCAGACCTATACTGACTTCTCGAACCCACCATCACCTATGGTCCATGGCATCAGCCCAGCCCCACATCTTCACAACCCTCCTCGTCCCAACACGCTACCTCAGCCCATTCTTTGTCACACCCACACTCAGCCCAACACGTCCCCACACCCTCATCTCACCCAACTTCTCACCACTCCCATACAAAACACTCTCCCATACCACCTCCACAACCTAGAACTATGCCTACACAAAAACCCTTCGAATATACATATCCAATGACCACTAGATTAAAATCCAAAATCACTGTTCCCAAACAAAAATTAAACATTCACACCACAAATTCCGCTCACGTCTTTCCCATAACTACCACCTACCTTAAAGCCATTCTTGACCCTAATTGGTTGTGTGCCATGCAAAACGAAGTTAGTGATTTATAGGCTGATGGTACTTGGGAACTAGTTCCACGGCCTACGAATATACCGATATACGGTGCTTGTGGTTATTCCGACATAAATTCAAGTCTAGCGGGGGTATTGCAATACCTCACCTTCACTAGATCTGGCATCACATATGCGGTCCAGCAAGTATGTTTGTTTATGCATGCTCCACGCGAACCACACTTTGTGTTCATGAAACACATACTTCGATACATACAAGGTACACTAGGCTATGGCCTCCGGCTGCCCTCAGCTTCTTCTTTATCACTAACGGCTTACACTAGGCGTAGTCCTGGTCCCTGTAACGTGTTGCTAATAAGCCTCCCAACATAAATATCAAAAGCACTAATCACATCAATCTTTGTAAACTCAATCATCCATGGCTTTAAAACTTCAGGCTTTGTGAACACATGGCTTCTAGGACCACTTTTCCCTTTTGTGGCTATAAAAAAACTACAAACAAATTTATATAACCTAATATCACATACTGGAAGAACAAAAGGTAAACTCTTAAAAAGCAAAATTGAAACAATTGTATCCTATATACTAAAAATGAAAGTCGATAGTTACTCTGCCTTCCGACTTTGGCCCATCAGATTTTAGCAACGACGGATTTATTACTTATAGCTATTGTTTGTTTCATGTAAACCCATAATGTTGTGGTTTTGACATTTGTGCTCCCTCCGTCAATTATGGCATGAGGCGGTGCTTGCTTAGAAGGTCATACACTTGTTTTCTTCTCTGATGAATTTAGTCCGATTGAGGTTCCAACTTTGTCTTTGGTTTCCTCTTTATTTTTTTATACATATGTTATCTATGTACAACATTTTCTTTGTCAGTGTTTTTTTCTCTTCTGATTACAAGATTGTCTTTAAAAGATCTTTTTTTTCTCTTTCTCTCTTTCTTACGATTGTGGCCGTCATGTAAGTGATGTCGTTCTCCTAAGCTTCAACAAGCGTGTGTCTGTTTGAATTTTTGGTTATCCTTGTAGTATACATTTGAATTAATATGTTTGTGTGGTTTTGTTTAAATTATAAGTATTAGAGTTCGTATTGGTTTAGGGTAGCTTGTTTAGCAAGTAATTAGTTTAGAATAAATAGATGAGTTAGATTATGTAATTATTTGTATGTTTTGCTTTGTTCTTTATTTATATATAAAAAAGCCGTGAGGAGTTCTCAAAACACTGTAGTGTTGCTCTGTTTTTTATTCGGTTGATTCCAACAACATATGTGGAATATTTTGAAATTTAATTTGTTTATAATTTACCATGTTCGAGTACTCTCGGTCTAGTCCGATTACTCACAGCTTCGCAGTTGATCGAGCTACCTGCACTACAAGAAATACCCCCCTTTAGCGGCGACAGCCAAAGTGTCGCCGCTATTGGTCGATCCGTGTCCCGAGCTCTCAGTCCAAACCCCAGCCGTTGATCATTTTCAAGATCTGACGGTTGGGGATTTAACAAGCAATAGCGGCGACGACGTCTCCGCTAAAGGTCCCTTAACCACAATAAACCCTAGCCACATAAATCTTATCCAAGTTAACCCATTATCGGCGACACAATATCAATACCGGCAACCCGCCGTCGCCGCTAAAAGTGTCGACGTACCAGTCCCATACAGCGCTATTTCTTCCCTCCTTCTTCATTTTTCCCTCAAAAGTCGCCTGAGCATCGTCGGAGACCCCGTTTTTTCCCAAATCGGTTAGTTTAACTCTCTTTATGTTAAATTTCTTATCTACATTTGTTATATTCATGTTATATGCTTTAATTTTTGCGCGTTTTTGTGTATTTTTGTGTTTGTGGAAGAAAACTCGGATCACCACCTCTCTTCTTCGGTCACCACCATCATTTCTCCGGCACCACCTCTTCTCCGCGGTCTTCATTTCCTTGAAACTTTAAAAAAAGGTTAGTTTTATATGTATTTTTTTTGTTTAGAAATTGTATAATTTTTTGTTTAGGTATGTAAATGTGTATGGAAGGATGAATTTTTGTATGTAAAAATGTATAATTTAGGTGTGTTTGGTGAAAATGTGTATGTAAAAATCTATATATTTGTTGATGTAGGTGTATGTAAGGATGGATGTTTGTATGTAAAATATATAATGTAGGTGTGTTTGATGAAAATGTGTTTGTAAAAATCTATGTATTTGTTGATGTAGGTGTAAGGATGAATGTTTGTATGTAAAATGTATAATATGGGTGTGTTTGGTGAAAATGTGTTTGTAAAAATCTATGTATTTGTTGATGTAGGTGTATGGATGAATGTTTGTATGCAAAATGTATAATGTAGGTGAGTTTGGTAAAAATGTATATATGGAAATCTATGTATTTGTTGATGTAGGTGTATGTAAGGATGAATGTTTATGTGTATGTAAGTCTATGAATGAATGTATATAGTTGTATGTTAGTATGTAGGTGTATGTAATTGATGAATAATTGTGCATCTAAATGTTTGCAATTTGTAAAAAATGTGTATGCTAGTATGTATGTTTATAAGTATGTATATGTGTTGGTAGTATAAATTATGTTTAGATTTCATGATTTCTATGTTTATAGTTATGTTTGAAAAAAAATATGTTTAACTTGATAATCTCTATGTTTATGTTTAGGTTTGAGAAAAAAATATATTTAACTTCATAATTTGAATGTTTATGTGTAGGTTTGAAAAAAAAGTTCAACTTTGATAATTTCTATGTTTATGTAAGTTTGACAAATATATATTAGTTAGGAAATACCCTCCTTAAATTAAAATCATCATTTAAACCATAACGAACATAGAAAATACCCGCCAAAATTGAAATCTTTATTTAAAAGAAAAGGAGCTAATTTGATGGCCGATCTGGCCCCGTGGGGACATGGGGGAGACGGCACCGGTGATCCACCGCCTCCAAATCATTTTTTGAGTGGCTAATTAATATGCTAATATACGTTTTGATATTTATTATTGTAGGGATTTGTTGACAACTTGTTCCAAAGCTCGGCTTTCCGGAATCCACTTGACAACTATCTAAGTTCAAAAGGAAAAGCACCGGCAAACGACGACGACAACTGTTACAACCCTTTTTTTGATAACGAAGAAGATGACGAAGATTAAGATGATTTCGAAGTATGGGTTGTTATTTTTATCGTTTTAGGATGACAATGTAGGACTTAAATGTTGTTTATAACTTTATTACGTTTTTTATGTGTTGTTGGAGTTTGATAAATTAGAATGAAGTTGTTTCCAGGTTGCGGTTTGATACAGGTTGTGTTTTTTTGGTCGGAAACAGGTTTGGCAGCTGTTTATAGCTGCTGTTAAAAAAAAATTGACTTTTAGCAGCGACAGCCGTCGCCACTAAACCTACCCTTTTTCTTGTAGTGCTGGCATTGCCTAGGACTTCTACAACCATGTTTGTCACTGAATGTCATTGATTTACTAACCTTGTAATAATGTAACTATATAATCATATAATTGCTTCATCAAGTAATAATGACATATCGACAATATAACAGTATGTAGAATTAACAAAATATTAACCTATGAAGATGTCAAGCAAGATATCAAGACAGTAACTTGAACATAGAAAGGACTTCAAACAAATAAATCATATCATCAACCATATTACCTAGAGCCTAAAATCCTAAATCACTATTGACATGCACATAGGGATGCAAACCTATGTGTTGACGTGTAATAAAGTGTGGGTATACACAACAACCACCTACCCTAAATCATACATATCTCCTAGTATCAATCCATACTCCTCATGTATTTCTATGGTTGTTCACATCACAAGTACCAAATGGAGACGCGTGATCTGAGCTCACCGCCACAGTTTGTGCCTCATCATCACTGTTGCAATAACGTGCATGTAGTCTCTCTCATGGGTAGAGACATGCTTGATACTAGAATACTAATGTATGAGAGGTAGCACAAGTACCTTAACACATATATAAAGTCATATCATAGGGTGCGGAATTAGATGCCTGAATACTAAACTCGTTCATAATGAGGGTGTGATAACCTACGAACAATTAATATTTAACAAGATTCATATTCTAAACCTTCGATGTTGTATGTTTACATACATATTTTTATAGCGATGTGTATAAGATTCTTATACCTTAATATTCAGGGCCGTACCCTAGAGAGTGTAAGTGGTGCGATCACACATGACATGTTTTCTAAGGGCTCAAATTTTTTAGAATATTTTAAAATGTTTTCTATCTAATTTATTAAAAAACAAAAATTTATAAATTTAAAACCCAATAACAAAGTAAAACAACTAGCAATTTTAAAAACTATTCAATTTCATAAACCCAATAACATATTTAGTTTGAACTATCTCAACTGTTTTAGTTTGGTCAAACTAAATTCATTTATATATGTAACTTTAAATTATAGGGCTATTTTTTAACTCGTACAGAGCATTTGAATCCTCGGAGGTGGCCCTCTTAGGCAATGCGTAACGAGCATTATATGCGTATTAAAGGGTTTGATAACACTCTCACACCGTCCCATATGGGCATTATAGGGCATGAAGTGGGAGGGGATTTCTAGAAAAATGTCCAATAAGAAAAAAATGAAAGAAAGAGCATTAAAAAGCTTTAAACATTACATGAGGCGTTATGATACTGATGTGTCAAAAAGTGTCCTTATTGTTATCTATTTGTTACCATATAATGCGGTATGAACATTATATTTTATACATATATACATACATATGAATCGAAGTTATGACGAATAGTGTTTATTATTTTTAAGAATTTTAATTTTTAATAATAAATAGTAATCATAATTTTAAGTATTTGTTCTTTTATTTTTGTTAATAGTATTTTATTTATTATTAAATTTGATATTTCAGTAAATAACTTGCGTTTGTTAACTTAAAAAAAATCAAAATCCGCGTCTATATTTATTCATTTATTTATTTTTGACATTGTGTGGCTATTAGATCGGTATCGATATGGTTCGTTACAGTAACATCTGTGGACATTGGATCGCTATAATAATAACTTTTAAAATCCAAATCTGCGTTACAGTAGCAGTACAACACATGAACTAGGTATAGAAATCAGCACGTTTTTTCATCGGCAGAAAAACGATAAAAATGAACACTGGTACCGTTGTTATTCGAGCGACATTGATTGATTCAGATTGTCACAGTACATGTAATGATATTCATTTATCGTCACAGACGGAGGAGTTGTATAGAGTCGCATAAATGAATACTTCTCAAAACTGGAAACCATAAAAAAGAATACAATATTGGTACTAATGCTGTTCGTTTGGTTTCGTTTCCGTCGGTACGGTAGCGATACCATATATTCGTTAACAAACAAGAAACCACAAAAATGAATACATACTGGTACCGATATTGTTCGGTTTGACACATTATGGTTGTGTCAATTTATCGCAAGCAAAATTAATAAAAATAAATACTGGCAATGATACAGATGTTGTTCATTTGGTTTCAATTAAGTTTGGTACGATAGTGACACAATATTCATTTGCAATAAAATTTACATCGCAATGTTGAAAGTAATAAACGTAGAACGCAAACCAACAGAACCGATATCAACTAAACATCATATTGTTTTTATTGTTTTTTTTTATCGATGTATGGTTTTCTCTTTTAATTGCTTAGCGAGTGCCGGTATGACGGTACCATAACGAACCGAACAGATAATGATGGAATTCCCGCTATGAAGCGTTGAAGAAAACTCGCTAGTTAGTTATTAATTATACATTATTATTTTATAAGTGAAACTGTTAAACAAATTTGTTAACTATTCATATTTTGAAATCTATACACTTATATATTTTTAACATGTTTAAACAAATACATATTAGAATTTCAAATGGTTTTACTAAACTTTTGCTTTTAAATTATTGGTTATAAAATTTTGTGTACGCTATTTTTCCGAGTTTTTATCTTATAACCAAAATTATCTTTCACATAAATTTTCGAATGAACTAAATTGTTGGTGCATAATGTCTATGTCTTAGTCTTATAACGAGTCTGTATTGTATAGAGTTGACTATGCTAGGTTATGAAGTATTTATGAAATATTGTAGCCAAGTTCGCCCATGTCATGTAATGTATGCATGTTCGGCCGAACTTGCACCTCCTGGGCCGAACTTGTGATCCTATAAATACCTAGCTTGAGTGTCTCATTTGTAACTTTGGCATCTCAGAGGCGAAGCTCTGTCAGTTTGTAATCTGAACGTTTGATCTATAAAACTGACGTTTAACTCATTAATTCTTGTCTATTGGTAACACGACATAATATTCCGCTGTTATGGATGTTAGATATCAAATTTAGGTTCCTAAGCATCGAGGATCGGTCCTACAAGTGGTATCAGAGATAGAACAGCCTGATTTGATAGTATCAAGACAATAACACTTCTATTTCTACTCCATTCTTCTTTTTTCTTAACTTTTGATCACAAAATGAAGAATTCACGGCCAAAATCTTTTGAAGTTTGAATATCATGTAAAATACAACAAAGATAAACCCTTGAAAGATTGGAGACCAAATTCAACCGAATTCATGTCGAAATTTTGAAAAAACCATGTTTTTGAAAAACCTCAGGAACGAACTTATTGGCCATGTTCGGCCGAACTTGCCCTAAAACATCACTTTTCAAGTGATTTTTTGGTAAGTTCGCCCGAACTTAGGTGATTTTTGAGGAAATTTAAGTCAAATTCGCTCGAAGTTACCAAAGTTTCACTGATTTTACATCAAGTTCGACCGAACTTGTGTAATATCTAAGAGATTTTAAGTAAGTTCGCCCGAACTTACCTAGCATTTCATCAAAATTTCTGTTGATAAGTTCGCTCGAAGTTCTGTTTGTTTGTTCAAAAGTGTGTAAGTTCGACCGAAGATAAACGAAATTTTTCAAAGTAGATCTAACAAGTTCACCGAACTTGTTAGAAAATCCAAGAATTCTTCATTAGTTGCTACAAGTTCGACCGAACTTGTAGTAGGACTAATCATTTTCAAAGTTTTTGAAAAATTTTCAGCGTACACGTTTCGTGATTCACAATGGAAGATCAAATAAGAGCTTATATGTCCGGAGCTAGTTCGTCAAACGCCAACGTGATTAATCAAGTCAATCTTGATAAAGAAATGGGAACGACTGTCAAACCGCCCAAGCTGATGAGCATGGACGAATACGAAGCATGGAAAGAGAAATTTACCTACTGGGTTCAAGCCATGCACTTCGCTGGCTGGGTGTCAATTGAAAGAGGCTATACTGTTCCGGTAGATGAGCATCAACAAGTTCTTGAGAAGTACAACTATTCGACAGTACAGAGAGACGAATACATTTACTGAGAAAAAGATGATCAGTCTCATCCAACAGTCTGTCAAAGAAGATATCATGATCTTGCTACCAGAGTATACTACAGCAAGAGAGCTTTGGTTGTCATTACAGAAGAAATACTAAGGCAGTGCTGAAATGATAAAAAGCAAGAAGGCTCTCATTCTGAAAGAGTTCGATATCTTCAGCATGCTAAAGAATGAGACCATTAAGCAAATGATTGAGCGTTTCTGTCATCTCAAAGTGCAAATGCGAAGACACGGTCTTGAGAAGATGGAACAAGAATACATCGACAAACTTGCTGACGCACCACCAGAGGGTGAATGGTCAACTTATTTGATGGTTCTGAAGAATAGTGATAAGTGGGAATTCTTCAAGTTGTCAACCTTTATCGATAAACTCGAAGGCCGCAAAATGGAGCTTCTGAAGATAGCAAAGTTAAAGAACGCTAATGTTGTTCAAGACATCGGTTTGTACTACAAAACCGAAATGCAAGATAACATTTCAAGTAAAAAATTAGAACTGCTTTTAGTGCAAACATGAATGCTTCTCCACAGAATCAGAACCATTCACAGCCTCAGTATGATCAAATTCCACAAAGTTCTTACTCGAGCACTGGTTCAAATTCAACATTTCAAAACCAAGAAAATCAGAACCAACAGCAAAGTTCTGATCCGAATGTGTACAAATGCAACATCACAGTGAATTTGAACAATGTTGTTTTAGAAGAAGTTGCAAAACAACATATGTCATTACTTGCTACCGTCTTAGAGTCTTATGAATGTCTTGTTGCCGGTAAGATCGGAAACCCCTAGATGACCGCATAAGATTATGACCAGGTAGACGAGGAAGAACTCGAACTAATGGACATCAAATGGTCATTAGCTTCGATCATCAGGAGAGTGACAAAGTTCGTAGCACTCACAGGCCGTGACATAGGAAACTCCAGCAACAAATTGGGTTTTGACAAATCCAAAGTCACATGCTTTAAATGTCGACAAAAGGGACATTTTAAAAGAGAGGGTAAGAACACCGAGGCAACCGGAAATCAAAGTCCTTTTGGAGGAGGGAATGAATATTACAAGAGGGCACTTCAATATAAACCGTTCCCGAAGAAAACTCAATTTGAGATCCAAGAAAAGCCAAATAGTAGTACCATGGAGAAAGCCGTGGTTACATCCACAGAAGATGACGGTTTTGATTGGAATTCATATATCGGAAAAAAGACCGGAGTTGCTTTGATGGCGGAGATAGTTGAAGATAATTCTGCAGAGGAAGCAGCGGCAGCAGCTGAAGCAGCGGCAACAGCAGAAGCATCAGCTTTTGAACAAGCTATTCTGGAACAATACTTGCATCAACACCAGGAAGAAGAGGAATATATCTATATGCAGAGACAAGGAATTTTATCCTCTAATTCTTGTGACAGTTTTGCAGGTCATTTTAATGGAAGCACAAAAGAACAAGTGGTTGAGGAGAAAAAGATTGATGTAGAGATCATCAATATTACCAAAGAAGTTAATGCCGAAGACCTCAAGGACATGACAGATAAAGCTTTAATGGCGAATCTAACCAAGGTAGGTCCAGAGGTAAAGGTTGTCGAGAAAGAAGTTGTCAAAGTACAAATAGTAGAGGTTGAGAAACCTTGTACAAAATGTACTGAACCTTGTGTCGAATGTGCCGAAAAATCAAAGATCATTGCTGAAAACAATGTGCATAACGATTTGTTAAAATATGATTATCGCACAATGAAAGAAGCGTATGACAAAATGAAAAATGATTATGGCAGACTCAACAAAAATAACATCGAACAACATGATAATATAAGAATGTTGAGTGGTACAGTAATGGATAAACAAAGAGCAATTAACACCTATATTAACACCATTGCTGAAATCAAACAACAACTTCAAGACATGACAATCGAAACTGAAAGGGTTCGACAATTGTTAAGAAGTTATACCACCAACGCGTATGTTATCGATCACATTCTTCCAACAATCTCAACGAAAGAAAAACCTAAAAAGAAAGTGGGCAAAGAATATAGCAATGTTCCTCCACCCCTTTGTGAGAAATACTGTGTTAAATCTGCAGATGGGATGGACAAGGCACTCAATGTTGAATTACTTTCTGAAAAGAAAGACGAGTTGCCAGAGAACATTGGTATAGTCTATGCTAAATCTGATGATGATAACAACGCTGTGGTTAACAATGTGGTTGAAAATGTTTTAAGTGATTCTGATGACGGCAACTTCAAAAGCGCTAACTCGAGTTCAAAGCTTGAGAGTCACGAACACTATACACATAGCTTCGTCGACTGAGAGCATCAGCTACAACATTTGTTTTGCCAGGGTAGTAGCGTATCTCACAATAATAGTCGTTGAGAAGTTCAACCCATCTGCGTTGGCGCATGTTCAGTTCTTCTGGTTAAAGATATGTTGTAAGCTCTTATGGTCGGTGAAGACTGTACACTTGGTACCGTAAAGGTAGTGTCACCATATCTTCAATGCAAAAACAACTGCACCAAGTTCGAGATCGTGGGTTGTGTAGTTCTTCTCGTGGATTTTGAGTTTCGAGACGCATACGCGATAACTTTGTCTCGTTGCATGAGAACACAACCAAGACCAAGATTAGAGGCATCGCAATAAACAACGAAATCGTCGTTTCCGTCGGGTAGAGCGAGTACAGGGGCATTGCATAGCATACGCTTGAGAGTTTGAAAGGCTTCCTCTTGTTTGGAATCCCAAACGAAAGGCTTGTCCTTATGAGTTAAAGCAATAAGCGAAACGGTGATTTTCGAAAAGTCAGAGATGAATCGACGGTAGTAACCCGCCAATCCAAGAAAAGAACGGGTTTCAGATGCATTCTTCGGCGTAATCCAACTCTTTACAGCTTCAATCTTTGTAGGGTCGATGTGAATTCCTTGACTATTAACGATATGGCCGAGAAATTGGACTTCTTAGAGCCAGAATTCACACTTAGAGAACTTAGCATAGAGGCGATTTCCTTGAAGAAGTTCGAGAACTAAACGGAGATGACGCGCATGCTCGGCTCTCGACTTCGAGTGAATAAAGATGTGATCGATAAATACAATGACAAAACGATCTAAGAAAGCTTTACACACACGGTTCATCAAATCCATGAAGACCGCGGGTGCATTTGTGAGACCAAAAGGCATGGCCACGAATTCGAATGGCCATAACGAGTACGAAAGGCAGTTTTCGGAATGTCTTCTTCCAACACTTGTAACTGATATTACCTGGAACGTAGATCGATCTTAGAAAAACAAGTAGCACCTTGAAGCTGATCAAACAAATCGTCGATGCGAGGAAGAGGGTAACGGTTCTTTATCATAAGCTTATTTAGTTCAGGATAATCGATGCACATTCAGAATGTCCCATCTTTCTTTTTAACAAAAAGAACGGGTGCGCCCCATGGCGAAGTTCTCGGGTGTATGAAGCCTTTATAAAGTAACTCTTGAAGTTGGCTAGATAGCTCGCGCATTTCAAACGGTGCGAGACGATAGGTAGCTTTGGCAACAGGAGTAGCACCGGGAATTAAGTTGATACGGAATTCAACATCACGAGAAGGGGGTAAACCGGGTAAATCGTCGGGGAAAACTTTAGGAAATTCACAAACAACGGGTACATCTTTCCAGGTTTTCTTTTCTTTCTCCGAGTTCACGATGTGGGCTAGGAAGGCAATGCATTTTTTGCGCAAATGCTTGCTCGCTTGAGTACAGGACATAAGCATCAACTTCTTTGAGGGAGTTTCACTGTAAACATGAAGTTGATCACCGTTAGGAAGAGGAATACAAATCATTTTGTCGAAACAAACAACTTCAGCATGATTTTCATGAAGAAAATCCATGCCTACTATGATATCGAAGCTGTCTAACTGCATAGGTATGAGATTGATCGAGAAGATGTGGTTGTTGAGATCGAGAGTACAACCACGTAGGATGGAGTTAACGGTAATGGTTCTTCCGGTGGCGACTCAACATCGAAAGTCTTTGGGAGTTTAGCGCGTTTACATTTTAAAACCTTTTCGAATTCTAACGATACAAAACAGTTATTGGCACCAGTATCAAATAAACATGGAGCATAAATACCATTAACAAGGAACGTACCGTTGACAACATTGTTGTCGTTCTGAGCCTGGCGATGATTGAGATTCAAGGCTCTTCCACGCGCAGCCTGTGGTTACTGCTGCTGAGGCTGCGGTGGCTGTGGCTGCTGCTGCGGCTCTTGCTTCACGGCCTTGTTAGGGCAGACATTGCTAAAGTGGTTCGGGTCACCACAAGTATAGCAAGCTCGTGCTTTTGGGACTGGTGCTTGCTGCTGGAACTGCTGCTGGTTAGCCTGAGGAGTATAAGGTGGAGCTGGTAGTGATGCTGGTGCTTGAGGAGCTGACCGACGAGGACCACTACGGCAGCTGATAGTAAAGTGGCCGTAGATGTTACAGTTGGTGCAGAAACGAGAATTGCCTCCAACCACATGGTGATAAGTGCATTCGAGCACAATGGATGAGGAACAGTATACGCACGCTTTGCTGGACGTACGTTTGGTGTAGCAGACTGAAGTGGCTAAGGTTTCGATGGAGCAGTAAGTGCACAGTTCTTGCTCGGGTTCTCTCTTTTGCGACCTCGGCGACTGGACTTTGATTCTCGAGACTGATTGGTAGGAGCACTCGGCTCAATGATAGCTTGGTTCGCGGCTTTGCTGCTCTTGAAGCAACCTGCCTGAACCCTTTTGTCATTGATTTCGGCGGCTAGCTAATAGGTCTCCTCGGTAGTAGTAGAGCGAGCTTCTTGGACAAAATCAGCGACGCAATCTGGTAGAGCACGGAGGTATTTCTTGATCGCTTTCTCGGTAGTGTCCACCTGACCGGGACAGATAATACTCAATTGCTTGAAATGGGCTGTGAGACCTGCGTTGTCAGGACCATCTTGCTTAATATCCCAAAATTCGTTCTCCAGTTTCTGAACTTCGTGGGGAGGACAAAATTCTTTCACCATGATTTCCTTGAGTTCCTCCCAAGTGAGCCCGTAAGCTTCATCGTTTCCGCGCTTGTTGCACTCCACGGCCCACCAATCAAGTGCCCCCGATTGGAACACGCCGGTAGCGTTGATAGTGCGCAGAGCTTCAGGACACCCGCTTTGGCGGAACGTGACCTCAATGGAATCGAACCAATGGAACATAGCGCTTGGTCCTTTCGTGCCAGAGAAAGTAAAAGGTCCGCACACTTTAAATTGCTTGAAGCTAAACAAAGTCTTTGGTGCGTCAGTTTTTGAATCAACCGATGAGTTACTGTTGACGGCATGAATCTCGCTGACAATCTGGGGAATGACCTTGGCCATTTGCTTAGCCACGAGCGAGGCGATGCGCTTGTCAGCATTGCTGCGCTGGATGTTCCTCCTAGTGTGAGATCCCATGGAAGACATCTACATGAAGGATTTGATTGGATGAGATTCGATTATAGTAGGTTTATATTTAAAAGTTTACTACTATTATTATTCAATTAAGGCATAAAATCACATAAACACGTAGGAAAGTAAACACGTAAGCACATAAGCACGTAATCACATAAGCAAATAAGCACGTAGTCACATAATACACGTAAACATATACTTTGCATGTATTCACCTTCTTATAAGTAAAGCGTAGCGCGTTCGAGATGTGAGATCTAAGCGTAATAAGCGAGTGAAGCTGCGTATGAGGCACGAATGCCCTCATGAGCGTAGGCGAGTTGCGTGATTAGTTTGGTTGGTGATTAATTAACGTTTTAGATTACGAGAGCGGTGCGAGTTGTGCACATATCGGTGGAGCGTAATTGTGATAAATCGATTTCTCGATAAAGCGATAAATCGAATAAGCGTAAAATCCTGAAATTCAAACACATAAATAGTAAATAAACTCGATGATGCGTAAAATCGACGATTGCCGGCTTAAATCAATTTGGAGTGTCCTGGGTTTTGAGAAAGCGACTACCCAAAGTGGTTCGAAGATCCTCTGAGTTTGGACACACGATATGGCCTAATAGACAAATGCTCTCGCCGTACAACGGTTAACGGCATTTATCCTTCCAGTTACGTCGTGTTCCGAGTCATCGAAATAATCGAGACTTTGGTGAGATTGAAAATCGAAGAGTAGAACTAGTTATTATGATGCGGGTTTCACCCCTAACTTGAAAATTTCATTCCTAGTTGTGGTTATGCTCACCGATCAAATCGGGAGTTCCACTAGATAGAAAAGGAGATTTTCGTCAAGGTTTGGATATCACTCCTAACTCTACGAAGGTATCTCGTGCGATAGAGGATGCGCAGAGTGAATGATCTTATCGAGAGTTCTTGGTTTTCACACCTAATCTCGAATTGATCACTCGTTTTATGTGATACGACCGTTCTTCACGTGTATTTTGGTAGCGTTAGGAAAAGCATACGTAGTTTAAAAGTCCGGTTCGAAGGCATGAGATCAAGTTCGGGCGAAGTTGACCATCTTCGGGCGAATTTGTTTTAAGTTTGAGAGGGGACAGACAACTTCGGGCGAACTTGGTCAAGTCCGGGCGAAGTTTATCAAGTTCAGGCGAACTTGACCAATTTCGAGCGAACTTGCCCCTACTTCGGGCGAACTTGTCTGTTCGTATTAGTTTCGGGCGTTTAATCGATGCGTAACGGTCTGATTTGGTATCCTAACTATAGACTAGGTCATACATGGCAGTTCTACCTAATTTTAGCTATAGTTATAGCTCTGATACCAGTCTGTCACACCCCAACCGATGGCGGAAACATCAGGGCGCGTCACTAGGCGAATCATTGCTCAAGAGATTCCTCAAATAATCATTACAATTTAAACAATCTCTTAAACATAAAATCCAATCCGATCTTCCCTTTTTTTATTACATGCGTTTCTAGAGATAATCTTAATCCATTTGCAAAAGTAGATAATCCTCAACCTGCCACATATGTTAAAATAAAACGTCAATACAATTAAGTAAAGGTGAGCATACAGGTTTTGCGTACATAATAGATATGAAAGCGTTTAGCATACACCACATGACATTACGTAAGAGATGTGAACTATGTATCTACTAGATTCAAGTAAACCAACAAACCGCGAGTCAGAGGCACGCGAACAAGTGTCCACATCCTAAAGAGAAAATAAAGGAGAAATAAAATGCGAGCCTTAACAACCCCGGGCCTCCGGGTGGCAGGTCAACCTCTAGCAAGCTATCATGTTAAGGGTGGCGTACAAGCAATCAAGTAACACATAAAATTCAGCAGATTTCACGTATAGTCATGTAAAGGCGGGTTGCGAGTAAGCGTTTGATTTGTGTGATGTGATTTGATATAGGAACATATGTGACACCCAAAAGTGCGTTTAAGCGTAAAAGGGTTCAAGTATACTCACTGTTGGTGTGTTTTAGGAGAGAGACGACATCTGATGGAGATGAGATGGAGCGTCGGATCAGCCTATAAGCGAACAGAAGTGCATCAGTCTTCTGAAATGTTGAAACGGTGAACGGTTGAAGAAACAGTAGACAAGTTCGGGCGAAGTTGTATCAAATCTCTTGGATTTGGTACAAGTTCGGGCGAACTTGACTGTTTTGACTTACTGGAGGTACAAGTTCGGGCGAACTTGTCTGGTTTCCTGAGAAACAGGACAAGTTCAGACGAACTTGCCCTATTTGTTGAGATGTGATACAAGTTCGGGCGAACTTGTGTACTTTTTATGAAGAATTGATCAAGTTCGAGCAAATTTGATGTTTTACGAGCGAACTTGACTGTTTGGGCATCCAAATCGTGCATTTTCACGTCGTTTGCTGAGGAAATCGAGTGTCCATCCCTCCAACCTTAAGCTACTGAGTAAAACTTAGGCTGGAGAGGTCTTTTGGAGCGAGTTTAGCCATTTTACAGAAACTTGGACTAATCCGGGCGAACTTGTAGTTCGTTCGAGTTAGTCTAGTTTATGTAAGACGACAATATCGTCCTTGTGCTTGACAAATTCCCCATTCCATTTCATAGTGAACGAAACAGACGTCATTAATCCGTATTTTGTGTGAAAACCGATGTTTAAAAAGGGTTTTACTTAGATCTAAGTATAGATCTAAGTGAAAAACAGAAGTTTTGTGTAAAATGATGAAGATTTTCGTAAACAGAATAGTTTTGATGAAATCGAAGGTTAAACCTTGTGCAAAATTGTTGTAAAACGTTGTTGTAGCTTGAAAACGGGTTGAATCTTACTTGGAAATCAAAGGTTCGGTTTCAAGAGGTTTCGGGTGAACTTAGCAGCAAGTTCAAATGAGGAGAGGAGCTGGGTATTTATAGGTGAAGTGAAGAATGGGCTGATTAGGATCAAGTTCGGCCGAACTTGCCCCTTTCCAAGCGAACTTGGCACAAGTTCGGTCGAACTTGGCCAGTCTGCTTTGAAATGGTTAAGTTCGAGCGAACTTGGGTGATGTTTATTGATCTTATAACTTGAGCAAGTTGGGTGAACTTGTGATGCACAAGTTCGGCCAAACTTGTCCTAAGGGCTAGGTTTTGTTCGTTATTTTCGCGTTAGGAGTTCGTTTGGCGATTCGGTTCGTATTAGATAGTTATATTAAGCGTTTTAGCAAAGCGTTAAGCGTTATATTACCATGGAATTAAGAGAGAGCGAGTTACATGAGCGTGTGAGCGTTTTAGCGATATCAAATCCATAACATAAACAAATATAACACATATAGAAATATAATTCCACATAATTAACTGCGTTTTGCGATGCGACACGATAAGCGATGCGATGGCACAAGTGGGTATTGTACAACAACACACTCGGCTATTAAATTGTGATTGCGTTTTGAATCAGCGTTGAGTTTAATAAGCGATTAGATGCGATATAAAAATATAATTAGCAAACACAAACCATTCTATTAATCAGATCTCGGATTTACAATGGAAAGGTACAAACGGAATAAACGGAAAAAGGTAACAGCGAATTTGCGAGTTGTTACAAGTGACCCCACGGTATTCAGACTCTGCACTGGAACGAGAAACTGTCGGCTGACGCTTAGATGACCAAGAAATTAAGTTCCGCCCCAGAAAAACGCAATAGCAACCGGTAGATCTGCGGGAATCGGGACACCCGCCCAATCAACATCAGAATATCCACCAAATTATGAGCCGAAGATTTGATCATACAAATTCCATAGTCCAACATTCCTTGTATATACCGAAGAACCCGTTTCATAAAATTAAGATGTGGGTTATGTGGCTCGTGCATAAAAAAACAAACCTGTTGGACAGCGTAAGAGATGTCAGGCCGAGTGAATGTAGGATACCGCAAAGCGCCTGCTAAACTGCGATATAAAGTCGGTAGCACTGAGTTTGGAGGATAAGTCGACAGGCGTTGCACACGGCTTACAGGCAGTCATAAAGGCCCGCGCAATGATCTCCTTAGCGTACTGAGTGTGTTCTAAAAACAACCCTTCAGACTGGTGACTGACCCAAATATCCAGAAAATGAGTAATCGTCCCAAGTCAGACATGGCAAATTCACGCGACAAAGTTTTAATGATATCATGCAGCAGGGCGTCATTCAAAGCAGTGAGGACGATATCATCCACATAAAGTAATAAATAAGCCATCTGATTGTCCCGAGGGGTAGATAAAAAGTGAATTATCACAAGTACTGCTTCGAAACCCATTGGCAAGAATGTAGGTGGCAAATCTAGTGTACCATCCCCGAGGTGCCTGTTTAAGCCCGTATAGAGATTTCTTTAACCTGCAAACAAAGCCTGGGAAACGAGCATCATGAAAGCTGGGTGGTTGATGCATAAAAACAGTCTCATTCAAATGTCTATGTAAAAACGCATTCTTGACATCCAACTGATGGATGGGCCAAGAGCGCGATACTGCAAGGGACAGGACAGTACGAATAGTAGCAGGTTTAACCACGTGACTGAATGTGTCCTGACAATCTATGCCAACTATTTGAAATTTTCCATTGACGACCAATCTAGCCTTGTATCTTTCTAGTGGGCCGTCAGATTCAAACTTGTGGCGAAACAACCACATGCACCTGATAATAGGTCTATCAGACGGCCTAGGGACCAGTTCCCAAGTCCCATTTTCCTGTAAGTCAGTAAACTTAGCCTGCATGGCGTGCAACCAATTCGGGTTGGTTAAAGCCTGGTTATATGCGGTAGGAATGGGAGATATGGTGGTGGTATGGAGAGAGTATTGTGGTGGTTTATGGCTGCCTGTTTTGGAACGGGTGGCCATAGGGTGTGAGGAGGTAGGGCGGTTAGAGGTAGAAGGCCCGAGTGGTGGTGGAGGGGTTGTACCAGAGGTGGAAGTAACCGGTTCTGGGTTAGAGGCCGGTGGTGGCTGGTTTTGAGGCAGGGTGGCTGGGACCGGTTGGTTTAATACGGGTGGTGGAGGGCGTTGGGCTTGGGTGCTGGTTGAGCAGGCCGGGGGCGGCGGCTATATGTAAAAGGGAAAGGTGTGGTGGTTGTGGGTTTGGCCGGTTGGTGGGGTGGTGTAGGTGGAGGCGGTATCGTCCCAAAATTGGTATGTGTTTGGGGTAGAGGGTGTGGTGTATGGAAAAGTGGTTTCATCGAAAGTCACGTGTCGGGAGATAGTGACTTTACCTATAACAGGGTCGAAGCATCGGTACCCTCTGAAATCAGGTGGGTAGCCTAGGAATATGCAGCGGGTGGCACGATGGTGTAGTTTATGAGGTTGTGTGGCTAAGGCATTTGGATAACACGCACAACCAAAAACACGAAGGTGGTCATATGTAGGGTGGCGTAGGTAAAGAGCGTCAGTGGGTGTGAAAAAGTTTAGGCATTTGGTGGAAGTATGTTGTGTAAGTAGGCCGCAGTATGGAGTGCTTCGACCCAAAAGGTGGGTGGTAGTTGGGAATGTATAAGCAGAGAACGTATGATGTCGTTAAGGCGATAAATCATTCATTCGGCCCGCCCGTTTTGGGAGGAGGTTTGGGGACAAGAGAAACGAAAGAGGAGGCCGTTTTGAATGGAGAATGTTTTAAAAGCATTGTTATCAAATTCACCACCAAGATCACATTGAAAAATTTTTATTTGTCGTTTGAATTGGGTTGAGATTAAACGGTGATACTTGACAAATGTTTGGAATGTTTCTGATTTGTATTTTAAAGGATACAACAAAATAAAGTGTGAAAAAATTATCAATCAAGACCATGTAATATTTGTGACCTGTTTTACTAAGGATCGGAGATGTCCACAAGTCACAATGAATGATATCAAATGGTGAAAGGTAAAGGAATTGGATGCATAAAACGACAAACGTTTACTATTAGAAACTCAACATGAATGACAAAACTATGTTTTTGTTTATTACATGAAAAATTGAAATAACGAATAAGTACATCCAAAACTTGAGCGCCAGGGTGGCCTAAGCGATCATGCCATGGATGAGAAGCTGAGGTGAGGAAAGTAGCTTGAGATGGTAATTCTGGTGGTGTTATTGGATAGAGATTCCCGGTACTATTGTGGCGGGAAAGAAGGCAGTCAGTGCAAAGGTCCTTCAAAGAAAAACCAAAGGGATCAAATTCAATAGAAACATTTTTATCACGCGTAAAGCGTCTAACAGAAATTAACTTTTTTAATAATGGTAGGGCAGTAAAGGATTTTGGGTAGTATGTAAGTTCGGTTGGGGAGGGTTAGGTAACATGTTCCAGACCCTTGAATTGGTAAAAACTCGTCATTACCGACTAAAATTTTATTGTTTATAGGAAAAGGATCAGGGGAAGTGATTATCCCTTGGTCGTCAGTGATGTGAGAAGATGCCCCAGTATCCATAAGTCCTGGATCAGGATTGTTGACCTGCATTGACGCCATAGCAGCACTCAAATCTGAAGGACTGAGGGCGTTATAACCCGTAGGCTGACTGTTGAAGTAGTGGGCCTGTTGTGGAGTGAAACCGGTTGGGTTTTGGGCCGGACTGAAACCCGTAGGCTGTTTATAAGAAGTGGACTGCTGCTCTGCGTGAACTGAACCGAGTTTGGTGGGTCCATGGGCTGCTCATAAGAAGTAGGTTGCTGCTGTGAGAAGTGTGTTGGGGGCTGAAACGCGGGCTGCGTTGGATACAAGCACGGTGGAGTGTTCCACTAGGCCCAAGGCGTATACGAGGGGCTGTTAGAAGACCACTGCGGCCGCGTTGTCCACAACCACCGGACCCTCCGCCACGACTGCTGCGTCTGCGGCCGCGTCCTTGGCTCTGTTATGGATGTAGTAAGAGTTTTGTTGGGGTTGTTGCGTTTTGTTATTGGTATATGGAGCGTTCTGTGCGGCTGCTGTGTCACACCCCGACCCGCAGCGGAATAAGAGTCGTGGCATAATTAGGTTATCACCAAAGCTCATGATGTTTACTAATATGTTTCATATTTATTAAATTCAAAATTTCAACTTCAATATTCGAAACAAGTTCATACAATTACAAGGAAAAAGTAACTAAATAAACAATCCAAACCCTAAACCGGTTTATTTTTCTAAGCCGTCCTATATGTTTCTTGCTGCAACTGGATCACCTGTATCATGTGTAAAAATGAGGGTTTTTGGGTCAACAAAAGTTGGCGAGTGAACCTTGTTAGAAAACATTTATTATTGATTTCCTGTTATATTTAATATGGAAAAATTGTGCAATAATCATATGTGAGCAAACGTAAATAAACATATAATAACAAACCACCTTGCATGAGTATATGATATGAATGATAATGTATATGTTGGCAACGTCACGTTCCGCTCATAGGTAATGGGGAACGGACGGCCTATGATGATGTATGTACGATCAAGGCTCAATCAAACGGAGCCGATCGTATGTTGGCAACGCCTCGTTCACGCTCATAGGTAATGGGGAACGGTTCCGCTCATAGGTAATGGGGAACAGACGGCCTATGATGATGTATGTACTGAAAATGATAAATTTAATCTAAACATTAACCACACAAACAGTTGATACATATTGAATACACATTTGATCATGGATATGATGGATGCACAAGTGTTTAAATGTAATAAATAATAAGACACATGATACACCCCAAAAATGTGATTAAAACGGGAATTTGTAGAGATTCACTCACATTGGGTGCGTTCTTTGATGGTGTTGAATGTGCACAAGTTTAGAGGGTTGATCGACGAGGAATAACTAACCTAAATAATAACGAAAAGGTACGGTGAATAAGTGGATTTTATTAACAATTTTAATAGGATTTTTAGATATATTTTTGTGAGTTTAAGGTCATTTTCTAACTTTAAAAATATTATTTTTAAGTATTTTTAATTGATTTTTAAATTAAATAAATAAATAAAAATATAAAAAAATGTTGACTTTTTGGGTTGACCGTTGACCGTTGACCATTGACTTTGACTGTTGACCGGTTCGGACTTGTGTATGTATGCGCTGGGTGAGGCTCGAACTTGTGACCTCCCGTACGCGTGCACGCAGCTCTACCAACTGAGCTACGTGTCTAACCCGAAATATTTATGTTTTTAATTATATTTTATACTATTTAATTTATACAGAATTCATTTATTTTAAAAAGGATTTTAATTATGTCGAACCGGTGTGCATGATGAGTTTCGAACCCTTGACCTGTGGTTTAACTTTGCACACAGTCCACCGCTGGACTGTGTGTCTAACCTGGTTAAAATACTTGTTTTTATTTCTCTTATATACTAACTGAAAGGTTCCGTATTTGGGTTTTATAAAAATGTTTGAATATTGTGACGAATCGGAACAAGGACAGACTCGAACTCGGTATCTCTATGTTTCAAATGCACATAGTCCACCGCTGGACTGTGTGTCTAACCCGAGATATAACCCGATTTATATTAAATATATACACAACCTAAACTTCATCTTCTTCGTTAAAACAACCCAGACAATCGATATTCGACTGTTCTTGTTTAATTCAATTAACAAACTTATAAATGATTGAAATGTAACGGATAGAGAAGGTTTTGGAAATGAATGTACCAGAAAGATGATTTTTCTCAGAACTCCGGCAAAGGTCGTCGGCTCTGTTTAAGAATTCCGTCTGAGCGGACCAATTAACAGTTTTGATTAACTAATTGTGAAATTAAGTGACTAAACAAGAATTATCAGAGAGTTTAGATGCTCGTACCGATTCACAGCGTGATTTCGGAATTTTCAGAGATTTTCCGGCGGGTACAGATTATCCGGTATCGTCGTCTGGGACCGATTCTGGTTGAAGGATTTGAGTTAGTATAAGTCTAACAATAGATAGAAGATGAAAGAATTGAGAAATTTACCGATTCGATGAATGTCACGGTTTTCCGACGAAAGTCCGGCGATATCAGATAGCGATTCCAACGAACAGAAATTAGAGCGCAAATGAAATTGAAGGTTCTGTGAGTGTTTCTGAGTTGCGAGACAATGATATTACCGGTGTAAATTGGAAGTGAATGATTTCGGTTATCAAACTCGAAAATCATAAGAATCGAGTTCAATAAAGACTAAATTGATTAAGAACGTGGGTTGTAATGGTTTTATCGGTTACAATCAGTAACCCACGATCACTTAAACGTCTTTGGATAGTCGAAAGCCGATGATCGGTTTCAGTTTTGGCGCAAACAGATGAATTCACGGTAACTTAAGTTTTATTTGTTTCCTTGATTACACAAAAGCACCAAGTGGCGGAGTGGTTAAGTGTTTGATATTTGAGTCTTCCGGTTGACCCGGGTTCGAAACCCGGCAGCCTATTTTATTTTTTATTTACCTTATTTTTACTTTTTAACAATTTTAGTTCCCATATTCTAAAATGTTTATTAATTATGTATTGTTTAAAAATTAAAATGGGCATTAAATAAGCAACGAAAATTTGAAACTGACTATTCGATTAATAAACGAAGCGGGTTTTGAAAACCCGTTTTTCGACGGATGTTACAGTATCCCCTACTTTTAGAAATTTCGTCCCGAAATTTAAGTAGTAGTGGTAACAGGAAAAAGATGCGGGTATTTTTCGCGCATTGAGTCTTCACGTTCCCAAGTAAACTCAGGTCCTCGTTTCGACTCCCAGCGTACCCTAACAATTGGAATACGACTCTGTCTTAAACGTTTTTCTCCAAAGTCCATGATCTCTACTGGTCTTTCAATGAAGTGCATAGATTCATCGATCTGAATATCTTCTAGGGGAATATGGAGGTTTTCATCGGCGAGACACTTCTTTAAGTTTGATACGTGGAATGTGGGGTGAATTCTGTTGAGTTCTTCTGGTAGGTCAAGCTTGTATGCTACAGGTCCTACTCTTTCGAGTATCTTGAAAGGTCCTACGTAGCGTGGTGCTAGCTTGCCCTTCTGGCCAAAACGAACTACTCCCTTCCACGGTGATACTTTTAAAAGTACATGATCACCAATGTTAAACTCCAAAGGATTTCGTCGTTTGTCTGCATAACCCTTTTGACGACTTTGTGCCGCTAGAAGATTGTTTCGAATTTGATGGATCTTGTCTGTGGTTTCTTGAATCAATTCTGGACCGGTGATTTGAGCTTCTCCAATTTCGTGCCAACATACTGGAGATCGGCACTTACGACCATATAAAGCTTCGAAAGGTGCCATGCCGATACTTGAATGATAGCTGTTGTTGAACGAAAATTCAACTAATGGTAGATGAGCGTCCCAATTTCCCTTGAAGTCTATGACACATGCTCGAAGCATGTCTTTAAGTGTTTGGATGGTGTGTTCAGATTGTCCATCAGTTTGAGGATGATAAGCGGTACTGAGGTCTAATCGTGTACCCAAAGCGGCTTATACGGCTTGCCATGTTCGTGAAGTGAAACGACCATCACGATCTGAAATAATGCTTAACGGTACACCATGACGGCCTACGATCTCGCTGATGTAGATACGAGCTAACTTCTCGTTCTTGAAGTCCACGCGGATCGGAATGAAGTGAGCTGATTTTGTAAGACGATCAATGATTACCCATATAGTGTCATACCCACTGGAGGTGCGAGGTAACCCGGTAATGAAGTCCATGGTTATGTTTTCCCACTTCCACACAGGTATTTCAGGTTGAACTAGAAGTCCTGAGGGTCTTTGATGTTCAGCTTTTACTTTGGAACATGTAAGGCACTTGGAAACGAAAACAACGATATCCTTCTTCATGCCAGGCCACCAGTAGGTGTATCGAAGGTCTTGATACATCTTGTCGGCTCCTGGGTGTACAGGGTACCGTGTTTTTGTGCGACTCATTCATAAGGATATCACGAATGTTTATTGTGATCGGGAATCCATATGCGATCTAGATAGTACAGAATACCGTCGGATTTAGTTTCGATTTTAAGTTCAGCTCCACAAGACAGCTCCTTGCGTACGTCGTTTTCCGTTACTGATACATGTTGGGCTTCTCGGATTTGATCTTTGATGTCGGTTATGATTTGCGAACATAGAAGACGAATGGAGTTCGCATAACCCTTTCGACTGAGCTCATCGGCCACCACGTTTGCCTTGCCAGGATGATACCGACAGTCGTAGTCATTAAGAAGTTCGACCCATCTCCGTTGCCTCATGTTTAACTCCTTTTGGTTTGAAGATATGTTGAAGGCTCTTGTGATCATGTATATTTCACACTTAGTACCGTAGAGGTAATGTCTCCATATCTTAAGAGCGAACACAACGGCTCCAAGTTCCAGGTCGTGGGTGGTGTAGTTCTTCTCATGAATTTTGAGTTGTCTAGAAGCATAAGCTATCACCTTTCCTCTTTGCATCAGTACACAGCCTAGTCCTTGCCCTGTCGCGTCGCAATAAACCACGAAGTCATCACAACCTTCAGGAAGTGTGAGGATAGGTGCGTCACAGAGTTTTTGTTTAAGGGTTTGGAAGGCTTCTTCTTGTTTGGTCCCCATATGAAGGTTTTCCTTTATGTGTTAAAGCCGTGAGTGGTACAGTGATACGGGAGAAATTTGCAATGAAACGGCGATAATAACCAGCCAAACCAAGAAATGATCTTACTTCGGTAGGTGTACGTGGCGCTTGCCATTCCTGCACTGCCTTGATCTTCGAGGGATCAACATGAATTCCCTTGTCATTGACGACGTGTCCAAGGAATTGTACTTCCCTTAACCAGAATTCACATTTCGAAAACTTAGCGTACAGCTTTTATGTCCTTAAGAGTGTAAGGATGAGTCGAAGGTGTCGTTCATGATCAGACTTAGACTTTGAGTAAATGAGGATGTCGTCGATGAAGACTATAACAAAGCGATCGAGATAGGGTTTGCAGACTCTGTTCATTAGATCCATGAAGACAGCTGGAACGTTGGTTAGACCAAATGGCATGACCATGAATTCATAATGACCATAACGAGTTCGGAAGGCGGTCTTTGGGACGTCTTCTTCATGTACTCTGAGTTGATGATAACCAGAACGAAGGTCGATTTTTGAAAAACAGGTGGCGCCTTGAAGTTGGTCTAGAAGATCATCGATGCGAGGTATTGGGTAGCGGTTCTTGACCGTTAACTTGTTGAGTTCTCTGTAGTCGATACACATGCGAAACGTTCCATCTTTCTTCTTCACAAAAAGGACAGGTGCACCCCAAGGCGATGAGCTAGGACGTATGAATCCTTTGTCAGTCAGCTCTTGCAGTTGACTGGCCAGCTCTTGCATCTCGGATGGGGCTAACCTATAAGGAGATTTTGCAATTGGTGTAGCTCCAGGAATAAGATCAACTGCGGAATTCGACTTCTCTCACCGGAGGAAGTCCTGAAATGTCGTCAGGAAAAACTTGCGAAAATCCTTTACTACTGGGATGTCTTCGAGTTTCTTCTCCTTGGTTCCCTTTTTGACGACGTGAGTTAGGAATGCGACATAATTCTTGCGGAGATATTTTCGGGCTTGAAGACAGGACATTAATTTGAGTCCTTTCGAAGGGGTTTCTCCAAAGATTCGTAGAGTCTGACCATTTGTAAGAGGAATGCGAATAAACTTTTCGCGGCATACAACTTCAGCATGATGTTGGCTGAGCCAGTCCATACCAATTATAATGTCGAAACTTCCCAACTTCATAGGTATGAGGTCAACTGAAAATCGTGATCGTTTAGGGTGAGAGTACAATTGCGTATAATAGAGTTTAATGAGACCGGTTTTCCGTCAGCAACTTCTACCGTTATGGATTCCATGAGTTTATCTCGAGTTTGGTTGAGGATGGGTTCAAATTCTAAGGACACAAAACTCCTATCCGCGCCAGTATCAAATAACATGGATGCATAACTACCATTGATGAGAAACGTACCGTTAACCACATTGTTGTCAGCCCTAGCCTGATTTGCGTTGATGTTGAAAGCTCTTCCTCTTGCAGGTGGAGGAGCTTGGTTAGCCTGGTTTACTGATTAGCTTGAGCTTGGGCATGGATGATATTCACCAGGCGTGGACAGGTGTTCCTGAAGTGGTTCGGGTCTCCACAGTTGTAACAAGCCCGCATAGGTTGCACCATGGGATAGTTGGGTTGGTAGTAGGATTGGGCTACATGTTGGGCAGGTAGGTAGGAGTAAAGGTTGTTGGGCTTGACCCACTATCTGATGGTGGGTTTGGGTTGAGGGTTGATGGCGGTTCGTTCGCTGAAGTGCGCGACAGGTTTGAATGGTGTGACCTGCACGGCCACAGCCGGTGCAATGTTGGCAGGGATGATCAGGAAAGTGATGGTATTGGCAACGGTTGCATTTTGGGTATGGGTCGGAGTATGGCTTTTTATATGGTGCAGATGAGGGGGCAACTTGAGTGATGGGTGCAGCAGGGATAGGGAAATTTGTTTGTGTGACAGCAAAGTTTCTGGTGTTTCGTTTCCTCTTATTAGCAAACTTTGAGGAGGAGGTGGAATGGTTTGGAGTTTGGCCCTCAATGGGGGCTTTCTTTTTCTCGTCCTTAAATTTGCCGTTACGAATACGATTCTCGGTAAGCTCGGTAGCTAGTTCCATAGCAGCTTCAAGTGTTGCAGGCGAAGTGCTTAGAACTGAGTCTTGAATTTTCGAGGGGACGCCTCGAATATAGTGTTCGATTAAGCGGTATACTGGGGTGAACATGTTGGGGATCGTTTGTTTCAACTCTAGAAACCTTTTGTTGTAGGAAGTATGATCTCCCTCCTTTTGCTTCAACGAGTGAAATTCATCCTCTAACTTTTTGATCTCGCTTCTTGGACAGAAGCGTCTCGTCATGATTTCCCTTAACTCCTCCCATGTTAAGGCCATTGCATCTTTGATTCCTCTCTTACCTTTTTCTGTATTCCACCAGGTAAGAGCTACTCCAAATAGTCTCCCGGTTGCGTAACGTACCTTCGATCCTCGGGACAATCGCAATTGAGGAAGGTGTTTTCCATTTCCTCAAACCAGTGGAGGAGAGCAGTGACACCTTCGGTCCCTTCAAATTTCGGGGGATCGCAAGACTTGAAGTGTTTGTAAGAGCACTTTTTGGAGGGAGGGTTGTCGGACGTTCTGGTCTTCTTGATGGGGAGGATTGATGGGATTTGCGGTGAGATCTTGTTGGACTTGAATTACGATGTCAGGAAGCACCGCGGCCATTTGTTTTGCGATTTGGGTGGCCAAGCGTTCGTTTGACCTTCTTGACCTTCTACCCCCACGTTGCTGCCTAGCCGACATCTACAGGAACATACATAAGAAGATTGTGAGTTTAAGGAGTCTTTTTAGGTGTCATGTGTCTTAAAAAAAAATAACATAAACATCAATAATGCAACTACATCCATAGGATGTCTTGGGTTTGCTCATGTTTGGGCCTCCAATGTCCCCCATACCTTCACCTGTATAGTCATGTGGGCCCCCATGACTATTGGCTTAGTAGGATTCACCTTTGGTGTTGGCGGTTTAACATTTGCATCACCCGAATGAAAACCATGAAATATGTTTGCGAGATGTATGGTCGGAGGGTGTCCAGGTGTAGACACAACGACAACTCAAAGTAGGGTTAGCTCACACGACGTTTGGTATAGCATGCTTTGGCCTAATAGGTCTTCGTACTCTCATCGTTAGTCCCCAGGTAGGCAAACGGTCCTTTATTTTGGAATTTATACGAATGCCAAGCCTAGATAGGACGTTCCGACTACCGGTACTTGTACCCTTCCAGTTACTACATGCCTGTCATGAGAACTCACTTTGATGTGATTTGAAAATACAAAAATCGTTGTAAAAATCATGGAAATTGTGTGGTGTGTGCTCTCATGATATGATATGTTATGAGGATATGATTCATGATAGGCATTGTATAATAATATGTACTTATGAACATGCTTGCATAACATTGAATGTAACAATAATCATAAAGCATATAAACATCATGAATTTTGCATGTAACACACAAACAATTTAAAAAAAAATTCTAATCAACTATAGTATAGGCTCTAAGGGTCTAATAACCTATCCTATATCCCTATAGTCATGGCTCTGATACCAATCTGTCACACCCCGACCCGCAGCGGAATAAGAGTCGGGGCATAATTGGGTTATCACCAAAGCTCATGATGTTTACTAATATGTTTCATATTTATTAAATTCAAAATTTCAACTTCAACATTCCAAACAAGTTCATACAATTACAAGGAAAAAGTAACTAAATAAACAATCCAAAGCCTAAACCGGTTTATTCTTCTAAGCCGTCCTATATGTTTCTGGCTGCAACTGGATCACCT
The DNA here is from genome assembly GCA_947069175.1 of Scalesia atractyloides. NCBI lineage: Eukaryota > Viridiplantae > Streptophyta > Magnoliopsida > Asterales > Asteraceae > Scalesia > Scalesia atractyloides. Next base: position 44,711,041 of record CAMTDV010001634.1, read on the forward strand.
GTATCATGTGTAAAAATGGGGGTTTTGGGTCAACAAAAGTTGGCGAGTGAACCTTGTTAGAAAACATTTATTATTAATTTCTTGTTATATTTAATATGGAAAAATTGTGCAATAATCATATGTGAGCAAACGTAAATAAACATACAATAACAAACCACCTTGCATGAGTATATGACATGAATGATATTGTATATGTTGGCAACATCACGTTCCGCTCATAGGTAATGGGGAACGGACGACCTATGATGATGTATGTGCGATCAAGGCTCAATCAAACGGAGCCGATCGTATGTTGGCAACGCCTCGTTCACGCTCATAGGTAATGGGGAACGGTTCCGCTCATAGGTAATGGGGAACAGACGGCCTATGATGATGTATGTACTGAAAATGATAAATTTAATCTAAACATTAACCACACAAACAGTTGATACATATTGAATACACATTTGATCATGGATATGATGGATGCACAAGTGTTTAAATGTAATAAATAATAAGACACATGATACACCCCAAAAATGTGATTAAAACGGGGAATTTGTAGAGATTCACTCACATTGGGTGCGTTCGTTTGATGGTGTTGAATGCGCACAAGTTTAGAGGGTTGATCAACGAGGAGGAATAACTAACCTAAATAATAACGAAAATGTACGGTGAATAAGTGGATTTTATTAACAATTTTAATAGGATTTTTAGATATATTTTTGTGAGTTTAAGGTCATTTTCTAACTTTAAAATATTATTTTTAAGTATTTTTAATTGATTTTTAAATTAAATAAATAAATAAAAATATAAAAAAATGTTGACTTTTTGGGTTGACCGTTGACCATTGACTTTGACTGTTAACCGGTTCGGACTTGTGTATGTATGCGCTGGGTGAGGCTCGAACTTGTGACCTCCCGTACGCGTGCACGCAACTCTACCAACTGAGCTACGTGTCTAACCCGAAATATTTCTGTTTTTAATTATATTTATATACTATTTAATTTATTCAGAATTCATTTATTTTAAAAAGGATTTTAATTATGTCGAACCGGTGTGCATGATGAGTTTCGAACCCGTGACCTGTGGTTTAACTTTGCACACAGTCCACCGCTGGACTGTGTGTCTAACCTGGTTAAAATACTTGTTTTTATTTCTCTTATATACTAACTGAAAGGTTCCGTATTTGGGTTTTATAAAAAGGTTTGAATATTGTGACGAATCGGAACAAGGACAGACTCGAACTCGGTATCTCTATGTTTCAAATGCACACAGTCCACCGTTGGACTGTGTGTCTAACCCGAGATATAACCCGATTTATATTAAATATATACACAACCTAAACTTCATCTTCTTCGTTAAAACAACCCAGACAATTGATATTCGACTGTTCTTGTTTAATTCAATTAACGAAACTTATAAATGATTGAAATGTAACGGATAGAGAAGGTTTTGGAAATGAATGTACCGGAAAGATGATTTTTCTCAGAACTCCGGCAAAGGTCGTCGGCTCTGTTTATGAATTCCGTCTGAGCGGACCAATTAACAGTTTTGATTAACTAATTGTGAAATTAAGTGACTAAACAAGAATTATCAGAGAGTTTAGATGCTCGTACCGATTCACAGCGTGATTTCGGAATTTTCAGAGATTTTCCGGCGGGTACAGATTATCCGGTATCGTCGTCTGGGACCGATTCTGGTTGAAGGATTTGAGTTAGTATAAGTCTAACAATAGATAGAAGATGAAAGAATTGAGAAATTTACCGATTCGATGAATGTCACGGTTTTCTGGCGAAAGTCCGGCGATATCAGATAGCGATTCCGACGAACAGAAATTAGAGCGCAAATGAAATTGAAGGTTCTATGAGTGTTTCTGAGTTGTGAGACAATGATATTACCGGTGTAAATTGGAAGTGAATGATTTCGGTTATCGAACTCGAAAATCATAAGAATCGAGTTCAATAAAGACTGAATTGATTAGGAACGTGGGTTGTAATGGTTTTATCGTTTACAATCAGTAACCCACGATCACTCAGACGTCTTTGGATAGTCGAAAGCGATGATCGGTTTCAGTTTTGGCGCAAACAGATGAATTCACGGTAACTTAAGTTTTATTTGTTTCCTTGATTACACAAAAGCACCAAGTGGCGGAGTGGTTAAGTGTTTGATGTTTGAGTCTTCCGGTTGACCCGGGTTCGAAACCCGGCAGCCTATTTTATTTTTTATTTACCTTATTTTTACTTTTTAACAATTTTAGTTCCCATATTCTAAAATGTTTATTAATTATGTATTGTTTAAAAATTAAAATGGGCATTAAATAAGCAACGAAAATTTGAAACTGACTATTCGATTAATAAACGAAGCGGGTTTTGAAAACCCGTTTTTCGACGGATGTTACATGCTGCTGTGAAGATGGTGCAACAAGGATTGTTTGGCCGGTCTTTTGGCGAGCCTCTTGACGAATCAGTTCATCTTGGAGCATGCTTCGGGCTAGATCCCAGTCGGTGTTGTTGGCATTTGTCAGAGAGGCAGTGGTGTCAAATTCGATAGGTAGCCCACGAACCAACTGAAGGACCAATCGTTCCGCAGAAACAGGATGGCCAACGTCCTCGAGTTGGTTGGTGAGGTCCTTCAAACGCTGACAATAATCATCAAGGGACGAGCAAGCCGATAGGGTAAGGTTGCAAAAACGGGTTTCAAGTGCTCCTGCTCGAGCCTTTTTATTACTGAGATAAATTTTCTACAGGCCGAGCCAAGCTTTAATCACTGTAGGGCCAGCATCAATAACCGTCCCAAAAGGTCGTCAGAGACGGTGCTATAAATCCACTGCAGTACTAGGGCATCTATTTCTTTCCACTACCGGTATTCAGGTGTTGTTTCTGAGGATGAGGCTGTCCCATCAATATGGTCTATAACCTGATAGGCGACGACATGAAGTTTGAACAGTTTCACCCAGGAGGTATACGTAACCTTAACGTCATCTAACGTACGTATTTTAGACTGCACGTTAGTGATAGAATATGTTGGATGGAGGTGTGATTTAGACGGCTGATCCGAAGAGTCAGTCTCAGATTTCTTGCCGTCGGTCATGGTGGGAGCCGATTTAGGGTTTCCCTAAAATAATAATGAAAGGAAAAAAGAAACTAAAGGGGATGGATATCAGAACCGATTTGGCTTTGATACCATAAAAGTTATTGTGAATATTATTTTTGAATGAATTACAATGAAACAATACATCCTCTTATATAGAATACAACCCTATCTCTAAATACGGTAACGATAAACACAATCGCCTAATTGCAGAATATATCAATATCAGTTAATAATAATAAATATAATGCCAACTGTCATGGCCTATAATCTCTCGGCTAACAAGTACTCGGCCTATGCGGAGAGTACTCGGGGAGTACTCGGACATGTTAAGTTATAAAGAAATTTGTTTTCGGAAATAAAATATATGTCAAATAACATAAATTTACTAATATTTATAACAAAATATGTGAAAATGATATTTATTCTTTAATATAATAGACATAGAAATTATGTTTTATTTTTTTAAAGTCAAACCCGGCCCGAGTTGACCTACTAGATTCGATTCTGACCAAGGTTGAGCGTGTTTGATCGGTTCCGAGTAATTAAGTGAAGTTAAAGAAAGTCGCCTCGGCAGGCTAACTTGTAGCGTTTGATCGGCCTTGGAAACCTTTTTTTACAACCACACCCACAAGTACCTTAGAACCGTAAACCTTACCCTTTACTCCACCCAACCAATCACATCCCCTCATCAAACCTTGAAATCTTCAAACATTACACACCGTTTGATGTCATGCGGCAAAGACTACCCGGAGCACCAAGCCGCCAAGCCAACCCACTAGGGTAGCAGCGGTATTACTGCATGGCAACGAACCCGCGAGGCTAACCCGTATGGGTTCCTCGCAGGCAGTAGAGACACAGGTGAGAGAAAACCACCAAAGTATAAGACAAACTAATTAGCAATATATAGAGGTGGAAAATGAAATTATAGACTGAATGGGATAGAATAACTAATCGTCTAATCTGGTAGACACGAAAACACCAAAATCAAATAATATTATTTTTGGTTGGGTATAACGTATGACACGATGAATAATATTTATGCAAAACAAACAAGTAATGTTCGTTCTTATAGTTATAAAATGTAAACTCATTTGGATGAACAATTTGTACAAGAAAGCTTTTTGTAGAAGATAATCAACGTCATTTAGTTTCACAAATTGGCATAAAAAAGTATTTTTTAATTAAAGCCTACATAAACAAAGTTACATGGAAACTTTAAGTACAAATTGATTAGAAGCTTCAAAGATAAGATGTACACAAGGTAAACGACATTATATATATTGATATAAGCTCACGGGATTCAGGAATGGCAGACTCATTCCAAATGGCTAACCATATCTCGTTATGTTTGTGGCTACTCTCACTTCCTTTGTTAGCAATGTCTCATGAGACTTACATAGTTCATATGGACTTATCCGCTAAGCCCACCGCATTTTCAAGCCACCATAGCTGGTTCTCCGCCACACTTGACTCCCTCACTGCCATCACCACCACCTCAACCACCGTAACATCTTCTTCATCCTCCAAACTTGTGTATAGTTACACAAATGCAATCAATGGTTTTCACAGCCATTCTATCTCCATCTGAGCTTGAGCTCATCAAAAACACACCAGGTTATCTTTACACTATTAAAGACACAACAGTTGAGCTTGACACAACTCACTCCACTCAATTCCTTGGACTGAATTCAAATTCGGGTGCATGGCCGTTGCAAGCTACGGGGAAGATGTTATTATTGGGATCGTGGACACAGGAGTTTGGCCAGAAAGCGAAAGTTTTATCGACCATGGAATGAGTTCTGTTCCAGAAAGATGGAAGGGTGAATGTGAAGATGGATTCCAGTTTAATTCGTCTTTGTGCAACAAGAAACTAATAGGTGCGCGTTATTTTAATAAAGGGCTTTTATCAAACCGCCCCAACTTAACTCTGTCGATGAACTCGGCTCGTGATACGGATGGGCATGGGACCCATACGTCATCCACGGCTGCTGGGGGCTATGTGAAACGTGCATCGTATTTTGGGTATGGAACTGGGACTGCCATTGGTGTGGCTACACATGCCCGTGTAGCTATTTATAAAGCGGTTTGGGAGGAAGGTTATTTGTTTCTGACATTCTTGCTGCCATTGATCAGGCGATAATAGATGGGGTGGATGTGCTATCACTATCACTTGGTCAAGATGGGATTCCGTTACACCAAGACCCGATTGCGATAGCCTCATTCGCAGCGCTCGAGAAGGGTATTTTTGTATCTGCATCCGCGGGTAAATGATGGGCCTTATTTAAGATCACTTCACAATGGGACACCATGGGTTCTCACTGTCGCGGCCAGTACAATGGATCGCGAATTCACAGGACTGTTAACTCTTGGCAATGGAGTTTCGGTTATGGGTTTGGCTCTTTATCCAGCGAATTCGAGTTTGACCCAAGGGCCGATTTATTTCATTGGTGCTTGCGAGAACGATTTGGATGCTGGTAAAATTGATGAAAAGATTATTGTGTGTCTAGACAAAAATGACACACTTGGTGAACAATATTATAATGTCCAAGGGTCGAATGTTTTGGGTGCCATTTTTATTACAAATAACACTGATGTTGAATTCTTCATGCAAAGCACATATCCGGTATTGTTATTAGATCTTGAATTGGGCAAAATCGTCATGGACTATACGCGAAATCTCAATAGTGGGGAAGCGAAAGCGAGTATAAAGTTCCACGGGACACGTCTGAGGACTAAGCCAGCACCAAGGGTGGCAAGCTACAGCGCACGAGGACCATCTTATAGTTGTCCGGTCGTCTTAAAGCCCGACATCACAGCTCCTGGTTCACTAATACTTGCAGCCTGGCCCGATAGTGTCTCACTGGCCTCACTAAAGAATGACGTCGGTACCGCAACCGAACTATTATATAGTAAATTTAATCTTTTATCAGGCACTTCTATGTCATGCCCTCATGCCAGTGGGGTGGCAGCTTTACTTAAAGCTGCCCACCCTGACTGGACCCCGTCTGCCATCCGGTCAGCCATGATGACTACCTCGGAAATTCTAGACAATACACTTAAACCGATTCAAGATATCGGTGACTACAACAATCCAGCAACCCCTTTAGCCATGGGTTCAGGCCATGTTGCACCCAACAAGGCCATGAAACCTGGACTCATATACGATGTCAACCCGCAAGATTATGTAAATCTTCTATGTGGGTTAAATTATACAAAGATTCAAATTCAAGCAATCACAAGATCATCTAATGTCGATTGCTCCAACCCATCTTTGGACCTAAACTACCCTTCATTTATCGCGTATTTTGATGGGAACAATACAAAGTCAGTTAAAGTTATTCATGAGTTTAAACGAACCGTTACATATGTTGGCGTCGGAAGCTCCACGTTTACCGCGAAACTGACTGCGGTCGGTAGGTTAAATGTCAGTGTCTCTCCAGAGAAACTGAGTTTTCAATCATTGAATGAGAAGAAAAGCTACAAGTTACGAATAGAAGGGCCCAATAATATGATGGAAAATGAAGTGGTTTATGGATTTTTAAGTTGGATCGACTGTAAGGGAAAGTTTGTAGTCAGAAGTCCAATTGTAGCCACAAGCCTAACAGGCACAGCCGACACGTCTTAATTATTTGAGATATGAAACTCATGAATTTGTCATTAATGTTGCTACAAGCCTAACCGCCACACCAGACAAACTCTAATAAATTTATATACTTTAAGCATGATTGGGTTCGGTTCAAAAGATGCCTAACTTTGTGATAATATTACACAATAGTTTTGTTATCATTTACGAAGTTGACGCGAGTTTCTGCGAGAGAATCTAATTAATGTATGTTGATTAATTAATATACCTTCTTCTTTTTTTCCTAACCAAAGATATAGCATGTCAGAATTCTTCAGAATAGGCACCAATAATATTCTTTGAGGAAACGAGAATATGATCAGTATTTTATTCGGATTCTCAATCAACCTTAAATCTCTTTCTGTAATCCACACCTAATAGAAATGCTAATTACGGAGATTGAATTGGCAAAGTCATTAGAGATAAGGTATTGTTCATCCTGAGATAATGCGTTCGAGCTCTGCCAAAGATGAATTTGATGTAGTTTAAGTCGTTAAAAAAATAAAGATAATCAAAGAGGAGTGTGAGTTGTGAATGGGATAAACAGTGAGCTACTTTCTCGTGCATCCCGGTTATGCTTGCTACCAAAACATGAGTGGTGTACATTGCGGCACCCAAGTGCCACATAAGTAGTTTGTAATTGGTACCGAATTGGTTTTGGCTTAGATATTGTGGTGCTTTTTTTTAGCCAATCATGGATGATGACTTCGCTAACAGATGACCAACGATATTTCATTGATAAGTAACAGATGTTTAATCGGTTAGTGATATGAATTTCTAGGAAAATATTGTGGTTGCGATAACTTCCAAAATATATACCTTATCCAAAAACCTTTATAACCTTTTACATTCGTCTATAATTGTTGTGGTACACAATTTGTAATTGTATCTAAGTTATTTGTTATATCCACACTCACAGTTATGTTAAATTCAAAACCCTTTCATTATCGTGTTACACAATTTGTAATTTTATCTACATTATTTGTTATCTCCACATGGTCTCCATTTGGGCTGCTTCATATATCTCTCCTGCGGATCGTTTATACTACCTTGTGGTGTATGTGGAAAGCGAAAAACGAAAGAATCTTCAAAGGGGTTATTAGATCGGATGATTTTATCATGGAGGAGATTGTATACACCCTCTTCTGCTGGATAAATCACAGAGGTAAGAATGTTAGTTGTGGCTGGGAGGATTGGATAAAGGATCCTTGTACATGTTTTGTGGAATTTTGTCTGAAAATTACGGAAAAGTTTTGGGTTTTTTTTGTTTCACCTTTTTATCGTAAAAACTGTAGGAAAGTTGTAGGAAATTTGTGGGAAACTTTTGTAGTAAAAAATGAAGATTTCTAGCAGTGTTCTAGTATTTCTTTCTATAATGTGTAGGTTGGGTCTCTTGTACCCAATTTTGGCCATGTTTTAGTTTTTCTCATGTGTTTCTTGTCTTCGCTGGCCTTTTCTGTTTCAATAATATGATGCAGTTCAAAAATAAAATTACATATATAATTTACAAACTTCTTAGTTACAGTGATTTTTTGTCATTTTGTGAACCTTTTGTGATTTGTTTTGTCTTTTTGTGAATTTTTTTTTCATGTTTCATTTTTTTGTCTATTTTTTTTGTTTGCTTTTCGTTTTTCCTTTTTAAGTTTCAATCGAACCTGAAGTTGTACATGTAACAAAACGAATGGCCTAATCCTGACCGAACAACGTCAGTACTATTCGTTTTTATTGTTCCGATCGATGTGAACATATCTCGGTATTTTTCGGGTTGTATCATGACTTTTATTTGTTCCTCTTCCAGTAAGTATCGGTATCTAATAAACCAAACCAATATCAAACGAATTCCTGCAATTAACGTTATTTGATTATCATATAGATATATAGGAAGCAGGAGTCACATGAGCATGCCCCAAATTATGGGGAATCATTTGATCCTGATTTTCATATGATATCCATTATCTATGACATCATTGTCACTTTACAATTATCAGAGTAACCAATGTAGATAGGTAAGCTTTTTTGTCACCCTTGCATCAAGGTAGTTATTAGAAAAAATATCACGGAGACAAAGTTATCCCAGGAGACAAAGTAACAATTTCTAAAAACCTACCGAATTTGCTTGTGTTTAGAAAAGTGCATTATTTGTTTTCCCTAGCCAACACAATATATATATATATATATATATATATATATATATATATATAGGGTTAGGATCATGTGAGAAGCACTAGGCTAATTGAGAAACTTGAGAAGCATTCTGGACCACACATTTTTCTAAGCTAGCTTTTCGTAATATACACATACGTATAGTTTAAAATTCACTATATACATGTGTATATATACGTATAGTTTAAAATTGACTATATACATATGTGTATAACTCAATATACATATATGTATATAGTGAATTTTAAACTATACGTATGTGTATATTACGAAAAGCTAAGAGAAAATGTGTGGTCCAGAATCCTTCTTAAGTTTCTCAAATAGGGTGGACTTCTCTTAGGATCCATACCCTATATATATATAGGACAAGGATCCGTTAAGAACCATCCTTTATTGCGAGAACCGTGAGAACCAGTGTGAACATAAACAATAATACCTAAACAAATCCAAAAAAATACCAATTTTTTTTGTTTTTTTTAATATTTTTTTTTGAAAAAGTCGTTATATTTACTCAACAATAGAAAAATAAACATAAAAGTTCAAAAAAAAATTTAAGTACCAACTATCCATACACATGTGCATTTTCGTCATTTGTTTGGTAAATTCCATAATACATTACAAACATTAGATAACTGTACTTTCATTTACACTAGCATGTGTAACACACTACTTTTTACGTTTCCAATATTAGAATGCACATGTGTATCTATATATATCAACATGAAATAAGGTGTTTTGGTACACTTATTTGAATACTTTTCTCTTTCATCTATCATATCATCCATAATACACTACCATGCACATGTGCATTTTCATCATTTATTTGACAAATTCCGTAATACATTACAAACATTAGACAATTGTACTTTCATTTACACTACCATGTGTAATACACTACTTTTTACCAATATAAGAAATGCACATGTGCATCTATATGTATCAACATGAAATATGGTGTTTTGGTACACTACTTTGAATACATTTTCTCTTTCATCTATCATACCATCCATAATACACTTCCATTACCTCCTACCATCCATAATACAATACTATTACCTCCTACCATTTATAATACAATACCAATACCAATATTTTCACTGTATTACATGTATATCAACACCGTTTATACTATCCCATCAACATATTACATCATAAAGTGACAACTATAATGAACCCATGAACCACTAGATATAATTAACCAAAAAACATATATATGAGCCTACTTCTTCATTCAAAATCACAAACTTTTTGTACCAAAACACAGTATATAATTGTTATTCATAATGATGCACATGTGCATTTAATGTAAAATTGAGTGTATTATGGATGGTATTGTAAATTAAAGTGTAATTGTCTACTAGTGATAACGTATTACTGAATTTGTCGAAGTTATGATACATATGCACATGTGCATGGATAACTGTTACTCGAAAAAAAAGTTTTTTTTTGTAACAAAATATAATGATTTTTATTAAGAACATATTTAAAAAAAAATTTGAGTTTTTTTTTTATTTATTTAGATTTTATTTTGCAATAAAGGTGGTTCTTGCGGTTTTCACAATAAAGGTGGTTCTCGCATGAACCTTACCATATATATATATATATATATATATATATATATATATATATATATATAGATATATATATATATAGATGTGTTAAAATGAGAACCACCACGAGTTGCGAGAACCTCGAGAACTTTTTGATCCGGGACGAATTTGTTTTTACACAAACGTAGATAAGAATATTATAAACACATCTGTAAAAAACAAAGTAAAAAAAAATGTTGAGGCGGTAGTTTTAACTGATGCAAATTTTTTTACGCGTGGCGTAAAATTAAATATAAAATTTACACCAAGCGTAAAAAAACTTGCATCAGTCAAAACTACCGGCTCGAAAAAATTTTTAAAACTTTTTTAACATATGTGTTTGTAATATTTTCATCTACGTTTTTTGCAAAAAAAAATTGGCACAACTCGCCCCAGATCAAAAGGTTCTCGCGGTTCTCGCAACTCGTGGTGGTTCTTGTTTGAACCGAATCCTATATATATATATAATAAGCGAGTGAACCTAGAGAGTAATTTTCTCTACAACAACTCATTTCAACCTTTATTTTCTTTGCTTTAATTCGTTTTCACCTGAACCAAATTGATATTTGTCAAAACCAGACCGTTTTGATCGAAACTTATTTTACTCATTGACCCATCATATGAACACCAAAACAGTCGAGTTTTCCGGTGATAAAGCATTCACATCCCACCCTCTATATACTTTGGTTCTCTAGATTATAGAGAATAATTTAAATAAAACATCCAAAACATCACATCTCATTCTCTATAACAGAAAACAATTTAGAGAAATCAAAAGCAAGCATCTGTATATCTAGAGGCTAAAAAACTTGCCTCTATATTGTATTATGAGTGTATGAGAAAGAGAAAATAATAGTAAAACAAGTGTTTGTGAGTATAATAAATGTAGAGATTAAGAATGAAATGTGTCAGGTTTTAAAAAAATTAACAATTTTTTTTGAAAAATGTGTTCTTTAGTAAAATTATATAGATTAAAAATAAGAATGAGATGTGAATGCTCTTAGTTATATATCACTAGTACTATACTCTTATACTATATGACTAGAATAAATAAAATATTAAGTATTTAATATTATTGGTTATGAATTATAAAACATTTTTTTTCTATAAGTTACTACTTTTTAGTTAATTTTTTTTCTAACAAAATTTAGAAATAAAATACAAACCGGGAAAATAAGAGAAGTGGAAAGTTAAACCTTAATCCACAGACTTATAATTGGTGGTGGAATCACTAACTTATATCTATATCTTAGATTGTTTGTGGTGGCGGTGTCAAACCCTTCCACACTTAGGCTAGGCGGTATGGTGATGAGCCTATTTTGGAGGATGATCCTTCACGTGAGCGCCACGTCATACATCTTAATGATGCCCCTCCAAGATAGAAGCCATGAAAATAGATGATGAGCCTACCCAACCAAGTTTATTTTTTTATTTTTTTAACATCATCTACTTTTTTAACATTTATTAACAAAGACATAAAACTAAATTCATTATTATTAAAAAACCAAAACATTACATAAGTTAAAAAAAAAACTTAAAAACAAAAACCTAACTTTCATACCTTTTCATGATTTTTTCTTGTATTTTTTTAAAGCGGCTCTTTTTCTTTGGGATAACTTTCAACGTCGGCCGTCAATAAGTCCCATTCTTTTAGAGCGTTTTTTTCACTGTGCACCCGAACCTTTTCTTCCACCACACGTTCCTTCACCTATGCCTTTTGGGCCGTGACCTCCGTGTACTCTTTGAATTGGGCCATAAACGCCTCCATTTTTGCATCCTTGTCGTTTTTTTCTTTGTAGCCGCCTCCTTTTTTGATGTGTCCCATCCCTGGGGACGTTCCTGCTCTCGTATGGCGTACTCTTCTTCGTCAAACTCGGCATCGTCGTTTAAATTAATTTGACATCTTGCGTCTGAGCCGCCGACACTAAAACTACCGCTCTCCGAGTTTTTTTGACGTTTAGCCATCTCAACCTCATTTGGAACCGACGCCCACTTTTTGTGAGTTCGTAAAACTTCCCAAGCCCGAATGTGTGGGAAAGCGTTTCTATTGGTCGATTTGTATTTATCCATCGCCGCTTTGATACATCATCGTCGGTCATCCCATTACGGCGCTTACTTGTATATAACTTATTATATATCTCCGCAAACCGGTTCATGACCGGTTGCATCTTTCGCCACTTTGAAGATATCGAGTCTAAGTCGCGATAATGTCCTTGATTTATTAACTCAAGGAACTTAGGTAATACCGCTTTCCAAAACCCATCGCCGGTTTGGTTGTTACCTATATTTAACAAAAGTATATATTTAAAAAAATATATATAGAAATTTCGTTAACAAAAGTATGTATTTAAAAAAAATTAACTTTACGTACCGACAATGGGGTGTGTCGATGTGCCAAAAAACGCCTTTGCTAAGACCTCTTCCTCGATCGTTGTCCATGGTTGTTTGTTCGGTTTCGAAGGTTTTTTTTTGGTCTACCACCACTTGCTTTCCTTTTTTACGTTTAGAAGAAGATTGCGGTTGAGTCTCCGGAACGACTTCAATGTCATCTTCAACGGGTTGCGGTGGTTGAGAAGATTGAACGGGTTGTGGTTGTTGAGAAGATTGAACGGGCTGCGTGTTGAACGGGTTTCGCATCATCAAGCTTCGTAACGCTTGCATTTGTTGCGTGTTAAACGTGTTCGGAGATTGTTGGAAACCCGCGAAAGCGTTAATGGTAAATTGCCCAAAGGATTCGGTTCCATTTGAGGATAGTAACCGGGCACCGAAAAATCGTTCAGATTCGTGTTGTTGGGGTTGTTCGGGTTGTATCTATTCATTAAAAATAATAGAAGAATATTTTATAAAAATGTAGAGATTTTATAAAAAGTAGAGAGAAAGATAGAGTTGGAGTGGGTAAGAAATGAGGGTAAAAAGGTTAGATTTATTAAAAATTGAATTGGAATTTAATTTGAATTTTTTTAATCAAAAGATCATCACACGTTAACAGATAGTTTTTTGTCTTTTTGCGTGCGGCGTCATCGGCATGGGGTGCTGGAGAGGATGACACCATGGGGTGGAAATGGTGTTAGGGTTGACGACGGGCCTAACCGAGCCCCTTGCCAAACCCCATACCGCCCAACCTTTACATGTGGAGGGCGTGAAACCCCTTTCCTGATTTTCTGCACCCATTTAATTTTCTAATCCAATAGAAAATATACCTCACCTCTTTTGTCTTGATTTGTTTTTCATGTATTTAATTCAAACATCACTTTAATAAAATGGTTAGTTAAATTACTAAATAGTTTTAAGAATTTAGTTAATTAAAACCTCATAAGATGTTTTTAACTTTTTAGTTAAATTATTACAAATAATCTTAATAAAGTTAGATATACTTAGATATAGAAGATTTCTTATTTATCACTATAGATTCTATCTTAAAGCGACATGCACCATGTTACCACATGAAGAAAGAAGAGACAAGTTTTTTTATTCAATCAAAACATCCAAACAAAAAATAAAACAAATTGCTGAGTGAAAGATTGGTGCCATAATGTCATGGAGACTGTCAGTTGATTCCACACCCCTTCGGCTAGTAGTCCATAACTATTACTGAAGCTTCTTTGTTGTTTTCTTGAGTAACTTTATTCATACAAACAAGAATTTGAAGATATGGTTGCTCGTGTTTTCAATCATACGTTGGATGAATTTCACATTTCTGTTGTTTTTTTACAACTCTTTGGATATAACTTAATACCATCAAGGAGGTTTGAGTTGAAATTTGACGAGCTATATATGTTTCGGTTGGTTTTGCGTACAAAATTGTTACTTGCTAGATTAATACTAATTGATGACCAGTTTTAGTTTCTTCCCTTTGGTCGTGTCGTTTCCAAAATAACTACGTAACCGATAGAAATCTACTTTGTGTTCTTAGTGTCCTAATTATCACCAAATCAAAATCGTAAAAGAATTCTGAAAATTACCTTCTTGTTATGAACAAACATATCACATGTATATCTTTATTCTCATATACTGTTATTTGCAATTACATATCTCTATGTGTATATATTGTAGATAGATAACTGAATAATAATACACTTCTCATATTTTTACGTATTTTATTTAACGTTATCAGCACCTGCTCTATACTTGTTTTGATTGTTGAAGATCTCTCGAGTTCTTGTTTAGTTGAGGCTATAGTGGTGGTCCACCGTGGTTTTTGTTTAACATATATTTTAGAATTCTACTTTAGCCACATATTCATCAATCCAGATAAATGTCCAACTTGATATCTTGTTTAGTTGATGCTATAGTGGTGGTCCACCCTGTTTTTGTTTAACATATATTTTAGAATTCTACATTAGCCACATATTCATCAATCTAGATAAAATGTCCAATTTGGCAAAGGTTGAATTTGTAGCACTTGAAATCCCGGGTAACAACTATCTCTCGTGGATTCTTAATGCTAAAATTCATATAGAAGCAAAAAGTTTAGGGGAGACGATCATTGATGGAAATAAAATATTCCTTCAAGAAAAAGCTAAACCTATGGCATTCCTTTGTCATCATCTTCCTGAAGACCCAAAGAGGGAATACCATACTGTCGAGGACCTTCTCGAGTTATGGAAAAACATTCAAGAACCATTTGACCACCTGAAGTAGGTCTTATTTTCTAAAACTCGCTACAAATGGTTTCATTTAAGGCTATCAGATCATAAAACTGTTAGTGAGTACAACTCTACGTTTTTCGCATCACCTCTGAGCTTAAATTAAGAAGTGAACAAATCACCGATTAAGAGATGCTTGAGAAAACTTTCTTAACGTTCCATTCTTTAAACATGCTCCTTTCGCAGCAGCACAGGGAACGTAGATTTTCAAAATATACTAATATAATATCATGTCTGTTGGTCGCAGAGCAAAACAACAAGCTCCATCTACAAAATCAGTAAATGTGGTTCGTTATTTCATGGTTTTTTAAAACTATGTTTTTTTCTCTTTTCCTTGTTCTGGCTTTGTTTCAGGTTTTGTGGTATTTTTGTTGGAACTATTATTATGGTTTCATTTAAAATCTTGTGATGTTTAATTCATAACAGACGCAAACAAGTAGTTTCTTATATTTAACGTGTTTTGTTATTTTCAGAGGAAATATGCTCGCAATTTCCAATACAACTATTATTGATGGTGAATGTCTCGTAGATAGTGGTAGTACCAATACCATCGTCAAACATAAGAAATTTTTCTCTGAGTTGTCTCCTGCAGAGACACTTGTTGGTACAATTTCTGGTGTAAGTGATCTTATCGAAGGCTCCGAAGAGCATGAAGAACCTAATCATCGGGTACCCAACTAATTATCAATGATGCATTATACTCTGATACATCAACACAAAACTTACTTAGTTTTAAAAGTATTTGACAAAATGGTTACCACCTCAAAACAACATCTGAGAAAATAATACCGAATACTTACAAATGACTTTAAACGAGAAGGGTAAAGAAACCATTGTAGAAACGCTAAAAGCTTTATCCTCTGGATTATATTGTACTAATATTACTCCTACTGAATCATAAATGGTGGTGAGTAACCAGAGTTACAAGTAAAGACACATTCACAACATGGCATGACCGACTAAGTCAACCTGGAAACAAAATGATGAGGCGAGTAACTAAAATTGTAAATGGGCACCCTCTAAAGAATTTAAAAGTCTTGCAATCACAAGATTTATCATATGCGGCGTGCTCTATAGGAAAACTCATTACTCAGCCCACATCAATAAGTGGACACAAGAAAATCCCACATTTTTTGAAAGAATCCAAGGGGATATCTTTGGGCCAATACATCCTCCTTGTGGTCCATTCCGCTATTTCTTAGTCTTCATTGATGGTCATACGTAAGTCTTTTAGCTACCTGTGTTGTAGCGTTTGCCCGACTATTAGCCCAAATCATACATTTGAGACCTAATTTCCTTGAAAATCGAAATAAAACCATATGAGTGGATAATGCAGGAGAATTCACATCTCAAGCCTTTAATGATTATTGTATGTCGATTGGGATAAAAGTTGAATATCTAGTAGCTCATGTTCATACCCAAAATGGTTTAGTTGTTCATTAATTAAATGATGGCAAATAATCGCTAGACCTTTCTTGATGAGATGCAATTGCCATCTTTTGCATGGAGACATCCATTTCTACATGCTGCTACACTAATCCGATTAAGACAACTGCCAACCATGAATACTTGAGATTCAAGGATCCGGCGGTTCTAGACGGAAGTTTTGGTAAAATAGGACTAATTTGGTAGAATGTTATTAAGAAAGGATTAGAATCAGAATAATAGTCCTAAGTCATAAGCTTCCATTCATTCATACTGAAAGAGTATACATCTGGTCAAGTTGGGGAAATTATGGAGAAATGTCGCTAGCTTTTCCCCTCTGGGAACTCCAAAACTTAAGTCATATGTTTGTAAATAATCTATACAATATTCAACACACGTTCTAACCTCATGCGAACTGAGCATTTTTACTTTGTACGAATTGAGTTAACTTCGTACGAAGTGACACTTAAAACCCGTACTCGTTCGCACTTAAGTCGTATGTTCGTAAATAATCTATACAATATTCAACACACGTTCTATCTAGCCTATTCGCACAGTGACGAACACAATATGCATCAACAATTTCCCCCTAGGACGTCACTGTCGAAGCTTGATATTGAAATACAATAGTTGTGTTTGAATATTCTGCAACTTCAATCAGGCATCTTGAAATCCTTAGATAATTCCCTCTTGATTGAAGATTCGGGTTTGCATTATCTTCATTATGCATAAATTCCCCTGAAATGTGTCACACCCTCAATTTCCACTTGTGGAGTTTTTACCGCGAGGCGTGTGATCAAACCAGAATCTGAGACACTAGTAATATCAAACGACTCTATATGATTTATTTAAACGTTTTCCAAAAACATTTGTTTAACCATTCATAGTTATTTTCAAATTATCTTAGTTTCAAAGTTTAGCGGAAGCATTAGTTTCAAAGTTTAGCGGAAGCATTAGAGTAAAGTAAAGTAACGGGCGCCAACATATCGCCAAAACCAAAAATCCCAAACATTATTCGTAAATAAGACTCGATAATAATGTCTTGATCAAATGCAAGTGAGTGCACCTAGCGCTCCTAGCGTCCTGAGAAACATGTAAAGAAACAAGTGTCAACATTAAAGAAGAGTGAGTTCACATGTTTTTATAAGTTCACAAGTTCGGTAAAAGTTTGTTTTCCCCCGTTATCCCTAACCCGGGATAACGATATAGTTCCATTATTCCTAACCCGGAATAATAATGTTGGTTCGTAATTAAGTTCAATGTTAACATGTAGGTAGCGAGCCTAAAGTTACGTCACATAAGAGTTCGCGATCGAAGCTGACTGTTGTTGCCTCAGTGTTGCCTGGTTTATCACTAACCATGGCGAAAGTTAGGCCAAATTAATCACCCGTTGACCATACACGGTCGGCTAGCGCGACTAGCTCGGGTGGGGCTTGTCGGGACCAGTAGTACTACTTATAATTTCCCCGCTATCTAACCCAATACTAACGATCCGAGAGTTGGTTGAGGACTTCCGTGATGTAGCTACTTATTGACCATAACCTACATTAACATTAACTTAGTTACCGAATAGTTAACGACGTTAATTTCGCATAACGTAAAAGATAAAGTTATAGAGTGTATACATGTTTCTCCCCCTGTTGTTTAAAACCGGATAAAATAGGGGCCGTGAACTCATCTTAAATTGCTCGGTTAGAATAACACAAAAGAAGCAAATGATGGAACCGCTAATCGCGTCTTAACATGCCAACCGATTTAAAGTTAGCGTGTGAACACACTGATACAAAACCCTACGCATAACTAACACACAGTGCGGCACACGTAATAACCAATTCGAAAACACAATCATGCATGCAGAGTATCATCATACCAAAATAATGATCAAACCAACTTGTCATCAACACAGATTAACTCATACAACACTTTGGTACACACAAACGCAAGTTATCATGTTTCAGCTTGTACGCTCATAACTGGGCTGTTTTCGAGGATTTTTATATAATAAGTACAACGTTCCAAAAATTCCAATGTTTTTACAAGAGGTGTCAACTAAACTGTAAATTTTATGTAAAATTTTCAAGTCCTAACGCTTTACCAATTATTTATAAACATTTATATACTAGGCTGCAGTCAGATTCGTCGCTTTCTGACTGCAGTCCACGGGAAAAATTATTTAAAAATCATCGTTCATCCAATTAACAAAATTCCAGTGGGAGATTTCCGGAAATTCCCGTCTCGAGTTACTGTACAAATTTCGTGACCCAACCCCCTACAGACTATGAGATCCGACTCGATAAACAACTAGAAAAATTTGCAGAATTTAAGCAGCTTCAGCTGCTGCACTAAATGACTACTTAAAAATAGAAAACGACCTCAGAAAAATATGAATCCGGCGCCATTAGAAGATTTTTTCAAAAATACACATTTTAGGCTTCAGAAAATCTACTTTTCGATAAATTATGATTAGGTTACAGCCAATTGAAGTTGGCTGTAAATGTCATTCAGCAAACTGTTTTTGACTTTTATCGCATTAGAACATGCTTAAACGATCATGACACTTAATAATAATGATTAACAACATGTTTATTTGTCAAATATCATCATGTATATCAATATTCATGCAAACCCTAATTATATAACATGATCTTTATCGCTAAAACGCAGCTTATGATTTTAGTATTCAACATAACATCACAATCGCAAAGATTCGCACAATCATCCGAACTAATCATAAATCACAACACTTTTCATACTAATAATCCTACCATTACACATAATCATGATCAAGATTACACAAACCCTAATGTGAATCGCAAAACAATTAAACCCTAACCTTGAAACGATGATGATTAGCAAACCGGGACAAGATTGGAATCAATCCGGAAGTTGGAGCTTGTGCGACCGTGAGGGGGGGGGGGGGCTGCCGTCGGCCTTCTCTTAGTGACTAGGGTTTTGTTGTTTCTTTTTTAAACACATCTCATGCATATTTACATTTATATAAAACAAGGGAAAAGAAGGGGAGGGGGTGCGGCCGCGATGGGGGGGGGGGGCGGTTTCGGTTAAGTGGCTTTGGCCTCAAGTTTAGGTTATTTCCTTGTGCCGCAAGGAGGTGAGGTCGACACGTTTCGCGGCTCGGTTCGGTTCGGCTATTTATTTATTATATTTTTTTAACTAATAATCGCGAAATCAAAGCGTGATATAATAATCTACAAAATCTACAAAAACGTCTAATAACACATAGCACGTAATTCACCCAATAGATTCACAAAGTTAGCGTAGTTATTACGAGCGTGTAATTTAATTTTCCGAATTAAATCAGCGTAGGAATGAATAACTGTGAAGTAGCGTGTTTAAGATACCTGAAAAGCGGGATGTCACATTATCCCCATGTTGAAAGAATTTTCGTCCCGAAAATTGAGTAAACGCGGTTTAGAATGCAACGTACAAAGATTCAGTTTGTTAGCAATGGTACAAGTAATTCCCAGGCTGTCACATCATCCCCATGTTGAAAGAATTTCGTCCCGAAATTTAGTTGGCGGTAACGTCAAATTGCTGCTCAGCTGCAAAAAGGTGTGGGTATTTCCTTTTCATTTGGTCCTCTCTTTCCCACGTGAACTCCGGTCCACGCTTAGAGTCCCAACGAACCTTGACAATTGGTATCTTGCTGTGCCTTCGAGTCTTAATCTCACGATCCATGATCTAGATAGGTTGTTCCACAAAATGCAGTTGCTCATCCACTTGAATCTCATCCAATGGAATGACTAGGGTCTCATCTGATAAGCACTTCTTCAGATTGGCCACGTGGAAAACGTTGTGAACTCCACTGAGTTCGGTAGGAAGGTCTAACTGATAAGCTACGGGCCCGATACGCTTCGAAATCACAAATGGGCCTACGTACCGTGGGTTTAGTTTGCCTCGTTTCCCAAAACGGATTACACCCTTCCAGGGTGACACCTTCAGTAGGACGCGGTCACCTACTTGAAATTCGAGCGGTTTGCATCGTTGATCAGCGTAGCTTTTCTGTCGATCTCGTGCTACTGCCATGCGGTTTCTGATTTGCACAATCTTTTCAGTAGCCTCAAGTATCAACTCAGGACCTGTGAGTTGACTGTCACCGACTTCTGCCCAACAGACCGGTGATCTACATTTGCGACCGTATAATGCTTCAAACGGTGCTGCCTGAATACTCGTATGGTAACTGTTGTTATACGAGAATTCCACTAAAGGCATATGGATTTCCCAACTGTTCCCGAAGTCTACCACACATGCCCTAAGCATGTCTTCCAAGGTCTGAATGGTCCTTTCACTTTGACCATCCGTCTGAGGGTGATAAGCTGTGCTCATATCTAAGTGTGTACCCAACGCCTTCTGAAGTGACTGCCAAAAGTTGGACGTGAAACAAGCATCTCTATTTGAGAGGATGGACGTTGGCACCCCATGCCGAGAAACTACTTCCTTAACGTAGATGTGAGTCAACTTATCCATCTTATCTATTTCTTTGTTCGCTAGGAAGTGTGCAGACTTAGTTAGACGATCCACGATTACCCATATGGTATCGCAACCACCCGGAGTTCGCGGGAGTTTAGTGATAAAGTCCATCGAGATCTGATCCCATTTCCACACTGGGATCTCAGGTTGTTGAAGTAGCCCTGATGGCTTCTGGTTTTCCACCTTGACTTTCGCACAAGTCAAACACTTGCTCACGTAGGTGGCTATATCCGCTTTCATGTCGGGCCACCATTACGCGGCCTTAAGGTCTTGATACATCTTATCTGAACCAGGATGGACAGAGTATCGGGATTTGTGAGCTTCGTCCATAACTAGCTTCCTGTGGTCTCCGTAGAGAGGTACCCATATACGATTCATGAAATACCGGGCACCATTGGGTTTCACTTCCCAATCGTGTTCCATCTTTCCCACAGATTCGACCTTGATGTTTTCTTCCTTAACTACTTCTAGCTGCGCGTCGCGTATCTGTTCGGGTAACCCAGAATGAATTGTGAACTGTAGTGCTCGTACCCGACGAGGTTTCAAGTGCTCCTTCCTACTGAGGGCATCAGCTACCATGTTAGCTTTACCCGAGTGATACCGAATGGCGCATTCATAATCGTTCAGGAGTTCGACCAGCGACGCTGTCGCATGTTCAACTCCTTCTGGTCGAAATATGTTGGAGGCTCTTGTGATCCGTGTAAATTGTGCACTTTGTTCCATATAGATAGTGTCTCCAAATCTTAAGTGCAAACACAACTGCTCCCAATTCCAGGTCATGCGTTGTGTAGTTTTTCTCGTGAACCTTCAACTGTCGGGAGGCATACGCGATGACCTTATCACGTTGCATGAGTACACATCCCAATCCCTGAATGGAAGCGTCACAATATACCACAAAATCATCTGTCCTTTCTGGCAAGGACAAAATGGGTGCACTGCAAAGTTTCTGCTTCAGCAATTGAAATGCTGCTTCCTGCTTGTCACCCCAAGCATACTTGGTGCCCTTCTGGGTGAGAGTGGTAAGCGGTTGTGCGATCTTGGAAAATCCCTCGATGAAACGTCTGTAGTAACCAGCCAAACCCAAAAATTCATGGATCTCTGTCGGTGTCCTGGGTGCTTCCCAGTTCTTGATAACATCGATCTTGGCGGGATCAACATGTATACCCTTTTCATTCACGATATGCCCGAGGAACTGAACTTCCCGAATCCATAAATCACACTTCGAAAACTTGGCATATAGTTTCTCATGTTGAAGTAGTTCCAACAATAATCGTAGATGCTCAGCATGTTCTTCTTCACCCTTAGAGTAGACGAGTATATCATCGATGAACACGATGACAAACTTGTCGAGATACGGCTTACACACGCGGTTCATGAGGTCCATGAACACCGCGGTGCATTGGTGAGACCGAAGGGCATGACCAAGAACTTATAATGGCCATACCCAGTACGAAATGCCGTCTTGGAGATATCCTCCTCCCTAACGCGTAACTGGTGATAACCGGACCGTAGATCGATCTTGGAGTAGTAGCTTGACCCTTGAAGCTGGTCGAAGAGATCGTCGATGCGAGGTAATGGGTATCGGTTCTTGACGGTAACCTTATTGAGTTCCCTGTAGTCGATGCACATGCGGAAGGTCCCGTCCTTTTTCTTGACAAAAAGGACCAGAGCTCCCCATGGCGAAGTACTGGGTCGGATAAATCCTTTTTCCAACAATTCCTGAAGTTGGGTAGACAGCTCTTGCAGCTCTGCTGGAGCTAGGTGGTACGGGACCTTGGCGATAGGAGCCGCATGGTTCGCCAATTCGATTTCAAACTCCACTTGTCGATGTGGTGGAAGACCAGGTAACTCCTCTGGAAACACATCGGAAAATCACGGACGACGGGGATATCTTCAATCCGCTTCTCGTCCTTAGGCTGCTCAGTGACCAGTGCGAGCAAAGCAAAGGAGTTCTTTCTCCGAAGATACTTCTGAGCTTGCATGTAAGAGATGATGTTTGTGACGGCGCCTGCCTTCTCGCCTGCACCATCAAGACTTCGTCGTTAGAGAGCGGAATACGGATAGCTTTCTCGAAACAGAGAACTTCAGCTCGGACGTCGGATAGCCAGTCCATTCCGGCAACCACGTCAAAACTACCCAGGGTAGTTGCCATCAGATCAATGGTAAAGGTGTGACCCGCGAGTTTAAGTTGACAGCCGGTTACTAAATGGGTCACATTTACGGATTTACCATCGGCTAGTTCTATGACGTAAGGAGTCTCTAGGGGTTTAGGCGTGAGATCTAGGTTCTTCCTAAAAGACTCAGATATAAAACTCTTATCCACGCCCGTATCAAAAAGTACAGTAGCAAAATGTTCGTTAAGGGGAAACTTACCGGTGACCACATTTGAGTCGTTTCTGGCCTCTCCGTGGCCCAGCGTGAATGCACGACCTTTGGCACCTCCTGTGCCACCATTGCCATTGTTGTTATTGTTGTTGTTGTTGTTGTTGTTGTTGTTGTTCCCACCATTGTTGTTGTTGAGAAGCTGCGGGCAGTCTCGCTTGAAATGGGCAGTGCTACCGCACTGATAGCATCCCCGGTTATTACCTTGCTATTGACCCTGGTGCTGATTCTGATTCATGATTTCCCCGCGACAATCCTTTGCCGCGCGTCCCACTTTGCCACATCGTTGGCAGCGATTTCTGGCGCAAGGGCCGTGATGATGGAGGTTACAACGGTTACATTGCGGCTTTCGACCCGCATAGCCGCTCGAGTTCTGGGTGTTGTTGGCAGACTGATTATTGTGACCCCGATTGTTGTTGAAATTGTTGGACCGCTTCTGGTTTCCTTGTTGTGGCTGGGCTGACGAAGACTGTCGAGCAGGTGAGTCTTCAAATTTTCTTTTGTTATCAGGGACAACTTCAGTTGCACACCGAGGTGGCAACTTCCTTTGCTCCACCGCCTTATCGGTGAGTTTATGCGCCAGCCTAATCGCTTGATGCTCCGTCGTAGGGTTTCTAGACATTACCATGCCCTGGATCTCAGGGACCAGACCCCCAAGATAAAACTCAAGTCGTTTTTCGACGGTGTTAGCCAGATCGGGACATAGGAACACCAGATCATGATGTTTTGCCGTGTACGCTTCAATTTCAGACCCTACCATCTTGTGGTTCCATAACGCTTGCTCCAACTGCTGAACTCTGTCCCACGGACAGTATTCCTCCTTGATTAGGGCCTTAAACTCGGTCGAGGCCATTGCGTTCGCCGCAACAAGTCCACGCGTTTGGACTTGTGCGTTCCACCAGGTTAATGCCGCATCTTCCAACGTTAGGCAGCATACTTGACCTTATTGGCCTCAAGGCAATTGCACATCTCGAACACCGATTCAGACTTTTCAATCCAACGGACCAGTCCTATGGGTCCTTCAACACCCGTGAACTTGCTCGGTTTTGCATCAAGGAACATCTTGTAGGGGTTAAGACCCCCTCCTGAAGACAGAGGATAGGTAGTCAGCGAGAAAGTCCACTAGTCAAACTATTAGATTTTCCCATGAAAATTTAATGATGGTTACCTGCTGGTGTGTTTTGAACATCTGCCAGAGCAGCATTCACGTGTTCTTGGATTAAAGCGGCCAATTCTTCAGTTGACATGTTGAGATTTCCGCGACGACCAGTTGCCATTTCAGATATTCGCAAGACAACACAAATACACACCGATAAGTATATATCCAATATAGTTATCATATTCCACACTTAAATAATCACACAAATTATGTCAACCCGATAATTTAAACAATCAAAAGGAACATTTGATTAAATAAATTGCAATGTCTCACAAAAGACCAACCAAACATCTCAGTTTTATTATAAAATTTCAAGTTCAAACATAAGTGGAAACAAACAAACTAAAGGAAACAAAACGGGGATTGGCGAGACGAGTTAGTCATCTACGTCTCCATCTCCCAAGTCGCTATCGTTGCTGTCATCCTCTGCGGCGTTTTCAGCTTCAACAGCCGGGTCCTGTTCCGGATCTTCTTCCTCCAGATCCTCCTCCGGGTCTTCCTCTGGATCCTCCTCTGGGTCTTCCTCTGGATCCTCCTCTTCTTCCTCTACCGGCGCTGGGGGGGGTGCTGGTGCAGGTACTGGGACAGGTGCTTGATTCTGCTCCAATTCTTGAATCCTCCAACTGGACTCAAGAACTCTGTCTTCGAGCCAGTCAGCCCTCAGCTGCTCAGCACGAAGATCCTTCGCTAAAATGTTTCGAACTCTCCTATTCTCATGTTGCTCTTCCTCGAGCTTTCCAATTTTACCAGTTAGTTGACGTATCATCCATCCTTGTGCTTCGATAGTCTCCTGCATTCTCTCTAGTTGTTCCTGTTGTTTCCTTAACATATCCCTAAATAGATCGTCCCCTACTCCTAACAAGTTGACCGGTTCGAACGGTATAGCGGTGGTCGGACTGGAGGACGACTCCCCTCTAGAGCGAGTCTTTTCCTAGCAGCTGAGCATGTCTCCACGCCATGAGGTGGTGAGGGTTCGACCATGGGTGCCTTCCTCGGCGCCCTTGATTGTCGAGATTTGTCGGATGATGATGATGACATTGCCTGCTGGGTTGGTGTAGTTAGTTACGAGTTGCGTGCATCACAATATACATATATATATCTCACATAAAGCAATTGTAGTATAACACATACAAGATATCACAGTTCGGTGCCAACTAAGTCTAGTGTCGTGTAACAGCTATAGTTTAGGTCTACTTTTAATGCAAACCTGGTTCTCTATAGCTAGAGGCTCTGATACCAATCCGTCACACCCTCAATTTCCACTTGCGGAGTTTTACAGTGAGGCGTGAGATCAACCCAGAATCTGAGACACTAGTAATATCGAACGACTCTATATGATTTATTTAAACGTTTTCCAAAAACATTTGTTTAACCATTCATAGTTAATTTCAAATTATCTTAATTTCAAAGTTTAGCGGAAGCATTAGTTTCAAAGTTTAGCGGAAGTATTAGAGTAAAGTAAAGTAACGGGCACCAACATAAACGCCAAAACCAAAAATCCCAAACATTATTCTTAAATAAGACTCGATAAAAATGTCTTGATCAAATGCAAGTGAGTGCACCTAGCGCTCCTAGCGTCCTGAGAAACATGTAAAGAAACAAGTGTCAACATTAAAAAAGAGTGAGTTCACAGGTTTTTATAAGTTAACAAGTTCGATTAAAAGTTTGTTTTCCCCCGTTATCCCTAACCCGGGATAACGATATAGTTCCATTATTCCTAACCCGGAATAATAATGTTGGTTCGTAATTAAGTTCAATGTTAACATGTAGGTAGCGAGCCTAAAGTTACGTCACATAAGAGTTCGCGACCGAAGCTGACTGTTGTTGCCTCAGTGTTGCCAGGTTTATCACTAACCATGGCGAAAGTTAGGCCAAATTAGTCACCCTTGAACATACCCGGTCGGCTTGCGCGACTAGCTCGGGTGGGGCTTGTCGGGCCCAGTAGTACTACTTATACTTTCCCCGCTATCTAACCCAATACTAACGATCCGAGAGTTGGTTGAGGACTTCCGTGATATAGCTACTTAGTGACCATAACGTACATTAACATTAACTTAGTTACCGAATAGTTAACGACGTTAATTTCGCATAACGTAAAAGATAGAGTTATAGAGTGTATACATGTTTCTCCCCCTGTTGTTCAAAACCGGATAAAATAGGGGCCTTGAACTCACCTTAATTTCTCGGTTAGAATAACACAAAAGAAGCAAATGATGGAGCCGCTAATCGCGTCCTAACATGCCAACCGATTTAAAGTTAGTGTGTGAACACACTGATACAAAACCCTACGCATAACTAACACACAGTGCGGCACACGTAATAACCAATTCAAAAACACAATCATGCATGCAAAGTATCATCATACCAAAATAATGATCAAACCAACTTGTCATAAACACAGATTAACTCATACAACACTTTGGTACACACAAACGCAAGTTATCATGTTTCAGCTTGTACGCTCATAACTGGGCTGTTTTCGAGGATTTTTATAAAATAGGTACAACATTCCAAAAATTCCAATGTTTTTACAAGAGGTGTCAACTAAACTGTATAATTTTATGTAAAATTTCAAGTCCTAACGCTTTACCAATTATTTATAAACATTTATATACTAGACTGCCGTCAGATTCGCCGCCTTCTGACTGCAGTCCACGGGAAAAATTATTTAAAAATCATCGTTCATCCAATTAACAAAATTCTAGTGGGAGATTTCCGGAAATTCCCGTCTCCAGTTACTGTACAAATTTCGTGACCCAACCCCCTACAGACTATGAGATCCGACTCGATAAATAACTAGCAAATTTTACAGAATTTACGCAGCTTCAGCTGCTGTACTAAATGACCACTTAAAAATAGCAAACTACCTCAGAAAAATATGAATCTGGCGCCATTAGAAGCGTTTTTTCAAAAATACACGTTTTAGACTTCAGAAAATCCACTTTTCGATAAATCATGATCAGGTTACAGCCAATTGAAGTTGGCAGTAAATGTCATTCAGCAAACTGTTTTCGACTTTTATCGCATTAGAATATGCTTAAACGATCATGATGCTTAATAATAATGATTAACAACATGTTTATTTGTCAAATATCATCATGTATATCAATATTTATGCAAACCCTAATTATATAACATGATCTTTATCGCTAAAACGCAGCTTATGATTTTAGTATTCAACATAACATCACAATCGCAACGATTCGCACAATCATCCGAACTAATCATAAATCACAACACTTTTCATACTAATAATCCTACCATTACACATAATGATCAAGATTACACAAACCCTAATATGAATCGCAAAACAATTAAACCCTAACATTGAAACGATGATGATTAGCGAACCGGGACAAGATTAGAATCAATCCGGAAGTTGGAGCTTGTGCGACCGTGAGGGGGGGGGGGCTGTCGTCGGCCTTCTCTTAGTTACTAGGGTTTTGTTGTTTTTTTTAAACACATCTCATGCGTACCTACATTTATATAAAACAAGGGAAAAGAAGGGGAGGGGGTGCGGCCGCGATGGGGGGGGGGTTTCGGTTAAGTGGCTTGGGCCTCAAGTTTAGGTTATTTCCTTGGGCCGCAAGGAGGTGAGGTCGACACGTTTCGCGGCTCGGTTCGGTTTGGCTATTTATTTATTATATTTTTTAACTAATAATCGCGAAATCAAAGCGTGATATAATAATCTACAAAATCTACAAACGTCTAATAACACATAGCACGTAATTCACCCAATAGATTCACAAAGTTAGCGTAGTTATTGCGAGCGTGTAATTGAATTCTCCGAATTGAATCATTATAGGAATGAATAACCGTGAAGTAGCGCGTTTAAGATACCTGAAAAGCCAGGATGTCCAAAATGAATCTTCAGGTCTTTGTTTGCACGGTTTCCGACCTCCTCTCATTTTTGCTTAATCAACAAATTTTCTTGAATAATAACCAATTTGAAACTAATCAATGCAGCTTCTCCGTTTCGAATTTAACCACATCCGTGTTCGGTTTTTGATTTAACACTTTAGCACCTGAGCTGAATCTCGTAATCTTCAAAAACCCAACCAGCAATTGACAGAAACTTCGAATCACCACACCAGTAAACTTCAA
Source organism: Scalesia atractyloides (assembly GCA_947069175.1). Classification (NCBI taxonomy): domain Eukaryota; kingdom Viridiplantae; phylum Streptophyta; class Magnoliopsida; order Asterales; family Asteraceae; genus Scalesia; species Scalesia atractyloides. The sequence continues at coordinate 44,739,694 of CAMTDV010001634.1, forward strand.
TTGATTGAACACCCGCGAAAATCTGAAATCCCGTTTTATGTAATCTTTGTTAAGCAAATCTTTATCGGATAACAAATTATCTTGTAACACAATCAGATCTGAGAAACATTCTTCCACGATCAGAATCACACTCTTTATCTTCAGTCACAATAACAGATATATAGTCTTCTCCCCTAGACCGGAAACAACTTAATCAACAAACATCGTCATTTCCCGGCGGTTAGTCCGAAAAACAATTAGTCCGAAAAACAATTGACGAAGATCGGCAATACAGTTGCATCTCCTAATGCTAATCCTGTTAACCCACTTGACGAAGATCGAGACTCAAACCTTTCGACATCAATCTGAATCACGATCCGAAAATTCAGAACTTCTTGTGATCACGAACTAATGAATCCAGATCTTTTGCATCGTCGGACAATCTGAAGTCGGAATCTGCATGTCACGAATTTCAAAAATGCCGGAATATCAATATATTCTACGTGAAATTTTTATTCCCCTTTATTTTTTCAAATTATGACGTCTCTAAATTCTTCACTGAGTTCCCCTTAAAATCTGGAAAATTCAGTTTTCAGCAAATACGGATTTTACGCTACCCATTAATAGTCACTATATCAAATGATAAACATTCTGCACAAGTATCGATGACTACCCCACTATCTTCAACTTTTTGTGATGGTATCATAAAATCTATTCTCTAAAGCTCTAGACGGTGTCCCCGAGCATCTCATATTTGTCATTAAAATCTCAAAAAAAATATATCACCAAATTTTTTCTTGACACTCATCTCATCAATGCGATCAACAAAAATTTTCAGTGCCTTTTTTCCAATAAGTGACAATGTCGCAAATTATGACCATGTCATAATTGAATATTGTAATGATGCTACCGATGATGAAAAAGATAAAAATGATTAAAATGAAATGTTTTTGAAACTAAAAGAAAATTTTCAATAAACTTTCACGATCGGCTTAAAAGGGTGAATTTTCAACACAAAAACCTTCTAAGCAGAATAGGGAACAAAAACAAAAGCAAAAAAAAAACTAGAAATGTTCAAAACAACAATAAAAGTTCACCAGTTTAGTCATCCAATCATTATCATAAAAATTCATAAAAATTTGGAAAACATAATTCATAAAAATTTGATAATAAGTGGTGCAGGTTTAACCACAGTGATCAAAAGACAAATGAAGTTTTTAGCGGAAGATGGAATGATAACTATTACACATCAAATCAGCTTTATGATTTGGGTGTATGGTTTGAGAGAGAAGAGTGGTGCGATAACAGGGTGTGTTACAACTGTGGATTTAGTGGACACATTGCTGTAAATTGCATGAGGCAGAGATTTAATACGAGAAGATGTTATAGCTGCCACATCAAAGGTCTTATTTCTAGAGATTGTTCAATGAAATCAAAGAGAGATTCGTTGAATAAATTTCACAAAAAGTTTAAGAAAAATGATAAAGAGAAGAAGAAAACAAAGAAGAGAAATGAGAAAACAAAAGAAATGCCCAAAGAACAAAAAGTCAAGTTATCGAAAGGGCAAAAATATAGATTGAGTAAAAAGAGAAAGAAAGTTAGAGAATATTTGAAGAAAATTTTGTCCTCGGATACCATAAATGATTCAGATAATAGTTCTAAAGAATGGTTTTACTCTTTGAAGAGTGATGATGAGTCGAGTAAAACGAATTCATCAGATACAAATATGAGGACATAAGAGAAAATAATGGAGAAGAAAGTCATTCATCAAACAATTGCTGAAAAGCAAGTAAGATTTTCGGATGAAACATATGTTGGACTGTTTGATGATAACATAGATTGTGAATGGACGGTGGTTTCATGTGTAGATGAATTTGGACAACTTAAATCCTGTATGGATTTGGTTCCAATTCAAAACTGATTAATGCTCATTTGAATGTGCAGGATAACCAGGCTTCAAGGAAATGTATATTCAAATGCAATGGTTATTCGTGTTGAGTTTGAAGAGGTTGAGATTAAATTTTTTGAATACCCACACGGTTAAAATGGAAGTTTTTATTTTTATTTTTGATTTTGAAAATATGTTTTCAATTTGAGGGGGAGAAAAAAAATTCAAAATTTCATATCAAGTTAAAAAACATCATTTCAAAATCATTTCAGATAGAAATTTTTTTTAAAAAAGCCAAAAACAATAGAAAATCTCAAAGTCAAAACATTAAAAACTGAAAATGAGATTACCTGTGCGAAAAGAGGAAATTATAGTACATCAGTGGACTATTAGTGCATGCTAAAGATATGTAATGTTTAAAATGGTTAAACAATCTCACTAAAGATGTGTCGATAGGCTAAGCTAGACTAGTAGTTTTGCGATAACGAGACAAACTAAATAGAAAAGCCTAGTTCTAGTAGGAAACATGATTGAAAGCATAGTACTTAGTTTTATCCTTCGTGACTGTGTACCTACTCGGTAATCGCTGAATGCTGCAAAACATAAAAAACTAGTCAGTTTGTGAACTTTCACAACTTACTGAAAAAGTCATTGTGATTATGTATTTCATTTTCAAAAGATTTAAACTTGTTTTATCTTTATTTTGTTTAAGCATTGGACATCCTCTGCGTATACGAAAGTATCAAACTGGATGTTAGTGCCTGAACATTTCTGCTTTATTTTATTTGGTGTTTCGTTTAAATCTTGGATCTCCACTGAATATATGAGAATATTGAACTGGTGGTTAAGATCTAAACAATTTCAACTTGTTTTTTTATTTCTTATTTTGTTTAATCATTGGACTTTCTCTTCGTATCGAAATATCGACCTGATTGTTAATGTTTACACATTCTGAGTTGTTTTTACACATATCACAGTTGATGAAAGTTTAAAGGCATTACTTGAGTTAGTGTATTACATGATTAGGGGATTTGCTGAGATTGTGGGGACCATAAGAACTTACTGCACATTAATGTATCTTAACGTATCGGTAAGCATTACAAAAGTTTTTAGATAGAGTTTATGTAGACAACAATACCGATAATCCACGTGATTTGTTTAAACTATGTGTTTCTAAGAACAACGGTGCAGCTGATATGTCTCAATAACACTGACATGATCCTCTGGCACGTTTTCTCAAAAAAATATAAACTGTAAATATTGCATTTTAGCATATTTACATTTTTTGCATTCAATCTTTAAAATACAAAAATATTTTATTTCACATATCTTCCATTATAACTGAATAATGTTGATTGTGTTCCGGAAAAACGAGATTGTTTAGAAATTGTTTGTATGAGGATATGAGAATTCATACATTCATGTCATGTCTTAAAGATTCAAAGTATGATTTCAGGGGGAGATTATGGATATGAGATATTTCCAGATCAAGTCAAAACTATGTGTAAAAGATTTTTGAGCTATGTCCAAGGAGGGGTTTGTTGATGCATATTTCCATAGCTAAGAAATCTCAATAACGAAGTTTTGAAGACTGGAAGATAGATCAAGATTGAAGATCAAGATTAGAGATCAAGATTGAAGATCAAGACTTCGGCAACAGCCAAGGGGGAGCTCGATACATATGTCTGTTGCCTACGTCTTGATGTAATAGGAGCGTTAAAGTTAGATTTCATGTTTTGTATGTAATGTCCACTTCGTACGAAGTGAATGTTTACATCGTACGAAGTAAAGTAGTTCACTTTGTACGAGAAATTCACATCGTACAAAGTGGAAGACTCTCCTCGCACGAAGTGGATTGTCTATATTTAGGTTAGCAAGGGTCTTGAGTCTGTAACGTTTTTGGTCGGTCAGAAGGCGAAGCGCTGCCAAAATTTTAACAGAACCGTGAAATTAATAGAAAACCTTGAATATTGTGAAATCTTGTGTTTCTACCTATTTCTGATGGATTCCGCACATCTGACTTAGGATTAGATATCTCCGGAAACGTTAATTTCGATCCGCAAACCGGTCCTACAAGTTGTTTACAACATGCTTTGTTGATTTTCAGTTTAATGATACAATATTCGCAGTCTTGGGAGGGGGGGGAGATAAGACTAAAGAAAGACTGGTAGCATAAGAGTTAACATGGAATGCATCATCGTTATCAAATGTCGACCCCCAATGTGGTCAATGTGAATCTGAAGTCCAAAAGAATATGCATTTGCAAAGAATCACAAAGGAATTACCAGATGCGTTCACACACACAAATAGGGTGACAAAATCACATATACCAACATCAAGTACACCTTATCGAATTGAAGTAATCCCAGAAGCGATTACCATACATAGAAAGCGTGAGGGACCAATAGATTCCAAAGATAAGAACCCACGTAAATGAAAGGAGCAGAATAAATCAGTTGGAGAAAACATAGTAAATAAACCCCAGAACAGACCAATATAATTACAGAGGAAAATGAAATTCCAAACGACCCACTGATACTAGAGAAAATGAGATCTCTATCAATTATCTACGAAATAGTACAATGTGGAACCGAAATGAAACAATCGTTGATGATATATTTGTATACGCTATAGCAACGAATGTAATCAATGAAATGATTAGGTACCTAAAACTCTAGTATAGTGCATGCACATCATTGATTGGCAAAAATGGCAAGAGGCCATAAAGGTTGAGTTAGGTTCGCTTGAAAAGCGAAATGTTTTTGGACCTGTAGTCCGGACACTCATAAACGTCAAACTAGTAGGTTATAAATGGATGTTTGATATAAAAAGAAACAAAAAGAATGAGATTTTACGAAATAAGTCACATCTTGTTGCTTAAGGGTTATCCCAAATCCCAAGAGTCGATTATTAGAAACGTATTCCCTTGAAGTTGATGTGATAACTCTTAGATTTCTAATTGGCCTTGCAATTTGACAAGCAATTTAAATGAGACTTATGGATGTTGTGACTACATCCTTGTACGGGACACTTGAAAATGGCATCTACATGAAAATTTCTAGAAGATTAAAAATGCCTGAAGCAATAAAATCAGTACCCCGAGATATGTGCTCTATAAAACTTAAGAGGTCTTTATATGGTTTTAAACAATCTAGTCGTATGTGTCACCCCCGACCCGCAACGGAAATAGGTGATCGGGGCATGATTAGTTGATCCAAAGCTTATGACTTGCTATTACGTGTTTTAAATAGTCAATAATCTGTATTGAACGTTTCACATAGTAAATAATCTAAATAAAACAATTACATATACGAGACATTGTTCATAATGTAGGACCAATCCTCGATGCTAAGGAACCTAAATTTGATATCTAACGTCCATAATAGCGGAAATATTACGTCGTGTTTACCAATAGACAAGATTTAATCAGTTAATCATCAGTTTCATTGATCAAACGTCAAGAGTATAAACTGACAGAGCTTCCCCTCCAAAATGCCAAAGTTACAAATGAATGAGGCAAGCTAGCTATTTATACTAGTACAAGTTCGCCCTTGGGAGACATGAGTTCGCCCGAACTTGCATTAGCAAGTTCGGCCGAACTTTCCTTTACATGATTCATCATGAACGAACTTGTCCTCTAAATCTATAAATACATCATTCAGCTAGCCTATTCAGCTCTATTCTATACAGACTCGATATAAGACTAAGACATACACATTCTATGCCAACAGACTCCCCCTTGGATATAGCCTTCATCTTGTATCAGTCTTTAAAACTCTGTCTTCAAAATAAACATTAACGCACATGACCGAAGAAGTTCTTGTACGGCTTCCTTCATCGTTCTTGCTTAGGATCTGGCATCTGGTCTGTAGGAGGCACTTTGTTCAAATGTTGAAATCTCTTAACACTTGCCTTCCTAGTTCTCTCATGAATCGCTTCGAGACGCTTCTCCTCTTTTAAAAACTCTACTCTTTCTAGATCTCTCCACTTTGTTTGCCACATCTTTCCTGAATTAACTTTGTGTGCATAAAAAACATTAACAACTTTCTGAAACTGCATCGCTTGTACCTTTTTACGTTCTTCAAATACGATCTTGTTGTAGAACAAGGTTTTGATGTCTTCTCTGGAGCAGTTAACCAACCACATAGGATCAAGAATACTAATTGTTCTCCATAACCCCCTCATACCCAGATATCCCAATACTTCAACTCTTTCCTTTGAAATATCCAAGTGTTCTTCAAACTTTAAAACAATAACTGCTTCACAAGTCGATGGATCTATCTGCCACCACTTGAACAATGGATAGAAGTCTTGTTCAATCGGCATCAGCGGTTTGTTTCTCATTGCCCTCGGTCACTTCATTATCAATGTGATCTCTTTTTCACCCGTCTTTTTGTTTGTCTTGATTCTGCGACCAGGAATGAATGGCTTCCAATATCTAAATCCTTTCACCACTTCAAACTTGATCAATTTCCACAACAACTGATCAATCACTTTCATGTGGTATGTAACTTTCACAGTCTGTACCAACTCTTCCACATCCCAATACAGTAAGGTCTTGAAATCAGCAAGGTATTTGAAGTATTGCACTCCAAACTCCCTCTTGATTGCATTAACGTTCAGTTCTTTAAACCAACCCCAGCTCAAGATATCCCCCAAAGAAACATCTTTGTCTCTGGTAAAGAATGCTAGAGGATGTCGAAACTTACGTTCGCGAGGCATCTCTTTTAACCAGGACTTTTTCGCTTGAGCAATTACTTCTTTAGTCATTCGCTTAGGTACTTTTCCTTCACGCAAAGATTCTTCAATCTTTTCTTTAACATATCTTCATCGAGTTGCTTGTACATCTGCTCGAAAGTAGGAAAACTTTCGGAATTAAGACCGACGTACTTCGCAGTATGATCTATTTCATCATCAGAAGACCAATCTTCCACGATCACTCTATTATACTCGTCAGCCTCAAATCTTCTAACATACTGATAATCATTCGGCTCGAAAGTGTTAACATTCAACACATCTTCTTCGAAATCAAACTGTAGATCTGCAGCATCAACTTCAACTAACTTTGCCAGATCTTCCTTTGTATAGTTGTGTATAAACTCGCCTTCCTCCACATTATGTTCAAGCATTAACAATAAAGGCTTCGTGGAACTGCAGCAACTGGCTTAGCAAATCTATCAACATTCAACAGATCAATCTCATCAGTTGGCCCTTTCTGCCCTGACTCCCCCTCAATCTTGTCATCCATCTTGTTCGATTCATCATTTATAAGATCAGAGAAATCAAATTCTTCTGACATTTTTGCTTCAGTATTCTTTATACCAACACCACCCTGATCATCATCATCGTCATCAGCTACATTCCAATCCTCATATTCCGAATCATCTTTTTCTTCATCATCTTTATCCTCATTTTCAGCTTCTTCATCATCCTTTTCAGAAGCAACTATAGGATCAGAAGGCTTGACAGATTCGTCAACCTTTTGAATATCAGATTCAGAAGCTTTAACCACATCATCAGACTTCTCTGCAGCTTCAGAAGAAGTAGGAGCTTCACCTTCAATCCCTTTTCCTTTGCCACTCGTAGCTAATTCTTTTTCTGATTGTTCTTTAGCTTCTTGTTGATCTAGACGATCATATTCAAGGATGAAATCAATCTCCAGAGAGCTAGATAAAACTTTCTGTAACCTGGTGAATCTTCTATCGTTTAGTGCTTGGATTGACTTTAACTCTGTAATTTCTGTCTGCATCTTCTCATTCGCATCTTGCAGACTCTCGATCAAAGCTTTAAAATATTCTCGCTCATTTTCCAATACTTTTACTTTGTCGTCTAACATTTCCTTTTCAACTACGCTTTGATTCATTTTATTAATCAACTCAGCTTTCTCCTCCTCATTCTTAGCTACTTTCTCTTCCAAGATTTTCACACGCTTCTCTAAAAGTTCAACATTCATCTCTGGAAAGAAATCGTTTAAATCTTGCAGACTAATCGGATCACTATGCATATCACCAAATATATTAGGCCCTGAAGATTTTGGTGTTGACTTTGGAGTAGCAACCTTTGGTGTTGACTTCCTTGGAGTAGAACTTTCTAAATTTGAAGTCGTTGGAGCAACTGGTGATTGAATAATAGGTACTTCCACAAACCCAGACACAGGAGGTTCTTGTGTAGCTCCTGGCCTTTCAGCTTCCGATGAAACTATCACAGAAGGTTCTTGTGTGACTTCTGGACGTTCAGCTTCACTTGTATCACCAACAGGAGGTTCTTGTGTAAAAGGTTCTCTTGTGACTTATTTCTCCTGTGCGCGAGAAGGTTCTTGTGTAACTTCTGTGCTTTTCACCGTTCCTTTGTATCTTTTGCTGACTGCCTTTTGGGCTTTCTTTGATTTCCTCTTGCCTTTTGTCTGAGGAGACCCTGTAGTCTTTGTCGACGAAACAGTTGCAGACTTTACACGTTTAGTTTTTTTCTTTGGTCTTTCCTCATCAGATACATTCTCAAGATTTGGATCGAAATCAGCATCCATTTCCTTTTCTTTTTCAGCTACAATTTCTGCTGTTGTCTTTTCAGGTTCTTTCACCTGTTCTTCGTCAGAATCATCATCTTGTTCAGAAGTTGCTGAAATAACATCATCTTGTGTTACTTTCTCAGTCTCTTGACTTTCAACAACTACAGCTGCACTAGAACCTGCTTCGCCTTGAACATTCTCAGGTTCATCTTCGTCAACGAGCATAGTTTCAATTTTCCTTGCAGCTCGTTTCTTTTTCGGCTTTTCAACCTCTTCCTTTAAGAACCATTCACTTCTCGCTTTTGGCTTGAAGTCTTTGAACCATTCTTTTTCAGCATTAAGCTCTTTCTCATCATCATTGCCGTCTTTTCTCCATTTGTTTTCAGGTGGAGCAACATAATTCGAATCTTTGATTGCCCCGAAAACTGGCTTTGCAACAGGACGTGATGCTTGCGTCTGAAACTTGATTAGCTTCTTCACAGTTGTCTCATCAAGATGAACTAGATAAAGTACATCATTCGGATCCCGTGCTATGTTAGTGAATTTCTCAACTGTCAGCATTTGCACGAACCTTGGATACAGACAAAGCCTCGAATCCTCCAAGTTCTTCGACATGTGTGTAAATACAAGCTTTGAAAAGTTGAACGGCTTTTTCAGAATTAGCGCCGTTGCCATACAGGCCAGATAATCTTGCACGTCGTCGAGACCTGCCTTGCGGTGACTAAAAGTATGGATAATAGCGTGCATCAGGAGCTTGTAGGGGTTTGGCACTTCCCCTTTCTTCAACGTTGGCTTATTCACGCTTCCTTTGTAGCCCATTCAAAAGAAACAACCACGAACCATCTTTTCATCGAGATAAATTGGATCGTCTTTGTCATCGTTGAATTGTAACACTTTGCATATATCATCTTCTGTAACAGTGATCGGTTTGACTTCATTTCCGACTTGCACGGTTGAAATAATCGACTTCTGATCATTACTTAAACTCGTGTTCGTCCACAAATGGGAAGTGTGTGATCTATACGATATTGTGCGCTTCGTTATAGCTCTATGAATAGGACTTTCTTCCAAAAATTTCAATATACTCTCGTACTCCTTCAAAGATGGACATATCGATTTATCGAGAGTAATACATGTGTTGTGCGTCTTAGAAAATTCTATCGAGATTGCACGCGCTGGAACTTGTGCCTGAAAAACGACGCAAAACAATTAGCACGCTTATCGAGAAAAATCACAAAATTTTTCTAACACTTTTATCAAGTTCGAGCGAACTTGATTATGTGTTAAAACATTTTGTTTCTGTCAAGTTCTCCCGAACATGTAACAATCACATGTTCATTATTTTTCAATAAATTCGGGCGAACTTATGCTTATTACAAGTTCACAAATTAAACGCTAAGTTCGGGCGAACTTCCAATCTAATTCCAATTCAATTTTTAGAAGTTCGGTCGAGCTTGCATTTTATTCATTCTTTGAAATGTTAACAAGTTCGGTCGAACATGTCAACAAGTTCGGCCGAACTTGTTGTCATCTTCAACGTATGAACTGCAACATTCATTTGACAGACTCTGATTGATTTTAACATGTTTTCTTAATCGATTAGAATTGATTAACAAGTTTTATTCTTCAATTTAACCATTCAAACCTTAAATCTAATCAATTTTAATTTTTTAGATCTGATTATAGCGATTACGGTCCAGGATTCGGTGTAATGACTAAATACGCACCTCAGTCATTGTTATTGGTTGCGAATCAGCAAAAACATATCAGATTTAGGCAGAGTAACAACATATTTTTGCCAAAATCACAATTTCGCTCTCAAACTCAAGTTCGCTCAGGGGCTTTTTTTGCAAAAGTGAGTTCGGCCGAACTTACTTAGGTATTTATACCTAGGTAAGTTCAAGCGAACTTGCAAAGCCCAACAATGTGAGCCCATTAGAAGTCCGGTCGAACTAGTTTTTTAAAGCAACTCAGCAACCATCTGCAAGTTCGGTCGAACTTGCTGTTTTGTTAAACTTGATTTTGTTTAGCAAGTTCGGCCGAACTTGCCAAACACACATACAACCTTTTTTTTCAAATTTTACATTTTAACCCTTAAACTTTCCAACCTTTTATCAGTTATGAAAATCCACTCAGTTGACCAAGTCCAAGCTAATGACCTTGGTTAACCGATTTGTCTGCCGAGTCCAAGTTAATGACCCTGGTTTGACCCGTTACGAACAAACTGTTGATATTTTCAAAATCAAAGTTTCTAATTAATGAACTTTTTATCGTTTTGACTTTTCAGATTTTACAGATTAGCTCCAGCCCGTTGTCAATGAGATTCCCACCAGTTCTAGCATCTTACCAGACTTCGAAGACCCGTTCTCCAACATTGGTTTGCTGAAAACCATGTAGAAATAAAATCTTTTTGTATTTTTGTAAGTTTATGCTAAAAACACACTGAAAATCTTTTTGGTTTTAATCTGTAAAGCTGATAAACTATGTACATAACAAAGTAAACTATTTACAAACGTTTTTACATACATATTTTTGTGAATTCGTGTCTAAAGGATCATATCAGTTAATTGAGACATATCACCAGTACCGTTGACCTTTAGATGACTTTAAGCTTTAAACTCGTTTACCTAGATTGTCGATATTTTTGTCCACTTAAACTTTTCCACATTTCTCAACTGTTTCAAGATATGTTTAGGTATGAATTATGAAAATTGACTTATATGTGGTTCCCACTTCTTGAATATACTCCCGTATCAAGATTCCCTAGATTTCATCTTATAGGTGAATATAGTGTAATTGATATCTGTATATGGGTTAGTGCGAGACCTTGAGAGCTCAGGTTAGTACTACCGTACAGACAAAGAGATGAAGGCTCGTCTTTAAGGTGTGTTCCACTTAAGGAATCTTTTTAGCACTGCAAATGATTAGATCTTTTGATTCTTTTCAATATTGTATGCAGTTTGGGGATTTTTGGCGAAAGTATTATAGAAGTTCTAGGCCATTGCTTCCGCAAAATCAAAGAACTTGTATAATACCCCAGATATCAACTATCTATAAAGACCTCGTATCTCAGAATCAGGCAATCTCTCAAATGAAATTTCGGAGTACTAAGTCTATATATCCAAGATGTGTTAATCCACAAGAATAAGCAGTTACTAAATTTAGTTTATATCTCGAAAACAGTTTACTGAACGTGTTAAGCCTATCGACACATCCACAGTAAGACTCATTTATTACTTTTAAACTTTACATTTCTTTAGCGTACTGTGATACCCCACTGATGTACTATCATTTCCTTTTTGTGACATCGAATTCTTTTTGTCTTTTTCAATGTTTTTGTACAATTTTGAAAATTTTCATATGTTTTTGTATTTTCCCAAATATTTCTTCCCCTAAAATAAAAACATATTTTTGGATTTTAGATTTTTAAGAAATACTAAAGTAGAAAGATATTTACAAACCATACAAACCAATGCGGATTACGTGAATTCGTCATCCGATCCGTATTCAACCTCAGCTTCCGCACTTGTAAGCAAGTTTTTAATACCGTTAAGTCGCAATAGATATTTAAATCTTGTTAATGGAAATGATTTGGTATAAAAATTAGCCCTTTGTTCGACAGTGTGGATCTTTTTCTATTCGAACCAATTTCTTTTCGTAATAGTCACGAATGAAATGGTATCGAATTTCAATGTGTTTTGTACGTGAGTGATGAACCGGATTTTTAGTTATATGATGGCTTCTTTGTTATCTACAAATAAAGGCGTGTCAAGAAACTGCAGACCATAATCCCTCATCTGTTGCTGAATCCAGAGGATTTGAGAGCAACAGCTGGAAGCAGAAATGTATTCCGCTTCACAGGTTGAGAGAGAGACTGTGGTCTGTTTCTTACATTTCCACGTTACCAAACGTGTGCCAAAGAACTGGCATCCTGCAGTTGTAGATTTCGAGTTCAGTTTGTCCACTCCGAAGTCCGAGTCAGCGTATCCAGTGAGATCAAAATTGTCGTTCTTGGGGTACCACAGGCCAGTGCTTTGGCAACCTTTCAAGTAACGGAAGATTCGCTTGACTATCTGCAAGTGTGACATTCGAGGACTCGACTGATATCTCGCACATAAGCATGTAGGATACATGATGTCCGGACGTGATGCCGTTAGATAAATCAATGAACCTATCATCGAACGATACAGTGTTTCATCAACTTTCATTCCCGTCTCGTCTACGCAAATCCCATGGTTCAGTGCCAGCGGCGTTGAAAGCGGCTTCGAAGATTCCATTTCAAACTTTTTGAGAATGTCGTGAACATACTTAGTCTGATGAATGAATATCCCATCTGGAAGCTGATCCACTTGAAGACCTAAGAAGAACTTCATTTCGCCCATAGAGGACATCTCAAATTTCTTCTTCATGATTTTTTCAAACTCTTTGCACAGACTGTCATCCGTAGAACCGAAAATGATATCGTCCACATAGATTTGTACTATAATCAGATGCGATCCAACTTCTCTGGTAAAAGAGTGTTGTCCACTGTGCCTCGTGTAAAGCCATTTCCTACGAGATGTTGCGATAACGTCTCGTACCAAGTTCTCGGGGCTTGGTGTAAACCGTACAAGGCTTTGTCCAGGAGAATGCTTTGTTCTTGTTCAGTGGATTGACAAACCCTGGTGGTTGTCAGACATACACTTGTTCACGAAGTTTACCGTAGAGAAATGCAGATTTTACATCCAACTGGTACACCTTAAATCCTTTCCAAGCTGCGAACGCTAGGAAAATGCGGATAGACTCTAATCGCGCAACCGGTGCGTATGCCTCCGTATAATCTATAAATTCCTACTGGTGGAATCCCTTGACAACCAGCCGAGCTTTGTTTCTTACTATAACCCCCCGATCATCTCTTTTACACTTGAAGACCCACTTTGTATCAATAGCTTTCTGCTTCGGTGGCAAGTCTACAAGCTTCCAAACACCCAACTTCTTGAACTGTAAAAGTTCCTCTTGCATTGCTATCACCCAATTCTCGTCTGCCAGAGCCTCTTTAACTGTCTTTGGCTTTATTTGAGAAATAAAACATGAGTAGTAGCAGTAATTCTTAGTTGGTGCAACTCAGGTGCAGAAACAACTGAGTGCTTTTGATTTGGTTTCGTGTACGCACACCAGTTTGTAGTTCTCCTATAATATTCGTTGAAGGATGATACGAATATGATCGTGGCATTTCTTCAGTTGGAACATCAACTGAGCTTTGCTGATTTGAAACAATCAGATCACTGTTCATATCAACATTAAGATTACTTGTTGAAGCATCGTTCTGATTTCTCGGACTAGCAGATTGATTCAACATGTAAATCTGCTCAACTTCTTCATCCGATGAAGTTTCATCATCAGCATCAAATGTCGGTGCTTCATCTGAATAAGAATTCTGATTTTGAGGCGTACTACGCACTATTGTGCTTTCTGGTTCATTAGAAGCATTCACTAGAGGTGTAGCAGGTGTTACTTCTGTTTCAGAAGTATTTTCAACTTGAACACTGCTGCTATTGCTTGGACCTGCTCCGGAAGATGAAGAATCCAACATGGGTTGATTAACTACAATTGGTCTAATGATTTGATCTTGATTCGCTGACTGGTGAAGGTAATATAATGCTGCAACTTCTTTGTCAGACGGTTCTTCCGACAAGTCGGATGACTTCCAAAGGTCTTGATAGTTAAACAACCACGCGTCACCTCTCCTTTGAATAGGATCCGTATAGTTGAAACAATCCACGTGTTGTGCTTCAATAACCTTTCTCAACGAAGGAACATATACTCGCCTCAGCGGACTCGCATATCCGACAAAGAAACCTTCAAGAGATTTAGCTCCGAATTTTCCATCTTGGTCGATTACAGTGCATGGCGCACCAAAAGGTTCTAAGAATTTCAAATTTGGCTTCCGTCGGTTTATCATCTCAAAACATGTTTTCTTTGTTGGGTTGACAGTGAGAACTCTGTTTAGCGTGTAGCAAGCCGCAACAACCACTTCACTCTAGAAGCTGACTGGAAGTTTAGAATCTGCAAGCATAGTTCTCGCAGTTTCAATAAAATTTCTATTTTTCCGTTAAGCTACTCCATTTTGCTGTGGAGTATCCCTTTTGCGTTGTAGAATTCCTTCATTTTGTTATTCTTAAACTCTATGCCGTTGTCACTTCTAATGCGTCTGACCGGCAGATGATAAAGATTCTCGAGTTTCTTAAATAGAATAACCAAGTTCTCGAACGTTTCACTTTTTGATTCCTGAAAGAATACCCACGAATATCTCGAATAGCCATCTATCACGACCAAGCAATATAAGTCTCCTGAGATGCTTCGAACATTTACAGGACCAAATAAGTCCATGTGGAGACGTTCTAATGGCAACTTGATTGAGTTTAGAATTTTCTTCGGATGAGATTTCTTGATCTGCTTTCCCTTTTTACAATCTAAGCAGTGATCAGACATATGAAAACTCCAAAGATTTACACCATCTACAAGATCATTATGAACCAAGTAATTCATTTTTCGCAAATGAATATGCCCCATCTTACGATGCCAAAGAATAGAATCATATTCAGTAGCCCTTGTCACAAAACATTGTGCTGATTTTGATGAAGTGGTGGCGACGCCCATATCAAGAACATATAAATCATTCTCACGTGGTGCTCGCATCAGAATCCACTCATCTGGTATTTTGAATCCCGGCTTCAAGATAATTCACTCTTTGTCGTTGAAATGCACCGTGAACTTCTTGCCACAAATCTGCGATATGCTCAGAAGATTATTTTCCAACTCTGCAATATAATTCACGAGATCGAATGAAACGACACCATTGGAGAGTTTTCCCTCGGCGACTATCCTTCCACCGTGGTTACCCGCAAATCCAACATATCCACCATTGATAGCTTTTATGTCGAATAGCAACGCTTTCATTCCCGTCATATGCCTGGACGCTCCACTATCCAAAATCCACTTAGAAAGTACGGATCTTGGAGCCCCTACACATTTCAACAATATATTTAAAAAGCGAGACCCAAGCCTTTTTGGTCTTGGGTTGAATTGGATAACCATCGTCAAAATCAAACTCACACTCATCAGCATAATCGAATCCACATTCATCTGCATAATCAAATTCATATTCATCATCTGGATTTTCTATGATGTTTATGTTTGAAAACTTTACTGTCTTTTTATCTTTTAAATTGTTACCACTTGTAGTTTTGACATTTTCAGATGTGGTTTCAACTATGATTTCATTTTGTGATTCTTTCATGCTATCACTAGTCTTAACAAGCTCAGACTTAGTGATCTCAGATGTTGTTGACCGTTTCTTTACAATCCAGGCTTGAGATTTTATTTTAGCCTTCTTGATGTAAAAATTGTTTTCATTAGCCTTTGAAGTTTCACCTTTTTCAAAAATTGAATTTTCAAACTTAGGTTTGACTTCAGCTTTTGATTCATTTCTTTTCAAAATATTTACATGTTTTACAAACACTGGTTGCTTCGGTTTCACAACATTTGAACTTTCATTCCTTCGAAGATAAGCCGGCTTTGATTTCGGACAGTAACGTGCAATATGACCAATTTCGTTGCACTTGAAACAAGTCCGAGAATCATGTGGATGTCCTTTTGTGGGTTTTCCACCACTTGTTTTGGCACCACTTGTAATTTTGTCTTTATCTCGAAGTTCTTTCTGTTTCTTGAAATCATCGTTTGATTGTTTCCCGATCAAACTTTCCTCATGAACCGTGTTCGTCCCATATACAAAATTCATGTTTTTATTCTTGTATTCATGAAATGGTGACACTTTCTTTTTAGGTTCATCTGATTCTTCTAATCCCAACCCAGCTCTCCGGTTTTCCGGATGATCACCACCATTCTTTCGGTAGTTATTTCTTTTAGGTTTGGAATAGAATTTCTTTTCATTGATCTCCAGATCATCTGATGTGTCTTCCACGAGTTTAAAGAATTTATCTAACAATTCTTCCTTCACGTTCTGAATCGGAAAACTGTCATCAAAGTATAATCTATCAGATTCCTTAATCTTGTACATGACAACATTAGGATCACCACATAGATCATTCTCCGATGATGTATCGTCATCTTCGGACTGTGAATCAGAATTCTTTGAACTCGAGTCGGCGCTTTTAAAGCTGCCTTCATCAGAATCGTTCAAAACATTTTCAACAACCTTTCTAACCACATCATTGTCATCATCTGTTTTAGTATTGATTACATCAATGTTCTCTAGAAACTCAGTTTTCTTTTTTCAGATACAACTCAATATTGAGTGCCTTATCCATCCCATCTGCGGATTTGCGACAATATTTCTCGCATAGGGGTGGAGGAACATTGTTGTATTCTTTACCAATTTTCTTTTTAGGTTTCTCTTCCGATGGAATTGTTGGAAGGATGTGATCAATGACATATGCGTTACAGGTGTAACTTCTCAAAAGTTATTGAACACGCTCTGTTTCAATTGTCATGTCCTGGAGTTGTTGCTTAGTTTCAGCAATGGTGTTAATATAGATATTAATCGCTTTTTGCTTATCAATTACTGTTCCTTTTAACATCCTTATTGTATCATATTGTTCGATGTTATTTCTATCAAGCCTTCCATAATCATTTTTCATTTTATCATACGCTTCCTTCATTGTGTGATAATCATATTTCAAAAGTTCATTATGCACATTGTTTTCAGTGATGATCATTGATTTTTTCGGCACACTCAGAACATGGTTCGGTATATCTTGTACAAGGTTTCTCAACCTCAACAACTTGTACTTTGACAACTTCATTTACCTCTGGACCTACCTTGGTTAGATTTGCCATCAATGCTTTGTCGGCAATATCTTGAGGTTTTCAGCATTCACTTCTTGAGTAACATCAATGATTACTTCATCAGTTGATTTCTTCTCGGGAACTTGTTCCTGAGAACTTCCATCAAAATGACCTGCAAAATTATCACACGAATTAGGAGATAAAATTCCTTGCTTCTGCAAGTGGATATACTCCTCTTCTTCACGTTGTTGTTGCAGATATTGTTCCAGCAGAATATTCTCCAAAGTCGCTACTTCTTCTGCAGAAGTATCTTCAACAATTTCAGCCATTAATGCAACTCCGGTCTTCTTACCGATGTAGGAATTCCAGTCGAAACCGTCATCTTCGTTTGATGCAACCATAGCTTTTTCAGTGTTACTGCTATTTGGTTTCTCTTGAATTTCAACCTGAGTCTTCTTCGGGAAAGGCTTGTACTGAAGTGACTTCTTGTAATACTCGTTGCCTCCTCCGAATGGACTTTGATTTCCTGTTACTTTAGGATTTTTACATTCTCTCTTAAAATGTCCCTTTTAGCGACATCTGAAGCACGTGACTTCCGTCTTGTCAAAACCTAGTTTGTTGCTTGAGTTTCCGATATCTCGGCTAGTGAGAGCAACGAACTTTGTGACCCTTCGGATAATAGATGCTAAACACCACTTGATATCCATCAACTCGAATTCTTCTTCATCCACTTGGTCATAATCTTCTGCCGTCATTTCGGGATTTCTAATTTTACCGGCTAAAAAAACTTGCGTATGACTCCAGAATAGTGGCAAGAAGCGACATATGCTGTTTAGCGACTTGTTCCGAAACAACATTTTTCAAATTCACTGCGATGTTTCACTTGTATGCATTCGAATAAGAATTTGTTTGTTGATTCTGATTTGCTTGACTTTGATAAGATGAATTTGAACCGGTACTTTAGAATGAAGACTGTGGACTTTGATCATATTGAGGATATGACTGATTCTGATTCTGCTGCGAATTGTTTGAAGAATTTAAACTAGCATTGAATGCTGTCTGAATCTTTGGACTTGAAATGTTATCTTGCATTCCACTCTTGTAGTACAAACCAACGTCTTGAACAACATTAGCGTTCTTTGACTTTGCAATCTTAAAAGTTCCATTTCATGGCCTTCGAGTTTATCGATAAATGTTGACAGCTTGAAGAATTCCCATTTATCGCTTTCCTTCAGAACCATTAGATAAGTAGTCCACTCTCCATCTGTTAGAGCATCTGCAAGCTTGTCGATGTACTCTTATTCCGTCTTCTCGAGACCGTGTCTTCGCATTTGAACTTTAAGATGACAGAAACGTTCAATCATCTGCATCATGGTCTCACCCTTCAGCATGTTGAAGATATCGAACTCTTTCATAATGAGAGCTTTCTTGCTCTTTATCATCTTCGTGCTTCCTTGATACTTCTTTTGAAGAGAAAGCCAGAGATCTCTTGCTGTTGTGTATTCCAGTAGCAAGACGAGAATATCTTCTTTGACGGATTGTTGGATAAGACTGATCATCTTTTTCTCAGCAATGTAGTCGTCTTTCTGTACAGTCGTGTAGTTGTACTTTTCCAGAACTTGCTGATGTTCATCCACCGGAACAGTGTAACCTCTTTCAATTGACACCCAACCTGCGAAGTGCATGGCTTGAACCCTATATGTAAATTTCTATTTCCTGGCTTCATACTCGTCCATGCTCATTAGCTTGGGCGGTTTAACAGTCGTGCCCATTTCGTTATCAAGATTGACTTGATGGATCACGTTGGCATTTGACGAACTAGCTCCGGACATAAAAGCTCTTTGAATATCATCCATTGTGAATAACGAGACGTGTACGCTGAAAATACTCAAAAACTTTGAAAACAATTAGGTCTACTACAAGTTCGGTCGAACTTGTAGTTGCAAATGAAGAATTATGATTTTTAATCACAAGTTCGGTCGAACTTGTGATTTCTTGTTTTGAAAAATCTTCCTTGAACTTCAATCGAACTTGCTATATAAGATTTGATTATGATCTTGTAAGTTCGAGCGAACTTAACTTGAATTTCCTATATTTTAATCAAGTTCGGTCGAACTTGATATAAAATCAATGAAAATTGGTTAACTACGAACGGACTAGACAGAATTTTCCTCAAAAACAACTCAAGTTCGGGAGAACTTGGCAACAACTCACTTCAAAAGTGAATTTTTAGCACAAGTTCGGTCGAACTTGGTTAAACAAGTTCGATGGACAAGTTTTGGAAAACATGGTTTTTTTCAAAATTTTGACATCAATTCGGTTGAATTTGGTCTCCTATCTATCAAGGGTTTATCTTTGTTGTATTTTACATGATATATTCAAAATTGAAAAGTTTTTGACCGTGAATTCTTCATTTTTGATGAAAAAGTTAAGAAAATAGAAGAATGGAGATGAAATAGAAGTGTTCTTGTCTTGATACTATCAAATCAGGCTGTTCTTGCTCTGATACCACTTGTAGGACCGATCCTCGATGCTAAGGAACCTAAATTTGATATCTAACGTCCATAATCGCGGAAATATTACGTCGGTATACCAATAGACAAGATTTAATCTGTTAATCATCAGTTTCATTGATCAAACGTCAAGAGTACAAACTGACAGAGCTTCGCCTCCAAAATGCCAAAGTTACAAATGAATGAGGCAAGCTAGCTATTTATACTAGTACAAATTCGCCCATTGGGAGACATGAGTTCGCCCGAACTTGCATTAGCAAGTTCGGCCGAACTTGCC
Source organism: Scalesia atractyloides (assembly GCA_947069175.1). NCBI lineage: Eukaryota > Viridiplantae > Streptophyta > Magnoliopsida > Asterales > Asteraceae > Scalesia > Scalesia atractyloides. The sequence goes on from CAMTDV010001634.1 coordinate 44,759,643, forward strand.
TTTACATGATTCATCATGAACGAACTTGTCCTCTAAATCTATAAATACATCATTCAGCTAGCCTATTCAGCTCTATTCTATATAGACTCGATATAAGACTAAGACATAGACATTCTGCACCAACACCTTACAAATAAATATAATAGTCCGTTTCTTGTAAACTAAGGCACATCCTATATCCAATCTTCTCTTCAAACCTGTTCACCTGTATCATGTGTAAAACTAGATTTTGGGTCAACAAAGGTTGGTGAGTGAACCTTATTGTTATTAGAAAATAATATGTTTAAACTTGGTTTATTTAGAAAAACGTGCGTTAACCAATGTAAGTAAATATGTTTGTATGTCATATAACAAAACTCATAACACAACATCAAACAATAAACAAACCAACTCAAATGATTCAAATGAATGTATACATGTTGCACGGTATTATGGTGTGCCAATGAATGTATGTATGTTGGGCGGTATTATGGTGTGCTGCAAGGTCTAAGCTCAATCAAACGGAGCTCACCTCGTAAGTTTGGCAACATCAAGTTCCGCTCATAGGTAATGGGGAACATACGAGCCTATGATGATGTGATATCCAAAATGAATGAAAATGCACCAAATGATAAACAATCAAACAACACATAACATAGATACTTCACATAATGGTAATTGCACGGAATTGAACTTGTAAAATGCGATAAAAATATGCGACACGTGATACAACCCAAAAACGTATAAATAAAATAAAAAGGCTAGCTGTAAGATTCACTCACAGGTTGCGTCGTTAGAGATTCCCACACAAGAACGCAAATATTACCGACAAGTGTTCTACGTGATGGCTTATAAGCGAGCAGACCAAAACAAATAATCTTCGACGAGTAGGTAACCTATAATTTCATTATTAAATTTGCCAACATTATATTACTATATGATTTGTTAACTCATTTATTGTCCGACGACGAAGACTTCACGACTCTTGACTAACCATTATAGTGGATTACTCGTGAGTTTGTCTAAAAGAACTTTAGAACATATAGATTTTATTAGTACTCCGACACTTAATATGTTATAGCAACCTAAATAATAACCTGTTTATAAAAAGTACTCATTTATTGATGACTATTAAACTCCATATAATTTGTTGGTTAACAAAACTCATGCAACTGGTGTTGGACCAAACCAATTTAAATAACTATCATGTTATGGTTCCAAAGTAGAATAAACTTGCATTTAAATATTTATTTTCACTAAATTTAATACTTTAGCATTTTACCCTATAAAACTTGTATAATTTTTTCAGATATTATGTTTAAATGCATTTAGTGGATGATTCATTTAATCTAACATCACTGATATTTTTTAAGTTTTCAAATTTATGGGAAAGACTCTACTTAGATGTGCTTCATTATACATTGAGAAGGGTATCGTGTGGATAGATCCCTTGTTTGGATAATGATGTTGTTATTGCTTAAGTGGTTAATATCTTTCAATGATTTAACGAACTACTGGGGTTTAGTTTAAAATATATTTGACAGAACATTTTTATTTTTAACTAATTTCCGTCAATGTTAATGGTATTAGATGATAGCAAATATTCATGTTTTTATTCATTACGGATCGGATCCGATTTTCGAAACGGGTCGGATTTTGAAGATCCGTTTTTGGGGGATGTTACAGTATGTGGTATAATCGACTCAGTGAATATCTCGAAAAAGTAGGATACAAGTCTGATGTAATCAGCCCATGTGAATTTGTAAAAAGTTCACTCTCAAAATTCACTATAACTGCAGTCTATGCTGGCGATATAAACATCATCAAAGCTCTTGATAAGATAGAAAAATTGCTAATATATTAAAGAGATAATTTATGATGAAAGACCTTGGCACAATGACATTGCGTCTTAGTCTAAAGTTCGAGCATTTGCTTAAGGATACATTCCTCCATTAGTCAAACTGCATCCATAAGATGTTAGTACGTTTTAATATGGACAAAGCTCATCCGTTTGGCATACTCATGGTTGTCCTACCACTAGATCCACATAAGGTTCCTTACCGCCCTCAAGAAGAAGGGGAAGAAGTACTCGATCCAGAAGTACCGTACTTAAGTGTGATCGGTTCCTTATGTATCTTGAAAATAACACGAGACCCGACATAACATTCTCGGTACAAGTACTAGCGAGATACAGTTCGAATCCAACACATAGACAATGGAATGAAATCAAACACATATTCCGATATATTTGCGAGACACAAGACTTAGGTCTTTTCTACCAGAAAGATCAAAAGTCCTAGCTTGTTGGGTATGCTGATGCTGGAAATCTCTCTGGTACAAATAAAGCAAAATCTCAAACATGTAATGTATTCACATATGGTAGTGCAGTAATTTCTTGGAAGTCAACTAAGCAAACTCTTACAACAATGTCATCAGATCGTGCTGAATTGATAGCACAATATAATTCAGGTCGAAAATACGTGTGGATGAGATCAATGATTAATAACATATAACATGTATGCGGATTAGAACAAATCAAGAAGGAGCCGGCGATTATTCATGAAGACAATGCTGCTTACATAACTCAAATAAGAGAAGGTTATATTAAGGGTGATTGAACGAAGCATATCTACCAAAGTTCTTCTCAACATATGACTTGAAGAAAGAAGGGAAATTGATGTTCACCATATCAAGTCAAGTGAGAATTTAGCTGAGCTATTCACAAAATCTTTGCAAAGAAGCAGTTTGAAGCAACTATCACACAATATCGGTCTCATTTATTGAAAGATGTTTGTTGAATTCATGGGAAGAATTATACATGTACTCTTTTTCAATTAACTAAGTTTTGTCCCACTGGGTTTTCTTAGTAAGATTTTAATGATGCAGCACAACTGATCCAGTAATATCAATTTATTTGTTTAGATCCTGAAGTTACTATTAGTATGTTGTTAACTGTGTATAATAAATACTAATTTATATATATAATATATATATATATATATATATATATATTATATATGGTTAGATTCAAATGTAAACTTCCCCTTAAATGTGAACCAAAAGAACCATTTCTAGTAACTCATTTTTTATATTTCAGTTTTCTATTTTTATTATTTTATAAAGGGTTGTTTGGTAATTTACCAATAAACTAATTTTGGTAGTTATCATTTGTAATTGAAATCCCTTAAATTTCTCTTTCCCTCTCATATATCATATCTTTCATTTGTTCATCTATCTCTCTAAACCAAATGAAAATCATGTCCATCTTTTCCTCCTAAACACATTTCAATCAAGCTTTTGAGCATGTAGATCATCAAGAAACTTTTTAAACGCGGCCTCAATCACCTTCAACAATGGCGATGGAAAGAAATGAATTTTTTAATTTTTCAATCCCAATATCACCACTCGTTCCGTCGAGTTTTGTAATTTCACTGTTACCGGAAGGATCTGAAATTCAAATGGCACGCTAGTCGCATATCGTTGGTTATTGTCAGACAAAAATTACTAGAGGATGTTAAATCATAACAAAGGGGTTGTTTGTGTCGTCAAGATCCGGTGACAGGTGGGTTTAGATGAGGTCCATGAATGGTGGTCAATTTAGGTTTAGGTGTCTAGAAAAATGATGGAGTATGGAGAAGTTGATTCAGGTGGGTCTAGATAGGGTCGATGATGTTGGTCGATTTAGGTTCAATTTTGTAACTTATCTTTATTTAGTTTGTTTTTTAATTGAATCCACTTTCAACGGGATATTTTTTTTACTTTTATTTGAACTTGTAAGATTTTATTTTGATTTATCTATAGTTTCCGTCAAACTTTATTCCTTAGAGGTGTAAAACTAGAATTTGAAAGTGACGTATTATTTGCAGATTTAGATTGGTTAATTAAAATTTTAAAATTTATGTTGATTATTGAAACTTTGTCTTGTTACTCGTTGAAACATATGTGTACAGAAACATATACATATATGTACATTGTTTGATTTTTTTTTTGTTTTTTTAAAAGCTGGTCATATACATATGTGTACAGGAACACGAATATATGCATATGTGCATTGATTAATTTTAGTTGTTTTTTTTGTGATTTATATAAATATACATACATGTACATACAAATTATGAACTATGTTTGTTACGATGCATATGTTTTTATAACTTTTTGATTATATGGTTATGTATATATACATATGTGTATTTTACGAATCTACATTTGTTATTGAGGCTTTTTATGAAAATAATTACTTGATGATTTAACTGAAGAGAGAAAAGAGGAGAGAGAAAATGATAAATTATTTAATTTGAAAGAAAATAATTTAATAGATTACAATTTTGCCCTTTTTCTTTATTTTTAAATTTATAACATCATAAAGTAATCAATAGTTGAGATTTGCTCATTTTAGTTCACAAAATCATTATTGTTCACTCATGAACCCCACCCCACCATATATATATATCGGGTAGGGTTTATGCGAAAACCACATTTATTGCGAGAATCGCGAGAACTAATGTGAACACAAAAAAAATCATAAAAAAATAATAAAAAACACTCAAATTTCTTTTAATAAAATCTCTATATTTCGTTACCAAAATTTTTTTTTTCAAGTAACAATTATCGATGCACATGTGCATATGTATCATTATTTCGACAAATTCGTAATACATTATCAATAGTAGACAATTGCACTTTCATTTACAATACCATTCGTAATACACTACTTTTAAATTACCAATATTAAAAATGTACATGTGTATCGTTATGTATCACAATGATACAACGGTTTGGTACAAAAAGTTTATGATTTTGAATGATGAATTAGGCCAATATAGATGTTTTTTGGTTAGTTATATCTAGTGGTTGATGGTTTAGTTATATTTGTCACTTTATGATGTAATATGTTGATTGGATGGTATAGAGGGTGTTGATATACTTGTAATAAAGTGAAAATATTGGTAATGGTATTGTATTATGGATGGTTGGAGGTAATGGTATTGTATTATGGATGGTAGGATGTAATGGTAGTGTATTATGGATGGTATGATAGATGTAAAGGGAAAGTGTATTCAAAGTAGTGTATCAAACACCTTATATCATGTTGATACATATAGATGCACATGTGCATTTCTAATATTGGTAATGTAAAAAGTAGTGTATTACGTATGGTAGTGTAAATGAAAACTCAATTGTCTAATATTGGTAATGTATTACGGAATTTGTCAAAGAAATTATACAAATGCACATGCACATGGAAAAAAATTGAATTTTTTTTATTATTGACGAAATATAGCGATTTTTCCATTGGTTCTCGCAATAAAGGTGGTTCCTAACGGATATATATATATATATATTATGTGTTCAATTGTGAACACACCCTCTAGTTATGAACTAAATGAACAAATCTTGACCTTTGACCATTTTTAAGATCAAAAGGACAAGATTGTCGTCAACCAATTAAATTAAAATTTTCTTTAATTTCAAATCAATTAAATTTTAGATTCAAAAAATCAGTTACCATAATCTTGGTAACTCCCCCAACAATTAAGTAACTCTTTGATATATTATTTCCTACACATAATTCAAAATCTTTAATAATCCAATATTCAACCTACGATCGATGTGTGTCAATCATGTATGGAAAATGATTGTGAATCGACTAAATCAGCGAAAATTAAATGAGAGAGAACAGGATAATGCCAAAATGGTTTGTTAGTACATAATGTCTATTTCTTAGTCTTGGATCGAGTTTGTTTAGAATTGGGCTAGATTATGCTAGAAAAGTCGTATTTATGTCAGTAGTATGACAAGTTCGCCCGGGATATCATGTGAGAACAAGTTTGGCCGAACTTGTTCTATACAAGTTCGCCCGAACTTGTGTAGCCACCAGCGAACTTGTCACACTATATATAGGTGACTTGTGATTTTCATTTGTATCTTCTGCAACTTTGTCACTTGGACGGCGAAGCTCTACCCGATCTGGATTTGACATGTAAATGAACTTTATGATCAATAACAACAATTAACAGTAAATCTTTGCATATTCGATTAACACTTCATATAGTTTCCGCCTATACGAATGTTAGATACCAATTTAGGTTCCTATGCTAAACATGGAGCGATCTAACAAGTGGTATCAGAGCCTGGATACCTGAATTGGTGAAATCATTGCAAGATCTACTCTTATTCTACTCCTTTCTACCATTTTTCTTTATTTTTTCAAGAAAAACAATGAATTCACGGATAAAAGTTGCTAATTTTTTAATATGTCATGCAAAATGCACTAATTACAAACCCTGAGAGTTTCAAGATCAAATTCATACGAATTGGTGTCAAAAAGTTCAAAAAACCATGATTTACAAACTTGTTTTAGTCGAACTTGGGATCAAGTTCACCCGGACTTGATTAAAATTCATTGATTTTAATCAAGTTCGCCCGAACTTGACTGATATTTCAAGGTTTTTCATACAAGTCCGCTCGAACTTATCTATTTTTCTTCAAATTCTTATCAAGTTCGCCCGAACTTGATTAAATCTTGTTGAAAATATAGAATAAGTTCGCCCGAGCTTGTTTATCTTTCTTGAAAATCTTATAAGTTCGCCCGAACTTCATCAGGGTGAATTTTTCAAAACTATCAACACAAGTTCGCCCGAACTTGTGTAAAACAAAACCGGATTTTTCTCAAACTGCAAGTTCGCCCGAACTTGTCAGTGTACTGATTATTTTTTGAAGTTTGTGAACGTGTGTTTTCAGTAATATTCATCAGTTTTTCAAGATGAAAGATCTTCATAGTGCTTTTATGACGGCTACAGCATCAAATGCTCAAATGGTGAATCAAGTAAATATTGATAACGAAATGGGCACATCTGTTAAACCGTCAAAATTCATGTGTATGGATGAGTATGGGGTTGGAAAGAAAAGTTTTCTAACTTGGTGCAAGCTACGTAATTCCATAGTTGGGTTGCAGTATAGACTGGTTACACATGGCCTCGGGATGAAATTGAGAACGAGATCGATATAAGCAAGTTCTCAACCATACAAAAGGATGCATACATCGCCGAGTAGAAAATGATAAGTTTGATCCAACAGTCGGTGAAAGAAGATATATTGATGCTGCTACCGGAATATAAGACTGCACAGGAATTATGGACATTCTTGAATAACAAATACCAGGGAAGTGCAGAAATGGTCAAAAGCAAGAAAGCGCTGATCATGAATGAATTGATATATTCACGATGATTAAAGGCGAAACGATGAAACAGATGATCGAAAGGTTTTGTCATCTAAAAGTGATAATGAGGAGACACGGGCTTGAGAAAAAGGAAGAAGAATACATAGATAAACTGGCTGACGCATTGCCTGAAGGAGATTGGACGACATATCTCATGGTTCTTAAAAGAAAGTCCGAGCTGGCAGTTCTTTAAACTATCCACGTTCATTGATAAACTTGAGGGTCATGAGATGGAGTTGTTAAAGATAGCCAAATCAAAGAATGCAAACGTGACTCAAGATGTAGGGTTGTACTAAAGTCAGGAGCTCAAGATAATATCACTAGCCCGAAGATCCAAACCGCTTTTAGTGTGAATCTGAATTCTTCGAATCATTCGGCACAGAGTCAAAATCAATCATATTCGAAATATGATCAGAGTCCGCAGAATTCTTCATATTCAAGCACAGGTTCAAATCAGAATAGTCAATCGAATTCTGATTCAAATGTGTCCAAATGCAACATTGCAGTCAACCTAAACAATGCAGTTTCTGAACAAGTCGCTAAACAACACATGGTACTTCTTGCCACAGTGTTGGAATCGTATGAAGTTTGGTGGCTGGAAAACTTGGTAATCCGGAGATGACCGCCGAAGATTATGATCAGAGGTAGATGAAAAAGAACTTGAGCTGATGGACATCAAATGGTCCTTAACCTCAATCATTCGGAGACTTACTAAGTTTGTTGCTCTAACCGGCAGAGATATCGGGAATTCAAGCAACAAATTGGGATTCGACAAAACAAAAGTCACTTGCTTCAGATGCCGACAAATAGGGCATTTCAAAAAAGAATACAAGAATTCAGAAGCAACTGGCAATCAAGTCCATTTGGAGGAGGCAATGAATACTATAAGAAGTCATTACAATACAAGCCTTTCCCAAAGAAGACACAAGTCGAAATCCAAGAGAAATCTCCCAACAACACAGAAAAGGAATGGTTGTTTCGAACGAAAATGATGGTTTTGACTGTAATTCATATATTGCCAAGAAGACCGGGGTTGCATTAATGGCTGAGATTGTAGAAGACACATCTGCTCAAGAAGCAACCATGGAAAGTGCAATGCTAGAAGAATATTTGCAACAAGCAGAATAGGAGGAAATCTATCATCACACAAAGATGTAGGGTATTCTTTCTCCTAATATGACTACTAGTTTTGCAGGTTGTTTTGGTGATACAACATCTGTTACTGAGGAGAAACCTGTGGTTGAAGAAGTCATTAACGTGACAAAAGAAATGAGTGAAGAAAACCTCACAGAGATCGCCAACAAGGCTATGATGGCAAATCTGACGAAGGTAGGTCCAGAGGTAAAGGTCGTAGAAAAGGAGGTGGTGAAAGTACAAGTCGTCGAGGTTGAGAAACCATGTACGAAATGTGCCAAACCGTGTGTTCAATGTGCTGAAAAGTCTCAGATAATGAGCAAACTCAATGTGCATAATAACAATTTCAAATATGATTATCGCACAATGAAGAGGCTTATGACAAAATGAAAGATGATTACACGAGGCTTGATAATAATAACATCGAACAACACGACACTGTTAGAATGTTAAAAGCTACTTTAATGGAAAAACAAAAAGCTATTAACGTTTACATAAACAACATTGCTGAAGTAAAACAAGAGCTTCAAGATATGAGAATCGAAACCGAAAGGGTTCGACAACTTCTGAAAAGCTATACCACAAATGCCTACGTCATTAATCACATTCTTCCAACTATTCAGTCGGAAGAAAATGTTTAGAAAGCCAAAGGTAAGAAACGTGGAGACTATAGCAATGTTCCACCACCCTTGTGCGAAAAGTATTGTCGCAGAGAGGCTGAGGGGATGGAAAAGGTGCTCAACATTGAACTTTTAACTGAAAAGAAAAATGAGCTACCTGAGATCATTGATATAATCTACACAAGGATGATGGCAAAGCAGTGGTTAAAAATGTTGTTGAAAAAGTTTTGAATGATTCTGATGATGGCAGCTTTGAGAGCGCCAACTCGAGTTCGAACAATTCTGACTCACAATCTGAAGATGACGACACATCATCAGAAAATAGCCTAAGTGATGATCCTAATGTTGTCATGTACAAATTTAAGGATTCTGATAGACTATACTTCGACGATAGCTTTCCTATTCGGTATGTGAAGGAAGATCAACTTGACAAATTCTTCAAACTCGTTGAAGTTACATTAGAAGATTTGGAAATTAATGAAAAGAAGTTTTACTCTAAACCTAAAAGAAACAACTACCGAAGGAATGGTGGTGACATTCCGGAACATAGGAGAGCGGATTGGGTTTGGATGTAGAAGAAGAACCGATTAAGAAAAAGTCACCATTTCGCGAATAAAAAGATAAAAACATGAAATTCATATATGGAGAGCACGGTTCAAGAAGAGAGTTTGATTGGGAAGCAATCAAAGGATGAATTCAAAAAGGAAAAGGAACTTCGAGATAAGGCTAAAGCCACAAGTGGTGTAAAATCCACTAGTGGACATTCTCATGATGATCGGACTTGCTTCAAGTGCAATGAAGTTGGTCACATTGCACCAAGTGTCCGAAATCTAAGCCGGTCTATCTTCGAAGGAAGACAAGTTCAGATGTTGAAAAGCCTAAGCAACCAGAGTTTGTAAAACATGTCACAATTCTAAAAAGAAATGAATCTAAACTTGAACTTAAACCTAAAACTAAATTTGAAAACTCAACTTTCGAGAAAGGTGAAACTTCCAAGACAAATGAATCAAGGTTTTACATAGAAAAAGGCAAACGTAAAATCACAATCCTGGATTGCTGAAAAGAAATCATCAACATCTGAAGTTATCAAGTCTGAGCTAGTTAAGACTGGTAACAACAAAAGTTTAATCTGAGATTAAGACTGAAACTGTCAAATCTTCAAATGAAAAAAAAAGTTCAATTTGAAAATGGTAACAACAGTGATATCTCAGATGGTGATTTTGAGGATGATTATGATGCTTATTATCCCAAACCCAAGACCAAGAAGGCTTGGGTCGCGATTTTTAACTGAATATTAATGTGTGCAGGGGCTCAGAGATCCATTATATCAAAGTGGATTCTGGATATGGAGCGTCGAGGCACATGACAGGGATGAAAGCTCTTCTCTTCGACATCAAAGCGATAAATGGAGGTTATGTTGGCTTCGCTGGAAACCAAGGAGGCCGGGTTGTAGCTGAAGGAAAGCTCTCAAAGGGCGTAGTATCATTTGATCGTGTGAATTACATTGCCGAGCTAGAGAACAATCTTCTAAGCATCTCGCAGATTTGTGATAGTTCACTTCAATGATAAAGTGCATGATACTAAAGTCGGGTTTCAAAATTCCGGATGATTGATTCTCATGCGTGCTCCACGCGAAAACAATCTCTACGTGTTAGATATGGGCAATTCTACAACATCATAGAAATCGGCTCAATGTTTTGTCACAAAAGCCATGGAAAAGATTCTATTCTATGGCATAGAAAAATGGGGCACATTCATCTAAGAAAAATGAATTTTCTGGTTCATAACGATTTAGTCGAGGGGGTGAATCTTTGAAGTTCCACATGACGGATCACTGTCTTAAATGTAATAAAGGGAAGCAGAAGAAGAAATCACATCCTAAGAAGATTCTGAATTCTATAAAGTTGCCGCTTGAACGTCTACATATGGATCTTTTCGGTCCGGTGAATGTTCGAAGTATATCCGGAGATCTATACTGTTTGGTTGTCACAGATGATTATTCTCGATATTCATGGGTTTTCTTTCAAGAGTCCAAGGATGAAACGTTCGATAATTTGGTGATTCTCTTCAAGAAGCTAAAAAATCTATATCATCTCCCTGTAGACGTATTCGTAGTGACAACGGCACGGAGTTCAAGAACAACAAGATGAAAGAGTTTTGCAACGCAAAGGAATTCTACACGAATTCAGTGCACCTTATACTCCACAACAAAATGGAGTAGTTGAGAGGAAGAATAGAACATTGATCAAAACAGCAAGAACAATGCTTGCAGACTCAAAACTTCCTGTTAGCTTCTAGAGTGAGGCGGTTGCAGCGGCTTGCTACACTTTAAACAGGGTCTTAACTGTCAAACCGACTAAAAAGACTTGTTTCGAAATGATCAATCGAAGGAAACCAAATTTGAAATATCTAGAGCTGTTTGGTCCACCGTGTAGAGTAATTGATCAAGATGGAAAGTTTGGTGCTAAAACGCTTGAAGGTTTCTTCGTTGGTTATGCTAGTCCGCTAAGGAGAGTTTATATTCCTCCTTTGAGAAAGGTTATAGAAGCACAACACGTTGATTACTTTCGGTACACAACTCCTATTCAAAGAAAAGGCGACGTTTTGGTTATTCAATTACCAAGATTTGTAGAAGTCATTCGACTTGCCAGAAGAACCGTATGATGAAGAATTAGCAGCTTTTTATTATCTTCAACAGTCGGCAAACCAAGAACATATTATAAGGCTAATTGTGGTTAATAAACCCACTGTTGGTACTTCATCTTTTGGGTGCAGGTCCGAGTAATAGTGGTGTTCCTGTTGAACAAGTTTCTGAAGCAGAAGTAGAACCTACTACAACTCCAGCAAATGTTTCCACTGAACCAGCAAATACAATCTCAGAGCCCAATACTCTCAGAATCAGAATTCCGACTCTGATGAAGCTCCAACTTCGATGATGATGGAGAATCCTCTTCCGATGAAGAATCCGAGCAGATATCCAATATGTTGAATCAATCTACTGGCCCGAGTAATCAAAATGAAGCTACATCTAGTGCTCCTAATGTTGAATTGATCGTTGATCTGAATGTCACAAATCAGAACAGTACGGTTGATGTTCCTAGTGAAGAAATGCCACGATCTTATTCTTATCATCCTTCAACAAACATTATTGGAGAGTTACAAACTTGTGTGCGAACAAGAAGTCAAATCAACAAAGCGTTAAGTTGTTTTTATACCCGAGTGGCTCCTACTCAAGACTATTGTTATTATTCATGTTTCATATCTCAAATAGAGCCGAAGATTGTAAATGAAGTTCTGGGTGATAGCGATGCAGGAAGAGTTGTTACAATTCGAGAAACTAGGAGTCTGGAGGCTTGTAGACTTACCACCGAAGCAGAAAGCAATAGATACGAAGTGGGTCTTCAAGTGCAAAAGGGATGGTCGGGGTGTGATCGTTAGAAACAAAGCTCGGTTGGTTGTCAAAGGTTTCCACCAGCAAAAAGGAATTGACTATACGGAATTCTATGCACCGGTTGCACGTTTAGAGTCAATCTGCATTTTCCTTGCATTCGCAGCTTGGAAAGGTTTTAAGGTGTACCAATTAGATGTGAAATCCGCATTTCTCTATGGTAAGCTACGTGAACAAGTGTACGTCGGCCAACCACCGGGGTTCGTCGATCCGCTAAACAAGAACAAAGATTATCTCCTAGACAAAGCCTCATACGGATTACACCAAGCCCCGAGAGCTTGGTATGAGACGTTATCTCAACATCTCGTTGTTAACGACTTTACTAGAGGCACCGTGGACAGTACATTGTTTACTAAGGAAGTCGAAAACCATCTAATCATCGTACAAATCTATGTGGATGATATCATATTTGGTTCAACGGATGATAGTCTTTGCAAAGAATTCGAAAAGATCATGAAGAAGAAATTCGAGATGTCTTCTATGGGCGAAATGAAATTCTTCCTCGGATTACAAGTTGATCAGTTACCAGACGGCATATTCATTCATCAAACCAAATATGTTCACGATATTCTTAAGAATTTTGAAATGGATAGCTCGAAGCCGCTTTCTACTCCTCTTGCGCTGAATCACGGAATTTGCATTGACGCAACAGGAACCAAAGTGGATGATACGCTCTATCGGTCGATGATAGGAACTCTTATGTATCTGACGGCATCTCGCCCAGATATCATGTATCCTACCTGCCTTTGCGCGAGATATCAGTCTAGTCCCCGAGTGTCACACATGCATATAGTCAAAAGAATATTTCGTTACCTGAACGGATGTCCAAGCACCAGCTTGTGGTATCCAAAGAATGATAATTTGGATCTGACGGGATACGCTGATTCTGACTTCGGGGTGGACAAGCTGAATTCTAAGTCTACGATGGCTGGTTGCCAGTTCTTTGGAACTAGATTAGTAACGTGGCAATGCAAAAAACAAACCACGGTCTCTCTCTCAACTTGTTAGGCAGAATACATTTTTGCTTCCAGCTGTTGTTCTCAAATTGTTGGGATTGAACCCTACAAAAGAACAAATGATAGAAAGCCAAAACAGGTATGCTCTATATGATCCAGAATAAACAGAGTTTAGATTTACTCCTTTCAAAGTCCAGCTACCAAACCGCTGCTAGTTCTAACAACTGCCTTGTGCCAAAGCTCTGCCAGTTATAAAGAGTGTTGTATCATCAAACCTTGGATGGGTCAAAGATCTGCTAGAAGTTAAAGGTCTGCTGGAATTCAAAGGTCTGATCACCCTTTGAAGAATCTGCCAATATTTCATCAAAGTTTATGACTATCAGTGGTTAGGGTCATTAGTGCTTTGCTATCAGGGTTTAGGTTAGGCAGTGGTTAGAGTTTGTTATTGTTTGTTAGATGTCATTGTCAAGATGATGTCAGCATAGACTATCAGTGGTTAGGATTATACTATAAATAGACAGTGCTTGTACTGTTCTATTCAGCTTTTCACACATACACTGTATTGTACAACTTTTCTGTGTGTAGCTCGGTCTGAGGGGAGTCTAGCGATTCATACATGTAAGTTATTTTGTAATCATTTCAATCTTTTGAGTAATGAAACATGTTATGATGACAAACTATTCTCTCATTGATTGTGTTATAAATAATTGTTCTTCCGCTGCAAAGTTCTTTATGATTTATCATTCTATTATCAATTTGGTTAAACCAATACAATCAATTCAAACTCAGATCCTAACACAAATCCTATGGATTCAACAACAGATGAAGGACTTTGGATTGCAATTTCTTGATACGCCTTTATATGTAGATAATAAGGCAGCAATCGACATAACAAAAAATCATGTTCATCACTCTCGAACTAAACACATAGAAATTCGTTATCACTTCATTCGTGACTGCTACGAAAAGAAGTTGGTACGAATTAAAAAAATCCACACCGATGAACAAAAAGCTGATTTTTATACCAAAGCTTTTCCTTTAACATGATTTAAATATCTAATGAGACTTAACGGTATTAAAATTTGTTGACAGGTGCGGACGCAGAGGTTGAATATGGATCGGACGACGAGTTCATGTGATCCGCATTGGTTTGTATATCTTTTAGATTAGTATTTCTTAAAAACTAGAATAAAAAAATATGTTTTTGATTTTAGGGGGAGAAATATTTGAGAAAATACAAAAACATATGAAAATTTTCAAAAAGTACAAAAACTTTGAAAAAGACAAAAAGAATTTTGTGTCATAAAGGAAATGATAGTACATTAGTGGACTATCACAGTATGCTAAAGAATTGTGAAGTTTAAAAGTGATAAACAAGTCTTACTATGGATGCGTCGATAGGCTTTACACGTTCAGTAAATTGTTTCTGAGATATAAACTAAATTTTACAACTGCTTAAACTTGTGGATTAACATCTCTCGATATATGGACTTAGTACTCCGAAATTTCGTTTGAAAGATTGTCTGATTCTGAGATACGAGGTCTTTATTGATAGTTGACATATGGGGTATTATACAAGTTCTTCTGATTTTGCGGAAGCAATAGCCTAGAACTTCTATAATGCTTTTGCTATAAACCCCTAAACTCATTTGCAGTGCTTAAAAGAATCCTTAAGTGGAACACACCTTTAAGTCGAGCCTTCATCTCTTTGTCGATACAGTGGTATTAACCTGAGCTCTCAAGGCTTCGCATTAACCCAGATACAGATATCAATTACGCTAGGGAATCTTGATACGGGAGTATATTCTAAGATGGGAACCATAGTTAAGTCAAGTTTCATAATTCATACCTAAGATATCTTGGAACAATTGAGAAACGTGTCGAAGTTTAAGTGGACAAATATATCGACAATCTAAGTAAACAGGTTTAAAACTTAAAGTCATCAAAAGAACGGTACTAGTGATATGTCTCAATCAAATGATATGATCCTTAGACACGAATTCACAAAAATATGTCTGTAAATATGTTTGTACATAGTTTACTTGTTCTGTACATAGTTTATCTGTTTTACAGATTAAAACCAAAAAGATTTTCAGTGTGTTTTAGCATAAACTTGTGAAAATTCAAAAAGATTTTGTTTCTACATTAGTTTCAGCAAACCAATGTTGGAGAACGGATCTTCGAAGTCTGGTAAGGTGCTAAACTGGTGGAAATCTAATTGACAACAGGCTGGGAGCTAATCTGTAAAAATTTTGAGAAGCCAAAAATGATTAAAAGTTCATTAATTTGAAACTTTATTTTGAGAAAAACCAACAGTTTGTTCATAACGGGTCGAACCGAGATCATTAACTTGGACTCGGCAGACAAATCGGTCAACCAAGGTCATTAGCTTGGACTTGGTCAACTGAGTGGATTGTTACAACTGGTAAAATTTGAAAAGTTCACGGTCTAAATTGAAAATTTTGAAAATTTTGGGTTTGAAATTGATCAAGTTCGCCCGGACTTGTAATTAAGTTCGACCAAACTTGTATATGCTTGAAAACTGTTATCAGTTGATAAGTTCGCCTGGACTTGTTAAGGTATATATAGATCATAAGTTCGCCCGAACTTCATTACTTGTCATCAGACTCAGAGCGAACTTGAAGGCGATTTCAGCGATTTTCAAAATTGGCATACTTAAGTCAAATTGATGCCCAAATCTTTCGTGAATCTTAGTGATTGGCACACTAAGGATCATGGCAATGGTGAGAAATTGAGTTTTGGACCGTAATTTGATACAGTTTGAATGCGTTAGATCGGAGATGGACATTTGGACATGATTTTGACTGTTATAATCGAACTTAAACAAATCATCAATTTGAAAGGATCATTTGGAATTGATGTTGCATGTTTTGGTGAATATGATGACAAGTTCGCCCGAACTTGTCAATTGGTTCTTTGAACCAAGTTCGGCCGAACTTGTCCTCATGAGTTTTAAAATGCTATATCTAAGTTCGCCCAAAATTATCTTGAAGCCTGTAAACATGTGTTCCTGACAAGTTCGCCCGGACTTGTCTGGAAGTGTTTCAAATGTTAAAGCTTAGCAAGTTCGCCCGAACTTGTTTAATTTTTTATCATATTGTTTAGGCAAGTTCGCCCGGACTTGATGGTTGTCAAATGTAAATGTTTAAATCAAGTTCGC
Organism: Scalesia atractyloides; assembly: GCA_947069175.1. Taxonomy (NCBI): domain Eukaryota; kingdom Viridiplantae; phylum Streptophyta; class Magnoliopsida; order Asterales; family Asteraceae; genus Scalesia; species Scalesia atractyloides. Next base: position 44,776,180 of record CAMTDV010001634.1, read on the forward strand.
TTGAACTTAATGTTGTGTAATGGTTAATTGACCAATAAAGTTTGCCAGAACTTGATATGGATTTTGTGAAAATTGTCAAACTTTAATTAATTTTGTCTCGATTTACGTGTTTGCAGAATATTCAGCTATCGTTCAACAAGTTCCACCACACGTGCATTACGCTAGACAAGTCTATCTATCCATCACTCGAAGCATTTGATAGTATTCTCGCATTTATGGAGAGGATTCCGATTCACAAGGCGATTACAGAGAAAACAGTGGTTTATAGATCGCAGGTTTATAGGTTTTGGAGTTCTGGGCGATGAATGAGGATGATACAGCTATTACATCAGTGGTTCGTGTTGGAGAACAAGATACGGAGATAACAGTGACAAAGGCAGACATCCGAAAGGCTCTGAATTTCAACGATGATAAAGATGATTCGATGATGCTCGATGAGAGAATGGTTAGAGGGTGTTTCTGTCGTATGGGGTATATAGGGCACGTTAATGAATCTACTTTGAAGAAAGGATCAGTTCCTAACTCCTACAAGTTTTTAATGCACGCTATTATTCACGCCTCCAGTCATCGAAAGGCAGGTTTAGACGATGTACAAGATTGCATGGCTTGTATGGCCACGACACTTATTCTATACAAGAGATTCAACTATTCGAAGCTTGTGTTTACACACATGAAGAACAACATGGGATCGAACAGGCTTGTGATGTATCCAAGGTTTGTCCAAATGTTGATCGACAACAAATTTAAGAAAATAGAGAAGGATCTGAAGGATATTGTCTATCTAAGTCACCTAGACGATACTACTGTCAAGAAACTTATCACATTCCAGAAACAGTCATCAGCACCAATAGCAAAGCCTTTATTCGGTGCTATAGATTCTGAGAATTACATCGTGCCACCAGAATACAAATGGCGTAAAGATGATAGCGGTGATGAAAATGAAAGGAATGCTGAGATAGAATGGCTGTCGACCTTCAAAGAGAAAAGAAGCGACTGGTTTCTAAAGAAAGTTGTTGTTCAAGAGAAGAAGAAAACGTCGCGAAAGCCAAAGAAAGTCGAAACGATGTTAATTGATGAAGAGGATCCTATTAATGTTCAACCTGAAGCTGGTTCGAGTGTTGCAGTGATCGTTGAAAGTCAGGAAAAGTCTACGCAGGAAGATGATGTTATTTCTACAACATCTGATAAAGATGCGGATAGTGATGATTCGTTGGAAAGGGCAACAAAGAAATCAATTGCTGAAACAGCTGTAGAAAAACTTAAAGAAACTGACGCAGATTATGAACTAGAGACTGAAAAAGGTTCAGATGAGGAGAGACCAAAAAAGAAAGCAAAAAGGGTTAAGTCTTCTGCAATAGATGTATCAATGAAGACTACTGGTTCTCCGAAAATGAAAGGCAAGAAAGGTCAGAAACCTAAGAGCCGTCGATACGTTGGTCAAAAGAAAAGCACAGAAGTCACACAAGAATCTTCTGTTGAAAAAAATTCAGGAGTTACACAAGAACCTCCTGCGGCTAAAAAGATTCAAACATCTGCTGATCAAGAGACTAGAGTAGAGACAGGAGTCACACAAGAACCTCCTGAGTCTGAATTGATAGAAATTCCAGTTATTCAATCACAAGATCCTCAAACAGCTGCTCAACATGAAAGCTCAACTCCTAAAGCGTCTACACCAAAGAGTACTCCAAAGTCTACACCGAAGACTACTCTGAAGTCAAAGTTGTTTGGAAATATTCCGAATGAGCCTGTTGATATTCAAGACTTGAACGATTTCTTCCAGATGCAGACACTGATGATCTAGAAAAGCGTGTTAAAGTTCTGGAAGATAAAGTTGCAAAGAATGAAGTCGAGAAAGCTGCGTTAGAAAGTTTGGTGAAACAGAGCGAGGTGGAGAAAGAAATTCTGAATGATAAGGTCAAATTTATAGAAGGAGATCGTGGGTATCTAAAGGCGCTAATTGAAAGCTTACAGGACGCGAATGAACGATTACTGAAAGAGATAGCAGAAGTACGATCTGAACGTGACTTGAATGATCGAAGATTCTCAAGGCTGCAGAAAGTTTTGACGAACAATCTTGGTATTGACTTCGCTGCAGAATATGCTCGTATGGATATATAGGAAGCTAAAGAAAAAAGAATTATCAGAACAGGCGAAAGGCAAAAATGTGATTGAAAGTATGCCTGAGATTACTGAGCCTGTGGTCGAGTCTGCGAAAGATTCTGAGTCTATTACTGCACCTGAAACGGAAACTGAAAAGAAAGACGATGAAGAAGCTGAAGATAAAGATGATGATGAACCTGTTGATGATACGAAAGACGACTCTGACAACGATGATGGTGATAATGATGATCAAGGAGGAGTTGGTCTTAAATTAATTGATGCCAAAGTGACTGATGAATTTGATTTCTCTTTGTTGTTAAATGATGATGTGAACAGATAAGAAGACTGGTATAAAGGATATAACGTTGATTATGAAGCGTCCGAGAGCGATGAGAAACATGCCCCTAATGCCGATTGAACTGAATTTCTATCATCTGTTTAAGTGGTGGCAAGTAGATCCGACAACGTGTGAAGCAGTGATTGTGCTGAGATTTGAAGATCATTTAGATATCACTAAAGAAAGGGTTGAAATGTTTGGGACAGAATGTTTGAGAGGGTTATGGAGAACGATTTAAATACTAGACCCGATGTGGCTAGTGAACTACTCAAAGGAAAATATCAAATGTTTATTCTTTAGCAAGATTTGTTATGAAGATCGTGAGAAAGAACAAGCGATGCAATATCAGAGGGTTGTGAATGTCTGTTATGCGCATGAAGTTAATTTTGGAAGAATGTGGGAATCGAGTTGGAGAGAGATAGAACGAGAAGAGTTTCTAAGAGAAGAAAGGCGTCGGGAACAATTTCTAGAAAGAACAAAGGAGGCAAGACTGGTATGTTTTCACTTCATGACAAAGTGCCACCTACAGATCAAACGTCGATTCCATCGCAAGAACGAAGAAAGAAGCCAATCAAGAACTTCTTTGGACGTGTCAGACAAAGATAGAGCTTTGAAGACTAATCTAGACGAAGACGATATCCAAGGGGGAGTCTGTTAGTACATAATGTCTATGTCTTAGTCTTGGATCGTGTCTGTTTAGAATTGGGCTAGATTATGCTATAAAAGTCGTATTTATGTAAGTAGTATGACAAGTTCGCCCGGGATATCATGTGAGAACAAGTTCGGCCGAACTTGTTCTATACAAGTTCACCCGAACTTGTGTAGCCACCAGCGAACTTGTCACACTATATATAGGTGACTTGTGATTTTCATTTGTATCTTCTGCAACTTTGTCACTTGGACGGCGAAGCTCTGCCCGATCTGGATTTGACATGTAAATGAACTTTATGATCAATAAACAACAATTAAACAGTTAATCTTTGCATATTCGATTAACACGTCATATAGTTTCCGCCTATACGAACGTTAGATACCAATTTAGGTTCCTATGCTAAACATGAAGCGATCTAACATGGTTGGTGATCATTCATTCATTGGCACCAGTATGATATATTTGTTTTTTAGTCTAAACTAGAATTACACTCCCCGCGTTGCGGCGGGGGCATAAACTATGTCAAATAGCACTAATGTCATACCGCCGTCAACGACTATCAACACTAAGTCAATCCAGGACCCGCGCGTTGCGACAAAATTATCAAACGAAAAAATAAATGTAAAAACATTGAACCACAAATGCACATTGCGTCGTGTTATCATCTAGAATTTTGAACGAAACAAAAAAAAGTTGAACAACACACGCACATTGCGTCGTGTTTACTCACAAAATTTAGAACGAAACATTAAACGAAAAATTGCGAAAGATGAAAAGTATAGCAGACCAAAGTTAAAGTTAAAAATGTTGTTGGGTTAAATTGAAAATAATAAAAAGTTTAGAGTTAAAAGTGGAAAAAAATTTGTGTGGATTAAAATTGCAAAACATAAAAACCTTTTGGGTTAAAATTATAAAATTGACTTTGTTTTTTGAAAAGCCCCCAAGGCATGAGGTATAACACCTTATGCACAAAAATTTTAGTTATTAGTCGTTTTATAATAATGGCAGCATTCATTCATTGCTTATGTGAAGGTTGGTGATCAATGGTTTGAGAAGATAGAAACTTCTATCTTTTTTTTTTCTTATTCATCATGAGGTATAACACCTTATGCACAAAAATTTTAGTTATTAGTCGTTTTATAATAATGGCAGCATTCATTCATTGCTTATGTGAAGGTTGGTGATCAATGGTTTGAGAAGATAGAAACTTCTATCTTTTTTTTTTCTTATTCATATTCCTCTGCTTTATTCCTATAGTAGTGTTATTATGTCATTAGTTTAGAATTTAGAATAACGTTCATAGTTAGTCCACATGAATTCTTGAGAGATGATGCGAAGGCTCTCCATTCACTTTTCTGTCATATCCCATATTGAAAAATTTACGAAGAGAATCGATGGGATGAGATGAGGCCACCACCACTGCTATCATTTGATATGTATTAATTGAAATTATTTTGTTCTTTACTTTTGCTTCCTTTTATATTGATTATTAGTGTTTTATGAAATATATAATAGTTTGGATTATGGTTTTGTTAATGTACACAGTTTGGATCATGGTTTTGTTAATGTACACATATGTACAATGTTGAACACCATATTAGAAACATTTTATACACATATGTACAATGCCAAACAATCATCCCATATGCTTGTTATACACATATGTACAATGCTAAACAACCATATTATTAACTTGTCAAATGGTTCTTGAACCAAGTTCGGCCGAACTTGTTCTCATGAGTTGTAAAATGCTATATCTAAGTTCGCCCGAACTTATCTTGAAGCCTGTAAACATGTGTTCCTGACAAGTTCGCCCGGACTTGTCTGGAAGTGTTTCAAATGTTAAAGCTTAGCAAGTTCACCCAGACTTGTTTAATTTTTGATCATATTGTTTAGGCAAGTTCGGCCGGACTTGATGGTTGTCAAATGTAAATGTTTAAATCAAGTCCGCTCGAACTTAATGTTGTGTAATGGTTAATTGACCAATCAAGTTCTGAACTTGATATGGATTTTGTGAAAATTGTCAAACTTTAATTAATTTTTTCTCGATTTACGTGTTTGCAGAATATTCAGCTATCGTTCAACAAGTTCCACCACACGTGCATTACGCTAGACAAGGCTATCTGTCCATCACTCGAAGCATTTGATAGTATTCTCTCATTTATGGAGAGGATTCCGATTCACAAGGCGATTACAGAGAAAACGGTGGTTTATAGATCGCATGTTTATAGGTTTTGGAGTTCTGCGGCGATGAATGAGGATGATACAGCTATTACATCAGTGGTTCGTGTTGGAGAAGAAGATAAGGAGATAACAGTGACAAAGGCAGACATCTGAAAGGTTCTAAATTTCAACGATGATAAAGATGATTCGATGATGCACGATGAAAGAATGGTTAGAAAGTGTTTATGCCGTATGGGGTATAAAGGGCACGTTAATGAATCTACTTTGAAGAAAGGATCAGTTCCTAACTCCTACAAGTTTTTAATGCACGCTATTATTCACGCCTTCAGTCATCGAAAGGCAGGTTTAGACGATGTACAGGATTACATGGCTTGTATGGCCACGACACTTATTCTATACAAGAGATTCAACTATTCGAAGCTTGTGTTTACACACATGAAGAACAACATGGGATCGAACAGGCTTCTGATGTATCCAAGGTTTGTCCAAATGTTGATTGACAACAAATTTAAGAAGATAGCAAAGGATCTGAACGATATTGTCTATCTTAGTCACCTGGACGATACTACTGTCAAGAAACTTATCACATTCCAGAAACAGTCATCAGCACCAATAACAAAGCCTTTATTCGGTGCTATAGATTCTGAGAATTACATCGAGCCACCAGAATACAAATGGCGTAAAGATGATAGCGGTGATGAAAATGAAAGGAATGCTGAGATAGAATGGCTGTCGACCTTCAAAGAGAAAAGAAGCGACTGGTTTCTAAAGAAAGTTGTTGTTCAAGAGAAGAAGAAAACGTCGCGAAAGCCAAAGAAAGTCGAAACGATGTTAATTGATGAAGAGGAGCCTGTTAATGTTCAACCTGAAGCTGGTTCGAGTGTTGCAGTGGTCGTTGAAAGTCAGGAAAAGTCTATGCAGGTTGATGATGTTATTTCTGCAACATCTGATAAAGATGAGGATAGTGATGATTCGTTGGAAAGGACAACAAAGAAATCAATTGCTGAAACAGCTGCAGAAAAACTTAAAGAAACTGACGCAGATTATGAACCAGAGATTGAAAAAGGTTCAGATGAGGAGAGACCAAAAAAGAAAGCAAAAAGGGTTAAGTCTTCTGCAACAGATGTATCAACGAAGACTACTGGTTCTCTAAAAACGAAAGGCAAGAAAGGTCAGAAACCTAAGAGCCGCCGATACGTTGGTCAAAAGAAAAGCACAGAAATCACACAAGAATATTCTGTTGCAAAAAATACAGGAGTTACACAAGAACCTCCTGCTGCTGAAAAGATTCAAACATCTGCTGATCAAGAGACTATAGTATAGACAGGAGTCACACAAGAACCTCCTGAGTCTAAATTGCTAGAAATTCCAGTTATTCAATCACAAGATCCTGCAAAAGCTGCTCAACCTGAAAGCTCAACTCCTAAAGCGTCTACACCAAAGAGTACTCCAAAGTCTACACCGAAGACTACTCCGAAGTCAAAGTTGTTTGGAAAAATTCCGAATGAGCCTGTTGATATTCAAGACTTGAACGATTTCTTTCTAGATACAGACATTGATGATCTAGAAAAGCGTGTTAAAGTTCTGGAAGATAAAGTTGCAAAGAACGAAGTCGAGAAAGCTGTGTTAGAAAGTTTGGTGAAACAGAACGAGGTGGAGACAGAAATTCTGAACGATAAGGTCAAATTTCTAGAAGGATATTATGGGTATTTAAAGGCGCTAATTGAAAGCTTACAGGACGCGAACGAACGATTACTCAAAGAGATAGCAGAACTACGATCTGAACGTGACTTGAGTGATCGAAGATTCTCAAGGCTGCAGAAAGTTTTGACGAACAGTCTTGGTATTGTCTTCCCTGCAGAATATGCTCGTATGGATCTGCAGGAAGCTAAAGAAAAAGCAGAGAAAGAATTTTCAGAACAGGCGAAAGAAAAAATGTGATTGATATATGCCTGAGATTACTGAGCCTGTGATCGAGTGTGCGAAAGCTTCTGAGTCTATTACTGCACCTGAAACGGAAACTGAAAAGAAAGACGATGAAGAAGCTGAAGATAAAGATGATGATGAACCTGTTGATGATACGAAAGACGACTCTGACAACGACGATGGTGATAATGATGATCAAGAAGGAGTTGGTCTGAAATTAATTGATGCCAAAGTGACTGATGAATTTGATTTCTGTTTGTTGTTAAATGATGATGTGAATAGAATGGATGATCAAAGCCAGGGGGAGCAGACAGGGGAAACATGGCAAAAAGATGTTGTTGATATGACAGATGCTATTACTGCTGCTATACCTGTTGCTATTATTCCTACGAAGCCTATGATTCTTATGTTGGAACACAATGTTGAGGAAGGCGAGTATATTCACAACTATTTGAAAGAAGATTTGGCAAAGCTGATCGATGTTGAAGTTGAAACGTTAATACGTTTGAGCCAAATGAGTATTGTTACAAACGTAGATATGAAGCTGACGATTACAACAAAGTAATCATTGAAGATTGGTCGTCAAACGATGAGAAAGACGAAGCAGAAAAGTATGTTGGTGCAAACACTGATAGTTTTCCGACTTTCGAAGAAATGTATGAGCAATTGAATGAAGATCTGCTGAGAGATAAGATTGCAAAGTCTTTATGTGAAGGTAAAATCCCTAGACCAGTGACGAAGGAAGAAATTGCACAAGCAAAGAAATCCTGGTTAAAAGAAATGCCAAGAGAAAGAAAATTACGTCCATTAGCATTCTTTACCAGAGATAAAGATGTTTCCTTGGGAGATATATTGAGCTGGGGATGGTTTAAAGAATTGAACGTTTACGCCATTAAACGTGAATTTGGAGTTCGATACTTCAAATACTTGGCAGATTTCAAAACTCTTCCTTACTGGGATGTAGAAGAGTTGGTGCAGACGAGAAATGTTACATATCATATGAAGTCTATTGATCAGTTGCTATGGAAGATGATCAAATTTGAAGCAAAGCAAGGTTTCAGGTACTGGAAGCCATTCATTCCTAAACGCCGAATCAAAACAGATAAGAAGACTGGTATAAAGGATATAACGTTGATTATGAAGTGTCCGAGAGCGATGAGAAACATGCCCCTAATGCCGATTGAACTGAATTTCTATCATCTGTTTAAGTGGTGGCAAGTAGATCCGACAACGTGTGAAGCAGTGATTGTGCTGAGATTTGAATATCATTTAGATATCACTAAAGAAAGGGTTGAAATGTTCGGGACAGAAGGTTTGAGAGGGTTATGGAGAACAATTCAAATACTAGACCCGATGTGGCTAGTGAACTGCTCAAAGGAAGATATCAAATGTTTATTCTTTAGAAAGATTTGTTATGAAGATTGTGAGAAAGAACAAGCGATGCAATATCATAGGGTTGTGAATGTCTGTTATGCGCATGAAGTTAATTCTGGAAGAATGGGGAATCGAGTTGGAGAGAGATAGAACGAAAAGAGTTTCTGAGAGAAGAAAGGCGTCGGGAACAATCTCTAGAAAGAACAAAGGAGGCAAGACTGATATGTTTTCACTTCATAACCAAAGTGCCACCTACAGATCAAACGCCGATTCCATCGCAGGAACGAAGAAAGAAGCCAATCAAGAACTTCTTTGGACGTGTTAGACAAAAATAGAGCTTTGAAGACTGATCTAGACGAAGACGATATCCAAGGGGGAGTCTGTTAGTACATAATATCTATGTCTTAGTCTTGGATCGAGTCTGTTTAGAATTGGGCTGGATTATGCTAGAAAAGTCGTATTTATGTAAGTAGTATGACAAGTTCGCCCAAGATATCATGTGAGAACAAGTTCGACCGAACTTGTTCTATACAAGTTCGCCCGAACTTGTGTAGCCACCAGTGAACTTGTCACACTATATATAGGTGACTTGTGATTTTCATTTGTATCTTCTGCAACTTTGTCACTTGGACGGCGAAGCTCTGCCCGATCTGGATTTGACATGTAAATGAACTTTATGATCAATAAACAACAATTGAACAGTAAATCTTTGCATATTCGATTAACACGTCATATAGTTTCCGCCTATACGAACGTTAGATACCAATTTAGGTTCCTATGCTAAACATGAAGCGATCTAACATGGTTGGTGATCATTCATTCATTGGCACCAGTATGATATATTTGTTTTTTAGTCTAAACTAGAATTACACTCCCCGCGTTGCGGCGGGGGCATAAACTATGTCAAATAGCACTAATGTCATACCGCCGTCAACGACTATCAACACTAAGTCAATCCAGGACCCGCGCGTTGCGACAAACTTATCAAATGAAAAAATAAATGTAAAAACATTGAACCACAAATGCACATTGCGTCGTGTTATCTTCTAGAATTTTGAACGAAACAAAAAAAAGTTGAAAAACACACGCACGTTGCGTCGTGTTAAATCACAAAATTTAGAACGAAACGTTAAACGAAAAATTGCGAAAGATGAAAAGTATAGCAGACCAAAGTTAAAGTTAAAAATGTTGTAGGGTTAGATTGAAAATAATAAAAAGTTTAGAGTTAAAAGTGGAAAAAAATTATGTGGATTAAAATTGCAAAACATAAAAACCTTTTGGGTTAAAATTATAAAATTGACTTTTGTTTTTTGAAAAGCCCCAAGGCATGAGGTATAACACCTTATGCACAAAAACGTTAGTTATTAGTCGTTTTATAATAATGGCAGCATTCATTCATTGCTTATATGAAGGTTGGTGATCAATGGTTTGAGAAGATAGAAACTTCTATCTTTTTTTTTTCTTATTCATATTCCTCTGCTTTATTCCTATATTAGTGTTATTATGTCATTAATTTAGAATTTAGAATAACGTTCATAGTTAGCCCACATGAATTCTTGAGAGATGATGCGAAGGCTCTCCATTCACTTTTCTGTCATATCCCATATTGAAAAATTTACGAAGAGAATCGATGGGATGAGATGAGGCCACCACCACTGCTATCATTTGATATGTAAGTAATTGAAATTATTTTGTTCTTTACTTTTGCTTCCTTTTATATTGATTATTAGTGTTTTATGAAATATAAAATAGTTTGGATTATGGTTTTGTTAATGTACACAGTTTGGATCATGGTTTTGTTAATGTACACATATGTACAATGTTGAACACCATATTAGAAACATTTTATACACATATGTACAATGCCAAACAATCATCCCATATACTTGTTATAAACATATGTACAATGCTAAACAACCATATTATTAACTTGATTAGAGGTATTTTATGAATGTATATATGTGCACATTACAAGATAAGAAACGTGCAATTAAAGAAGATGATCAGATTGAACAATATTTGATAATGTACATATGTTTAAATACGTTTCTAAATTGTGAATACGTATAATACATATGTGTACATTCGATTCTTCATCATTTTTCTATGGAATAATATTTTATAATGTTTGTATTTTTTTTAAATTAACAAGTTAGTTAGTGGTGAGAGAAAAAAAGGAGAAAATCTAATTAAATATTTAATTAGAGAGAGAATTAGTTAACCATTTACATTTATACCCTTATCATTCATTTTCTACATTTAAATAATTACCAATTTGCCATAAACAATCAATGGTTCAGATTTGTTCGTTTTGTTCACAAAATAACTATGGTTCACTCAGGAACCCCACCATATATATATATATATATATATATATATATATATGATCATGAGAAGCTACTTAAATGTGAGAAAACTAGAAAACTAACTAAAAAAGCATAAAAACATACAATTTTTTTTTATAAAAAATCGCTGCTTTTTATATATAAAAAAACTTTTTTTTCAAAAAAAAAACTTGTACTGCACATGTGCACTATATGTGTACTACACATGTGCATTATATGTATATGTTGCACATGTGTATTATATGTATATGTTGCACATGTGCATTATATGCTTTTTTTATTTATTTAAAAAAAAAATTTTTTAAAGAAAGTTTTTTATATAATATATGTAGCGATTTTTTAATTAAAAAAATAAAAAAAAGTTTGATATGTTTTTTTGGCTTTTTTTAGTTAGTTTTTTTGGTTTTCTCATTTAAACTAGTTTTCTCATGGTCATGGAGCGCTTTCCTGGTTCTGCGGGAGCTCTAGGAATTGTGCCATGATTCCATTCGAAGCGACCACACTTCTCTCCAACATTGGTGATTTTCCTTTAAATCATTAAAAGCATTATGGCTTATTATGATTTACATGAATCATTTAACCACATATTATGCTTAACCTCACAACAATGTAACTGGATATTATAGGAATGGACTAGGATGTATTTAAACACCCTTTTATAGTTTAGGGGGGATATATAAATATATATACTAGCACATATATAAACATATATATTAGCTTTGCCCCACAGTGACTACCCTTCAGTTCATGATTAAGTTGGCCTATTGAACTTAGATCTTGGGATCTTTAGTCAACTAGGTTAGGTTTCCATCATGTCCCTTTTTCCATGGCTTTAGTCCCATTCTACAACTTGATCTCTTATCAACCTACTGGTTGTCGGATCCAAAATTAATTGTTGACTTTGCTAAATCAACAATGATAATTAAGATCAGTTGTTATAACGTGTTCTTGACTCGCTAGTCAATTTTGCCTTTAGTCGATTCGTAAGACTTATAACTCATGATCTCAACTTGGATCTAGTTATTTATCTTGTCTTTTAGAATGAAATGAAACTCAATTCATGGCTAGACACGTTTCCATCATGCCTTTGGTATGTCACAATTGACATCTTACTAGATTTTGAATCTAACCAATTGGCATTCGAGTCCAATCTACTCGATTGACTCAACATAACCATTATCTACTCCACTTGGTCACGTGTTTGCAATATATATTAGGATTGCTAAGATCCTTATTGCCAAACCTTCCATATTCAAATGCAAGTCACCCCCACATTTAAGTGTAATTGGATAACATCCAAATAGGGTGATGAAAGGTTCTCCCTTTCATTTCAAGTTTGAGAAAACTTCTCAACTACCATTTCTACATACCCTAAAGGGTTTGTTTCTTAAATGGCTCATCCCCCACATTGCTTGCATTTTAATTAGGCTTGAGTAATATCATTCTTGGTGACTTTTTAGACCCGCATGATAGGATAAAATTATCCATATCTTTTTGTCAATGCAGTCGTCGAATTATATTACTCTATTCAGATTAATATTGCTCAAAAGAGCTTCTGAGCTTTACGAGTTCTTCACATATGAAACCATATGGAATAATTACAAATGATCTATTTAGCAAGTCCTCCAACTTATCCCTTTGGACTAAAATGAAGTTATATTTATAGTTTTGTTTTAGCACAAAATTCGTTCTTATGTCATCACATATTTTGAATGTTTAAAGTTAATTTAATCTCCGTCGAGCATATAAATTAACAAGTATTAGTCTAGCATGCTTTAGACCACAATACTCTAGCATGTGAATAGAAGATGCATCATTCTGATTCTTCACAGCCTTAAGAGATAATGCGCTATCTCTTCCGAACATTCGTTTCTTAGTTTAAACACAATAATGGAATTTTATTTCACCATTCCGAAATCATCGGTTTTAGGAAGGTCTCAAAACCATAGTTAACTTCATCCATTAGGATCATAAATCGTTTGCCTTTTATCTCCAAGGCTCACCATTGACTTCCTAAGGACTTAAACATAAGTCTTTATCCAAGTCACTTTGATGAACGATCTTTGTACAAAATCACTCGAGTCTTGAGATATAGTCAATTAGATTGACTCTCAACAACAAAGCATTCACGTATGCCTATAGTGATATATACATTTACGTTGTTGTTTTGTTAATACCATGTCTTAGGATACTCTCCCGAATTGAGGACAACCCTCCACATAGTTTAAACAACATTGATGGTGGTAGAAGCATCTACAAGTCCATCACTATTGTAAATCTCCCTTAATAAATTTGCTAAATTTATTAAAATCATTTACAATAATAACATATATTTCTTTCATATGTTATATTCTTTGAAAACTTACATGTGCATTTCCATGTTGATGCTCTCAACACTAGATGGCATATCTCGTTTTCATGTATTTCATCTCTAACCATTCACGACATTTCTCACGATGTCGTTATGCGTTTGATGTTTGATGTGTGACTTATTACATAAGTCATGATCACAACCCGCTGGTTGTGATCGTGTAAATTACTTTTTACACTTTATACCAAAATGTGTATCCTTTGACAAATTATTAGTAGTCTAAAAAATATTTATCTTTTATTATATTTTAATCCATTTGTTTATGTAAAATAAACCCAAATGGTAGTCCACCATTTTAAATAAAATAAAAGCGAACATATATAAAACAGATACACCAATGATAACTAAACATCAAATCTGAGAGTGTTATTAACTTCAACACTTTCAACCGAGATAAACACAATTATATCGTTTCATGTCATGTTTGAGGTACTCCCTCAATGGAACACATATAACTTGTTTCATCTTGAAACTCTAAACTTGAATAATCAACAAGTTTTCCAAAAATATAAAGTTGTTACAATTAACTAGTCGCAAGTAGTTGAGCAACTTATTTTATCCATAACAACCTCGAGTTGTTTTTCACTAAATAATATTTCCAAGACTATTATATGGTTTAAGACGAAATACTTTCCGTGGAAGCATCGAATCACTTATAATTCGCAAAGAAATGTTTTATTCGTTCAAAAGATTTCTCGTTTTTGCAAGTGTTTTAAAATGAAATTATATACATTTATGTTTTGATTACAAATCAAGACAATAAACCTTATAATAGTTTAAATAAAACAGTTTCAAACTCGCACGTTTGAAAATAAAATGAATACACATCATTTTAATAATTTGTTTATAGCATTCAAACCATTTCTAACTATCGTTAGATAACAACGATTATCAATCGTTAAAATGAGTGGTTTGTATGATAACCAATTCTAATATGCTAATTAGAATTTAAATGTTGAACAAACATTCAAAATATTCGGCTTTTATAAAGTAAACCGCTTCTAACGCGCTCGTTAGAAATAAACACAAACCTTTTCCAACATGCTCGTTAGAAAATATATAAAACGGATACAAATCATGTTAAATAGTTTAGCATGGTTAACCCGGTTCTAACCCGATTGTTACAAATTAACGATTTCGTTAAAAGGTTTCTAACACGCACGTTAGAACTAAACGATTACACAATTTGTTTTGAAGTTTATATATAAACAAAACATAAACTATTTCTAATACGCTCATTAGAAATAAACAAATACGAAACTGTTTTAACATTTATGAAAAAACCGTTTCTAACTTGCTTGTTAGAAATTTAATAGTTTAGACGAAACCGTTACAAGGTTTATTATCCAAAATAATTGTCTCCAACACGCTCGTCGGTAATTATTTGGAATAATAATCTTTTCTAACACGCTCGTTAGAAAATTTAAACACATCTTTTCTAGTTAGTTTTACACAATCATCGTATCTAACACGCTCGTTAGATATAATAGATAATGTTAAAACTTATTGTTTTATAAAAATTCTAACACGCTCGTTAGCGATATAAAAAGTTTTAATCTTGTTATTCTCTCCAACAACGTTTCTAACACGCTCGTTAGAAAATATTAAAACTAGTTATTTTTATAAAATAATTACTTTCTAATATGCTCAAGACTTTTAAAACCAACATTAATATATCAATTAAGGTTTTTAAAAGCTTATTAAAAAGAAATTAAACATTACAAACACTTTGTAAGGGGTTACAAAATAATTTTTTCTAATACGCCCATTAGAAAATTTTAAGTATTTCAAAACATATTGAAATACATATTATTTTGTATATGGTTCGGTTTATCCAAACACAAACAAAAAAAACTTGAATCAAAACGTTCATTTTTGTAACACGGTATTAGTATTAAAGATTGTCTTCCAATCATAAAACTAATCCGACTCGTTGTACTAAATAAATATTTCCCAAAACATATTTACAAGATTTTAGCAAAATCTCAATTAAAATTTTAACTTTCGTGAACCTAAATCCTCGTAGAGAAGGGATTTAAGATTGCGGTTACAATCTTCACGAAAGTCTGTTTTAAGATTGTAGTAATTAGGTTCGCTTTTTAATAAAAATATATAATAAATAATAACGAGACTCTCGTTATTCGTGGGAAATTCTATTAGTACAATACTGGTTATATAAACCAAATAAATAAATAAAATACAAATTCATTGTACCAATCTTGATTCAAGTCGACATCTTTGAAAAACTTCAACCGCACCTTTTTGTTCGAAACTCCGTTGCAAGACAAGCAAAAAACTCGTTGACGGTTTTGGTTGAGGATCGTGTTAGACACGGGGCCCTTAAAACAGATTTCACGCCTCCTCTCAGACGGTCTGTTTCTAGGATACAACAACCGAAGCAGTTGTACTGCGGAGATGACTCTCGCGCCCGAGATAGCACCGGGTATTATGGTGTTCACTTTTATGTGGGAAAACAAATAAAGATAAGTTGGTGATGGTGAAAGAATTAGAGAGTATTCCTCTCTAAATTTTATAAAACTTTGTGCATAGGAATATTCCTCTAGTATATCTCTTTCATCTCTCATTTTTCTATATTCTCTTTCTTACTACCAACAAAGAGCCATAAGGTTTCTTTTATACTCAAAACTAAAACTCCATATTTAATTTCTATTGTTTAAAGAAAATTATAACAATAAAAACCTTCATTATAGGTTTAATGATTTATAACATTCATGACATTAATTTACATGTTAATGTTACATTGAATAAAATAATAAGATATAATAAAACCTTCATCATTATTCTTGAATAGAGATTAGAAGTCATAAAACCACCAATTTATGACAAAGATGAATTTATACTAGAGTCAACAAAGTTTAGAAATATTCACTTCAATCACTCAACTTCGAGCATCGATATTCTATTCATCTTAGCTCCATTTTGGACATAGTTTGATTCATTATTATGATGCTCTCACAACATAGAACACAAACCCACGAATTATTATTTATACAACACATATATAAATATAATTATTGATGTCCAAAATATTTAGTGAAAAACCCATTTTCACTAAAATTTCCAACATACACTTCTCATATTTTACTTATTTTACTTAACTTCTAACCTAGAATTTCCAATTAATTCTTGAAATATGAACGTATTTGTCGTTGGTAAACATTAGTATATATACTAATGTACTATTGATTTTGTAGATTACACATAAATGTAGATGTAGATGGTACTATACTCACAATTTGTTCTCGTATTACGATTATTAACACATATAAACACCCCAAACCCTTTACCAAGGACAGAATCATCTACTTACCCTTCAACTATGAATGCAGCCACGTGCACCTGTAAAGGACACATGTGTCCAACCTGACCCCCAAAGAAAAAAGACACACACTAGCTGTAATAACTAACGTGAAACGATGTACCATATTGCAACGACACACAATAATGACTTATATTGCAAAACACAATAAATAAATCCCAACACACACCAATGGAACTTGTAGAGCGAATCGTTTCCGGTTTGATAACATGTAAGTTTGTGTTTCAATTATTTGTATATTATTACTCACAACACAGTCTTGGGAAAAAATATCAAAACTATCAACTTAAAACGTTATACATATGATAAGTGCTTTGTTGATGACCAAAGTTCCAAACCTTGTATAAAAGCATATCTGCGTATAAGAGTAGGAACGTAAGATATCCAACTATTGCAATTACATGGGTCATTAGTAACAATTGGCATGAAAGGGATCTTGAATAGTCCCATAGGCGAGGAGGTGGCCCTTCTTCCGGCCTCCAAAATTCTTCTCACATATTTGTTCGCCATCCACATGTCTAGCATTCGGCTTAACGTCAACATATATCTCTTCAAGTAGCTGGGAATTTGATAGCATAAGAAGTGTAACTATAACCATTTCATTATCCATTTTAAATAGTTATCTTATAACCTATATTGATGGGAACACACAGTAATATTACATTCACAAGTAAGTGACTCAAATAGGTTACAAACTTACTACCACTCTAGTCGCCTTAGTAACGTACCCTAAAGGATTAGTGCGTGGTAGAGATAACTCCTTTACCAATATCTCATATTTGTATATTAGTTTGTCTCAAAGACCTAGGAAGCATCTCCATGCCTTGTTCTAGAATAACATATTTTTTTAACGGCAAATTTGGATCACTGACAGACCACAAGAGTATCATCGTTCTACTAGTGGAATCACCCGATCATATCCATCTCTATTAGGCAATAATGCATTTACACAAATTCAAGAGCAAACCCAATAAATATAGGAAAAACCCTTGTAGAAATCAAACCCAAGACCTAATGGGCCCTAAGGTTTATCATACCCCCAAGATGACAGTAGGCTATAATGCCATTGACTTCTAGAACAACATCTTAACTTGTTGGTTATTAAGACAACAAAAACTCTAAGACCACGTCATCGATATCGATATTATGTGGAACTAATCGACCTCCTAGTGTGCCTAGCCAACACCCTCTCAAAGGTTCTTAGTAGACTGCCTTTACTAACCCTAGACTATGATCTACCACTAGGTGTGCTTTTCATGTTCTACAAAAATGACACCGGAATTGGTATAAAACAAAACCTCAATAAATTATGTTTAACAGTAATAACACATATCCAACTAATCACCTCTTTCCAATATATACCCCTCTGAATAAATTAGCTAAAACATAATTATAAATTATGTGATTTGTTAGATTTAGTTTTCTTCATTTTCTTACGATCCTTCTTATACAAAAAGATCAAACTTTGTTACATGGTGAGAAAAATTGAAATTAAACGATATAAGAAAAACAAATTGAACGAAAACACTCAAAACTACAAAAATCAAATAAAAATAGTGTTTAAATAACACATATACTATCATTAACGCAACAAAGAGTAAATCGTAATGTATACAAGAATACGTACGTACACTATAATATATGATCATTAGTATGCAACAATTCACACATAGAACAATGCTTATAGTATACATGGTAATCATAGAGCATGTGTCAATGTATGAGTAACACATCCACTTTAAAACTATCATGAGTAAGAAAACAATGTATACAACAATACATACACTATTCTAGCATTTTATATACAATGTATGCACAAATACATACAATAAACCATAGTTAATAACACATATTGTATACTACTCAATATATAGGTTATACTAATAATTCATAATTAGTACATACTTGAGTGCATGTACTAGTGTATCATGAGTAAATATATACGTTATACTAATAATTCATAAATGGAAAGTTCAAATGAGAAGAATTTTTTTGTAAGAAGAAAAAAGAAGTTTTAACCAATAAGAATGCTTTATTTTACTTTATTTAATATTTGCATTTAATTTTAATGTAAGGGTATATTTGTAACTTTACATAGATTATTAATTTCTAGTCTTCCTCTTTAATATCTAACTATCTTAAATTTGTAACTAATTTTTAAAATATATATTTTTCAAAAAAAAAAAATTTAGAGTGTAGGATAAATTCTTAGATGTGAGCATAAGTTACGAGTTGTGTAAGATAAATTTAAATATATGTAGGATAAATTTCAAAATGTGTAAGATAAATTTCAAAATGTGTAGGATAACTTTTTATGTGTGTAGACAAAAGAAAATAATGTAGAGAATTATAGTCTTTATTTACTTAAAGATAGTGATAAATGAGATAAAAGAAAAACTACTTAATTTTTTTACAATTGTACCATTTGTTCTTTTTATTCTCAATTAATTTTTCTTCACAAATGAACCTCCCTCTAAATCATAATTAGTAAATACAGGAGTGCATATACTAATGTATCATGAGTCATATAGTGTCGGTGGTAAATATTATTGTAATCACTAATGCATATGCAATATGTTGGTGCATAAGTCTATTTTCTAGGTCTTGGATCGAGTCTGTATGTTTAGAGCTTGGTATGTTAGATATTTGGAAATGTATTTATGTAATGACACAAGTTCGACCGAACTTGTGTGAGACTGATCAAGTTCGCCAGAACTTGATCATGTCTAGCCACTGTTCGACCGAATTTGTCTGTCTATATATATGGAGTCTAGGTTCTAGCATTGTAAAAACTTTGCGACTTCGACGGCGAAGCTCTGTCTGTTTGGATTTTGAACTGTAATTTGGACTGAATAAACAGACGATTAATCAGTAATTCTAGTGTATTTGGTTAAACTTGTCATATAAATTCCGCATATATGGACAACAGATACAAATTTAGGTTCCCAAGTGGTATCAGAGCCTGGATACCTAAATTTGCTGGAATCAACACAAGAATCATTCTATTTCATCTCATTTCTACCATTTTCTTAACTTTTTCACATAATGGATGAATTCATGGACAAAAAATGGCTAAAAATTGAACATGTCATTTAAAATCACATAATTACAAACCCCTGAAAGTTTGAGAATAAAAAACAACCGAATTCATGTCGAAATTGTCAAGAAACCATGTTTTGAAACATAACTTCGCTCGAACTTGACCAACAAGTTCGCTCGAACTTGATTAAAATCATCAAATTTTGGTGATTTTGAACATCTTCGCCGAACTTGATTGTTTTTTAGTGAATTTTTGACAAAGTTCGCCCGAGCTTGTCATTTTCATTGAAATTTCTGCTAAGTTCGCCCGAAGTTGAGGTAAAACTTGAAAAATTTTCAAATCTCATTTACAAGTTCGACCGACATTGATTAAAATCTGAAAATTATTGAAAATTTCAAACAAGCTCACCCGAACTTGTTGAAATTGAATTTAAAATCTGGTTTCTTCACAAGTTCGACCGAACTTGTTAGTTTGCTAATCATTTTCAAGTTTGTGAACGTGTTTTGAGCGATACCCGTTTGTTTTCCGTGATGGAAGATATCCACAATGCGTATATGACTGTCAGGGCTTTAACATCGAATGCCAACATGGTGAATCAAGTTAATCTGGATAATGAAATGTGTACGTCAGTGAAGCCACTGAAACTTATTAGTATGGATGAATACGAGGGGTGGAAGGAAAAATTTTCGAACTGGGTTCAGTCTACTTTCTTTCACGGTTGGGTTGCGGTTGAAACAAGGTACACATGGCCAAGAGATGAACATGAAAATCTTATTGAAATGAGCAAGTTTTCTACTCAACAAAAGGATGCGTATGTTGCTGAAAAGAAAATGATCAGTCTGATTCAACAGTCTGTGAAGGAAGATATATTGGTGCTATTACCGGAGTACAAAACTGCACAAGAGTTATGGAAGTTTCTAAAGAATAAATATCAGGGGAGTGCAGGGATGATAAAGAGCAAAAAGGCTCTAATCATGAAAGAATATGACATCTTCACAATGCTGAAAGGCGAGTCGATGAAACAAATGATAGAACGATTCTGTCATTTGAAAGTGATAATGAGAAGGCATGGTCTTGAAAAGACTGAAGAAGAATATATTAACAAATTGGCTGATGCTTTACCATACGAAGAATGGACAGCGAATCTAATGGTGCTAAAAGAAAGTCCAAGCTGGGAATTTTTCAAGTTATCCACTTTTATCGATAAGTTAGGGGGGCACGAGATGGAATTGTTGAAGATTGCTAAGTCAAAGAATTCGAACATTGCTCAGGATGTAGGGCTTTATTACAATAGTGGAGCTCAAGAGAATATTTCAAGCCCAAAGATCCAAACTGCTTTCAGTGCGAATATGAATTCCTCAAATCATTCGCCACAGGGCCAAACTCAATCATATCCTAACTATGATCAGAGTCCTCAAAATGCATCATATTCAAGCACAAGTTCTAACTCACCATTTCAGAATTAGATGAATCAGAATAATCAATCGAATTCTGATCCTAACGTCTTTCAGTGCAATATAGCTGTTAATTTGACGAATTTTCCCTGAAAAAGTAGCCAAACAGCATATAGCGCTACTTGCAAATGTTCTTGAATCCCATGAAAGTCTAGTTGCAGGGAAGATCGGAAATCCTAAAATGACTGTTGACGATTACGATCATGTGGATGAGGAAGAACTTGAGTTGATGGACATCAAATGGTCCTTAGCTTCGATTATTCGGAGAGTTACCAAATTTGTTGCACTAACCGGAAGAGATATCAGAAACTCGAGCAACAAATTAGGATTCGACAAGACGAAAGTTACTTGCTTCAGATGCCGACAAAAAGGGCATTTCAAAGGAGAATGCAAGAATCCAGAAGCAAGCGGCAACCAAAGTCCTTTCAGAGGCGGAAATGACTACTACAAGAAGGCATTACAATACAACTCATTTCCGAGGAAAACTCAAATCGAAGTCCAAGAGAAACCAACCAACACTGCAGAAAAAGTGATGGTTGTTTCTAATGAAGATGATGGCTTTGATTGGAACACATATATTGCCAAGAAGACTAGAGTTGCTCTAATGGCCGAAATCATGGAAGAACGAGATACATCTACTGAGTATGCAGCTCTAGAGAACGCAATGCTAGAAGAATACTTGCAACAAACAGAAGAAGAGGAGATCTATCATCATACGAGGATGCAAAATGTTCTTTCTCCTAACATTACTTCTAGTTTTGCAGGCTGTTTTGGTGGTGCAGCATCTTCTGAACATGTCGTTGAAGAAAAACCGGAAGTTGAGGAAGTCATCACGTGACTAAGGAGATGAATGAACCTCACGGAAATCGCAAACAAAGCAACGATGGCAAATTTGACTAAGGTAGGTCCAGAGGTAAAAGTTGTAGAAAAAGAGGTGGTAAAGTGCATATCGTTGAGGTTGAAAAACCTTGCACGAAATGTACTGAGCCTTGTGTGCAATGCGCCGAAAAATCTCAAATCATAAGTGAACTCAATGTGCATAATAACCATTTTAAATATGATTATCTCACAATGAAGGAAGCTTATGATAAAATGAAAGGCGATTACAACATGCTTGATAAAAACAACATTGAACACATGACACAGTAAGAATGTTAAAAGCAACGGTAATGGAAAAACAAAAGGCCATTAACATTTACATAAATACCATTGCTGAAACTAAACAAGAGCTTCAAGATATGAAAATTGAAACAGAAAGGGTAAGACAGCTTTTGAAAAGCTATACAACGAATGCTTATGGCATTGATCATATTCTTCCAACGATTCCGTCGGAAGAAAATGTTCAGAAATAAAAAGGTAAGAAACATGGGGATTATAGCAATGTCCCACCACCTTTGTGCGAAAAATATTGTCGTAAAAAGCTGAATGGATGGAAAAGGCGCTTCAAGTTAAACTTTTAACAGAAAAGAAAAATGAGCTGCCTGAGAACATTGACATAACCTACACAAACGATGATAGTGAAGCAGTGGTGAAAAATGTTGTTGAAAATGTGTTGAGTGAATCTGATGATGGCTGCTTTGAAAGCGCCAATGCGAGTTTGAACAGTTCTGAATCACAATCCGAAGATGACGATACATCATTGGAAGATAGCCTAAGTGATGATCCTAACGTTTTCATGTACAAAGTTAAGGAAACTGATAGACTATATTTCGATGATAGTTTTTCGATTCGGAATGTAAAAGAAGATCAACTTAATAAAATTTTCAAACTTGTCGAAATATCATCAGAAGATTTGGAAAGAAATGAGAAAAAGTTTTATTCTAAACCTAAAGGAGGATATAACAACTACCGGAGAAATGGTGGTGACTTTCCTGAAAACAGGAGAGCGGGTTTGGATTTGGAGGAATAAGATGAACCAAAAAAGAAACAGTCATCATTTCGCGAATATAAAAATAAGAAAATGG
The DNA here is from genome assembly GCA_947069175.1 of Scalesia atractyloides. Lineage (NCBI taxonomy): Eukaryota > Viridiplantae > Streptophyta > Magnoliopsida > Asterales > Asteraceae > Scalesia > Scalesia atractyloides. The sequence goes on from CAMTDV010001634.1 coordinate 44,799,267, forward strand.
CATTCGTGTATGGAACTAGTACGGTTCAGGAAGAGATTTTAATTGGAAAGCAATCAAATGATGAGTTTAAAAAGGAAAAAGAACTTCGGGATAAGGCTAAAACCGCAAGTGGAGTAAAACCCACTAGTGGACATTCTCATGATACTCGGACTTGCTTCAAATACAATGAAGTTAGTCACATTGTGCGCAAGTGTCCAAATCAAAGCCTATGTATAAACGAAGAAAGACAGTTTCAGATGTTGAGAAACTTAAGCAACCAGAGATTGTAAAACCAATCACAATCTTAAAACGAAACAATGAATCTAAAATCGAAGTGAAACCTAAAACTGAATCAAAGTTTGAAAATTCAACTTTCAAGAAAGGTGAAACTTCCAAATCGAACGAAAACAAAGATTCCAGATTCTACATTAAGAAAGCGAGAATTAAATCACAATCTTGGGTTAAAAAGAAGAAAACAACATCATCTGAAGTTGCAACGTCAGTCAAGATTGGTAATGACAAAGTGTCTGAATCAAAGGGTAAAACTAAAATTGACAAAGTTTTTCCTAAACTTTCGAAAGATATGAAGAAAGTCAACTTTGAAAACTTAAATGACGATGAAGTCTTTGATGATGATTATGAATATCAGAGGGCTTACGAGGATGTTTATGAAGATTATTATCCCACACCCAAGACCAAAAAGGCTTGGGTTGCACTTTTTCACTGAGTTGTTAACGTGTGCAGGGCTCCAAAGATCCATATTATCGAAGTGGATTCTGGATAGCGGAGCTTTGCGGCACATGACCGGGATGAAAGCACTACTCTTTGATATTAAAGCAATTATTTGAGGGTATGTAGGCTTCGCTGGAAATCAAGGAGGTCGGATCGTAGCAGAAGGAAAGCTTTCGAATGGTGTGGTGTCTTTTGATCATGTTAACTATATCGCCGAGCTAGAGAACAATCTTCTCAGTATCTCTCAGATTTGCGATAAGCAGTTCACTGTTCATTTCAACAATAAGGAGTGCATGATTCTTAAGTTGGGCTTCAAGATTCCGGATGAGTGGATTCTAATGCACGCTCCACGTGAAAATGATCTTTACGTGCTAGACATGGGTGTTGCTACCACATCATCTAAATCGGCTCAATGTTTTGTTACAAAAGCCACAGAGAAGGATTCGATTTTATGGCACAGGAAGATGGAGCATATACATCTGAGGAAAATGAATTTTCTGGTTCACAACGACTTGGTTGAAGGAGTAAATCTTCGAAGCTTTCATATGACAGATCTCTGTCTTGAATGCAAGAAAGGAAAGCAGATTAAGAAGTCACATCCTAAGAAGATTCTTAACTCCATAAAGCTGCCACTTGAACGCCTATATATGGATCTCTTCGGTCCGGTGAATGTTCGTAGTATATCCGGTGATCTGTACCGTCTAGTCGTCACAGATGATTATTCTCGATATTCATGGGTTTTCTTCCAGGAGAGCAAAGATGAAACGTTTGATAATCTTGTGATTCTCTTCAAGAAACTTGAAAACCTGTACCATCTCCCTATTAGACGAATTCGAAGCGATAATGGTACGGAGTTCAAGAATACCCAGATGAAAGATTTTTTCAATGTCAAAGGAATTCTGCACGAATTCAGTGCACCTTATACTCCACAACAAAATGGTGTAGCTGAGAGGAAGAATAGAACTCTAATTGAAACAGCACGAACCATGCGTGCAGATTCCAAACTTCCTGTTAGCTTCTGGAGTGAGGCTATTGCAGCGGCATGCTACACTTTGAACAGGGTCTTAACAATAAAACCGACCAAGAAGACTTGCTTCGAGATGATTAACCGAAGGAAACCAAATCTAAAGTATCTAGAACTATTTGCGCACCTTGCACAGTGATTGATTCGGATGGTAAGTTCGGTGCCAAAACGCTGGAAGGTTTCTTTTTCGGTTATGCTAGTCCGCTCAGGAGAGTTTACATTCCTACGTTGAGAAGAGTGGTCGAAGCACAACACGTTGATTGCTTTCGGTACACAACTCCTATTCAAAGAAAAGGCGATGCGTGGTTATTCAATTATCAAGATTTGTGGAAGTCATTCGACTTGCCAGAAGAGCCGTCTAAAGAAGATCTTGCAGTTCTTTATTATATACAACAGTCGGCTAATCAAGAACATATTTTAAGGCCAATAGTGGTTAATCAACCTACTGTTGGTACATCTTCTTCTGGTGTAGGTCCGAGTAGTAGTGGTGTTCTAGTTGAACAAGTTTCTGAAGTAGAAGAAGCACCTACTACAACTCCAGCAAATGTTTCCACTGAACCAGGAAATACTACTACAGAGTCCATTCTTTCTTAGAATCAGAATTCCGACTCTGATAAAGCTTCGACTTTCGATGATGATGGAGAATCTTCCTCTGACGAAGAATCTGAGCAGATATCCAATATGTTAAACCAATCTACTGGCCCTAGTACTCAAAATGAAGCAACATCTAGTACTCCTGCAGTTGATTTGATAGTTGATCTGAATATTACAAATCAAACAGTACGGTTGATGTTTCTAGCAAGGAGATTCCACGATCTTATTCATATCACCCTTCTAATAACATAATTGGAGAGTTACATACTGGTGTGAGAACGAGAAGCCACATCAACAAAGCTTTAAGTTGTTTCTATACTCGAGTGGCTCCGACTCAAGATTATTGCTATTATTCATGTTTCATATCTCAAATCGAGCCGAAGACTGTGAATGAAGCTTTGGGTTATGAGAACTGGGTGATAGCAATGCAGGAAGAATTATTACAGTTTGAGAAACTGGGAGTTTGGAGACTTGTCGACTTACCACCAAAGCAAAAGGCGATAGAACGAAGTGGGTCTTCAAGTGCAAGAGGGATGATCGAGATGTGATCGTTAGAAACAAAGCTCGGTTGGTTGTCAAAGGTTTCCACCAGCAAGAAGGAACTGACTATACGGAAGTCTATGCACCGGTTGCACGTTTAGAGTCAATTCGCATTTTCCTTGCATTCGCAGCTTGGAAAGGTTTTAAAGTGTACCAGTTAGATGTGAAATCCACATTTCTTTATGGTAAGCTACACGAGCAAGTGTACATCGGCCAACCATCGGGGTTCGTCGATCCACTAAACAAGAACAAAGCTTATCTCCTAGACAAAGCCTTATACGGATTACACCAATAAATGATAATCTTTGCAAAGAATTCGAGAAGATAATGAAGAAGAAATTTGAGATGTATTCTATGGTCGAAATGAAATTCTTCCTCGGGTTACAAGTTGATCAGTTACCAAATGACATATTCATTCATCAAACAAAATATGTTCATGATATTCTAAATAAGTTTGAGATGGATAGCTTGAAGCCGTTTTCGACTCCTCTTGCGCTAATCACGGAATTTGCATCGACAGAATAGGAACCAAAGTGGATGATACTCTCTATAGGTCGATGATAGGATCTTTTATGTATCTGACGGCATCTCGCCCAGATATCATGTATCCTACCTGTCTTTGCGCAAGATATCAGTCCAGTCCCAGAGTATCTCACATGCAGATTGTGAAGAGAATATTCCAATACCTGAAGGGATGTCCAAGCACCGCTTGTGGTATCCAAAGATCGACAAATTCGATCTGATGGGATACGCTGATTCTGAATTTTGGGTGGACAAGCTGAATTCAAAGTCTACGACGGCTGGTTGCAGTTCTTCGGAGCGTGATTAGTAACGTGGCATTGCAAGAAACAAACCACGGTCTCTCTCTACTTGTGAGGCAGAATACATTTCTACTTCCAGCTGCTGTTCACAAATCCTATGGATTCAACAACATATTAGAGACTTTGGATTGCAATTTCTTGATACACCTTTATATGTAGACAATAAGGCAGCAATCGACATTACTAAAAATCCAGTTCATCACTCTCGAACTAAACACATAGAAATTCGTTACCACTTCATTCATGACTGTTATGAAAAGAAGTTGGTGCGAATAGAAAAATCCACACCGATGAACAAAAAGCTGATTTTTATACCAAATCTTTTCCTTTAACAAGATTTAAATATTTAATGAGGCTTAACGGTATTAAAAATTTGGTAACAGGTGCGGAGGCTGAGGTTGAATATGGATCGGACGACGAGTTCACGTGATCCACATTGGTTTGTTTATCTTTTAGATTAATATTTCTTAAAAACTAAAATACAAAAATATTTTTTGATTTTAGGGGGAGAAATATTACGAGAAAATACAAAAACATATGAAAAATCAAAAAGTACAAAAACATGAAAAAGACAAAAAGAATTTTTGTGTCACAAAGGAAATGATAGTACATCAGTGGACTATCATAGTATGATAAAGAATTGTAAAGTTTAAAAAGTATAAACAAGTCTTACTGTGGATGTGTCGATAGACTTTACACGTACAGTAAATGTTTCCGGATATAAACTAAATTTTACAACTTCTTAAACTTGTGGATTAACATCTCTCGGATATATGGACTTAGTACTCCGAAATTTCATTTGAGAAATTGCCTGATTCTAAGATACGAGGTCTTTATAGATGATAGATATCTGGGGTATTATACAAGTTCTTCTGATTTTGCGGAAGCAATAGCCTAGAACTTCTATAATGCTTGTTGGTGCACCTGGTGTTCGTCACTTGTCGAATAGGCTAGATAGAGCGTGTGTTGAATATTGAATAGGTTAGAATTGAACACACGACCAAAATACTGAGTGTATAGTGTAAAAGGGAACAAGTTCGCCCGAACTTGACCTGTGGAGGTCAAGTTCGCTCGAACTTGACATGTTTATGTCAAGTTCGGCCGAACTTGCATATGCAAGTTCGCCCGAACTTACCTCCACTCCAACGAACTTGTCTCCCTATATATAGGTGTGTTGTTCACATTGTCATTTAAGTTTTTGGCATCCCTACGGGGAGGTGCTGCCGGATTCTCTCCAGGAACTCCGAAAGCTGGACTTATAAAGATGTATACTCTTTCAGTATGAATGAAGACTTCCGCTGCATTCTACTTCTACTCCTTTCTGTAATAACATTCTACCAATCGGTTTACGTTTATCCACTAACTTCCGTCTAGAACCGCCTGATCACGGACCTTCAATTGGTATCAGAGCTACGGTTTATCACCTACGCTCATGAATTTGGACATTTATGGATATTAGGATGGGTTTTAGACGTAAATCATGAAATAAACCTACAATCCACGGACAAAATCCAAAATTGAACAGATAGGATTGTTAGAAAACCAATTTCGACCAGATCTATGGTGAAATCATCTCGAAATTCGAAGAAATAGGGTTTTTGGATCAAAAAATGTGAAAAATGGCTGATTTGGGAGACCAAGTTCGCCCGAACTTAACCTGTCGAGGTCAAGTTCGCCCGAACTTATCATGTTTTTTCAAGACTTTTTATCAAGTTCGACCGAACTTGACAAAGTTTTTTCATGAATTTTCATCAAGTTCGCCCGAACTTGACAGATTTTCATTGAAATTAAGCATAAGTTCGCCCGAACTTGTCTTTTTCATGCAAGTTCGCCCGAACTTGGAAGTGGTCAACCAAGTTCGCCCGAACTTGTCTCAAACTGACTAAGTTCGCCCGAACTTGTCTCACTAGCATATACAAGTTCGCCCGAACTTGTCAAGGAGCCTAAAAAAATAAAAAAAAATTATTGTTCGGTTTGATGAGACGGGTGTGCAGAAAAAATTTGGTGATAGAAATTTTTTCGAAATTTTAATGTCCGATACTGACTGTTCGGCGACACCGTCAGAGGCCTTAGAGATAGGCTGAGATGATGAGGTTAGAGATGGTTGAAGATGAGAGGGTAGTCATTGATTCCAAAGCAATTTTGTGATCATTAGGGTTGAAGACTATCGATGGGCCTTAAAGTTAAATTCCGCATTTGATGAAAACTGAAAATTCCGGATTTGAGGGGGAATTTCAGTGAAAATTTCAGTATGGTCAGAATTTGCAAAAATGAGGGGGAATAAAAAATTTTTAATATTTGAAGATTACGGCATTTTTGAAATTCGTGACCCTGCAACATTATTCGGGTGGTTTTCGGCTACAAATTTTCGGGAAATACAGAGATTTGAGATTCATTTGTAAATTGATCAAGTTGATGTCTAGTTTGAAAGCAGGTGGTTACATAACTGACTCTTGGACGAGTTGTTTATCAGATTCTGCGGTCATTGTTGTGGATTGACACCTGAGTCGCGCGTATGGTTTGGAAGCACACACGACTGCCTATCTTTAACTCTGCTTTGCACATGAACTATTGACTGGACTAACCGCCAGGAGATAGGGATGCTCTGTAGTTTCCCCGTGTTGTACGCGGTATCATGATTAAGGAAGATGATTTATGGGATCGGATCTTCCAGACAAAGAAGTGTACCAGTTGCTGACGAAGAGATTATCCATTTGGGATTCTGTGATCACAGGAAGTTCAGATTATTCAGATCATGATTCAGATCGATGCTTAAGGGTTAGAGTCCTGATCTCCGGTTAAGGAACAGTTAGCTGGATTAGCAGTCATTAGTACCGATGAAGGAACTGAGGACGTTCAAAACGTTCAGTGATGATCTTAGGATTAATGACTAGCTCCGAAGACGGATGGTTTCAAAATTACCAAGGAGATCTGAAGTTATCCCAGATACGCTAACTGATGATAACCTTTGGTGGCCATTACTTTTAGTCTTCAAGCATATGAATCATTCTTCTCTTTGGACTAACCGCCATTGGATGATGATGTTTGGTGATTAAGTGGTGCTGGTCTACCGGAGATAGCTATATATCTGACATTGTGACTAAAGAAGAAGAATGTGATTTTGATCGCGGACGAATGTTTCTCAGTTTCGAAGTGTTACCACATGATTTGGTTCCGATGAAGATTTGCTGATTGAAAAAGATTACCAATTTGCTGATCTGGAGTGATTACCGAAATCGGGATTTTAGATTATTGCGGGTAAACATTGATTTGAACTTTACCAAGTGTGGTAATTCGAAGTTCCTATCAATTGTCGGTTGAGTCTTGAAGATAGGAAGATCGAGCATATGAGATATGCGCTAAACTGAACGCGGATGTGGTTAAAGTTGAAATGGAGAAGCTGCATTGATGAGCTTCAAATTGGTGTGTATTCAAGATAATCTGTCGGTCAAGCAAATCAGAGGAGGTTGGAAACTGTGCAATAAATATCTGAACCGGAGATTTCAGGGGGAATTAGATGTTGTTAATGCAAACCCGAATCATCAATTAAGGGGAATTTGTTGACGCGTTTCGACGACATCAGCAGATACATTGATTGAAGTTGCAGAATATTCAAACACGGCTCAAGTTTAAAGACCAAGATTCGACAGTAACGAACAAGGGGGAATCTGTTGGTGCACCTGGTGTTCGTCACTTGTCGAATAGGCTAGATAGGGCGTGTGTTGAATATTGTATAGGTTAGAATTGAGCACATGGCCAAAATACGGAGTGTATAGTGTAAAAGGGAACAAGTTTGCCCGAACTTGACTTGTAGAGGTCAAGTTCGCTCGAACTTGACATGTTGATGTCAAGTTCGGCCGAACTTGCATATGCAAGTTCGCCCGAACTTACCTCCACTCCAGCGAACTTGTCTCCCTATATATAGGTGTGTTGTTCATTTGTCATTTAAGTTTTTGGCATCCCTACGGGGAGGTGCTGCTGGATTCTCTCCAGGAACTCTGGCAGCTGGACTTATAAAGATGTATAACTCTTTCGGTATGAATGAAGACTTCTGCTGCATTCTACTTCTACTCCTTTCTATAATAACATTCTACCGAATCGGTTTACGTTTATCCACTAACTTCCGCCTAGAACCGCCTGATCACGGACCTTCAATGCTTTTGCTAAAAAACCCCAAAACTGCATGCAAAATTTAAAGAATCGAAAGATTAATCAAATTGCAGTGCTTAAAAGATTCCTTAATTGGAACACACCTTAAAGTCGAGCCTTCATCTCTTTGTCGATACGGTGGTATTAACCTGAGCTCTGAAGGCTTCGAATTAACCCAGATACAGATATAAATTACACTATATTCACTTGTAAGATGAAATCTAGGGAATCTTGATACGGGAGTGTATTCTGAGATGGGAACCATAGTTGAGTCAAGTTTCATAATTCTAACTAAGATATCTTGGAACAATAGAGAAATGTGTCGAAGTTTAAGTGGACAAACATATCAACAATCCAGGTAAACGAGTTTAAAACTTAAAGTCATCATAAGGTCAACGGTACTGGTGATACGTCTCAAACAACTAATATGATCCTTAGACACGAATTCATAAAAAATATGTCTGTAAATATGTTTGTACATAGCTTATTTGATTACAGATTTAACCCAAAAAGATTTTCAGTGTATTTTAGCATAAACTTTCAAAATACAAAAAGATTTTGTTTCTACATTAGTTTCCACAAGCCAATGCTGGAGAACGGATCTTCGAAGTCTGGTAAGGTGCTAAATTGGTGGAAATCTAATTGACAACGGGCTGGGAGCTAATCGGTAAAATCTGATAAGCGAAATCGATTAAAGTTCATTAACTTGAAACTTTAAAACTTGAAATTTGAAGGAAAACCAACAGTTTGTTCATAACCGGTCGAACCGAGGTCATTAACTTGGACTCGGCAGACAAATCGGTTAACCAAGGTCATTAACTTGGACTTGGTAAACTGAGTGGATTTTCATAACTGGTAAAACATGAAAAGTTCAGGGTTAAAAATAAAAATTTGAAAAGTTTGAATGTTGGTTTAAGCTAAGTTCGGCCGAAGTTACCTGGTTATAACAGTATCATTATTTAGTATCTTCGAGCGAAGTTATATATTGTGTTCTGAAGAAATGAAGTGAAGTTCGCTCGAACTTGACTAGATATAAAAGGATCAAGTTCGCTCATTTCTTCATTACGTGTTACAATTGACTTCGAGCGAACTTAAGTAGCAAAAAATCAAGATTGAAAACTTTGTGCCGGTAGGCTGCCCGATTTAGACCAGATATTAAGTGATTTGCACACTTAATACCATGGCTGAGGTACTGATTGTGTAAAACATCTACAGATTGAACTTGTTTGTACATGTTTGGACCAATAATGTAAAATCAGTAGATTTAGGGTGTTTATGATAAAATTGATCGGTGAAAATGTGTAATAAACATTTTAATAAGCTATACAAAATCATAAATCGATCATTTCTACATGGTTATTGTTGCAGGTTTTTGATGGCAGTGATGACAAGTTCGCCCTAACTTGTAGAAGTTGTTTTGAGACAACTTCGGGCGAAGTTGTCATCATAGGGTTTGAATTTTGTTAATAACTCAAGTTCATCCGAACTTGGTTAGCAAAAGTCATCAACCTGTAATAAATACAAGTTCGCCCGAACTTATATAAAATGTAAAAATTTTGTTTGGTGAACATGTTCGGCCAAAGTTGTTGAGTGAGTGTTATATTTTGGTCATCCAAGTACGCCCGAACTTAATGATAAATTGATTGAAAATTGTCAATTTTGCTAAGTGCATTGTTTTATCTGTCCGCAGAACATCAAGCTGTCATTTAACAAGTTCCATAATACTTGTATTTCATTGGACGAGAAGATCTATCCGACGCTGACGGCTTTTTCAGAAATATTGGAATTCTTAGGGCGTATTCCGATAATGAGGGCGATCATAGATAAACACGTTGTATACAGATCGCATGTTTATATGTTTTGGAATGCAGCATCGTATGACAAGGCGAACAAAGTTATAAAGTCTGCAGTTCGAGTAGGGAATGAAGATAAGGAATTATTGATTACAGAAGCTGACATCAGGAGGGTATTAGAGTTCAACCACGATGCAAGTGACCTATTAGCTTTGAAGAGAGAATGGTCAAGGGTTGTTTCTTTCGAATGGGGTACAAAGGTCACGCGAACGAACCGACAATGAAGAAAGGAAGTGTTCCTCTTCCTTACAAGCTGTTAATTCACGCTATCATACACGCTTTCAGTCATAAAAAAGCAGGTCTCGATGACATACAAGATTATATGGCATGTGTGGTCACTACTTTGGTGCTTAACAAGAAATACAACTTCTCAAGAGTTATTTTCAACTTCATGGCGAAGAATATGGGAAAGGAGAGATTGGTGATGTATCCAGGTTTGTGCAAATGCTAATCGATGAAAAGTTTCAAGATATTGCAAAGTATCCAAATGATATTCTGTATCTAAGTCATATGGATGAAACGACGCTGAAAAAGTTAAAGATCTTTCAGAAACAAGACTCTACTCCTGTTCCTAAGCCTGTATTTGGGGCGATTGTGAAAGTTGATTATGTTGCACCACCAGAAAACAAATGGCGAAAAGAAGGCATTGGTGATGAGAATTAGGAAGCGTCTTTGTTAACAAACTTCAAAGAGAAGCGAGGCGATTGGTATATAAAGTGTGTGGTGGTAGTTGCGTCTAAAAAGGTTGAAACTATGTTGATTGATGAGCCTGACGAAGATGTCCAGAATGTTGAAGGCTCTAGTGCTGCAGCTGTAAATGTTGAAAGCCAAGAAAAGGAAGACGATGTTATCTCTGCTACGTCTGATAAAGATGAAGAATCGTCTGAAGATTCTGTTGAAAAGAGAGAAAAAGCTGCAGAGAAAGAAAAAGAAGAAGAAAGACTGAAAAAGTTGGGCGAAGATCTTTACGAGCCATCTACTGAAGAGGTTTCTGATCCTGAACGTCCTAAGAATAAGGCTAAGCGCACGAAGTCTAAAGTGGTAGAATCAAAGAAAGCCATAGGATCACCTAGCACACGACGAAGAAAGAAAACTCAAAGTCGCGATATCTGAGTCAATCAAGAAAGGAGCTACACAAGAACCTCCTATTTCTTAACTGTAAGAGATTCCGATCGTAGAATCTGTTATTCCTCCAATTACTGCTACTGAAAAACCAATCACTGTCACACAAGAACATCTGCTACTATCGAAGTACCTGTTCAAAGTACACCTATTTCTAGTCCAAAGATTGCTGGTACTCCAAAAGTTACTTCACAAAAGTCAAGACAATCAACTCCGCAAAGTGCAAGAGCAAGAGCAAGTGAATTGAAAGATGCTTTCGGTGATATTCCAGATAACATCACACAGCCTATCACTGCCGAAGATCTTTCTGGATGGTTTGAAGATATTCCAATTGATAAACTAGAGAAAAGGCTCAAAGATTTGGAAGATAAAGCTAAGCAGAATGAAATTGATAAAGCAGAACTCGGAAAGAAGTTAAAGCAAAGCGAGGTTGAAAAAGAGATTTTTAATGACAAAGTAAAGTTTCTAGAAGATGATCGTGGTTATCTGAAAGCGATGGTCGAAAGCTTGGGCGCTGCTAATGCGAAGTTAGAGAAAGAGATTGCTGAACTGAGATCTCAACATAATATGAATGACAGAAGGTTTACAAGGCTGCAGAAGTGCTTACTAATAGTTTGGGTATCGACTTCAAAGCATGATATGATAGATTGGATGTTCAGGAAGCAAAGGAAAAACCTAAGAAAGAGTTGATCGAACAAGGCAAATGTAAAGGGGTGATTGAGGATGTCCCTAAAATAGCAGAGGAGCCAGTGATGGAAAAGTTGTTGAATCCGAAAAATCTCCTGAGACTAAAGTTATTACTGAAAGCGTTCCAGAGCAGAATTTTGAATCCACTAAAGATTCAGAAGAAGAACAAAAAGATGACGAAGAGGAAGAAGATAACAATGACGACGACCCTGCGCAGTGACGATACTAAAAGATCATGATGGTGATGACAATGATGATAAGAGGGCGTGGTGAACGATTGAGCAAAGTCATGATATTGAAGTTAGATAAGGAAGGATCCAAAAAACAAGCAAATGGAATTCGATGTCATAGTTTATGAGCCAAAGTTATGATAACATAGACATGAAAGAGATGACATATCGAGTCTAAATGTACAATGATCAGTTGATTAGGGATTGATTACTGAAGTTGTTTGAAGAAGTTGCTAATCTGATCGAAGTTTAATGATACGAAGTGAAAATGTCCAACTAATGAAAGCAAGCAAAGAGAAGTTGAAGATTCAGTATAGATTGAGTTGAAGCAAAAGGCATCGATGGTGTTGTAAAGACAGTGAATCAAAGAGTAATATAAAGGAGCAAAATGTCTGAGGCAAAGAGATGGGTTTAAGAGATGGATGGAATAAAGTGAAAAGGCGCTAGCATCTTAACAGACAAAGATGTCAGGAGGATTCTGAGTTGGATAGAGTTTGAGTGTGTGGCTATTAAGAGAGAGTATGGGGTTCAGTACTTCCGACATCTGACAGATATCAAGACATTGCCATTTTGGGATGTTGAGGAGCTGGTTCAAACACGTAACATAAGTCTGCAAATGAAGTTCAATGAACAGAGACTTTGGAGAGTAATAAAGTTTGAAGCATCGAGGGGTTTTGAACTATGGAAATCGTTTATCCCTAAACGCAGAATTATAATCAACAAGAAAAAGGGAGAAAAAGACATTACGTTGGTAATGAAGCGTCCTCGAGCAATGAAGAATATGCCACTAAAGCCAATCGAACAGGATTTTCATCCTTACTTTCTGTGGTAGTAAACGGATCCAGAAACATGTAAAGCTGTGATTGTGTTGCGTGCTGATGAGAATTGGGATATAACGAAAGAAAAGGATCCAGGGCCGATATAACGAAGGAGGATTTGGGGGTTATGGAGAACAATACGAATACTAGACCCGATGTGGCTAGTAAACTGCTCAAGAAAGATATCAAGTGCTTGTTCTTCAACAAATATGCTTCGATAAACGTGAAGAAGTCCAAGCGAAGCAATACCAAGGTGTGGTTAATGTTTGCTATGCACATGGTATTAATTCAGGGCACATGTGGGAATCCAGGTGGAGAGAGCTGGAAAAAAAAGAGTTCTTAAAAGAGGAGAAGCGTTTAGAGAAGATTCATGATAAAGGAAGGGAGGCAAGGATAAGAAGGTATCAATTTATGAAGTGGGCACCTCCTACAGATCAAACGCCTATCCCAAAGCAAGAACGTCGAAAAAAACCGTACAAAAACTTCTTCGGAAGGTGTTAGAGATTGAAGACTGATCAAGACGCTACGACAACATCCAAGGGGGAGTCTGATGGTGCATAATGTCTATTGTCTAGGTCTTGGATCGAGTCTGTATGTTTAGAGCTTGATATGTTAGATATTTGGAAATGTATTTATGTAATGACACAAGTTCGGCCGAACTTGTGTGAGACTGATCAAGTTCGTCCGAACTTGATCATGTCTAGCCACTCTTCGAACGAACTTGTCTGTCTATATATATGGAGTCTAGGTTCTAGCATTGTAACAACTTTGCGATTTCTACGGCGAAGCTCTGTCTGTTTGGATTTTGAACTGTAATACATTTGGACTTAATAAACAGACGATTAATCAGTAATTCTTGTGTATTTGGTTAAACTTGTCATATAAATTCCGCTATATAGACAATAGATACAAATTTAGGTTCCCGAGCTAAGAAGAAATGGTCCTAACACAATATATAGTATTGATACATAGTGTATGTAGCATCGATTACACTAAATCGTTAGTAACAAATGTTTTGTAATCTTCAGTTTATACAGTAAGCAATTAAAGTTTCTTTTATTTATAATATCGTCATTGCTTGAAATTTGTGTTGTGTAGTGTAATCATCAACCACATCAACATATACAATATAGTGTTAATATTTCTCTTATTTAGAATATTGTCACCAACCATTTTTCTATGTTTTCAAGAAACAATTTGGACTCATGTGTCGCATATTTCAATTGTTCCCACATAATATTAAAGTCATGATCAGAAAAACGAAAAAAAAAAGTAAGTTAGTTGAAAATATGAAGCAAGTCATATGGCATCCACCAGTTGGACTTGATTAATTATGTATATATATGAAGTTCACTTATGTATATATGGTGTTCATTAATGAAAATATGAAGTTATTTATTAGGTGTTTGATTTGAATGTTCAACCATTGTAAATAGATTGTTGGTTTTCAGAATATGAATTCTATTAGTCAAAGGGAAAATTTTGTTACTCAAATTGATAGACATTCGAACATCAAATCACAATACTTTTAAGTATTTGTAGAACACTTTCTCTAATTAATTGGTTTTGTAACTAACATCCAAATATATTATCACCTTCCATGACTTGGACAATGTCAATCGCATACCATGATTATATCTTTTTTGAACCATAGTTAGCCATGGTCGGATGAAGGACGGGTCAAAATTAGCTGGGCTCTAAAAAAGCCAATATCTAATAAGCCATATCATGGGGATTAGAGTACTTAAGATGCATATAAATTAACGTCCCTTCCTGAACCACTGTGGCCCAACCCTTCTTGTAGCGGCCAAGAACAATGTGTCCATTAATAGGGTAAGCATTATTCCTCTAAGAATGAAAAAACATGTAATGGGCTTTACAAATAGACTCTGCATCTTGTCATGGGCTAGAGTAGTGTATTTGGTGTTGTGGTTCTTCTGACATTATTAGTCTTTGATGTTCCAAAGAAAATAAAATAAAGTACGGACATCCTTCTTAACGTCACACATTCAAGTTAAACAAACAACAATCTTTTGCAAAGTGCAAGAGAAAGGACAACCTCAAAACACTTCGGTAGCGACGACGTTTGCAAAGCCGAGAAATTGATGCACTGGGATCTCTGCTTTTCGTCGATGAACCGCAGCATGAAAAGTGTTGGATATGACAAAGTCTAGCTTATAGTTAGGTAGTAGCTCACCCTAAAAATTAGGGTATGAAACAAGAACACTATAATTACATGGTTTGGTTGCTTTTGATGATGTCCATCTTATTAAAGATTATATATTAGTGAGGGTATATGTTATAATACTTCTATCACAAACCGTCTTTTGCTTATTCATCGCACTACAATGAAAGTGTCATAAATTATCACCTAGTATGACGCCCATGCTTCCGTGTTTTGTCAAGATCAATTCAAGTTGGCAACAATTTCATGTCACAATTAACAATTTTAGTTAGCTCCTATATGAATTATCAAAATTTGAACATTTTATCTACTATCATTTTGTTATCTCTCTTTTAAGCAATGGGTGTCAAGCTAGCGTTTATAGCGCCTATGTTAAAGGAGTGGAACAAGATATTGATTTTGAGTTTGATTACAATATTGATCCACTTTGTTTCTCTTAATCATGCTCTTAAAAAGTGATGACATAGAGGAAAGTGTATATGCTTCCCTCATGATTGTCTGCTACTGCTACTCTATGTGCAAATTCATTCAATATTTGTTAATTATTCCTCCTCCACTTCCACCTCCATCTATGTCCTTTCATTGCTTTAACCCTTAACTAAAAAGCACTCCACTTCATAATTCAACTCAATTAATAATCTCAAATTACATATTTGTTTTTATGTATTTATGTTTCTTGACCATAAAGTGGCACATGAACATCCCATGTGCTGTGTTACAGTCTGAAAGCCATGGTCTGGGATAAAACAGAAGTACATCAGTGTATGCACATGTTTTCAAAAGGAATTTTGTTATTTCAGAATAACTTTTTAAAGGTACAAGTTTGGTAATATATATCACTAGGACCCAACTATTTTAAACATGTTTGACCAAATTTCCAACGTTCTCAACAAAATCTAAACAACAAAGATTCTTACCTAATAAAATATATCCGGGCGTGAGGGTTCTCTATCATCAAATGGTGTTTTAATGTAAGAGGAACCTATAGAAAATGTTAATACATTTAGCGAACCTTCAAACAAAACCCAATATACAAGAAAGTTTATTCTAATATCAGTAGTGGCCAAACATAAAACAGTACATGTGAATATCTATTTATGGGCTATACTAATGATTGAGGTCGGTAAAAAACAATCTGCATATTACTAACTAGACACTTAAATAAATAAATAATTATAGAATAAATATAAATAAAAATATAACGGTAACATTCAAAATAAGTTATAAAACCAACAATTTTAAACCCCTTTATTTAAAGAGTTATTGTTATGGATATAAAACCAACAATTTTAAACCCAGTTATTTAAAGAGTTATTATTATGGATATTTTATTAGACTTGTTGACTTAATTTTTTTTTGGACAATTTCATCCATACATATATGTGTTCACCATTTGAGTTTTTGGTCTCTTATCCGGTTCTTGTTTCATAGGTTTCTTGCAGGCATCATAAGATTCATAACTTAATATTCCTTAGCAAGCAATTAAGTTTAATAAGTTGAGAATCTTTTTAAGTATATGTTCGGATACTTATTTGTTCTCCATCGCAAGCATAGGTATATATAAGCAAATGATTACCATAATTACTTAATTTATTTTTGTGGGTCCTTGCAAAAATATTAAAGTGGGATGGCGCATTAGCTGAGTTTTGACATTTAAAATAATATACCACCTTCCTTATTCCTGTTAAAAGCTGTTTTTCTCTCTTTCAAGTGTGTTGTGGGGTCAAAATCCAATGAATTTTTTTAAGGCTAACTTCCACTTTGTAATGCTTTTCTTTCGCCAGGGGTATGTTGTACATCTGTGGATCTTTGTTCTAAATTCTAACATGCAAACAAAGGAGATATTAAAGTTGCTTCCTTTTTTGGTAGGTCCTGCTCTAGGATTGGAAGGTATATGCTGTCATGCAATTGGAGATTATTATTCATCCCCACCCCCTACCCCACCCCACCCAAACCTACCCTACCCTGAAAGCTGAAACTCAGTATATAACATTTATAGAAAGTTATTATGATTCATCATCAAGTTGTGACTACCCTTCATCCACTTTTTAAAAATCTGATGGATATAACCATCTTATAAAGTGAATATTGTGAGGAGATCGTGTTGATTATGTTGGATTCCTTATCTTTGTCTTTAAGTTCAAATTATCGAAATGTTATGATGGTGTTTGGAGATTATCAATGGCGAATGACTTAAGTGTGTTGTGAGTATGTTGTGAGTAGAGGAGAGAGAAAATATATGAGAAAGTTACTGTTCATCTGTAACTATGGGAAAAAATATATGGAGAGAGAAAACTGTATAAATTTTTTAATATTTTTAAAAATGGTTGTGAGTGAAAGAGAGAAAAAAAATAATAATAAATATATAAAAATATTGTTTAAATGAAAAGGAGAGAGAAAAAATTTTTGTTTTTAGTGGAAATATATGGATATAGTAGTTGTTTTTTTAGTGGATATGTATGTATATTTATAGGGATGTCAATTTGAATGCTATTTTAAGTAGGACAAAATATGTACATGTTTAGACATGGGTACACATGGATTAAATAACTATTTCAATGATAAAGATTTTATTTCTTAACATAAAGGCATAAATATTAAAGGAAAATTTAAAAAATAAAAATAATTTCTTTAAGAGAAAATTTGAAAAAAAATATGCTTTTTAAACTTTTTTTAATATTTTGGGTTGTGTTCACATTAGTTTGCATGGTTCTCGCAATAAGGGTAAGAGAGGTGGTCTTCTCTTGAGGAGAGGAAACTATTAACCCACTCAATCACATATTCTCATGTCAATTCCCCTCACTAAATCCTCTCTTGCACTAAAAACATAACGAGTGGTCACCTCTCTTAGGGAGAGGTAAACTAAATTTTTTAAATATAAAAAACAAAAAGGAAAATTTTGATTGGTTTCAATGGCAACAACGTTCAAAAAACAATTCCCCTCACGTGGTGACTAGTCACTGATTACCATTATCATCTTCTGTGAGGGAAGGGTCGACGACGGTGTTGCGGTGCGGTGAAAGGACACACCGCACCCTTCCCTGCACACCCTAAGGGTGGTTTCTAACGAATCTTTATATATATATGAGAGAGAGAGAGGGTAAAATCAATGAGAACCACTTTTAGTTGTGATAACTAGGCATTCCAAAATGTTTTTTCAACAATTTAAAAAAAATATTAAAAAAATTCACATGTTCCAGCAAAAAAAAAAATGTAGCATGCAAAAATTTATATCGGATGTAATAAAATTTAAATCGGACGTAAGTACCTTCTCGACATTTGTTTTTACAGATGTGGTTAAAACATTTTCATATACGTTTCTGTAAAAAATAGTAACCCAATTCGCGCGTGAAGTAGAAGTTCTCATGATTTATAACTCGTGGTGGTTATTAACTAAACCGAATCATATACGTAGGTACGTATATAATATACGTATGTATATATACGTATATACGTATGTATATATAAGTATATAATATACGTATGTATATATATATACGTATATACGTATATACTATATATACGTATATACGTATATACGTATATATACGTATATACGTATATACGTATATATACATACGTATATACGTATATACGTATACGTATATACTATATATACGTATTACGTATATACGTATATATACATACGTATATTAATATCGTACATACGTATATACGTACGTACATACGTATATACGTATATACGTATATATATATATATATATAGGGATAATGTAAACCTATACGTGTTGTGAGAAGTTAGAGAACTCGGCCTTACGAAACGTTTTTTCAAAAAAAAAATTATCAAAAATCCTAAAAAATCAACTTTTCCAAAAAAAACCTGTTTTTTTTTTTCATTTTCGGTAGCCGCAAATGTCGTAAAAAGTGATGTCATGCTTATGTCATCACCATTTTACAGCTACCGTAAGGGGCCGAAAAACATCACTTTGAAATTTTTTTTAATTATTTTTACGGCAGTGTTTTCTAACATTATAATCTAGGGTGTAAACAAAAAATGGGGGCAAAACTCGCAAAGGAAGGTCGAGTTCTCTAAGTTCTTACAACTCGAAGGGGTTTTCCCTATGATGGTTTTTATAGAAAATATTAATTATTCAAATATGTTTAACTTGTTAGCACTTAAAGATCTTTATACTAAGTAATTATACATTGTTATACTGATATTAAGTTTCTCTAATAACAAGAGAAAAAAAAAAGGTAAGAAAAAAAAAGACAAGTGTAGTTGTTCTCTCCTTTTCATGCAAATTATTCTATTTCTAAAGTTTGTTAAATAGGGTTTCTTTTTGTGGTAGATTAGAAAAAAAGTGGCCATGCAAATGCAAAGTCTAAACCTACATCCATCCCTATCTTGGATTTATAGAAAACTACTTTTGGATCGATTTGCTAATAGAATTTATTCTTTCTTTGTCCCTTAAAGGAACTTTTTCATTCATTAATCCATTTTCCATTATTAATTCATAAAGCTACCCTTTTCATTGGCCCTTTAATTTTGTTTCTTGTTGTTTGGATCTTCTTCATGCGAATTTATTTATCTCCTTCAATCATGTTTATATTATATGATTCTAAGAAAACAGGTTAAATTGTGGCTTCATGGGGCCCTTATATACAAATCATATCTACACAATATATATAATTATGATTACGTTATGCGTGTTATTTAACCAAAATTAACTAATCACAACAGCTGTTTCAGAACAAAAATATAAGTTTACAGATTTAGTCTAAATGTAATAAGTAAGTTTGATATATAAATATAAATCATTAAACTAAACAGATCTGTAATTCCAGTTCATTTATTGTTTTTAGCATTTTCACAAGCTTTCGGCATTTGCTAATATTAAGTAAGTTTGATATTTTTCTTTAAAGTTTGTTATGTTTCTAGGAAATTTCATTTATATTGAGGTTCAACGTCTATTGCTAATATAGTTTTAACCAATTTTTTATATTGTTGATAATTTATATCTAATGATTTTTTTTTCTAAGCCCCATGTGTCATATATATGGTAGTAAGTTTTATCTCATGTGAGTATGTTTTTAATGATCATTTCAACTATTAGCTTCATACTTTAATTTTCACTTCATAATAAATAAACTACAAACCCTTACTATTGTTAAAATTCGTTGGTACCGTACGGGAATAAAAATTGATCATACTTTTGGTGCGAAATAGCTACGAGAATGTACGTCAGCTGCGCACATGATAACTCTATTTCAACAACCGGAGGATTGATTAATGTTGGTATAGCTAACTTTGAATTTTTTTGGGCCCATGAGCCCATGGTTTCACTATGCGCTCAAAACGTGTGAGTTCGGAAATCTGTGGCTATACATTACTAGCAAAAGTTTTTTATTAGTTTCGAAAATAATCTTTTGTTCACAAGTTATTCAAAACACAGATAGAAAATAATTTCATTTGGTTCCATATCTTTGGTATTACACGGTGGTTGATATGGGTTCACCAGATCTTGGAAATGTGATGCAAAACAAATATATTTATATTTTTTCCTTCAGTTCTAAAAGATGCACGTCAATGTTTGCTAGTTGGCAATATTCAGTTGAAGCCTTTTCACAAGTAATTGCAAATCACTTAGTAGTTGAGCATTCCTTCTTTCTCCATCATGCACCTTCTTGAACTCTTCTTCATTTTGTTTCTGATATGCAGCCCATTCCCTTACTAGTTTGTCAAGTGTATCTGTAGGACTGTTGTTGTTGGCTCTGAAGCTGTGAATTTCTTCCTAAATTTTACCAGAACTTGTGGAACCTCTGGCTTCCACAGCTTCAGTCACGCTTGACTTGATGTCCTTTATCTCTTTAAACATTTTCACAAAGTCTGTTGTAAGTTTGCTGTTGTCTGATGTCTTCTGCATCCGCTGCAAGTTCTTCAGAGCTTCAGTGTTTTCTTCTAATTGTTTTCTAATGGTTTCTACTGATTCTGACAGAACATTCATGTCAGACTTCTGACTTCTGATTCATTTATCAGAACATCCCCCTTAGCTTCAACATGTGATTTTCTCCACACACTTTGACCACATTTTCAAGCATGTGATCAAGTTGTTCCTTTAATATTACTATATCAATGGGCAATGGAGGAACAATAAATGTTCCTTCTCTCACACCAGCAGAAGACACACTTACTGTTGTTGTAAAGGTATGAGGTTGGTCAAAAGTCCAATTCAGCACATCTTTACTAAAGCTGTGAAACTTATTCACATTCTGGATTTTATCACTTCCATGAACCATTCCTAAGAATGATTCTCTGTGAATTGTTGAGAAACTCTTATTTTTCTCTCCCATGTTTCCTTGATCATCATGCTGATCTCAACCTTTTGTTGTCTCAATCTCCTCCTCATTAACTGATTTGGAAAATAGACCAATGGAACCACTGACATCTTCTCTACTTGATGTTATAGGTTGAATAACATAATCTCCTTAAATAGATTCATCAGAATCTGAATTTGTTGTGTTTGCAACAGTAAGTAAATCTGAATTAACTTGAGCACCTGATTCAGCCATGTGTGATGCTTCAGCATGATGTAGTTCTGCTTCCAGGTTCTGCTCCATCTGTTGATCAATCTCCATTGGTTTTGATGAGAAGATGATGTTATTATGTTGATCTTCCTTAGCTTCATCAGTTTGTGGTGCAACAGATGCCTCGTCATTATGTTCTTGTAAAGGGCTGCTATAATATACTTTTGTGTGCCCTGTTCTCTTGTTTCGGATGGCAACATGTTGTATCAGATAGGGTGAGCCGTCTCCAATTAGACTAGTCATGCTCACTGGCAGATCTGGTACATCTTTGTTGGACTTCCAGGCTTGTGCTGCACACCAAAGCTTCATGGTAGCAGATTTCCATAGATTTTCTGATGTTGGTAGCTCAACACCTCTTTCTACAAAAGTCTCGGCAATTATAATTGACCAGAACCTTAGGAAGGGCAGATGATAGTTGATTCTCCCATTCTTTGTTAGCACAGATCTCTTCATCGGATCATAGATCTCTGTTCCATAATCAATGTTGAGCCCAGTGATGAGCCCATACATGATTGTTAAAACAGAGACGTTAATCAGATCAGTCCCCCCAATTTTGAGCTTAGACATTTGGTTAGTGCTTCCATCATTACTTGCCAGAAGGCAGGTAGCCTCATTCCTATTAAATTCACCAGTTAAGGTAATTTTTCTTGCTTATCCCATCAGAACGTCCAGTTGACCCAACCGATCTTCCTTCCCAGGTGTTTCTACATAGTTTTTATTGATAGGAAGTTCCAGCCATTCCATAATTCTTTGTGGTGTAATGGTAACGGTGATGTTTCCCCAAAGATGGGATGTTACCTTATTTCCGCCGATTTTGCTAAGACTATTGACAAGTTGTTGCATAATATTCTCCGGTACTTCGTTGGTTTTGGTCAAATCTCGGGCAATAGGGCATCTTAGCAAGAATTCGACTAATATTTGACATTTTTCGTCATGTCTCATGATTGGTATTCATTGACAGGTTGTCGTCTTTTATTGGTAGAAATCTGTATTCCCGATGAATGGAACTGAGTGTTCAGCTGGGACGTTGAGGTTGACAAGGTTTTGAGCGGCCATGGTGAGTTGAATTTCGCTTTTCAAAAATTGTGAGGGTTTTTTAGGGTTTATGAGATTGAAGGTTGCAAGTGCTTTTCTCATCCTTTCAGATGGTGTATATATAAGGTTTGTGGGACCGAGATCGTGGGTTTTGAATCGTGGGTGGTTAGTATTTAAGAAGGTTAATGACAAGTTAAAATTGTTTTAACTTTATCCAAAACCGTTTTGAAAGATTTTGATATATCCCCAATTTTTTATGTATATAGAAAAATTTTTGATTGGTGAATACTAACGGCCAAGTTGTACCTTTTGCCTCTTGTGGGACCATTTTTAAGAGAGAGGGTCCAGTAATATTCTTCTCCATCTGAGGTCCGTTTTACGGATCATTTGGGCACTAATTTGACAAACCTAAGGTAAACGTGCGGAATCCGTTTGCTTAGGCGACATTGGATACACTCATTTGTTTCTATTTAATCACCGTTTCATTAATATTCCACGTTAGAGATCCTGGAAACACTTGGACAGAGCTTCGCCGTCTCTGTGCCAAAATCACTAAAGTTACAAATGAAATGTCAAGACTCCTATTTATAGGAGATACAAGTTCGCTGGCGGGATGCAAGTTCGAGCGAACTTGCTTAGACAAGTTCGGCCGAACTTGTCTTCAACACTACAATCTCAAGCGAACTTGACCCTATATATACATAAACTTCGACATTTCGCTCCTAAATACTGACTCGACATTATACGATGACGTAGGCAACAAACATATGCATCAACAGACTCCCACTTGGATGTTGCGTAGTCATCATTCTTCAAATAAGTTCCTGAGTCTTTAATGTTCTCTTGATCTTTATTTCTTGCATAACTTTATCATCCATGCTCCCCCTTACTTTAAGCTTTCTGTTATCTTCAATCAACATGTTTATCTAGCTCCCCCTCAAATGATGCTCCGAATTTCTAAGATTTGACGATTAAGAGCAATCACACGTATCACACATAAACAGTTTCTTAACAGTCTCGTTGGTCCGGCTCACATTCAACATTATTAGGTTTCCATGGAAGATATGAGAGAAAATCTTTTTGGATTTTTAATATTGAATGCAGAAATGTAAACATACACAGTTTGTATTTTTGTGAGAAGACGTGCTAGAGGATCATATCAGATTTTGAGACATATCACCAGTACCATTGACCTTTTCATGACTTTAAGTTTTTAAACTTGTTTACCTAGATTGTCGATATGTTTGTCCACTTAAAGTTTAACACATTTCTCAATTGTTCCAAGATATGTTAGTTATGAAACTTGACTTAACTGTAGTTCCCATTTCTTGAATATACTTCCGTATCAAGATTCCCTAGATTTCATCTTACAGGTGAATATAGCGTAATTGATATCTGTATCTGGGTTAATGCGAAGCCATGAGAGCCCAGGTTAATACCACCGTATCGACAAAGAGATGAAGGCTTGACTTATAATGTAGTGTTCCAAAATGGAATCTTTTTGTACTGCAATTGTAGTATCTTTCGATATTTTCAGTTGAATGCAGTTTTAGGGAATTTTTGCAAAAGCATTATAGAAGTTCTAGGTCATTGCTTACTCAAAATCAGAAGAACTTGTATATACCCCAGATATCAACCATCTATAAAGACCTCGTATATCAGAATCAGGCAATCTCTCAAACGAAATTTCAGAGTACTAAGTCCATATATTCAAGATATGTTACAAGTTAAGCAGTTGTAAAATTTAGTTTATATCTTGGAAACAATCTACTGAACGTGTAAAGCCTATCAACACATCCACAGTAAGGCGTGTTTATCACTTTTAAACTTTACAAATCCTTAGCGTACTGTGATAATCCACTGATGTACTATCATTTCCTTTTTTCGCACACTTAATCTCATTATTTTTCATATTTTATTGTTTTTGATATTTTGAGATTTTCTATTGTTTCTAGAAACATTTTAAAATAATGTTTTTCAATTTTACAAGAATTTTTTTACAAATTTTAAAATTTTTTCTCCCCCTAAAATTGAAAACATCTTATTAAAATCGAAAATAAAAATCTTCCATTTTAACCGTTTAACGACTTTTTACGAATGTGAACGCGAGACTACCATTTTGTTTGTGTGGAATATCACCCCTGTCTCTTGTCTCTCTGTATGAACAACCACTACTTCTGAAATGTCCTTTGGCTTGAAGCTTGGTTATCTTGCACATTCAAACAAACTTTACTCAATTTTGAACTGGAACCCAATCCATTCTGGATTTTGGTTTACCAAAATCATTAACATCTGAAGTAAACAAACATTCACACTCTTTTTGATATTCAAACAGTTTGATAGAAACTTTATTTGAAAATTTTACTTTCTTTTATTTTTTTAACTGTTTGAATTATCAAATTTTTCTCCACTGCTCTTTCTTTTGTCCTCAGATTTGTATCTGATGAATTCGTTTTACTTGGCTGTGAGTAAAATGATTCATTAGAACTTTTATCTGATTTTTTAGACGTATCCGATAAAAAAATCTTTTCCAAATACTCTCTAACTTTTTTCCTCTTTTTATCAATCTGTCTTTTTGCCCTTGTGATAACTTGACTTTTTGTTCTTTGGGCTTCTCTATAGTTTTCTCATTTTTCTTCTACGTTTTCTTCTCCTCTAGTCTTTTCTACCTCTGAGATTTAACCGATCTTCTTTTCAGATTAGTCGGACAATCCCTGGAAATATTACCTTTGATTTGACATTTATAGCATCTTCTCGTATCAAATCTCTTTTTCAGGCAGTTAACTGCAATGTGTCCACCAAATCCACAGTTGTAACACACTCTGTTATCGTACCAATCTTTCCATTCAGACCAAACACCCAAATCAGCACATTGATTTGACATGTAGTAGTCATCTTTCCTGCTTTTTCTGTAAAATTGATTTGACTTTGAAGCATTGTGGTCCGACCTGCACCAATTATTCTCAAATTTTTGCTAGTTTTTATAATGATTGGATGACCGTGCCGATGAGCTTTTATTTTTGTTTTGAAAATTTATAGAATTTTGTTTTTCATGTTGTTTTTGTTTTCCATTCTGCTTAGAAGATTTTTGCGTTGAGCATTCACCTTTTTCAGCAGATTGTAGTACATGTTCTTGAAATTTTTCTTTTAGTTTCAAAAATATTTTCTTTTTATAATTTTTATCATTTTCATCATCGGTATTATCATCACAATCCTCAATTATGACATCGTCATAATTTGAGACATTGTCACTTATTGAAAGTTTCTTTTTTTATCATTGATCGGTTTTGGACATATATGTTCTAACTTTAATGAGGAAGTCACAAATTCTTTCAATAATTTTGCTGAATTAGCAGCTTTATTTATAACAATCTCAATTTCTTTTTCAAGTTGAGCTATTTTCTCAATATGAGAATTTATTGTTTTTTGATTTTCTATATTTAATTTTTCAAAAACAATTTTTTCATTTTTAAACATCTTTATTTCATTTTGAAAATCTACTAACATTTGTAATTTTTCATTTTCTAAAATTTTTATTTTGTTTTAAAAATTCTTTCATTTTCTTTTAACGTTTTATTTTCTAATGTCAAACTCTTCAAATCATTCAAGAGTTTGGCATTATCTGCCAGATAATCCTCTACATTATAGACTAGGCATACTGGTTTAGAACTTGAAGATCCATTTGTAAATGTACTTGAAAGTTGAGTTTCACAGTTCTTAACCACTACATACTCTTCTCTCTTCACCTGATATTTATTTTTCAGAGATATCCAGAGTTCTTTTGCAGTCTTGTACTCAGGCAGTAGTATCAAGATATGTTCGTTAAAGAATTGCTGAATCAGATTAATCATTTTCTTATCAGCAAAATACGCCTTTTTCTGTTGCGTAGAATACTTGTACTTCTCTAGAATATTTTGATTCTCATCTCTTGGAACTACATATCCTATTTCGATCGCCACCCAACTGCTAAAATGCGTAGCTTGGACCTAGCTCTCAAATTTTCCTTTCCAAACTTCATACTCGTCCATACTCATCAACTTTGGCATTTTGGAGGCGAAGCTCTGTTAGTTTGTACTCTTGACGTTTGATCAATAAAACTGATGATTAACTGATTAATTCTTGTCTATTTTTATTTTTTATTTTTATTTATTTTTTTTTTTAGAAAACCTTGACAAGTTCGGTCGAACTTGTCACAACTTGTCAAAAACAGCAACTTAAACAAGTTCGGGCGAACTTGTTGGGATTTTATGAAAAAATCACGAGTTCGAGCAAACTTATGTTGGATTTCAAGAAAAATTTGAAAGTTCGGGCGAACTTGATATAAATTTTAGTGAAATTGATCAAGTTCGAGCGAACTTAATACAATTTTCACTGAAAAACCAATCAAGTTCGGGCGAACTTTATGAAAAGTCACTGAAAAAATGAGTTTTTCAATCAAGTTCGAGCGAACTTGAGTTACAAAACATGATTTTTTCAATTTTTCGACATGAATTCGTTTGTTTTAAGCTCTGATCTTTTCAAGGGTTTATCTATTATGGATTTTACGTATTATACTTGAAAATCAGTCTATTTTCCGTGAATTGTCCAAGAAAGGTTAAAAATAGAAGAAATGAGTATAAGATGAGATGTTCTGTGTCCAATGTCTTCAAATTAGGCCAATCCTGCTCTGATACCAATTGAGGGTCCGTTTTACGGATCGTTCGGGCACTAATCTGACAAACCTAAGGTAAACGTGCGGAATCCGTTTGCTTAGGCGACATTGGATACACTCATTTGTTTCTATTTAATCATCGTTTCATTAATATTCAAAGTTACAGATCCTGGAAACACTTGGACAGAGCTTCGCCGTCTCTGTGCCAAAATCACTGAAGTTATAAATGAAATGTCAAGACTCCTATTTATAGGAGATACAAGTTCGCTGGTGGGATGCAAGTTCGGGCGAACTTGCTTAGACAAGTTCGGCCGAACTTGTCTTCAACACTACAATCTCAAGCGAACTTGACCCTATATATACATAAACTTCGATATTTCGCTCCTATAATGACTCGCCATTATACGATGATGTAGGCAACAGACATATGCATCAACACCATCATCTGACATTTTTCCCCCTTTTTGAAAGCGAAATTTTATCCGATGACATCATCAGAAAGTTTTTCAATTTTTCTGATAAGAATTTCTTTATCAAAAATTTCTCAGCATGAACGGACAGGCATCAGAACATAGAGGTTCCCCTTTCTACAGCGCCTCAAAATTGATATTTTTTTTGGTGGAGGTCCAAGTGCTTTGCTTCCACAAATTACTTACGTATGCTTTTCTGTTGGAGGTCCAAATTTCTTTTGAATTTTCACTTTACCAGAATATGGAGTTATTTTGAACTTAATCTTATCTGAGACCCTTCATCCTTTTAAAAAAAATGAAAATCTCAAGTCTATTTCTCTTTGTTTTAACTTCAAAATTTTTGTTGTATTCCTCTGATCTTTATTAGATCTGATCTTATCATTGTTTCAACATACCCTTTACCAGAAGTGGTATATTTTCATTAGATCATGCAATAAAGGTTCATCCCTTTGACAGTTTCTATCCCTCCACCTTTTTTATAGAAAAGAAAGCATACACACACACACATATATATATACACACACACACACACAGGCACATTAACCTTTACAAAAGAAAGAAAAGAAAACTTACGAAGAAGAAAACATAAATAACCTAGAAAGAAAAATTAGTCTACATTATAAATAAGTGTAGCAAAGATCCATAAATAGGACACATTTCTGGAGTGGTTGGGGGTTGGAATCAGACTGGAATTATATATGTTTTCTTGAAGAACAACCTGCGCTCTAAGGTACCAACTTGGAACTCCAACAAAATCCAGTTGACGTGTGACCCTCATTAGGAAACGAGGGTAGATCAGGAAGGGTTTACTAGAGTTCAGATTCCCCTCAAAATCTCTCATGAGGCACTTAGAGAAATTATAAGGAACCTCCTGTACAACTGCATGCACCACCTCCATCAACTTGTAAGAGGTTTCATTGAAGTTTATGTGCTTTCTAGAGAAGCACACACCAAGCTGGGTACCCAAGAGCTGCCATGGTGGAATGAAGCCAGACTTACTAATTCCTCTTGTACGTTTCTCCGTGTAGTATCCCACTTCACTTAGAGTTTGGTCAAGAGTTTTTCTAGTGAAAAATGTAACGTTGTTTTCGTCATTGAAATGTAGTGCCTCTCTGACCATCTCCTCGCTGAGGATGATCTCCTTCCCCATCACATTGCTGTGAATCCATACCTTCGCTCCACGAAAAATGGTTCACGCATTCCACCAGAAATCTATAAAAGAGTTGGGTGTACCAGATGTATACGTAGCGGGCTTTGTAACAACATGTTGAGAATGATCCTACATCCTTCCCATGCAGGATCGTCGAGGTTTCTCCAGATCTTCATGTTGTTGTGAGTTGCGTAGTGTGGAAGCCGTAAAAGATGGGCACGAATTTCAGCCATTGTTAGGGTTTGTGGAGAAGTTTGTTAGAATTTCTGAACGAAAAGAAAGAGGTTGAGAGCGACAGAAGAGATGATGTGAACTTAAAGTGGTGGTAGTATTTATAAGTGAAAGTGATAGCATTACCATAAATTCCATTTACCAAATTAAGATTTTCTTTCATTTCTTTCACTTCTATTTAATGCAAGAGATCCTCCGTCAGAGGCAAAGAGAACTTATGTGAGATAAAATTCCTCTATATTAAATGTCTAGGCGGCTACTTCTGTTAGATTATAATCATTTTCTTTTCCAGGTGTCTCCTTCTTTCTCTCCAATTGTAGATGACTAAGCTTTAAAGGCTGGTTAAGAGTTGTGGGTGCAATGAATTCTTGTTCAAAAATTTTACTTTGTGACGTAATCAACCCCAAAGTCTCAGAAGTTTTTTTTTATTTTTTATTTGATTTTTTTAAAGAAATAACCTAGATAAACGAGATAAAATCTAAAAAGAATATATACAAACATTGTGTTGTGGATAAGTAAACTTGAATTGTGAACCATATTAGATTTTTTGGTAATTAAGAGAATTCTGATGAATTATCTAATTTTCTGATGAATTTATCTGCTTTCTGATAAATTATCAGATTTTTTGTTAACATTGTGATTATCTTCTGATGATTCACAATTTTGATTATCATTTTGTGACAAAACATTTTCTGAATTTTCCTCATATTTCATGTTGACCATGCCTAGTTTGCTGACCAAAAAATTGTGTCTCTTTTCATCAAGAGGTTTTGTAAAGATGTCAGCAATTTGTTTTTCTGTTGGTACAAAATACATTTCAATGTTTCCTTCCTCCACATGATCTTTTATGAAGTGATACCTGACATCAATTTGTTTTGTTCTTGGGTGATGAACTGGATTTTCTGTTATGGCAATTACACTCGTTAAATCACATAAGATGGGGATCTTGGTCAGATTCACTCAATAATCTCTTAGCTGTGTTTGCATCCAAAGCACTTGTGAACAACAGCTTGCTGCTGCCACATATTCTGATTCAGCTGTTGATGTGGATACACAATTTTGTTTCTTGCTAGTCCAATAGACTAGTTTATCTCCCAGCATTTGACAGGCACCAGATGTACTTATTCTGTCAATTTTGCATCCTGCATAATCTGCATCTGTATATGCTATTAGTTCTAAGCTTGTTTCCTTAGGATATCAAAGACCAAGATCAGATGTGCCTTTTAGATATTTAAAAACTATTTTTACAGCTTTTAGATGAGACTCTCTAGGATTACACTGGTATCTTGCCAGAAAACATGTTGCAAACATTATATCTTGTTTGCTTGTATTAAGTACAATAGTGACCTATCATTCCTCTATAGGTTTTTATATCTACGCTTTTTCCATGTAGATCAGAATCTAGTTTGTTACCTGTTGCCATGGGAGTTTTGGAGGTTGAGTAACTTCAAGTGAATATTTTTTTCAAATTGTGTTGACATACTTAGATTGACTTAAAAATATGCCATCATTTCTTTGTTTGACTTGCAGGCCCAAGAAAAAGTTTAATTCATCCATCATGCTCATTTCAAAATGGCTGTCATTAATTTTTCAATTTTTTTTTAAAAATATCTCATTTGTTGATCCAATAATTTGGTCATAAACATAAATTTGAACCGACAGTGTATGACCCTTATCTGTTTTGAGAAGGAGAGTTGTGTCAATAGTACCTTTTGTGAAGCCAGAATTGAGTAAGAAGTTTGACAGAGTTTCATACCTTGCTCTAGGAGCTTGCTTCAAACCATACAAGGCTTTGTTTCAATTTGTAAACATGTTTTAGAAATTAGGATCAACAAAGCCTTCTGGTTGATGCACATAAACTTCTTCTTCAATCTTACCATTTAAGAATACTGATTTTACGTCCATCTGATAGACCTTGAAATCTTTTGACGCGACATAGGCAAGGAATATTCTTACTACTGCTAATCTGGCCACTGGTGCAAAGGTTTTATCATAGTCTATGCCTTCTTGTTGACAATAGCCTTTTACCACTAGCCTTGCTTTGTTCCTTGTTATGGTACCATGTTCCTCAGACTTGTTTCAAAATACCCATTTCGAGCGAATGACTGATTTGTCAATTGGTCTAGGTACCAGATTCCATACTTGACTTCTTCCAAATTAGTCAAGCTCTTCTTGCATTGCTTGTACCCAATATGAATCATTGAGCGCTTCTTTGACATATTTTTTGTTCTGCCGTGCTTAAAAAGCCAACATATAAACATTCATGTGCTGTGACATATCTTGTCTTAACACCTTCTTCTAGGGTTCCCAATTATGTCAGATTGAGAGTGTCCCTTTATCCATCTGAGATTGTTATGAGAAGTTGTTTGTGAGGCTTCCCCTGATCAGTTACTTCATTGGAGAGAGGAGCGGAATTATGATGTTCTAATGAGTTTTCTGATGTATTCTGACTTTGTATCAGATTTTCTGATAAATCCTCCACTTGTCCTGCAGGATTAGTACATGATTGACCGTATGATTTATTTATGTTTTGGCAATCATATTCTAGAAGTTCTTTAGTTAAAATGTCAAGAAGATGGTTAGGATTTCCTTGTTGATCAAAATTTGTATATTTCAGAATTTCATCAGAAATCTCTGTTTTAGATGAGTCATCAAATGACACATATAAACTTTCCCTTATTGTTCTTGTGTTTAAAATGAACACTATATAAGCTATTGAGGACAATGACTAACCAAGAAAAATACATCTTTTTGCCTTTCTGTCAAATTTTCAAGGCTTTCAAAATCATTAAAAACAAAACATCTACAACCAAATGTGTGTAAAAACTTTACATTTGGAATTTTTCCATTTATGATGTTGTAGTGTGTTTTCTGATGTCTTTTGTTTATTATGGATATGTTCTATGTAAAACAAGCATTTGCAATTGCTTATGCCCAAAAGTATGTGGGCAACTTGGAATGAGCAAGCATGGTTCTAGCAGCTTCAACCAAGGTTCTATTCTTTCTTTCCACAACTCCATATTGTTGTGAAGTTCTTGGAGCAGAAAAGTCATGAGAAATTCCTTTGCTTATAAGGAAAGTCTCAAGTTTTAAGTTTTTAAATTCTGTTCCATTATCAGTTCTGATTCTTCTGATAGGTAATTTTAAAAGATTTTCATTTTTTATGACAAATTTTATGATCAGGTATGTAGTCTCATTTTTCTTTCTAAAAAATTCCACCCACGTGTATCTGGAGTAGTCATCCACAATGACTAAGATGTATTTCTTACAAGAAAAACTTGCAGTGCTTACTGGTCCACAAAGATCCATATGCAAAAGTTATAAGTTTTGAGAAATTGAAGTTTTAGAAAGCAGTTTTATGTGAGCTTCTTTTTTATTTTCCCATTTCACAGGCTACACGTATTTTATCCTTTTTGGAGGATATTAAAGGTAATCCTTTCACCAAACTTTTTCTTGCTAATTGATTTAGATTTTTGAAATTTAAATGGGCTAATCTTTTATGCCATAGTCAGCTATTATCTTTTTGCTCTTTTGGAAATAAGCATAACTGAGGATGCTCAATTTCTTTCTTGAAATCAAAGTAATAGATGGATTTTCTTATTTTTTTTTCACTTAAATATATTTTGTTGTCATCTAAACCAACTAACAAACATTTTTCTAGTAGAAAGTTACCTGAAATCCTTTATCACAAAATTGACCACAACTTAGTAGATTGTATTTTAGACCTTCTACATAAGCAACATTTTCAATTGTTAAAGATCCACTTTTAATGCAACCATAGCCCAATGTGTAACGCCTCGTTTTTTCATACTTTCCATATTTAGAAAGCTCGTGTTATATTTCTATTTTTGGAAACCTTTGTATCTTGTATTTGTTGTTTCATTGTAATCGTTTAATCATTGTAATCCAAGACTTGAATCATAATGAAAAACTCGTATTTTATTCCTATTCATGTTATGCTTATTCATAATCGTTTTATACCTAAACATATTCATACATTCAGGCTTGATATTCGTAAATGTGTGACCACTTGCAAATACGTGACAATCATACTTCATACGAAACTTATACGTGACATTCATACTTAATCGTACTCGTTTATTACTTATACAGTCAATAGTACATGTTTCATATGCTTAAAGGTCCCATAATAATCTTAAAACACCTAATATGTGACAATAAGCAAGGCCTTATTTAACAAACAAAAAAAATAAAATTTTGGTTTCCTGACCCGGGCCTTGCGGACCGCATGGAGAACCCTATACGGTCCGCATGGGGTCTGGGCGGGCAGCAGCTTCAAACAGCCGCAAAATTCTTCTTCCCCAATGGCCTTAAACCGTCATTAAACTCCTCCAAACTAACCCTAATCCTTCCTCTATAAAACCCAAGTGTTCTCCACACATTTTTCTACTTTAACAACTCTCTAATCTCTCTCAAATCACTCTCATATTAGTTGATAATCGGAATTCGGGCAGATTCACTCATCCTACAAAAGTGAGCATAACTTGCTCATTTCTTACTTGTTTTGCTTGATTCTTCTTCCTACTTACTTGGATAAGCCTTGGGTTTGATTCCACGGATTCTCCTTGGAGAATCCAGACCTGGAAGTTCACCTAAAGGGCTCCAAACTTTCTTTTTTGAATAAATCTTTCTAAAACTTATGTTATACCTCAACCAATCTTGTGTTCTTGTGCTCCTAATCAAGTTTATGATTAGTGAAGCCTAACTAAGCTTGTTAACATGTAACAAGGAATGTTTTAACACCCCAAACTTTCTATTTTGCATGAGCTTTAAGCTCACAAGTGTTGCCTAGTCTTGAACTTGAAGCTAGTGTGACTACAAGGTTAGCTTGGGCTATCCTACATCCAAGTCCACACAATACTTGATTTTTCTCATTCCATCCTAAGTAGTTTGCTAGTCTAAAGTGACACAACCCGTCTAGCCTTCTACTTGTGTCGACGCCGACTCACCAAGTTGTAGCTTACTTGGCTACTTAGTATAGTTGTAACGTGTAATTCCATTTCATTATTATCATTGTTGTTCTTGACCCTCCTTGTTGTCATATAACTTGTGTAGTGGTGAACTTACATGAGGTACCTAAATGGATGGTTAAACCACCTACCTCCTACATGACTTCTATGATATCCATGATTGGACTTATGATATAGTATGTATATTTACTATAATCTAAATAATATACTTAAAACCGAAACCTTGATAATGACTATATAATCATGTGTCAAGTTACTAAGTTTAATCACTAAGAGTGTATGGTTCCTCATTATGATTCTAATAGGTGTATAACCTATGAAATCACATAAACCCTAATGGGTTCCCATAGTGTCAAAACGAGTGCTAGACATTAGTGAGTATTTTTGTATACATACTTTGTTATGCCTTATTCTAAAATCCTGAACCTTCCATCATCATCCAAATAGTCACACCTACGTTTTCCTCTTGTAGGATAACTCGGTGTTCCTCCCGCGACCACACAAATCTTCATGGAACTAAGAAGTCATAAAGCTTGCAAAACCGTGAGTACACATGACCCATTTTACATTTTCTTCACTTTGGGTTGTAACATGTTTACATTATCAAAATCACACAACGCATGCTTATTCTAAATGCACGAAAAAAATCCTTTATACATGAATACTTTGATACATTACTCGTGATTATGCTTGGACCATTCTTATGTAATATGATGTGCACAAATGCAACATATAAATTACATCAAACGAGGCATAAAACCAACCCTTTTTCAGTACTAATGTTGGAAAAAGCACATTTCTTTATTCCTTTTTAATTTACGGGACTAAAAGAGCTTAAAAGAATAAAAGAAGCAAATTAGCGGCTAAAACCAACACAAAATAAAGAATAAGAAATAACGTGACATCCTCGGCCCCTCGGCAGCATCCCAAGAACAAAAACAAGAGAAACAGAAACTGACCACGGGGCGTGCCTAGCATCACCACGCCCCGTGCCCAGCTCACCACGCCCCGTGCCCAGCATCAAGCCCTCAGAAAAAGACAAATTGTAGATTTCAAGCCACCACGGGCCGTGTCCATCTCACCACGGGTTCGTGGTCAACTCTAGATTCGCAGAATCTTCATAGTACGCAAGTACCCTGACCACAGGGCCGTGCTCGGTCACCACGAGGCGTGTTCGTACAAGACCTGAATCTGCAGTTAATGAAGGAAGAGAAATTGGTCACCACGGGGCTGTGCCTAGCGGGCACGGGCCATGGTTAGGGCTCTGTTCTGGATATAAATAAGGGTGCTTGCTTCACTTCAAAGGCATCCCTTGGCAAACCACTTCTCTCTCACTTTGCCACCATTCCACCACCATTACAACACCAACAAACCATCATCCATCAATCATCTTTAGAGTGTGTAGTAGTCTCGGGATCCAGATTGATTGTAAGGGTTTTTGTCAAACAAAGGCCATGCTTGGCTAATCTCTAACATCACTTGGTGAAGACAAGTCTTTAATGTATTACTTTTGATTTTTAATCTTTCGGCACTTTTTAATTGGGTATGTATTAGTGACTTTAATAACTAGTTTCTTATGTTGAAAGTGAATTTTCCTAACCATTTCTTCATGATGTCATTGATTTGCTCATTCGTGTCTTTACGGTCTATATAAAGCTGTTATCTACTTGGAAGGGGGTTACAAGGATGGTTTGGTAAAGTTCTTGTCTCGTTCAGTGTATAGATCCTGCGAGGACTTGGTTCAAGCTGACTAGGACCTCCTTCAATGCCCCAAAGGTATTGGCCGAGGGGTGCGAATAGCTTGAACCCCTCATATCTAAACTACTATTAATACTTTAAACTGGCTACTTGGGATTGTATCCCTACTAACTCAAACCACTTAGCCGAGGGTAACGTCACCTTCAAAAGAGGGGCCTACAACTTTCCGCATTAATAACTTATTTAATTATCTTCCAATATTTCGACCCTTTGGGATTGTATCCCTGCTGACTCAAACCACTAGGTTGAGGGTAACGTCACCTTCAAACGAGGGGCCTACTACTATAACTAAGATAATCTCTTAAAAAGTCCGAAAGTACGAAAATCATCAAAGGATACATTAAAGATGATTTGGCTCCAAGTGATTCTATCTTGTCTATCTGTTTTTCATTTTATTTATCTTTTTAATTTTTTTATGTTTAAAATCTTTTATCAAAAATTTAGAGTGATTAGACGTTGACGATAAACCGGTACTAAAAGCTCTTGTGTCCTTGGACGACCTCGGTATCTTACCAACACTGTACTACGCTGGCGATGGGTGCACTTGCCCAAGTGTGTGTTTAGTGTTAGTAAAATATCGTGTTTAATAAATTTAAAACTTGAATAATGCGTAAAAAGGGCTCAAAATATTAATAAAAATATAATACGCTCATAGTCATTAGCTTATCTTAAGCCTCCATTTGACATGTATAGCGCTATAGGAGTAACGCACCGCCCAATCCTGAATCTAGTGGTCATGTTAAATTATCGTTATTTCGCGAAAGCAAGAGGTTTGACTAGAAATATTGCATGCGATGTATAAAGCTCTCGTAATAAACTTAGTTGGTATGTGGATTCGTTTTAACCCTTATTCGTATACGTGTTCTTATGCTTAAACTTGTGTACTCGCCTTTGCTTTTGCATTGAACTCTATTTTAAACATGTTACAGGTTGAGAAGATGATGCTATGAAACCGAAGTAGCGTTGAGACTAGATACTCACATAGACTTTTAGGTTTATTATTGTTGTATCAAATTTTGCCCTTGTTATTGTTGTTATTTGAATTTTCCTTGTATTGTAATGACAATTTATGTATGAAATGAAATCCGGTTTAATTAATTATTGTCACTATTAGCGTTGTGAGCAATGAGCAATCTATTTCGTCCCGCCTTGATGTTTACGCCATCGGTTGGGGTGTGACACAATGTTCTTCCCTTCACTCCATTTTTGAAATTTACTAATTTACCCAGCTTTGGAACAAAATTGCTGAGCAAGCTCCTGTCCCCAGTCATGTGCTTGGAGCTTCCAGAGTCGCAATACCAGATTTGCTGCACATGGTTGTCCTGAAATGGAAGAGTTAGAGAGATTTTGGTACCCAGACTTGCTTGGGTACTTTTTCTGATGAAAGCTTAGTTAAGTTTTCTTCTTTAGATGATGAATTTTCACCAGAAAATCTGTTACACGTTGAGCCATTAACAGATTGTTTGGTTTTTCTTTGGAGATGGTGTTGTACTAGCTTCAGTATTTCAACTCACATACAGTCTTCTTTGTCAGAATTTTCTGACTCTTTTGATTGTGATGGAAGATTCACAGATTTTTCCCTTTGGTGTAATTTTGGTGTCAAGAAAAAACAACTTATCATCCCGGTATCAGATTCTGATTATAACTTATCTGAATTCTCTTCCAAGGCATTGATAAAAGAGGTGGGATTTCTGATGTTTGTCTTTACATACCCCAGTCCTTCACCTCTGTTCTTTAGCGTGGTTTCAATAAAGTTTATGAACTCTTTGGCTTGCTGAAAACCTTTTACATTGATTTCTTCGTCATGAATTCTTTTATGAAAAACTTTTCTTTCCTTTTCATAGAATTCGATTTTTGCATTTTTATCTAAACTTTCCTCAATCGGTAATTGGTTTTCAAGTATTACTTTATTTAGAGTTCTTTTCAAATCATCAGATTTCTTGTTTTCTAGATTTTGTTTTGCTTGTAAATTCACAAAATATATCATAAGCTTGGTTCTGTTGTTTTTCAAGTTCAAGATTGTTTTGAGCCTACCTTTTGTTCTGATCCTTCAGATTCTGCGTCAGAAAGTTTCATGATAAGACAAAAGTTGGCCATTTCTTCTTCTTCATCAGAAGAGTCATCTGTTAAACAGGGGTCAGTTCCTGCAATCAAAATTACTTGTTGTTGCTCTTTGGCTTCTTCTAATTTCTTTTCATAGTAAGCAACATCTTTCAGTTTTTTGCTTTTGCATTATGATGCATAATGACCTTTTTGCTTGTACTTGTAACACACAACTTCTGCTTTTGCCTTGTCTTTAGACTTGCCTTCCATCCTCCCTTTATCAAGTTTCTGGTAGTTATGGCCTCCATCTCTCAGTCTTTGCTCAAAGGTTTTGGTGAGTAATGCAATTGATTCAGCAAATGCAGTGAAATCTGATGAGGCTTTATAATTCTCCACACTTTGGCAATAATAGGTTTGTGGATCAGGATTGGTCATTCTTTGAGAGATTGATGTGAGAGCTATGATCCTCCCTTTTGGTTTGATTCTTCATATGTTTCCTCTTCTCTAGGAACTAGAATGCTATAGAGGTCATGTAAACTCATATTTTCTAGCTCTAGAGTGGAGGCTAACGTCATGGTTATATTTCTCCATTCTCTTGGTAGAGCATCCAGAAATTTAACATTCCTTTCATCGTTTGACTTTTCAATACCAATTTTTTTAGATCATTAAAAGTTTTGCAAATTTGTTATAGGTTTCACAAATTATTTCATTTGGTAAACTTTTATCCCTCATATGAGGAAACACAGTTTGTTCGTTTGTTTCTCTTCATTCGTTCTCCTCCTTCACAAAGATTTTCCAACTGATCCTATATCTCTTTAGCAAATGCACATGTATCTACTTGAGAGAATATGTCGTTTGGGAGTGACATAATCAAAAGTGATTTGGCCTTCTTAGCGGCTTCTACCTTTTCCTTATCTTGTTGGTTCCAAAAGTTTTCCGCTTTTGGAGCCCACGAGATAGGTATTTCAGGCGTAACATCAATTGCTGCTGGTATTTCAACCATGGGTATATGTGGGCCACTCATAATGGATTGAAACAGTGCTCGATCATGTCCATTAAGGAAGTTGATCGTCCTGATTTTCCATTGGGGGGGGGGGCTCATCTCTGACTAAGGTCGGAGGCTTTGACATAGACCCGATGTTGAATGCATTATTCTAGGTTTGAAAGATGCCATATTTAGATAAAAAAAAGTTAAGAAAAATGAGCAGTTGATCGTTTGAAAATAATTTATTCAATCTGCTCTGATACCAATTGTTGGTCCTAGATAGACAATACTCTATTTAACGTAATAAGGCAAGAGATTTCAATAGATATGAAAATAGTTTGCGGAAAAAGAAATCGAACTTTCAAGACACAACAACTACAGAATTTTCAAGTTTTTATATCACTTTGAAACAAAATGGTTTACAATGTGATTGCAAGGTTATTGACTAGTACAAAACGAATACTTGTGTAATTCTGTGGTGAGAGGGTAATGGAGTTTTTGTAGTGTGTACTAAATGTTGGGCTTAACTCATTATCCCTCGGTGGATAACTTTCTATTTATAAAAAGTTTCGAGCATGAATAAACATTTGTTTATTCATGCACTTGCTCTGCATAAAGTGGCTTTTTGACATATATATTGAATCTACTTTACAACGATGGCAGAGTCCAAATTTTCAGACAAGTTGGCTTATCAGAAATCTTGACAGCCACTTCATTAGAAATTCTGATGAATATATCATCAGAAGTTTCTGATGATCAGACTTTAGCATAATCTAATGATAACCATCAGAAATATCATCAGATCATTCAGAAAGCTCTTCTCTGATCATCTTCTCTTACATTTGATCTTTTTCTGATGAATGTTGCAGATGTTTTCTCTTTCTTCTGTCCAGATTGCCTTGTTTCTTCTTTCTGCTTAATCTCCATGACTTTATCTTCAGTAGTTAATCAGATAGATCATATTTTTCTTCAATACTTACAAAACGTTTCCTAACACTTGCATCTCAGAAGTTGTAAGACGGTAAGGAGATTTAGTAATCAAGTTGGCACTAGGTACAAGATCGATGTTAAATTCCACTTGACGTATCAGAGGTAAGCCAGGTAGTTCTTCAGGAAACACCTCTGGAAACTCCTGAACAATGGGGATGTTTTGAATATTCTTACCCTTGCCTTTCTTCTCTACGATATGTGCCAAGAAGGCCTGATACTTCTTTTGTAGGTATCTTTGAGCTTGGGTACATGTCTTGAGTTTGAGTCCCCTGGAAGGTTTTTCTATGTGAACTTCTAAGACTTCGCTAGATGGAAGAGGTACGCGAACAACTTTATCAAAACAGATGACTTTGGCATGGTGTTTGGTTAACTAGCCATGCCTACTAAGATGTCAAAACTCCCAAGTTGCATAGGTGTGAGATCGATGGGAAAAAGATGGTTATTGAGGTTTAGTTGGTAATTTCAAATAACTAAATCGAGTACAAGAGGTTCACCACTAGCTACTTCTACCGTTAATCATTTTCCTAGCTTAGTTCGAGGTATAGAAAGAAAAGGTTCAAAAGTAATAGATACGAAACTTTTATCGGCACCTGAATAAAAAAGAATACAAGCGGGTTGATTATTAACAAGGAACGTACCATTAAACACGTCGTTATTGGCACGTGCCTCATTAGCATTGACGTTAAATGCATGTTCATGGGCTGGATTGGCATTAACAAGCTTTGAACGATTGTTTTTGTAGTGGCCTATCTCGCCACAACTGTAACAAAACCCAGGTGGAAAATGAGGACGAGCAGGATTTGCTTGAGGTTGAATAGGATTTAGGACAAAGTGGTTTGGAACAGATCGACAAATGTATGCCGAATGACCAAGTCTCCCACAGAGAGTACATTGACAATAGGGTAAATGGTTTTGATGGTGTCCACTACATCGGTTGCGCAAGAGTGCAGTACCAGCATATGGTTTCCTAGCAGAGGGTTGAGCTTGTTGGTTGGAAGCAACTACAAATAAATTCCTTGAAGCCTTACGCTTCTTAGAATTTCTTGAGGGTTCGACTTTCAGTTGGGTTGGTTTCTTTTAGGTAACCTTAGCAAGTTGCTTCTTCCCACCCTTGCGTAAGAGTTTTCCTTTCTTCACTTGAGAGTCAGTTAGGGTTGCGACTAGTTCGATAGCCTCCCTAACGGTAGCTTCCTTGCTACCAGTGACTATATCTTAGATTTGGTTAGGTAAACCCTCGATATACTTCTTAATTTCCCGATCCAAAGGCGTGACCATGGAAGGACAAAGTAGGCTCAACTCTTTGTACCGATTTGTATAGACGCGATTTTTACCACTGTCTTGTTTGAGATCATGGAATTCATTTTTGAGAGACCTCATCTCATTTCGTGGGCATAATTCTTTCATCATGAGAGTTCTGAGTTCTTCTCAAGATTGTGCCATAGTCGCATTCGCACCACGATCTCTCATAATTCCGTTCTACCACGTGAGTGCTCTCTTTTGAATAACACTCTAAGCGAACTCTACCTTTTGGTCATTGGAATATGGACAATGACGAAAAGTGCTCTTGATACTTTCGAACTATTGTAGGAACCCAGTAGCTCCCTCAGACCTATAAAATTTGCTGGGTTTAGCCGAGTTGAACTGCTTGTAATTACAAGGTGTAGGTGCATTGTTGTTATTATTGTTATTGTTGGCTTGTTTGAGCTGGGTCACATGGTATGAAAGTATCGCAACCATTTGTTAGGCTATCAAAGTCGCCATGTCAGCGCTTTGGGTAGTGTCGCGTCGAGGAGGCATTCTAAAGATGTGAATAAACACAAATGTAATGAGTGAGATTGGTATAGGATAGTAAAAAAGAAACGTTAAAATACCGATGAAGTATAAGGATTGTAATCATTTATTCATTACTTCAAACAAATAAACGATACGGTGACAAATCAAAGTACATGGGTTTTTTTAATTTTTGGTGAAGACATGCTTTAGCCTATAAGTGGACATTAACCCCAAGAGTTCTGATGTAAGAGTCACTAGTCTGATTATGTGGATTTGTACAAACACTCTAGTCTTAGACATAAAACTTAGGGTACATGCATCCACCCTTCCAGATTGCACGTGTTC
The DNA here is from genome assembly GCA_947069175.1 of Scalesia atractyloides. NCBI lineage: Eukaryota > Viridiplantae > Streptophyta > Magnoliopsida > Asterales > Asteraceae > Scalesia > Scalesia atractyloides. The sequence continues at coordinate 44,840,969 of CAMTDV010001634.1, forward strand.
ACATTACTAAAAACCAAAACTTTGACGAGATTTTGAAAATATTTAAGGCTTAAAAGCCTAAATTAAATTATCTAAGGATTGATGATGATTTCTAGTAAATTTTGAAAATTTAACCTTTAAGAATGAACTATGACTATGTATTGTTTTGTAATCACCTAAGGATAAGTGATGGTTTTGTGTATTCATTGTACTAAGAATCTAGATGCGAGTTACCTCACATTTGGGTCCTAGGAAGGTTATAGTCTAAGTCAAAAACATTTCTAATAACCTAATTCCCTCTAACCATGGCTCAAATACCAATTTGTAACACCCAACCGCATATACAACCCGTGGCGGAAACGTTGGGGAATCACGTTACAAATTGTTCACAACACATGGTACTAAAGTTTAATTATATTGATAGATTGAATTCCATTGTCGTTATAAACACAAAGCAACTATAAACAATTGTTTTTAATTTAAGCAAACTAAGGCCCGAATCCATTCCTATGTGTAGCATGCTTGCATAACATCAAACATTTCTACCTGAAACATATGTGAAGATAAATGTTCAAATCTAAAGTTGGTGAGCAACATAGGTTTTGTAGTCAGATTCATGACTATGAATTTGTATTTCAATACCTCATCCGAGTACAAGAGTCAATGAGTGAAAGCCTTGCAAGCAAACGTGCATCAGTTGTATTTGGTGTGGCAATATGTTTAACCAACTATGAAAATTGGTATAACAAAGAAAACCTTGTAGCCATGAATCTTAACAAAAGTGTCTCTTTCGAAACCGTGTAAGTAATCAATTGTTACTCATGAATTGTATATATATATATATGTTTGAAAACCATTTGTTACCTTGTATAAACCAATTGTTTCACTTTGTATAAACAAGCGTGGTCGTGTGGTGAATACTTTCAAGCCGGTGTTGACACGCCAGACAAACCCAAGAAGGGTTCGTTAAAATTGCACAATTTCTTTCATTCCCCAAACTTCCCCACATACCCGGGAAGTGGGAACGGGGTGGTCAACCCTATGGTACCATAACATACTACCTGAGTCCATTCCTATGTGTAGCCTGTTTTCATAACATCAAATATTTGTGCCTGAAAGATATGTGAAAATAAACGGTCAACAATAAAGTTGGTGAGTAACATAAGTTTTGTGGTCAAATTCATGACTATGAATTTGTATTGCAATACCTCGTCAGACTACGAGAGTCGATGACTAAAAACCTTGTAACCAAACTTGTATCCATTGTGTTTGGTATTGCAATATGTTTAACCAACTACGAAAGTTGGTATAATAAAGAAAACCTTGTAGTCATGAATATTGACAAAAGTGTTTCTTTGTAAAACCGTGTAAGTAATCAATTGTTTACTCTGGTTTATATATATGTATATATGTTTGAAAACCATTTTTAACCTTGTATAAATCAATTGTTTCGTCTTTTGTATAAACCAGTTGTTTCAACTTGTTTAAACCAATTGTTTCGTTTTGTATAAACAGGCGTGGTCATGTGGCGAATACATTCAAGCCTGTGTTGACTCGTCTGACAAACTAAAGAAAGGTTCGTCAAAATTGCACAATTTCTGTCATTCCCTAAATTTCCCCACAAACCTAGGAAGTGGAAATGGGGTTGTCAATCCTATGGTACCATCACATACTACCAGTCGGCTAGGCCCAAGTTAATGAACGTACTCGTGTTATAGATAACGCATCACCAAGTTTCACACAAAATTGAAAACATATTGCATATATAAACCATATATATAGTGTTTTGTAATCCTGAATAATAGAAGTAAGCATATATAAATCACCCTAAAACATTTTTAAAATGTGAAAGTAGGGATTATGTACTCACTTGATTGATGATGACGTGCTTAATCATGTTTGCAAAGCTCAAGTGTTTCCTAATAATTCGGATGATTGTATAGTTAGTGTATATCATGGCTTAAATGGAAGATTGGATAGAATGTGGTTGATAATCAAACGAGCGAAGGATTTCGTGTAATATGATTTATAAAAACCTTAAATTCTGGTTGGAAATTGTCTTGAAGTGTTTTGACCAGTTACGACTTTTCAAATGGTTTATGCAATTTAACGGGTCGGATGCGTAAAGGGTCTGGATCCTATGCCGAGTCCGACATGTCAAAATATGTTTTATAATGTTCTAATGTCAGTATTTCAGTCAATATATAGATCATATAAGTTTAAAATCATTTTATCCGAAAAAGGGTATTTTTGACAATTTTTAGATATATTAGTTCACTCGTCAGTTGACTCCCAAACGAAATGACCATAAGGTGTAATCTTGATGGGTGGTCCGTAAGACGACCCTTAATTTCTATAAATGGTATTTTAATCCTACATTTAATCGAGTAATTGTGTAGAATTAGATGACTACGTTAGTTTTGTGTTTCAGGTACATTCGGAGCTTAAAAATGTGGAAATGAAGCGTCAAATAAGCGCGGCTGGATTAGAGATTGAAAGACGGAGAATAAGTGAAAAAATAGCTTATTGGAATTGAAGATTTAAGAAGATAACAAGATAGAGGACGAAATTACGAGAACGTGGGGGCAAACGGCGAAGAAAACGGAGTTGAAACGAGAAAGTAATGAAGAAAACAAAATTGCCTAGCTGCAGTCCACCGTAGCCTATGGTGGCCACCGTAAGCTACAGTGGAGACTGACAAAAAATGTGCCGTAAGACAGTTTTTAACCACCGTAGACCACTTTTAAGCCACCGTAAGTTACGTTGGCACCGTAGCTTACGGTGGTGCCAAGCGTGAAAAGTGTAACTGCCCCATAAAAGTCCGTTTTCAAGTGTCTTTTCACATCCAATCATGGTGGGACGTTGCAGAACAGTCTAGGAGGCAATTTTGGCTAGTTTGCCTGTGTTCTTGACAATTCTAAACATTCGGTTTGTGTTTTTGATGCATATGAACATTGAATTTGATGTTATGATGATTCACTGAACCATGAGCGGCTAATTTCATTGGTGATCATCATAGGTTGAAGGTTTGTCTAAGACCTTTGTGTTTTGATTCGTATTTCTAGAATAATGAACTTGCTTTGTTTGTTTATTATTGTGTGTTGATTGCTTGTTCGTAAATTGTTAATCTTTATGTTAATCATAGTCTAAACCATACGTTCTTGGTGCAGTTGGCAATCGAGATACCATAGGCGGATTAGGGTTGGATATTGATTAATTGGTCATCGGGCAACAACCTCGCATTAGTATAATCCGAGTACTTCGTCCCCTTTCATCACAACAAGTAACAACACACGAGCCATGTCTATGTGGTTCTTTCTAGTGAATCTTAACATGAATGTCAATGAAAAGCGGAAATCTAGGATGGTCATTTGTCTCTAAATTGTTTACAAACTAAATCCTTCTTTTGCAACTTACTTAGTAATTTTAGTTTTAAAATCAAACATTCGAAATCATTGAAATTATTTATCTACAATTTTTTAATTAGATAAAATACAAAGCTACATAGTAAACGCATTTTCCACATACTCCCTGCGTTCGATACCCACTTACCGCTAGCTAAGTAGTTGTACTTGGATTAAATTTGCGTGAGACTACGACATCACGTCAAATTTTGGCGTCATTGCCGGGGAGTAGTGCGCAACGTGTGTTAATTTAGTAGCTATTGTTTGTTATTTTCAGGTTTACGCTGGTTGTGTTTAGTGTGCAGGTACTTACAGGTGTACGCATACTAGAGGCTCTCTCACAAGTCATCACCGCTAGCATTTGATCCGGAAATCGAGCGAACCTTACGACAAAACCGAGTTTTACTCCGAGAAAACAAAATCATTAGTTCACCTACTACACCAAAACACACCATGGATTTACCGACTCCCACTATTGGTCAAACATCACCGTCTACACCTTCACCAAACCCTACTACCAATCCTACTTCCATATTGGAAGTACAACCAACTAACACCACATCACCCGTAATCACTCAAACCGGACGTGCTCTCACCTTTACCTCAACAACAATGGTTCCACCATTTTCATCTTTTTTCGCAACTGCCGGTCAATCATCTTCCACTCAACAAATACCACCAAATCAATTCCAACTAAGTTCAACCATTGTTCAAACTACATCCACTTTCCAACCCTCACATCAAGCGGGTTTTCATCACCCGTCTTCTCAATATGTACAATCTTCGGGTATTGGAGGATATGGATTTGATGATGGGTATGAGGAGGAATTCAGAGGATACGAAAAAGAGCGGTACTATTATGGAGGAGATGGAGGCAACTTTGGACCTCAAGGAGGTATGATTTACCAATAAAGGCAACAATTGGAGCGATTCAAGAAGTGGTTAGGCAACCAACGGGGGTACAACAAGTGCGTCCACATGGGCCATAGTTTCAATGGCCCATGCCTCTACAACAAGTTAAACCTTTACATCAACAACCCTAATTTAAGCAACCTCCACAATTTCAAAGGTCGATGCAACAACCTCAATACCAATAACAATTGGCACCTCAAGGGGCGGTGCAAGGTCAAGAGGGTCGACCAAGAGTACCATTAGGTGCTCCAAGAAGATACCATAGAGAAGTGGTGAGGGAGTTGAAGCTCATTTCCGACCGGTTATCACTAACAACCCTTCTCCAGTGGTAATTCCTCACCATCCAGATGGAAGAACGCTTGAGGTTAGAACCAATGCACTCCAAAGTTTGCCTAAGTATAAAGGGTTAGCATTGGAAGAACCCTATTTCCACTTAGAGGCCTATGATTCCATTTGTAATACTACTGGAGGTCAAGGATTTTCATCCGATGATGTTAAGTTGGTAGTTTTCCAATTCTCATTGGAAGACAAGGTAAAAAGGTGGTTTTATACGTTACCCTCCGCTTCGATTTATACATGGGCAGAAAGGCAACAAAGATTCTTGGAAGAATTTTTCACCGCCCAAAAGACTAATGATGTGCGGTAAAGTATTCGGGAATTTCGGCAACAAGTGGGTGAGATGTTTCATGAGGCGTTTGATAGGTTCAATATGATGCTTAAAAATTGCCCACATCATGGGATTGCTCTTTGGGAGCTATAACATGCTTTTCGTGATGGTGATGCTCGTGATTTAGTGTCAGTCACTAATGGTACATTTGGCACCAATTACGAACAAGAAGATTAGGCTTCTTGGAACAAATGTCATTCAACTCCAAACGACAAACGCAAGCATCAAGAAATAAAAAGTTTGTAGTTACAAGACCACAAGTGAACGTCGTGGAGGATGTAGAGGTACACACTACCAACCAAATTTATAATGTGTGTACAAAGTGCAATGAATTGGGTCATTCGGCGGACATGTGTTTGGTGGGTGTGGTTGAAGATCAGGTAGAGGAGGTGAATGCTATTCAAAGGTGGTAGAAATTTTAACATGAACTCAAATACATATCATCCCGGGTTAAGGAATCACCCTAATTTTAGATATGGGAACCCGACTAATCAAGCTAACCCGAATTTTCAAGGAAACCAAGGTAATTATATACTGCGCCAACAATATAACAACCAAGGCTTTCAAGGGCAATTTCAACAATCGGGTAGTGGCAAAGTGTTTCATCGGGTGGAAATGAAGTGATTGATATGCTTAGAATGATGCAATAAGATATGCAAAGGAGGAATCAAATGGATGAGGCTCGGTTGCAAAAAGATGAAATTCGTGACAAAGCCATCCAATCCTTAACTACCCAAACGGGCCAACTTGCAAGTGAGATGGCCCTTAGAAAAAGAACAAAGGTCAACTAACAAGTGACACGGTGACAAATCCCAAGAACATTAAAAGTGTGAACATTAATGTGGTAAGTACCGTTCCTAATAGTGAATTTAATGAAACATTTCTAACCTCTTTGTGTTAAGTGAGTGCGGGTATAGGAAAAGATGCCATGGTAGAAGATGACAAAGAGCATGGAGCGCCAATTGTGCCTATCCGAGTGGGAAAATTAAAATTCCTCAAGCAATGTTGGACTATAGGGCATCCATGAGTGTACTACCAGGTAGCTTATATGACATGTATGACTTTGGTCCATCGCAAGATATATACACCATGGTGAGCTTGGCAGATGAAATTTGGAGGCGTCCACGGGGAGTGGTTAGGAATGTTAAGATTCTGTTGGGAGAATTTGAATACCCGGTGGATTTTTTGGTCCAAGACTATGCTTCTACTAAAATGACAGCGCAACAAAGGGTAATCTTAGGTCGAACATTTCTATACACAGCAAATGCTCAAATAAATTGTAGAGACGGGGCTATTACCATGACCAAAAGAACTGTAAGTTATCATTTGATGTTCAAACTAGAGTTATTGGTTATGAGTCCATTGAGGGGAAGGGTGGTGAGTCTAGTGATTGTATGAAAAAAGTGTGTAAAAGAATGAAAATAAATCACCCACCGGATCCTGAAGAAAAGCATACGGGATCAAGTAGGAGTGCATTTGATTACCCACCGAATTGAAACGGGACAAATGCATTTTACTCAATGGCACGATGTAGTGATGGAGATGGCCGGAATCGTTTCTTTGAGCCACCATAAATTGGGGTGGCACGGTCTGGCTGAAGACTCAAAAATTTAGCGTTGCTCGGGAGGCAACCCGGGGTTTTTCACTGACCTTGTTATTTCTTTATTTTTTCTATGTTTTAGTGCTATGGCAACACTCAAGTGTGGGGAAGATGTGCGGATAGTTGTGTGAAGGTGGTGATAGGAATCAGATCATTTACAACATATGTTGTGTCAAACTTCATCAGGTCCATGTACTTTTTCCTTAAACTTGTCATGTTCTTTAGCGTTGAAATATTGGTAGTTAATTTGTTTGCTTTTGATTAAAAAAAAGAAGTTTGGAGTGTTTTGAGCGATCTTTTCCTTCAAAGCCATACATTGGGGACAATGTATCCCAAGTGTGGGGATGGGGGAAATTTTTAACACTTTTGAAAAATTCTAAAATCAAGCAAAAAATGGTCTAATTTCGAATACCTAAAGTATTGAAACCACATAACACTCCAGCAACCCCGTATACCCCTTTTTTGGTGAGAGTTTGAGCCACTTATTTGAATTAACAGAAATATTTTCTTTGTTCAGAGTGGCAATGGGCGGGGGTGCATTAGAACTTGCGCTTGAATTCAGTTTTAGGCCTTAGCTTGATATGTATGTGAAAGGATGAGGGCATTTAGGTAGCCTCGTCATGGTGAGTGGAGTGTGGGATTTGGGGGGTTGGATCTCATAAGTTATATTTATGAGCTTGGTAGCGAGAGGAGCGGGGGTTTGGACTTTAGAAGCCCATTTTAGCTTTAAGCCGATCATTTGTTTCTCGTGCCGAATTTCTATAAAAATTAACCCTTATTCAGCCTGGTCTATTAGTTTGATCATCTTGTTTTAGTATGTTTGGTTGTTTTGCAATCGTTGTATGTTGGTTTATTATGAATAGTTAAAAAAACGATAAAGAAAGAAAAATCAGACAAAGAGAAAGAGAAAAAACAATGAAATATAAAAAAATGAGTTAGTTAGTATGTACATAGTTGTTAACGTGTTTGTTAGTAGAAATAAAGATTGGGTCGAATCATTAGCTATTACATATATATTTCCATTTCCTACCCATATGCCTAGCCACGTTCCGACCTTTAAGTCCCTTTGATTCACGTGTGTGTTTTAGCAAATCTTTAGGCGAAGGACCGATTTAAGTACAAGCTATTATTATGTAACCACCCATTTGCTTTAAGTGTGTTCTAGCTCATCCTTGCTAGTTATTATTTATCACCGAGAGGAGAGTCATTGTGAGGGGTGTGTTATGCGGGTTTAAGAAAAAGTTAGTAAAATGAGGACATTTGTTTGCTTGATTCATGTTGATTTCTTGAGGAGTTATGAGTGGTTTTTGATGAGTTGCTTGGTGGCAAGCAACGGTTAAGTGTGGGGATGTGACGGGTGGTCCGTAGAACGACCCTTAAGTTCTATAAATGGTATTTTAATCCTACATTTAATCGAGTAATTGTCTAGAATTAGATGACTACGTTCGCTTGTGTTTCGGGTACATTCGGAGATTGAAAATATGGAAATGAAGCTTCGAATAAGCGCCGCCGGATTGGAGATTGAAAGACAGAGAATAACTAAAAAAATAACTTATTGGAATTGAAGATTTAAGAAGATAACATGATAGAGGACAAAAATTACGAGAATGTCGGCGCAAACGGAGAAGAAAACGGAGTTGAAACGAGAAAGGTTATGAAGAAAACAAAATTGCGTAGCTGCAATCCACGGTGGCCACCGTAAGCTATAGTGGAGATTGACAAAAAATGTGCCGTAAGACCGTTTTTAACCACAGTGGACCACTTTTAAGCCACCGTAAGCTACGGTTGGAACGTAGCTTACGGTGGTGCCCAGCATGAAAAGTGTAACTGCCCCATAAAAGTCCGTTTTCAAGTTTCTTTTCACATCCAATCATTGTGGGACGTTGCAGAACAGTCTCGGAGGCAATTTTGGCTAGTTGCTTGTTTTCTTGACAATTCTAAACATTCGGTTTGTGTTTTTGATGCATAAGAACATTGAATTTGATGTTATGATGATTCACCGAACCATGAGCGGCTAATTTCATTGGTGATCATCCTAGGTTGAAGGTTTGTCTAAGACATTTGTGTTTTGATTCTTATTTCTAGAATAATGAACTTGTTTTGTTTGTTTATTATGGTGTGCTGATTGCTTGTTCGTAAATTGTTAATCTTTATGTTAATCATAGTCTAAACCATACGTTCTTGGTGTCGTTGGCAATCGAGATATCATGGGCAGGATTAGGGTTGGATATTGATTAATTGGTCATCGGGTAACAACCTCGCATTAGTATAATATGAGTACTTCGTGTCACACCCCAACCGATGGCGGAAACATCGGGGTTAGTGGTACTAGGCGACCAGATTGTCTCACGAGAAATTTCCATAACACTATTTAATCAACAATAATTTAACGTCTAATATCCCATACTATTAAACAATACATCATCAACAATGTCACGAAATACATGATTTTCCCATAAAACAATAAGGTTCGATTTTCCCTAGATTTATTACATTTGGATACTAAACAAAACAAACTAAACTAAACTAAGCAAAGCTAAATCCAAGCATCCAAGCTAAATCCTCAACCTGTTACATACGTTAAAATACTAGTCAATACAATTAAGTAAAGGTGAGCATATAGGTTTTAGTACTACTAGCATAATAGAGAAAAGCATTCGCGAAATAGTCTAATACATATCATGATACACCAAAACACATCACACAGATAAACATAGGCTTATTTCTCATGCTAACTACCGTGAGAAGGCTTGCGCGCCATCCTAACTAGACCCCGTAGGGTGTTAGCCACACTATAGTACCATACTAGCTAAGGAGGCAAGTTAACGAAAATAAGTCCTAGTCACATGTTTCTAGTATCACGTATAGAGCATACACAATCAGATTATCCGCGTGCGATAAACAGTTTGAGTTGTGAAGTGATTTTGATAGAGGAACATATGTAACACCCAAATAGTGCATTAAAGCGAAAGCGGGTCAAGTATATTCACTGTGGGTGCGTTTAGGAGAGAGTAGACGACTGCAGAGAGGTGAGGAGGAGCACCGGATCAGCCTGCATACGCAAATGGAAGTGCATCAGTCTTCGAAAAGCTGAAACGGTTAAGTTTGGGTTGAACAGTAGGCAAGTTCGAGCGAACTTGTAAGGATTTGGTGAGATTTGAGTCAAGTTCGGTCGAACTTGGTAAGTTTCCTGGGAAACTTGTCAAGTTCGGGCAAACTTGTCAAGTTCGAGCGAACTTGTGAGAAAATCTTACTGGAACGACAAGTTCGGGCGAACTTGCATAGTTTCTTAAGGAATTAAGCAAGTTCGGGCGAACTTGTAAGGGTTTGTGAGGGAGAGACCTAAGTTCGGTCAAACTTGACCCAAATGGGTGCAAGTTCGGTCGAACTTGACCTGGTGTGCTATTGATTCTCGAGCGAACTTGATGTTTTCGGGTCCAAAATCTTGCGTTTTCGCGTCGTTTGCTGAGGAAATCGAGTGCCCATCCCTCCAACCTTAAGCCACTGAGTAAAGCTTAGGCCGGAGAGGTCTTTTGGAGCGAACTTAGCCATTTTATAGAAACTCGGGCTAATCCGGGCGAACTTGAAGGTTCGTACGGGTTAGTCCAGCTTGTGTAAGGTGACGATTTCGTCCTTGTGCTTCCGGATCTGAGATTTAGCTTCGACATCGCCTCGTTCCACTCAAAAGTGAACGAAACATACGTCATTAGTCCGAAAATGGTGTAAAAATCAAGGTTTTAAAAGGTTTTGCTCAAATCTAGTATAGATCTGAGTGAAAACAGAAGTTTTGATGGAAAAAGATGAAGATTTTCGTAAACAGAAGAAATTTGATGAAAATGAAGGCAATGCGTTGTGCAAAATCGTTGTAAAACGTTGTTGTAGTTGAAGTCGGGTGATTCTTACTTAGAAAACAGAGGGTTTTGGGTTTCGGGAGCTCTCGGCGAAGTTACAGCACGTTCAAATGAGAGAATGGGGCTGAGTATTTATAGGAGAAGGCAAAAATGAGAGCTGGTGGAGTCAAGTTCGGTCGAACTTGCATGAAATTCATGCAAGTTCGGGCGAACTTGCTTGATTTTTGAGAGAAGTTAGCCAAGTTCGGCCGAACTTCTACATATGTGTACAAGTTCGAGCGAACTTGTGGAAAACAGAAGGTTCTTGTGTCTCAGGCAAGTTCGGGCGAACTTGTGGTAGTCAAGTTCGGCCGAACTTGGCCCGGTGACCAAGTTTTGTTTGCTGATTTCGCGTTAAGTGTTTGTTTGGCGATTCGGTTCGTATTAAATAGTTATATTAAGCGTTATAATTGATATAATAGTGCGATTTAGCGATTTGAGCGTGCGAGAGCGATGCAATAGCGAGCATAATCATAACCACAAACATACACAACACATAAATAACATAAAACCATATAATTAACTGTGGGTTGCGATGCGATGAGATTAGCAATGCGATTTAATTAGCGATTAGATAAGATATAACATCCATAATTGTAATTATTTAACATAAACTCCTTCTTATAAGCGAATCTCGGAATACAAATGGAGATACAACGGGAATAATACTGCAAATGGAGTAACGATGAAATTTAGAGTTGTTACAGTCTCCCCTACTTTAGGAAATTTCGTCCCGAAATTTAAGTAGTGGCTGTAACAAAGAGATGCGGGTATTTGGCTTTCATGTCACTTTCCAATTCCCAAGTGAAATCTGCGCCGCGTTTGCCTTCCCATCGGACCTTCACGATAGGGATGCGAGAGCGCCGTAGTTTCTTGGTTTCTCGGTCCATGATCTTGACAGGCTTTTCCACGAAATGGAGAGTCTCCTTGATTTGCAGATCTTCGAGAGGTACATGGAGATTCTCTTCGGCTAGGCATTTCTTGAGGTTAGACACGTGGAAAGTCGAATGTACGTTGTTGAGTTCCCCTGGTAATTCGAGTCGGTAAGCCACTTTCCCAATTCTTTCCAGAATATTAAAGGGACCAACGTATCGAGGCGCTGGCTTTCCTTTCTTGCCGAAGCGGACCACTCCCTTCCAAGGTGCAACCTTTAGGAGAACGTGATCTCCCACTTTGAACCGTAGGGGCTTGCGGCGTTTATCGGCATAACTCGTTTGACGACTCCGAGCTTTCAAGAGATTGTCTTTGATCTGGAGGATCTTGTCTGTCATTTCTTGAATCAGCTCGGGACCGGTGATTTGTGCTTCTCCGATCTCGTGCCATGCAATAGGCGTTCGACATTTTCTTCCATACAGTGCCTCAAAAGGAGCCATTTGAATGTTGGTATGATAACTATTATTGTACGAGAATTCGATTAAAGGTAAATGCGTATCCCAGTTACCACCAAAATCTATGATGCACGCACGAAGCATGTCTTCGAGGGTGCGGATCGTGCGTTGAGTCTGAACGTCAGTTTGAGGGTGAAAAGCGGTACTGAGATTGAGAGTAGTACCGAGAGCAGATTGAAAAGTCTCCCAGAGACGCGAGGTAGCGACCGTCACAGTCAGAGATGATGTCACGAGGCGACCCGTGTCGACATATAACTTCATCGGTATAGATTCGGGCTAACCGTTCGACCTTAAAGTCTTCTCGTATAGCTATAAAGTGCGCCGATTTAGTGCGGGGAAGTCTTCTCATATAGCTAACCGTTCGACCTTAAATTCTTCTCATAAGACGATCAATGATAACCCAAATGCTACCGTGACCAGAGGAAGTGCGGGGAAGTTTTGTAACGAAGTCCATAGTTATACTCTTCCACTTCCACATCGGGATTTCGGGTTGCTCGAGTAAGCCAGAGGGCCTTTGATGCTCGGCTTTAACCTTCGAGCGGGTTAAGCACTTTTAGACGTAAACGGTGATATCCTTTTTCATGTCCGGCCACCAGTACTTAGGACGAAGGTCCTGGTACATCTTGTCGGCACCGGGGTGAATGGAATATCGAGATTTATGGGCTTCGGTCATTAGCAATTCACGAAGGTTATCACGGCTGGGAATCCAAATGCGATCGAGATAATAATAGATACCATTGGGTTTCACAACAAGCTGAGTTTCGGCACCACATTTCATTTCTTCTTCCAAAGTATTCTCGTTAAAGCAGGCGAATTGAGCGGAGCGAATCATGATTTCGAGATCATTCAAAGCTTGAGAGTCACGAACACTATATACATAGCTTCGCCGACTTAGAGCATCGGTGACGACGTTTGCTTTGCCGGGGTGGTAGCGTATCTCTCAATCGTAATCGTTGAGAAGTTCAACCCATCTGCGTTGGCGCATATTCAGTTTCTTTTGATTGAAGATATGTTGTAAGCTCTTATTGTCGGTGAAGACCGTACACTTAGTACCGTAAAGGTAGTGTCGCCATATCTTTAATGCAAAAACAATTGCACTGAGTTCGAGATCGTGGGTTGTGTAGTTTTTCTCGTGGATTTTGAGTTGACGAGACGCATACGCGATAACCTTGTCTCAATGCATGAGAACACAACCAAGACCAAGGTTTGAGGCATCGTAGTAAACAATGAAATCTTTGTTTCCATCAGGTAGAGCGAGTACGGGAGCGTTGCATAGCATACGCTTGAGAGTTTGAAAGCCTCCTCTTGCTTGGAATCCCAAACAAAAGGTTTGTCTTTGAGTTAAAGCGGTAAGCGGCATGGCGATTTTCGAGAAGTCGGTGATGAATCGACGGTAGTAACCCGCCAATCCAAGAAATGAACGGATTTCAGAAGCATTTTTCGGTGTAATCCAACTCTTGACGGCTTCAATCTTTGCAGGGTCGACGTGAATTCCTTGACTATTAACGATGTGGCCGAGAAATTGGACTTCTTCGAGCCTGAATTCTCATTTTGAGAACTTAGCATAAAGGTGATTACCTTGAAGAAGTTCGAGGACTAGACGGAGATGGCGCGCGTGTTCGTCTCTCGACTTCGAGTAAATCAAGATATCATCGATGAAAACAATGACGAAACGATCTAAGAAAGCTTTACACACACGGTTCATCAAATCCATGAAGACCGCGGGCGCATTTGTAAGACCAAAGGGCATGACCACGAATTCGAAATGGCCATAACGAGTATGAAAGGCGGTTTTCGAAATATCTTCATCCAACACGCGTAACTGATGATAACCGGAACGTAAATCGATCTTAGAAAAACAAGTAGCACCTTGAAGCTGATCAAATAAGTCTTCGATATGAGGGAGAGGATAACGGTTCTTTATCGTGAGTCTGTCGATGCACATTCGGAATGATCCGTCCTTCTTTTTCACAAAGAGGACAGGTGCACCCCATTGCGAAGTGCTCGGGCGTATGAAGCCTTTATCAAGAAGCTCTTGAAGTTGGCTTGATAGCTTGCGCATTTCGGATGGTTCGAGACGATAAGGAGCTTTAGCAACTGGAGTAGCACCGGGAACTAAATCTATACGGAATTCAACATCGCGAGTAGGGGGTAAACCAGGTAAATCGTCGGGAAAGTCTTTAGGAAATTGACAAACAACAGGGACATCTTTATAAGTCTTCTTTTCTTTCTCCGGGTTCACGATATGAGCGAGGAAGGAAACACATCGCTTTTGCAAGCATTTGTGTGCTCGAGTACATGACAAAAGCATCAACTTCTTTGTGGGAGTTCACCATAAACATGAAGTTGATCACCGTTAGGGAGAGGGAAGCGAATCATTTTATCGAAACATACAACTTCAGCATGGTTTTCACGAAGAAAGTCCATACTTACTATGATATCGAAGCTACCTAACTGCATAGGTATGAGATTGATCGAGAAGATGTGGTTGTTGAGATCAAGAGAACAACCACGTAGAACGGAATTAACGGTAACGGTTCTTTCGGTGGCGACTTCCACATCGAAATTTATTGGGAGTTTAGCGCTTTTACATTTTAAAACCTTTTCAAATTCTAACGATACAAAATAATTATCGGCACCAGTATCAAATAAACATGCAGCATAAATACCATTAAAGAGGAACGTATCATTGACAACATTGTTGTCATTCTGGGCCTGGCGGTGATTCAGGTTGAAAGCCCTTCCACGCGCAGCTTGTTGTTGCAGCTGAGGCTGCGGTGGTGGCTGCTGCTGGGGTTGCTGTTGCTGTGGCTCTTGTTTCACGGTACGGTTTGGGCAGGTATTTGCAAAGTGGTTCGGATCACCACACACGTAACACACACGTGCTTTTGGAGCTGCTTGTTGCTGCTGGTTGTTCTGGGGAGTACGCTGAGGAGCTGGCAGTGCTGGAGCTTGAAGAGATGGCTGACGAGGGCCGGTACGGCAACTGGCAGTAAAGTGACCGTAGATATTGCAGTTTTTGCAAAAAAGAAAGTTTCCACCCACCACATGATGATATGTGCACTTAAGGCACAGTGGGTGAGGACCGGTGTACGCACGTTTAGCTGGGGGTGTGTCCTGAGCAGGAGCCTGATAAGTCTGAGAGTTGAGCGGTGTAGCAGCGGCGTAGTTCTTGCTAGGGTTTCCTCTTTTGCGTCCCTGACGCTTTCCCTTCGGGTCACTGGGTGGTTCGATAGCAGCAATTGGTTCGGTAACAACTTGATTGGCAACTTTCGCATGGTTCTTGAAATAACCATCTTGAACTCGCTGATCATTGATCTCAGCGGCGAGCATGTAGGTTTCCTCGATGGTTGTAGTAGGGGCAACTTTCACAAAATTCGCGACACATTCGGGTAAACCACGGATATACTTGTTGATAGCTTTCTTAGTAGTATCAACTTAGCTGGGACAGATGATGCTCAGAATCTTGAATCGAGCGGTTAATCCAACATTGTCCGAACCATCTTGCTTAATACCCCAAAACTCGTTCTCGAGCTTTTGTATCTCGTGCGGGGACAGAACTCCTTCGTCATCACTTCCTTGAGTTTCTCCCAAGACAAACTATAGGCTTCATCGTCATCGCGCCTATTCCTTTCGGCGTCCACCAGTCGAGAGCACGGGACTGGAAGACTCCGGTAGCCTTCACCGTGCGGAGGTCATCGGGGCATCCACTTTGCCTAAAGGTGACCTCAATGGCGTCAAACCAATGGAACATAGCAGTCTGTCCACCGTTGCCCGTGAAGGCGAGAGGTGCACAAGCTTTGAAATTTTTTAAGCTGAATCGTGACTTGGGGTTTTCAGCTTTCAAGTCGACCGATGAGTTACTGCTCACAGCATGAATTACCGAGACGATTTGCGGGATGACTTTAGCTATTTCCTTGGCTACCATTGTAGTGATACGCTTGTCGGCGTTGCTGCACTAGAGATTCCTTCGGGTGTGCGATCCCATGGAAGACATCTACACGAAGGATTTAGATTAGATGAGATTCGATTATAATGGAGTTATGTTTAAATATTTATTATTATTATCATTCATACAAGACACAAAATCACATAAACACATAGACACGTAAACACGTAGGCACATAAGCACGTAAGCACATAATCCACGTAAGCACATATTTTGCACGTATTCACCTTTTTATAAGTAAAGCGCAGCGCGTTCGAGATGCGATATAATAGCGAGATATAAGCGATACATAAGCGAGATAAGCGAGATAGGAGAGATAAGTGATTTAGTTTGGTTGGTGTATTAATTAGCGTTTTAGATTACGAGAGTTGTGCATGCGTTTAGGGGGCGTAAAGCAATAAAGCGAGAAATCGATAATGCGAGAAATAAATAAAGCGAGAAATCGAATAAAGCGAAAATTCTCAAAATTTTAAACACATAAATAATAATAAACTCGATGATGCGTAAATTGACGATATAGGCTTAAATCAATTGGGAGTGTCTGGGGATTTGAGACGTTGACTACCCAAAGTGGTTCGACTACCCTTTGAACTTAGACCCACGTTTTGGCCTAATAGATAGATGCTCTCACCGCAAGCGGCTAACGGCTTTATCCTTCCGGTTACTACGTGTTCCAACCCATCAGAATAATCGAGACTTTGGTGAGATTGAAAATCAAAAGGCGGAATTCGTTACTAAGATGCGGGTTTCACCCCTAACTTAGCAACGTCGTTCCTAGTTGTGGCTCGCACCGATCACATCGGGCATTCCACTAGATAGAAATTGAGATTTTCGTCGAGGTTCGAATATCACTCCTAACTCAACGAAGGTATCTCGTGCGATAGAGATTGCGCGGAGTGATCTCATCGAGAGTTCTCGGTTTTCACATCTAATCTCGATTTGATCACTCGTTTTGTGTTATGCGAGTGTTTCCAAGCGTGTATATTATATTAGCCTTAGGAAAGGCACACTTAAGAATTTATGGCAAGTAGTTTAACATTTAAGTCAAAGATAGGTCCATCAGGTACTTAAACATGTTACTAGGTCGAATCATGGCAATTCTACCTATTATCCTAAGGTTATGGGCTGCTCTGATACCAATCTGTCACACCCCAACCGATGGCGGAAACATCAGGGTTAGTGGCACTAGGCGACCAGATTGTCTCACGAGAAATTTCCATAACACTATTTAATCAACAATATTTTAACGTCTAATAGCCCATACTATTAAACAATACGTCATCAACAATGTCACGAAATACATGATTTTCCCATAAAATAATAAGGTTCCATTTTACCTAGATTTATTACATTTGGATACTAAAAAATACAAACTAAACTAAGCAAAGCTAAATCCAAGCATCCAAGCTAAATCCTAAACCTGTTACATACGTTAAAATACAAGTCAATACAATTAAGTAAAGGTGAGCATACAGGTTTTAGTACTACTATCATAATAGAGAAAAGCGTTTGCGAAATAGTCTAATTACATATCATGATACACCAAAACACATCACACAGATAAACATAGGCTTATTTCTCATGCTAACTACCGTGATAAGGCTTGCGCGTCCATCCTAACTAGACCCGTCGGGTGTTAGCCACACTATAGTACCATACTAGCTAAGGAGGCAAGTTAACGAAAATAAGTCCTAGTCACATGTTTCTAGTATCACATATAGAGCATACATAATCAGATTATCTGCATGCGATAAACAGTTTGAGTTGTGAGGTGAGGCAAGTTCGGGCGAACTTGTATGTAAACATACAAGTTCGAGCAAACTTGTAAGGATTTGGTGAGATTTGAGTCAAGTTCGGTCGAACTAGGTAAGTTTCCTGGGAAACTTGTCAAGTTCGGGCGAACTTGTGAGAAAATCTTATTGGAACAACAAGTTCGGGCGAACTTGCATAGTTTCTTAAGGAATTAAGCAAGTTCGGGCGAACTTGTAAGGGTTTATGAGGGAGAGACCCAAGTTCGGTCGAACTTGACCTGGTGTGTTGTTGATTCTCGATCGAACTTGATGTTTTCGGGTCCAAAATGTTGCGTTTTCGCGTCGTTTGCTGAGGAAATAGAGTGCCCATCCCTCCAACCTTAAGCCACTGAGTAAAGCTTAGGCCAGAGAGGTCTTTTGGAGCGAACTTAGCCATTTTACAGAAACTCGGGCTAATCCGGCAAACTTGAAGGTTCGTACGGGTTAGTCCAGCTTGTGTAAGGTGATGATTTCGTCCTTTGTGCTTCCGGATCTGAGATTTAGCTTCGACATCGCCTCATTCCACTCAAAAGTGAACGAAACATACGTCATTAGTCCGAAAATGGCGTAAAAATCAAGGTTTTAAAAGGTTTTGCTCAGATCTAGTCTAGATCTGAGTGAAAACAGAAGTTTTGATGGAAAAAGATGAAGATTTTCGTAAACAGAAGAAATTTGATGAAAACGAAGGCAATGCCTTGTGCAAAATCGTTGTAAAACGTTGATAAACATTGTTGTAGTTGAAGTCGAGTTGATTCTTACTTAAAAACATAGGGTTTTCGGTTTCGGGAGCTCTGGGAGAAGTTGCAACAAGTTCAAATGAGAGAATGGGGCTGAGTATTTATAGGAGAAGGCAAAAATGAGAGCTGGTGGAGTTAAGTTCGGTCGAACTTGCATGAAATTCATGCACGTTCGGGCGAACTTGCTTGATTTTTTGAGAGAAGTTAGCCAAGTTCGGCCGAACTTGTACATAGTGTACAAGTTCAGTGAACTTGTGGAAAAAGAAGGTTCTTGTGTCTCAGGCAGTTCGGGCGAACTTGTGGTAGTAAAGTTCGGCCGAACTTGGCCTGGTGACCAAGTTTCGTTTGTTGATTTCGCGTTAAGTGTTCGTTTGCCGATTTGGTTCGTATTAAATAGTTATATTAAGCGTTATAATTGATATAATAGTGCGATTTAGCGATTTGAGCGTGCGAGAACGATGCGATAGCGAGCGTAATCATAACCACAAACATACACAACACATAAATAACATAAAACCATATAATTAACTGCGAGTTACGATGCGATGAGATTAGCGATGCGATTTAATAAGCGATTAGATACGATATAACATCCATAATTGTAATTATTTAACATAAAGTCCTTCTTATAAGCGAATCTCGGAATACAAATGGAGATACAATGGGAATAATACTGCAAATGGAGTAACGACGAAATTTAGAGTTGTTACACTTCGTTCCCTTTCATCACAACAAGTAACAACACACGAGCCATGTCTATGTCATTCTTTCTAGTGAATCTTAACATGAATGTCAATGAAATCCGGAAATCTAGGATAGTCATTTGTCTCTAAATTGTTTACAAACTAAATCCTTCTTTTGCAACTTACTTAGTAATTTTAGTTTTAAAATCTAACATTCGAAATCATTGAAATTTTTTTCTGCAATTAGTTTAATTTAGATAAAATACAAAGCTACATAGTAAACGCATTTTCCACATACTCCCTGAGTTCGATACCCACTTACCGCTAGCTAAGTAGTTGTAATTGGATTAAATTTGCGCGAGACTACGACATCACGTCAAATCTCAGAGTATTTTTCCCTATATTATTATGGACATATTATTGGGCTTCATTAGGTCCTAAGGTTGACCATACGAGTCAGATTTGAAGTCAAAGTAGAAGTCAAATTGTTTGACTTTCTATTGGGAACTGAGCACAAACTAGAAATGACGAGGGTGTGATCACAAGGGATTAACACATACATTGTTATGATCATGTAGCAGAGTTCAATTTGAACTTTACTTGACCGAAATGGTCAGAACCGAAAGTAAAAGCAAAAGCCAGTCCGCTCGGCTTTATGGCTGATAACTAGCTAAGAAAATTAAATAGACTAGGAGAAACACTTATTGTGTTTAGATTGTAAGTTTAGAACTTAAGAAAGGAGGCTTCAAGTCCGGAAGCAAGCTCTAAATAAGTAGAGTAGAGAATTGTGAAGGTGTGAGGGAAAATGGTTCAAGAACACACTATTTATAGTGATCTGATCAAGGAGGTGTTACCAAGTGGTTGTTGAGGTGTTAAGATGCTTGCTCAGTGTCCTAACAAGTGTTGGAAGGCGAATAAGTGTGGTAAAATTCGTTCTAGTTGTTACAATTTGGAGAAAGGTGGAAGAATTTGATGAACAAGCAAAATTCTACATCTAGGCACCCCTTACGGACTGTAAGAGGTATGCCTTACAGTCCGGTCTGTAAGACACTCTCATGCAAATTATGTTGTTTTTTGACAATTTTGGCCCCTGGACTTGTATAATCACTCGTTGCCATTTTTATCCCTTCTAATTCATTGTTCAGGTCATGTGAAGGGTATTAAGGCATGTGTACCAACCCAACTTTTCCGGTTGTTCTGTTATTACCGTTTATTCTATGGTAACCGCTTGTAATCCGAGATTCGATATAAAAAGTGGTTTACGTTGTTTTCAATACATTTCATCACACTGCATCACTACTGCCCACTTAAACGCTTTATACTTGCAACACTAACGCAACACGAATCAAACTTAATTATGTTACTATATGTGCCGAGTGTGTTTGTTTGTTCGGTACTCGCTCTCACCTTCGATCTCGCTTATCACACTAAATCGCGAACGCAATTTATGTTGGTTATGTTATGATGTGTGTTATGTATGTTTATGTTTTAAATACTTTATACTCGTTCTCGCTCTCACTCGCTCGCTCACGCACCTCACTTTACCGCACTATTATGCAACGTAACACTTAACGGAACAAAACAAACTAATACGAAATATAACACCGAGCGAAAATAGCCTATACGCGAACCGGATCGCTCACACGATACCCTCTCAGTGAGAGCTGCTGCATGAGCAAGCCTGGATCGCACCACGGACACTGGCTCGCACCAGGCTCCCCACTCGCACGAAGACTCGCTTGTACGAGCCACCCACTCATACGAGCCATCTTTCTGCTCCTGCTCACTTCCCCTATCTTTCTGCTCCTTGCCACTTCGTGATCTCTTTGTTGTCACTCACATGAAACCTACTCTATACGCTTTGCTCTGTTTCCAAGTAAGAAGATTATGATTTCCACGCAAATCACAACGATTTCGCATGAGATTATCTCTGATTTCATCTAAACTTCTCTGTTTACATCTTCATCTTTTTCATAAAACCTTCTGTTTTATCAAGGATTTACACTTGAACGAGTATGTTTGAGCAAGCTTTGGCTTCTCAAGTTAGACAACTTAATGTTTCCAACTCGCCAAGTGTTAGATCTTAACAAAACTGTTTTATACTCGATTTTTACACAAAAACGGACTAACCGACGTATGTTTCAGTCACTAGATAGTGGGACGAAACGTTGTTAGAAACATACGTGAAATGGATTCCAAACTACATCTATTTCAAGTGGAAACTCTGTCCCAGTAGAACGAAGACGCAAGAACAGTCACTTGTGCTAACTGGACTGGCTCGCACATCCACTTCGTATTCGTACGGCCCAGTCCGAGTTTCCAAAAACAACTAACTCGCTCTAAAAGACCTCCCTAGTTTTTGGTTTTCTGAGTAGATTAAGGTTGGAAGGATGGACACTCGATTTCTCAAAGAAACGACGCGAAAACAGTCGATTTTGGACTCGAAACAGGTCACCCGCACGAGCAGTCGCTCGTACGGATCATGACTCGCACGAGGGTGATGCCTCGTGGAGTGATGCTTCGTATGACTCACTTGTTTGTCCCACGTAACTCATTGTCAACTGTTCAACACTATCAAAGACTGATGCACTTCTGTTTCTATGTGCAGGCTGACCGACGCTCTTTCTCACTCCATCTCGATTATAGTTACTATTACGCTCTCACTATGAGTATACTCGAACCCTTTTTATGCTTAAACGCACTTTTGGGTGTTACATACGTTCTCTATCAAAACAACACTACACAAAATGCTCAAAACGCTTTACACGCAACCTGCTTACACATGACTATACGTGAATCGCTGAATTGTTGTATGTTATGCTTGATGACTTGTGACCACCCTTAACATGATAGCTTGCTAAAGGTTGACCCGCCACCCGGAGGCCCGGGGTTGTTAAGGCTCGCATTTTATTTCTACTTATTTTGATTACGCACGTGGCGACTTGGGCACGTGACGCACATCGCGGTCAGTTTGGGTACTTGTTTCAATGTTGTTAACTGCAATATTCACATCTCTTGCGTATACATGCGGGTTTGCGAAACGTTCTATTACTATTATTATGCTAAACTTGTGTACTCACCTTTACATTATTGTATTGACCCTTATTTTAACGTATGTGACAGGTTGAAGGATTTCATGCTGAAAAATAATAGGAATGCTAGAAACTCATTAAAATCTAGGTTGTCGGATTTTGTATTGTTTAAGAAACTTGTAATCTGTTTTGACTATCGTGGAATATTTGTTTAATTGTATGGGAAATTGAACTTTATAAATATTGTCATTGTAATAGTCGTTACGGATTCTCTTGAACAATCTGATTCGCCTAGTGCCACATCCCGATGTTTCCGCCACCAGTTGGGGTGTGACATTTTTCTGGAAATGTTTTGAATATTTTTTTTCTTGATCGTATGATTATGAAATTCCTAAATAAAATATAGAACTTTATAATTCACGGAAACGGTCAAAATCTTACAATCTTTGAAATATAGCTAATGTTACAGTCTCCCCTACTTTTAGAAATTTCGTCCTGAAATTGTAATGTTACGCCGTTGATCTAAAAACACTAAGTCCCCGTTGATCTAACAAAACTAAGTCTCAACACAACTCACGTAGATTATTGGTATTGTTATCCACTAAACCTTGAATATTTTTATATCTCCGACATTGCTTAATGTGACACGAATTAGGTAATTTTAAAAAATATTAACCAATGGTTCCCTCCACATGAAATACTCCTGTATCAAGATATACACATGAAGATCATCTTACATGTGAATATATTTAGTTTACATCTGTTTAGGGTAATGTGAAACTTAAGTGCTCAGTTTAGTACCATCGTACAAACAAAAAGTATGAAGCTCAACTTTGGTGATGTACCGTTTTGGTATCTTTTTCAGCTTAAAATTTTATCTTTCAATAATCATTCAGATCTTGGTGTTTATGCAGACTTTGTGTTTTTGATAATTATAGTAGCTCTATATGTTAAACTAATATAAAGACATAGTATCTGAGTATCTCGGAAATTCTTTCAAACGATATTACGGTACGAGGACCGTACGCGAATAAGATGTGACCCACATTAGTTAACACTTCTTTATGTTAGTATCACTTATGTAAACCTTTGATTAACATCGAGTCTACCAACACATCTTTAGCGTGCACAGATAGTCCACCGATTTACTATCATTTCTACTTTTTGTAATGTAAACTCATTTGACTTTTTCAATGTTTTTGACATTTTAATATTTTTCTGTTGTTTTTTAGATTTTATCATTTTTCAATATTTTTGTATTTATATATCTGTTCAGCCCCTAAATGAATTTGTATTTTAGTTTGGTTTTTTGAAGAAAAAAATGAGAAATTGAAAAACAAAGTAAAAAATTGATTTTAACTCTTTTATACCATTAATTTTCAAAAGATAGTCAAAATGTGACTTTTCACAAGGTAAAAAGGTATGCCCTTTGCAAATTAATGTGAATTTTGACCACGTCGATCAACTTCTTTTCGTAATAATCACGAATGAAGTGATAACATATTTCAATATGTTTTGTTTTAAAGTGATTTACCAGATTTTTAGTGATATATATTGTTGTTTCATTATCTACATGTATGGGTGTAGTAAGAAATTCCAAACAACAACCAGATGCTGCCACATACTCCTCTTCATAGGTTGAAAGAGATAAAGTTCTCTATTTCTTACACTGCCACATCACAAGACGATTTACGAAGAACTGGTAGCCTGTTGTTGTAGATTTTATGTTTTGATCAAACTTGTCTTCTTTGGGGTACCATAGGCATGTGCATGGACATCCCTTTAAATATCTAAGAATATACTTCAATGTCGATTAGATACCCTCGGATTTGACTGGTATCTGGCACACTGAAAAGTTGGATACATTATGTTGGGTCTGGATGCGGTTAAGTACATGAGAGATCCAATCAGCGATCACTACAATGTTGGATCTACCGCCGGACTTGAATTGTCGGGGCAGATTCCATGGTTGAGCTAAAGATTAGGGTTGGCCACTATGGTAAGTCTGTTATCTTGAACCAGCTCAAGAAATTGTTGACATACTTCATTTGATGGATGAAAATACCCTTTGGTTTCCTTGGTGAAGAGTGTGCAATCCACAGTACCCCAAATGAATTTGTTATCCAACAAATTCTCAGACAACATTTCGTACCATGCTTTGGGTACCTGGTGTAAATCATACAACACCTTATCAAGCATGTATTCTTTTTCTGAATTCTACGGATCCACAAAGGTCGGTGGCGGCCTCTTCTTTCACTTTCCTATATAGAAACGCTGATGTTATGTTAAGTTGATAAACTTTAGAACCTTTCTACGAAGCAAAGGCTAAGAAAATTCTGATGGCTTCAAGCCTTGCTACCAACGCATAAACGTCTGTAAAATCAATTCCCTCTTGTTGAACCAACCCTTGCACAACTAGCCTCGCTGTTTTTGAACAACAACGCCTATGTCATCCTTTTAACATTTAAAAACCCACATTGTGCTGATTTTCTTGTGTCCGTATGGTAAAATCTACCAGTCTCTAAACTCGCAGCTTTTCGAACTACATAAACTCCCCTAGCATCACATTGACCCAACTATCCTCTGTTAACGCTTCCTTATATGTCTTTGGTTCTTTTTGGGAAACATACCATTAAAATGAGAACCGACTTCGCTTTTCTACAACCTCCGGATATAAACATTTTATCCCTTTCTTGATCTAGTTTCAAGTTTGTACATTGCTTTGTAGATTACCTAAAATATTCTCTTAAGTATCATAAGATAGAATTCGTGGAAACTTTCTATAGAAATTGTTACCACCATTTCTGAATTATTGACTTTTTGCTCTACAACACTTGAAGTGACATAGGGTGTAGTAGATTGAACATGGAAAATCACTTGAGCATCATGTTGACAATGTTTCCTGATTGTTGATACCATTAAAATGAGAACCGACTTCGCTTTTCTACAACCTCCGGATATAAACATTTTATCCCTTTCTTGATCTAGTTTCAAGTTTGTACATTGCTTTGTAGATTACCTAAAATATTCTCTTAAGTATCATAAGATAGAATTCGTGGAAACTTTCTATAGAAATTGTTACCACCATTTCTGAATTATTGACTTTTTGCTCTACAACACTTGAAGTGACATAGGGTGTAGTAGATTGAACATGGAAAATCACTTGAGCATCATGTTGACAATGTTTCCTGATTGTTGGCATATTCAAAATCTAAACTATGTGAATTTGCATCATTCGGAGTTGGGCCTTGAACATTTTGAACATCCTGAGAAGTACTAATTTCACTAATAGAACTTGTTGAACCATATTGTGTCGGGTATGACAACAATCTGTCTCGGAATTGACGATTGAGCTACACTTTGTTGCTGAAAATACATTGAAGCAATTTCTTCATTTATTTGTTATGGGGTTAGGTTGAATGATTTCAACAGACTCTCATAGTCAAATAACCATAGATCACACAATTTCCATGTAGGAGTGCTATACCGCTAGCATTTAACATGTTAAGCTTGAACTATTCTGATTGATACTCGGAAGATACACTAGTTTAAACGGACTAGCATACCCTACGAAATGCCCCTTAATACATTTTGATCCAAAGTTTACGCCAGGTTCTATCACCGTACACGGAAACATGAATGGTTCCAACCAATAAGGATCGAGTTTCTTTTTGTTTAATAATTTGAAACAAGTTTACCCGAATTACTTGACTGTGAGAAATCTGTTCAACGTATAACAAGCTAAGGCGACTGCTTCATTCCAGAACCAGAAACTCACTGGTAGCATCAAGTCTGCAAACATCATCCTTGCCGTTGCGATTATGGTCATATTCTTTCGTTCAGCAACACTGTTTTGTTGTCGTGTATACGACACGTTGTGAAGAATTCCCTTTTCATTGCAAAAATCATTCATTCTTCCATTTTTAAAATCTGTTTCATTATCACTACTCATTCTCCTAACAGGATAATCATAGGTAATCACTTGGCAATAAAGATCACTCGTGATATTTTTGACACTAACAGGACCAAACAAATCATGTGTAGTCTTTTGAGAGGCAAATTGATGGAATTATACATTTTGAGTGGATGCAACTTCATTTTTTACTTCCCCTTTTGCAGCGAATACAGTCATCATTCATGTGAAAACATTTGACATTAACCCCATCTACTAACTAATTCTTGACTAAATAATTCATCTTCATTATGTGAATGTGACTCATTCTTCAATGCCATATGAACGATTCTTTTTCAGTTGCCTTCGATAAGAAACATTGCTCCTTTGTTGAAGAAGTGGATACAACGATCATGTCAAGAACATAGAGATCATTCTCACGAGGAGCGCACATCAGGGTCCATCGTTCAGGTATTTCAAACTTCTGCTTCAAATTCATACACTGTTTATCATTGAAGTGAGTTGAAAACTTTTTGTCACAAATCTGTGAGATACTTATTAGATTGTTCTCTGACTCAATGATTCAAAAATGATTCTTTCTACAATGATTCGACCTCCCTGATTACCTGCAAATCCAACGTACCCGCCATTTAATGGTCTGGCATCGTACAGAAAGGTGAGTATACCCATCATGTGCCTCGAAGATCCACTATCCATAATCCACTTGGAAAATGCGGACCTATGTGGAAGCCCCTGCACACGCAAGTAAATAATCAGTTATCGAGAGAAGCCCAAACCTAGATGGTCTTGGATTTTCAGGTTTCTTCAACATTTGTTAAAACCTCCCATTACCTTTTGGTTCATTTGAACCTCCCATTGAAGTTTCTACTACTTTTGGTTTCCAACCTTGATTTTTAGAAAGTGTTTGTTTAATGTAGACATTTGAATTACCACTTTCTTTGATCACTTTCATTAACAGATTCGTTAACGTTTTTTACCAGTTTTGTGAAAATATTAAACACATTTGTAACATTTTTTTCTTGTTAAATAACTTGTTGTTTGTTAAATTTCTTTTGTGGTTGTGAAACACATAGTTTTGAAAATTTCAGTTTTGCGGCTTTATCCCTTTTAACTCATGCTCTAGACAATGATAAGAAACATGTCCGAAAACTCCATATTTGAAACATTTTCTCCGACCAACATGATTTCTCGTATATCTTGGAGATATATGAGCATGTTCAGTCTCATGATAATGACATTTATTTTTATAAAAATATGCATTTGAGTGATTCTCAATAAGATTTTTCTCATCATCAGAAGTTGGTCTAGGTGAACACCTAGTCTCTTGTTCGTACCTCAACCTAGGTTGATAAGAGTTGTTCCTAGGTTGGGGAAAATGACCCTGAAACCTATTACCATGATGATGCCTTTGATTACCATTAAAAACGCTCTGATACCACTTGAAACTTTAGGAACGGGTCAACTGAACGACCTAAGTTCTGCGTTTAGTTAGGTTTTAGTGCTGAATCCATGAGATTGTGTGTGAATATGACCAACAATGTAAATAAAATGGCAGCAGTTCGTTACACAAGAACTCGTTTCAAAATGCTAGACTCCAAGTTATGTCATTAGTAGTGCACCACTATACTATCTATTAGCAACATGCCTCAACGCACCAGTACTCATGCACCAACCCTATTGTATCACTGATACATTGTGTACTAGTGTTGCGCTACGTAGGACTCCTGCGTTGCGTACCACTGGTGCTTTTACAAGACAGAATCCAACATTTAAACCTATCTAACAAACGTGCTACCATAAAATAATGACAAAGGCATTAGACATAAATTCCTAACATAGCCAAGCACTAAAAATTCTGGAAGTGGTGTAATACCATTTATACATCTATTGGGGTGCCACAAAGCAAAGGGAGAGAGAAGAATGGACTTGGGCTTTGATTCATGCATTCCTAATCGTTTCAGGGTAGAATTTGCGATTCAGACATTGTTTTAGGCTTGGTTTGAAGTTATTAGAGAAGGATTCTAATGGGTTTGGGTGCATAATCATGATGAAAACATGTCCTGATTGAGTTCTTCTTAGAGTTTAAGCATACAGAAAGAAGTTGAATTGAAATAGGAAGGAAATCCACCCTAAACATGTGAATTCCAGCGACTCTTTGGCTTCTTTGGTGGGGACCAGTGGCACTAGTAGAGCTAGATGAGACGGACGCATAGGCAATTGAATCACTTAATTCAGAGTTTGTTTGATATGGTTTCAAGCTACTCGAATATAAGCACGCAAAACTAGAATTCTTGCGAACTGATTGCATCGTTGGCCGATTCCGGCAATGACGACTAGTGGTGTTGGTAGAGTTTGTCGACCTGGTGTCATGGGTGCATGAGTCATTCAATTACAAGTTTATTTTATATGGTTACAACCTTACTCAATTTGGGTTCAATTCTGGTGTCACATGCGTCCAACCGCCAAACACACAAAGGTACAATCCCATTTACCTTAAGAAGTAGTTATGTTGTTCAGGGCAACGATGATGATTATTGGGGTTTCGTACGGCTCAGGCAAGCCACTGATTAGCTGGAACCTTGGTGGCGTTTAGATGGGGCTACAAATTTGTTAAAGCAAGGTTGCGAGAACTATGTTGAGGTTTGAGTAACATGTGAGTTCACGTATCTTATGATAAACGGGTCACGGGTTCAACTGAGCGAATATGTGATAACTTAATGGAATCTTACTACAACGAGCATCATGGTGTAACTAGGCAGAGTTTCAACTTGTGATTTAGAGTTGCGAACCAGGTTCTAAGGAGTATGAGTCATGCATGGTGATCATGCATAGAACAGTTTAAAGCTTTGTATCATGACTACTTAGGGGACAGGAAGCATATGACTATATTCATCTAAAACCTTTTGGTTATGGCAACCCTATTCGTATTATGGCAGGTCAATGATTGCTTGCGCTTTTGCACGGGTAGTCTAGCTTCTGTGAAGCGAGCGTTGTGACTAGGAGAATTATAATTCCCTTTTTGCATACCCTTTTGGGCTAGCATACATGTTTACGAAACACTTTATCTAAATGATTGTGAGGTCACCCTAAGGTCTGTTGAATGTTTTATTGAGTAATAATGTCATAAATAGTCAAGCATCGAGTTTCATGGGCACAGTAATTGATGTGAGTCTTGTTAGAAGGGATTTTGTCAGTATGCATGTTATGAGTCATTAAATAAAAGGTAGTGTAGGCTTATAAGACATAATGTGTTGTGTTAAGGGAGTTACAGTCTAGTGTAGTTTCTATTGATGTCCTTAAGGTTGGTTTGCATACTTAATTGTTTGGTAGACATCAGACGTTGGCATATGCGAGTTAAATACATTGATGTATACAATGGAAGGAACATATGTATGTAGGCCAAAGAGTTATGTTTATGCACTTATGTTTGGTTAGTTACATCTCCTTGATGTGACAGTTGGGTTGCATGGTGTCAAGGTGTTTGTGTGCTTTGGCACCTCTTAGTGAAATGATGTGTTGATATGTGTGATAATTATGGCTAGTCGCATACAAATGTCCTTCGAGCACAATACTTTTCGTTTGGTTACATTACTTTTGTACTAGATTGATTCACTCATTGAAATTGAATAACTAAACAATTAAATTGGATTATGTGAGCTTGAGAAGCTTCTGGTCCAGTAGGTCCATAAAACTCACTAGGATAAGCCGTATTGACCCGTTAAGATAACATATAAAATGTGGCAGTTATTTAATGAATAAGCCAAATTACATGTTTGAAAAAAAGGTTTAATATAATCTAACGTAATGGTTTGATTTCAAAAATACTAGTCACCATTTTAACATTTCAAGGTAACATAAACAAAGGCAAAAGTTAATGAGTGTTCGGGTATGTTCGGTATTTCAAGTAGCTTGATCCTCCATCTAGTGCCCATGATTAGATGTTACCTATCATGAAATTTCCGTATAAATTATTAGTAATAGGTTAACCAATCGAAAATCTTAAAAAATACATTTTTCTGATTCTGGTCTTCCACGTATGTCGGGGGCGTAAACCTTGTCCCTCGCGTGGTGCGGGGGACTACGCTTTGACTAGTTTGTTGACTTAGCCTTCTGCGTGATGCGAAGACATTGGGTTGCTCCATTGCATGGTGCGGGGAGCCCAATTTTCAGTTTTGGAGCTGGGCATGCTTTCGCAATTAGCCAATTTTTTGCAAATTTTCACCAAGTTTCACCCAACTTCAAGTTTGCAATTATATGGATTTTCCCCTTACTTTTAATTCCGAAATTCCACAATCCAGACTCGGATTCGTTAGCTTCTAAATTCACTCTTTGGGTTAGGCATTATACCTAAACCAACCCGTTAAGATGCATTAAGCATTATAGCTCAAGCCTCACATTTTCCTTACTAACCATCTTATTTTCTCCAACCACAACCACGATTGTGTTTCGTAGCAATGGACAATACCTTAGCGTCTACGATCTCGTGGATTGTTTATAATTTGGTTTTACACGACCAATCTATACTTCGTGATCCTATAGACCGTGAATGACCCATTAAGTTCACCATTCATAGTCCACTTCGAAACCATGAGTGGTGACTTAACGCTTATTCGATTTTTACCATGGTCCATGACAATGATTGTTCCTGTTAGGCAACACCTCCACTTCTCTGACCCCATGGGTCATTTATACTTCGGTTTTACATGCCATTTTATACGGTTTCACTTAAAACTCATTACCACTTGACCCAAAGGGGTCTTTCATTCTACTTCATGAGAGTATTTCACTAATTAAATCGTAACAAATATAGCTACGTACCTTATAGTTTTTCCTTTAGACGCGCTTCCTTTCTGGCTTAGCTCCTCGAAGCCTCGTTCATGTTGCCTATAGTTTTAACCCAAGTGATCATTAGAATACACAATCAATCATGGCCCTTTTCATCAAGGGATTACTAACAATTATTTATAAGTCTTTAACGAAAGTTTCAAGGGTTACAAACATCAAAACTCATGTAGGCATTTTATCAAACACTTGGTGGGCATTATCTACAAGGCTATCATAATCGTTTGATTCACCCATTAATCATTATAACCAACAATTCCATACATTCATTTTCGTTAAATTACACAAAATTTATATCTATTAAGGCAAATACATCAATATCATCATACAAGAATTTGGAGTTTCTTTCATCTGTAAAGACCCACTTCATAATAGTATGAACTTCTACGCAGATCTCTAAATTACTCAAGTTCTTCACACATACTAGTAAATATAATGGTTATAAGCACAATTACAACATCAATTTACATTCATTGTTAGGATTTCACACTAGACTCCCATTTATCATGAACTCTTCAACATCATAACTCCCCATCTAAAATTTTATCACATACCTTAGGTTTAGATAATGCTAGATGTTCATAATCTTTCTAAAACACGCCACTCACACATACACACACTGCATATGTGTGTTTTTTAAAACTTTTATATGTCCAACTTTCTACAGTGTTGTACCATTTCAGTCCCAATCGATTGGTAGTTATATAGTTTGGTTATACTCCTCCTATTTATACTAATATACAACAATCAATTAACGAGGTTAAAGGTTCCTAATTGTATTACTCCATGTTAAAACATTATAATAAAGATGATAATCAAAATTCATATTTTGGGGTGTTACAGGTGTACCCCATAGAAGGGTTTCGTCCTAGAAACTTAAATATGTACCCAAAAGGTAGGGAAAATATCTTTTCATCTCTTCTTCAGACTTCCAAATGGTGTCTGGCCCCTTTGATGTTTTCACTTCGCTTTGAATCAATCAGTGTCCTTGTTCCTAAGGCATTTAACCTTTTGGTAACGGATTTCAATAGGTTTTGCCACATAATTAAGTTTAGTTTCAACTTCTATGACTTCAACTGGCACATAAGTCGTTTCGTCGGCCAAATACTTCCAAAGATGTGAGACATGGAAGGTGTTGTGGATATTTCTTAATTTATAAGGGGATAAAGTGTAAATATAATCTAATTATGTATAGTTTCTTATAAATAGATGACTAAGGTATAATTAAGATGAAAGGCTAAAGTGTAATTAGTGTTTAAAAGAATAATTTACCTTTATTTTATGTTGTATCTTATGCATTAAAACAAAAACCAAAAAACAACTCTAACTTTTAGGTATAGTAAAATACCCTTGTCTTATGCATTATATATGTATTGATAATAATTATCTTTTTATATTCCATATATTACAATACTAGGTTATTCCCTGTGAACTTCACGGGTTTGGACCATTTAAATTATGTATACAATAAATGTAAAATAAAAAAACTACATGAACTTCTTGAGCAACAAAAATTAATTTATATTAACCTAGTTATGTCGTTAAATAAGATAAAAATAAATGTCTTCAATATTGTTTTGTATTAACAATTGTAGTTGAGATAAATTTATTTAACTTAATGACATAATTGGTAGAAAACATGCATTAAACAATGTTTATTGACATAATAAATGACTCCATAAAATACTTAAAATTAAGTCATAAATATTTATTATAAATATGACACATTATAAATGTTAGGTTTGACTATTAATATAAATCTATTACATATTTGTATAAATAATGTTAAAAGCAAATATCACCAATAAGCACATAACCCAAATTATAATAAACATTTTAGTATGTTCAAAAACATAATAAATCAATGAAAACATTCAAATGCACCACAGTGTGAAACAAATAACACGAGCATGTCTTAAAAAGCACCATAAAAATGAAACATAACGAAACACGCCACTTCTCCATCTTTTGAATAAAAAGTTTGCCAAGTCCATCAGCCTCGACTTGATCTTTTTCATCTCCAATCTGGTGTTTTGTTGAAGAACAATTTAGAGAGTCGTCTACCTCATAGAATTCACGAAGGTTACGCTTAACTTCACAAAAGGGTGATGGTTTCTGATTACTATGAATAGCATTAGATATAGGTGTTGAATTGTCTCTAATATAACACACTTCATCCTACAAACAAATACATAAATATAGTTTTAAAAGGGTATTCAAAACTATATAAAAAAACTGAAATAACATTTGATATAACCTTAGAAAATTCAATTAGATTGAAGTTCCGACATAGAAACACCAATTGATTCTGATATGCTTTGATAATCCCTTCAGAATTGAACACCTACAATATATGAGTGATATATAAATTGTATACATATTCATAATGATAGATAATGTCATTTGTCAATCTGAAACAATTTTAGTATACATTATCTTAAATAAATTAATTTATTCAAGATCATAGTTGATGAACCATCTACTAACATCAAATATATCAGAAACACCCCGTATACCTACATTAAAAATGTAATCAATTTAAATATCATTGAATACAAAATGGTATTTAGAATTTAGAATCTGTTATAACAAAAATATTTTATTGACATTTAAATTACTTAATAAAATATGAGAAAGTGCATTGTACAATTGACCTTAACGAACTGCATATGCGATGAGAATTACGCACGTTATATACCTCAAAACAAAATCCTGCATGTTGAACCCATAAAATCTCGCGTGTTTGAATACATCAAAAGCCGCATGTACACTTTCTCTATATAACATGCGAATTTTACTCCCATAAATCGAATAACCGCATGTTATAAATCTCTCACACATGAACTAAATCCGCATGTTATAACACAATCCGCATGTTATATTCTCATTGTATATTTTACATTTGATATGATTTGATTAAAAGAAAACATATTAAAATATTTAATTGAGGAAAGATAAGTTAAAATTCGAATTTGAAATCGTAATACACCAAGTAAATATGTATTTTAGTTAAAAAAATTTCCATACAAAACAAAAAAACTTACCAAATTAAAAATTGAAAATTATTCAATAAAAATGAGTTTCATGTAATATACCATATATGCTTTAAAATTAAAAGTTAACAAATTATAACTTGATTGACCTTAATTTGCTCCATATTTATATTACCATAATAATCAAATCTTTTATACTCGTCAATAAACACATAAAGTAAGTTTTGGTTATAAGGTTGTTAAATTAGTAAGTCAATAAATAATAGTTACAAATAAAAGAATGATTGAAATTGATTTAGAAATGTGCAAAACATATTTAAAATTTCAAAAGTATAGATAACTGAATATTCAATAAAAATGAGTTTCATATAATATAACATCTATGTTTTAAAATTAAAAGTTAGTAAAATAATCACTTGTTGGTCTTAAAGTTGCTAATTTAGGAATTTAATAAATGATAATTGCAAATTAAAGAATTATTAAAATTGATATAGAAATATGTCAAAAATAAACATATTTCGATATTCAAAATTTCAAAAAACATAACTGAATATTTAATAAAAATGACTTTTATATAAAACAACATCTTTGCTTTAAAAATAAAAGTTAGTAAAATAATAACTTGATGATCTTAATTTGCTCCGTTATTTTACCACAATAATAGGAAGTTAATAAATGATAATTACAAACTAAGGAATTATTGAACTTGATTTAGATATCTGCCATAAATAAACATATTTCAAAATTCAAAATTTCAAAAATATAACTGAATATTTAATAAAAATGAATTTCATATAATACAACATTTATGCTTTAAAAATAAAAGTTAGTAAAATAATAACTTGATTGATCTTAATTTACTTATAATTGTATTACCACCATAATAAAATCTTTTAAGAAGTTAATAATTAATAATTAAAAATTAAAGAATGATTGAACTTGATTTAGATATCTGCCATAAATAAACATATTTCAAAATTTTAAAAAATATATATAACTGAATATTCAATAACAATGAGTTACATATAATGTAATATCTATGCTTTAAAATTAAAAATTATTAAAATAATAACTTGATTGGTCTTAATTTGCACTACAATTATATTACCACCATAATAAAATCTTTTATATTCGACAATAAACAAATAAAATAAGTTTAAGTTATAATGTTGTTAAATTAGGAAGTTAACAAATGATAATTACAAATTAAAGAACGATGGAAATTGATTTAGAAATCGGCCATAAATAAACATATTTCAAATTTAAAAAATATACATAATTGAATATGGTAATTATTTAGACAATGCAATAAATATAGTAAAAAAGAGACAAAAAAGAATTATTAACATATATTCACTATAAATCATTAAACATGTAAAATTAACAAAATCCATTTTATAAAATTTCAAATATTTTCGAATTTATCTAATCATAACATAAGAACATTGAAAATAAAAATTAATTGAAAATCTAAGACCTAAAATATCTCATTAGTTAGAAAATCTATTTATTTACATAAGTGAACAACTATTTAGAGTTTTGGATCGACTCACCATAAGCCACATTGTCTCCCCGCAGGTCGGCTGCAAAATCACATGGTATTGTTTGTGATAGAACATACTAAAAAGTCAGATTATACATATTATAAGAATAATAAAGCTTAATAAAAGTAAATATAAAAAAGAATAATGTAACATACCAAGTAGAACGATTCTGGATTATTGATAAATTTAAAGAAACCGAGATTTATCTTCTTTGGATTCATATTTGCAGGAAAATCTGCCGTCATAACTAAAAAATCATTATATAATAATAATAATAATAATAATAATAATAATAATAATAATAATAATAATAATAATCGATTATTAGCAATACTAAATACAACTCATCAAAAATGTAATTGAAATGTCAATATATTGCATTTAGTGCAGAATCTCTAATTGAAATTAATTTTCATTACTTAAAAAGGCAATAATTGAAGTGTCATAATATTTTTCATGTTGTTAATCTTTAACAACAAAGGCTGAAATTTTTTAAAGATCTAAAACCTAAATATTGTAAGTATTCGAAGATTCTTGAATGCAAACAACTATGAATGAAAAACATGAATAATCTATAAAAAAGATGAAAACAATAAATCTGAACAAAAAATAAATAAACCAATTTTGATAATTTATACACAAACTATAAATATTTTCATGTAAAAATCTGAAAAATCCATTAAAAAAAAGCTTTTTATATGTTAAGATGAGAAAATCATCAAACATTTACTAACAAATTAAACCGCATAAAATCCATAGTTTTTTTATTTCAAAAAAATAATAGAGCTAAAACCTTAAAAACACTTTTAAAATATTATTAAATAAAAAAACAGTGACAACATTCAACTAACATGTTAAGTGGTTTGAAAATTTGTCATTCCATTGATAGTTCAGATTTAGGTTTCAGCATAAAAATCAAAACAAAAACATTAGTAACTTCGTTTAATGTTGAACAACCAAACATAACACACAAACAATATACCGCACAATGAAGAAGATGCCGAATACGTCAGTGTTGATTTAAATAACAAAAAAATACAATCAAACATCAACAACTTCGATTAACAAAAAATAATACATAAACAACACGAATGTATCACATACCTTAATATTTTTTATCGGATCTGAAAGAAAGTAAAAGAAGATTATTGTTAACATGATTCAAATCAATGTTTTAAAAACTAATAATCTATATGATCAAAACGATTATATACACAAAGAAATTAACGGATCAACAACTATCTTCAATCTTGAAATATTGTTAATCTTGTTCAAGAAGCAAAAGAAAAGTTAGGTGAGAGAGAGAGAGAGAGGGAGAGAAGAGATGTTGTGCAAATATGGAATGAGATTATGATAACAATAATTGATATGTTTTAATTTATAATATATCGACATGACCTAGAATTCATTCCCTCTCAAAATAGATTGAGGCTCCACATAACACGCCACGTGTCTCAAATGCATCTCATTTATTATATTATTATATAGATTATATATGGGAGAGTTTTATCGTTAGTTAAATGCTTGGTTGGTCCATGTGGTTTGTAAATATTGCAAATTTGGTCCTAGTGGTTCACAAATTACACACTTAGTCCATAGTGGTTGTATTTTTGCACTCGTGTGATCCTTATCACTAACCTATATTAAGTTTCTCAGTTAAATATGTGTGAAATTACTATATTGTCCCTGATCAATTAAAAAATTAAAAAGAAAAAAGAAATAGACCACCATTCATCTTTTTCATCCACTCCTCTCTCCCTTCAAAAGCCACCACCACCTCCACCTTCAACCATCAAACCATTTCTCGTCCAGTCCCAAATTACAGAGCATTTTCTGTTTTTAACAATGGAGTTCAAAATGGGGAACCAAAGATGATTGTACCCACACAGGACCCGTTAATACAGCGTGTAAACCAGAAAGTGTCGGGTGTAATTTTCTTAACGGCTATTCTACCGAGCATGTGGTTCCATTGAGGTGTGGCCATGGTTGCTGTTCGGTTCACAACCGTCATTACTGGGTCCCGAAGTTTGTTGAATACGAAGACGTTCCGGCTTTATCAAACATGGAATTAGCCACCATTGCTGCAGATCTTAACACCATTGCTTGGATCAAAAGCGGCCTCGAAACACCCCAAGCTCAACTATCAGTTGAAGGACTGAGTTGACACATTCATGTATTGATTAAAGTTTCTGGTTTTTATAAATATAGTTTACTCAAGTTGGGACATTTTGGGGGTAAAGGTGATCTATGGAGTTTTGTTTATGTTTTACATGTTATAAATTTAAATGAATTTCAATTTGTTAGCTGAATTATGAGGTTGTACGTTGCGCTTCGATACTTGTGACCGTTACCGTATTTAAGATGTGGTGCTAGTACATAGTAGGAACACCGTGCCGGTCTGCTAACCGGGGTCGTTAACTGGGTGTTTCGTTAATGTGTTAACGACGGTTGGGGAAGATGGGTTGAAGGTGGAGGTGATGGGTTAAAGGTGGAGGTGGTGGTGGGTTTTGAAGGGAGAGAGGAGAGGATGAAGAAGATGAATGGTGGGCCTATTTCTTTTTTTAATT
Organism: Scalesia atractyloides; assembly: GCA_947069175.1. NCBI lineage: Eukaryota > Viridiplantae > Streptophyta > Magnoliopsida > Asterales > Asteraceae > Scalesia > Scalesia atractyloides. The sequence continues at coordinate 44,878,859 of CAMTDV010001634.1, forward strand.
TTTTAACTGATTAGGGGCAATCTAGTAATTTCACATATTTAACTGAGAAACGTAACATAGGTTAGTGGAAGGACCACACGAGTGCAAAAATTACAACCACTGGGACCAAGTGTGTAATTAGTGAACCATTAGGACCAAATTTACAATATTTACAAACCACATGGACCAACCAAGCATTTAACTCTTTTATCCTGAAACTATAAAAGAAATGAACAACATAGACACCACTAGTTTTACATCTAAAAACATATTAAAAATCATTTTCACATATTTTTTTTATCTTTTGCGTATAAACACATGTAAAAGTCATTTAAATAAAGAATTATAATGTTTGTAATTTGTTTCTCTACTTTTTCTTAAACAGGTTTTTTAACTTTTCTTTAAACTTTTTTTTTCTTAAACTCTGAATAAAATTGATAAAATTAAGCTTTTTACATGTAAAAAGGGATTTTTTTTATGTGTTTTTTAAACTTTTTTGCCTGTGATTCTCTGGTTTCTTATTAATTCTTTTTCAGTGGAAACAATTCTTATAATATATATGTGTTTGTGTGTTTTTTATGTCTTTATATAATGGTACGGTGTATAGACTGACTTGTCCTGGAGTGGAGTGAGTGGAGTGGAGTGGAGTGAGTGGAGTGAAGGACTATTCTAGCAGTTTACAGGACAAAACCCCAGCTGTCTAGCTTCCTGCCAAATTTACGAGAACCTTCTGATACAATCTGATTTTCATCAGTAAAGATACATGGTGGGAAAATAAACTGAATTAATGGAAAATCACTGAATATGTGATCTTAAGATACTTTCAAAGAGTTAAATGGTTTGTTGGTCTCTTTGGTTTACGAAAATTACAGACTTTGTCCCAATGGTTCACTAATTACAAAGTTAGTCCTAATAATTGTAATTTTTGCACACAGATGGTCTTTTTCGCTAACTTCTGTTAAATATATCAGTTAAATGTGTGTAAAACAACTAAATTACCCTTAACCAATTAAAAAGTAAAAAAATATATAAAGATGGGTGAGGCCCACCTTCATCTTCTTCATGCTTCATCTCTCACTCTCTCTCCGTAAATCACACATTCTTTCTCTCTCTTCTTAACACTCACCACCACTTCACCTCCTCCACCTCCACCACCGAACAACCACTGCCACCACCGTCTTTACTTCAAACACCCAAAAGCCACCAACACCAAAACACCCACCCACTCGGAAACCCACCACCACCAGCGAACACCTCCACAACAGGCAGAGCACCACCATCACTGTCTCTATTTATCATCATAACACCAACTTTTTAATTGAATTCAACAGCATCATTCCTAAATCTCTTTTCAACAGCATCATCGAAAATGGCATGGTTCGATCCCAAACAGTTTGCGGTATTGATTGGGGTTTTGATTTGGGTGTTAAGGTTTACTGTTTGTTATGTGCTTATTCTTTTTTTTTGTTGAACTGTGCGTTTGGGTGGTTTAAGGGGTTTTTATTAGTTGCTTTGATGATATAAAGATTGGTTGTAGTTTGCAGATATATGTGATTTGCTATGTTTCGATATGCATTTTGTGCTAGTCAGTGGTGGTGGTGGTGATGGGTTAGAGAGATAGAGAGATGGGGGAGACTGAACTAGTGGTGGTCGGGCATTATGATTTTACTGCCTTACGTTTCAGAGACAGAGAGAGGGGTGAAGAAGAACTGAAGAGATGATGGGGTGGGCCATCTCCATTTGTTTCTTACGATTTTACTGTCTTAATTGTTGAGGGTAATTTGGTCATTTAACATCAACTTAACTAAGATATTTAACAGAAGTTAGTGATAAGGACCGTCCGAGTGCAAAAATTACACTATTAGGACCAACTTTGTAATTAGTAAACCACTGAGGCCAAATCTGCAATTTTCACAAACCACGGAGACCAACCAAGCATTTAACTCTACTTTCAAATTAATATACAAGTCATTCCATCATTGAACGAAATACAACGCTGATTATTTTTAAAAAAGGTTCAATAAAAACTATAAGTAAAATAACTGCTTTATGTACAACACTAAGAATCTTTTAAGATAACTAAATTTTATTGTTATTACTATTAATAACTTGAGTCTTTAAAGATAATTAAATTTTATTGTTATTACTATTAATAACTTATAAATAGTTTTAAATTTAAGAGTTATCGTAGTTTAATGATAAATTGTAATATAACTGAAAAAATACTTATTATAATATTAATAAGTATTATCGGTAAACGTAACCGAAGTCATCGGTAGTCATCAGTTAATCGGTTTGATTTTCGATTCGGTTCGGTTAATTTACGGTTAATAACCAGTTCAAACAAGGGCTAAATTTTTTGCTTAAATATACATGTAATGGAGGTATAAATACATGAAATAGATGTATTCATACATTAAATGGATGTACAAATAAATGATTTGAAGGTATAAATGTGTGAAATAGATGTTTAAGTACATAAAATGGAGCTATAAATAAATGAATAAAATGGAGCTGTAAATAAATGAAATAAAGTTATAAATAAATGAAATGGATGTATTATTACATGAAATGAAAGTATAAAACATGAATGAAATACATGAAATGGAGGTATAAAAGCTAGAAATATATAAAAAATAAATGGTTCGGTTCGGTTAATTTCGGTTAACCGATGGTAAAAAAATACCCGTTAACCGACTTTCGATTAATTCGGTTTCAGTTAATTTCGGTTCGGTTTTGTCAGTTTTCGGTTCGGTTTCGGTTAACGGTTCGGTTATTAACACCTCTAAAGAACAATATACAATATGTACATGTTAAGACGATACAGATTCTTTTAATGTGAGAAATAATACATTAATCGAATGTTATAAAGGTGTATGCAAGTATATTATAAGTATGATACATGTATGAATGTGATTCCGAGAAAATATAATCTCGCTGTATGTCTCGGTTTTAAATTAAGACGTGTATTTTGCGACTGATCACATACTATGCATGTATGATTAAACAAGGTTGATATAAAAATATGATTTCCATTATGATCAAAGTCTCGAGATTACAAGAACTGAAACGAAGTAATAATACAAGTTTCTAAAAATAGAAATATGAACACAACTTTTTAAATATGAAAAGTACAGAAAATGTGGAGCGTTACAAGAAAACAGAGAGAGAGAGAGAGAAAACATGCTAGAGAGTGAGGTGATATAATGAGAGAGTTTGGTCTTAACTTGATTGTAATCACTTGTGATCGATAATCAATAGAAGACAGTTCATGAATTCGTGTTTTTTGTTCTACTAGTTTCTGTGTTCATAGATTAAAAGGATTCCGTACTCTTAATCTTTCATCAGTCTTGTCAAGATCCCCGTCTGAAAGGGACGTACATCTGGTATTAGAGCAATAGGCTCTAAATTTCTCGGTTCAAGTTTGAAGTTTTGTAGAAAAAGTAGAAATTTTAGGTTCTTTTTTAGTGTTTTGAAGCTTTTTGGAAGATATTGGAAGCTGTTTGGCAGACAAAAGGAGTTCACGGATCAGACTTAGCTTTGTTGAGTGTTTACTTTAGTGTTTTTAATTAGTTTTCTTTGGATTTTGGAAATTTTCTTGCTGAAAATTGAAGAACAATTTGGTTCGGGTTCTAGGAGTTCATAAGAGCTTCATAAATTTCAAGTGAATCGTCATAAAGTGCTTTGTTGATTTGAAAGTTAGTGTGAAAAAAATAATATATCATAATAAAATCTTTTGAAACTTTAAAAAATATACGACCAATCTCTTAAATTTGCAAAAAGATTTGATTCTCGCATGTTTCTAGGAGGTAGCTGTGATCTTAAAATTTTGAAAATTCACAAGTTCACGTGGTCACAAGATCACGTTTTGAAAATTTTTGAATTTGGGAGAACTAGTTTCAAGAGTTCTTAAGGTCATAGGTGATTACAAGATTTGGAGTTCTTAAGGTCATAGTGATTACAGATTTGGAGTTCTCAAGATCAAGAGTTCACAAGAATCGAGAGATCCCAAGCTTTGTGGGAGAACACGAGTTTAGGTGTTTTGGTGAATTTTTTTGGGTAGGAGAACACAACTTTGGGAGTTCCAACTTCATGAGTTCACAATGTTGGGAGTTCTCAAGTTTTGAGGAATGTTGGGTTATATAAGATCTGCTGATGATGTATGGAAAAACCCAGGGAACCATCTTCCATACCTGATGGAATAAGTTGAAGTATAATCCTTGGTTTAAAAGTTTCCCCTCTTGAAGGCTTCCCAAAATTAATGCCCAAACTACTGGTACATAAATGTTGCCTTCAAGAATAGAGAACTAGATAACAAGTGTTGGATTGTTAAAGTTCTGGATTCCTAGAAAATGTTGGTTCACTTGTTATCCTAACCTTCACTAAAAGCAGTAGTTCAATGTAACAGTGTAAGTATCCCACAGTTATACTAACTGCTGGTAGTTACATCATTCAAAAAGTTGTTAGGGGTCATTTTCATAGTGACGTCACCCGTAGTTCTCTCCTCATGTATATATTTCTTCGTTTTCATTGTAATGTAACACTAAGAGCCAAAGGGCATAGAACCTAGTGAGAGAGAGAGTTCACCTGGTGAGGGGATGTACATTGTACCTTTGATTGTACTGAGGCATTTGAATATTATGAAATCAATCTGCAATCACTCACAAATCCAGTACTGTTATGTTGTTGTATTAACTGCTTTGGTTGAATTTATATTTCTGTTTAATTGTTTAATGAAAAGATACACACACTACACACTTTCTCAGATCTAACAATTGGTATCTGAGCTTGTTTCACTGAATTGACTCCACCGTTAATTTAAAAGACATACTCTCAAATTGATAACTAATTGAGTGATTAAAGGACATTGAGAAGCAATAAACCAAGCTGATCAACAACGTATTTCTGATACTCTATTTTCTGAGTAAAACTCAATAGAATTCAAAATGATGGCGGTCCCTCGTGATCCTCACAATACTGGATCGGCAAACAAGCCTCTGATGCTCATTTGTCAGAATTCAAGATATGGCAACGAAGGATGGGTCACCACTTGTCTCAGCAGAACACACGTTGCCAGAGATCAGTGGTATATTTCCATCATTTTCCCTCTGTTCCAAGTACCGAAAGACCGGATGTTAATATTCCTAAGAAACCTACTAATTACTCCTAGCAAGATTTCCAAAAGTTTGAGCTTGATGCTAAAGCATTCGGGATATTGGCAACCCAATGGAATCTATGCTGGATTGCTCCACTGTGAGAATGGGAAGGAGTTATGGGACGCTTTTGAATGAACAAATTCAATGGTACAGATGAGGTTCAAGAGAATAACTGAGAAATTTTGAATAAGTAGTATGAAACATTTACCCATATCAAGGGAGAATTTGTGACTCAATAGTTTGAGTGGTTTACTTGCTTGATCAGTGAGCTAAGGCTTGCAGATCAAACATATACTAATTCTACTATGACTCATAGATTTTTGAGATCCTTTCCTGATAAATGGGATATTGTTGTTTATGTGTTGAGAAATTCTATTGGTTTTAAAGAGGTGACTCTGACACAACTTCATGGCAAACTTCTCATTTATGAGAGAGAACTTGACCAAAAACAAAAGTTGATGTCACCAGGAAAAAAGTCTGATGATTCCACGTATGGTAACACTACATTGATGAGTCAAGATGAATCATTATCATCAAACAGGTGAACTACGGGTTTGAATTCTCAGTCTGACACATCACATGCTGGAAATCAAAATTATGCATTGATGATGTATGATCAGAAACTCATGGACCCAATTGACTAGGAAGATTTGATCTTCTAGACCAACTTGCACTTTTTAGAGTTAAAACAAACAAGTTTATAATAAAATTGGTAGGAGATTTCTTGGTTTGGAAGGTATGGGTTAATTTTAGAAAGATAATTAAAAAATTGAATGTTATAAGTGTCATAGATTAGGTTACTTTGCTAGAGAGTTTAAAAATCGTGCACAAACCTCTTTACCAAGTGCTCAAGCTTTCAAAATCATCACTCAAAAATTTCCGAAAATGCCCCTGCTCCATCTACACAGAACACTGCACATTTAGCACATTGACAAGTTCAGATGGCATATCATTATCTTAAAATGCTACCACAATACCAATATGCTCGAATTCACATACCACAAGCACATGCTCAATCTTCTTCACACTCATAGGAATTTTCACCAGTAGTTTCTCTTCTCAAACTACTAGTTGCCGTTGACAAAAACAAGATCATCAAAGCTTTTCCAAAAAAACTTTGTTGATTGGAGCAATATGCCTGATAATATCACAAATGATAATTTAGCTTTGTTTGAAGTTGATATCAAGAAACAAAAATCCATAGGCGATCCCAATGAATCTATGAATCTGCAAAAACTTCAAAAAAAAACTCACTTTATGAAATTTCTAAAAAAAGAGCTGTCAAGGAACAATGTCTACCAATTTGGCCTTGTCTCCCATAAATGAGATTATAGAAAATGGTTTCTCACATTTGGATAGTCTGTGATATGTTGATAGTGATCGGTCAAGGCATATGACAGGTTGTAAGAATCTCTTATCCAACTTTAGGGTCTCATGGAAGATCAAATATATCTTTTGAAAATGACTAAAAGGGAAAAATTCTTAGGTCATGAAAAGTAAATATTGGAAAATGAAATTTGAGAATGTCAAGTGTGTCACACATGTATGACAAGGGATATGGCACAGTTTTCACAAGAAAAAACCCTCATACAAAATTGTTGGGCCAGAACGTGCAAAGAAAATTGAGTGCTTGACTGCTAATAATGCTCAACTTGTCGCTAATAGGAGTGAAAATGTATATGTAGTTGATATGTTAAAAAATAACCCCATGCCACAAAGTGTGTGTCTATTTTCTCAAGCATCACCAAAAGAAACTGAATTATGCTTATGTGGTTACGTCATATTAACCTACAAACAATCAATTATGTTTTCAAACAAGGACTTAGAGAGGGCTTCCTAAGAACAAATTCAAGTTTGATCAACATTGTATCTCTTGTCTTAAAGGAAAACAACAGAAGGTCTCTTACAAGTCCACTGAAGAATCCAAAACTACCAAGTGTCTTCAGATGCTTCACCTTGATTTATTTTCCTAGTAAGTTAATGAGTCTGGCCAAGAAGAGATATTGTGTAGTCATTATTGATGACTACTCAAGATTCACTGGGACTTATTTCTTATATTCCAAAGATAAAATGGCCAAGATCATTAAAAACTTCATTATTATGGTTGAAAAACAGTATAATCTACCTGTCAAGATGCTCAGAAGCGATAATTGAATTGAATTCACAAATCACACCCTTGTTCATTCTGTGAAAACAAAGGAATTGTGAAAGAAATAATTGGGTGGTTGAAAGAAAGAACATGATACTAATTGAAGCTGCAAGATCCGTGCTAGCTGATTCAGGTCTACCACTCCTTTTTATGAAGAAGAAGTAGTAAATATTGTTGGTTATGTTCAAAACAAGCTTCTAATCAATCAGAGACATCAAAAGACTGCCTATGAAGTATTGATGAAGATCAAACCACTGATTTACTTCTTCAAAGTATTTGGATGCCCCTGTTTCATCTTAAACCTAAAAGAGTCCATATCAAAATTTGCTGCCAAGGTAGATTGTGGATACTTTATTGGGTATTCTTCAACTATAAAAGCCTACAAAGTGTTCAACTCCAGAACAAAAGTAATAGAAGAGACAATGATGTAAAATTCAATGAAATGTCCACACTTAAAATACCTGCAACCCAGCTGAATTCGTTGATTTGAAAATCCTCAAACTGAACTAAGAGATAATCCAGCAGTTTCTGTTTAAACAAACTACTGGCTATACAAATTTTTTATTCAACCATTGTCATCCACAAAGGACAAGGACCAAACCACTGAAGTCAGCTTTGATTTTCGCACAGTAGTTCCAACACTTTTGGAAGGTTCATATAAATATTCACCTACAAGCTGTTTTGAGACACAAACTACTGGTGCTTTAAAAATTTCTTACATCTCAGTTACTGAACCTCTTGGTCCAATCCCTCCACCACCACTCTACTTTGATTAACCTGAAGCTTGTTCTAACGATTAATCTAAAACCATATCTTCTAACACTATCACTAATAGTGTCCTATTTGTTGGAGGTCATCCTTTCTTAAGATTTTATCCTCCATAACTGGTTATGGGGACATGAGCGAAGGGGCTTTGAAAAGAAGTCAAACAACAAACATTTGTTTATTTGATGATTCCTATCAACGAATGAACCTATGAAATATCAAGATGCCTTAAAAGACAACAATTGGGTTGAGGCAATGCACCAAGAGTTGCTTCAGTTCAAAAGACAAGAAGCCTGGCAATTAGTTCCCTTACCAGAAGGAAAATACCCAATTGGAACTAAATGGGTATTCAAAAGGTGAAGTGATGAAATAGGAATTTTTGTGAAAAATAAAGCAAGACTGGTAGTACAAGGATTTAGATAAGAAGAAGGTATTAACTTTGATCAAACCTTTGCTCCAGTAGCCATACTAGAAGCCATAAAGTTATTCCTTACATTTGTTGTAACCCACAAAATGAAAATCTGCCAAATGGATATCAAGTGTGCTTTTCTGTATGGGAAAATCAACGAAGAAGTTTATGTATGCCAGCCTCCAAGTTTTGAAGAGACTGACCATCCCAATCATGTCTACAAGCTGGATAAAGCTTTGTATGGACTCAAGCAGGTACCAAGAGCATGGTATGTAATGCTCTCTTCATTTTTTAACTGCAAAAACTTTAAAAGAAGAACAAGTGATAAAACATTGTCTTTGAAATGTGAAGGAAGTGATTTAACCAATGCTTAGATTTATGTTGATGACATAATCTAGGCCTCAATACGAAAACTTTGCGAAGCTTTTCAAAGTCTCATGACCTCAAAAATTGAAATGAGTGCAATGGGTGAACTACAGTGTTTTCTAGGATTGCGAACTAAACAACTTGAAAAGGGAACATTTATACATTAGACATATATGTTAACACCCTTTTAATGAAATTTGACCTAGAAAGTTGTAAAACATGCACTACACCTAAGTGCGCATCAAAATCACTGGACGTTGATCTAATAGGCAAACCAGCAGATTAGACTTTGTACATATGCATGATAAGATCCTTGGTGTATCTCACAGCATCAAGACCTGATACCATGTATGCCACATGTGTTTGTGCAAGGTATCAATCCTATCCAAAATATTCACATTTAACTACTGTTAAAAGGATATTCAGATAATCGGAAAGGGTCACAAACCCTAGGAATCTGGTATCCAGCTAATGATAATTTGGAGCTAGCTGACTTTCGTGTAGTGATATTGCGGCTGTCTTACAACAAGAAGTCAACCATAGGAGGATGTCAGTACTTAAGGAATGAATTAATATCCCGTAACAGTCAGAGTAAAAAACAAATTTTTGTATCAAATTCAACTACTGAAGAAAAATACATTGCAACAGCAAGCTATACAGCTCGAATCCTCCGGTTGCAAAATCAACAAATGGATTATGGCGACTTTTTGTTATTTGTTGTTGAAAATTGTTAAAGTCACTTAGTAATAATTCCGTCAAGGCGAACCGACTGATGAACCGTCCCAGAAGCCCTAAATATGAAGACAGGAAAGAAAATAACCAAGCTTCTAATTCTTTGATTAAAAGATCGTACAAAGGTTACAAGACTTAGCGGGCCATTATGAATTCTACAAAATGAAAATTAAAGAAGTAGTGTTCATAAGATAATATATCTTTTGAACATATTAAATATATCTCAAAAAGGTGATAAAGTTTCTACTAAAAGAAAAAGAAGCCTTTATCATAAAAGAAAAAGAGCAAGTTGGTGAACAAAGAAAATAAGCCACTTGACAAATGTGGGCACACAAACCAACATTTTATCAACCAATCACAATTGAGATATTGCAAGTGAAAACCTCTATAAATACATAATTCCTTTGTAGGAATTATGTGTGCTTTTGTGAAGTAATATCTTTTATATAGAGTTTTCGTGAGAGTTTCCCCCCTGGATTGTTCCAGGGGGTGATAATCAAGTTTCAAGTTTATTCTTGGATCGACCTCTTCTTCTTTGTTTGATTCCGCCAAAAAAGATTAATTCTTGTGTTCATAGATTGATACATTTATTTATAGAATTAATCATTGAAGAAAACTCCACTGTCAATGTCTCTGTTTTTATTCTTTGAATATTTATATATTTCACAAAGGCCCGTCTCTACGAACGAAGAATGTTGCATCATTCGAAAAGGATCGCAAAATGGAACCAACAAGTGGTATCAGAGCGGGCTGGATAAATTATTTCCAAGATCCCTTGATCCTGTAATAGAGACGTATATTCATGATCGGCCAAAGTTTTTGAAGAAAAATATATTTATGCAGATCTTAAAAAGGTAAATAGTAGTTTTAATTATATATTATATTATCATCATTATTTCAAAATATCTACATCAGATTTTATATAATAATATATATATATATAATATAACCTTGTATATGTATTTTGTTTGTCTTCTGTTTAAAAAAATGGAGGAAAAAAAGGGTTTAAATACACAAAAGAAAAGAGTTAAAACAAAGATAAATAAACTTAAGTTTATCGAAAGAAAATATTTTGACATATGAAAAGAAAGTTTCTGATAAAACAAAGTTTAAAATAACTACAAAATCTGGTTAGTTAAATCTTCAAAAAGGAATGATAATGATGAAAAGATATAAAAACTATGTGAAATTTTAGATAACAATATTCATTACTATTATCTTTTAAAAATTTTCACAAAATCTAAATTGAAGAAAAGAACAAAGACTTGGATTGAACTAGAGAAACATGTGTAAGTGATTTCTTTGAAACTCTACTCATTCCCACTCATCTAAAAAAATCAGATTTTCTGATGCGTATATCAGATTTTCTGATGATTTCTAATGCATTTATCAGATTTTCTGATGATTTCTGATGCATTTATCAGATTTTCTAGTAAAAAAAGCTAATCAGAATTTCTGATTAATTCATCAGATTTCCATCAGAATCCATCAGAAATTATGTTAAAAAAACTTATCAAAATTTTGATGATGTCATCAGATTTTGATCAGAATCTATCAGAATCCATCAGAAATTCTGTTAAAAAAACTTATCAGAATTCTGATGATGTCATCAGATTTTGATCAGAATCAGTCAGAAATTCTGTTAAAAAAACTTATCAGAATTCTAATGATGTCATCAGATTTTAATCAGATTATATCAGATTCCATCAAGCTTCTAATTCTTTAATTAAAACATCGCTACAAAGGTTACAAGACTTAGCGGGGCATTAGGAAGTCTACAAAATGAAAATTAAAGAAGTTGTGTTCATAATATAATATATCTAATGAACATATTAAATATATCTCAAAAAGGTGATAAAGTTTCTACTATAAATGAAAAAGAAGCCTTTTTCATAAAAGAAAAAGAGCAAGTTGGTGAACAAAGAAGATAAGCCACTTGACGAATGAGGGCACACAAACCAACATTTTATCAACCAATCAAAATTGAGATATTGCAAGTGAAAACCTCTATAAATACATAATTCCTTCGTAGTAATTATGTGTGCTTTTGTGAAGTAATATCTTTTATATAGAGTTTTCATGAGAGTTTCCCCCCTGGATTGTTCCAGGGGGTGATAATCAAGTCTCGAGTTTATTCTCGGATCGACCTCTTCTTCTTTGTTTATTTTTAGAATCCTCATCAATCGATACCCTAAACACTTATCCTATATTGGATAGAAGATACTTATATCCTATTTGGCCGGGATACAAGATGTAATGCATACATTTAGGTGGGATTACAAATCGAGGTGAAGAATTATAACAAGGATTGAAATATAATCAGATGATCCAAAGTAAGTCGGTGTTTGCCAAATAAACTTCCATGCCATCTGTTGAAGATCGTTAAGCACTATACTTGAAGACATTAAAAAAGGGAGTTTATTTATTATTTCTAAGTGTAATGTAGTATTGTATTTTCAACAACAAATAGGAGGTGACTGTTAGGCAACGTTTTGTTATTTGTTGTTGAAAATTGTTAAAGTCAATTAGAAATAATTCGTCAAGGCGAACCGACTGATGAACTGTCCCAGAAGCACTAAATATGAAGACAGAAAAAGAAAATAATCAAGCTTCTAATTCTTTGATTAAAACACATCGCTACAAAGGTTACAAGACTTAGCGGGGCATTATGAAGTCTACAAAATGAAAATTAAAGAAGTTGTGCTCATAATATAATATATCTTATGAACATATTAAATATATCTCAAAAAGGTGATAAAGTTTCTACTATAAAAGAAAAGAAGCCTTTTTCATAAAAGAAAAAAGCAAGTTGGTGAACAAAGAAGATAAGCCACTTGACAAATGAGGGCACACAAGCCAACATTTTATCAACCAATCACAATTCAGATATTGCAAGTGAAAACCTCTATAAATACATAATTCCTTCGTAGTAATTATGTGTGCTTTTGTGAAGTAATATCTTTTATATAGAGTTTTCATGAGAGTTTCCCCCCTGGATTGTTCAGAGGGGGTGATAATCAAGTCTCGAGTTTATTCTTGGATCGACCTCTTCTTCTTTGTTTATTTTTAGAATCCTCATCAATCGATACCCTAAACACTTATCCTATATTGGATAGAAGATACTTATATCCTATTTGGCCGGGATACAAGATATAATGCATACATTTAGATGGGATTACAAATCGAGGTGAAGAATTATAACAAGGATTGAAATATAATCAGATGATCCAAAGTAAGTCGGGCGTTTGCCAAATAAACTTCCATGCCATTGTTGAAGATCGTTAAGCACTATATTTGAAGACATTAAAAAAGGGAGTTTATTTATTATTTCTAAGTGTAATGCATTATTGTATTTTCAACACAAATAGGGGTGACTGTTAGGCAACGTTTTGTTATTTGTTGTTGAAAATTGTTAAAGTCACTTAGAAATAATTCCGTAAGGCGAACCGACTGATGAACTGTCCCAGAAGCACTAAATATGAAGACAGAAAAAGAAAATAATCAAGCTTCTAATTCTTTGTTTAAAACACATCGCTACAAAGGTTACAAGACTTAGCGGGGCATTATAAGTCTACAAAATGAAAATTAAAGAAGTTGTGCTCATAATATAATATATCTTATGAACATATTAAATATATCTCAAAAAGGTGATAAAGTTTCTACTATAAAGAAAAAAGAAGCCTTTTTCATAAAAGAAAAAGAGCAAGTTGGTGAACAAAGAAGATAAGCCACTTGACAAATGAGGGCACACAAACCAACATTTTATCAACCAATCACAATTGAGATATTGCAAGTGAAAACCTCTATAAATACATAATTCCTTCGTAATAATTTGTGTGCTTTTGTAAGTAATATCTTTTATATAGAGTTTTCATGAGATTTTCCCCCCTGGATTGTTCCAGGTGGGTGATAATCAAGTCTCGAGTTTATTCTCGGATCGACCTCTTCTTCTTTGTTTATTTTTGAATCCTCATCAATCGACACCCTAAACACATTATCCTATATTGGATAGAAGATACTTATATCCTATTTGGCCGGGATACAAGATATAATGCATACATTTAGGTTGGATTACAAATCGAGGTGAAGAATTATAACAAGGATTGAAATATAATCAGATGATCCAAAGTAAGTCGGGCGTTTGCCAAATAAACTTCCATGCCATTTGTTGAAGATCGTTAAGCACTATATTTGAAGACATTAAAAAGGGAGTTTATTTATTATTTCTAAGTGTAATGCATTATTGTATTTTCAACGACAAATAGGGGGTGACTGTTAGGCAACGTTTTGTTATTTGTTGTTGAAAATTGTTAAAGTCACTTAGAAATAATTCCGTCAAGGGAACCGACTGATGAACTGTCCCAGAAGCACTAAATATGAAGACAGAAAAAGAAAATAATCAAGCTTCTAATTCTTTGTTTAAAACACATCGCTACAAAGGTTACAAGACTTAGCGGGGCATTATCAAGTCTACAAAATGAAAATTAAAGAAGTTGTGCTCATAATATAATATATCTTATGAACATATTAAATATATCTCAAAAAGGTGATAAAGTTTCTACTATAAAGAAAAAGAAGCCTTTTTCATAAAAGAAAAAGAGCAAGTTGGTGAACAAAGAAGATAAGCCACTTGACAAATGAGGGCACACAAACCAACATTTTATCAACCAATCACAATTGAGATATTGCAAGTGAAAACCTCTATAAATACATAATTCCTTCGTAGTAATTTGTGTGCTTTTGTAAGTAATATCTTTTATATAGAGTTTTCATGAGATTTTCCCCCTGGATTGTTCCAGGTGGGTGATAATCAAGTCTCGAGTTTATTCTCGGATCGACCTCTTCTTCTTTGTTTATTTTTCGAATCCTCATCAATCGACACCCTAAACACTTATCCTATATTGGATAGAAGATACTTATATCCTATTTGGCCGGGATACAAGATATAATGCATACATTTAGGTGGGATTACAAATCGAGGTGAAGAATTATAACAAGGATTGAAATATAATCAGTGATCCAAAGTAAGTCGGGCTTTTGCCAAATAAACTTCCATGCCATGTTGAAGATCGTTAAGCACTATATTGAAGACATTAAAAAAGGGAGTTTATTTATTATTTCTAAGTGTAATGCATTTTTGTATTTTCAACGACAAATAGGGGGTGACTGTTAGGCAACGTTTTGTTATTTGTTGTTGAAAATTGTTAAAGTCACTTAGAAATAATTCCGTCAAGGCGAACCGACTGATGAACGTCCCAGAAGCACTAAATATGAAGACAGAAAAAGAAAATAATCAAGCTTCTAATTCTTTGTTTTAAACACATCGCTACAAAGGTTACAAGACTTAGCGGGGCATTATCAAGTCTACAAAATGAAAATTAAAGAAGTTGTGTCATAATATAATATATCTTATGAACATATTAAATATATCTCAAAAAGGTGATAAAGTTTCTACTATAAAAGAAAAAGAAGCCTTTTTCATAAAAGAAAAAGAGCAAGTTGGTGAACAAAGAAGATAAGCCACTTGACAAATGAGGGCACACAAACCAACATTTTATCAACCAATCACAATTGAGATATTGCAAGTGAAAACCTCTATAAATACATAATTCCTTCGTAGTAATTTTGTGTGCTTTTGTAAGTAATATCTTTTATATAGAGTTTTCATGAGATTTTCCCCCTGGATTGTTCCAGGTGGGTGATAATCAAGTCTCGAGTTTATTCTCGGATCGACCTCTTCTTTCTTTGTTTATTTTTCGAATCCTCATCAATCGACACCCTAAACACTTATCCTATATTGGATAGAAGATACTTATATCCTATTTGGCCGGGATACAAGATATAATGCATACATTTAGGTGTGGATTACAAATCGAGGTGAAGAATTATAACAAGGATTGAAATATAATCGGGATGATCCAAAGTAAGTCGGGCGTTTGCCAATAAACTTCCATGCCATTGTTGAAGATCGTTAAGCACTATATTTGAAGACATTAAAAAGGGAGTTTATTTATTATTTCTAAGTGTAATGCATTTTGTATTTTCAACGACAAATAGGGGGTGACTGTTAGGCAACGTTTTGTTATTTGTTGTTGAAAATTGTTAAAGTCACTTAGAAATAATTCCGTCAAGGCGAACCGACTGATGAACTGTCCCAGAAGCACTAAATATGAAGACAGAAAAAGAAAATAATCAAGCTTCTAATTCTTTGTTTAAAACACATCGCTACAAAGGTTACAAGACTTAGCGGGGCATTATAAGTCTACAAAATGAAAATTAAAGAAGTTGTGCTCATAATATAATATATCTTATGAACATATTAAATATATCTCAAAAAGGTGATAAAGTTTCTACTATAAAAGAAAAGAACCTTTTTCATAAAAGAAAAAGAGCAAGTTGGTGAACAAAGAAGATAAGCCACTTGACAAATGAGGGCACACAAACCAACATTTTATCAACCAATCACAATTGAGATATTGCAAGTGAAAACCTCTATAAATACATAATTCCTTCGTAGTAATTATGTGTGCTTTTGTGAAGTAATATCTTTTATATAGAGTTTTCATGAGAGTTTCCCCCCTGGATTGTTCAGGGGGTGATAATCAAGTCTCGAGTTTATTCTCGGATCGACCTCTTCTTCTTTGTTTATTTTTCGAATCCTCATCAATCGATACCCTAAACACTTATCCTATATTGGATAGAAGATACTTATATCCTATTTGGCCGGGATACAAGATATAATGCATACATTTAGGTGGGATTACAAATCGAGGTGAAGAATTATAACAAGGATTGAAATATAATCAGATGATCCAAAGTAAGTCGGGCGTTTGCCAAATAAACTTCCATGCCATTGTTGAAGATCGTTAAGCACTATATTTGAAGACATTAAAAAAAGGGAGTTTATTTATTATTTCTAAGTGTAATGCATTATTGTATTTTCAACAACAAATAGGGGGTGACTGTTAGGCAACGTTTTGTTATTTGTTGTTGAAAATTGTTAAAGTCACTTAGAAATAATTCCGTCAAGGCGAACCGACTGATGAACCGTCCCAGAAGCACTAAATATGAAGACAGAAAAAGAAAATAATCAAGCTTCTAATTCTTTGATTAAAACATCGCTACAAAGGTTACAAGACTTAGCGGGGCATTATAAGTCTACAAAATGAAAATTAAAGAAGTTGTGTCATAATATAATAATCTTATGAACATATTAAATATATCTCAAAAAGGTGATAAAGTTTCTACTATAAAAGAAAAGAAGCTTTTTCATAAAAAAGAGAAGTTGGTGAACAAAGAAGATAAGCCACTTGACAAATGAGGGCACACAAACCAACATTTTATCAACCAATCACAATTGAGATATTGCAAGTGAAAACCTCTATAAATACATAATTCCTTCGTAGTAATTATGTGTGCTTTTGTGAAGTAATATCTTTTATATAGAGTTTTCATGAGAGTTTCCCCCTGGATTGTTCAGGGGGTGATAATCAAGTCTCGAGTTTATTCTCTGGATCGACCTCTTCTTCTTTGTTTATTTTTGAATCCTCATCAATCGATACCCTAAACACTTATCCTATATTGGATAGAAGATACTTATATCCTATTTGGCCGGGATACAAGATATAATGCATACATTTAGGTGGGATTACAAATCGAGGTGAAGAATTATAACAAGGATTGAAATATATCAGATGATCCAAAGTAAGTCGGCGTTTGCCAGATAAACTTCCATGCCATCTGTTGAAGATCGTTAAGCACTATATTTGAAGACATTAAAAAAAGGAGTTTATTTATTATTTCTAAGTGTAATGCATTATTGTATTTTCAACAACAAATAGGGGGTGACTGTTAGGCAACGTTTTGTTATTTGTTGTTGAAAATTGTTAAAGTCACTTAGAAATAATTCCGTCAAGGCGAACCGACTGATGAACCGTCCCAGAAGCACTAAATATGAAGACAGAAAAAGAAAATAATCAAGCTTCTAATTCTTTGATTAAAACATCGCTACAAAGGTTACAAGACTTAGCGGGCATTATGAATCTACAAAATGAAAATTAAAGAAGTTGTGCTCATAATATAATATATCTTATGAACATATTAAATATATCTCAAAAGGTGATAAAGTTTCTACTATAAAAGAAAAAGAAACTTTTTCATAAAAGAAAAAGAGCAAGTTGGTGAACAAAGAAGATAAGCCACTTGACAAATGAGGGCACACAAACCAACATTTTATCAACCAATCACAATTGAGATATTGCAAGTGAAAACCTCTATAAATACATAATTCTTTCGTAGTAATTATGTGTGCTTTTGTGAAGTAATATCTTTTATATAGAGTTTTCATGAGAGTTTCCCCCCTGGATTGTTCAGGGGGTGATAATCAAGTCTCGAGTTTATTCTGGATCGACCACTTCTTCTTTGTTTATTTTTCGAATCCTCATCAATCGATACCCTAAACACTTATCCTATATTGGATAGAAGATACTTATATCCTATTTGGCCGGGATACAAGATATAATGCATACATTTAGGTGGGATTACAAATCGAGGTGAAGAATTATAACAAGGATTAAATATAATCAGATGATCCAAAGTAAGTCGGGCGTTTGCCAAATAAACTTCCATGCCATCTGTTGAAGATCGTTAAGCACTATATTTGAAGACATTAAAAAAAGGAGTTTATTTATTATTTCTAAGTGTAATGCATTATTGTATTTTCAACAACAAATAGGGGGTGACTGTTAGGCAACGTTTTGTTATTTGTTGTTGAAAATTCTTAAAGTCACTTAGAAATAATTCGTCAAGGCGAACCGACTGATGAACCGTCCCAGAAGCACTAAATACGAAGACAGAAAAAGAAAATAATCAACCTTCTAATTCTTTGATTAAAACATCGCTACAAAGGTTACAAGACTTAGCGGGGCATTATGAAGTCTACAAAATGAAAATTAAAGAAGTTGTGCTCATAATATAATATATCTTATGAACATATTAAATATATCTCAAAAAGGTGATAAAGTTTCTACTATAAAAGAAAAAGAAGACTTTTTCATAAAAGAAAAAGAGCAAGTTGGTGAACAAAGAAGATAAGCCACTTGACAAATGAGGGCACACAAACCAACATTTTATCAACCAATCACAATTGAGATATTGCAAGTGAAAACCTCTATAAATACATAATTCCTTCGTAGTAATTTTGTGTGCTTTTGTGAAGTAATATCTTTTATATAGAGTTTCATGAGAGTTTCCCCCTGGATTGTTCCAGGGGGTGATAATCAAGTTTCGAGATTATTCTCGGATCGACCTCTTCTTCTTTGTTTGATTCCCCCAAACAAAGATTAATTATTGTGTTCATAGATTCATACATTTATTTATAGAATTAATCATTGAAGAAAACCCCACTCTCAATGTCTCTGTTTTTATTCTTTGAATGTTTATAAATTTCACAAACACCCTTCTCTACGAACGAAGAACGTTGCATCATTCGAAAAGGATCGCAAAATGGGACCAACAAGAGGTATCAGAGCGGGCTGGATAAATAATTTCCAAGATCCCTTGATCCTGTAATAGAGACGTATATTCATGATCGGCCAAAGTTTTTGAAGAAAAATATATTTATGCAGATCTTAAAATGGTAAATAGTAGTTTTAATTTTATTATTATTATTATCATTATTTTCAAAATATATACATCAGATTTTTGAATATATATTAATATATATATATATATATATATATAACTTATATTTTTGTATATGTATTTGTTTGCCTTTCGTTTAAAAAAGGGAGGAAAGAAAAAGGGTTTAAATACACAAAAAAAGGAGTTAAAACAATGATAAATAAACATAAGTTTATCAGAAAGAAAATATTTTGACATATGAAAAGAAAGTTTCTGATAAAATAAAGTTTAAAATAACTCCAAAATCTGGTTAGTTAATCTTCAAAAAATGAATGATAATGATGAAAAGAGATAAAAACTGTGTGAAATTTTAGAAAACGATATTCATTACTATTATCGTTTAATAATTTTCACAAAATATTCCTTGAAGAAAAGAACAAAGACTTGGAGTTGCACTAGAAAAACATGTGTAAGTGATTTATTTGAAACTCTACTCATTCCCTCTCATCTAAAAAAAATCAGATTTTCTGATGCGTATATCAGATTTTCATATGATTTCTGATGCATTTATCAGATTTTCTGGCAAAAAAAAACTTATCAGAATTTCTGATTATTTCATCACCATCAGAATCCATCAGAAATTCTGTTAAAAAAACTTAACAGAATTTTGATGATGTCATCATATTTTGATCTGAATCTATCAGAATCCATAAATTCTGCTAAAAAACTTATCAGAATTCTGATGATGTCATTAGATTTTGATCAGAATCTATCAGAATCCATCAGAAATTCTGTTAAATGAAAAAAACTTATCAGAATTCTGATGATGTCATCAGATTTTTTTCAGATACTATTAGATTCCATCAGAAATTCTGTAAAAAAACTTATCAGAATTCTAATGATGTCATCAGATTTTAATAAGATTATATCAGATTCCATCAGATTTTCTGATTTAAAAAAAACTTGATGGATTAAGATCATCAATCTTACATGGTTCGTTATTTTTCGAATCCTCATCAATCGATACCCTAAACACTTATCCTATATTGGATAGAAGATACTTATATCCTATTTGGCTGGGATACAAGATATAATGCATACATTTAGGTGGGATTACAAATCAAGGTGAAGAATTATAACAAGGATTGAAATATAATCAGATGATCATCCAAAGTAAGTCGGACGTTTGCCAAATAAACTTCCATGCCATCTGTTGAAGACCGTTCAAGCACTATATTTGAAGACATTAAAAAAAATTTCTAAGTGTAATGCATTATTTGTATTTACAACAACAAATAGGGGTGACTGTTAGGCAACGGTTTGTTGTTTGTTGTTGAAAATTTTAAAGTCACTTAGAAATAATTCCGTCAAGGCGAACCGACTGATGAACCGTCCAGAAGCACTAACTATGAAGACAGAGAATGAAAATAATCAAGCTTCTAATTCTTTGATTAAAAGATCGCTACAAAGGTTACAAGACTTAGCGGGCCATTATGAATTCTACAAAATGAAAATTAAAGAAGTAGTGTTCATAAGATAATATATCTTATGAACATATTAAATATATCTCAAAAAGGTGATAAAGCTTCTACTATAAAAGAAAAAGAAGTCTTTATCATAAAAGAAAAAGAGCAAGTTGGTGAACAAAGAAGATAAGCCACTTGACAAATGAGGGCACACAAACCAACATTTTATCAACCAACCACCATTGAGATATTGCAAGTGAAAACCTTTATAAATACATAATTCCTTCGTAGGAATTATGTGTGGTTTTGTGATAGGAATTATGTGTGCTTTTGTGAAGTAATATTTTTTATATAGAGTTTTCATGAGAGTTTGCCCCATGGATTGTTCCCGAGGGTCATATTCAAGATTAGAGTTTATTCTCGGATCGACCTCTTCTTCTTTGTTTGATTCCGCCAAACAAAGATTAATTCTTGTGTTCATAGATTAATACATTTATTTATAGAATTAATCATTGAAGAAAACCCCACTTTCAATGTCTCTATTTTTATTCTTTGAATGTTTATATATTTCACAAACACCCGTCTCTACGAACGAAGAACTTTTCATCATTCGAAAAGGATCGCGAAATGGGACCAACAGTTATTGCTCTTAAAACTCATATCAAACTGGACAGTGAAGCTACACAAAATATTATCAACAATCCTGTCCAACATTCAAGAACAAAGCTGTCACATCCCGACCCGCAGCGGAATAAGAGTCGGGCATAATTGGGTTATCACCAAAGCTCATGATATTTACTAATATGTTTCATATTTATTAAAGTCAAAATTACATTCCCAAATATCCAAACATGTCCATACAATACAAAGAAAATAAACCAAACAAAACAATCCCAAACTCTAAATCATTTTATTCTTCTAGTCCAATCCTAAGTGTTTCTGGCTGCAGCTGGTTCACCTGTATCATGTGTAAAAATGGGGGTTTTTTGGTCAACATAAGTTGGCGAGTGAACCTTGTTAGATAAACATTTGTTATTGATTTTCTTGTTAGCTTATCAATGAAAAATTGTGCATAATCATAAATGAGCAAATGTAAATAATCAGGCAGTAGCAATTTGCAATCACAACTATAACATACATTAACATGTGATAGCATATATTAACATACCAACATCATACAATAAATAACATGAATGTAACTGTGCGATCAAGGCTCAATCAAACGGAGCCGATCGTATTGCATGTACTGAAAATGAAAAATGTCTGTGCGATCAAGGCTCAATCAAATGGAGCCGATTGTATGTGGGCACGGGGAACATGCTCAACGCTCATAATGTAATGGGGAACATGCTCAACGCTCATAATGTAATGGGGAGCGGCGGCCTATGAAATTGCATGTACTGAAATAATAAATTGCATCTAATAATAACCACACAAACAGTTGAAACAAGCTGAATACACAAGTTCATGATATGATGTATGCACAATGGTTTAAATATAGTATATAACAAGACACATGATACACCCCAAAACGTGATTAAAACGGGAATTTGTAAGATTCACTCACATTGGGTGCGTTTGAATGGAGATGATGAGATGCGCACGAGTCGAGAGAGTTGAACAACGAGAATTACTAACCTAAATAATGACGGAAAAATATAATAAATGAGTGGATTTTATTAAGGATTTTAATGGAATTTTTAGATATATTTTTGTGAGTTTAAGGCTATTTTCTATCTTTAAAAATATTATTTTTAAGTATTTTTAATTGATTTTTAAATTAAATAAATAAAATATAAAAAAAATTGTTTATTTTTGCGTTGACCGTTGACCGTTGACCTGTTGACCGGTTCGGTCAATGTGCATGTATGCGCTGGGTGAGACTCGAACCCGAGACCTCTTGTACGCGTGCACGCAGCTCTACCAACTGAGCTACGTGTCTAACCCGAAATAATCTTGTTTTTAATTATATTTATATACTAATTCGATTTATTCAAAATTCATTTGTTTTTAGAAAAAGATTTTAAATCATCGAACCGGTGCCGTTAACCAGACTCGAACGCGTGACGTGCGACTTAGTGTTGCACACAGTCCACCGCTGGACTGTGTGTCTAACCTGGTTAATATCTTGGTTTTTATTATACTTAACAACTAACGGGGTTAACCCGGTTCAGCTTTAATCAAAAAGGCATTTTATTACTTAGAGAGTGCGTGTATCAGGGATCGAACTCGTGACATGCGCGTATATTTTGCACACAGTCCACCGCTGGACTGTGTGTCTAACCCGTTCATATTACTGATTTTAAATAAACTTATAACCTAACTATCTTCGTCTTCTTCACTCAATTTACAGTCGACTGTTTTACTAATCCGTTTCTTGCTTTTACGATTATCAATCATTCATAAGACTAAAATGAAATAGCAGAGACGGTGTTGGAAGTAAACATACCGTAGGAATGATTTATCATAGAGTTTCCGGCAATGCGTCGGCTCTGTTTTTGTGCACCTCAACTGAACAAAACAATTAACCGTTTTGATTAGCCAATCGTGGAATTGAAGTGATAAACAAACGTTAACAGTGTGATTGAAGGTCCTTACCGTTTCACAGACGGAAATAAAGATTTCCAGAAATTTTCCGGCGAACTGGAATTATCTGATAACGGTGTCTGAATTCGATTTCAATTGAAAGGTTTAAGTTAGAAATAGCTTAACAATTGTTAGACTACGACGGTATTAAAAGAATTACCGTTTTGATGATGAATACGGTTTTCCGGCGAACTTGCAGAAATTTCCGGCGAGTTAATTTAAGCGTTCTGATGGACTGAATGTATGACGAAAGTGAAATGGAAGGTTTGTATAAGGTTTTTTTGAGTCGCGAGAGGGGTCTTGATTGAAGTAATTCAGTCATTGATCATTTTCGGTTATAAAAACCGATCATGATCAAAATTGATGTTCATTCAAATCCGAATTGATTAGGATTTGTCGGTGTATCGGTTATAAACCTGAATGTGCGATTAATCAAACGATTAGACGGTTGAATTGCCGATTTCGGTTTCTCAGTTGGCGCAACCGGTTTAACTAGGTTTGTGTATAAGAGTTATTTGTTTCCCTAAGTTGACAGAAAACAAACAAGTGGCGGAGTGGTGATGTGTGTGAGCGTTAAGTCTTTGGGTTTAAATTCCGGCTGACCCGGGTTCGAGTCCCGGCAGCAACATTTTATTTTTATGTATTTTGTTTTCACTTTTTATCAAAAATAATTTTTATAGTTTAGTTTGTTTATTAATTATGTATCATTAAAAATCAAAATAACCATAAATACACAAAGTGACATTTATAACTTGATATTCGATTACAAAACGGAGCGGGTTTTGAAACCCGTTTTTGACAAATGTTACAAAAGCATATTGATATCAAACATCATTTTGTAAGAGATTGTTATGAATGGTTTGATTTGAATTCATCATGTGTCCTCTGCATATGAACTTGCAGACATTTTTACAATACCACTAGACACACTAGCATTTCAAAGCCTAATCTCTAGGCTTGGAATGTTAGAATTGAAATTATTAAAAAATGTATTTATAATTACTTTTAAACATTCTTTTAAACTTTTCAAAAACTAAAAACATCCGGTCACATACCATTAGTTTTATGAAAAAGAGAATAAACTTCTGGTCATATACCAAGACTCTGTCAAAAGACTAGATTTTCTACCGGTAGTTTTCAAAACATCATTTTCATCACAACAACTTCTACATCTTAAGCAAAGAAAGGTAGGTAAGAACATGTATGATCCTTCTTGTCTATTATTTCTTTGGGCCCACGACCTCTATATATCCAAGGAAAATCACCCTCCTATGGTTTCCCAAGACAAAAACAATCCACACAAAACATGCTGTTAGGTTATATCATATTTCATAAGCCCACCTAACTCTAAAAAGAGTGACACACATATTCACTCGTACAAAAGATAGATGTTACTTCTTCACTGTAAGGGGGTTTCGTAGAGCTTGAAAAATTAACAAGTTTAGACTTTGAAATTACCTAATTTGGTTAAGAAATGAAGGAGATATCGTCTGTAATGGGGGCGTTAACAAGCAAGTTAGTGCGCAAATCAAGGAAAGGTTCGTTGTCAAATGGTCACTTTCTTAAATATAAGAAAAATTCAAATTATTTTATTTTTACCCACTATATAAACCAACTTATTATACCATTTGGTAACCCGTTCAATCCCAACGATATTCCACCCCGACAAGCCACGAACCATCCCAAAACCTCTAACTCGACAAACACTCAAAACCCGAATGCCCAAACCCGGCTAATTATCCGATAAATCCAGATATTTTTCTAAAACATTGACAACCATTTATTATTTAGCATGACTCAAAACATGCTTATGAATGCTTTTGGTTATCAAAAGAATCTTATGGGTTTACAACAACAAACACAAACATCACAACCATTCCCTTTCCCAAATCACAAACCAAAGTGGTGCCTGAGATGGCACTGGACAAAGTAGGACCAAGACAACCTCACAAAAGGTCACATGAGAGAAAAGACGTGGATGAGCCAAAAAACAAATAAAAATCATATGTTGTGCACGTCGGTTGAAGAATTTGCTTTAGCACGATCTTGGCTCCACATATCCGAGGACCCCAAAGTTGGTAACTATTTTTTTGTCTTGTATATTAATTTTTTTTACATATATATATATATATATATATATATATATTTGCTATTTTTATGTATCTTTAATGCTTAAATTTAAGTTGTAAATGTTTAATTTTGTTTTATTTTAGCTAACTATAAAAAAGATAACAAGTTTTAGGCCCGAATTATTATGAAAAAGTTTTTTGCTCAGATAAAAAAACTGGATGACTATCCTGGTTGTGGAATAGTAGTGATAGTGGCCAAGGCGATGCTCGAATCTAACAACAAGCTTTGGTGGAATTCCAAGCAAAGAAAGGGTCGTCACATTCATTAAACATTGGGATCTTTCGAGGAAGGGCTCAAAATGACTTCTTGTCCTGATACCGAAGACAACGAAGTCAAAGAAATCCAAATCCTCATTGGCTACCCCTAACACAAGCCAATCTTCGGAAGCTCGAATTCATATTGGCTTGAACAAAATGGAGGATGAGTATGACGAAGGTGAATAACCAGAATTTGAAGAACACCCACGTCCGCGTGAGATGAGAAGTGATAGTGCAACGCAAAAAAAAATGTCATCGGGGTCTTTTGTCGACTACAACGATTCGTTTATAAAAATGAATAAAGACTAGAAGCTCTAACCGATATTGGAGGACGACGTTTGGAGAATAGGCAAAAACAAGATGAGAAGAGGCAAGATCATCTTCAACTAAAAAAGGATCGACAAATGACGATTGATCTTGAAATATTGTCGAAACCAATCTCCACTTCAGGAGTGGAATATGACATACAATTGAAGTCGTGTGCACGCATTAAGAATAAATATGGTCTTCAAGATGACCATTGAAAAATTCCACTTTTTATTTGTTGTGTTAATTTTAAGTTCTAAGTTTTTTTCTACCTTTTCTAATTTAAAGTGTTTTTAATGAATTTATTTATGTCTTTTAATTATTGTTATATATTGTATTAAAAAATATAATAAAAAATTATTAGGTAATTATTAGAGTAATTAACGAAGGAGGGTGAACAACAACAAAATGGCTTTGCCAATATGGCGTTTACATAACAGAACACCACTTCATTAGATAAACCACTATGAATGGTCTAAAAGATAAATTTAAAATATGTAAGTCATATACATACACTACGAATCACATGGTGGGAATAGTGCCTGGCACTTCACCATTGGTCAAGCCAAATGATGGTTTAAAATTACTGTTTTGTAATTGGTTTTGTTTTTTTCTTCCCCTAGCTAAATTATGATTTTACCCTCAACTTAAATTTATACTTTTTTCATTGTTTTTTTTTTGTTTTTTACGATTTTGTCCCCAATGTAAAATTCGTTTTCTTGTTTTTTTACAAAACTATGGTAGTGTTTTGTTTTAATAGGTTAGTCTGATTTAATTTTTATTCGTTACGAAACTATGGTAGTTAGCCCTATTTTAATAGGTTAGCCTGATTTAATTTTTATAAAGTAGAGTAGTGTTTTGTTTTAATTGGTTGACTCGATGTAATTTTTTTAGATCATCTTATGAATAGTATGTACAAGTAAGCTACACCCGGACGTACATTTTATGTGTTATGAAAAAGAAGTATTCAACTTAATGCCCCGCAACACGGGCGGGTAAAAAAACCTAATAATAAACAAAAGCAAAAGAGGTCACGAAACCTTTTCTTTTCTGTCTTGTAAGGGTGAAGGGAGTGGTTAAATATTTGAAAGTGGCAAACATTAAAATCAACCAATCAGAGGGTACCACGTCATTCCACCTAAAGTGTTTAAACTTTGCTGAAAAGTGTTGGCAATGGTTAGACACTTGGTGAATGGGTAAACTTTTCTTTTAAATTATGTGTTAAAATAAAACAAATAAAAATCAAAATTAATTACAAAAAACCATTACATTAAAATCTAACTTAAAAAAACATAAAATCAAAGAAATTTACTGTGTCCCACAACTAAGGAGTTGTTTATAAGATATGATCATTAACACTCCATTGAATTGTTTGTGCCGTGTGTAACATCCGTCGAAAAACGGGTTTTCCAAACCCGCTTTGTTTATTAATCGAACATCCAGTTAAAATTTTCGTTGCATGTTTTTGGCTCAAACTAATTTTAAACAATACATAATTAATAAACATTCTAGAATTTAAAAATTTTAATTGATAAATGATAAAAATAAGTGAGAAAAAAATGAGATGAGGCTGCCGGGTTTCGAACCCGGGTCAGCCAGTTCAACAAACAACCAACACACCACTCCGCCACACACTTAAGTTTAGAATAATACTGAAATAAATAATACTTAACATAAAACTCGAAACTCAAAATCGATAACCAGCGCGCCCAAATCCGCAGTCGCCGGAAACACCGAAATATACGCGGATTTACGACCGTTTCCTTTGACTCCGAAATCAAGTGAGTGTAATTGACGATTAACGTCAGTTATAACCGAAATCCAACCTTAATTTCATTCAAAAACTGACCAAATTCAATGATTTACAAAAAAACCGAAATCTCGGGATTTAATATCCAACCCTATATAAATCGATGCTTCCTACCTCAAAAATCTCGTTCATTCCTTTCCAAAGTTTCACTCTAAATTCTCTGATCAAAACCTTTGTCGCCGGAATACTCTGCAAGTTGCCGAAAGTTATCGCCGGAAAACCGAATCTATCCCAGTATTGCCTTACTCTATAAATAGGACTTCTAGAGCTTCGACAGAAGTCACACACACTCACCTCAAACTTCCTGTAGATCCTCTGTCGCGAATTACACTTCGCCGGAATTTCTTTCAGTCACCGGAACTTCATCGGAGATCACAACTGTTCGGTACAACATCCTTAATTCCTTTTCTGTTTAAATTATTTTCGTTATCAGTAATAATCAATCAACTAATTCAATAAGAATGATTGATTAAACAGTCAGGTTTATTCCCGGGTTTTCATAAAAACGAAGAAGATGAACAGCGAGTAGTTTATAAGTATAATTAAAAATGGGATTTGTATCGGGTTAGACACACAGTCCAGTGGTGGACTGTGTGCATTTGAAACGCAAAGATACCGAGTTCGAGTTCCATACATAATGCTGAATCCTTTATATTAACCGAGCATTTTTATAACGTTAATATAAAACATATAATACCTAAATATAATTATAATCAGTATTTTAACCAGGTTAGATACACAGTCCAGCGGTGGACTGTGTGCAAAGTTAAACCACAGGTCCCGAGTTCGAATCCTGCTTCTGTAACCGGTTCTAGCAATTATCAAAGCTTTTAAATAGAGACAGAAATGAATTAATCGAATTAATATATAAATATAATTAAAATCATATTTATTTCAGGTTAGACACGTAGCTCAGTTGGTAGAGCTGCGTGCACGCGTACGGGAGGTCACAAGTTCGAACCTCACTCACCACACAATAAACCACGGTCCGACCGGTCAACGGTCAACGGTCAAAAAGTCAAAATTTTTATTTTCTTTTTATTTATTTATTTTATTTAAAAAATTAATTAAAAACACTTAAAAATAATTTTTTTGAAGTTAGGAAATTTTCTTAAACTCACAAAATAAATCTAACAATCCCATTAAGAACACTAATTAAAAATATTAATCTCAAATAAAAGTTTATTTATTTATCGAATTATTATGTTATTATTTAGGTTAGTTTCTCTCGTGGTTAAATCCAAATTCGTGCGCATTCATCATCAATCCAAGAAAAAGCAACCATTGTGAGTGAATTCTTACAAATTTCCCTTTTTATTCATGTTTTGGGGTGTATCATGTGTCGCTTAAATTAATTCGCTTATTCAAACTCGTGCCATTACCATTATATGATCTAAACTTATAATGTAAAATATTGTTTGTTGTGATGTGTGTTTACATATTGTCAAGTTACGTGCAAATCATTCATTAGGCCCATCAGTTTCCTCGTGGAGACGAGTTGAACATCGCGTGTCTCAAAATCATTCATTAGGCCCATCAGTTCCTCGTGGGAGACGAGTTGAACATCGCGTGCCTCAAAATCAATCATTTGGTGTATGTGTGTGCAATAATTAATATTATGTGTTTTGTGATTAAATTTACATCTACGTTTACTCATATGTGGTTATGCACTTTATTTTATAATCGATATAACAAACATGTTTAAATGTTTTCATAGGATTCACTCGCCAACTTTTTGTTGAACCAAAAACCCTATTTTTACACATGATACAGGTGGACAGGTTGAAGCAAGGGACACATAGGAAATTGCCTTAGAAGAAAAATAATGAAGTCTTGAAAGATGTATAGAACATGTTGTACTTGTATTATTGATAGTAATGATTCTCCTTTAAAAAGATATAATAAATATGAAACTTTATAATAAATGTCATGAGCTTTGATGAAAACCCAATCATGCCCCGATCACCATTTCCGCTGCGGGTCGGGGTGTGACAGATTGGTATCAGAGCTTTTGACTATAGGGATATAGGATAGGTTATTAGACCCTTAGAGCCTATACTATAGTTGATTAGATTTTAATTGTTTATGTGGTTACATGCAAACTCATGATGTTTATTTGTTTCGTATTATTACACACAAATGCATGCAAACACTTCCACTATCATTTTATGTGATACTTAATGAATTATACTTATAGTCAAACATAACATGCTTACATATACATTCATCACGCATATTTCAATGTTCACATATTCAAATCATCTTCATACTTCCGTTATTCAAGATTTTGTCTCATTTCCATTTTCCAATCTCATCAAAGTGAGTTCTACGACGGGCATGTAGTAACTGTAAGGGTACAAGTACCGGTAGTCGGAACGTCCTGTCTAGGTTGGCATTCGTATAAATCCAATATAACGGACCAGTTTGCCTACTTGGGGACTAACGATGAGAGTACGAAGGACCTATTAGGCCAAAGCATGCCACACCAAACATCGTTCGAACTAACCCCACTTTGAGGTGTCACTGTGTCCACACCTGGATGCACTCCGAATTTCATACGTTACATTCATATTTCTCGGTTTTCTCCGGGTTTTAGTGTACGTTACCAGGCTAACACATGCGAACCATATGAAAGACCCGGTAATCATGGGGGCCCACATGATTACGAAGGTGAAGTATGGTGGCATGCAAGGCCCAATTACGAGCAAAGCCCAAGACATCCTATGGATGTAGTAAATTTATTATTCTTCATTTATTTTATGAATGATCATTCCTAAATACGACACATGATTCCTAAAACGTCCAACTCATACTCTTGATACGTATTTCTTGTAGATGTCTTCTAGCCTCTCTCGTAGAAAAATGAAATCAGGAAAATCCCGCGAGCGCATGGCTGCCCAAATCGCTCAACAAATGGCTGCCGTAATACCCAACATCGTGGTTCAAGTTCAACAAGCCCTTACCGCTAATCCCGTCAACCCAATCAATCAAGAAGATCAAAACATTGTCAATCCTCTCCCAAAAGCCACTAAATGCACTTTCAAGCATTTCAAATCTTGCGATCCTCCAAAATACGAAGGGACTGAAGATGTCACCGCTCTCCTCCATTGGTTTGAGGAGATGGAAAACACTTTTCTCAATTACGACTGTCCCGATGATCGCAAGGTGCGATATGCTACCGGTCGTTTGTTTGGAGTAGCACTTACATGGTGGAATACAAAGAAGGCCAAGCAAGGTACTGAGAATGCTATGTCTTTGACTTGGGAAGAGTTGAAGGAAATCATGACAAGACGTTTCTGTGCAAGAAGCGAAATCAAGAAATTGAAGATGAGTTCTATTCTTTGAAACAAAAGGAGGGCGACCACACCACATACAACAAGAGGTTCCTTGAGTTAAATCAGATGGTCCCCAACTTGTTCACTGCCCTCTACCGTTTGATCGAGCACTACATTCGAGGTCTTCCTTCAAAAATTCAAGACCCTGTAATAAGTACCACACCTGCAACTTTGGAAGCAGCAATGGAGTTAGCTACAGAGCTCACCGAAAACCGCATACGGAATAGAGACTTCACGGAGGAGAAGAAGAAGGATAAAGCATCAACCAAAACCTCAAACTCCACCCAAACCGAATCCCCTTCTCAAACCACCCCCAAGAGAAAACGAGACGGACAAAATTTCGCTATTACCCAAGGCAATCAACCAGCTTCACAAGCCATACCCCTCCAAGCTATTCCAATCACTCAAGTAGCACCCAACTCTACTTACCCAAATAAGAAACCTTACATTGGACCTCACCCTCAATGCAACACCTGTTTTTATCACCATCCATCTACCTTACCTTGTCGACTATGTGCAAATTGTGGGCGTTATGGTCATTTGAGCAAGACTTGTCGCGCCTCTTAAAACCAAGTTTCACCCCCTACTCAAAACATGATCCAAACATATCAACAACCCCAATACCCCATGTTTCCATATGTTCGAGCTTGTTTTAATTGTGGCGACCCTACCCACTTTAGAAACACGTGCCCTCGATTGGTTAACATCATAAACGCCCAAGCTCAAGTAAACCCAGTTAACCAAGCAAATCAAGCA
This sequence comes from Scalesia atractyloides, assembly GCA_947069175.1. Classification (NCBI taxonomy): domain Eukaryota; kingdom Viridiplantae; phylum Streptophyta; class Magnoliopsida; order Asterales; family Asteraceae; genus Scalesia; species Scalesia atractyloides. Next base: position 44,910,682 of record CAMTDV010001634.1, read on the forward strand.
AACCCAGCTCCACCACCAGCAAGAGGAAGAGCTTACAACATCAACGCCAATCCTGTTGAAGATAATAACGGCCCAAACGAATCACCCAACTAGCCTTCCTTCACCAAGAATCAAGACTCAACTCCAACCGTTTAGTTTTTAGGTTTTCATATGTTATCTCAATCTTTACGTATCTGAGTTATAAATTGGGAATTTATGTATCCAAGAATTTTAATGCGAATTGATATTACAGTTTTATTTTATACCCGTTGATTTAACATTCATCAAACATCTCGACGTACCTCGATCACATCATTTAAAGAAGTTGGGTTGTGTCTCACTTTTACATAGACTAACCCCTTCATCATAACAAACGAGAGAGGTACTGTCATCATTCAGTCATGTATCCTTTCAGAATTGAGACTCAAGCTTTGGTCGTTGTGTTTGTTTATGTTTTAGAGTCACATAGAACTAATCATAACTTACTGATAAAGCCAATGAAAATTTGACAAGAATATGGTGGATACGCCACTGGTACTTCCTATATATAAGTATTCTTGGCAAAGGATCAAAAGCATTACCAGGCGGTTATGAGAAGTTCCATGTAGGTTTTAGTAATGTCATGGTTGAAGTTTGGTTTTATGATATAACCTTATCTTTCCAAACGTATCAATTCTCTCAAAACTCTTATGCATGAGATCATACCTAGTCAATTAACTCTGTTTATCAATATTCTTTATCTTAGGCATCAAAAAGCGATTTCTGTAGTAGGGTATTCAACCCTTACTAGGAACGTTACCGCCTCAAACAAAAATTCAAACTCTCACCCTCTTCTAATTAGGTAATTGTCAAAATTAAAGCACCCTCTTCAAGTCAAACATACCACTACTACTTAAATTTCGGGACGAAATTTCTAAAAGTAGGGGATACTGTAACATCCGTCGAAAAACAGGTTTTCAAACCCGCTTCGTTTATTAATCGAACATCCAGTTAAAATTTTCGTTGCATGTTTTTGGCTCAAACTAATTTTAAACAATACATAATTAATAAACATTCTAGAATTTAAAAATTTTAATTGATAAATGATAAAAATAAGTGAGAAAAAAATGAGATGAGGCTGCCGGGTTTCGAACCCGGGTTAGCCGGTTCAACAAACAACCAACACACCACTCCGCCACACACTTAAGTTTGGAATAATACTGAAATAAATAATACTTAACATAAAACTCGAACTCAAAATCGATAACCAGCGCGCCCAAATCCGCAGTCGTCGGAAACACCGAAATATACGCGGATTTGCGACTGTTTCCTGTGACTCCGAAATCAAGTGAGTGTAATTGACGATTAACGTCAGTTATAACCGAAATCCAACCTTAATTTCATTCAAAAACTGACCAAATTCTATGATTTACAAAAAAACCGAAATCTCGGGATTTAATATCCAACCCTATATAAATCGATGCTTCCTACCTCAAAAATCTCGCTCATTCCTTTCCGAAGTTTCACTCTAAATTCTCTGATCAAAACCTTTGTCGCCGGAATTCTCTGCAAGTTGCCGAAAGTTATCGCCGGAAAACCGAATCTATCCCAGTATTGCCTTACTCTATAAATAGGACTTCTAGAGCTTCGACAGAAGTCACCCACACTCACCTCAAACTTCCTGTAGATCCTCTGTCGCGAGTTACACTTCGCCGGAATTTCTTTCAGTCACCGGAACTTCATCGGAGATCACAACTGTTAGGTACAACATCCTTAATTCCTTTTCTGTTTAAATTATTTTCGTTATCAATAATAATCAATCAACTAATTCAATAAGAATGATTGATTAAACAGTCGGGTTGATTCCCGGGTTTTCATAAAAACGAAGAAGATGAACAGCGAGTAGTTTATAAGTATAATTAAAAATGGGATTTGTATCGGGTTAGACACATAGTCCAGTGGTAGACTGTGTGCATTTGAAACGCAAAGATACCGAGTTCGAGTCCCAATACATAATGTTGAATCCTTTATATTAACCGAGCATTTTTATAACGTTAATATAAAACATATAATACCTAAATATAATTAAAATCAGTATTTTAACCAGGTTACACAGTCCAGCGGTGGACTGTGTGCAAAGTTAAACCACAGGTCCCGAGTTCGAATCCTGCTTCTGTAACCGGTTCTGGCAATTATCAAAGCTTTTTAAATAGAGACAGAAATGAATTAATCGAATTAATATATAAATATAATTAAAATCATATTTATTTCAGGTTAGACACGTAGCTCAGTTGGTAGAGCTGCGTGCACGCGTACGGGAGGTCACAAGTTCGAACCTCACATCAGCGCACCATAAACCACGGTCCGACCGGTCAACGGTCAACGGTCAAAAAGTCAAAATTTATTTTCTTTTTATTTATTTATTTTATTTAAAAAATCAATTAAAAACACTTAAAAATAATATTTTTGAAGTTAGGAAATTTTTTAAACTCACAAAAATAAATCTAACAATCCCATTAAGAACACTAATTAAAAATATTAATCTCAAATAAAAGTTTATTTATTTATCGAATTATTATGTTATTATTTAGGTTAGTTTTCTCTCGTGGTTAAATCCAAATTTGTGCGCATTCATCATCAATCCAAGAATACGCAACCACTGTGAGTGAATTCTTATAAATTCCCCTTTTTATTCATGTTTTGGGGTGTACATGTGTCGCTTAAATTAATTCGCTTATTCAAACTCGTGCCATTACCATTATATGATCTAAACTTATAATGTAAATATTGTTTGTTGTGATGTGTGTTTACATATTGTCAAGTTACGTGCAAATCATTCATTAGGCCCATCAGTTACTCGTGAGAGACGAGTTGAACATTGCGTGCCTCAAAATCATTCATTAGGCTCATCAGTTCCTCGTGGGAGACGAGTTGAACATCGTGTGCCTCAAAATCAATCATTTGGTGTATGTGTGTGCAATAATTAATATTATGTGTTTTGTGATTAAATTTACATCTACGTTTACTCATATGTGGTTATGCACTTTATTTTATAATCGATACAACAAACATGTTTAAATGTTTTCATAGGATTCACTCGCCAACTTTTTGTTGACCTAAAAACCCTATTTTTACACATGATACTGGTGGACAGGTTGAAGCAAGGGACACATAGGAAATTGCCTTAGAAGAAAAATAATGAAGTCTTGAAAGATGTATAGAACATGTTGTACTTATATTATTGATTGTAATGATTCTCCTTTAAAAAGAAATAATAAATATGAAACATTATAATAAATGTCATGAGCTTTGATGAAAACCCAATCATGCCCCGATCACCATTTCAGCTGCGGGTCGGGGTGTGACACCGTGTTTTACCACAAGTCCTGCCTACGCGCAGGGAGGTGCAAACCAACCGAAGTTTGGCTAGGCTCGTGCATGTCTGACCGTCCTACAGACACGAATGCAGCTTCTAAAACCGAGCCGGCTGCAATCGTTTTTGCAGCAGCATATAACTTTTTTTTGTAAACAGCAACACATACACATATGGGATATGGGTTTTGAAAAAAAATGTTTTTTTTTTTTATTTTAATCACAAACAACAACAATCACCTTCACCGAATCGGCAAAGGTTTGCCGCACACCAGAGTTTGCCGAGCGGCAAAACCCAACGGCGGCGGTGTTACCGCGCGGTAAACCGTTTTGCCGATTGGGTTTGCCGCACACTCCCTTCACCCCAAGTTTTATTATGCATCGTTCTTGTATATCTCATGAAAAAATTATGTTAACGACATGGAATCCTTGAGATAACGTGATTCTTAAAGTCATATTATAACAAATATATTATATTATTAACTAAAATGGGAATCTAATTATTTTACGAAAAAAGGGAGATAGTGCGAACGAATCTTTCAGTGAACAATTTTTGAACCTTTTGGTGAGAAGTTCGTTTGTTTTCGTTCATTACTAAATAAACAAACAAGAATAAGAAATTTCATTTGTTTAGTTCAATAAACGAACATGAACAGAGGTTAGTTCATTAGTGTTTCTAATTTTTATTTTATTTAGATACCTCAAAATCCCGGCAAATAAATATTTAATAAGTATTTATATATCCTGTTCATAAATGATTGTTTGTGTTCGTTTGTTTTAATTTGTGTTCATTGTGTGTCATGATCGTTTGTTTCCTAAATTTAGCAATCGAACACAAATTGTGGGTCCGGATCGCGGCGGTTTCAGACAGAAGTTTGGGCGTATGATTAGCAGATTCGGTAGAACGTTATTACAGAATGGAGTAGAAGTAGAGTGCAGCGGAAGTCATACGTTTTATTCATTCATACCGAAAGAGAATACATCTTGTCAGGCTGGCGGAGTTCCTGGAGAGAATCCGCCAGCGCCTCCCCTCAGGGAGCTTCCAAAACTTACAAACAAATGAACACACAACACATATATATAGGGGTGAGATTTTCGTACGAAAATCACACATATTTTCGTACGAAAATTGACCATTTCGTACGAATCTGACAGATTTCGTACGAAATGTGTCCATTTTCTCATCCGATGTTCGTGCTCGGGTCGTGTGTTCGTTTCTAATCTATACAATATTCAACATACGCTCTAACTAGTCTATTCGCACAGTGACGGACACAAAGTGCATCAACACAAATACGTTCATTTCATTAGCAAACAAACATGAACATAAGATCTCGTTCAGTTAATGTTCTTAAACAGTTGTAAACACATATATTTGCTTAACAAACAAATATAAACATGATCCTTTGGTTTCTTTGAAGCTCTAAATAGCGGTAATACTGAATAGTTATTAAATACTTAATTATTAATTATTTTTTGTGTTTAAAAATTGTTTTCTCCTTGGAATCTTCACTTTCACTAAACATTGTACTCGATAACTGTAATATGCAGTGAATATATGTTTGGATTATTATTTTATCCTTTCCACAAAAGCGTCGGCGGTGTTCATGTGAATATATGATGGGAGGTGGTGGTTCATTTCATTTTCACAATTCACACCATACCACAATCCTATATAATATAATCTTTTGTACTCTTCTCTATTTTTTTTCCTTATATGCTTAAACTGAAAGGAACATGTGTTTATATACAAGCAATACAGTATTTTCCTGATAGGGGATCTTCATTTAAGAATAAAATTAAATTAAGAAGAAAAAGAATAAATGGTACAATTGTAAAACATTAAATAAGTTTTCTTCCGTCTCATTTATTATTATCTTTGACTAATTAATTAGTCATAAATATTATCATTCTACACACTAAAATTTTTGCCTACACACATCAAAATTTATCCTACACGTTTTGAAATTTATCATACACACCTCGTAATTTATCATGCACTTTAAATTATTATTTTTTTCTTCTTTGAAAAATATATTTTAATGAAAATAAGTTACAAATTAAATGTGGTTAACTATTAAAAAGGAAGACTATCAATTAATGATCTATCTAAATTTACCAATATACGTTTACACCAATATTAAATACAAAAATTTAATAAAGTAAATTGAATTTTTCTTATTGGTTGAATTTTTTTTATTACAAAAAATTTATTCTCATTTGAACCCTCCATTTTCATAATATGCTTAAACTGAAAAGAAACAACAAATAATAATTTACATGTGTTTATATACAAGCAATACGTAGAAATCGTAACGTTGAAGTTATTTTTTTAATAAAAGATAAAGGAGAAATGTTGTTAAAACTGCTAATAATAAAAACATTTCAAAATAGATAAAAAAAGACAAATAAATAAGTGTTGTTTTTAACCGTCCAGAAAGATATTTGCTTTTAAAAGTAGGTGTTAAGTTTTTTATAGTAAAATTTATATCTACTCGCTAATGAGAAAAAATGTTAGATCAGTGAAAGATAAGTGGGGGATCACTACTAAAAAGAAAGACCTTGTACTTTAAATGAAGAGAAAATGTTAGATCACTACGAAGTTATCTCAATCTGTTTGCTCCACCATAGAACGATATTACTTAGGAATTTTTGCAAGTTTGTTTGGTTTACTTAGGTTGGGTAATATGTATCCCGCATGCACTTTTCCTCTAAAGTTTCGGAGAAGGTTACCAAGCCGATTCACTACAAAACGCCTAGGGTATTCATCAATGTCATAAAAAACGCAACAATATATAATACAGGCTATAGCTAGGTTATGGAAAATCACCAATCACAGGGAATAAACTTATTAAAAAAATATAAGTATATCTTAACCATTATTTTTCCCACAGCTTATCCTTGACTTCTGTTGGCACCGCCTTTCATGCTAGAAACCTGAATCCGAGATGCTCCCTTACAAGGTTTCCCAAAAATCTTGGAAATATATATCTGCATTCCCCAGAAAACCTACCCAGTTCATCAAACATAATTTTGTGATGTACACAACTTTGGTAACCTGGTAAACCCCCGCATCTTTGTTTTCATTTTTGGTAAACTGAGATCAGATCCAAATCTATCAGCATTTTCATTTTTGTCCATTGAAAAGTTATCATCTCTTTCGTCGTAATTGTATTGCCCATCCATCAATTTAAGTCCACCTTCCATCGATTTCTTGAATGTTATGAATGAAATTTCCAAAAATGAGCTTCTAGTGAATGAATAATTATTCGAGAAACCGAAAACAATTTTACCTAAACTTTGAAATCGGATTTTGAAATCAGATAAACCATAGCTTGGTTTTGGGATTGGAAATCAAAGTAGTTAGAGTTTTTCGAAACTTCTCTTGGTAAATGCAGTTGTGAGTTTTGGGGAACTGTACGATTCAAGATCTTTCTAAATTCTCAATTATTAATACTTTATATTTTTTTTGGAGTCCCGCCATATATTTTTGCGAGGCTTTTAAACCAAACTAAAATTAATTTATGGTTTCAAGAATATTTATTTAAAAAAAATAATTAAATTAACGTTACTCCCATTAAACTATATAATAAAAGTACTTAAAACATTACATAAACTAATAATTAATAAATAAAATACATAAACCACATAATTATCTCATAATCAAACAATACATTTTTTCTAAAATCCAATTCGTTACCGTTGTCTTTTTTTAAGAATCCCACCATTGTAATTTTAGAGGCGTTTTTAACCAAATTAATTCACTAGTGTTAGATCCCTATTACCACTATAAGACAAACACTTTTACAAAAATAAGCAAACAATTGAATTATTTAAGTAATACAAAAATGTTACTTTCGAATACATAACAATTTGATAACCAGCTCTGAAACGCCTTTCTCACATAAGGCTTTTCATACAAAAATTTCAACCTAAAGAAAAGCTTATTACAATCATAAGGACTATACTTTTATAAAGATAAGCAAACCAACCAAATTTTTGTGTAATACAAAAAGATTACTTCCAAAGACACCATACTTTCATAACCAGCTCTGAAACTCTTTTTCGACATCCACTTGATGCTTGAAAAAGTGAATCTTATCTTGGGTTAGTAACTCTATCGCGTTTTCACCTACCTCTGCTGGGTCAGTGATGCTATCGTTTTTCCTTCCATCTGTACATATTGGCTATATTACAAGCAATTGTGTAATCCACGCCAATTCCAATATATCATCCATCACATATATCGGTGAGATGAAGCGCATGGTTTCAAAGATATTCTAAGAAGCACAAAGGAAAAAAATAAGTTTCTTTTGTGCGTGATAAAAAATATATCTTTGAAACCACATATTCACCGGTAGTACATCCATTTTCGTTATAGATGGTCACTGAGTTCTACTAGATTGGTCTTCTACAACAAAACATTAGGATTCTCATGAGTCTCCTTTTGTGCCTGATAGAAGCACATGTTCACCGACAGTAAATCCATGTGTGTGCATGTTGAACCACAAAAATAATAACTAATTACCGGTTAAAATAACTAAAGACATGTAACAATTAAAACGATAAGAAGTAGGATTACCATGATGGATCAACACTTGCACACACATCCACGATGGACTTTTGAATCTGGAATACCAAGTCAAGTCGGCCGGCAAAAACGAAATAAACAAAATTCTGCATACATTGTAACAACCTATTGCGTAAATGCCGAAAAAGGTATAGGTTACACATGGATATATAGCCACACACAAACTTAATTATATACCCACATGCAAACTTAACTAAAACATTATCGAACAACTAAATAGCCATCCTCATTGACCAATTAAACAATAGCAAAGCAACACCCGACCCACAAAGTATGTTTGCACAAAGGATTCATAGAACCAATTGAACAATCTAAATAGTCTCTCCAAATTAGACAATAATAGATAAACCCAAAACATCACCAAAGTTAACATCAGACACAAATCGTCAAAGGCAATCAAAAAACCCAAAATATCAACCGACTATATAAAAACCTAAAATACTTCTACCTGACAAACAAAGTTAATAATAGCCATATCGTCACGCAAAACCTACCTCCGGTAACATCATTAACAAACAAACCCAGGAAATGGAAAGTAAGAAAGACGGAAACCCAAAACCATAGACGATGAAACAACATACGCCAACACAGGATGTAAATAACGAGGGGCTTTGGCTGGAAAATGTACATAAGTAACACACAAAGCGACAAAAAGAATTCCTTCAAACAATAACAACCAAAAAGAAAGAAATACGAACGAACAACATAAGTAGCTAGTAAACAAATGAAGAAAGTTCTTACCTAAAGTAATCGCCCGAATAGTCGTCGGAGAAACAGAGAGACATAGTTGTTCGTGTATAGAAAGGGTGAAAGCGTAATAGAGAAGAGTCGGTGAGGGGTCAATAACAAAAAGCAAAGAAAACCAACAACAAGCATAAGGTACAAGCAATAGTAGATTCTACAAGTCCTAATGGACCATATCGGGCCTTAATGTATCAAGATGGAAAATAGTAGATCATACATGTCCTAATGGACCTTTACAAGATCACAATAGACAATAGTAGATCATGCATGTCCTAATGGACCATATTGGGCCTTAATAAATCACAATAGACAATAGTAGAGCATGCATGTCCTAATGGACCATATTGAGCTTTAATGGATCACGATGGACCATATTGAGCCATAATGGATCGAGTTAGACAATATCAGATCATACATATCTTACTGGACCATTTTGGGTCTTAATGGATCATGATGGACAATAGTAGATCATTTATGTCCTAATGGGACCATTTTGGGTCTTAATGGATCACGATGGACAATAGTAGATCATACATGTCCTAACAAACCATATTGGTCGTTAATAGATCACGATGGACAATAGTAGAGTATGCATGTCCTAATGGACCATATTGGACCTTAATAGATCACAATAGATAATAGTAGAGCATGCATGTCCTAATGGACCATATTGAGCTTTAATAGATCACGATGGACCATACTGAGCCTTAATGGATCAAGTTGGACAATAGTAGAGCATGCATGTTCTAATGGACCATATTTTGCCTTAATAGATCACGATGGATAATAGTAAATCATTCATGCCCTAATGGACCTTATTGGGCCTTAATGGATCACGATGGAGAATAGTAGAACATTCATGTCCTAATGGATCATATTGCGCCTTAATGGATCACGATGGATAATAGTAGATCATTCACGTCCTAATGGACAATATTGCGCCTCAATGGATCATGAAGGATAATTGTAGAACATGCATTTCGTAATCGACCACATTGGGCCTTAATGGATCATGATAATAATATGAGCAAAAATGCACATGTTTTTATGTCAAATTATCAGTCATTTAAAGAGGCTTAAATTGGTTTATTTTGGATATTCAGGACAAAAATAACTAGAGTTTAAAAAGGGAGCAAAACCTGGCAAAAAAATGAAAAAAAAGCAAGACACGCCATGCCTCGGAAGACACGCACCGTGCCTCGGATGCGAACACCTCTAGAAGCCCACTGCACGAAGATGAGACAAAGAAAGCCAGGCACGACCCAATAGTAAATTCTATCATAATTCTTGCCACGGGTCATATCTCCCAAACACGGGTTGTGCCTCGACTTCGAGCATAATAGTTTTTATGTTTTATTTTATTTTTGGAATAGTTTACGCATTCGTTCTTGTTTACTTGTGTAGGTGGTGCATGACCTCTGACCCCTCAGGTGAATCAACACTCTACCCTTTCATCAAGGAACCAGACATGGTACTTTCGTAGCAGACATTGTCAAAGGATTAGACTCGCGACAGAGATATAAGACAAATCAATGGCGGGGGAAAGAACTCTTATCGACTTTCTGAGGCCAAGTTTCAGGGCTACAATCACAACTCCCATGGTGAACACGAATAACTTCGAGATTCAGCCACCCCTCATTCAAATGCTTCAGAATTCATCCACAGTCTACAGACTACATGACGACGACTCCCATCTCCATATTTCCAACCTTTTGGAAATATGTGAGACTTTTAAAATTAATGGCGTATGGGATGATGCCATTAGACCTAGATGTTCCCATTTTCATTAAAAGATAGACAAAAGGCATGGCTACCTAATGGTTTCATAACCACTTAGGACGACCTTGTGCAAAAAATTCTGTATAAATATTCCCCACCCGTTAAAACTGATGAAATATTTTCGCAAATTAAAGAAATAGCCCAAACAAACTTTCAATGGCACACAACATGAAGTGCCAAAGCAAAAGCTCCAGGTGCATACAAAGTTACGAGACTGATTCGCTTCAAGCCCAAACAGAAGCTTTAACAAATAAAATTTAAAAAAACTTGAAGCAAGTAAGACCAATTATGTTGTCATGGCCAGTGAAGGGTGTGGTAGACCCCATGAAAATTGGAGTTGCACACAAGCAGAAAAACAACAGGAAGTAGCCAAATTTGTTAGTAATAGGCCCCGACCACAAGGTCCTTTCAGCAACACCTATACTCCGGACTGGAGAAATCACCCGAACTTTGGCTGGAAGGACAACAACAACAAGAAGAACAATAATAATAACATGAATAATAATAATAATAATAACAACAACAACAACAACAACAACCAACAACAATGTTTTAATCAAAGGAACAATTTTCAAGGAAATGAGTAGCAATTTGCTCCTCGTCCTCAATATAAAAAAACAATTCCTCTAATGATATATCAAGGTTAGAAGAGACGATTACCCGCCTGTTCTTAGAAAATGAAAAGAAAAATGGTGAATGCTTTGCTCAGAATGAAGCTAAAAATCGAAATCAATGAGCAACTCTCCAGAACATTGAACAACAGTTGAGTCAACTAGTGGAGTTGGTTCATAAGTAACCTCAAACGGCACTTCCATGCAACACAAAGACCAACCCAAAGGCTCAGGTGCACGGAATTACACTATGTAGCCGAAGGGTTGGACCTGAAGAGTTATACCCTTCTGCACCCAACACTCAAGAAACAACAACCAAAAGCCAACCCATACCACTTACCACAACTACCACCACCACTGAAAAACCACATACTTCCTCCACTACTCAAACCACACCCAGCATTTCACCTTCCACCAAAAAGAACCAACAACCCCTTCCTACCCCAGAGCCAGACAAACCTCTCGACAACCATACTCAGCCAGGGAACAACTTAGCAGACAATGAGTTCCATACCCCGGGCACCTAGTCAAATAAAAGACCCAAAGAAAAATTCAGGAAATTTACTAACCCACTAAAAAAACTCCATGTCAACATACCTTTTGTAGATTTTCTAACCCAAATGCCAAAATTCAAAATATATGAAGGATTTCTTGTCCAAGAAGAAACGGATAAAACAAATACATCATGTAGACTTGTGGGAGGAATGCTCAGCTGTCCTACTAAACAAAATGCCAAAACAACACGACCAATGTAGCTTCACTATTCATGTTCCAGTAGGAGGGTTAGCAGTGAAAAATGCAGTAGCAGACTTGGGGCAATCAACCTTATGCCAACATCCATGTCTACAAGACTGGGAGTTGGAGATCCAATCCCAACAAAGATGACAATCCAACTAGCCGATCGATTGGTTAAGTATCCACAACGAATAGTAGAAAACTTACCAGTTAAGGTAGGGGATTTTGTTTTTCCAGCTGATTTTGTCATTTTAGACATGGAAGAAGACATGGAAGTGCCACTCATTTTAGGGAGGCCCTTCCTTGCCACATCAAGAGCAATGGTCGATATGAGTGACGAAAAGCTCACGCTAAGATTCAGCGAAGAAGAAATAATATTTGGAGCTCGACAAAGAATGGAGGAAGACTCGTTGCAGAGTGCAAAAGCCATCGACACAAGTTTGGAATACGCCATCAAAAGAAGCAAGCTCATGGGATGTTCAGCATCCTCAAGTGGTATCACATAATAAACCACGTTTGGTTCAGCCAAAGACCTAAAATGTGTCGCACCATGGCGGCTTACCAAGGATGAATATGAAAGTCCCCGGGTCCCCCTGGATCGTCGACTAACAACATCCAATGCTCTCGAACAAGACGTGAAACATCAAGAACGTAAAAGTTAATAGAAAGATGTAAGAGATAAATCTCTTTATTATTGAAGCAATCAACTCATATTTACAACCGAAAGAGTATACATCATCTTGCCCAACCTACTTTAGGTCACCCATACCTAAACCAAGACTTTCTCTCTCTAACACATAGTTTCGCTCTCTAGAAATGCTCACCCAAAACTCTCTCCAGGAATACAAGGATTGCCCTAATCCAAGCCATACATCACATATATATAAACTATAGATTAAACCCGGACTTACGAACTCATACTCACAAACTCGGACTTGACTAAATGATTATAACTATTCTGAATTTACATGTAACTTCGGAAACCAAATTCGAAACCCACTATTCGGAGTTACCTCAGGAACTGCCCTTATAGACTCCCCCTTAACTATTGCTATTAGCTTTATGGCATTGATAATCTTCATGTCACAACCCCCGACCCCACCCTGGGAGCGGGAGCCGTGAACCAGTCAAGTGGTACCGATGTTTATTAAATACGCAACGGAAAATTTTCGTCAGGATCGTAGTTAGGAAATAAATTCAGAGTTTATAAAAACACCAATTTTTATTATTAAATAAATGGGTTGAAACCCGTATCTCATTTAAATATTTTTATAGGGACAAACCCTAATTAATAAAATATAATTTCTTATTTTATTTATAGCCATTTTATTTAAGCCTTCAGTGCTCCATAGCTGGCTTCTATTATCACTACAACGAGTTACCTGAAATGTGTTTTAAAAATATTTTATCAGCAAGAAATACTGGTGAGTGCATCCCAGTTTAATCAAAACAAGTTTTTATAGCTTTACAGTATTGAGAGCATCAGCGATTACAATGTTTATATCTATACAATTACTCATTCAGTACTGTCAACACCTGACTTGTGGGTCATATTACTTTAGGTCCTGCCACCCAACAGTAACGGTTCCTGTCACACCCCTGTGACTGTGGACTAGTAATGTATACAAAACCCCAACATACTGGCAGTAATTGTAGAATACATATAATCACTGTTAAGCATAATTAAAACATTTGCGGTTTTGGTAACACATTTTTTACTCACAAAAAGATTTGCAAAAAGAGAATGTACTCACAAACGGTGAGAAAAAGAGAATGTACTCACTTGGTCACTTTAGGGTCTAACTACAGGCTCCCTGGTATAATCTTGGGCATAACTCCTGGGCTCTTAAATAAAATATATAATGCACTCGTGTAATGACCCATATCACATATAACCCGAGACAGAACCCTAATGAACTTAGTCGGACAGAGTCTTGACATGCGTTGATGGGTCCTAAATCAATCGGACAGGGTAATAAATTAGTGATCAGGGGTTAAAACACTTAAAAAAGACATGAGTTTATAATTATTATGGGTGTAATATTGAAAGAAAGTAGGGAATATATATGAGAGAGAAAGGGCGAAAGAACTAAATCAATCAGATAGGGTAACAAATTATTTATTGATCAGGGGGACATGAGTTTATAATTATTATGGGTGTATATTGAAAGTAAGTAGGGGATATATATGAGAGAGAGAGGGCGAGAGAACGAGAGAGAGAGTGAGAGTAAGCAGGGAAAAAGAATGGAAGTATGTGCTCTATTTATATTAAATGAATGCTTGAAGGCTACGCTAACAACCTCCATCCTACACGAACACACATACATATTACAATTCATTTGTTAAGTTTTAAATTATTATTAATTAAGTTGCTCAACTTATTTATCGCTTATAACTTCTAAAATATGATCGTTTTATAAAACAATGAATATGCCATTAGAACGAGAATATTTTTGTCTATATTTTGACCTAAGTTTCATTAAAAACGGAGTAAGTTTAATTATAATGTATTTTTATTATTATAATTTTTAAACGGTTCCTATATTCGTCTAAATATCTCATATTTCTAACCGTCAACTTACCCGTGTTCTACCCGTTTAATAACATGAGTTTCTATATACTTTATTTTAAATTTTTATAAATAAAAATTTTAGAGATATTACACTTCAGTCACCAGATACTGCAATTACACACTCCCCCATGACTGATGCTATTATGCATGTTTTCAATTTTGGCTGAGACTTGATCTTTTCTGCATAGCACAAGGATCTTCAACCCTTCTAATAAAAGACTTGCTGACGATCTCTTAAATGGCCGCTTTGAGAAATCTGAGGAATCCAACATCAAGAACTGTTATCCTTCCCCTCAAACTAATCCCGAATCAAGTTAATGCGAACCGACCTACAACCAAATGTAAGAACATTGCTTGATCCTTGATCTTCAAACTTAAACGACAGAAGAACGAAACGTTAGATTTCCAATGCCCAACATCGAACACTTCAAATTCCGCAAATACATGAAGTTCAGTTCGTTAAGTTAATAACAAACTGAACTTTGAAAAAGTACAACCACCATCTTGATCAAAGTCCTCAACCGAGTGTCTGAAATCATTTCATCTCGAATCTTCAAGATCCAATCTCGTATCTTCACGGATCCACCAATTATCCCAAAACTTTCGTCTCTGATCTCCCCTTCAATGTAAGAACCTCCTAATTATTTCGAGAATCTGACCAGCCACCAACTTGGAAGAGGGACCAAGAAGACTAATCTTCTCTACTCTAACCGGTATACGATAAAGGCTCAATCTTCAAGTAGTTTCCAACTGAACAATTAGCTTCAACACGTCAACACTTGACAAAACCTCGAACAAACTCGACGAAACTCAATCACACACTAGCTCTAAAACTCTCTCATGTTTTACACTTTTCTGCACCGGCGAGTTAAACATCATTTTATCTCACGATTGTAATTATTTCACTGTCGCACCACGAGCTTTTTGAGATTTACAAAGAAAATAGGATATTCTATATTTTTACTCCCCCTCTTTCTTTGATTTCTCTGCACAGCGAACTTATTTCAAAGTCCAAGACACTTCAACTGTGTTTCTCCTGAATGCCCGATAAAAGTTCTAAATTGTCCCAAAACTCTAGTACGGACTGTCACACCCAGACCCGCAGCGGAAAAGGTGATCGGGGCATGATTGGGTTATCATCAAAGCTCATGACATTTATTATAACGTTTCATATTCATTATTACAATTTAATGGGAAATATACAATCATAATTACATCATGGCCTAAACATCATTCTAGGCTTTATTGTTTTCTTCTAAGGCATTTCCTATGTTTTCCTTGCTTCATCCTGTTCACCTGTATCATGTGTAAAAATGGTTTTTGGATCAACAAAAAGTTGGCGAGTGAATCCTATGAAAAACATTTGAACAAGTTTATTGAATTGATTATAAAATAAAGTGCACAACCACACATGAGTAAAAATAGATGTAAACTTATTCACCAATTATTTAATATTAAATAATGCACACACGAACAATAATGGATTTGTTTTGAGGCACGCGTTGCTCAACTCGTCTCCCACGAGGAACTGATGGGCCTAATGAATGAATTGCATATAACTTGACAATATGAAATACATAACTACAAACAATATATACAATCTAAGTTTAGATCACATTATGGTATGGCACAAGTTTAAATAAACGAGTTAATTTTAGTGACACATGACACACCCCAAATCGTGTAATTAAAAAGGGGAGTTGTAAGATTCACTCACATTGGGTGCGTTCGGTTGATGATGTTGAATGCGCACGAAGTTGGTTTTAACCACGAGTGAAACTAACCTAGATAATGGCATAACGGTTCGGTAAGTAAGCGGATTTTATTAACCAATTTTAGTAGGATTGTTGGATATATTTTTGTGAGTTTAAGGCTATTTTCTAACCTTAAAAATGTTATTTTTAAGTATTTTTAATGTTAAAAAATAAATAAATGTAATTAAAAAAAATGTTGATTTTTGACTGTTGACTTTGTTGACCGTTGACCTGTTGACCGAATTTTATTGTGCAAATGTGTGCGCCGGATGAGGCTCGAACCCGAGACCTCCCGTTCGCGTGCACGCAGCTCTACCAACTGAGCTACGTGTCTAACCCGAAATATTTCTGTTTTTAATTATATTTATATACTAATTGAATTAATCCGAAAATCATTTATTTCAAAAACAATTTAAATGACTCGCTCGGTGCTCTCCACAGGTCTCGAACCCGGGACCTGTGGTTTAGGTTAACACACAGTCCACCGCTGGACTGTGTGTCTAACTTGTTAAATAATCTGATTTTTAATATACTTATATACAAACTAAATAATTCCGTTTCTGCTTTATATAAAAAGTTTGATAATTGTCCGGACCGGTGCGGTAGTCTGGACTCCAACTCGTGACATGTGGTTTAAACGTTCACACAGTCCACCACTGGACTGTGTGTCTATCTTGGTTATTTTTCCGGTTTTTATTAAACCTAACATCTGTAAGCAGTGGATCCGGTTCGGTTTAAAAAAGGGACATTTTTATTAAGGCGAGTGTGCGTGGGACAAGAATCGAACTCGGGACGTAAGCGTGTTTTATTTGCACACAGTCCACCGCTGGACTGTGTGTCTAACGCGAGATATATCTTGATTTTAATTAAACATATATACAACTGATACTTCGTCTTCTTCGTTGGACTTAACCAGAATCGGAGTCTGACTGGTTCATCGATTTTAATCAAGTTCCTTAGTGTGTTGTGATTAATTACATGTAAGATTAATAAAAAGAATGAGAGATTAGGTGTAAGGTATATCGAACAGGGCTCCTCTGTTTCGCCGGCGAAATTCCGATGACAGCAGATGATTCCGGCGACGTGTGTCCTGCGGCAGAGGGTCTTCAGGGAGCTTGAGATGAGTGTGGGTGGCTTCGGTATGAGCTCTGGGGGTTCAGTAAGGCTCAGAGGTGAAAGGCTCGGTTTTCCGGCGAGTTGCAGAAATTCTCCGGCGAGTGAATTTACGTCGGGAAAGAGTGTGATTGTGAGCGAAAAAGCTAACAGAGGTTAGAGGGGGTATTTATAGGGCAGGAAATCGACGAATTTAGTCCGTTTTCCGTCTTGATTCGTCGGTCAATAAGTTTTCCGCGGTTATGACTTGCGTCGCGGGTTCAGACGTCGGTTATAACCGATGCAATAGTTAAGGCTTCGGTTAAAACAGAAGTAACCGTCCAATCTCGGCGAAATCGTCGGGATTTCCGACGACTGCGATTGGGCGCATCGGTTTTGAATTCGAGATTTATGTTATGTATTAATTGTTTCCATTAATGAACAAGAAACACAAGTGGCGCAGTGGTTGGATGGTTGGAAGTTAAGTCTTTGCTGAATCCGGTTGACCCGGGTTCGAAACCGGCTACGCCCTTTTATTTTTATTTCATTGTTTTAAATACTTTTTCAAATATAACTTATATATTCCAATATACTTATTAATTATGTATCGTTTAAAAATAATTTGGGCATTAAATACGCCATGAAATTTTTAACTGATTGTTCGGTTAATAAACGGAGCGGGTTTGGTAAATCCGGTTTTTTTTGACGGATGTTACAGTATCCCCTGCTTTTTAGAAATTTCGTCCCGAAATTTAAGTAGTGATATATTTGTCTAAAAATGATGGTGTTTAGTTTGACAGTTACATACTTAGAAAAAAAGTAAGAGTTTAAATTTTTGTTCGAGGCGGTAACGTTCCTTGTAAGGGTTAAGTACCCTGTTACAGGAATCGCTTTTTGTTGCCTACGGTAAAAATATTGATAAGCAGAGTTGGTTCACTAAATATGATATCATGCGTAAGAGTTTTGATATGTTTGGGAAGATATGGTTATATCACAAAGCAAAACTTCTAATACTACAACCTACATGGAACTTCTCATAACCGTCTAACAATGCCTCTGATCCTTTGACAAGAATACTTATATATAAGGAAGTACCAGCGGCGTATCCACCATATTCTTGTCAAATTTTCATTGGTTTTATCAGTAAGTTATGATTGGTTCTATGATGTGACTCTAGAATATAAATAAACGCCACAACCAATGTACCAAGAAATTACTAAATCCTACATAGAACTTCTCATAACCGCCTGACAATGCCTCTGATCCTTTGACAAGAATACTTATATATAGGAAGTACCAGCGGCGTATCCACCATATTCTTGTCAAATTTTCATTGGTTTTATCAGTAAGCTATGATTGGTTCTATGATGTAACTCTAGAACATAATAAACACAACAACCAATATTTGAGTCCAAATTCTGATAGCATACATGTTTGAATGGTGACAGTTCCTCTCTCGTTTGTTATGATGGAGAGGTTGGTTTATGTAGAAATAGAACACAATCCAATTTCTTTAAATGGCGAGATGATATGAATGTTAAATCAGTGAATGTAACACAAATTTCAACCAAGACAATATTAAATCCTACATGGAACTTCTCATAACCGCCTGATAATGCCCCCGATCCTTTGGCAAGAATACTTATATATAGGAAGTACCAGCGGCGTATCCACCATATTCTTGTCAAATTTTCATTAACTTTATCCGCAAGTTATGATTAGTTCTACGTGACTCTAAAACAAACACAACAACCAACACTTGAGTCTTAATTCTGATAGTGTCCATGTTTGAATGATGACAATACCTCTCTCGTTTGTTGTGATGGAGAGGTTAGTCATTGTGGAAGTGAGACATAGCTCAACTTCTTTAAATGATGAAATTGAAATACACTGAAATGTATGATGAACAAACTTCGACCAAAACATACTAAATCCTACATGGAACCTCTCATAACCGCCTGATAATGCCTCTGATCCTTTGACAAGAATACTTATATATAGGAAGTACCAGCGGCGTATCCACCATATTCTTATCAAATTTTCATTAACTTTATCCGCAAGTTATGATTAGTTCTATGTGACTCTAAAACAAACACAACAACCAACACTTGAGTCTTAATTCTGATAGTATCCGTGTTTGAATGATGACAATACCTCTCTCGTTTGTTGTGATGGAGAGGTTAGTCTATGTAGAAATGGAATACAATCCAATTTCTTTAAATGATAAGATGCCATAAATGCTAAATCAGTAAGTACAAAACAAACTTCAATCAAGACAATACTAAATTCCACATGGAACTTCTCATAACCGCCAGATAATGCCTCTGATCCTTTGACAAGAATACTTATATATAGGAAGTACCAGCGGCGTATCCACCATATTCTTGTCAAATTTTCATTGGCTTTATCCGTAAGTTATGATTAGTTCTATGTGACTTTAAAACATAAACAAACTGAAATAGTAATTCGCATTAGGATCCTTGGATAAGATTCCAATTTATAACTGGGATACGGGAAATTGAGATAACATAAAGAAAAAAAACATAAAAACTAAGTGGTTGGAGTTGAATCTTGATTTTCGGTGAAAGGGACTAGTTGGGTGGTTTCGTTTGGGCCGTCGTTATCTTCAACAGGGTTGGCGTTGATGTTGAAAACTCTTCCTCTTGCTGGTGGCCTAGTGATTGGGTTTTCTTGATTTACTTGGTTAACTGGTTTGATTGAGTTTGAGCGTTTATGATGTTAACCAATCGAGGGCACGTGTTTCTAAAGTGGGTAGGGTCGCCACAATTGAAACAAGCTCGAACATAAGGGAACATGGGGTATTGGGGTTGTTGATAGGTTTGGATCATGTTTTGAGGATGGGGTGAGATTTGGTTTTGAGGGGTGCGGCAAACCTTGCTCAAATGACCATAGCGTCCACAATTCGCACATAGTCGACAAGGTAAGGTAGATGGATGGTGATAAAAACAGGTGTTACATCGAGGGTGAGGTCCAAGGTATGGTTTCTTATTTGGGTAAGTTGAGTTGGGTGCTACTTGAGTGATTGGGATAGCTTGGATGGGTATGGCTTGTTAAATTGGTTGATTACGTTGCGTGACAGCGAAAAGTTGCCCGTCTCGTTTTCTCTTAAAAGTGGGTTGATAAGGGGATTCGGTTTGGGTGGAGTTTGAAGTTTCAGTCGATGCCTTATCCTTCTTCTTCTCCTCCTTGAAGTCTTTGTTCCGGATTCGGTTTCCAGTGAGCTCTGTAGCTAACTCCATTGCTGCCTCCAAGGTTACAGGTGTGGTACTTATTACAGAGTCTTGGATTTTTGACGGGAGACCTCGAATGTAGTGCTCGATCAAACGGTAGAGGGGAGTGAACAAGTTGGGAACCATTTGATTTAACTCGAGGAATCTTTTGTTGTATGTGGTGTGGTCTCCTTCCTTTTGCTTCAACGAATAAAACTCATCTTCTAATTTCTTGATTTCGCTCCTTGGGCAAAACCGTCTTGTCATGATTTCCTTCAACTCTTCCCAAGTCAAAGTCATAGCGTCTTCAACACCTCGTTTGGCCTTCTCTGTATTCCACCAAGGAAGTGCTATTCCATATAAACGACCAGTAGCATATCGCACTTTGCGATCATCGGGGCAATCGCAATTTAGAAAAGTGTTCTCCATTTCTTCAAACCAATGGAGCAGAGCGGTGACACCTTCAGTCCCTTCGTATTTTGGAGGGTCGCATGATTTGAAATGCTTGTAGGTGCATTTAGTGGTATTTGGGGGAGGGTTGATAACATTTTGATCTTCTTGGTTGACAGGATTAGCGGTAAGGGCTTGTTGGACTTGGATTACAATGTTGGGTATTACGGTAGCCATTTGTTGAGCGATTAGGGCAGCCATGCGCTCGCGGGCTTTTCCTGCTCTCATCTTCCTACGGGCGAGGCTAGAAGACATCTACAAGGAATACATATCAAGAGTATGAGTTGGATGTTTTTGGGTTCATGGGTCGTATTTAGGAATGAACATTCATAAAATAAGTATAGAAAAATAAATCTACTACATCCATAGGATGTCTTGGGCTTTGCTCGTCATTGGGCCTTGCATGCCGCCATACTTCACCTTCGTAATCATGTGGGCCCCCATGAATACCGGGTTTTTCATATGGTTTGCATGTGTTAGCCTGGTTACGTACACTAAAACCTGGAGAAAATCGTGAAATATGTATATAACGTATGATATTCGGAATGTGTCCGGGTATGGACACGGTGACACCTCAAAGTGGGGTTAGTTCGAACGACGTTTGGTGTGGCATGCTTTGGCCTAATAGGTCCTTCGTACTCTCATCGTTAGTCCCCAGGTAGGCAAACTGGTCCGTTATATTGGATTTATACGAATGCCAACCTAGACAGGACGTTCCGACTATCAGTACTTGTACCCTTCCAGTTACTACATGCCCGTCGCAGAACTTACTTTGATGAGATTTGAAAATTGCGACAAAATCTTTGAATAACAATAGTATGAAGATGATTTGAATATATGAACATTGAAATATGTATGATGAATGTGTATGTAAGTATGTATGTTTGACTGTTAGTATAAACAAATATGAAACAAATAAACATCATAAGTTTGTATGTAACCACCTAAATAATTTAAAATTTAGGCAACTATAGTATAGGCTCTAAGGGTCTAATAACCTATCCTATATCCCTATAAACCTGGCTCTGATACCAATCTGTCACACCCCGACCCGCAGCGGAAAAGGTGATCGGGGCATGATTGGGTTATCATCAAAGCTCATGACATTTATTATAACGTTTCATATTCATTATTACAATTTAATGGGAAATATACAATCATAATTACATCATGGCCTAAACATCATTCTAGGCTTCATTGTTTTCTTCTAAGGCATTTCCTATGTTTTCCTTGCTTCATCCTGTTCACCTGTATCATGTGTAAAAATGGTTTTTGGATCAACAAAAAGTTGGCGAGTGAATCCTATGAAAAACATTTGAACAAGTTTATTGAATTGATTATAAAATAAAGTGCACAACCACACATGAGTAAAAATAGATGTAAACTTATTCACCAATCATTTAATATTAAATAATGCACACACGAACAATAATGGATTTGTTTTGAGGCACGCGTTGCTCAACTCGTCTCCCACGAGGAACTGATGGGCCTAATGAATGAATTGCATATAACTTGACAATATGAAATACATAACTACAAACAATATATACAATCTAAGTTTAGATCACATTATGGTATGGCACAAGTTTAAATAAACGAGTTAATTTTAGTGACACATGACACACCCCAAATCGTGTAATTAAAAAGGGGAGTTGTAAGATTCACTCACATTGGGTGCGTTCGGTTGATGGTGTTGAATGCGCACGAAGTTGGTTTTAACCACGAGTGAAACTAACCTAGATAATGGCATAATGGTTCGGTAAGTAAGCGGATTTTATTAACCAATTTTAGTAGGATTGTTGGATATATTTTTGTGAGTTTAAGGCTATTTTCTAACCTTAAAAATGTTATTTTTAAGTATTTTTAATGTAAATAAATAAATAAAAGTAATTAAAAAAATGTTGATTTTTGACTGTTGACTTTGTTGACCGTTGACCGAATTTTATTGTGCAAATGTGTGCGCCGGGTGAGGCTCGAACCCGAGACCTCCCGTTCGCGTGCACGCAGCTCTACCAACTGAGCTACGTGTCTAACCCGAAATATTTCTGTTTTTAATTATATTTATATACTAATTGAATTAATCCGAAAATCATTTATTTCAAAAACAATTTAAATGACTCGCTCGGTGCTCTCCACAGGTCTCGAACCCGGGACCTGTGGTTTAGGTTAACACACAGTCCACCGCTGGACTGTGTGTCTAACTTGTTAAATAATCTGATTTTTATTATACTTATATACAAACTAAATAATTTCGTTTCTGCTTTATATAAAAAGTTTGATAATTGTACGGACCGGTGCGGTAGTCTGGACTCGAACTCGTGACATGTGGTTTAAACATTCACACAGTCCACCACTGGACTGTGTGTCTATCTTGGTTATTATTCCGGTTTTTATTAAACTTAACATCTGTAAGCAGTGGATCCGGTTTGGTTTAAAAAAGGGACATTTTTATTATGGCGAGTGTGCGTGGGACAAGAATCGAACTCGGGACGTAAGCGTGTTTTATTTGCACACAGTCCACCGCTGGACTGTGTGTCTAACCCGAGATATATCTTGATTTTAATTAAACATGTATACAACTGATACTTTGTCTTCTTCGTTGGACTTAACCAGAATCGGAGTCTGACTGTTTCATCGATTTTAATCAAGTTCCTTAGTGTGTTGTGATTAATTACATGTAAGATTAATAAAAAGAATGAGAGATTAAGTGTAAGTTATACCGAACAGGGCTCCTCTGTTTCGCCGGCGAAATTCCGATGACAACAGATGATTCCGGCAACGTGTGTCCTGCGGCAGAGGGTCTTCAGGGAGCTTGAGATGAGTGTGGGTGGCTTCGGTATGAGCTCTGGGGGTTCAGTAAGGCTCAGAGGTGAAAGGCTCGGTTTTCCGGCGAGTTGCAGAAATTCTCCGGCGAGTGAATTTATGTCGGGAAAGAGTGTGATTGTGAGCGAAAAAGCTAACAGAGGTTAGAGGGGGTATTTATAGGGCAGGACATCGACGAATTTAGTCCGTTTTCCGTCTTGATTCGCCGGTCAATAAGTTTTCCGGCGGTTATGACTTGCTTCGCGGGTTCAGACGTCGGTTATAACCGATGTAATAGTTAAGGCTTCGGTTAAAACAGAAGTAACCGTCCAATCTCGGCGAAATCGTCGGGATTTCCGACGACTGCGATTGGGCGCGTCGATTTTGAATTCGAGATTTATGTTATGTATTAATTGTTTCCATTAATGAACAAGAAACACAAGTGGCGCAGTGGTTGGATGGTTGGAAGTTAAGTCTTTGCTGAATCCGGTTGACCCGGGTTCGAAACCCGGCTACGCCCTTTTATTTTTATTTCATTGTTTTAAATACTTTTTCAAATATAACTTATATATTCCAATATACTTATTAATTATGTATCGTTTAAAAATAATTTGGGCATTAAATACGCCACGAAATTTTTAACTGATTGTTCGGTTAATAAACGTAGCGGGTTTGGTAAATCCGGTTTTTTTTTACGGATGTTACACGGACCAAATCCGAAGACCGAGAATCTAGTGACCGAATTTAACTCTAATATTATGAATATAACTCATAAAATCGGAATTTAACCAACAAAGTCAGATTTTTATTTAGTAGTCCGAATTCAAGTGACATATCCGAATTTAGCCAACAAATTCGTTTTTTAGTTCCCTAGTCCGACTTTGGCATACCTAGCCCAAATTTGGCATCTATAAGATTTTTATTTAGTAGTCCGAATTCAAGTGATATATCCGAATTTAGCCAACAAATTCGTTTTTTAGTTCCCTAGTCCGACTTTGGCATACCTAGCCCAAATTTGGCATCTATACCTTATTTCTTAATTTATGCCTTATATTCGGACAAAACCAAACAACTTCAGAAATTTCGACAACGTAGGTAAATTAGAAAGAACTTCAATAAATCCTATTTCACAAACTCAGACAAGAACACCAATATTATCAAACCCGAAACAGTTTGATACTTAAACCAAACTCGGGCAGTTTCCAAATTACAAACCCGGGCACTTGGTAAACACGGAAACAAATCTGGAGTTCCTCAAACCTGGATAAGCAAATTCGGAACCTCTTCCGTATTATCTACCAATACTTGATTTCACGTAAAGGTCACAGATAAACACGGAAGATACAAATTCAGAATGGAATAAGCAAATTCAGAATCCCTAACAACTTACATAAATTTGGACAGAGGCAATTTTAGATGAAACCTCATATCTGCAAAAACTTGCAAAATAAGACAACCATCTCATATCTGAAAAACGCTAAAACAGTTCCAATTTCTTCAGATCTGAACAAAAATCATCCGAATTTCTTCAAGTTTTTCGCAGAAACTTCAATTGAACAAATTAAACAACTTCATATTGATCCAGAAATCAGAAACACACTCTGAAATCAACAAAATCTGTAGAAACTTCACGTCTTCCTTATGTTTGGCGGAAACAAACATCAAATCAAGAGCAATGGTGATTTTGAAGGCGGTTAAACCATTCAGAATCGGTAACCATGCTCTAATACCACCTGAAAGTCCCCGGGACCCCCTGGATCGTTGACTAACAACATCCAATACTCTCGAACAAGATGTGAAACATCAAGAACGTAAAAGATAATAGAAAGATGTAGAAGATGAATCTCTTTATTATTGAAAAAATCAACACTGATGTACAAACGAAAGAGTATACATCATCTTCCCCAACCTGGTTTAATTCCTAAACCAGGACTTTCTCTCTCCAACACATAGATTCGCGCTCTAGAAATGCTCACCTAGAACTCTCTAAAAGATTACAAGGATTGCCCTAATCTAATCCATACAACACACATATATAGACTAGGGACTAAACCTGGACTTACAAACTCATCCTCACAAACTCAGACTTGACTAAATGATTATAACTATTCCGAATTTACAAGTAACTTTGTAATGACACTATTACACAAACTCGGACAAGGTACGAAAACTCGGAAGATTATAACTATTCCGAATTTACAAGTAACTTCGTAATGACACTATTACACAAACTCGGATAAGGTACGAACACTCGGAACCCACTATTCCGAGTTACCTTGTAATCCGGAATGTTGTCTTCATCATCTTTGACTTATTTGACTTAGACCTTTAACTTTGTTGACTAGAACTGATAAAGCACAGTTACCCAGCAGGAACTGCACTTACAGAATAAAAGCCAAAAATATATTTCAATAAAATGAAAGGAAAAGAGTTGTCTATAAAAGAAACCTAAAAATAGGGATTTTGTTTCCATCTCCCAAATTCTATTATGCCAAAATCACACTCAAAATTTCCACCCATTTACATATGAGGATTTAAGCTTTATAAGCATACCCCAAATACAAAAATATATGCTCCTTTGTTTGTTTCATGAGTGTCAAATACAAAAATATATGCTCCTTTGTTTGTTTCATGAGTGTTTTAGTCAGACATTCCTTGAAAATTTAGAACATGACAAGCGCATATGGTCTAGAAACCCAAACCGGAACATAAGTAGATATATGATAGAGGCATTAGGATATTTATTTTTCACCCTTGCTTTTAGCCCTTCATTTCTAAACCTACCATTTTTAACCACAATCAACCAAGGTAGCCCCTTTGAGCCTAATACCTTTTCGTATCTTACCCACATAAAAAGACCACCAAAATCCAAAAAAATTACCTTTTTTAAATCCCAAATGTTTATAGCAGAATATAGTTTTAAAAAATATATAAAAAAAGAGTTCGTGACTTTCTATCCTTTGAAGACCGGCTCCTCAAAATGCAGGGGTCCTAAAACAATATCTCAATGTCATCTTGCATAGTTTTATGCCCTGGATCTTAATAAAAATCAAGTCTTTAACCAAAAGTCAAAATGGTTAAAAGATCGGTTTAAGTTTGTACAGTTACTCTAAAAAGTCACGGAGAAAATATTTTTGAAAATAAAAATTTTGCTACATTCTTAGCCGGTCTCCCCAGATATTATCCCCACCTTACCCCAAGCCAACATTAGAACACAAGAAAAAGACCTTTTGATATTTTGTCGACTACGTTAAGCGGTTGGGGACTCGATCACTTGCTTATAATATTTGCTCGGTTCATCCAGACTTCAGTGTTCACCCCCAACATAATATAAGTTGATTGAGTGTTGAGAGAACATTGTGAGGTGTGTAGTTTAGTATAAAAGAAATATTTTAACATGATTGTTATATTTTTATGTTTATTTTTAACTAGATTAGTTAAAAATGAAAATAAAGAGGTTGAAGTAAAAGAAACGAGTGGAGATGCTTAATTCTTGGCCCCTAGATCAAAACGAGGAACTTAGGTGTGTGATGTGTATAAAATGCAACATATAAATTACATCAAATGAGGCATAAAACTAACCCTTTTCTAGTACTAATGTTGGAAAAAGAACGTTTGTTTGTCCCGTTTGAATTTACAGGGCCAAATGAGCTTAAAAGAACAAAAGAAGCAAATAAGCAGCCAAAACCAACATAAATACAATAAGAAGAAGGAATAACGCAACATGCCCGACCCCTCAGCAGCACCCCAAAGACAAAAACAAGAGAGCAGAAGCTGACCGCGGGGCCGTGCCCAGCCAGGCATGGGGCTTGGTCAGGCCCTACACTTAAAGACAAAGCCTGTAGAAGCTTCTACGCCCACCACAAGGCCATGCCCAAATCACCATGAGGCGTGGTCAGACTCTAAGATCTGTAGAATCATGATAGTACAGCGAAGAGTTGACCACGGGGTCGTGTCCAGGAACCACGGGGGCGTGTGGGGCCCTCTGCTGACAGCTGCAATTAATGAAGGAAGAGAAGATGCTGGCCACGGGTCGTGCCCACTGGACACGGGGCCGTGGCCGAGGTACTGTTCTGACATAAATAGGGATGCTTGGTTCACTTCAAAGGCATCCCTTGGCAAACCACTTCTCTCTCACTTTGCCACCTTTCCACCACCACTACAACACCAACACCCACAACCATCATCCATCTATCATCTTTAGAGTGTGTACAAGTCTCGGGATTCAAGATTGATTGTAGAGATTATCAAACAAAGGCCATGCTTGGTAATCTCTTACAACGCGTGTTGAAGACAAGTCTTTATTGTATTACTTTTGATTTTTAATCTTTCGATACTTTTTAATTGGGTATGTATTAATGACTTTAATAACTAGTTTCTTATGTTGAAAGTGAATTTGCCTAACCATTTCTTCATGATGTCATTGATTTGCTCATTCGTGTCTTACAGTCTATATAAAGCGCGTTAACTAATTGGAAGGGGGTTAGAAGGGTGGTTTGGTAAAGTTCTTGTCTCGTTCAGTGTATACATCCTGCGAGGACTTGGTTAAAGCTTACTAGGACCTCCTTCAATGCCCCAAAGGTATTGGGTGGCGGGGGTGCGAATAGCTTGAACCCCTCATATGTAAACTACTATTACAACATTAAACCGGCTTCTTGGATTCTATCCTTGCTGACTCAAGCCACTTAGCCGAGGGTAACATCACCTTCAAAAGATGGGCCTACTACTTTTCGCATTAAGAACTTATTTAATTATCTTTCAATATTCCGACCCTTTGGGATTGTATCCTTGCTGACTCAAACCACTGGGTTGAGGGTAACGTCACCTTCAAAAGAGGGGTCTACTACTTTCACTAAGACAATCTCTTGAAAAGTCCGAAAGTGCGAAAATCATCAAAGGATACATTAAAGAGGAGTTGGGTCCAAGTGATTCTATCTTGTCTATTTGTTTTTAGATTTACTTTTATGTTTAAAACTATTATCCAAAAATTTAGAATGATTAGACGTTGATGATAAACCGGTATTAAAAGCTCTTGTGTCCTTGGACGACCTCGGTATCTTACCAACACTATACTACGCTCGCGGTGGGTGCACTTGCCCAAGTGTGTGTTTAGGGTTTGTACAATATCGTATTTTATAAACTTAAAACTTGACTAATGTGTAAAACTGACTTAAAATATTAATAAAATCATATCACGATTGACGCACACTAGTGTGCAATAAAGCCAAATATTATAGAGTATTGCTTGAGAACAAGGAAAGATTCAAGTGTGGGGATATTTGATATGAGCAAAAATACACATGTTAATAAATTTGTTTTGTTAACGAAATGTTCAATATAGGTTTAAATTAGTTATATTGTACAAGATTATCAAAGGAAGCAAAACCAGACGAAAATGGAGAAAAATAGCAAAAGTTGTCCAGACATGCCCCATGCCTCGAAAGACACGACTCGTGCCTTAGATCACGACACCACCAGACACCTCTAGAAGCCCTCTGCGTGAAGATCATGTAGAGAAAGTCAGGCATGACCCATGCTTCGGAGACACGCCTCGTGCCTCGGTAGTACAAGAAAAAAGGAAATCTTCTAGAAGATTTGGAATATCCCGAGGGGCCCACAAAGTTGACCACGACCCGCATGTACGAGACATGACATGTGCCTCGATTACCGGGTACAACCAGTCTCCTACCAAAACACGGGGCGTGCCTCGCCCCCGCCAGCTTATAAATAGAGGCTTTTCCACCATTTTCTCTTGCTCATTTTCTCCCCACTTCTCCACTACTTTTGGGATTGAACCTTGCAAAAAGGAACAGATGATATAAAACCAAAATCACATCAAATGTTTGCTCCTAAAAAGAGAGTTTACAAGCTCTGTTCAATAAACTCTACTATGCCCTAAGCTCTACCTTCTATCATCTGCCCACACTAAACGACAAATATCAAAGGTCTGCCAGAAGACACAAGCAGAGGATAGAGACCAATGTTTAGCTTTTATTAGTTTTATACTCAATTAACAGTGCTTGGCACTGATCAGAGTTTAGGTAGAGCAGTCCTTATAGTTAGTTTTATTAGTTACATGTCACTATCAACCCTGACGTCATCAAAGATGCTCTGAGATTAGAAGTGTAGTATAAATAGTTTTGTACTGTTTTAACCATCTATCTTAAAGATCATTCACCTATCATCTTCTCAACATTTCTGTATTATCATCGTTCTTATTGGGCTAAGGGGAGTTTGTGATTCACATGCAAAAACTATAAGTTTGAGAGCATGATGAGAAAAATAAACGACCATTAGTTGTGATAAAAGTTTTCCATATATTCCCGCTGCATTATACTTTGATTTCTACATTCACTTTCCATTTTTGAAACAAAAATCAAAACTAATTTAAACTTAGATCCTATCAATTGGTATCGGAGCTTGGTCAATCATAATTTGATTTAACTATCAATTTGATTTGAAAGATCAGCTCTCCCTACTAATTCGTTTGATAGTTTGTGGAAAACAAAGTTTATTGCATTTAAAAGCTTTTAAAACAAAAATCTATTGAAAACCATCAGGAATGTCTCAAAATACACCTGATTCCAACATTGGATCGGTGTTTAAATCACCGATGCTGAAAATAAATGAATATTTCATATTGCAGCATCGAATGGGACACATTTTAGCTTAACAGAACACATGTTGTTGGCGATTTGTTGTATTTGGACCTCGCATTCCAATGGTTCCAAGTACTGAGGATCCCGATACTCAAGTGCCAAAAAGTCC
The DNA here is from genome assembly GCA_947069175.1 of Scalesia atractyloides. Lineage (NCBI taxonomy): Eukaryota > Viridiplantae > Streptophyta > Magnoliopsida > Asterales > Asteraceae > Scalesia > Scalesia atractyloides. Next base: position 44,941,140 of record CAMTDV010001634.1, read on the forward strand.
TGATCTATACTCCGAGCAGGATTACCAGAAAACAGAGTTGGATGCTAAGGCATTTAGCATTGTTGCTTCTGCCTTACCCAACGAAATCTATGTTGGACTGCTCCACTGTAATAATGCAAAGGAGTTTGGGACGCACTAAAAGAGCAATTCGGTGGTACTAAGAGGTTATTGAAAACAATAGAGAAATTTTGAATCAACTATATGAAACCTTTTTTCACGTCAAAGGTGAGTCGTTAACATAAAAGTTCGAACGTTTAGCTGTTTAATTAGTGAACTCAAACTGGTGAACGTTGTATTCTCAAATTCGACTGTCAATAGTCGTTTCCTTCGATCGTTACTAGAAAAATGGGACACTGTAGCTTACGTTATACGAACATCTGTTGGTTTTAAAGAGATGTCACTCACACAGCTTCATGGCATACTCCTTACTTATGAGAGAGAGCTAAACAAGAAAAAGAAGCTACAAGAGTCTGGTAAAATAACTAATGATTACACCTTGGGTAACATAACTTTATTTGGCAAAGAAGAGGGATCTGGCAGTGGAAGGATCAGGGTTATGATCATTTTATTGATATAACCTCTGGAGGAAATTTTAACTCTGATTCTTACTCACCCAACTATGCATTTACTGGAAGTGGGGAAAGCCAAACCTCTGACAATCTCTCTTTTGAGTTAAACGATTTGCAACACTTTGAACCATCTGATTTGGAAGAGATGGACATTTTGCACCAACTGCTCTATTAAGTGTTACAGCTAGTAAATTTTACAAGAGAACAGGTAGAAAATTCCCTGGGTTGCATGGGGGGTTTAAGGTTGGGTTAGACAAGTCTAAAATCAAGTGCTATAAGTGCAATAGGTTAGGACACTTTGCAGAGAGTGCAGATCTCAAAATTTTGGACCAATTGTAACACATCCTGGCCCTAGACCTCAGCACACACAAAGCACTACCCAATATTCCAAGTATACCACTGCTCATCAAGTTCAAAACACTGCTCACTATGCACACCATGCTACCTCTGTTCCTGTGCATTTGTTCAAACCATTATTCCACAAATTCAATATGTTCAAGCACCACCACCTCAAGTGCATGTGCAACAAGCACCTCATGTCACTCAAACTACTCAAACCACTGCTCCGGCAGAGGTTAACCAGCAAAGCTTTTTCACTCAAGGCTTTGTTGATTGGAGTAGTTTGCCAGAGGAATTAACTGATGAAAACTTTGCTCTTATGGTCAAAAATGATTTTGAAAATGTAAATATTTCTTTAATGGCTTTAGAGACAATTGTTGAAGGTGACGAGTCTGTGGAACAAGTGTCTAAGTCTGATAAGTGTCAAAGTTGTGATGAAGCAGTTTTCAAACGCACCTGTTGATGAAGAAAAGAAATCTCTATCTGATCCATGGGAAACAGATGTGTGTGAAGATGATTATGACTGTGCTCTCATGGCTGCTTCTAAGGTATCCCCCCAGATCCTCAAAGATCTATGTTCTGAAAAATGCATCATAGCTTTTGCAAACATAAAAATGGTAAATGAAAACCTTAGAAACAAAATTTTGGAAGAGGAACTTAATTTTGAAAAACTCACTAAAGAGTTGAAAACAAAGTTAGTTATTAAAGATTCTGAAATCAGCAGCCTGAAGCATGAGGCAAGCATAACCAAAGACCAACTCCAAACTATGGTAGAGAAATACCAAGTTTGCAAAAGTAGTTAGAATCCACACAAATCACATGTGAAAAATGGGTTGAGTCTTGTAAAGGTTATGAGATTATGTTGGAAAAACATATAAAGAGAAACATAAAATTTGGTATTGGTTTTAAAAAAAAGATCAAGTTTCTGAAAATGATGCTAAAATTGATTCTGGTTTGGTTGAAATTATCCCAAAAAACTTGGCTGGTGAGGAAATAAAAGTCACAGATAAGAATGGAAAAAAATATTTTGGAAAAACATGAGTGATCCTCAACTTTTGAGGAGGTTGAGAAATATCAATTTAAACCCACATGGTCAGATGAGTGTGACATTTTAGAAAACTTCAAGCCAATGGACTTCACAAACCATTGATGGTATCAAAGCACCAAAGGCAAGAGTCATTCCTATCAAGGATCTTCGACAGATGTTACAACATCTGCTGAAAAGAAGTCTGATAAAAGGAAGAAGGAAAAGGTCAAAAACTTGTTTTACAATTTTTGTGAGAAAACAAATCATGTATCTGAAAATGGTTTTCTTTTAAGAGCTTATGACATTAACAAAACTTGTGTGATTTCAAATTCCTCAAAATGTATCATCTGTGATAAGACAAATCACAAGACTCAGGAGTGTGTTTATCTTAAAACCTATGATGAAAAGGTAAAAGATATCTGCCAAAAATAAATCTAAGCAGACCTTTGAACCTGTTGAGACATCTGTTACTAGAGCACTAACCAAAACCTCTGTTCCTAGAGAGGTACAAGTGACAGATGCACCACCTGCAAACAGGGTTCCTAGAGGATATGGCCAACCTGTTTATCAAAAGGCTCCTCTTAGCTATGAGGGTTACAAGAAACCCTCTAAGCCAAGAGTCAATAGGCATCCTTATGGTTACCAACACCTGCCAGGAAATGGTTCACAACAGTGGTTACAAAGACAAACTCAAACCACTGACCATTCTCCTGAATTTGAGATTGGACCATCTGCGACCCCATCCAAAGCCATTTTGGCTTTGGAAACCCACCTGAACTAATTATTTACTTGTGTGCAGGGAGCTTCTACTTGCCTTGATAGTTTATGGTATGTAGATAGTGGAGGCTCCAGGCACATCACAGGATGTAAAACCTGCTCAAAGACTTCATGGCTCATGGTGGGGGTGATATATCCTTAGGTAATAATTCAAAAGGGAAGGTGTTGGGGTCTGGGTGTGTTCAAGCTCGGAAACTCAAATTTGAAAATGTAAATCTCATTCACAATCTAAAATTCAATCTTCTGAGTGTTTCACAAATGAGTGACTAAAGGATATGGATCCTTCTTTACAAAGAAAACCTGTCAAATTATAGGACCAGAAGTTGTTAAAAAGATTGATCAAATCATTGTTGAGAGTAAAGCACAACTTGTTGCTCATAAGAGTGGTGATGTGTATGTGGTTGGTATGTTGAAAGATAACTCAATGTATAATGCATGCCTGTTCTCGGTAACATCAAACAAAGAGACAGAGCTATGGCATAGAAGACTTGGGCACACAAATCTCAAAACTATTTCCACTCTCTCAAAACAAAGTTTGTCAGAGGTTTGCCTCAAAAAAATTTTACTTGTGAAGAGCATTGTGTTTCCTGTTTAAAAGGTAAACAACATAAAAGCTCCTACAACTCCATTGAAGAGTCCAAAACAAGCCAGTGCTTGCAATTACTGCACATGGATTTGTTTGGCCTTGTAAAAATCACTGAGTCTCACAAAGAGAAGGTATTGTTTAGTCATTGTTTATGATTTTTCAAGGTTTACATGGACTTTCTTCATGCATTCTAAAGATGAAATTGCTGGCATTTTGCAAAATTTTGTAAAACAAGTTGAAAAGCAATTTGACCTACCAGTAAAAATTTTTAGAAGTGACAATGGACAGAGTTTAGGAACACGGAGTTGGATGCTTTCTGTGAGTCAAAAGGGATTGTTAGGCAATATAAGCATCCCAAGGACTCCAGAACAAAATTGGGTGGTTGAAAGCAAAAATAGAACTTTAATTGAATCAGCAAGAACTATGCTTGTAGACTCAGGTTTACCCTTGTCTTTTTGGGCACAGGCTGTAAACACTGCTTGCTATGTTCAAAATAGAGTTTTGATTAACCTAGGCAACAAAAGACTGCCTATGAAATTCTTTACAAAATCAAATCTCTGATCTCTTATTTCAAAGTTTTTGGTTGTCCATGCTCATTTTAAACTTAAAAGATTCTATTTCAAAATTAGCAGCCAAAGTTGATTGTGGTTATTTTCTGGGATACTCAACCACTACCAAAGCCTATAGAGTTTTTAAACTCTAGGACAAAGTGTGTTGAAGTAACTGTGAATGTGAAGTTCAATGAACTCTCTTCATTGAAAATCCCACAAACCCCGCTGAGTTGTTTGATTTAGAAAAAAATACATTTGAAGATGTGTCTGTCAAGACTAACATGCAGGTACATCACAATAAACAGTTCAAGATCAAGGATATGACTGTCCTTCCAAATTTCAAAGTCAGTCATGCTACCAGAGGAGCAGATGCTAGTAACAATAGGGGAAAGCTCTGCTGGTTCAATAGTTGTTGATCCACAAACCTCTGCCAGTTCTCAAAACCAAACCACAATTGATAAAAGTCCACACAATATGGACAAAAATCAACACAATCACACATCCATACCTCCCATACCTCCACCACATTCCAATCAGAGGTTGGACCTTCAAATTCAACGGCAGAGGTTAGGTCAGATGATACACATTTGCAGCCTTCACCTCAAAATGCAATCATTCCATATCAAGGTGAATTGATTTTCCTTAAAAGCCATCCATTGGATCAAGTTATTGGCAACATAAATGAGGGAATGCTCACAAGGAGCCAATCCAAAACATTTGCCTCTTTGCTGGCTTTCTATCACCCACACAACCTCTCAAGTACCAAGAGGCACTGAGAGACAATAGTTGGGTAGAAGCTATGCAAGAGGAGCTCCTGCAGTTCAAAAGACAACAAGTCTGGGAACTTGTACCACTGCCTCAGGATGTATGTCCTATTGGCACAAAGTGGGTCTTCAAGAACAAAACTTATGAAATGGGTATTGTTGTCAAGAACAAGGCAATACTCGTGGTTCAAGGATATAGATAGGAAGAGGGCATTGACTATGATGAAACCTTTGCTCCTGTAGCAAGGTTAGAAGCCATCAGACTGTTCTTAGCTTTTGCTGCCAACAACAACATCAAAGTGTATCAAATGGACATCAAAAGTGCATTCTTGTATGGAAGGATTAAGGAAGAAGTGTATGTGTGTCAACCTCCTGGATATGAAGATGCATTCTATCCTGATCATGTGTACAAGTTAAACAAAGCACTGTATTGTCTAAAACAAGCACCCAAAGCTTGGTATGAAACTCTTTCCACTTTTCTCTCATCCATTGGATTTTCAAGAGGTAAAATTGATAAAACCTTATTTTTGAAATGGAGAGAAAAAGATTTGATGCTTGTCCAAATTTATGTGAATGACATCATATTTTGATCCACATGTACTGCCATGTGTGAAGAATTTAGACAACTCATGGCAGCTAAGTTAAATGAGTGCAGTGGGTGAGCTATAATGTTTTCTTGGTCTTTAAGTTAAACAAAAGCACAATGTTACTTTCGTTCATCAAAATAAGTATGTCAAAGAACTACTTAATAAATTTGATATGAATGACTGTAAACCTTGTAGCACACTCATGGCAACCTCAAAGCTTGTCACTGTTGAGGACAAATATGACTTGGTTGATCAAACTCTCTATAGAAGTATGATTGGGTCTTTGTTGTGCCTAACTGCTTCTAGGCCAGACATCATGTTTGCAACATGTGTTTGTGCCAGATCCCAGTCAACACCTAGAAAGTCAAACTTAGTTGCTGTGAAGAGGATATTCAGATACATGAAAGGTGCTCCCACACTTGGTATCTGGCATCCTGCTAATGGAAACATTGAGCTTTCAGGTTACTCAGATAGTGATTTTGCTGGTTGCCACACCACAAGGAAGTCCACATCAGGAGGAGTTCAATTTCTAGGTGATTGCCTAGTGTCCTGGTAAAGCAAAAAGCAAGTTGCAGTTTCCACATCCACTGCTGAGGCAGAATACATTGTTGCTACAAGTTGCACTACTCAACATTTGTGGCTTCAGAATCAACTGCTGGATTTTGGTGTAACTGCTTTAAAGACTCCTCTCAAGATTGATAGTCAAGCAGCTGAAAACATCATTAAAAATCATGTCTCACACTCCACAACAAAGCACCTTGACATCAGACATCACTTTGTGAGAGATTGCTATGAAAAATGTTTGATTTCTTTACAACATGTCCATACTAAAGATCAATTAGCAGATGTTCTAACCAAAGCATTAGACACATCTACTTTTGAAAGTCTGATCTCTAGAATTGGAATGCTGAACATGGATTGAAAACAAATTTTTGTGTTCCATGTGTAAATAGCAATAAAATGTTTCAAAAAATCAAATATCCATCCTTAAAAATAGCCAAAATTGAAGTTTTTTTTTTCAATAAATCTCAAAAGTCTGTTCAAACCACTTTTCTTTCAAAACACTGATAGGCTTGGAAAATCTATCCACTGGACAAAGTGTATCCTCTGATTGGTCAAACCACTACGTTGACCTTATCCACTGATAGTGTAAAATCAAAACACTGCTTTCCATCCACTGTTGACACACAACAGTGCTTACCATAACAACTGTCTTCCATACACTACAAGAGGATACATGTGGACAAATGATAGCCGTCAGATCTTTGCCACGTCATCATCACTTTTTCACATTATAAAACCCTGTTTATCCCAAACGGAGTTTTTACCTCTGCCGTATCGAATTCAAAATTCTAAAACGGTTTTCTCTCAAATCTTCTTCACTTTCACAATTGTTCTTCTTCATTGATAATCATGGTGATCTTAAACTTCAATACCCCACACAACTACGTTGCAATATTTGAAGAAATAAACTCAAATACGCAATACCATTCAATGATCAAAGCGTTGAAAGAGTCAAAGTACAAAGAACTCATGCAAATCATTGCTCCTATTTATTGTACATCTTTACGAGAGTTCTGGGCAAACGCCAAGGTGCATTACACAGACAAGGTGGCCTATCTTATTTCACCACGGTGGGGAAAACATTGTTGGAAGTTACGCCTGCCTCTATTTCAGAGGCTTTTGGGTTAAATGACCTAAATCATGCCACTATCTTCCCAATCGCATATTTACAACACGAGTTCATCGAAAGAGGGTATGTTGGTCGACTGAAAGGTAAACTATCTATAAACCTCAATTTCCTGCTGAAATGAAGTTTTTCTTTCATACTTTGTTAACCTGCATGTATGCTAAGTCAACGGCTTTTAATGAGATACCTTTGAACATGCAATACTTGGGTTATGCTATTTTAACAAAATCTGATTTTAAATTTTCCCAAGTATTGTTCAATGACTTGGTGACAAATTTTGAGAACATTCAAAAGGATCACACACCTTTTCTAATGCATCCTAGATTTCTGAGTGTTTATCTTCAAAAGAAGATTGGTGATGCTGTTAAACAAGGGGCTGTGACATTACATGGCCGCCTTACACATGAAACTTTTACTCGCATCACCAATCAATCAAAATAAAAAAACACAAGTAGAGGAGGCTGAACCTGTTTTAAATGAACACAATGTTCAATCTCAACCTCCTGCTACTGAGCCCACTACTCTTGGTGATCAGGCACTACAACCAGTGTATTGAAACCCACACCAAAAATCACCAAAAAGAAAACCAAGAAACAATCCAAAAAGCCCACCAAACCAAGAAATAAAAAGGGACTTCTGGAAGATGAGATCCCATAAGATAACACTGTGACAACACAAAAGTCACCTGAAAACACTACTGCTACTTCTCCACAACAGATGTTAGAAAGATCTCAACCTGCTTACCAAACTCCTCCTTCATCCTCACAAAAGGATAAGGTTGTAGACACAGGGACACCAACTTATGAAGCTCTAGATCCACTTGGCTCTATCTTCCACAGCCCCTCTCCCAGGGCAATGTCTCTTTCTTCTCCACAACCTTCTCCAATAAATAAACTACCACCCACCACATTACCTTTGTTGAATGCAATTGATTTAGAACAGACACTAACCAGTTCTTCTCACCAACCTATCACTGAGAATTTACTTCTGAATGTGACTAGGTCTGATTCTTTAATCTTTGCTAACCCATCAACAACTGAAGAGGCTACATCCCTTGCGTTACAAGTAACCCTTGGTGATAGTTCAACAAGAGCAACAACTACAATTGCAAAACTCTAAAGTTTTCAATTGGATACTGGTTACATCTATAAGACTCTAATGAAGGCAACAACGCTGAGGCTACCAAGGTATCCTCTGATGTAGTTGGAAGTCCCCAGTACCAAGACAAAGGGGCATCTGTGTTTGAAGCAAGTTTTGAAACCTATGCTCATGATAACACAGATTAAACTACCACAACTGGTAGGGGTTCAGATGATCCTATTAAGTTAGGTGATGAACTAAAATACATGGATTTGACGGAGAGAGTTTCAAAGATAGAAAATTATGTGAAATCAAAAATTTGATGAAGCAGATGTTAGCACTATCCAAAGGTCAATCCACTGTTCCATCCTCTGCTGAGTCACAACAAGTTCTGTATCCTCTGTTTCAACAACAACAATACTATGCCGATCTTCAACGTAAACATCACATGCAAGAGCTCAGAAATATGGTTGGTGCAAGATACATGGATACTTGTGCTGATATAAAAGCAATCAAAGCTCACCTACTCCAAACCACTGGCACTTCTCCTCCCACTGTGATTCTGGTCAACCTAGATGATGCTAAAAAGGGGGAGAAATTCAATCAAAAGGAAGTGCTAAAGCTCAAAACAGATCCATCTTCAAGACCAACAGTGGTTAACCCAAGGCCAGATGTCACCAAGAAAATTGATGAAACTCAGAACATCTTAGCTAGGGAAAAGGAAGAAACAAGGAAAGGGTAAGAGATGAGAGCAGAGCTTTGGTTGAGCAAAAGATTACACAACAAAAGGAAAAAGAAGACGTTGGTACTTCTCAACAAAAGAAGAGGGCTGTTAGAAAAACAAGACAACCAACACCCACACCTTCTAAAACCAAAAATGTTGAAAATCCAATCATAACCTCTGCTCCAACAAAATCTCAAATACCACCACCTGCAACAACATCCACAACTACAACAGATGTTACAACTGTTGTTGTGTCAACATCTGTTGGTGAATCAGTGAGAGCTGATGTTAACCCAACCACTGCTATGATAACCTTTCCAACCACCATTCATCAAATTTCCACACCAATAAGAATTCCACAACCACCATCACCCAAACTCATCTTTAAAAGAAGAAGAATGATAAATGTTATAGAAGATGAGAACATTATACCTTCACCACTTCCATTATCATCACAACCACTGACCACTACAACAGTTGTTACTCTTCCAACGTCTTCTCAAATCACTGCAATGACAATACTGCCTCTCACTACTCAATTCCCGTTGGATATACAAGTTGTTAGAGAAGAAATCAAGTCCTTCTTTTCAGAAGAAGATCCAGGCAAGAGGGAAATTCTATCTCTGGAAGGATATCCCAAGCCAAGGAACCTAGATGAATATCTGAAACTAAAGGCTAAGCAAGCAGAGGATATCACCAGGAGAGATACAAAGGGAAGAACATACAGAGAAGTGCAAAATTACATGCAGTACCAGCTACGCAAAGTCAGAAGATTAGAAGACTTCTCAAAAGACTTGTGCAAAAAGCTGTCAGAAAGAGAAGATGAGAGCTTAAAGAATGACTACATTGAGCACATCATGGAGAATAAACAATACATGGCTACAAGGGCACAGTTTAAAGACTGGACTGTGAGTGACTTGAAAGAAGAGGTTGAAAGGATGCAAGAAATGTTAAAGGATCCTCTCAAAAAGCCCACTCCTCCAGATTGGAACAAGTATAAGAAAAATGTGCATGGCACTTTAAAGCTCAGAAGAATGAAGGAAGAACGATAGCCGTAAATTATGGGTCAAAGAACCAAATAACAAGATGGTCAGAGGTTAAAGTGATTGACACTTATAAGAGGCTTGAAGATTGAAGAAAACTGATCCTACATTGCCAAAGAAGCCTACTTATCCATCAGAGGTTGTTGCTCATAAAGCTCAACCTTCTCAAAAGTCTGTCTCAACATTTGTTCCATCCACACTTACTTTAAATCAAAGAAAAAGGCAAAGGAAGATGTTTAAAGAAGACCAGAAAAGGTATGAACACAACTTTTTCAAAGAAGGCATGAGAACCATGATCCTTTTTCACTCAGATGAAGCAAGTGATAAACTAAGAGAAGACTTATCAAAGATTGCTCATTAGGTTTTACCACCAACCTCAACAATAAATAGCCATCCTAGAAAACCACCAGAACCAAAAATTCTAAAATGGAAAGTTGACAAAAACTCCCATGAATTGACCTTGCTCAAGTCAAATGGTGATGCCACCAAGATTAGAATGGAAGATGCATATGAGCTATGTGTAGAAGACCTTCAAGATCTTTTGAATCTGGTGCTTGAAAAGGATGAAGATTATGTGGAGTCTCTCAACTTCGAATTAAAATTCAAAGGGCAGATTAAAGGACTCTTGTTGAGGAATAAAGATCATAAATAAATGTGTTTTGGAATCATCTGTTCCAGGGGGAGATTGTTGGGATTGAACCCTGATATAAAGCCAAAATCACATCAGATGTTTGGTCCTGAAAACAGAGTTTACAAGCTCTGTTCAATAAACTCTGCTATACCCTAAGCTCTACCTTCTATCATCTGTCGACAATAAACGACAAAGATCAAAGGTCTTCCAGAAGACACAAGCAGAGGATAGAGATCAGTTTTAGCTTTTATTAGTTTTATATTCAATGTAACAGTGCTTGGCACTGATCAGAGTTTAGGTAGAGCAGTCCTTAGAGTTAGTTTTATTTGTTACATGTCACTATCAACCCTGACGTCATCCAAGATGCTCAGATGTTAGAAGTGTAGTAATAAATAGTTCATCAGTTGTACTGTTTTAACCATCTATTTAAAAGATCATTCGCCTATCATATTCTTTGCATTTCTGTACTATCATCGTTCTTATTAGACTAAGGGGGAGTTTGTGATTCACATGCAAAAACTACAAGTTTGAGAGCATGATGAGAAAAACAAACCACCATTAGTTGTGATAAAAGTTTTCCATATATTTCCATTGCATTATACTTTGATTTCTACGTTAACTTTCCAATTTTGAAACAAAAATCACAACTAATTCAAACTTAGATCCTAACAACTATACACTTCTCTTCTACCCACACCCTCTAATCATTGTAATCATTAGGAGAAACTCAAGAATCATTAGTGTAATCAAGCTTTTTAATGATTTATATAATCTTTTCAAGTTTGATCTTATCTTCTTCCATGGCCTTTCTTCCCCCTTGATGTCAAGCTAGCTAAGGAAGATCATGGGTAAGTAAGGTGTGTGTGTTTAATGACTTTAATCAATTAATATGGTTTATTGAAAGTGAGTGAAATAATAGTGTCGCCATTAATTTGGTCATTAGAGTTTCTGCCAAATCCTAAAATCTACCTAACAATCTTGTGACGCCATTAACTGTGGTAGTTCATGTTTTCTATGTCTATGTAGAGTCAAAATATGTTGATGCTCTTATTGGAGGTTAAAGATTTTATTGCATTTGTGTGGAGATAACATATATATATTATAATATATATAAATATATATCCCTTGGATTAATTAATTAATTAATACTATATCCCGGTCTCAAGTGGCATTTCCATGTTGATTCAAAGCGGAAGGTTCAAGTGTATTAGAATTCTGACCAGGTACTGCATAATAATACACGTTAACACAGATATAGCTCATCCTCTGACAATCAAGCCCTTACGACCCCATGACCCGATCTAGTTAGCAAGACATCAAAAGGTAAGTTTATCCTAAACACCCCTTCTCCTATCATTAATTCATACCCTTTTATTTTCTACTTGAGTCATTTATTTTCTTTTTTTAACACCCCTTCTCCTATCATTAATTCATACCCTTTTATTTTCTACTTGAGTCATTTATTCTCTTTTTTTATTCTTATTGTTAACAACCCGAGTTTTAGATTTGCTTAGACGTTATCGACGACTTGGTACTAAAACTCCTATATCCGTATCCTTGGACGACCTCGGCATCTTACCATCACAATGTTACGCCCGCAATGGGTGCATTTTTCCAACGTGAGTTGTAGTGAGATAGTGTTTTATCGTGTTTTAATAAATATTAAAACTTGAACTAGTGCCTAAACCAACCTAAAATTTACCATCTTTTATAAGCACACCGCATCACGCTAATGGACAATAGTAGATCATGCATGTCTTAATGGACCGCATTGTGCCTTAATGGATCACCATTAACGATAGTAGAGCATACATGTCCTAATGGATCATATTGGGCCTGGATTACCATGGGGTTAGTATACCATGTATATCTTAATGGACCTTCTTGGGCCTTAATGGATCACGATGGACATTAGTAGAGCATGCATGTCCTGATGAACCTTATTGGGCCATAATGGATCACGGTGGACAATAGTGGATCATCCATCGCCTAATGGACCTTATTGTTACTATTTAGATAAAAAGTTTTACTTTTTTTTTTTTTTTTTCTGTTTTCATTTTACATGGTCAGTCATAATAATAATATTAATTTTGGAACATTATATTATTTATTGTGAGACTCAACTCACCGTGTAATAGTTGTTTCTTATTTTCAATAGTATATGTTCTATCGTACATCTAGTTCAAGTCGTTCATCTCATGACAATGTTTATGGCAATTGTGATCTACAACCGATTATAAGAACCCCACAGACCACCAGAAATCCAGATCAGAGGTTCTACACTTGTGCATCTGAGGTAAGTGACATTGGAATTGAATTTGGAGTTCCTACACTCATTTCATGAGCTAATATATACTCTCTACATGAAATTCGGATAATCAAATGTCGCTTTTTCATGTGATTCTTTTTCGTGCAGTAGATGTAATAACATAATTTTATGGCCCGTTGATGGAAAAAAAATGAATAACATAATCAACTTGCAAGGAGTGAAGCTTCAAGGATTGACTCAAAGTTTAAATTTAAAAATATAAGAAATTAAAGTTTAGATTCTATATGAGCTGGATATTGTTTATAATGTTTTTAGGGCTTGTAATAGTTGTTGTTAATTTGTAGTATATTGTTTATAATGTTTTTAGGGCTTGTAAATAAAAAGTTGAGGTTTAATTTCTACCAATGTGTAATGTGTATTCTGGTGTTTTCACTTTTTAGGGCTTGTAAGGTGTAACACTATAGCAATAACATGCAAAACACTATAAAGTAACCAAAGCATTCCATTAATAAACCACATACACTACATCTAAAACACAATTCTATACTACCACCACCAAAAAAAAACACAACCTAAAAACCATACAACCCCCCCCAACTACTTCCCTCACTACTGAGGAAACCTCCAAGCCATAGTCCTGGTGAGGTTAACATGATTCCAAAGAACTTCACCCTTAGGTTTCGAAGTGAGTCCAGAGTAGCTCTGTTGGTGTACAACCTATCTTGGACAAAAATGTTGTACTGGTACCATTACTAGGTGTTGGGAGTTTGGGCGATATAATCGCCTAGCACTTGCTCATTTTCCTGTATGATCCTCTGAACCTTGTTCACACTTCTCTCGTGTCTTATAGGACCTCTAGTTGTGGAAAGGCAAAGAAATAACTATTGTTTTTTTTTTTTTTTTTTTTTTCCATTTTTATGTTTTCAAATTTAGGTTGTAATCTATTCAAATGGTTAATTAGTAGATATTCAGAAGGATGGCATCATTGATATATGGGAAATTGTCATTGGAGAGTTTTTTGAGACTTGAAAGATAGGTGTGAATAGCGATTGTTCATTTAATTCAATTCGACAGGTTCAAACCTGAAGTCGGCAATTACACTAGTCCTTATAGCTATAAACAAATAAACAAAATGGAGAGGGGAAAAGGGGTTAATAAAAACTGATGGTAATAATTACTACTGGTTTTCGTATTAAAACATATGTCATGGCAGTGTTCATATAATTAGATTTGACTTTTTGTAACTAGTAGACGGAATATAGTGATTAGTCTTAAAAATAAATAAGTAAAAATAAGGGAGCAGGGAAAGGGTTAATTAAAACTAATGGTAATAATTACTAATGGTTTTCATTTCAAAAACAGATGTTTAAAAACAATTGTTCTTTACTCTAGAAACTGATCTTTCATAACTGCTCCGTAGGAATTGCTCTATAATAACTAATTAATACTTGCTCTTCTTTTTCAGCTTAACATCTTCCACAACTTCGACCTGGTGAGACAACAGTTGTTTCAACAACACCACTTGACAATGATCCAACTGATTCCACTCAAAAACAAGTTGTATCAAAACCCACTTTTGAAACCACACAAGCACTACCATCCATTGAAAAACCAGATGCTCAATCTTCATCAGATACTTCCCCACTTACAAGAAAGAAAAGGAAGTTGGTATTACCTGAAGAAGCTGAAACTTCACCTCCTGCTCCTCCAAAAAAACATGTTGACGTGTCTGAACTGCTTAACCTTATGATTAACCCAAAAGAACATGCACTAGATGTTTCACCAGTTGCCCGCAAGGGGTGAGGATTCCAGAAAGAAAAGGATCACCTCCCCCAACTGAAGTCCTTGAACTACCTCCAATTAGTCAAGATACAAATATTATGATATGGAAAGTAGACAATGAAACATCCAAATGGACCATCTACATACCTACCAAAGTTGAATACAAATTAGTAGATGCACATGACATCCTTGGGTACAATGTTGATGATCCAAAGATGTTGGTTGATCTTCCTTTAGAAAAAGAAGAGGATGACGATGCAATAGGTATGGAACTACAGATCGAAGGTCAAATCAGGGAAAGTTTCCTAAGGATGGATAAATAATCCGTTGACGGACTATAGAAACAATTGTGTCAAGACTAATATTTTTTTATTAATCAAGACTAATAGTGTTTTTATGTTAATCAAACTTCATTAATGTTACCTTGTGTTTGTATTTGTGTGAGTTGGCCATGTTACTTAATCGGTTGCTATTTTTGATGAACCAGCATTGCATGTTCTAGCAGTTCCAACATCAGATAGTTTATTTAGACAAAAATTGTTGGACTAAAGAAACAGTTGTCAAGAGTAATAGTGCCATCTAGCACTGCTCACCATTTTACCCTCATTTAACCAAACATGCTTAGCATTAAACCTGCATAAATGATCATATTTAATCAAATATGCAGACCCATTTGGGCTGCATACTGACCATTTGATCCATAGAACCAATAAACCAATAATCTGACTTGTTTGACCCTACCAAGTGGTCCTAATAACCCATTTGTCCAAACCATGACCCATTTGACATACCAAAAAATAGTAGATCTAATTAGATATGCCACAATATTACCAACTTATAAATGTCAATACATAATAGCAACAAAACACCATACACACATCAAATACAAAAATAAAGAGATGAGTATAGTCATTAATTAGGTGATACAAACATCAACCATTAGATCTAAATCGATTATACCAAATTAAAATATTATCAATCTATAAATGGCAGTTCTAATAATTAATAGATACATGCATCTTCTTTATTAATTATGAACTAAGGACTTCTTGAACATATATATTCGAACAAAAGAAATATAAAAAATACAACAAGAAAAATGGGTAGAAATATATCAAAATACTATTATGTTATATCCAATAAAGATTTCAATTTACAACACCACCACAAGTCAAAGAACCACCACCACCACAGTCACTACCATATCTACCACCACCACTCCTACTAACTGACAACCACCACTATCACTATCACTACCAAACCAAAACCACCACTATCAAGCAAGAGCATATTTAAAACAATAGAAAAAGCATAAAAATATCCATCAAACAAACAACAAATAAAAGATATCCACTAAAATCTATCTCATCTACTGGTAGATTATCATCTTCATCCTTCTCTTCATCTTCTTCCAGTTGTTTTTCCTGTGGAGTATCTGAACACAGTTTAACCTAAGCCTTCACAACCTTCTCAATATTTACTCCAAATGGTGCTTGATTTCGATTGATCAATTGAAGCTCAGACAATTGTTTCAGAAATACAAGATCAATCAACTGGAAAAAGTGATAAGACCTGGATTGTATTCTTGAGTATCCCCATCTCTCTAGCTCACCAACACCTTGAATTCTGCCTCCAAGAATTCCCAAGAGCTTACCCAAAATTCTTCGGCCATTTTGTTTTTTGCAATGAATATTTTGGGTGATTAAATATTCCATATTTGTGAATCAATGAGAAATGGTTGATTTCGATATATCGTATCAGAAATGTGGGTTATTTAATTATGCGAGATACTCTACCATCCATTTATATCCCTAATTCATCATTAGAATTTTGTATCGAGACGTACAATTTCTAGGTTGAGGTACTAATGATCTCAAAGCTAGAGTCTAATAGGTGACCATGGCAGTTGGCAGGGACGGGTTTAACTGTGTCCACTTATTTCCTTTGGCAACACATAAACAATTTACTTTGACCATTTCAAATTTTTGCTATATATAAAACAAATAAATTCCATGGCAAAAGGTAACATTTGGCCACCCTTGTTTTCAAACTTTATGCCACACATAAAATCAAATAAATAAGATGGAAAAAGATAACATTTTGGGACGGGTTTAACTGTGTCCACTTATTACCTTTGGCAACACATAAACAATTTACTGTGACCATTTCAAATTTTTTGCTATATATAAAATCAAATAAATTCCATGGCAAAAGGTAACATTTGGCCACCCTTTTTTCAAACTTTATGCCACACATAAAATCAAATAAATAAGATGGAAAAAGATAACATTTTAGCACCTTTGTTTAGCATGACTACAATACCATGGTAGTTGGTAACATTTGGCCACATGACAATAGACAATTAGTAGCCATATGTTTATTATTTTCCGGTCACTATGGAAGTCTTTTGGCCACACTTAAAACATTAGTCGTGACCATAAAACACCTAAAAGTTATTATTTTTCTGTTTTATTAAGTGCATAACAAACACTACTCTTTGGTCACACAAACTCGGAAGTGGCCATATATATTAGCTCCTAGCCACATCATTAAAATCTTACTGTAGCAGTTAGTAACATTTGGTCACATCTTTTAATTGTGGCTAGTAATTGTCACATATTTTATTGAAAGTGTGGCTAAAGCTTTCGTAGAGATGTGTTTTCATCACATGAATCAAGAAATTAAACAAACACCATGGCAATAGGTTACATTTGGCCACACTTTTTGATGTATGGCTAGAGAATGTCACAGTTTTTACTAAATGTGTGGCTAAAGGTTTTGATCTGTTAAACAATGGTCACATTAGTAATAAACTTTGGCTAAAGGTTTTGAGTTTTTATACAATGGTCACATTAATGATAATTTGTGTGGCTAAAAGTGTTTTAAAAATATTATAAATGGCCGCTAGCCACACATTTATTCAAATGTGTGGTAGGACGGCTTTTAGAAAGTTGTGGTTGTAGCCTCGTTTTGATGTATGAATAGGATCTTCAAACTACAACAAACTTGAAGTTGATCAAAACACAATCAAGAAGGGCAAAAACGTAGATTATAAAAAAATCATGCTATGTTATATCACAATTAATCATGTAATCTGTGTTACGATATGAGTTTGAATTGTTGTAAAAGTTTGTAAAATGAAGATAATGAATGATGATAAATCAGATGTAAATGCAGCGGAATGATAAACTTTGATTCACAACAATTGAGAGATTGTTTTCATTATCATGCTTTTGTAATTATAATCACGTATGCATGTAATTCATAATCTCCCATTCAGCTTAAGATCATTGATTTGTTCGTACAAAATGTATGAATAAAGATTGATTGATAAAGTAATGAAAGTGATCAAATAGATTAGTACATGCACTGTTCTATTTATAGTGTAATCCTAACCACTGAGCATCTTATGATTATGTCACTATGAAAGTGACATCTAACAACTACAACTAACTACAACATCTGCTAGCTAACCTTTGTTACAAGAAAATATAATATAAGAACTGTTAGTAACAACTACTAGGAGATCCTTGTTGGTCTTTAGCAGAGCTTTGTCATATCAGTGTTTCTTCATCAGTGCTTGGCTTCAGCAGACGTTTCCAGTAGAGCTTCAGTATCAACAAATCTTTGACTTTGGTCTTTATCAGAGGTTTCTATCATCTGTTCTTTTGTAGGGTTCAATATACAACAATCTCCCACTTGAACAGATGATGCCAAAACTAACCTTTATTCCTGATCTTTATTCCTCATCATTGATTTCCTTATTTGTCCTTTGAATTGAAGTTCAAAGTCCAGGGCAATCATGCCTTTAATATCCCTTTCAAGCTCAAGATTCATCAGATCTTGGAGGTCAGCTACATCCTCCATTCTAATCCTGTCAGCACTACGCTCTGACCTGAGCAAAGTCAATTCATGGGTGTCTATGTTTGACTTCCATTCTAGAATTTTGAGTTAGATCGTTTTCTTGGGAGAAGAGTTATTTGAGATGAGTTTGGTGAAGAATGTCTGCTGACAAGTTTTGATAGTGTGTAAGACAGTGGTTGAAGACTTTCTTCATACCTCATTTGATCTTCTTCTTCCATCTGCTTTTGCCTTTTTGCTTGGTTTAAGGGAATGGTGGGTAAGACAGTGGTTGAAGACTTTCTTTTAGAGGCATGGGTCTGTTGAGGAGAGCGGTTGTTGGTGGATATTCTGGCTTTCTTGGAACAGAGGAATCTTTTTTTCTAAGATCTTCCAATCTCTTGTAGGTATCAACAACCTTAGACTCTAACCACCTTGCTATTTGCCTTGTTGTACCATACTGTGCAGCAACCAATTCTTCCTTCATTCTCTTGATCTTCAGGACATGATCTTGATCAACAAACTTTGCTTTTTTCCAATTAGGTGGGGTCACCTTTTGTGAAGGATTTTTGAGCATAACTTGAATCCTTTCAATTTCTTCCTTAAGATCATCTGCAGACCAATTCTTGAATTGAGCTCTTGTTGCTTTATATGGTTTGTGTTTCATTATGTGCTCAAGGTAGTCTTGTTTCAGGTCAGGGTCAACATTGGTTGGTTTTCCCGACATGTACTTACACCAGTCTCTAGCAAAATCTTCTATATGTCTAACTTTCCTAAGTTGTAATTGCATAGATCCTTGCAAAGCCTAGTTACTTTTTCCTTTGGTTTCTTCCTTTGCCACATTTTTGCCTGTTTTACTTTCAGCTTCAAATATTCATAAAGGTTTGTAGGCTTTCAATCCCCATAGAGAGATGGAAAATTACTTTGTTTTGCATCCTTACAAAATGACTTATTTCTCCTCTTACAGCATGCAGTCAAGAAGATATAGAGCAGCCAGTGGAAGAAAGTTGATGGTTGATGAACAGGTGTAACTGAAGTGGTTGGTGATGAGGATGGTTTGAAAATGGGTTTTGATGGAGGTGATGAGAGTGATGCGGACAATGGTTGTGATGACAAAGGAATTGGTGATGGAATCCCTTCATCATCCTCTTCAACAACAAAATTCTTTTTTTTTTGCGTTGAAACTTGATTTTTGGTGATGGTGGATGTTTAGGAAATTAGTTAAGGTAGTGGATTGGTTAACATCTGTTGTTCCAGCACTTGGTGTTACAACATCTGCTCTAACATCTGTTGGGTTGGTTTGTGATATGATTTGCTTTGGAGGTGATTTGGATTTCGTTGGTGTTGATATGGGCTTTGTTGCAGCAAAGGATACGCTTGGTGTTGACAAGGAAGTGGTTTTCGAAGTTGTGGAAGTTGGTTGCATGACTTTTCTAGCAGACTTTCTTTTTCTTGAAGAACCAACATCTTCTTTTTTCCATTTGCAATGCTTGTTCTTGTTCAATGAGTCTTGAAGCTTTGACTTCTAGTGTATCTTGTCTCTTCTGCTGATCTTCAACAATCTTTTATACTTCTTTATTCAGGGTCTCATCAATCCCCTTTCTTAAAGTAGCATCTGATGTTGTAGCAGTGGTTGTTCTAGTTGTTGTTGTTGCACTTTTGGTTTTGACTTTCATGTGAATCTGCCTGCAACTTTCTTAAAGTATCTTTCTCCCCCTTTTTGGCATCATCATCAACTTCTTCAACAATGATTTAGCTGGGGCAGAGCCAGTTGTTTTGAGCAAATGATTTTTGATGGCCTTGATGTCAATTGAGTGTCTTTATACCTGGCCTCAACCATGTTTCTGATGAACTTCATATGAGTTTAATGTTGAATATCTGCTAATTGCCTTTGAGCTAAAATAATTGGTTGCACAATATTTCATAAGGCATCAACAAATTGTGGTGTGGATGTTTGAGATTGAGAGTTTTGTAGCACTTGTTTCATCATGGCTTTTAATTCATGAATTGATCATTCCATGTTTGGCATTCCCTCCGTCAATACTTGGTATTTAATTTATCACCTAAATTAATAGGATCATCTAAATTCCCACCAGAGGTAGTTGTATTTGAATCATCAACATGAGGAATCTCAATGTTTTCAGATTCAAATGCCCTTTTTTTCTTAGTACTGGGGACTTCCAATTGGAACAGAGGTTACAATTGTAGCCTCAATAGTTGTTGCCTTCAAGGAAGACTTACTTATGTAACCATTGTCCAACTGAGCCACTGTTGTGGCAACAGTTGTAGTAGTTGCTTCACTTGAAATACCACCAAGAGTTATTGTAACTTATGGGGTGTAGCCTCCTCAGCTGTTCTTGGGTTAGCTAATTGAGTTTTCTCAGCCTCAGCAAATGTGGGAGTGTACTCTCTGTAATTTGTGAGTGAGAGGGACTGTTTGTAGTCTGAGTTTTCTCAATGGAATGAAACATGGGTATAAAAGTAGATGGTATTCGAGAAGTTGGTTGGGGAGTTGAAAGAGACATTACCCGGGAAAGGGGCTTGAGAGCATATGTTCAAATGAATCATCCACCTCATAATTTGGTTCCCTGTGCTTACAACTTGTTCCTTTAGTGAGGAATCAAGAGGAGGCGGGCTGGATGGTGGAGATCTTTCCATCTGCTGTGAGGAAGTAGCAATAGTGGTTTCAAGTGACTTTTGTGTTGTCACAGGTATATACTATAGGATCTCATCTTCCAGAGTTACCTTTTTGAGTTGTTTTGATTTGGTGGGCTTTTTTGACTTGGATGGTTTCTTTTTATGTTTTTCTGGTGTGGGTTGCACAACACTGTTGTAGTCTCATGCTCACCAGGAGAAGTGGGGTCAACAGCAGAGGTTTGAGCAGTTGATGTATTAGCAACCAAAGTTGTCTCAACCTCTCTATTGTGTTTTCAAAACCTTTGGATTTTACTTTAAAATCCTTGTAAAAGTTTCATGTTTAAGGCTGCCAACAGGACTGATGGCACCTTGTTTGGCATCCTTTTTCACAAACTTGTGATTGAAGATAAAAACTCAATAGCCTAGGATGTATAAGAAACGCCTTATTTTTTGAAATGTTATTATAGTTTGTCACCAAGTCAGAAAACAATACCTGGGAAAAATTAAAATCAGATAAGTTAAAATAGCATATCCCAGATACTGAATGTTTAAAGGTACTTCATTGAAAGTAGTAGTCTTGGCAGACAAACATAGCAGCAAAGTATGGAAAAAGAATTTCATATCATCAGGGAAATTAGGTTTATAGAAAGTTATACCTTTTAAGTTGTCCCTGATACCCTCGTTCAATGAACTCATCATGTAGCTCTTTTTTTGTGAAAGAGGTTTTGGAAGTTAGGTCATAGAGGCCAAAAACAGTTGAAATGGTGGATGGGGAAATTTGAACAAGAGACTCACCCACCTTCGATGTAATTGCATAAGCCTTTTTGTTTTGAACATTAACCTCAACATTTGCCATGAATTGGCGAAGTGTATCAATAGAAATTGGTGCCTTTGTAGTAAGATGTCTTTGTTTTTAGATGTTTGTAGAACATCAATTATTGCATGAAAAGCAGTGTTATTTTCGGTTTTCTCGATAATAGGAAGGTAGTTATGTGGTGATATGATGATGAGAGCCATGATCAAGAGTGAAAGGGAGGATTTGTGAAGAAGATGAGTGTAATGGAAAACGATTTTTAGAATTTTCAATTCGAGACGACAAGTAAAAACTCTGTTTGGATAAAACAGGTTTTATAAAGAGAAAAAGTGAATGTTGTGTGATAACCAGGACGAAACCAGGTACACCATAATCGATCCAAAACTTCAAGTATGCTTAAAACAATAATTGTGCGAAAACCCTAAAAACATGTGTGACTTGTGGGCTAGATTAAATGATATATGTTATGTCTCGGAGGAATCCGAGAGCATGTCTGGTAACATAACACTATTAAGGGCCAACGGTACGAGGTTGGTGTTCTTAGCTTTTGAAAACGTGTTAAACGGGAGCTTTCCGTTTAACAGCGCATTAAATGTTTGATTATGATTATTAGGCCATCGGTAGGGCTATTTAAGATTCTGAATTCACGGAACATCTTAGTTATGTGCCTTAGACCATGACATAAGACTTGAAGCAAATCGGAGCTCGGGCACGCAAAATGAGGCAGTTTCCCGGTTAGGGAAACACCTTCATTTTGAGAACAGCATAAGGCAACCGAAACATGCAAGGAACGGTCAATCAAGCCTAAAAACACTTAAATTACCCTAATACGAGACTATTATCATTAAAACATAACCGGGGTCGGGTTTTGAGATGGTTATGCATGGTTTTTAAAACCGAGTCTTTTAACACTAAAAACGCGAAAAAAGAAGCCCGTTCCAAATCGGGGACGCGTACGGGACCCGAAAACGAACCTAAACGCAAAAACGAAAATAAACATCATCTTTTTAACACGAAAAACGAAGCACGACAAAGAGGGGGTGGAGTTAGGGCACCCCACCTTGTGACCGCCCCCCTTATTAAATATATTTTTTTATTTTTTATTTTTTTTCTTCATTTTTCACCCAAAATCTGCTCATAATCCACAAAAACACAGCTGCTTATAATCTTATTTCAGCCAAATCAAAGGTATGATTCAAGTTTTATATGGTTTTGATGAAGATTCTTGAATAAACATGAACTAGACTATAAAAACTCTTTTTAATCCATGATAATGGATGATTTAAGCATGGTTCTTGGCTGAATAAGATCACCTCAGGGATTCCCTGATGTTATATGGTAGCCAAGATCACAAAACTTCGGCTTTTGATACCCTAATCGAACAAAAGCGAATAACAAAGTTATGAACCGAAAAACAGTGAAACAAGGCTTGATTGACATGAGTTATAGCATGTTTGGATTGTGCTTGATGTGTAGGTACTAAATATAGCACCCACGCACTTTGGACTCTGGAGAAACACACGGGAACGGAGCTTACGGTAGGTATAACCCCCAAAACCTCCAACTAGCTTAGGCAGAATATTGTTTAGACTATAACATGGTCCTTGATGTTTGGATTGAGCTGAAAATTGGTGTGGTGATTTAGGGTGTTGACAAAATTTCCATCTAAAATATTAGACGTTTTGGATTTTCTATGATTTTTGGCGAATTGTTTACTGGTTTACCCAAAGAAATTCGGAAAAACTACCAAACGGAGTCGATAAATCACCAAAATTTACATGAACACTAAGGAACATATAGAGAATGTCCTGGGAAGTTTTGAAGTCCATTGGTTGAATTCTGATTTTGATTAAAAATCCAACGATTTTTGGAAGTTTTCGGTAGCCGGAAACACACCAAAACAAATCGGAAAAATCCCAAATTTTTACAAGGATTTCCTGGACACATAAGGAGCTTTCTGGAATATTTTGGGAATTTTTAGACATAGGATGATAAGCAATGTAAATTATTCGGTTAAATACTGTTTTACAAATAAATTATTTGATTAAATAAAATGGATAAATATTTTCCCGAATTATTTTCTCATTATCTAAATGTTTTTATGAATTGTATAAAAATTTCCAGATTTTTATCAAACTTATGTATTAAAGAGGAATTTACGGAGTTAAAAACACTTTATTTTAAACTAGTTTCGGCAGTTTACGTATAACGAACCTGCCGGAACCGGAAACTGACCGAACCCGATGTTTACTATATTTGGAACACCGAGAATATTCCGGGAGATTTTAGGGTCGTTTGGACACTAGGGGTGTGTCCTATGCCATTCGGGAGAATCCCCGACGGCGAAAACGAAACTCAATTTTGGGCAACCTAGACTACCCGAACACCCAAACTCCCTTAAATTAAAGTTAATCTTTCTTAAGATAACAACATGTTGATAATATTTGTATTCCCGCACCATTATCCGAACGTGTCAAACAACCGACATTGGCTGGCACGCGAACCGGTGCCCAGAAGCCAAACTAAAAACTCATACTACCCGGACATCCATCACCATACAGTATCCTATAGGTTCATTCGGGGTGAAAAACTCATAAACCAGGTACAAGTTATAACCATTACCAACTTAGATGCTGATTTAAGTCTTACTCGCATGTGTGCTATTAAAGCTGATCCAGTTGATTAATCACTCCTTGATTGATACTACTACCTTCACTGTGAGTTTCACTCCCCACAACTGTTTTACTATTTTCTGGGGTGAATTGCATGTTACAAACTTGTTAATTGCACCAACTTGTTATGATGTGAATTACTTAACACACGAACTATCCCCGATGCAAGTGATTAACATAAGCCGTGGGTAGTGGATAGTACTATTGTTCTGACAAACCTAGTTCCGTCGGACCGGTGTGCTGGCAGCCAGGCAACTACATGCGTCGTAAACTATGTTATGTTGTTAGGCATAACTACCCCTGGGGCGTTGAACTCCACGTGACGCAGTCAGTGGGCTGAGGTGTCGAAGGTTACACGACCCGGAGTGCTGAGGTGTCGAACGTGACACGGCACGGTTATTGTGGTCAAGGTTTCACTTGTGAACTCGTGTAATTCCATCTGGGATCTGGAATACATGCAATTAAACTTGTTAACGCATTTTGTTATGAAACAACCAAACCAGTGGAACTCACCGGCTCGGTTAGCTGACCTTTTTAAAATTAACATGCTTTCAGGTAAAACTAAGCAGGAATGAGGAATGTTCGTATGCAAGGTTTTGACTAGGCGGACGGTAGCAGAATAAAGGCTGTAGTGGCATGTAGTACCGCACTTAAACTAATGGTTTGTAATATGATAGTTTATGTATGTTGTAACCGATGTTCCCTCTTTATATGATATCACGTCTTTAAATTATGAGGAAATACCATATGTCTGCTGCACCCCGCAATTGTCTTTCGCTATGAGTCGGGGTGTGACAAAAGATGGTAACAGAGCCATCGGTTATAGCGAATTACGTATCCCTAAAGAACCTAGACTATAATCCTAAGTTTAGTTTCCTCGCACTGAGAACCTTTAGAGACTGAGTAGTATGAATATTACCAGGATGGTCTTGTTAGGCAAATAATTATTGTGGTCCGGAACACTGCTGGTACTTGGGATTTTTGGAAACGTCATTGAGATAAGATAGAACGGGGATGCGAATACTAACATGACAAACTATATCTAATTTTTAAAATTGTAAAATCAATTTTTTTTGCAATACGTGCTTGTGCGTATATCCTTGGGATGTTGATTTTCGGTTATTTCAGTCAATAGAATCGGTTTTATATGTTGCCTTTCTCTACAGGTACCATGTCGCGTCATACGAGTCATTAGACTGCATCTCGTACTGAGACAAATCCTGAGGAGGATCCGCTTAGGCCCCTCCAGATGTCGAGTAACGAGCCGGATCAGTCCGTTACTGTTGTGGTAGTTACCCACCTAGACCCCGTACCAGGCGCGAGGTAGAGGTCTCGAGCGCCTATCGTTCTCCATCTCACCACCCGACTAGCTCCTTGGAGCATAGCGGTACCCCTGACATTGTTGTTCAGTTAGGACCTATCCCCCGGAGCCCTACTCCTGCTACGGAGCATTCGGAGTAGGAGCCTGTAGCACCTCGTTTACCTACGCTAGAGACTCTCCTGAACCATATACTCACCATCTTCACCTAGTTCTCATGAGGTACCCACCATCAGCCTCCGGCAGACGGCTCGTCGGAGGGTACCCGCACCTGTACCTATTTTTACACAACCACCCTCCCTATCCGCCCGATACTGGTACATACGGGAGCGTGACAGCAGGTTACTGCCTGTTTCCTCACACCACCTAGGGAGGACCCTTCCCCTTTTCATACCTATGAGCGAGGTGGCCCTTCTCGCCCGGTCAGAGATCCTTCCCCACCTGCATGGGGCGTACCGTTCCCTCCTCAGGAGGCACCTGCTCCCCTCACTCAGAGCAGTCTGATTGGGTACTTATTTGAGCAGATTGCATTGTTGCGGATGGCGCGCGACAAGGATGAGAAGCATAGGAGATCGATGGGATATTATCTGATCGCCTTACAGCAGGCAATCATTGCTTTGCAGTAGGGCATGGGATACGTTCATTACCACCAGGACCGTGTACGGGCGATGCTGTGTGGATGCATCTATGGTTTTCTTTTTAGTATAGACAGGCATGATGTATCTTTTGCACATCCTACCAAGCACTGGGTTATGTCCATGTCGAGGTGGTGATGTAGTCGTAGTGCTTCTGTGTTTTTGTAGTTCGTACCTTCGTTGTATGATGTATGTACGTCACTTCGGTGACTAGTTTTGACAGCACATTTAAGCAGTGGCCCTTATGGGTTAAGTATATGTGCACATTTTGACAGTTGTATGATGACATATGTTATTATATATACGATGATGATTTTGGATATATGTGTTGTGGGCTCATCTATGCAATGAAATTGTGTGATATGTGATGATTGAATGTGTGACATTGATGCATATATATATACTGTTTATAATAGAATAGCTCCTAAATGCGCACCACAAATGACGGAGGCGGAAATCGTGCAAATGATAGCACAAAAGCTTCATGCAGTTATCCCCACGACCGTGGCGCAGGTTAGCGCCGGTATCAATGCTAACCCACAACAGAACCCGCAACCAGGGCCGGTAGGTCAAAACAATAATCAAAACAATGTTAGACCGCTCTGCACATATAAGCACTTCATGGAGTGAAAACCAATGGAATTTAGTGGAATTGAATGACCGAATGGGTTAGTGAAATGGATCGAGAAGTCGGAATCAGTAATCAATATAAGTAATTGCCCCGGTGACTGTGCGGTTAAGTATACGACCTGTACCTTCACCGACTATGCCTTAAACTGGTGGAACACCATCGTTTAATCTCACGGGCAGGCCGTAATTAATACTATGACATGGGACGATCTTAAGGTACTAATAATGGAATGTTCTGCCCGACCAACGAAATTCGGAGGCTCGAACATGAGTTCTGGAACCTGCAGATGCAAGGTGCCGACCATGCAGGTTACACCAATCGTTTCAATGAACTTGCACACATACTGCCAGACATGGTCCGACCGGAGCACAAGCGGATCGAAAGATATATCTGGGGACTGGCCCCATAAGTGAAGAGCATTATCAACTCAGTGGAACAACTATGCACGGAGGTGTAGCCAGGTCAGGTACCGTTACGTTCGACATGGTTAGACGTAGGATTTTGACGATGCCTGGAGAGCAGGCCGGTAATAAGCGAGGAGCCCTGGAAAGTAGTCAATCAGGGGCAACAATAGCAAAGAGGGGGAAAGCAACTAGCCAGAGTTATGCCATGACTACCCCAACTGGTAACTCTGATAACTACAAATGAAAAGCCCCAAAGTGCAACAAGTGCACTTTGCACCACTATGGTGCGTGCCGAGCAGCGATATGCTCGAGGTGTCATAAACGTGGGCATTATGCCCAAAACTGTAAAATGCAGGTTGAACTAAGCCGCTTCCAACCCCCAAGGCCTCAACCTCTTCAGCAGCGACCCTAACAACCAACACAACCGATTACCTACCCCCGTACGTGCTATGAATGTGGCAGTACGGAGCATTTATGAAGAAGTTGCCCGAAGTTAACTAAGCAGACACCAGGAAAGAATACGCAGGGCCAAGCATCTACCTCGAATGCAGCTCGAGGTCGTGTCTTTGTCATTGGGTCTGGTGACACACGCCAGGATCTAAACATGGTCACAGGTACGTTCCTCGTTTCAGATCAGTTTGCTTCAGTGTTATTTGATACTGGTGCTGATAGGAGTTATGTTTCTACTGCGTTGTTGCGACTATTAAATATGGCCGCTATTGACTTAAAACAACTGTATTCCATCGAACTTGCCAACGGGAAACCGATCACCAGTCACCAACTCATTTGTAACTGCCCTATAACCCTTAACGGTTACCAATTTTTTATTGACCTTTTACCCGTAGAACTGGGCAGTTTTGATGTTGTCATATGATTGGACTGGTTATCCAATCATGACGCAGAAGTGTTGTGTGAGCAGAATATTGTGAAGATTCCTTTATCCCCGACCGACGTAATCATGGTACAGGGAGAGAAGTTAGGTACCATGCTGAACCGCATATCCCATCTCAAGGCGTTGAAATATATACGACAGGGATGTGACGTGTTTTTAGCCAGCGTCACGACAGATGAACTAGCCGAAAAACATATTGAAGACATCCCAATAGTGTGCGAATACCAGACGTGTTCCCGGAGGAATTGCACGGATTGCCACCCAATCGGCAAGTCGAGTTTCAGATCGACCTAATACTCTGGGAACATCACCCATTAACAAAGCCCCACACCATCTTGCACCATCCGAGATGCAAGAACTATCGACGCAACTCCAGGAGTTACTTGATCGTGGTTTCATCCGTCCTAGTTATTCTCCCTGGGGAGCCCCAGACTTATTTGTAAAGAAAAAGGACGACAACTTCCGAATGTGCATCGACTACAGAGAATTAAACAAGGTCACTATCAAGAATCGATACCCTCTTCCGCGGATCGATGATCTTTTTGACCAGCTACAAGGAGCCCGATATTTTTCTAGGAGAGATCTTCGATCTGGTTACCATCAAGTGAAGGTCCAAGATGACGATATCCCCAAGACGACTTTTATAACTCGGTATGGCCACTACGAGTTCCTGGTTATGCTCTTCAGGCTAACCAACGCACCTTCTGTGTTCATGGACCTCATGAAC
The DNA here is from genome assembly GCA_947069175.1 of Scalesia atractyloides. Lineage (NCBI taxonomy): Eukaryota > Viridiplantae > Streptophyta > Magnoliopsida > Asterales > Asteraceae > Scalesia > Scalesia atractyloides. Next base: position 44,970,129 of record CAMTDV010001634.1, read on the forward strand.
CGGGTGTGTAAACCATACCTCGATAAGTTCGTCATCGACGATATTCTGATCTACTCCAAAAGCAAGGACGAGCACGAGTATCATTTATGTGCTATATTGGAGATACTACGAAAAGAGCAAGTGTACGCTAAATTTTCTAAGTGCGACTTCTGGTTGCAAGCCGTGCAGATTTTGGGACATGTGGTGGATCAGTATGGAATTCATGTGGATCCAAGCAAGATTGAAGCAATCAAGAATTGGTCTGCGCCTAAATCTCCGAAAGAGATACGCCAATTCTTGGGACTGGCAGGATATTACCGTCGGTTCATTGAAAATTTCTCTAGTATTGCCCAATCGCTAACAGCCTTAACACAGAAGGATAGGAAGTATGAATGGGGTGAGGACCAAGAAATAACATTCCAGCTGTTAAAACAAAAGTTATGCGAGGCCCCAATTCTGACGTTACCCGAAGGCAACGATGACTTCATCGTATATTGTGACGCATCGCGGCAAGGGCTCAGATGTGTACTAATGCAAAGAAACAAAGTCATTGCATATGCTTCTAGACAACTAAAGGTGCACGAGAAGAACCACACGACGCATGATTTGGAATTGGGCGCGGTTATATTCGTGCTAAAGATATGGAGACATTATTTATACGGTACAAAGTGTACTATATATACGAACCACAAAAGCCTCTAACATATTTTCTACCAAAAAGAGCTGAACATGAGGCAGCGCAGATGGGTGGAATTATTAAATGATTATGACTGTGAAATAAAGTACCACCAGGGAAAAGCCAACGTGGTAGCGGATGCACTAAGTAGGAAGGATCGAATTAAACCCCTCCGAGTGCGAGCACTGCGAATGATTGTGCAGACGAGCCTTATAGAGCGAATCCGGAACGCGCAAAGGCAAGCCTTGGAAGAAATCCAGTTACTCAGCGAAGGGTTGCACGGAAATGAGAAAAGCTTTGTGAAGAAAACGGATGAGGTGTTGTATTTTAAGGATCGAGTGTGGATTCCTGCAAGTTCGGAGCTAAGACAGTTGATCATGGACGAGGCTAATAAATCGAAATATTCGATTCACCCTGGTACAGACAAGATGTACCACGACCTTAAAGAATTTTATTGGTGGCCGGGGATGAAAAAGGACGTGGCAGAATATGTAAGCCAATGCTTGATTTGTGCTCGGGTCAAAGCAGAGTATCAGAAACCCTTTGGAATGTTACAACAAACCGAGATACCTTAGTGGAAATGGGATCAAATCACGATGGATTTCGTGACCCATCTCCCAAGAACGCCTCGTGGTCATGACGCGATTTGGGTAATCGTCGATCGATTGACCAAATCCGCACATTTTATTCCGATCCATACCACTTATAAAACCGACAAGTTGGCTGAGATTTACACTAACGAGATAGTAGCTAGACATAGTGTCCCGATTGCTATTATTTCAGACCGAGACAGCCACTTCACCTCATGATATTTTGCAGAAGTTACAAGAAGCTTTGGGGACGCGGATAGATCCGAGGTACTGCTTACCATCCCCAAACCGACGGCTAATTGGAACGCATAATCCAGACGTTAGAGGACTTGCTTCGCGCCTGTGTCCTGGACTTTGGAGGGAGTTGGGACAACCATCTTCCACTAGTAGAATTTTCCTATAACAATAGTTACCACAGAAGTATCTAGGCAGCCCCGTACGAGGTGCTTTATGGTCGAAAGTGCCGATCACCACTTTGCTGGGCCGAAGTGGGTGACACCCAACTGACAGGATCCGAGCTAGTACAGGAAACGACTGATAAGATCCACCAGATTCAGAATAAATTAAAAGCTGCTCAGGATCGGCAAAAGAGTTGGGCTGATGTACGTAGAAAACCGATATTTTTTTGAGGTGGGTGAACGGGTATTTTTAAAGGTATCGCCATGGAAAGGCGTTATCATATTTGGAAAGACCAGAAAGTTAGCACCACGATACATCAGACCCTACGAGATTCTAGACGAAAGTAGGTCCCGTAGCATATCGGTTGAAGCTAGCAACCGAGCTTAGTACCATTCATAATGTCTTCCATATGTCAAACCTAAAGAAGTGCCTATTAGGTGAAGCCATCCAGATACCTTCGGAAGATATACACGTTGACGATAAACTCCACTTTGTGGAGGAACCGGTAGAAGTAGTTGATGGCAGGGTTAAATAATTAAGGCACAACAAAATTTCATTGGTTAAAGTCCGGTGGAAATGTAAACAAGGACCTGAATACGCCTGGGAACGGAAGGATGAATTCCGTAGAAAATACCCTTACCTTTTCCCTAGCTAGACGGGGTAAATTTCAGGGACGAAATTTCTTAACCAGGGGAGACTGTGATACCCAGGACGAAACCAGGTACACTATAATCGATCCAAAACTTTAAGTATGATTAAAAAAATAATTGTGCGAAAACCCTAAAAACATGTGTGACTTGTGGGCTAGATTAAATTTTATCTGTTATGTCTCGGGGAAATTCGAGAGCACGTTATGGTTAACATAACACTATTAAAGGTCAACGGTGCGAGGTTGGTGTCCTTAGCTTTTGAAAACGTGTTAAACGGGAGCTTTCCGTTTAACAGCGCATTAAACGTTTGATTATGATTATTAGGCCATCAATAGGGCTATTTAAGATGCTGAGTTCACTGAACATCTTAGTTATGTGCCTTTTAGACCATGACATAATACTTTAACCAAATCGGAGGTCGGACACGCAAAATGAGCCTGTTTCCCAGTTAGGGAAACGCCTTCGTTTTGAGAACAACAAAAGGCAACAAAACATGCAAGGAACGGTCAATCAAGCCTAAAAACACTTAAACTACCCTAATACGAGACTGTTATGATTAAAACATAACCGGGGTCGGGTTTCAAGATGGCTATGCATGGTTTTTAAAACCGAGTCTTTTAACACTAAAAAAAACGAAAAAAGGTGCCCGTTTCGCAAATCGGGGACGCGTACGGGACCCGAAAACGAACCTAAACGCAAAAACAAAAATAAACATCATCATTTTAATGCGAAAAATGAAGCACGACAAAGTAGGGGGTGGGGTAGGGGCACCCCACCTTGCGACCGCCATACATATATATATATATATATATATATATAGCAAAAACGAAAATAAACATCATCATTTTAATGCGAAAAATGAAGCACGACAAAGTAGGGGGTGGAGTAGGGTCACCCCACCTTGCGACCGCCATGTATATCTATATAGACACACATATATATATATATATACTTCATTTTCACCCAAAATCTGCTCATAATCCGCAAAAACACAGCTGATTATCATCTTATTTCAGCCAAATCAAAGGTATGATTCAAGTTTTATATGGTTTTGATGAAGATTTCTTGAATAAACGTGAACTAGACAATAAAAACTCTTCTTAATCCATGATAATGGATGATTTAAGCATGGTTCTTGGCTGAATAAGATCACCTCAGGGATTCCCTGATGTTATATGGTAGCTAAGATCACAAAACATTGGCTTTTGATGCCTTAATCGACCCCTAATCGAACAAAAGCGAATAACAAAGTTATGAACCAAAAAACAGTGAAACAAGGCTTGATTGACATGGGTTATGGCATGTTTGGATTGTGCTTGATGTGTAGGTACTAAATATAGCACGGGAACGGAGCTGGGCTAGGTATAACCCCGAAACCTTCAACTAGCTTAGGCATAATATTGTTTAGAATATAACTTCGTCTGTGATGTTTGGATTGAGCTGAAAATTGGTGTGGTGATGTAGGGTATTGACAAAATATTCACCTAAAAGTTTAGAATTTTTAGAATTTTCTATGATTTTTGGCGAATTGTTTACTGTTTTACCCAAAGAAATTCGAAAAAAAAAAATACCAAACGGAGTCGATAAACCACCAAAATTTACATGAACACTAAGGAACATATAGGAAACGCTCTAGGAAGTTTGGGAGTCCATTGGTTGAATTTTGATTCGTTTAAAAATCCGCATTTTTGGAGTTTTTGGTAGCCAGAAACGCACCGAAACGAAATCGGAAAAATTCCAATTTTACATGGAGTTCCTAGACGTATAAGGAGCTTTCTGGAATATTTTGGGAATTTTAGACATCGGATGCTAAGCAATGTAAATTATACGATTAAATATGTTTTCCAAATAAATTATTTGAGGGATTAAAATGGCTAAATAAATTCCTGAATTATTTTTCTCATAATCTTATATTTTTACTGAATTGTATATTAATTTCCATATTTTTATCAAACTTATGTATTAAAGAGGAATTTACGGAGTTAAAAACACTTTATTTTAAACTAGTTTCGACAGTTTACCGTATAACGAACCTGCCGGAAGCGGAACTGACCGAACCCGACGTTTACCATAGTTGGAACACCGAGAATATCCGGGGATTTCAGGGTCGTTTGGACACTAGGGGTGTGTCCTATACCAGTTCGGGAGAATCCCGACGGCGAAAACGGAAACTAAATTTTGGGCAACCTAGACTCCCCGAACACCCAAACTCCCTTAATAAAAAGTTAATCTTTCTTAAATAACAACATGTTGATACTCTTGGTATTCCCGTACCATTATCTGAATGTGTAAACAACCGACCTTGGCTGGCACACGGACCGGTGCCTAGAAGCCAAACTAAAAACTGATACTACCCGGACATCCATCACCATACCAGTATCCTATAGGTTCAATCCGGGGTGAAAACTCATAACCAGGTCCAAGTTATAACCATTACCAACTTAGATGTTGATTTAAGTCCTTACTTGCATATGTGCTATTAAAGCTGATCCAGTTGATTAATCACTCCTTGATTGATATGCTACTCCCTTCATTGTGAGTTTCACTCCCACACTTTTAAATTGTTTTATTTTTTTCTGGGTGAATTGCATGTTACAAACTGTGTTAATTGCACCAACTTGTTATGATGTGAATTACCTAACACACGAACTATCCCAGGGAAAGTGATTAACGTAAGCCGTGGGAAGTGAATAGTATTATTGGTTTGACAAACCCATTTCTGTCGGACCGGTGTGCCGGCAGCCAGGCAACTGCACGCGTCCTAAACTATGTTATGTTGTTAGGCATAACTACCCTTGGGAGTTGAACTGTACGTGACGCAGTCAGTGGGCTGAGGTGTCGAAGGTGACACGGCCCGGAGTGCTGAGGGTGTCGAACGTGACACGGCACGGTTATTGTGGTCAAGGTTTCACTTGTGAACTCGTGTAATTCCATCTGGGATCTGGAATACGTGCAATTAAACTTGTTAACGCATTTTGTTATGAAACAACCAAACCAGTGGAACTCACCGGCTCGGTTAGCTACCCTTTTTAAAATTAACATGCATTTCAGGTAAAACTAAGCAGAATGAGGAATGTTCATATGGAAGGTTTTGAGTAGGCGGACAGTAGCAGAATAAAGGCTGTAGTGGCTTGTAGTACCGCACTTAAACTAATGGTGTATTGTAATAATGATAGTTTATGTATGTTGTAAACTATGTTCCCTCTTTATATGATATAGGTTTTTAAATTATGAGGAAATACCATGTGTCTGTCACACCCCGCAATTGTCTTCCGCTGCGAGTCGGGGTGTGACAGGTTTCAAAAGATCCGATGGCTAACATCTGTCCACGTGGCAACCTCTGTTAAATAATGGAAGATAGTTGTTTGGGGAACCTCTGTTGAATCAACAGAGGTTAGGAACAGTGAATGAGAACAGTGGTGATCATACATTATCAGATGTTAGAAAACACAGTGGTTTACCTAACAGTGGAAAATGAGAAGCAGATGATAACTTTTAACAGTGGATAGAGAAAACCAAAAAGTTGATTTCTTTGAAAAGTGTGGTTATGGATAGACTTTTAGGATTTGAAAATTTTCCAATTTATGCTATTTTTAAGGATGAAATTTGGATTTTCTGAAAACATTTTAATCTCTTTATTCATGGAAAAAAAGTTGTTTTTAATCCATGTTAAGCATCCCAATTCTAGAGATCAAGCTTTCAAAGGTAGTGTATCTAATGCTTTTGTTAGAACATCTGCCAGCTGATCTTTAGTTGGGACATGATGAATCAAACCTTTTTCATAGCAACAAAGTGATGTCTGATGCTAATGTGCTTTGTTGTGGAGTGAGAGACTGGATTTTTCATGTATTTTTTGTTGGTACAGAATGTTTATGTCTTAGTCTTATATCGAGTCATATAGTATAGAGCTGGATATGCTAGGTGTATGAAGTATTTATGTAGTGTTGTAACAAGTTCGCTCAGGCGAACTTGAGTCTCGCAAGGCGAACTTGCATGTCTATAAATACCTAGCTAGCCTTCCTCATTTGTAACTTTGGCATTTTGGAGGCGATTGACGTTCGATTCAATAAAACGGATGATTAACTGATCAATTCTTGTCTATTGGTAAACACGCCGTAATATTTCCGCTATTATGGACGTTAGATATCAAATTTAGGTTCCTTAGCATCAAGGATCGGTCCTACAATTGGTATCAGAGCAGGATTGCCCTAATTTGAAGACATTGGACATAGAACATCTCATCTTCTACTCATTTCTTCTAATTTTAAATTTTCTTGGACAATTCAGGACAAAATGGACTGATTTTCAAGTATAATACGTAAAATCCATAATACTAAAACCCTTGAAAAGATCAGAGCTTAAAACAAACGAATTCATGCCGAAAAATTGAAAAAACCATGTTTGAAAACACATGTTCGCTCGAACTTGACATCAAGTTCGCTCGCTCGAACTTGATTGAAAAATTCATATTTTTCATCAAGTTCGCCCGAACTTGATTGATTTTTCAAGGAATTTAGCCAAGTTCGCTCGAACTTGCCCGAACTTAATCAAAATTTGATTGGAATTCTCTTCAAGTTCACCCGAACTTGCTGATTCCTTTGGATTTTCTACAAGTTCGCTCGAACTTGTATTCTGAGTGATACAAGTTCGCCCGAACTTGTTAAATAGCTGAGTTTCACACGCTGTGACAAGTTCGACCGAACTTGTCAAGGGTTTCTAAAAAAACAGTTTTCCGAAAAACGTCTCGGACATTATATATCATTAGATTCGTATTGACGAGACGAGTTTAAAGCTCTAATCTGGTAAAAATGGTTTTTCGAAAAATTTTAAGCGTTTTTAGCAAACCGATACGTTAATATTGTCGGTTAAAAAGTCAAATTTTTATTAAATTGTCTGTTTGTTAATCATTTTTCGAGTGTTTTGAACAACAGATTAGTTTGGAAAACGAAATGGGGCCCGTGAAGCCGCCAAAGTTGATGAGTATGAAGTTTGGAAAGGAAAATTTGAGAGCTGGGTCCAAGCAATGCATTTCCGCAGTTGGGTCGCGATTGAGACAAGTTATGTCGTTCCTAGAGATGAGAATCAGAAAATTATGGAGAAGTGCAAATATTCTACTCAACAAAAAGATGATTATTTTGCTGAAAAGAAAATGATTAATCTTATCCAGCAATCGGTTAAGGAAGACATCCTGATACTTTTATCAGAATACAAGACTGCGAAAGAATTATGGACATCTCTGAAGAATAAGTTTCAAGAGAGTGTAGAGGTTAACAACTGTGAAGCTCTAGTTTCAAGTATATTCACAAATGAGTCTTCAAGTTCTAAACCAGTCTGCCCGGTCTACGATGTAGACAATTATCAGGAAGATAATGGCAAACTCTTGAATGAGATTGAGAGTTTGACATTAGAAAATAAAAAAATTAAAAGAAAATAAAAAGAATTTTGAAAACAAAATAAAAATTTTAGAAAATGAAAAATTACAAATGGTAATAGATTTTCAAAATGAAATAAAAATGTTTAAAAATGAAAATATTGTTTTTGAAAAATTAAATATAGAAAATCAAAAAGCAATAAATTCTCATATTGAGAAAATTGCTCAACTTGAAAAAGAAGTCGAAACTGTTAAAAATAAAGCTGTTAATTCAGAAAAATTATTGAAAGGTTTTGCGACTTCCTCTTTAAAGTTAGACCATATATGTCCAAAACCAATCAATAATAATAAAAAAGGAAAATCCAATAAGTGACAATATCACAAATTATGACGCTGTCATAATTGAAGATTTTGATGATAATAACCGATGATAAAAATTATAAAAAGAAAATATTTTTGAAACTAAAAGAAAAATTTCAAGAACCTGTACTACAGTCTGCTGAAAAAGATGAATGCTCAACGCAAAAACCTTCTAAGCAGAATGGAGAACAAAAACAACATGAAAAGAAAATTCTGTAAATTTTCTAAAGAAAAATAAAAGCTCATCGGTACGGTCATCAAATCATATAAAAACTAGCAAAAAATTGAGAATAAGTGGTGCAGGTCGGACCACAGTGTTTCAAAGTCAAATCAATTTTCCAAAGAAGCAGGAAATATGACTACTACATGTCAAATCAATGTGCTGATTTGGGTGTTTGGTCTGAATGGAAAGATTGGTACGATAACAGAGTGTGTTACAACTGTGGATTTGGTGGACACATTGCTGTTAACTGCCTGAAAAAGAGATTTGATACGAGAAGATGCTATAAATGTCAAATCAAAGGTCATATTTCCAGGGATTGTCCTGACTAATCTAAAAATAAGATCGGTTAAATCTCAGGGGGAGAAAAGACCAGAGGAGAAGAAAACAGAGAAGAAAAATGAGAAAACTGTGAGAAGCCTAAAGAACAAAAAGTCAAGTTATCACACGGGCAAAAAGGCTGATTGAGAAAAAAAAGGAAAAAAGTTAGAGAGTATTTGGAAAAGATTTTGTCCTCAAATACGTCTAAAAAATGAGATAAAAGTTCTAATGAATCATTTACTCACAGTCAAGTAAAACGAATTCATCAGATACAAATCTGAGGACAAAAGAGAGAGCAGTGGAGAAAAATTTGATAACTCAAACAGTTAAAAAATCAAAGAAAGTAAAATTTTCAAATAAAATTTCTATCAAACTGTTTGAATATCAAAAAGAGTGTGAATGTTTGTTTACTTAGATGTTAATGATTTTGGTAAACCTAAATCCAGAATGGATTGGGTTCCAATTCAAAACTGATTAAAGTTTGTTTGATTGTGCAGGATAACCAAGCTTCAAGTCAAAGGTCATTTCAGAAGCAGTGGTTGTTCATGCAGAGAGACAGGAGACAGGAATGACATTCCACACAAACAAAATGGTAGTCTCGCGTTCGCATTCATAAAAAGTCGTTTAATGGTTACAATGGAAGATTCTTATTTTCGATTTTAAAAGATGTTTTCAATTTTAGGGGGAGAAAAATTTTAAAATTGTCAAAAATTCCTATAAAATTGAAAAATATCATTTCAAAAGCATTTTAGATAGATAAAAATTCTCAAAAAGCCAAAAACAATAGAAAATCTCAAAATGTAAAAAACATTGAAAAATGAAAAATGAGATTACTTGTGCAAAAAGAGGAAATGATAGTACATCAGTAGACTATCAATGCATGCTAAAGATATGTATTGTTTTTAAAATGGTTATAAAATCTCACTAAAGATGTGTCGGTAGGCTCAGCTAGACTAGTAGTTTTGCGAAAAAGATACAAACCTAAATTGAAAAGCCTAGTTCTAGTGGAAAACGCGATTGAAAGCATAGTACTTAGTTTTGTCCTTCGTGGGTGTGTGCCTACTCGGTAATCGCTGAATGTTGCAAAGCATAAAAACCAGTCAGTTTGTGAACTTTCACAACTTACTAAAAAGTTACTGTGATTGTGTTTTCATTTTCAAAATATTTAAACTTGTTTTATTTATTTATTTTGTTTTAAGCATTGGACATCCTCTACGTATACGAAAGTATCGAACTGGATGTTAGTGCCTGAAACGTTTCTGCTTTATTTTACTTGGTGTTTCGTTTAAATCTTGGATCACCTCTGCGTATATGAGAATATCGATCTGGTGGTTAAGATCTAAACAATTTCAACTTGTTTTTCTTTTCTTATTTTATTTAAACATTGGACTTTCTCTGCGTATCGAAAGATCGACCTGATTGTTAATGTTTAAACATTCTGCATTATTTTCACACAATTCACAGTTGATGAAAGTTTAAAGGCATTACTTGAGTTAGTGTATTACATGGTGAGGGGATATGCTGAGATCGTGGGGTCCATAAGAATTTAGTGCACATTAATATACCTTAACGTATCGGTAAGCATTATGAAAGTTGTTAATTGAGTTTAACTGGACAACAATACCGACACATCCATGTGAATTTTTTAAACAGAGTGTTTCTTAAAGATCAAGGTGCAGCTGATATGTCTCAGTAATCTGATATGATCCTCTAGCATGTTTTCTCACAAAAATACAAATTGTAAATATTACATTTTAGTATTTTACATTTCTGCATTCAATATTAAAAATCCAAAAAGATTTTCTCTCATATCTTCCATGGAAACCTAATAATGTTGAATGTGAGCCGGACCAACGAGACTGTTAAGAAACTGTTTGTGTGTGGATACGTGTGATTGTTCTTAATCGTCAATCTTAGAGATTCCGAAGCATCATTTGAGGGGTGCTAGATAAACATGTTGATTAAAGATACAAGAAAGCTCAAAGTAAGGGGGAGCATGGATGTTAAAGTTATTCAAGATATAAAGATCAAGAGAACATTAAAGACTCAGGAACTTAATTGAAGAATGATGACTACGGCAACATCCAAGGGGGAGTCTGTTGACGCATATGTCTGTCGGCCTACGTCATCGTATAATATTGAGTCAGTATTTAGGAGCGAAATGTCGAAGTTTATGTATATTTAGAGTCAAGTTCGCTCGAAAAGGAAGTTTTGTAGTCAAGTTCGGCCGAACTTGAGTAAGCAAGTTCGCCCGAACTTGCATTCCCTCCAGCGAACTTGTCCTCCTGATAAATAGGAGTCTTGACATTTAATTTGTAATTATTTAGAGATTTTGTCACGGAGAGGCGAAGCTCTGTCCAAGTGTTTCCAGGATCTGTAACGTTGAATATTAATGAAACGGTGATTAAATAGAAATAAATGAGTGTATCCAATGTCGCCTAAGCAAACTGATTCCGCACGTTTACCTTAGTTTTGTCAGATTATGCCCGAACGATCTGTACAACGGACCTACATTTTTAGCTTCTTGACTATCTAACATGCTAGGAGTCTTTAAAGCAGTTACACTAAAATCCAGCAGTTGATTTTGAAGCCATGGGAGTTGAGTAGTGCAACTTGCACCAGTAATATACTCAGCCTCTGTTGTAGATGTTGATATTGCAACTTGCTTTTTTGCTTTGCCAAGACACTAAACAATTGCCTAGGAATTGACATCCTCCTGAAGTTGACTTCCTTGTGGTGTGGCATCCATCGAAATCACTGTTTGAGTAACCTGAAAGCTCAATATTTCCATTAACAGAATACCAGATACCAAGTGTGAGAGCACCTTTTATATATCTGAATATCCTTTACACAACAATGAGATTTGACTTTCTAGGTGCTGACTGGGATCTGCACAAACACATGTTGCAAACATGATGTTTGGCCTTGATGCAGTTAGGTTCAATAACGAACCAATCATGCTTCTATATAGAGTTTGATCAACCAAGTCATCTTTGTCATCAACAGTGACAAGCTTTGAGGTTGCCATGGATGTGCTACATGGTTTACAATCATTCATATCAAATTTTGTAAGTTGTTCTTTGACATGCTTACTTTGATGAATAAATGTACTTTATTGTGCATCTGCTTAACTTGAAGAACAAGAAAGCATTGAAGCTCACCCATTGCACTCATTTCAGACCTTGTTGTCATGAGTTTTCTAAATTCTTCACACATTGAGTCGCAGGTGGATCCAAAAATAATGTCATCCACATAAGTTTGGACAATCATTAACTCTTTTTCGTTCCATTTAAAAACATGTTTTATCAATCTCACCTCTTGTAAAGCCTATGGAAAGAAGAAATGTGGAGAGAGTTTCATACCAGGCTCTAGGTGCTTGTTTCAAGCCATATAGTGCTTTGTTGAGCTTGTAAACATGATCAGGATAATATGCATCTTAAAAACCAGGAGGTTGGCGCACATATACCTCTTCCTAGATCTTACATAGAGAAAAGCACATTTGATATCCATTTGATACACACTATGAACAATTTTATGGCCTCCAATCTTACAACTGGAGCAAAAGTTTCATCGTAGTCAATGCCTTCTTCTTGTATGTAGCCTTGAACCACAAGCCTGGCTTGATTCCTGACAACGATACCCCTTTCATCAGTTTTGTTTTTGAAGACCCAGTTTGTGCCAATTGGACTTACATCCTTAGGCAATGGTACAAGTTCGCATACTTTTGTCTTTTAAAATTGAAGGAGCTCTTCTTGCATGGCTTTAACCCAACTTTGTCTTTCAGTGCCTCTTGGTACTTGACAGGTTGTGTGAGAGATAGGAAACCAGCAAAAGGACAAATGTTTTGGGATTGACTTCTAGTGAGCACCCCCAAGTTAGTGTTGCCAATGATTTGATCAGATGGATGACTTTTAAGATAGATCAGATCTCCCTTATTTGGAATAATGGCATTTTGAGGTGAAGGTTGTAGATGGGAATCATCTGAGCTAACATCTGTAGGTAGTTTTGAAGAGTCAACATCTGTTTGAAATGGAGGTGGAGGTATAGGTGGGAGAGGTGTGGAAACATGTTGCTTTTATCTACAGTAGTTGGACTTTTGTCAACATAGTTTAGATTTGATGAGCTGGCAGAGGATTGAGGATCAACAACAGTTGATGCACCAGTGGCAAAGTTCTCACAGTTGTTAGTAACATATGTTGCTCTAGGTGGTGGAAATGACTTTGTATTGTGGAATCACAATGCCATATCCATTGTCATGAGAAGAAGATTGTGATGTACCTGCAGGGTTAGTCTTAATAGACACATCTTCAAATGTAAATTTGTCTAGGTCAAAGAATTCAACAGGATTTGCTGGGATTTTTAATGAAGAAAGTTCATTGAAACTTTACAAACTCTGTAGGCTTTAGCAGTGGTTGAGTATCCCATTAAATAACCACAATTTAATTTGGCTGCAAATTTTGAAATTGAATCTTTTAGTATAAGATGAAGCATAGCAGCCAAAGATTTTGAAATAGAGATCAGTGGTTTGATCTTGTACAGAATCTCATAGGCAGTCTTTTGATGTTTGGCTTAATCAAAATTATGTAATGCACATAGCAAGCTGTGTTTACAGCTTCTGCCCAAAAAGACAAGGGTAAACCTGAATCTGCTATCATAGGTCTAGCGGCTTCAATTAAAGTTTTATGTTTCCTTTCAACCACCCCATTTTGTTCTAGTGTCCTTAGGATGCTATATTGCCTAACAATCCCTTTTGACACAAAAATTCGTCCAACTCCTATTTTTAAATTTTGTGCCATTATCAATCCTAAAGACTTTTACTGGCAGGTCAAATTGCTTTTCAACTTGTTTAACAAAATTTTGCAAATGCCTGCAGTTTCATCTTTCGAATGCATGAAAAAGGTCCATGTAAACCTTGAGAAATCATCAACAACGAAAGACATATCATTTCTATTTAAGACTCATGATTTTTACAGGGCCAAACAAATCCATGTGCAACATTTGCAAACATTAGCTTATTTTGGACTCTTCAATTGATTTGTATGAACTTTTATGTTGTTTTCCTTTTAAACAGGAAACACAATGTTAATCACAAGTGAAAAGTTTTGAGGGTAAAAATCTGACAAGATTTTTTTTGCAGAGTGTGGTGATAGTCTTAAGATTTGTGTGACCAAGTCTTCTATGCCAAAGTTTTGTCTCTTTATTAGAAGCAACTTAGAACAAACATGCAATAGACATTGGATTATTTTTACATATCAACCACATACACATTGCCACTCCTATGAGCAACAAGTTGTGCTTTGCTCTCAACTATGATTTGATCAATTTTTTAACCACTTCTGGCCCAACAATCTAACAAGTTTTCTTAGTGAAGAATGGCCCATAGCCTTTGTCACGCATTTGTGAAACACTAAGGAGATTAAATTTAGATTCGTGAATAAGATTGACATGTTCAAATTTAGTTTCCCAGACTGAACAGTCCCTAACCCCAACACCTTCTCTTTTGAATTGTTACCAAAGGATATGTCACCCCTCCATGGGCCATAAATCTTTGAGAAGTGTTCCACATCCTGTCATGTGCCTGGAGCCTCCACTATCTACATACCATAAACTATTAAGGCAAGTAGAAGCTCCCTGCACATCAGTAAACAATTAGTTTAGGTGGGTTTCCAAAGCCAAAATGGCTTTGGATGGGGTCACAGACAATCCGGCCTCAAATTCAGGAAAATGGTCAATGTTTTAAAAAGGTTTTTGTAACCACTTTGTGAGCCATTTCCTATTAAATGCTCATATCCATGGGGATGTCAATTAACCCTTGGCTTTGATGGTCTTTTGTAACCCTCATAGCCAAGTGGTACACTTTTATAAGAAGGTTGACCATGTCCTCTTGGATATTGATTTGCTGGTGGAGCATCTGTTACTTGAACCTCTCTGGAGCAGAAGTTACATTCAATTTCTTGGTAACAGATGTTTGAACAGGCTCAAAGATCTTTTTGCTTTTCCTTTTGAAGTTACTCATCCTTGGACTCTCAAGTGTTTTTTACTCATTTTTTACATCAAATTTTTTTAGATAAACACACTCTTGAGTTTTATGATTTGTTTTTCCAAGATAGTGCATTTTGGTGAGTCATGTATCACACTTGTTTTGTTAATATGATAAGCTTTTAGAAAAAATAGTTTTTAGTAACATGATTCTTCTTTTCACAAAAATCACAAAACAGTTTTTGATTTTACTTTCTTTTTCCCTTTTTCTGACTTTTTGTAGCGAGTTTATAACCTCTACTGGAAGATCTTTCAAGGGTATAATTTTAACTTTGGGTGCTTTGACCCCATCAGTGGTTGTGAAATCCATTGGCTTGAAGTTTTCAAGAATGTCACACTCATCAGACCATGTAGGTTTATATTGATATTTCTCAATTTCCTCAAATGTTGAGGATCCTTTATGTCTTTCTAAAACAATTTTCTTTCCAGTTTTATAAGTGACATTGATTTCTTCACCAGCCAGATTTGTGGGAATAACTTCAACCTAACCAGAATCATTTTCAGTAATATTTTCAGAAACTTGATCATTTTTTCTATACCCAATGCCAAATTTGATATTACTTTTGATTTGGTTCTCAAGCATCACTTTATAACCTTTACAGGATTCTAACCACTTTTCACAAGTGATTTGGGTAGATTCCAACTCCTTTTTGCAACTCTGATATTTTTCTATCATAGTTTAGAGTTGGTCATTGGTTATGCTGGCTTCATGTTTTAGGCTGCTGATTTCAGATTCTTTTTCAAACATTTTTGTTCTCAATTCTTTTGAAAGTTTTTCAAACTGCAGTTCATCATCTAAAATCTTATTCCTAAGATTTTCATTCACCTCTTTTATGTTAGCAAAAGCAATTATGCATTTGTATGAACATAGATCTTTGAGGACCTGAGGAGATACCTTAGTAGCATCCATCATGGCACAGCCACATTCACCTTCACATGCTATGGCATTCCATGTGTCAGACAGAGGTTTCAATTCTTCACTAACATTTTCTATTGTAACAATTGTTTCATCATGAACATCAGACTCTTCAGACTTAGATACCACTTCCTCAGTTTCATTACCCTCAACTATTGTATAGTGCCATAAAGCAAAAATCATTTTGTTTCTTTTCAGTGTTGGCAACTATAGCAAAGTTTTCATTAGTTAGTTCCTCAGGTAAGCTACTCCAATCAACAAAGCGCTGAGTAAAGAAGCTCTGTTGATTAATCTCTATCGGAGCAGTGGTTTGAGTACTTGTGATGCAGGTTGCAATTGAACCTGAGGAGCTTGGGCTTGAACATATTGAATATGTGGAACAGTGGTTTGAACATATTGCACAGGAACAGTGGTAGAAGGGTGTGCAAAATGAGCAATGTTTTGCATATGAGGAGCAGGGGTGTATAGGGAATAATGGACAGTGCTTTGAGAATTTTGAGGTCTAGGGCTAGGATGTGTGATGATTGGTCCAGTTACTTGTGACCTACATTCTCTAGCAAAGTGTCCTAGCCTATTACACTTAAAACATTTGATCTTTGACTTATCCAACCCAACTTTTAACCCCCCATGCAACCCTGGGAACTTTCTACGACTTCTCTTGTAATACTTGCTAGCCCTAACACTCAATAAAGCAAGCTGGTGCAAAATATCCATTTCCTCTAAATCTGTAGGGTCAAAATGTTGAAGGTCATTCAACTCAAAGGATAAGTTATCAGAAGTTTGGCTTTCCCATTAGCAACAAAAGCATAATTGGGTGTGTAAGAATCAAAGTTGAAACTGCTACAGAGGTTATATGAAATGATCATAACTCTCGGATCCTTACAACTGCCAGAGGCTTCTTCTTGGCCAAGAAGTGTTGTACTACTGAATGCATAATCATCAGCAACTTTGCCAGATTCTTGTAGCTTCTTTTTCTGGTTCATCTCTCTCTCATAAGTGAGGAGCCTACCATGAAGCTGTTTTCTTGTTACAAAAGCTATAGTATCCCACTTGTCTGGTAATGATCTAAGAAAACGACTATTTAAAGTCGAATCTGCAAACTTAACATTAACCAGTTTTAGCTCACTAATGTGACTACTAAATATTTCAATCTGTTGGGTTAATGACTCTCCTTTGACACGACAAAAAGTTTCGTATTGTTGGTTTAAAACTTATGTGTTTTTTTTCAGTTACTTCCTTAGTCCCACCGAATTACTCTTTCAAGGCATCCCAAAACTCATTTGCACTGTTGCAGTGCAACATGCCAGCATAGATTTCATTAGGCAAAGTTGAAGCAACAATGCTAAAAGCCTTTGCATCTAGTTCAATTTTTCGAAAATCTTGCTCGGAGTAATTTTCAGGATTTTTAGGCACTTGAATTTCTAGGTCCTCAGCACTTGGGACCATTGCAACATGAGGTACAAATACAACTGGCCTCTAGCAACCGGTGTTTTGCTGAGCAAGTATATGACCCATCCGACGTTGCTAGATGTTATACTCAGATCTGACAAGCATCGGTGGTTTAAACATGGAACCAGTGTTATGAGGATCCTGTGAATTTTGAGACATTGTCATTGTTTACAAACAGATTTTGTTTAAAAACTTGAAACGTAAATAAACTTTGTTTTCCAATACAAATGAGCAAACGAATTAGCAGTGAGAACTAATCTGTTCAAATCAAATGATTGTTAAATCAAATTCGATTGACCAAGCTCTGATACCAATTAAGAGGATCTGAGTTTGAATTGTTGTAAAAGTTTGTAAAATGAAGGTAATGAATGATGATAAATCAGATGTAAATGCAGCGGAATGATAAATTTTGATTAACAACAATTGAGAGATTTCTTCCACTATCATGCTTTTGTAATTATAATCACGTATGCATGTAATTCACAATCTCCCCCCCCAGCCTAAGATCACTGATTTGTTCGTACAGAATATAAGAAAAAAGATTGATTGATAAAGTATAAAAGTGATCAAATAGAACAGTATAGACACTGTTCTTTTTATAATGTAATCCTAACCACTGAGCATCTTATGATGATGTCACTATGAAAGTGACTTCAAACAACTATAACTAACTACAACATCTGCTAGCTAACCTTTGTTACAATAAAATATAATATAAAAATTGTTAGTACAGTATGTCTGTTGGTGCATATCTATGTTGCCTACGTCATTGTATATCGAGTCTGAGTGATTAGAGCTTAATCTGTTAGAAACGAGGCATATTTAAGTATGAAATAGGCTAATATCGCTGGTCATGGTATTGATGATGTCAAGTTCGGCCGAACTTGACTAGGTCAAGTTCGCCTGAACTCTATCTCACACCAGCGAACTTGAGTTACTATATATAGGTGCCTTGGTGATTTCATTTGTAAAGAGATTTTGGCACAGAGACGGCGAAGCTCTGTCGGATCCGGTTCTCGAATGTATTGAACTTTAGATCAATGAAAACAACATTTAAATGAGTAATTCTTGTCATTTGGTTAACTTTTCATTAGTTTCTGCCTAATTAGACAACAGATAAAAAATTTAGGTTCCCGTGCTAATCGTGGACGTTCCTACAAGTGGTATCAGAGCCTGGATACCTAAATTTGCTGGAATCAAGACAAGAATTTCTCTTATTCTACTCCATTCTATCTTTTTTATTAACATTTTAACACATTTGAAGATTTCATGGTCAAAAATGGATGAAAATTGAATATGTCATGTAAAATACACTTGTGGTAAACCCCTGAGAGTTTGGACACAAATTCAAACGAATTGATAGCAAAAAGTTCAAAAAACCATGATTTGTAAAATCACTATGGCCGAACTTTTCTTTGAATTTTAATCAGTTCGACCGAACTTGATAGATTTTCAAGGATTTAACCTTAAATTCGCTCAAACTCATCTAAAAATTCTTCAATTTTATCAAGTTTGCCTGAACTTGTATAAAATTTGTTGAAATTTTAGTATAAGTTCACTCGAACTTAGCTATTTTCTTGAAAATCCTTCATAAGTTCGACCGAACTTACATGTTTTTCTTGAAATCTTTACACAAGTCTGCTCGAAGTTAATCAAAAGTTGAAATTTTTCAAAACTAACATCAACTTCGCTCGAACTTGACTGTGTGTGATAAAATTTGAAAATTTTCATCTAAGTTCGACCGAACTTGTTGAAAACTGAAATCAAAATCCGATTTTCACACAAGTTCGACCGAACTTGTCTATTGCTAATCAACTTTCGGGTGATTTTATCATATTTTCATATAAGTCTTCAGATTGTCATAATGGAAGATTTCCATAATGTGTTCATCTCACAAGTAGCTTCTTCATCAAATGCTAATACTCTTGCGGCAAATCAGATGAATATCGACAACGAAATGGGTACTACGACAAAACCACCAAAATTAATGAATATGGACGAATTCGAAGGGTGGAAAGAAAAATTTGTGAATTGGATACAAGCAAATCAATTCAACGGCTCGGTTGCAGTTGAAGATGGTTACAAATGGCCAAAAGATGAGCGTGATCAAGATCTTCCGCTGAACAAGTTTTCACCGGCTGATAAATAAAATTATGTCGCTGAGAAGAAAATGATCAGCTTAATACAACAATCAGTAAAGGAAGATATGTTGATACTATTGCCAGAATATGAAACGTCACAAGACTTATGGCACACTCTTTGCGATAAATTCAAAGGAAGCGATGAAATGATCAAGAGAAAAAAGGCCTTGATTAAGAAAGAGTTCGAGATCTTCACGATGATCAAAGGAGAGACGAGGAAGCAGATGATTGATAGATATTGTCATCTTATAGTCCAGATTCGAAGACATGATATCAAGAGATCTAATGAAGAGCAAATTGAGAAATTGGCCGATGCACTTCCTAAAGGAGAATGGACAACATATCTGATGATTCTGAAGAACAGATCATCTTGGAGACATTTCAAGTTGTCATCTTTCATCGACAAATTAGAAGGTCATGAAATGGAGTTGATGAAGATTCAAAATCAAAGAATGCTAATGTTGTTCAAGATGTCGGTGTTTATTACAAAGGAGGTGTTCAAGATACTCCGATCCAAAGTCCGAAAATCCAAACGACATTTAGTGAAAACATGAATTCATCACACAACCAGAGTTCTCCATATGCTGGATATACGAGTACTAGTTCAAGCTCTTCATTCCAAAATCAAAACAATCAATCGCATCAGACAAACCAATCTAGTTCTGATTCAAATGTGTTCCAGTGCAACATAGCAGTTGATTTGAAGAATGTGTTTCCTGAAAAGGTTGCAAAACAGCACATAACACTTCTTGTTACTGTTCTAGAATGAAAGTCTAGTTGCTGGAAAGATCGAAAATGACCGCCGAGGATTACGATCAGGTGGATGAAGAAGAGTTGGAGTTGATGGATATAAAATGGAGTCTAGCATCCATCATCAAAAGAGTTACCAAGTTTGTAGCACTCACTGGAAGGGATATTGGTAATTCAAGCAACAAGCTTGGATTTGACAAGTCAAAAGTCACATCTTTCAGGTGTCGATAAAAGGGACACTTCAAACGTGAATGTAACAATCAAGAAGCAGGAGGAAACCAAAATCCTTTCAGTAGCATTAGTGAGTATTACAAGAAAGATCTTCAATACAAGCCATATCCAAAGAGAACACAAGTTGAAGTAGAAGATAAATCTGCAAAGATAACCGAACAACTCTTGTTGTTACTCATGAAGCAGATGGTTTTGGCTGGAACAGATACATCGGAAAGAAAACTGGTGTTGTGATGATGGCAGATGTAGTGGATGACTCTGAGACATCGTATGTTGATGCTGCTTTGGAGAATGCCATTCTGGAAGGATATATGTAGAGAGCTGAGGAAGAAGAAATAACTTATCTTGAGATGCAAAGGCAAGAAGCATTGAAATCAGAGGCAGAAAAGGTAAAATCTGAGGTAAGTGTGTTTGAAAAGGAAGTTGTGAAAGTTGTGGAGGTTGAAAAACCTTGCACAAAGTACGCAAATCCTTGTGAGTCTTGTGCCGAGAAGACTAAAATCATAAGAGAAATGATTGTACACAACGAAAATTTGCGTTATGATTACAGAACCATGAAAGAAGCGTACCACAAAATGAAAGGCACATATAAAAATGTCGAAAAAGCTAATCTTGAACTCAGTGCTAATGTAAAAATGTTAAATGCCACAATAATTGAAAAACAAAAAGCAATTAACATGTACATTAACACTATTGCTGAAACAAAGCGTGAGCTTCATGACATAAAAATAGAAACAGAAAGAGTAAGACAATTGCTGAAAAGTTACACTACAAACGCTTATGTCATTGATCACATTCTGCCTACGATTAAGTCGGAGGAAAATGTTGATAAATCAAAGCGTAAAGAATACGGAAGTGTTCCTCCACCACTTCCTGCAAGTTATTCCTGCCAGAAATATGATGAGATTGAAAAGGCTTTTAATATACTACTTTTATCAGAAATGAAAGATAAAATTGCCTAAGAACATTGACGTAGATTTTACAAAGTCAAATGATGACAATGAAGCGGTGGTAAAAGATGTGGTTAGAAATGTGTTGGGAAATGATTCTGATGAAGGCAGCTCTGATAGCGCCAAATCAAGTTCCAACAATTCGGAATCACAATCTGAAAATGACGATACATCATCAGAATATGGTCTAAGTGATGACCCTAATGTTGTCATGTACAAGATTAAGGAATCTGATAGATTATACTTCGATGATAGTTTTCCGATTCGGAACGTGAAAGAGGATCAACTTGATAAATTTTTCAAACTTGTAGAAGTTTCATCAGATGATCTTGAGAAATACGAGAACAGATTATACTCGAAACCTAAAAGGAATGCTAAGAACTACCGAAAGTTTGGTGTGATTTTCCTGAGAACAGGAGAGCAAGATTGGGTTGGAGGAAAATGAAGAAGAGACGAGGAGGAACCAGAAGTTGCCATTTCATGAATACAAAGGTAAACACATGAAGTTTGTGTATGGGAGGAATACGTTTCAAGAAGAAGGTACGATCGGTAAGAAATCGAATGATGAATTCAAGAAAGAGAAAGAACTTCGGGACAAGGCAAAGACAAAGTCCACAAGTGTAGTGAAACCCACGAGTGGACATGCTTCTGATAATCGGACTTGCTTTAAATGCAATACTGTTGGTCATATTGCTCTCAAGTGTCTGAATCTAAAGCCTGTGTTTCCACGAAGAAAAAACGCGTTAAAAGATGAAAAGCAAAAACAACCAGAGATTGTGAAATCTGTCACAAAGTCAAATAGAAACTATGAATCTAAATGCGAAGTGAAATATAAAACTGGATCAAAGTTTGAAAAATATACTTTTGAAAAAGGTGAAACTTCAAAAACGAATGAAAACAAAGATTCTAGATTCTATATCAAGAAAGCGAGAAGCAAGTTACAATCCTGGGTTGTGAAGAAAAGGCTTTCATCATCTGAAAAATCAAAGTCTGTTACTGATAAAACTGAAAATGTCAAATCAACCGAATCAGTAATCAAATAGACAAAGAAAGAAAAGGTCAAAACGTTTTCAGAATCGACATCGGACGAAATGTTTGATGATGATTTTGATTACGATGATGAGTTTGAAAGTGTTTATGATGTTTATCATGTCAAACCCAAAACCAAAAAGGTTTGGGTTTCCTTATTCAAACAGTTGCTTTGTGGGAGTTCCAAAAGATCCGCTTTGTCAAAGATTAAATCTGGATAGCGGAGCTTCATGTTACTTAACTTATTCAGAAAGTCAAAAATCTTAATAATTTTGAGAAAGAAGTAGTTGGAAAAGAAAATTTGTCAAAAATCAAATTGTGCAAATCTACACCGTTGAACGAAATACTGAATTTATAACCATTTGTTCTTTCAAGTAAATGAGTTTAATAGTTTATTTGTTGAACAAATACAGATGCAGATGCAGATGCTGGAAAAAGGATCGGGCGACGAGTTCTCGTGATCCACATTGGTTTGTTATATTTCTAGAATAGTATTTCTTAAAATCTAAAATCCAAAAATATGTTTTTGTTTTTACGGGGAGTAAGAAAAATTTTAGAAAAAAATCAAAAACATATGAAAAATTTGAAAATTCAAAAACATTGAAAAATTCAAAAACAATTTTGTTGTAAAAAAGGAAATGATAGTACATCAGTGGACTATCACAGTATGCTAAAGAGTTGTACAGTTTAAAAGTGATAAACAAGTCTTACTATGGATGTGTCGATAGACTTTACACATTCAGTAAATTGTTTCCGAGATATAAACTAAATTTTACAATTGCTTAAACTTGTGGATTAACAGCTCTCGGATATATGGACTTAGTACTCCGAAATTTCGTTTGAGAGATTGCCTGATTCTGAGATACGAGGTCTTTATAGATGATTGATATCTAGGGTATTATACAAGTTCTTCTGATTTTGCGGAAGCAGTAGCCTAGAACTTCTATAATGCTTTTGCTAAAAACCGTAAAATAGCATGCAAAATCTGAAAAGAATCGAAAGATCTAATCATTTGCAATGCTTAAAAAGATTACTTAAGTGGAACACACCTTAAAGACGAGCCTTCATCTATTTCTCTGTACAGTAGTACTAACATGAGCTCTCAAGGTCTCGAACAACCAAATACATATATTAGTTACGCTATACTCACCTGTAAGATGAAATCTAGGGAATCTTGATACGGGAGTATATTCTGAGATGGGAACCATAGTTAAGTCAAGTTTCATAATTCATACCTAACATATCTTGGAACAATTGAGAAATGTGTCGAAGTTTAAATGGACAAACATATCGACAATCTAGGTAAACGAGTTTAAAACTTAAAGTCTCAAAAGGTCAACGATACTGTTGATATGTCTTAGACAACTGATATGATCCTTAGACACGAATTCACAAAAAATATGACTGTAAATATGTTTGTACATAGTTTACTTTCTTTATTTGTTTTACAGATTAAAATCAAAAAGATTTTTAGTGTGTTTTAGCATAAACTTTCTAAAATTCAAAAAGATTTTGTTTCTTCATTAGTTTCAACGAGCCAATGATGGAGAACGGTTCTTCGAAGTCTGGTAAGGTGCTTTTATAATGAAAATCTTGATGACGCCTGTCAAAAATCAAAATAATTGAAAGTGTTGAAAAGTTCATTAAATTGAAACTTTAAAATTGAAGAAAATCATTGGTTCAATCACAACGGTTTCAAACGAGGTCATTAATTTGGACTCGGCAAATGAAATTAGTTAACCAAGGTCATTAACTTGGACTTGGTCAATCAAGTGGATTTAATATTTGAAAATTTTATCAAAAGGACAAAGTCTTAAATGTTAAAAGTGTTCAAGGTCATTAAATTGAACTTGAACAACTAAAGTTTGAAAAGTTGAAAGTGTAGATTGAAATTTGAAATGTTGATGTTACAGAATTTCAAAGTTTAAATCTGAAATGTTTATTTGATGTCTTAGAACTTTGAAACAGAAGTAAAGTTTTAGGGGGAGCAGGATAAAGTGTTGAAAAACTCAGGAAGCTCAAAGCAAGGGGGAGTTTGAAGACTAAAGCTAAAAGCTAGGGGGAGCATGTTGATTAAAGTTTTTATCAAAACAAAGCTCAAGAAAGAGGAAGGGAATATAAAGATCAAGATGTTAAAGTTTATTCAAGAACTAAAGATCGGAAGACTCAGAAGATTTTAAAAGTCAATGACTGCGGCAACATCCAAGGGGGAGTCTGTTGGTGCATATGTCTATTACCTACATCATTGTATATCGAGTCTGAGTGATTAGAGCTAATCTATTAGAAACGAGGCGTATTTAAGTGTGAAATAGGCTAAGTTCGCTGGTCATGGTATTGATGATGACAAGTTTGGCCGAGACGGCAAAGCTCCGTCGGATCCGGTTCTCGAATGTATTGAACTTTAGATCAAGAAAACAACATTTAAATGAGTAATATTTGGTTAACTTGTCATTAGTTTCCGCCTAATTGGACAATAGATAACAAATTTAGGTTCCCGTGCTAATCGTGGACGTTCCTACAATGTCCTATGTCTTAGTCTTGTATGAGTCTGTTTAGATTGGATTAGATTACGCTCGAAAAGGTCGTATTTATGTAAAGTATAGACCAAGTTCGCCCGGAGTTTAGATGTTGGAACAAGTTCGGCCGAACTTGTTCAAACAAGTTCGCCCGAACTTGTTGTCCTTCCCAACGAACTTGTGCTATTATAAATAGGTGTCTCTAGGTTCTTATCTGTAACTTTAGCAAATCAAAGGCGAAGCTCTGTCCAATCCGGAACTCAAATGTATTGAACTTTAAGATCAATAAACAATCAGTTTAACTAGTAATTCTTACATATTTGATTAACATGTCATCTAGTTTCCGCCTATATGAACATTAGATACCAAATTAGGTTCCTGTGCTATCAAGGAGCGATCTAACAAGTGGTATCAAGCCGATACCTGATTTGGTGAAATCATCACAAGAACTACTCCTATACTACTCATTTCTACCATTTTTCTTAACTTTTTCATGGAAAACATTGAACCTACGGTTAAAATCTGCTAAATTTTAAACATGTCACGTAAATACACTAAAGATAAACCCCTGAAAGTTTCAAGACCTAATTCAAACGAATTGATGTCGAAAAGTTGAAAAATTCATGTTTTGCAAACTTGTTTTGGTCGAACTTGACTCAAGTTCGCTGAATTGACATCAAGTTCGCTCGAACTTGATAAAAATTCACAATTTTTATCAAGTCCGCCCAAACTTGATTGAATTTCAAGTTTGATAATCCGCTCAAACTTGCATGCTTTTAATTCAAAATTTATTCAAGTTCGCCCGAACTTGATTAAATATTGTTGAAAAACTATTATAAGTTCTCCGAACTTGATAATTCTCTTGAAATTCTTATAAGTTTGCTCGAACTTGCTTCAGTGTGAGAATTTTCAAAATTTCAACACAAGTTCGCCCGAACTTGTTTGAAACAAAATTATAATTTTTCTACTGCACAAGTTCGCCCGAACTTGTCAGTGTTCTAATCAATTTTCAAAGTTTGTGAACGTGTTTTCAGCTACGTTTTTTTCTGTGATGGAAGATATTCACAGTGCGTTTATGACGGCTCAGCATCGAATGCTCAAATGGTGAATCAAGTTAATATTGATAACGAGATGGGTACGTCAGTGAAGCCACCAAAACTTATGTGCATGGATGAATACGGCGGGTGGAAGGAAAAGTTTATGAACTGGGTTCAGGCTACATTCTTTCACAGTTGGGTTGCAGTTGAGACTGGCTACACATGGCCAAGAGATGAACTTGATAATGCTATCGATATAAGCAAGTTTTCATGCACAAAAGGATGCGTACGTAGCTGAAAAGAAAATGATAAGTCTAATTCAGTAGTCTGTGAAGGAAGATATCTTGGTGCTATTGCCAGAGTACAAAACTGCACAAGATCTTTGGAAGTCTCTAAAGGCAAAATATCAGGGAAGTGCAGAGATGGTCAAGAGCAAAAAGCATTAATCATGAAAGAATTCGACATATTCACAATGATAAAAGGCGAAACGATGAGACAAATGATCGAGTGTTTTTGTCATTTGAAAGTGATTATGAGGAGACATGGTCTTGAAAATACGGAAGAAGAATACATTGATAAATTGGCTGATGCATTACCAGAAGGTGAATGGACAACGTATCTCATGGTGCTCAAAGAAAGTCCAAGCTGAGAGTTCTTCAAGTTATCCACTTTTATTGATAAGTTGGAGGGGCACGAGATGGATTTGTTAAAGATTGCCAAATCAAAGAATTCAAATGTTGCTCAAGATGTAGGGCTTTACTACAAGACAGGAGCTCAAGAGAATATCTCAAGCCCTAAGATCCAAACTGCTTTTAGTGCGAATCTGAGTTCCTCGAATCATTCGCCACAGAGCCAAACTCAATCATATCCGAACTATGATCAGAATCCTCAGAATTCATCATATTCAAGCACGGGTTCTAATTCTTCGTTTCAGAATCAGACCAATCAGAATAATCAATCGAATTCTGATCCAAATGTGTTTTTAGTGCAACATTGCAGTCAACTTAAGCAACGTTTTTTTCTTAACAAGTGGCCAAACAACATATGGCACTACTTGCACAGTGTTGGAATCGTACGAGAGTTTAGTGGCCGGGAAGATTGGTAATCCGGAAATGACTACAGAGGATTATGATCAAGTGGATGAAGAAGAGCTTGAGCTGATAGATATCAAATGGTTCTTAGCTTCGATTATTTGGAGGGTTACTAAATTGTTGCTCTAACCGGCAGAGACATTGGGAATTCAAGCAATAAATTGGGTTTCTAAAGACGAAAGTTACTTGCTTCAGATGCCGACAAAAGAGCATTTCAAATGAAGTGCAAGAATGCAAAAGCAAGTGACAATCAAAGTCCTTTCGGAGGAGGCAGTGATTACTACAAAAAGTCGTTGCAATATAAGCCATTTCCGAAGAAGACTTAAATCGAAGTTCAAGAGAAACCATCCAACAACATAGAGAAAGCTATGGTTGCTTCGAATGGAGATGACGGTTTTGATTGGAACTCATATATTGCCAAGAAGACTAGGGTTGCTCTAACGGCTGAAATCATGGAAGATACATCTACTGAGGATGCAGCTATGGAGAACGCAATGCTAGAAGAATATTTGCAACAAGCAGAAGAAGAGAGACCTATCATCACATGAGGATGCAAAGTGTTCTTTCTCCTAACATGACTTCTAGTTTTGCAGGTTGCTTTGGTGATGCATTATCTTCTAAGCATGTCATTGAAGAAACGAAACCGTAAGTTGAAGAAGTCATCAACGTGACCAAAGAGTTGAATGAAGAATACCACACGGAAATCGCCAACAAAGCGATGCTGGCTAATTTGACAAAGGTAAGTCCGGAGGTAAAGTTGTAGAAAAGAAGTTGTAGAAGTGCAAGTCGTTGAGGTTGAAAAACCTTGTAGGAAATGTACCGAGCCTTGTCAGCAATGCGCCGAAAAATCACAAATAATAAGTGAACTCAATGTGTATAACAACAATTTTAAATATGATTATCACACAATGAAGGAAGCTTATGATAATATGAAACACGATAATAGCAGGCTCGATAAAACAACGTTGAACAAGATGATACTGTGAGAATGTTAAAAGTAACGGTAATGAAAAACAGAAAGCAATTAACACTTACATAAACACCATTGCTGAAGTTAAACAAGAGCTTCAAGACATGAAAATTGAAACCGAAAGGGTAAGACAACTTTTGAAAAGCTATTCCACAAATGCTTACGTCATCGATCATATTCTTCCAACGATTCCGTCGGAAGAAGATGTTCAGAAATCAAAGGTAAGAAACGTGGAGATTATAAAGTGTTCCACCACCCTTGTGCGAAAAATATTGTCGCAAGAAAGCATAAGGGATGGAAAAGACGCTTAACATTGAACTTTTGTACGAAAAGAAAAATGAGCTGCATGAGAACATTGATATAACCAACACAAGTGATGATAGTGAAGCAGTGGTAAAAAATGTTGTTGAAAATGTTTTGAGTGAATCTGATGATGGCAGCTTTGAGAGCGCCAATGCGAGTCTGAACAGTTCTGATTCACAATCTGAAGATGATGATACATCATCGGAAGATAGCCTAAGTGATGATCCTAACGTTGTCATGTACAAGGTTAAGGAATCTGATAGACTATACTTTGACGACAGCTTTCCTATTCGGAATGTTAAAGAAGATCACCTTGATAATTTTTTCAAACTCGTTGAAGTATCATCAGAGGATTTGGAAAGAAATGAAAAGAATTTTTATTCTAAACCTAAAAGAAACAATTACCAAAGGAATAGTGGTGACTTTCCTGAACACCGAAGAGCGGGTTTGGGTTTGGATGAAGTGGATGAACCGAAAAAGAAAAAGTCACCATTTCGCGAATATAAAAATAAGAACATGGCATTCGTGTATGGGACTAGCACGATTCATGAATAGAATTTGATTGGAAAACAATCAAATGATGATTTTAAAAAGGAGAAGGAACTTGGGATAAGGCTAAATCCGCAAGTGGAGTAAAACCCACTAGTGGACATTCTCATGATACTCGAACTTGCTTCAAATGCAATGAAGTTGGTCACACTGCACACAAGTGTCCGAAGTCAAAGCCTGTTTATTCTCAAAGAAAAACAAGTTCAGATGTTGAGAAACTTAAGCAACCAAAGTTTGAAAATTCAACTTTTGAGAAAGGTGAAACTTCCAAATCGAATGAAAATAAAGATTAGAGGTTTTACATTAAGAAAGCAAGAGTCAAATCACAATCCTGGGTTGCTAAGAAGATTACAACAACATTTGAAGTTGCAAAGTCAGTTTCAAAGACAGAGTCAGTTGAAACCAAAGTTGACAAGGTGTGTGAATCTGAGAGTAAAACTAAAACTGATAAAGTGTGTCCAAAACTTTCAAAAGATAAGAAAAAGGTCAAGTTTGAAAATGTTAATGTCGATGAAGTCTTAGATGGTGATTTTGAGGATGTGTATGAAGACTATTATCCCAAACCCAAGACCAAAAAGGCTTGGGTTGCACTTTTTCACTAAGTTGTTAATGTGTGCAGGGATCCAAAGACCATATTATCGAAGTGGATACTGGATAGCGGAGCGTCGAGGCACAGGACCGGGATGAAAGCTCTACTCTTCGACATCAAAGCGATTAATGGAGGGTATGTAGGCTTCGCTGGAAATCAAGGAGGCTGGATTGTAGCTGAAGGAAAGCTTTCGAATGGTGTGGTATCGTTTGATCGTGTTAACTATATCTCCGAGCTAGAAAACAATCTTCTAAGTATCTCACAGATTTGCGATAAGCAGTTCACAGTTCATTTAAATGATAAGGAGTGCACTATTCTTAAGCCGGGCTTCAAGATTCCTGATGAATGGATTCTAATGCGTGTTCCACGCGAAAACGATCTCTACTTGCTAGACATGGGTGTTGCTACTACATCGTCAAAGGCGACTCAATGTTTTGTCACAAAAGCCATGGAGAAGGATTCGATTCTATGGCACAGAAAATGGGGCATATACATCTGAGGAAAATGAATTTTCTGGTTCACAATGACTTAGTCGAAGGAGTAAATCTTCAAAGCTTCCATATGACAGATCATTGTCTTGAATGCAAGAAAGGGAAGCAATCAAAAAGTCACATCCTAAGAATATTCTTAACTCCATAAAGTTTCCGCTTGAACGTCTTCATATGGATCTATTCGGTCCGGTGAACGTCTGTAGTATTTCAGGAGATCTGTATTGTTTGGTTGTCACAGATGATTATTCTCGATATTCTTGGGTTTTCTTTCAAGAGTCTAAAGATGAAACGTTCGATAATCTGGTAATTCTCTTCAAGAAACTTGAAAATTTATATCATCTCCCTGTTCGACGGATTCGAAGTGATAACGGCACGGAGTTCAAGAACAACAAGATGAAAGAGTTTTGCAACGCCAAAGGAATTCTGCACGAATTCCTTGCACCTTATACTCCACAACAAAATGGTGTAGCTGAAAGGAAGAATAGAACTCTAATTGAAACAACAAGAACAATGCTTGCAGATTCCAAGCTTTCTGTTAGTTTCTGGAGTGAGGCGGTTGCAGCGGCATGCTAAACGGGGTCTTGACAGTCAAACCGACCAAAAAGACATGCTTCGAGTTGATTAACCGAAGGAACGCAAATCTGAAATATCTAGAACCACTTGGTGCATCGTGTACAGTGATTGATCAAGATGGAAAGTTCGGTGCTAAAACGCTTGAAGATTTCTTTGTTGGTTATGCTAGTCTGCTCAGAAGGGTTTACAATCCTAATTTGAGACGGGTGGTCAGCACAACACGTAGATTGCTTTCGATACACAACTCCTATTCAGAGGAAAGGCGATGCGTGGTTGTTCAATTACCAAGATTTGTGGAAGTCATTCGACTTGCTAGAAGAACCGTCTGAAGAAGAACTTGCAGCTCATTATTATCTTCAACAGTCGGCTAGCCAAGAACAAATTCTAAGGCCAATTGTGGTTAATCAACCCACTGTTGGTACATCATCTTCTGGTGCAGGTCCGAGTAATAGTGGTGTTCCGGTTGAACAAGTTTCTGAAGCAGAAGTAGAACCTACCACAACTCCAGCAAATGTTTCCACTGAACCAGGAAATGCAACTATAGAGCACATTATTTTTCAGAATCAGAATTCTGGCTCTGATGAAGCTCCAACTTTCGATGATGATGATGGAGAATCCTCCTCTGATGAAGAATCCGAGCAGATATCTAATATGTTAAACCAATCTGCTGGCCTGAGCAATCAAAATGAAGCTACATCCAGTGGTCCTGAAGTTGATGTGATAGTTGATTTGAATATTTCAAATCAGAATAGTACGGTTGATGTTCCTAGTGAGGAGATGTCGTGATCTTATTCATATCACCCTTCAACCAACATTATTGGAGAGTTACAGACTGGTGTGAGAACGAGAAACCAGATCAACAAAGCTTTAAGTTGTTTCTATACTCGAGTGGCCCCGACTCAAGATTATTGCTATTACTTATGTTTCATATCTCAAATTGAGCCGAAGACTGTGAATGAAGCTTTGGGTGATGAGAATTGGGTGATAGCAATGCACGAAGAGTTGTTAAAGTTCGAGAAACTAGGAGTTTGGAGATTTGTCGACTTACCACCTAAGCAAAAAGCGATAGACATGTAGTGGGTCTTCAAGTGTAAGAGGGATGATCGAGGTGTGATCATTAGAAACAAAGCTCGGTTGGTTGTCAAAGGTTTCCACCAGCAAGAAGGAATTGACTATAAGGAAGTCTATGCACCGGTTGCACGTTTAGAGTCAATCCGCATTTTCCTTGCATTCGCTGCTTGGAAAGGTTTTAAGGTGTACCAGTTAGATGTGAAATCCGCATTTCTCTATGATAAACTACGCAAACAAGTGTACCTCGGCCAACCACCTGGGTTCGTCGATCCGCTGAACAAGAATAAAGCTTATCTCCTAGACAAACCCTTATACGGATTACATCAAGCCCCAAGAGCTTGGTACGAGACGTTATCTCAACATCTGGTTGGAAACGGCTTTACTAGAGGCACAATGGATAGTACATTGTTTACCAAAGAAGTCGGAAGTCATCTAATAATCGTACAAATCTATGTGGATGATATCATCTTTGGTTCAACAGATGATAGTCTTTGCAAAGAATTCGAGAAAATAATGAAGAAGAAGTTCGAAATGTCTTCTATGGGCGAAATGAAATTCTTCCTCGGGTTACAAGTTGATCAGTTACCAGACGCATATTCATTCATCAAACCAAATATGTTCATGATATTCTGAAGAAGTTTGAAATGGATAGCTCGAAGCCGCTTTCGACTCCTCTGGCGCTGAATCACGGGATTTGCATTGACGAAACAGGAACAAAAGTGGATGATACGCTCTATTGGTCGATGATAGGATCTCTTATGTATCTGACGGCATCTCGCCCAGATATCATGTATCCTACCTGTCTTTGCGCAAGATATCAGTCCAGTCCCAGAGTATCACACATGCAAATAGTGAAGAGAATATTTCGCTACCTGAAGGGATATCCAAGCACCGGCATGTGGTATCCAAAGAACGATAACTTTAATCTGATGGGATATGCTGATTGTGACTTTGGGGTGGACAAGCTGAATTCTAAGTCTAGACGGCTGGTTGCAAGTTCTTCGGAACTCGATTAGTAACGTGGCAATGCAAGAAACAAACCACGGTCTCTCTCTCTACTTGTGAGGCAGAATACATTTCTGCTTCCGGCTGTTGTTCACAAATCCTATGGATTCAACAACAGATGAGGGACTTTGGATTGCAATTTCTTGATACGCCTTTATATGTGGACAATAAGGCAGCAATCGGCATCACTAAAAATCTTGTTCATCACTCTTGAACTAAACACATAGAAATTTGTTATCACTTCATTCGTGACTACTACGAAAAGAAGTTGGTGCGAATAGAAAAAATCCACACCGATGAACAAAAAGCTGATTTTATACCAAAGCTTTTCCTTTAACAAGATTAATATATCTAATGAGACTTAACGGTATTAAAAATTTGTTGACAGGTGTGGAGGCAGAGGTTGAATATAGATCGGACGATGAGTTCACGTGATCCACATTGGTTTGTATATCTTTTAGATTAGCATTTCTTAAAAAACTAAAATACAAAAATATGTTTTTGATTTTAGGGGGAGAAATATTTGAGAAAATACAAAAACATATGAAAATTTCAAAAAGTACAACAACATCGAAAAAGACAAAAAGAATTTTATGTCACAAAGGAAATGATGGTACATCAGTGGACTATCACAGTATGCTAAAGAGTTGTAAAGTTTAAAAAGTGATAAACAAGTCTTACTGTGAATGTGTCGATGGGGTTTACACGTTCAGTAAATTGTTTCCGGGATATAAACTAAATTTTACAACTGCTTAAACTTGTGGATTAACATCTCTCGGATATATGGACTTAGTATTCCGAAATTTCATTTGAGAGATTGCCTGATTCTGAGATACGAGGTCTTTATAGATAATTGATATCTAGGGTATTATACAAGTTCTTCTGATTTGGTGGAAGCAATAGCCTAGAACTTCTATAATGCTTTTGCTAAAAATCCTAAAATGTATGCAAACTTGAAAGAATCAAAAGATCTAATCATTTGCAGTGCTTAAAAGATTCCTTAATTGGAACACACCTTTAAGTCGAGACTTCATCTCTTTGTCGATACGGTGGTATTAACCTGAGCTCTCAAGGCTTTGCATTAACCCAGAGATATCAATTACGCTATACTCACCTGTAAGATGAAATCTAGGGAATCTTGATACGGGAGTATCTTCTGAGATGGGAACCATAGTTGAGTCAAGTTTCATAATTCTAACTAAGATATCTTGGAACAACTGAGAAATGTGTCGAAATTTAAGTGGACAAACATATCAACAATCTAGGTAAACGAGTTTAAAACTTAAAGTCATCAAAAGGTCAACGGTACTGATGATATGTCTCAAACAACTGATATGATCCTTAGACACGAATTCACAAAAATATGTCTGTAAATATGTTTGTACATAGTTTATTTGTTATAATTTTGTACATAGTTTTGTACATAGTTTATCTGCTTTACAGATTAAAACCAAAAAGATTTTCAGTGTGTTTTAGCATAAACTTGCAATAATACAAAAAGATTTTGTTTCTACATTAGTTTCAACAACAGTGTTGGAGAACGGATCTTCAAAGTCTGGTAAGGTGCTAAACTGGTGGAAATCTAATTGACAATGGGCTGGGAGCTAATCTGTAAAATCTGATAAGAAAAAACGATTAAAAGTTCATTATTTGAAACTTGAAATTGAGAAAAACCAACAGTTTGTTTATAACGGGTCGGACCAAGGTCATTAACTTGGACTTGGCAGACAAATCGGTTAACCAAGGTCATTAGCTTGGACTTGGTCCACTCAGTGGATTGTTAAAACTAGTAAAAATTGGAAAGTGCAGGGTCAAAATTGAAAAATTTGAAATTTGGTTTTGAAATTGATCAAGTTTGCCTGAACTTGTTCAGGGCATGTTTACATTGTTCTGATCATAAGTTCGCCCGGACTTGTGTGTGTTCAACAGATTTATTTGACAAGTTCGCCCAGACTTACTAATATTAATTGATTAGCTCTACAAGTTCGCCCGGACTTGTTAGGTATAAATATAACACAAGTCCGCCCGAACTTCATTATTGGTTTCCTAATACACTGAGCGAACTTGAGCGATTTTAAACGAACTTCGAATTTGCACACTTTGTGTCGAATTGTTGCCCAATTTTCGTGTGATATTTAGTGATTGGCACACTAAAGAACATGGCACAGTTATTAATTGAATTATTGGACCGTGTTTTGACCATGATTGAATGACTCAGATCTGGACATAACAAATGGACATAGTTTAGGATCTTTAAAGAAAAATTGAACCATAAAATGTGTCAAACAATCATAAACAATTAGTAACATGTCTCTAATTTTGATTAGAATGGTCTGATTCATGTTGTTGCAGGTTTCATTTGAAAACGATGACAAGTTCGCTCGAACTTGTCAACTGGTTCATTGAACCAAGTTCGGCCGAACTTCTCCTCAAATGTTAAAAGATGAAAGTCTCACAAGTCCGCATGAACTTATCTTCAAATGTGAAAATAATGGATATCATACAAGTTCGCCCGAACTTGTCTGATAATTTCAAATTTCATAAAGTTTTGATAAGTTCGCCCGAACTTGTCTGTTAATCAACCAAAAACTGTTAAGACAAGTTCGCCCAGACTTGATTCAAATGTGATGATTAAATGCATATCAAGTTCGCCTGAACTTGATGGAATACTTTGTGAAAATTGTGATTTTTGGTAATTTGTCTCGATTATCATGTTTGCAGAACATCCAGCTCTCGTTCAACAAATTTCATAATACATGCATCACGCTCGACAAGACTGTCTATCCATCTTTATCAGCATATGATAGTATTCTCGACTTCATGGAACGTATTCCGGTTCACAAGGCGATCACAGAGAAAACAATGGTATATAGATCGCATGTCTACAGATTTTGGAGCTCAGCATCACTTTACGAAGACAATACAGTGATCAGATCTATTATTCGCGTCGGAAATGAAGATAAGGAGCTGACAGTGACTGAAGCAGATATTCGTAAAGTGTTAAACTTCAATGATGAAGCGAATGATCCGATGCTACTTGATGAGAGGATGGTACCAGGTTGTTTCTACAGAATGGGCTACATGGGGCACGTAAATGAATCTACCTTGAAGAAAGGGGGAGTTCCGAATCCCTACAAGTTCTTAATGCACGCAATTATACACGCGTTCCGCATCGCAAATCGGGATTAGACGATGTCCAAGATTATATGGCTTGTATGGCTACATCATTGATTCTAAACAAGAAGTTCAATTTCTCGAAGCTAGTATTTACACATATGAAGAACAACATGGGAACGAACAGGCTT
The DNA here is from genome assembly GCA_947069175.1 of Scalesia atractyloides. Classification (NCBI taxonomy): domain Eukaryota; kingdom Viridiplantae; phylum Streptophyta; class Magnoliopsida; order Asterales; family Asteraceae; genus Scalesia; species Scalesia atractyloides. The sequence continues at coordinate 45,005,700 of CAMTDV010001634.1, forward strand.
GTTATGTATCCGAGATTTGTGCAGATGTTGATCGATGACAAATTCAAGAAAATTTCAAAGGATCCTAACGACATTGTTTATCTTAGTCACCTGGATGATACAATAGTGAAGAAGCTTATCACGTTTCAAAAGCAAGCCTCATCGCCGGTTGCAAAGCCATTATTTGGTGCTATAGCTTCTGCTGATTATATCGCTCCACCAGAATACAAATGGTGTAAGGATGATAGTGGTGACGAGAAAGAAAAGAATGCTGAAGAAGAATGGTTGTCTACGTTCAAAGAAAAGCGCAGCGATTGGTTCTTATAGAAAGCCGCTGAAGAGAAGAAGAAAACTTCACGAAAAGCAAGAAAGTCGAAACTATGTTGATCGACGAAGAGGAACCTGAGAATGTACAACCTGAAGCTGGTTCGAGTGTTGCTGTGAATATTGAAAGTCAAGAAACAGAAATATCTACTCAAGATGATGACGTTATTTCTGCGACGTAACAAAGATGAAGATAGTAATGATTCTCTTGAAAGAGCAACAAAGAAAGCCTTAGCTGAAAAAGAATCAGAGAAGATAAAGGAAATTGATGTTGATTATGAACCGGAGATTGAAAAGGGTTCTGATGAGGAAAGACCGAAGAAATACGCAAAACGTGTTAAGTCTTCTACAAAAGATACAACTTTGAAGACTACTGGTTCTCCTAGTACTAAAGGCAAAAAACTCAAAAGCCGAAAAGCCGACGTTATATTGGCAAGAAGAAAGGCACAGAAGTCCCACAAGAACCTTCTGGTGCAAAACAAATAGGAGCTACACAAGAACCTCCTGCGGCTAAAATAGTTCAAACTTCTACTGTTCAAGAGACGATTGTGCAAACAGGAGTTACACAAGAACCTCCTGAGTTTGAGTTGCTTGAAATTCCAATTGTAGAGTCTCAAGATCCACCTACAAGTTCACAGCCAGAAAGCTCTATTCCGAAAGATGTTCATACACCGAAGAGTACTCCAACACCAAAGACTACTCCGAGGTCAAAGCTATTAGGTAGTATCCCTAATGAGCCAGTTAATATTCAAGATCTGAATGATTTCTTCCCGATTGCTGATGTTGATGAACTGGAGAATAGAGTTAAAGCTTTGGAAGATAAAGTATCAAAGAATGAAGCTGAGAAAGCTGCTTTGGAACAGTTGGTGAAACAAAGCGAAGTTGAGAAAGAAATCTTTAATGACAAAGTGAAATTTTTGGAAAGTGATCGTGGATACTTGAAACCCCTAATTGAAAGTCTGCAGGATGCGAATGAACGATTACAGAATGAAATTGTAGAATTACGATCGGAAAGGGATTTGAATGATCGAAGATTTTCTAGACTTTAGAATGTTTTATCTAACAGTCTGGGAATTAACTTCAAGGAAGAGTATGAAAGATTGGATTTACAAGAGGCGAAAGAACAGGCAGAAAAAGAGATTGCAGAACAGGGTAAAGGCAAGCATGTGATTGAAGGTATGCATGAGACAACAAAGCATGTGATTGAATCTGTTGATGCTGCGAAAGCTTCTGAGTCTGAAATCATACCTGAGAAAGAAAATGAACAAAAAGACGATGAAGAAGCTGAAGATAAAGATGATGATGAGCCTGTTAATGATTCAAAGAAAGATGATTCTGATAATGATGATGGAAATGATGATGGTCAGGGAGGAGTTGGTATGAAGATTGTTGATGCAAAGGTTACTGATGAATTTGTTTTTTCTTCACTACTAAGCGATGATACAAATATAATGGAAGATCAAAATCAGGGGGAGCAAACAGGGCAACATGGCAAAATGATGAAGAGTTATCTGATGCGATCGTTGCAATGCCTGTTACTGCGATGCCGACAAATCCATTGATACTTATGTTAGAGCATAATGTGGAGGAAGGTGAATTTGTTCACAATTATTCAAAGGAAGATTTGGCTAAGCTACTGAATGTTGATGCTGACACGTTTGATTTCGATTTCGAAGAGCAAGTGGTGAACATTGATACGTTTGAACCGAACGAATACTGCTATAAAAGAAGATCTGATGGTGATGATTACAACAGAGTCATTATTGAAGATTGGTCAGATGATGATACAGATGAAGCAGAAAAGTATGTTGGTGTGAATACAGATAGTTTTCATGCATTTGAAGAAATGTACGAGCAACTAAATGAAGATCTGTTAAAGGAAAAGATTGCAGAGTCTTTGCGAGAAGGTAAAGTTCCTAAACCGATGACTAAAGAAGAGATTGCACAAGCAAAGAAGTCCTGGTTCAAAGAGAATGCCGAGAGAAAGAAAGTTCCGACGTCCATTAGCTTTCTTTACCAGAGATGCAGACAAGTCATTGGGTGACATCTTAAGTTGGGGTTGGTTGAAAGAGCTGAATGTCTACGCCATTAAACATGAGTTTGGAGTTCAATACTTCAAATACTTTGCAGACTTTAGTACATTACCATATTGGGATGTGGAAGAGTTAGTTCAGACGAGGAACGTAAGCTACCACATGAAGTTTATTGATCAATTATTGTGGAAGATGATAAAGTTTGAAGCGATGCAAGGATTCAAGTACTGGAAACCGTTTATACCAAAGCGCCGAATCAAAACAAACAAGCAAACGGGAGAGAAAGATATAACTTTTATTATAAGCGTCCGCGTGCAATGAAGAACATGCCCCTAATGCCAATAGAACAAGATTTTTATCCGTTGTTCAATGTGGCAAGTTGATCCTACGACGTGTGAAGCAATTATAGTGTTGAGGTTTGAAGAACACTTGGATATCACAAAGGAAATATCAGCTGAAGTGTTTCAGAAAGAAGGATTATGGGGGTTATGGAGAAGATACGCATACTAGACTCGATGTGGCTAGTGAACTGTTCGAAAGAAGATATCCGATGTCTATTATTCAACAAGATATGTTATGAAAAGCATGAAGAGGTACAAGCGATGCACTATCAAAGGGTTGTAAACGTTTGCTACGCTCGTGGAGTAAATTCAGGAAGAATGTGGGAGTCTAGTTGGAGAGAGTTAGAGCGCAAAGAGTTTTTGAAGGAAGAAAGGCGTCTGGAACGTTTTTAAGAAAAGACAAAGGAGGGAAGGCTTAGACGTTTTCAGTTCATGGCTAAAGTGCACCTACAGATCAAACGTCTATTCCTGCATAAGAAAGAAGAAAGAAGCCTTACAAGAAATTCTTTGGGCGCTGCAGATGAAAGATAGAGTTTTGAAGACTGATCAAGACGGAGATGATATCCAAGGGGGAGTCTGTTAGTACAGTATGTCTACGTCTTACTCTTGTATCGAGTCGATTTAGATTGGATTAGATTACGCTAGAAAAGGTCGTATTTATGTAAAGTATAGACCAAGTTCGCCCGGAGTTTAGATGTTGGAACAAGTTCGGCCAAACTTGTTCAAACAAGTTCGCCCGAACTTGTTGTCCTTCCCAGCGAACTTGTACTATTATAAATAGGTGTCTCTAGGTTCTCATTTGTAACTTTGGCAAATCAGAGGTGAAGGTGTCCGATCTGGAACGCAAATGTATTGAACTTTAAGATCAATAAACAATCAGTTTAACGAGTAATTCTTACATATTTGATTATCATGTCATGTAGTTTCCGCCTATATGAACATTAGATACCAAATTAGGTTCCTGTGCTATCAAGGAGAGATCTAACAAAAACTGTTAGTAACAATTGCTAGAAGATCCACTGTTAGTCTCTAGCAGAGCTTTGCCATATCAGTGTTTCTTCATCAGTGCTTGACTTCAGCAGACCTTTCCTGCAGAGCTTCAGTATCAACAGATCTTTGACTTTGATCTTTATCATATTTTTCCAGCAGTTGATAGATTATTACAAAGGATAAGAGGATATAGGATATTTTGGCATTTCTATCATCTGTTCTTTTGTAGGGTTTAATATCCAACATCATACAAAATTCAAGCCATATCACAATGTTCCAAGAAAGAACAATTTCTTATGAAATTAAACTATAGATACAAGAGAGGGGGAGAGAAAGACAAAGACTAGCCTATTTATTCAACAATTATCCACGGTTGCTTCAAACTACGATTACACGGTTGCTTCAGACCAATTATCTAGAGTTCTCAAATAATAGTTGCTTCTCCTGTTTTAATCTCACAATATGTTTGGAATAAGTTATTCATCAAACATGTAGTATGATTACTGAAACATGATTAACAAACTAATCAAGAAATAGAAATCAGACATAATATAATTTGATTCAACAAAGGTGCAATGATGCTAAAAAGTAAGAATATAACAAACACAAAATTGCTAACAATTTAGGTGCCACATTTAATCATTAACTTGCATGCTTAAAAGATCCTAAATTTCAGGTGGCGGAACCTAAGGTGGTTTTCAAAAGCCTGGTACTACTTTCCATACTGGTGGATATTTTAGTGTAATTTGAGATTGCGTGTGACGTTCAAATAAGAGTGCACGCTTATTGAATGTCATCGGACTAACGGGGGATCCAAGGGGGTAGCGCCCCTTGGCGGGGGTCCGGGGGCAGCGCTCCTGAGAGCAGGGTCCAAGGGGCCAGAGCCCCCTGGCTGGGGTCGAGCTATCTTTTATTTTAGACAAAAGTCCTTTATCAAAAATGCACCATAAATTGAATTTCGGGCTAAATATGCACTTTTGGAAACTTAAGGGACTAAAGGTGGTTTGTGCAAAATAAAAACTGCCTGCAGTTTGTGAAAACTGCATATACGCTCCCAATGAAAACTGCCAAAATAATCGAAATTTGATTATTGACTCTCAATCAAAAATTGCCATACAAAAATCTAGAATTTTTTGATTTTATCCGATCAAAGATTGGTAGCCACTCCAATTGTTTGATCCGATAGTGATTACACGACTTCAGATTTATCCAAGCAATTTCAAATTATTCCCAACAAAGATCAAACAATTTCAGTGAAGATGACAAGCGGTGGTGAATCTTCGAAGGCTATGACGAACAAATTTGCAAATTGGACAAGTTTGAAAGGCAAGACTTTCTTCGCTGGCAAAAGAATATGCATTTTCTGTTGACGACTTTGAAAGTGGTGTACGTTCTGAGTACCCCGATGCCCGAGGAAGTGGTGGATGAACCGCTGGAACAAACTAGGAAGCGTGGAAAGTGGTTGAATGTTGATTACATCTGTTATGGGCATATTCTGAATAGTATGTGTGACTCTCTTTTTGATATTTATCAAAATGTTGAATCTGCAAAAGAACTGTGGAATTACTAGAGGCCAAATACATGGCTGAAGCACATTTAGTAAGAAATTCTTGGTCATTGATTTTTTATAAAATGGTTGATGGTAGACCCATCATGGAACAATACAATGAATGTCTAAGAATTTTGGGTCAATTCGAACAACATGGTTTAAAGATGGATGAAGCTATTTATGTTCCATCTATCGTTGATAAACTTCCTCCTTCATGGAAAGATTTTAAACATACTTTAAAACATAAGAAAGAGGAAATGAATCTGGTTGAACTTGGAAGTTGTTTTCGAATTGAGGAGTCTTGTCGGGCCATGGAAAATATTAACAAAGACAAACACGTTGGTGGATCTTCTGTTAACATGGTGGAAGAAAGTGGTCCTAGTCTCAAAAATTCTAACAAGGGAAACAACAAAATAAAGTATCAAAGTGGGTTTAACAAGAAGAACAAGGCTGTGAAGTATGCAAAACAGACCAATGATCAAGGCTGTTGGAAGTGTGGTAAACCAGGACACTTCAAGAGAGGTTGTCGTTTTGGTAAAGCCAAGAATGAAGCTGGCACTGGTGGATCCTCTAAGGATCCAAAGCAACAAGGTGAGAAATTAAACTTTAATTATAATTCGGATGTGAATTATGTTTCACTAATTTCTGAAGCATTTTATGTGCAGGATGATTTTGTTGCTTGGTGGTATGACTCGGAGCAACAAGTCATGTATGTAAGGATCGAAGATGGTTCAAGGACCTTACATTAATTGAAGATGGATCTGTTTTAAAGATGGGAAATGTTGCAACCGAGCCAATCCACGAATTGGAAGTGTAGTACTAGTATTTACTTCTGGAAAAACTCTAAGTTTAAGTAATGTATTGTATGTACCCGGCATTCGGAAAAACTTGTTATCCTGGTATCGTATTAAATAATTGCGGGTACAAACAAGTGTTAGAATGTGACAAGTATATCTTGTCAAGACATGGTTCTTTTATCGGATTTGGTTATTTATGTAATGGTATGATTATGTTAAATCTAGAATGCCGTTTAGTGATAATTCTGTTTGTATGATTGATTCGTCATCTAGTGTAAATTCGTCAAAATCTGAATTATGGTATGCTAGATTAGGACATGTACATTATAAATGACTTATGGTAAATGTCTAAGATGAGCTTAATTCCGACAGTTAATTTAACAAATGAAAAGTGCCATATCTGCAAGTTGAATAAAATAACTAGAAAACCATTCTTGCAACATGTTTATAGAGAAAGTAAATTGTTAGATTTGATACATAGTGATCTATGTGATTTTCATGGTACACCATCATTAGGTAACAAGAAGTATGTTGTAACCTTTATAGATGATGCTACTAGGTTCTGTTAGTTTACTTGTTACATGCAAAAGATGAAGCTTTGGAAAAGTTTAAAATCTATAAACAAGAATTAGATCTTCATCAAAGTGAATTGATCAAAACCCACATACGGATAGAGGTGGTGAGTATTTTGATCTGGAATATTTCCAATCAACTGGAATAATGCCACAGCTCCTTACACACCGAAACAAAATGGTGTGGCAGAAAGGAAGAATAGGATGCTAAAAGAGATGGTTAATACCATGTTGTCCCATTCGGGTTTAAATAAAGGGTTTTGGGGAGAGGCTATGTTGACAGCCTGTTATTTGTTAAACCTGGGTTCCTAATAAAAGGAACAAAACAACCCCCTTTTGAGCTTTGGTATAAAAAGCCACCCGAGTTGTAAAAACTAAGAGTTTGGGGTTGTAGAGCCGTGGTTAGGCTCAATGATCCTAAGATAAAAAACTTAGGGGAAAGAGGTATAAAATGCATTTTCATTGGATATGCTGAGCACTCTTTGCTCACAGGTTCTATGTAATAGAACCAAATGACCACGTTTCAGTACATACGGTTATTGAGGCAAGAAGTGGAAATGTAGAATATGATGAAGAAAGATTCACATCTATACCTAGGCCAAAGGATATGAATCCTTCTCTCCAGATTTCTAGTGGAAATGAAATTATGCCTTCAACTAGCACTGAACCAAGAAAGAGTTCAAGAGAAAGAAAGGCCAAGTCTTATGGTGACGATTTTCAACGGTACTTAGTTGAAGGATCTAGGATTGATATTAATTTTCAATATCAATATTGTTTCAATGTTGATGAGGATCCAAATACATATAGTGAAGCAATGGCTTCAAGGGATGTTTCATTTTGAAAAGAAGCCATCCAAGATGAAATGGACTCTATTTTGCAAAATAACACTTGGAAATTGGTGGATTTACCTCCTGGTTGTAAACCATTGGGAAGTAAATGGATCTTCAAGAGGAAGTGGAAGGTGGATGGTACTACTGATAAGTTAAAGACAGATTAGTAATCCAAGGGTTTAGACAAAAGGAGGGTATTGACTTCTTTGATACATATGCTCCTGTAGCAAGGATATCCACCATTAGATTATTATTAGCACTTGCTGCTATACATAATCTTGTAATTCACCAAATGGATGTGAAAACTGCATATCTAAATGGTGAATTAGATGAGGAGATTTACATGAAACAGCCAGAAGGGTTTGTTATGCCTGGAAGTGAAAACAAGGTGTGTAAACTAATTAATTCTCTTTATGGTTTGAAGCAAGCACCCAAACAGTGGCATCAAAGTTTGATGAGATTGTATTTTCTAATGGTTTTGCTTTAAACCAAGCAGATAAATGTGTTTATAGCAAGTTTGATGCTTCTGGAAACGGAGTTTTCATCTGTTTTATGTAGATGATATGTTGATTTTTGGCACTAACCAAGATCAAGTCAATAGAACAAAAGAATTTTTATCATCTATGTTTGCTATGAAAGATATGGGGGAGGCTGAGGTGATTTTAGGTATTAAAATCAAACGTGAGAACATGGGCATTTCAATCTCTCAATCACACTATATTGAGAAGATCTTGAACAAGTTCAATTTCAAGGATTGTTCTCCCGCAAGTACTCCTGTTGATCCTAGTCTGAAGCTATTACCTAATAAAGGCATTGCAGTATCTCCACTTGAGTACTCAAGAGTGATTGGATCACTTATGTACGCTATGATCTGCACCAAACCAGATATAACGTATGCTGTTGGAAAACTTAGTAGGTTTACTAGCAATCCTAGTACTCATCACTGGCAAGCACTAGGTCGAGTATTCAAATACTTGAAAGGAACCATGGATTATGGTCTAACTTACATTGGATTTCCTTCGGTGATTGAAGGATATTCAGATACAAGTTGGATAAACAATAAGGAAGATCATTCTTCCACAAGTGGTTGGGTATTCCTACTTGGGGGAGGTGCCATTTCTTGGGCTTCAAAGAAACAGACTTGCATAACTGATTCAACAATGGAGTGAGTTTGTAGTATTAGCCGCAGCTGGCAAAGAAGCTGAGTGGCTAAGAAACTTGATTTATGAGATTCCATTGTGGCCAAAACCAATGGCTCCCATTTCTATAAGGTGTGATAGTGAAGCTACACTGACTAAGGCGTATAGTCAAGTGTATAATGGCAAGTCAAGACACTTAGGTGTGAGACATAGCATGGTTCGTGAGCTCATCATGCATGGTGCGATTTCGGTTGAGTATGTTAGAACTCAACGTAACTTAGCTGATCACTTAACCAAAGGGTTAACTAGAGATCTCGTGAAAGGATCAGCTGTGGGATTAGGGTTAAAGTCCATCTGAAAACTCTCATGTTAAGATACCCAATTCCCACCTAATATGACGTTAGGTGCAGAATTCAATGTGGAAAGCTTAACATCTAGAGTTTGGAACACAACATTAAAATTATCCCAAAGGTATGTTTTTAGATCTGCAAGTTAAGTAAGGTTGAGGTATATCTTCTTAATAGCTCTTTTGAAAAATTGCATTTGCAGGTGCAAGAGTAAAAGAGCTACCTATATGAGCATGAATTTTAGCTGCTTCAAGAAGCTTGGACTTGGCTTTGATATGCTTATGAAGGATAGGGACCTAGGCTAGTAAAAGATAGTGTCAAGTTAGATCTATGTATGTAAACTAATGTGTATATTATCTTCATGTATTCAGTATGGATATTAAGGGTTCAATCCTTAGAGGCACCCTTAAATTCGAATATTTGGAATGTGTAATATACTAATATGAAATTCAATCGTCACGACATTTCATTTACGCATTAGTTTGTTTGATTGCTGTGAACAAGTTAGGTAATTCTTGATTACACTAAAATGGGGGAGGTATGTTGGATATTTTAGTGTAATTTGAGATTGCGTGTGACGTTCAAATAAGAGTGCACGCTTATTTGAATGTCATCGGGACTAACGGGGGATCCAAGGGGGCAGCGCCCCCTTGGCGGGGGTCCGGGGGCAGCGCTCCTGGGAGCGGGGTCCAAGGGCGGCAGCCCCTGCGGGGTCCAAGGGCAGAGCCCCTGGCTGGGACTAAAGGTGGTTTGTGCAAAATAAAAACTGCCTGCAGTTTGTGAAAACTGCATATGCGCTCCCACTGAAAACAGCCAAAATAATCGAAATTTGATTATTGACTCTCAATCAAAAATTGTCATACAAAAATCTAGAATTTTTCTGATTTCGATCAAAGATTGGTAGCCACTCCAATTGTTTGATCTGATAGTGATTACACGACTTCAGATTTATTCAAGCAATTTCGAATTAGTCCCAACACATACAATTTCATAATTTTTCAACGAAAGACAAAATTAATAAGTTAAAACTAAAACAAATAAATTCAAAAATCGACTCAAGCTTGTATATCTAAGATGTTCTAGGACAACACGTAACTTATCTACATTACTCAAATTCAGCATTAGCAATAACATTGATTAAACGGACAACAAAACTTGATGCCATGATTTACATTTCACCTTTTGTAGCCAACAGGTAGTTACCTGGTGGTGATATGACAAAATGGTCGTCAAGGTGATTATGCCAACAAATTATCAATAACCCTAAGTAATAGATTCTCACTTATAAAACTCCATTGAAACCCTCACTAACAAATTATCAAAACCCTAGCTAACAGATTTTTGGATACATTCTACATCTTGAAAACCCTAACTAATAGATTTGAAGAATGATGTTACCTGGAAGTAGATGATGGAAACTTTTGAACTTTTGAATTGATCAAAATCTGCTGCAGCAAAAAAGAGTTGCTAAGTTTAAGAATCTGATGCTAGATTCGAAGAGTTCGTTATGCTGAGAGTTTGTTTTCAAGTGCGATGAGCGGCAAAATTCAAAATGGTTACGCTGAGATGGTCCTCGTCGTCAAGGTGGCTACGACGGAGATGATAGATTTCAAGTTGCCGCCGATATTCAATTTTGAGATGGAGTAGCTAAGGGTTTAGGGTGCGATGGAACCATGTAATTTTGAGAGGGAATTAGGAATTGGGGTTTGGGAGATTATAAAATATTGAACTTCAATTTTGATGGAATTTTGAATGGGATAGCACGAATTTTGAGATAGAAATATTATTTAATTATTAAAAGTTTAAGATGACACACATATTTTAATATATGTTTGTTTTCTTTAAATGATATTTAAACGATGACACATAAATATAAGTGTCATAAAATATTCAGATTTTGCCACGATTACATTTTTTTTTGACACATGTGTATGCATGTCATTAAAGTTCTTTTTTGTAGTAGTTATCTTGTTATGAAATTCACTGACGAATGCTACAATTGTCGCACAATTGTGCATCTTGTTGTTGATTTTCATGAGAAGATGTCTTAAACCAAACCAAAATTGATGTTAACAACAACGCAAGCTGGAGAATAACACTTGACGTTGGAATTAAGACAATGAAACTTAAGTTTTAGCATTACGCTCTTGATATGAAGACCATGTGAGTAAAAGTCAGGGCTAATGATGTTTGTAACATCTTGATTTTCATTACAATCAGCGATTTTGGAATGTGCAAAAGGTCCATATGAATCTTAGGAAAACAATTTTTGCAAGGTTAACTTCTAAACCCTAATATGGGGTAGGGGAGGGGGCATGGAGCCTTCATTTCCATCTTTTAGTTTTCAAGTTTTTTTGAAAGAAAAAAAAAGAATTCTGGAGAGAAATATTGGGGTTTCGTTCATTTTGAGTCTGAGACAAGCGGGAATCAAAGCAAATTTGGGATAGCGATGAGTCGGTTTTAGGTAATCCCAACCCTAAACCCGGTTAAATAAGCTTATCCCAAACCCGTCCAAAAACTCGTCGGGTTTCTAGTGGGTAAATACCCAGCGGGTATCAGGTAAACCCGCGGGTTTCGTGTAACTTGTTAATCTAAAATAATTACCCGTTAGGTATACCCAACGCAAAACCCATCAGGTCTTTATCGGGTAACTATTCATGAGTTACATTTAGTATTATTACTATAAAAATATATTTAATAACTACACTGTATACGGAATAAAATACCTATATATATTAATACCTATATATATATTTAAAAGAAATAATGTATATATTAAAAATATAAATAAATTTTATCGTGTATACAATCGGGTAAACGGGAATACTTTATCGGGTAATCGGGTCGGCTAAATGGGTATACCACCAAATCCCAAACTCGTTCCAAACCTGCGAAAAAATAAAAATTAATCCTAAACCCGTCCCAAATATGTCGGGTTTCGAGTTTATCTATCAGGTTCGGGCTCGATTACCATCCCCGAAGCAAACCGTTAGTAGATTGCTTATGATCAGTATCACCAAGATCCAGAGGCGTTTTAGATCAATTTCACCAAGTTTCAAACTTCCGCCATCCCATAAACCTTTATCGGGTAATCGGATCGGGTAAATGGGTATACAATCAAATCCCAAACTCGTTCAAAACCTAGGAAAAAAATAAAAACTAATCCTAAACCCGTCCCAAATATGTCGCGTTTCGGGTTTATCCATTAGGTTCAGGCTCGATTGTCATCCCTAAAGCAAACGTTAGAAGATTGCTTATCATCAGTATCACCAAGATCCGGAGGCTTTTTTAGATCAATTTCACCAAGTTTCAAACCTTCACCATCCCATTAACCACCATAAACCAACCTGGTGAAAGTACTATTCCTTTCAAGTTCTATTTTGTATATAAAGTAAGCGTTTTAGATCCATTTCACCAAGTTTCAAACCTTCACCATCTCATAAACCAACCTGGAGAAAGTACTATTCCTTTCAAGTTCTATTTTGTATATAAAGAAGTACTATTCCTTTCAAGTTCTATATTTGTATATAAAGTAAATAAATAATAAAATATATCCCTAAAGCAAATCGTTTAGTAGATTGCTTATCATCAGTATCACCAAGATGCAGAGGCCTTTTAGATGAATTTCACCAAGTTTCAAACCTTCATCATCCCATAAACCACCATAAACCAAACTGGTGAAAGTACTATTCCTTTCAAGCTCTATTTGTATATAAAGTAGGCGTTTTAGATCAATTTAACCAAGTTTAAAACCTTCATCTCATAAACTAACCTGGAGAAAGTACAATTCCTTTCAAGTTCTCTTTTGTATATAAAGTAATAATAATCATTTCATAAACTAACCTAAAGAAAGTACTATTCCTTTCAAGTTCTCTTTTGTATATAAAGTAAAGTAATAATAATAATAATTTTGTATAAGTAATAACAAGTTCTATTTTGTATATAAAGTAATAATAATATAATCAAGTGTCATTCTTAGAACTTCTATTTTAAATTCAAACTTCTAAATTACATCGAATTAATCCTAATCTACTTAATACTTCGAATTAAACCCTGATCTTTTTTAAAGAGACAAAAGTCTCTACCGCTGATCCTAAGCTAGATTTGCTTCTTAAAACGTTTAAAGGCAATTGTTTGCTCCATAATTTGTATTTATTGTGTTATTAATTAAAGACCTATATACAGCTCAAGTTTTTGTTTAGAAATATATGAAAAGAGTTCTATCATTCTCTAATTCACTAATTCACTTATTCTCTCAGTTATTATATTATTAGTTTTTATATTAAACACTCATAAACATATGTTAACTCAAACATGATAGGAAAGATAAAAGTACATAAATTTACATGATTAAAAGTAGATATATTAGAGTTTTAAGGCGTTTAATGGTATTGTATGAAAATTCTAAATTCATCATTAATTTAAATCTAGGCTTAAACTTTTAGTGTAATACAAATATTACTATATAGGGGATGGATCATGAGAAAGCTAGTTTAAATGAGAAAACCAAAAAACTAACTAAAAAAGCCAAAAAAACATATCAATTTTTTTTTGATTTTTTTTATTAAAATTCGCTATATATATTATATAAAAAGAACTTTAAAAATAAAAAAAAATATAATGCACATGTGCAACATAAACATATAATACACATGTGTAGTACACATATAGTGCACATGTGCACTACAAGTTTTTTTTTAAAATTTTTTTATACATAAAATGCAGCGATTTTTTATAAAAAAAATTGTATGTTTTCATGCTTTTTTTTTTTTTTGCTTTTTGATGTTAGTTTTCTTATTTATATCTAGTTTTCTCATAATCCTCTCCCTTACTATATATTCATCATAATGAATAAGGAATATACTTATGGTTTTAAGATGATTTTGAAACACGTCTTTCTTAGAAATATGTAAATAGAGGGGCTAGCCCATTGGATAAAGGCATGTACCTTTTAGGTTGGAGGGTGTGGTTCAAAATAGAGGTGTACTAAAAAACCGTATCTGGAACCGGATCCGATAAAAACCCAAACTGGTTTTTTAATCCCCGGGTATTCCATACCAGAAACCGGAACTGACCTTACCCGTAGGGTATAGATAGAGTATGCATTTTAATCTCAATGCCTGGAACCGAAACCAGAACCGATCATACCCGATTAATACCCGAAACCGGACAACGACTAGACTGGAACCGATTATAACCGGTACATGATTCTAATATCTTTCTTTTAAATTTATGTTAGTGCATTTATTTTAATTTTCTTACATTATACAATGTATATTTAATGATGATAAACATAAAATGCAAGAAAACAAGGTAATAAAAAAGGCAATAGAGTATTAAAAAAATATGAAAATATAGAACTAAAAAACTGCAGAAATGGGGTATCAAAAACCCGAAAATAGGGTATTTTAATACCCGGTTTCTTAAGAACCGGAACTGAACCCTATTCGGAACTGGGCACATAGGGTATGGTTTTTGGTCAAATAACTGAAACCGGAACCGAACTGGTTATAGCAATCACAAGTTCCAACACTTAAAACGAGAAACTGGAACCGGTTCCATATTCGGAACCGGTTATTAAAAATACCCGATTTATGCACCTCTAGTTTAAAGCCCCTAGGTTATAGTGCACGTATGCACAACATAAGCGATGGATTTTATCGTTAACTTGCATATGTGGTTTAAAGCCCCATATTAAACAAAATACAAAAAAAATAATAATAATAAAGAGGAAAAATCAGATTGGTTGAAAACATTGAGCCTCACCTGCACATGTCATTGGCGCTCGTTACTAGGATGGAGCCCCCTCCATAACGCCCCCTCTTTGACGTCTAGGAAATGAGGATTGGGCACTATAAGGCGCCATTAAAGCTGATGTGACGAAGGACGGTATACCACCCTCACCAGCCTTAGAGTAGAGATCTCCAGGTTCAAATATAACAAAAAATAATAATTTAAAAATTATTAGTATAAAAAAGTAGCATTGCCAGTTAAAAAAGACATGTACTATACATTAATATATTTAAATCTTAAATATAAGAAATAGTAGCGCACAAATAAAAAACACAAGGGGCCATGTGAAATATTATTCCAAATATACGAGTGATGAGTCTAAAATTGCATAGCTAGACAAGTGATGGACATAATAAAGAAATGAAAATGGAAAACTCCAATAAAAGAATCACGAGGAATATATATTTAAACACAGAAAACCTAAATAAGAAGAACCTTTGCTTACAACATGTCAGTCGCTTCTCAGACTCTTCTCCATTGTGTTTGTGTATGTGGAATCGTGGACCCTCGGAAGCTTATTAATCTGAGCACCAACGACAAGAGAGGGAACACAAACACACATGCATGTACATCAACCACATATTTACCATATATATATATTATATATATTATATATAGAAAGGTTTATTTAAAAACAAATTTAATGTGAGAAGAAAAAAAACATAATAAAAAAAATTAAATAGTTTATAACTACTCTTATTAATTATGTTATTTTTCATTAATAAACATCAAAATTTATTCTACATATGTCTTGCACTTACATCAATTTACTCTACACATGTAAATTTACCTTACACATTTCAAAATTTATTCTGCACATATTAAAATTTATCCTACACATTTCGAAAATTGTCTTTCACCATAAATTATTTTATCTTAAAAAGTATATTAAAAATGAGTTAGAAGTATAATTAATTAGCTAATTAATGACAATGATAGATTTACATATATGCCATTTTTCATAAAATTAAATACACACATTAAATAAAGTAAATAAAGAATTTCTATTGTTTTAAAAGTTATTCTTTTTATTTTTTAAAAATTTTCTTCTCATTTGAACCCTTCACTATATATATATATATATATATATATATATATATATATAGACGAAAGATAAAATGAAAACCCACTTGAGTTGAGAAAACTCAAGAAAACCCTATGTAACATTTTTATTTTTTTCTTAAAAAAATAGGGGAATGTAACATAATGTACTTGAACATTTTTATAAAAAAATGTAAAAACACTTCTTTTTTTTTAAATGTTCAAAATTTATATGTTAAATTTTTTTGGACATATATATTATGTACCATGAAATTTTGAACATTTTTTTAAAAATAAACTACTTAGTGTTTTTTTGTGTTTCTTTTATAAAAATGTTCAAATATATATATGTTACATTTGGAAAAAATAAAAATCTTACATGGGTTTTTACAAAGGTTTTTTGAGTTTTCTCAACTGAATTTTCGTTTTATCCTTCCTACAGCTATAAAAAGTTGGTAACAAGGTGCCGTAAATGAAAAAGCAAAACTGGTTTTTTTTTAAAAGTTGATTATTTTTAGGATTTCTGGTAAAACAAAATTTTGAAAAAACCTTTCGTAAGGCCGAGTTCTTTAAGTTCTGTCAACTCGTATAAGTTTTCATTTTACCCTAGCCCTATATATATATATATATATATATATATATATATATATATATATATATATAACCTAATTAATCAAAACCATTTTTTAATACAAACAAACCTAATTATAATTAGAATAAAACATCACAAAAAGAATTTGCAGCATCAAATAGTTTATTTATCCTCTCAAAATCACTCTTATTAGATTTTTTTATACATGTGTAAATATAACAAATTTAGACATGTGTAAATGGCAAACTTACATATGTGTAAATTTTCTTTATTTACAAATTTCACATAAATTTAAATGTGTAAATTTCGTTCAAACATTGTATTCGAATAATTATGATAAGTACAAAAAAAATGAATTTGAATTGTTTTTCACCAAGTTCCCGTGGTTTTTTCATTTGTCCTCACAATATTTAGCGTTCTCGTATGTGTGGCAATTGTAGGAAGAAAACTCATATTTTTAACAGCAAATTTGGCTCACTAACGAACCACTCAAGTATTATTATGCCATCAGCGGAACCACCCGATCATATCCACTAATTCAGGAGGAAACCCGATAAATATGGGAAACCCCCCATTGTTGGAATCGAACCCAGAACCTATTGGTACCAAAGCCTTATCCCACCCCTAAGATGCCACTAGGCTATAAAGTCATGGGTGAAGATGTCACACCCTCAATTTCCACTTGCGGAGTTTTACCGCGAGGCGTGTGAACAAACCAGAATCTGAAACACTAGTACGTCGAACGACTCTATATGATTTGATAATACGTTTTTCCAAAATCATTTGTTGTAGATTTTATATTGTTTAAATTAATTACCAATATTTAGCAGAGCATTAGTTTTTAAAGTTGAGCGGAAGCATAAAATAAATAGTGAAGCGGGCGCCAACACAAACGCCAAAACAAATGAAAAACCCCAAAACAATATTTATAAATAAGACTCGATAAAAGATGTCTTGTTCAATGCATGTACGTGCACCTAGAGCTCCTAGCGTCCTGAGAAACATGTAAAGAAACAAGTGTCAACATTAAAGATGAGTGAGTTCACAAGTTTTCATAAATTCGTTTGTTCGGTTATAGTTTGTTTTCTCCGTTATCCCTAACCCGGGATAACGTATTGGTTCCATTATTCCAACCCGGAATAATAAGTTGTTGCTTCCATTATCCTCAACCCGGGATAATATAGTTGTTGTTTCCATTATTCCAAACCCGGAATAATAAGTTGTTGTTTCCATTATCCTCAACCCGGGATAATATGGTTGTTTCGTAATTAAGTTCAATGTTAACATATATAGGTAGCTAGCCTAAAGTCATGTCACGTAAGAGTTCGCGATCGAAGCTGACTGTTGTGCCTTCGTGTTGCCAGGCCTATCACTGACCATGGCGAAGTTAGGCCAAATTATTCACCCGTTGACCATACCCAGTCGGCTAGCGCGACTAGCTCGGATGGGGCTTGTCGGGCCCAGTAGTACTACTTATAATTCCCCCGCTATTAAACCCAATACTAACGATCCGAGAGATTGACGAGGACTTAAGTGATAAAGCTGCTTAGTGACCATAACATTACATTAACGTTAACTTAGTTACCGAATAGTTATGTGACGTTAAATTCATATAACGTAAAGAGATTGAGTTTGAGAGTGTATACATGTTTCTCCCCCTGTTGTTTAAAAACCGGATAAAGTTAGGGGCCGTGAACTCACCTTTATTTGCTCGGTTAGTGTAGCAAAGAAGTTATAAGAGATGGGACCGCTAGTTGCGTCCTAACAAACCAATTGATTTCAAGTCAGTGTGTGATCACACCAATACAAATTCTACACTTAATTTACGCACAAAGTGATACACACAAACAACATATCTAACACTCAAACATGCATGCAAGTATCCTCATGTGATCATAGTAATCAAACAATTTATCATGAACATAATCCAATCCATGCAATACCTTGGTGCACACAATCACAAGTTATCAAATTTCAGCTTAACACTCATAATTCAGCTGTTTTCTAGGATTTTTATAAAATAGTTCCAACATTCCAAAAATTCCAATATTTTTACAGTAGGTGACATTTATACTATAGAAATCTATATAAATTTTCCAAGTCCTAAATCTTTACCAATTAACCATAATTATTAATATACTAGGCTGCAAGTCTGATTTATCACTTTCTGACTGCAGTCCACGGAAGAATTTATTTAAAAATCACTGATCGTCCAATTAACAAAATTCTAGTTGGAGTTGCCCGGAAATTTTCATACCTAGATGCTGTACAAAATTCATGACTCAACTCTCTACTGATTTAAAAATCCAACTCGATAAACAACTTACAAAATTTCAGGATTTTCACAGCTTTAGTTACTGAACTTATTTGGCCCTTTAAAAATATCAAACGACTTCAGAAAATTATGAATCCAGCGCCCTTAGATTCGTTATTCAAATCTCTACGTTTTAGACATTAGAAAATCCGTTTTTCGACAACTAACGACTGAGTTACAGCCAGATGAAGTCGGCTGTAACTATTACTCAGCAATTGTTTTCAGCATATTATTACCATAACTTGTATAAACCGTTCCTATGATCAACCTAGGCGAGCAAGAACCGGTTTTTCTTATCATAATTCAATACCTATAACATATCCATGCAAACCCTAGTTCATACTTCTAGTTTTTACAAACAAACATACTCGCAAACTTATAATTTCCAAAAACAATTATACATCCAAACAATGATAGTTCAGCCGATTACTTACAACACATATAATCCGAAAACAAACCAATTAATCATTCAAGCACATATATCCGAATGTTATCTTGTAGCATATGACAAATTCAAATCTTTTAATAACAAGGTG
The DNA here is from genome assembly GCA_947069175.1 of Scalesia atractyloides. Lineage (NCBI taxonomy): Eukaryota > Viridiplantae > Streptophyta > Magnoliopsida > Asterales > Asteraceae > Scalesia > Scalesia atractyloides. The sequence continues at coordinate 45,024,877 of CAMTDV010001634.1, forward strand.
AACGAACCGTGAGTACTATAAGGGATCGGTGATCAAGGATTGCTTGCGACCGAGAAGATGATGATGGAGTAGGCTGCTTTGTTGATCGAATAGAGGTGAACAATGGTTGATCTTGCGACTGAATGGAGGTGAACAAGGGCTGTTTGCGGTTGAATGGAATGAACGATCAGCTTGTTCGCGATCAATGGAGCAAGAGAAGGCAGCCGACGGCTGTTTTGCTTGTTAGGGTTTTGGAATTGTGAATGAAGGCATGCATGTGAGTTTGTATATATAGGCGCAAAGAAAGATAAGGGTTACGGTTTGGCTTGAGCTTGTGGCCGAGAAACTTGGGTGGGTCGGTTTGGGTTTTATCTTGCGGCCGGGATATGTTTAAGGTTGGTTTGATCTCGGTTCACACAATTGATCCCGCAATGGGTTTGCGGTTTGAGCTTGTTCTTCGCGGCCAAGGACTTGGGTTGGTTTGGTTTGGTTTGGTTTGCACTTGGCCGAGAATGGCTTAAGGTTTAAGATCTAAATCTCGCGGCCGAAGACTTGGGTTTTAGGTTTCCTAGTTTCACAAAGAGTTCGGTTTGTGTTTGTGTCGCGGTTCGGTTCGTGTGCATATTTATTATATATACATATATTTTATAACTAAAACAATCACACAAACACACATCACGTATTCATTAACTCATACACGTTTAATACTTAGCATATACTTTATTCGACAAGTGTCGCGTTTAAGTTATCCGAAAAACCCGGGATGTCACAGAAGAAAACTTATATTAGTCAAGAGACCTAGGAAACCCAAATGAATGGACCTTCTGTTGCCACATGTTACACCTCTTTGCAGTCGTGTTACGTGTAACAACTAGATGTTGCCACGTGTTATGTAACAACTTTTACTTTTTCAGAATAAGCTGAAAGTCTACAAAAGCTATTATTGGCGCGGTGGCGTTTCGTAAATAACATCAAATTTAGTACGTGGACGCGCCTCATTAAGGGTAAAAAGGTCTTTTAACTTCTACAAAACAAAACGCCAAACTCATGGATAAAACGCCATTAAATAAAACGCCATTAATAAAAACACCAAAAATTAATGATGTTGACGCGTTACAGTATTAACAGAAAAAGCTGAACAAATAGTAACTGAAAAATTATTACTAACATTTATTGTAAAAAATTCCTGCCTAAACTACGCGCCAAAGCACATCATTATATAAATGATGTTAGTATCCCTTTCATTGATCATACTTATAAAACGCCATCTTTAACCAAAACGCAAAAATTTTAAAAACAAAAGCCCGAAAAAAGAACAAATGGCAAACATCGTTTCATGGGGATTCAACACTAGAATCAGTAAATTAAATTCGTAATCCTCTTTGACAACAGAAGAAGAGTGTTTGTGAAAACCGCCAACGCCATACTGAACTTGGACGAAGAAGTTCAAAGGGGTATCCTAGCACTTAGCATTCCTCTTGATAACCTTTGTGAGAAAACACAGACGGTTATAAGAAGATTAACTAGAAAATTCGGACCATACCCTGCAAATCTAATTGTGGATCTAGTCATCCAATCTTGGCGGCATGATGAAAACAAAGACGTAGTGAGTGTTGTATGGAACAAAGGGGAGCAGGAAGCCTACATGATTGAAAACATCATGACCGAACAAAAACTTGTCTTCCTACAGGAGTTATGCAACGCAACACGTTTGAACCCAAACATGACCATAAAGTTAGCATTGTTGACTGACATGTTAACATGGAGGTATCAAAGTCTTCAAGATGAAGCAAATGATGACAGTGAAGATCTGGATGAGAATTTTGATGAAGAGTCGAAGAAGAAGACGAGGGAAGCGATGGATACTTCTCAGACCAGATGCTTTCTGACGAGGGGTTTTATTTTTTTTCTTTATGTTTCTATGGTGTGTCATTTTTAGTGGTTTTTAATAAAAGTACTTTATTTAACTTATTAGATATAAAATGTCAAAATCCCATGAAACGATAATAGTTCGCTGTTATCACATATTATTAAAAAATCCAAAAAAACTACACAATTATATGAAACACAAAACAATAAATTAGTAATTAAATTGTGCAAGTCTGATATATGCTTCAAAACGCCATCTTTTGTTTCAACATCGTAACAGTACTTTCACTTACAAAAGTTAATTAGTTGTATTTGTAGATATTTTTTTATAAAACACCATTCATACAAAACGCCAAAATTTAGTTATGCGACTGAAGCATTGCAGATTTAACAGACAAAGCTGAACAAACAGTAAATTAATGATGGGGCGCGCCATCTTTATTACTAAAATTTATTATAGAAAATTTCCGCCCAAACTACGCGCCAAAAACATCTTATATAACAACCTCAGACCTTCCATTGACTACACTAAAAGCAAATGTCATATGGTAAACCTCGTTTGTTAAAGATTCAGTTTTGTTCTCGATAAAGCTTCACTCAATGAGGTGGACAACAATATTAGTTCATTCTTATATGAGCATTAACAATGTTGTCCATCTCATTGAGCAAAATCTTATTGAGATAATCCTCACCTTATTCAATTTAAAACGCCATCAAATACAAAAAGTCACATATGGCAAAACCTATAAGTTATGTGTTCTAGAATCCTTAAAATTTGAATATGTAAAAATAAAAACGCCAAATGAGTGTATGTTCTGTATTCTAACATGCTCAAATATTGTATAAGAAAAATAATAAAAACGCCAAATTACTCTTCACTTTCTCTCGAAGACCGTGCTGTTCTTCTTTTAATTACGGGTTGTTTGCATGTCGATGCGTAGTGTCTGAAAGCTTTACAATTCTTACACTGTCTTTCTTTCACCCCGGCTTCACTTTTGTTTTTAGTTTTTTTCAATCGCTTCCTCCTGTTTTGATATTGCCCTGTTATCTCCGCAAATCTATCCCTAGTACTAGGAGGAGGAGCAACAATCTGCATATCTTGAAGCTTCTTCTTATTGAACATGGTCGTTGAATAAGGATAGCTCATCCTTATTACTAGATAAACGATTCAAGGTATACTCCGTTGCAAAAATAATTTCTCGCATCATACTTTAAACATCAGGATCAAGCTCGGTTTGTATAAAATCATGACTGATTGAGTAGTCTAAGGAGCAATTTGGCGAAGCCTCTTTACGCCATATATTCAAAATGTATTGTTTTGGAAATTCTCTAATATCCAAACTTCTCAAAACATAAAATATATGTCTACATAGAAAACCAAACTGCTCAAAACACCTACATGAGCAAGTGCTGGTGCAATCAGGCTTACGGTACACTACCTGAAAAGAAACACCAAAATATATGTATGTATAAAACGCCATGTAGACAATGTATGTATAAAAACCATTAAACAACAAAAACACAAAAAACTTCAGGGAGAAAAAAATATAAATAAACGTCATACTCAAATAAGGATGTACAAGGCTGCTGGAAATCATTTATGTAGAACTTAACAAACCCATCAGCCTACTCTTCATACTGTTGATTTATGCAATCCTCAAGCCTAATTAGCGTAGCTTGAATGTCACAAAAAAATAGATTTTGTGTATATATCAGCAGCTTGGCTCTCCAACACTTTATAATTACTTTTAAACTAGGGTCGTTTGTATCAAGATTCGTGATCATTTTCCGGTGCGTGTGACGTTGTCTTTCAATTGCAGTTTCATAATGAGTCATGAACTCAACAAGAGTAGATTTTGAATTACACACTTGGCCAAAAAAATGGTTCTCACTCTCCGACCTCGATGTCGTATGCATAAGGCCTGATAGTTCCTCCATTCTATAGTATGTAGGGATCCAAAAATCCCTAAGGGCAAAAATATCAGAAAGCCAGTCGTTATCCCCTAAATTGAATTCTAGATTCAAACTCTTCGGGTGTAAGAATATCCGTCTACACAACACCACAAATACGTTCTTTGAAATTGGTTGAATTGCATAGCCTAACACCAACCTGTATAAAACACGTAAACGCCATGGAATAAAATAATATATAAACAAAAAACTAACATGCAACACAATGTGAATGACAGAACACCATATAACTTAAAACGCCAAACACATGAAATAAGAAAACTAACCTTTAGAGAAAGTTTATGCATCACGTGCCACATGCATAACCATGCCTCGTTTCAACAAATACAACAGAAATAGCCTTCTTCATTGTTGGATCCTGGGTAGTGACAACAACTTTTGGTTGAGAACCAACAGCTTTTAGAAAAAAACTCTCAACAACCATATATACGTATCAACAGTTTCTGACGCCAATAATGCAGCACCAAATGTAACATTACAATGATGATTTTCTATACTAGTGAAAGGTACAAAGACCATAGAGTGTCTGCATATGAAAACACCATTAATAAATGAAACTAAAACAAAATGTCATTGCATTTAATCATTTAAAATGCCAAAACACAAAGAAAAAAAGAAATATAAAATATTACTTGTTGGAACGATACGTGGCATCAAACGAAATCACATTACCAAACACGTGGTAATTACGTTTGCATTGATCCTCACACCAAAAAAAAGTCCCTTTCAAACGATTTTCATCGTCTGTGAAGTAATCATACAAGAAATTAGGCTGGGACTGCTTTTTTCATGCAAATGTCTCATAACCATATCAGCATCATACTCCCCTTTAAACAAGTTAATTTGCCTTTTGTAGTTCTTAAAATCAACTTTTCTTGCACCCACGTCTTCAAACCACCAATACAAGTCTTCATAACATTAAGCGCCTTAACCGATCCCAAATTCAACTTAGACATGCTATGTATAACATGCTTCTGGAGCTGAGTGAGGTGTCGTTCAGACGGGAGAAATGCTTATCAGGTTGTTCAACAATACCATGGCTGTGCTCCTCAACAAACTTATAGACCTTCCATGATCCAACCTCAAATATTACAGATAATTGTGCTCCACAATCAGTCCTCTTTGTAAAATTGGATCGAACAATCCTTGCCTTTTGGTTAGGGTCCAACGTATCAGCCTTCTTGTCCTTATATACCCAAGATCTCGTACACATGTAATAGTTAATATGTGTTTCTCCTTTGGCGTTTATCTTCACAGTCCCTTTCCTAACTGAAAAACCATAAGCAGTCGCATACCTAACATAAAATGAATGACAATCATCAAGGATTGGGAATATCATGTCTATTTTTGGCTTTATCTCTTCACCAGCGTCAGGAATGATAAATGGAAAACTAGTTTTCGGGCAAAAACTTTCATTCGAAGAAACATCCTCGTCTGAAAAAACATTATCGAAGCATCCTTGTCTGAAAAAACATTATCGACAATAAACAATAGGAATACTTGATGTTACTTTCTTAGTAAAATATAATAACGAAAACTTCATAATGAATGAGCCATAACAAAAATGGCATTAGTTGAATAAGAATCAATATGAAGAACTAATAATACAGTCTTCCTAAAAACATGTTAATGAAAACGCCTTAAGTTGAATAATCATCAAATAGTAAGAACTAATGTTTACAAATTAACGCCAATATATACAACTAATCAGATGTACGTAAACAAATTTAAAACGCCATTGATCGTAAAACAATTAAGCATATTTTAGATCCCAAACGACAATTAGGATTAATAATGAATATGCCAAATATTGAATATACGAAGAACAACAATAAAAAACTAAAACGTCATTTTTAATGTTACTCTGAGAAAAAAACTCCATTGAAACAACCATAAATAACTAAAACGCGATATTTGTTACATAATTTGATGAAAAACGAATATGAGAACAACATCAGAAATTACTTTGTATATCAGAATCCACATTACACGCCATAGATCCTGAAAGCTTGGAGAGGAGGTAATAGCTAATACAAATTTTTTGGAATTTTGTTTGAAACGAATTTAAAACGCCTTTTGTTGGGCGGAAATAGCACAATGACAATTTTGCCCCCGTATATCATTTAGCGCCCCCTACCATGTGTGTGATCAGGATCCGTTCTCACCGTTTTCACACTTTCAATCGTTTTCTCCTGATCCCGTTTCTGTATATATATATATATATAGTTCAGGATCCTAAGAGAAATGCACCCTATTTGAGAAACTTGAGAAGCATTCTGAACCACACATTTCCCTTAGCTTTTCGTAATATACACATATGTATAGTTTAAAATTGACTATATACACAAATGTATATTGAATTATACATATATATATAGTCAATTTTAAACTATACATATGTGTATATTACGGAAAGCTTTAGGAAAATGTGTGGTCCAGAATGCTTCTCAAGTTTCTCAATTAGTCTAGTGCTTCTTACATGATCCTAACACTATATATATATATATATATATATATATATATATATATATGTATATATATATATATATATATATATATATGTACGGTTAGGTTCATTTGTGAACAACCCCCTTAATTGTGAATACTAGTGAACTAATCCTAACCCTTGATTATCAATACACAAGTGTAAATTAATGGCCAGAATTTGATGCGGTGGTGTTTTTATAAATACTAGGAACCTTACAACCACCAGCAGGGGTAAATTGGGAATATCCAAACAAGGGTGCACAAGCTAATTACATGCCATTTTCTCCATCACATTTAAACACCCATAACTTTTTTATACATGATTATTTTTTTTAAATTACACCATAAAATCCAGGGTTTTTTTTATCTTTCCAACGAGTATACTATTGATATATTTTTCAAAAAAAATGAACTAGGTTTTTATGGTGTTTTCAACTTTGTGTTTTTATGGCGTTTTAACTTGCTTTTTATGGTGTTTCTCTGGATTGATTGTTTTTATGGCGTTTTCTGAACTTGGTGTTTTTATGGCGTTTTCAACCGAGTTTTTCTTGAGGTTTTTCTGAACTGCGTGTTTTATGGCGTTTTCAACTAGGTTTTTTATGGTGTTTTTCTGAACTTAGTGTTTTATTGACGTTTTCAACTGAATTTTTCATGGTGTTTTTCTGAAGTAGGTGTTTTATGGCATTTTCATCTGAGTTTTGATGGCGTTTTCCTAAACTGGGTGTTTTATGGCATTTTCGTCTGAGTTTTTTCATGGCGTTTTCCTGAACTGGTGTTTTAATTGCGTTTTTATTTGAACAACCAGTTCATTTTTTTTAGTTTCAAAAGTATAGGAATAGTATACTCGTTGGAAAGATAATAAAACACTCGATTTTATGGTGTCATTTAAAAAAATAATCACGTATAAAAAAGTTACGGGGGTTTCAAAAAGATAGTGGAATATGCATGTGACTTGCATGTGCATGGTCTTTGGCATGTGAACGGCATGTGCATGAGTTTTTTTTGACAATATTACTCTTAGCGTAAGTTACCATTAACAACACATATCAACACCAAAATCGTTCTCACCATTGTCACACTTGTAAGCGTTTTCTCCGGATCTTACCCCTATATATATATAGGGAAAGGATAAACCTAGAACTCATCTTAGTTAAAGAAACCCAGAAAACATTATCTCCATCATCCATCTCGATTTTATGGTGGATATTAAAAATTTACAAAAATCCCTTTTTCAGATATTTTCAGACAAATGTTACAGTCTCAGAAAAAGTGTAAAGTGTTACACTTTTCTCTCTCCTCTCTCATCTCTATCTCATCTAAGACAAGAAAAATGTGACAGTTACATTGTTATATAAAAATATCGTTGTAAAAAAATGTAACATGTTTTTACGCATATTACAAAATAAAAACTTTATAAATTATAAGTTCAAAAATCCATACACTTTATTTAATCTAAAAACCTTCTGTTAAAACACAATAAAAATGTTTTACATATGAGTTACAAAAAAATGTGAACTAAAAAATGTAAATATTCTCTCTCTCCTCTCTCCACTATTACGAAAAGTGTGTGTCAGTGTCAGAAAATTCTTCCATTAGGTTTTCAGAGTTTTTGCAACTCACATGGGATTTCTCCCTATATATAATTCACCTATATATATAATATATATATAATATTAAAAGATGTTTAATTTGTCTTAGTAGGATAAGAAAGACTCTTAAGCTTTCAGTTTTCAAATCAATGTTTAAGATAAAAATGTAAAAGAAAAGGGTGTCAAGGTATTTTTATAAACGTTCGTTATATGACATTATTTATTGACATATCCCCCCCCCCCAAGATTTTTAAACTTTCATTATATGACATTATTTCTTTTAAATTGCACCATAAAATCGAGTGTCTTTTTATGAGTATCCTATTGCGGGGATGGTTACGATACAAACCACATTATCTTAAAAAACGGGAAAATAAATGTAGCACTTAAAAAAGTTAAACTAGCACATACTAAAACAAAACACACGTAAAAATAATACTTTGGAATTGTATTAGCACATGTAAATTAAAAATGATAATTGACTTTAACACATATGTGAATTATATCAGCGTTTTTTTTGTGGATATTTATGTTAGTACATTAAAAACAAAAGGAAGATCTAAAAAATGAACCGATTTCTCTTGGCATACTTATAGAGAATTTAATATATCGATATTATTTAGGTTATTATTTTGCCCATTATCAATAATCGTTTGAATGCCACATGACACATTCTAAATGATTTCTACAATTTTTTTGACAAAATTTGGTTTGTATTTGATCTTACTCCACCTTATTGCTATATATAATATTACAATTAAAAAAACCTAAAAAATCGTGTTGTATTTATGTGCTATAGCATTTTTGTGCTTGATTTTTGCACTAGTTTTTTTGCTGGATTTTTTGTACTATATTTTTTTTGTGCTGGATATATTTGTGCTAAATTTTTTATATTAGATTTTTTTGTGTTACATTTTTTACTGGATTTTTGTGTTAGATTTTTTTTGTACTGAATTTTTGTGTTGTGTTTCTGGGAAAACAAAAAAGGTGTCACATGTCATCTTCACTATCCTACTTATAAGGACCAAAATGCCCTTCCATCCTACTTATAAGGTATGCAACATGTCATCTTCATAATCCTTCTTAAGCTACTTAAGCAAAACCAACGTGTGTGTGTATATATATACACACATAGGGAGAGAATCATGAAAAAAGTAGATATAAATGAGAAAGGTAAAAACTACCAAAAAAAACCTAAAAACATACTAAATATTTATTAAAAAGCGCTATTTTTAATGTTTAAAAAATTAGTATTGCACATGTACATTATATGTATATGTTGCACATGCAATTTAGCCTTGGGTTTAGTTTAGGTGTGAGAGCAAATTTTGTTAGGTTTACGTGTGTCCTTGTATTAGTAAAGTGGGCTAGTTGAGTAATGGGTGTACGGTTTGGGTGTTGGGCTTGGCCCAATTGTAATTAGGTCGCACCCTATAATTTATAAATAGGGTGCACCTACATTTAGAGGGTTGATGGTTTAGCACTGTAATTGGTGTGTACCAGACAACTCTTGACGTTGTGTGCACCTTTGATCAATACAATCGATTTTTGTTCTTCATTCCTCTACATCTTTCTTGTTATTCTGCAACTTTAAAGGTGTTTGTGATATCCGATTGTAGTTTCCTGTACTTACAATTAGTATTAGAGCCTAAGAAGTCTTTCAAAGGCTCGGTTTTTGGTCGGATATTGCATGAAGATAGAAGACTGTTTGGTGAATTCGATGGTTCAAATAAAAACAAATAGGTTGAATCTTGTTCCGTTAAACCTCCTTTATAATTTTTGATAGACTAATTTTTTGTCAGTGTGTTTACAGGTTATTAATCAGTGACAATTGAACCATATTTGGTCGTCTAAACAATTTATAAAATAAAGTTTTCCGGATCCTTGTTTAAAAATAAAGATTCATAAAATTTCTTGTGGTTTTTCTTAAAAAAACTAGGTGTTCGATCGATTTTGGAACATACCCTAAAAGTTTTTGCAGGATTTTCGAAGATATTGGTGGAGAAATTAGTCAAAGATTGTGATTTTAATCTCCTACAACTTCGGAAGTTTGTTACTCGGAATTGATCGTATTTCCAAAAGTAGTGTGCAGGACAAGGTGCTGAAATTGCACGTGCGCAACAATCAGTGTGCAGATTGATCCATTAGTGGATTTTTGGCTGGTGTGCGGGTCCAATATCGTAGTGTGCGGGCCCAAATTACTGGTGTGCGGTCCAAGTGCTGAAGTGTACGGTCCACGAATGGAGTGTGCGGTCCACTATTTGGTGTGTGGGTCCTTAACATTCAGTGTTTCTGGGTTGGACTCAATTGAGTGTGTGGCCTAAAATTAAAGGAGTACAACCCAAAGTTGAAGTAGTGTGCGATCCAGAAGAAGGGTGTGCGGCATAAGATCCAGTGTGCGACTGCTTAATCCCTTGAACTTACAATCATTCCTTGGACTGTTGACTGGACTGTGTAACCGTATATTGAACTGTTGAACTATTTGTTCCTTGGACTGTCTAGATCACTTAACTCTTGGACTATGGGACCCATTAAAATAATAGAAAATAATAAAATTGTTAGAATCTCTTATTATTCAATCATCACTAACAGTTTGATTTATTTCAGAAATGGAACTAACTATCCAATTGACATTGAGTGACAAAGTTGTGATTAATCAGGACCTTGACATCATTATTGGAACCTACAACAGGATCCCCAGGCTGTTGTTGGGGGGATCCTTCTCGGAATGGAAATTCAGACTCGTCCAATATATGAGGATCAAGGATCCAAAAGCATGGAGATCTATTTGCAACGGTCCAGCTGTGATCACCTACGTGGTCGACGAGGCTAGAGGAGATACTGCTATTAAACCTGTGTCAGAATACAGCGAGGAGGATCGTGAAAGGTTGAAACTAATGAAAAGGCCTTAGCAATGCTACACTCTGCTTTGGCGCCCGAGATTGATGTTGGTGTAAGGGAGGCTAAGTCAGCTCAAGAACTACGGAATTCTCTAATAGCCATGTATGAGGAAAATGAAGAAATGAAGGAGAGCAAAGGGGCTATGTTGACGCAAAGAATCAATATGTTCAACCACTTTCCATGAGAAACTCTTGAAAACGAAATTCAAAAATTTATCTCTTTGATCAGTGATATGAGAACATACGACATGCCTCTACAAAGCTCGATCGTCAACAAAAAACTATTGAATGCTCTTCCAAGAAGCTTGGATACAAATCTAACTCTCACCAAAAGAACCAAGGATTTGACTAGAATGAGCCTTGGAGAGCTGATATCTTTGCTTAAATGCTATGAGATTGACGATAAGCAAAGACTATAAAATCACACTTCAAGCTACAACGATGCAGCAGTTTCAACAAACACTGCACTAGTTTCTCAGCAAGGGACCGGTTCCTTCCAAATGTTTCTTTCTACTGTAGTAAACCCATCCAACTACTTAAACACACCATCTACAGTTCTGGTTCCTACCAACCTTGGCACTTACCCTTGTTACTCTAGTTATTTTCCAGCTATCTCAGCTCCAATTCAACAAGTGAACCCAGTTCAGTCTACACCTTCCCTGTAACCCCCTGCTTTTTCGTACTTTCTATATTTAGGAAGTTCGTTTTGTTATGCTATATTGGAAACCTTGTAACCTTGTGTTCGTTCTTTTGTTGTAATCATGGTAATCCGAGACTTGAATCATAATAAAATTCATATTTCCAAGACATGTTATATAAACGTTCATACATTCATACATATGATACTTGATCCTTACTACTTGCAAACGTTTGATAAATTCATAATACGCGGCATGCATGCTTCATACGAAACTTATACGTGATTCTTATACGTAATCATATTCGTTTTATACTTGTGTAACCTTTAGAACATGCTTCATATGCTTAAATGCCCTAAAATAATCATAAAACACGTAACGTGTAACATTTGGACAAGTTACCAATCGATAAATCAAAAAAATAAAAAATGTGATTTTGTTCAAAGGCCTTGCGGACCGTATGACTTCCCCCTTACGGTCTGTAAGGGGGTCTAGCGGGCAGATTGTTCAAACAGCCATGAACTTGGCACGAATCCACACCTCTATCACTCACCCAATTGCCTTAAACCTCCATCAAACACCTCCCAACAACCCTAAACTATGCCCCTATAAGTATCATGCCATCTCTAAGCATTTTTACTCTTTTTTCACTCTTCTAATCCTCTCAAACACATCAAATCTACTGGAATCTCAAGAACTTGCAGATTCATCACATCTTGCCAAAGTTAGCATAACTCCTTCATTTCTTGGTCTTTTTACTTGATTCTTATTTCAAAATAGTTGGATGAACCTTAGGTTTGATTCCACGGATTCTCCTTGGAGAATCCAGACCTGGAACTTCACCAAAAAGGCTACAAAGTGGAATGTTACTTTTTGTTTTCACTTAAACTTTGTTAAACTTAGCTAAACTTGAGTTTTCTCATCTCAAACCTGTGTTCTAATGCTCATAATCAATTGAATGGTTAGTTAGGCTTAAAAACAAGGCTGAGACATTCAAAATTAGAGGATTTATCCTCACAAACTTTCTGTTTTGTTATGAGTTTTTAACTCACAAATGGTGCAAAGTCTTGAACTTGAAGATGGTGTGACTACAACGTTAGCTTGGGCTATCCTACATACAAGTCCACATCACTTGATGTTTTACTTAGGTTAGATGTATTATTTTATTCTTGTTTATGTTCTTGACCCTCCTTGTTGTCTATGATGACTTGTGTAGTGGTGAACTTACATGAGGTTCCTAAATGGAAGATTTATCTTCCTACCTCCTACATGACTTCTATGACATCCTTGTTGGACTCATGATACAATATATATATATATATATATATAGATACCTAAAAACCGAACCCTTGATGATAACCAAATAATTATTCGTCAAGTTACTAAGTTTAATCACCTAAGTGTTTACTTCCTCGTTACGATTCTAATAGGTGTTAATCTATGAAATCATATTAACCCTTATGGGTTCTCATAGTGTCAAAAACGAGTGCTAGACCTAGGTGCCTACTTTCTTGTGTAAATACTTTGCTTTAATTATGCTCTAAATTTCGAATCCCCCATTAATCATCCAATACTCACACCTACGTTTTCCTCTTGTACAATAACTCGGTGTTCCTCCAACAACCAAACAACTCTTCATGGAATCATAAAGTTGGAAAGCTTGAAAAACCGTGAGTACACATGAACCACTTTTCTTTTATGTCACTTTAGGTATAACATGTCTACCTTATACAAAAATCACTAAACTTATACTTTAGGAAATTTGCACGAAACAATCCAATATACATGATAACTATGATACATTACTTGATGCTTATATTTGGACCATTCTTATGTGATGTTTTAGTCATTAGCTTTATACGAGCCTCCATTTGAAATGTATAATGCTATACGAGTAACGCACCACCCGTGAATGAGAGGTCATGTTAAATTATCTTTATTTTGCGTATGCAAGAGGGTTAACTAGAAATATTGCATGCCATGTATGATGCTCTTGTATAAACTTAGTTGCCATGTGGATTCATTTTAAACTTTATACTCATACGTATGCTTATACATAAACTTGTGTACTCGCCTTTGCTTTTGCATTGAACTTTATTTTAAACATGTTACAGGTTGAGAAGAACGATGTTATGAAATTGAAGTATCGATGATGCTAGATACACATATAGACGCCTTACGTTTATTAATTTTGTCTTGGTTGTTATTGTTATTTGAAATTTCATGTATTGTAATGAAGATTTATTTGTGAAATGAAATTCGGTTTTAATTAATTATTATCACCATTAGTGTTGTGAGCAATGAGCAATCTATTTCTCCAGCCTTCGATGTTTCCGCCATCGTTGGGGTGTGACAGATTGGTATCGGAGCCATAACTATAGGGAATTAAGTAGAATTTCCATGTTCGACCTAGTCTATAGTTTAAGCGTCCCATTTTTTACCATTCTTGTTTCATGCTTAAAACATTATTCTTCCTACATTGCTTCTTCCTTTTCTTTTGGTCTTAATACTTACATGATGTCTTTCCTAAGACATTTTACACAATACAATTTGAAGACTTGAAGATACTCGTAATACAAACGAGGCGATTTGCACCAAGATAGGCCCAATGGCCCACAATTTTTGGTGAAATTCCTCATTCCGCGTATTCGATTTTTCCCAAAGTTACACCATCAAGCTAGGAGTGACATCCACATCTTGATGGAAAACTTCTCATTCAAACTCTAGTGGACTCTCGTCAAAGTGTCGAAATTAATTTTGACCCGACGAGTACCAACCACACTTAGGGTATGAAATCGTCAAGTTAGGGATGAAACCCGCACCTTGTCGATTATATCCCATTCCTCAATTTTCAATCTCGCCAAAGTCTTGAATTTTCGATAGACTAGGGACATGTAGTAACTGGAAGGGTAAAATACCGTTATTCGCTTCTCGACGAGAGTATTTTACCTATTAGGCCAAAGCATGTTCCCTAACCTGAAAGATCTTACGAACCACTTTGGAATAGTCCAAGTTTCTCTACCCAAACATTCCAATGTTTTACTAAGCCTATCTTTTATGTGTCGGAACGTCCACGATTAGCACGGAAACCTAAATTTGTTATCTATTGTCTGATTAGGCGGAAACTAATGACAAGTTAACCAAATAACAAGAATTACTCATTTAAATGTTGTTTTCATTGATCTAAAGTTCAACATTCGAGAACCGGAACCGACAGAGCTTCGCGTCTCTGTGCCAAAATCTCTCCCTGTTACAAATGAAATCCCAATGCACTTATATATAGAGATGCAAGTTCGCTGGTGAGGGACAAGCCAATGGGGTAAGTTCGCCCGAACTTGACCTAGTCAAGTTCGGTCGAACTTGGCTTCTCACAACCCTTCATGGGCAAACTTGACTCATACTAATCTTAAATACGCCTTGTTTCTAACAGTTTAAGCCCTATTCACTCAGACTCAATACATAATGACGTAGGCAACAGACATATGCACCAACAGACTCCCCCTTGGATGTTGCCGCAGTCATCGACTTTTAGAATCTTATGAGTCTTTAGTTCTTGAATTAACTTTATCTTCTTGATCTTTATATCCACTTCCTCTTTCTTTGAGCTTTGACTTTGATAAAACTTTTAATCAACATGCTCCCCCTAGCTTTAAGCTTTAGTCTCAGACTCCCCTTTTGCTCTGATCTTCAGACTTCAAACTCCCCTAGCTTTGAGCTTTCTGAAATCTTTGGACAGTGTTTTATCCAGCCCCCCTCAAACTTTACTACCTGTCTAAATAAATTCTGACATTCAAATAAACATTTCAAATTCACTATTTTGAAATTTTGTACCATCAACATTTCAAACTATAATCTTCACTTCAATCCTTTCAAAACATTTTAATTGTTTCAAGTTCAATTTAATGACCTTGAATACATTTTACGTTTAAAACCTTCAACTTTAACATTTTTATCATTTGTTGAAAATCCACTTAGTTGATCAAGTCCAAGTTAATGACCTTGATTAACCAAAAATATATCAACCAAGTCCAAATTAATGACCTCAGTTTGAAAAACCGTTATAAACAATCTGATTTTAAAGTTTCAAATTAATGAACATTTAAACATTTATCAGATTTTCTTACCATACTTCAAAGATCCGTTCTCCAACATTGGCTCATTGAAACTAATGTAGAAACAAAATCTTTTTGTATTTTAGAAAATTTATGCTAAAACACACTGAAAATCTTTTTGATTTTTACTTGAAAAGCAAGTAAAGTATTTACAGAATTTTTAACAAGTAAAGTAAACTATGTACAAACATATTTACAGACAATTTTTTGTGAATTCGTGTCTAAGAATCATATCAATTGTTTTGAGACATATCACCAGTACCGTTGACCTTTTTTGATGACTTTAAGTTTTAAACTCGTTTACCTAGATTGTTGATACGTTTTTCCACTTAAACTTTATCACGTTTCTCAACTGTTCCAAGATATGTTAAGGTAAGAATTATGAAAACTTGACTTAACTGTGTTTCCCACTTCTTGAATATACTCCCGAATCCAGATTCCCTAGATTTCATCTTACAGGTGAGTATAGCGTAATTGATATCTGTATCTGGGTTATGCGAGACCTTGAGAGCTCAGGTTAGAACTACCGTATAGACAAAAGATGAAGGCTCGACTAAAAGATATGTTCCATTTAAGGAATCTTTTAAGCACTGCAAATGATTAGAGCTTTTGATACTTTTCAATATTGCATGCAGTTTAGGGGTTTATAGCAAAAGCATTATAGAAGTTCTAGGCTATTGCTTCCGCAAAATCAGAAGAACTTCTATAATACCCCAGATATCAACTATCTATAGAGACCTCGTATCTCAGAATCAGGCAACCTTTCAATCGAAATATTGGAGTATTAAGTCCATATATCCAAGATGTGTTAATCCACAAGATTAAGCAGTTGTAATAGTTTTTATCCCGGAAACGATTTACTGAACGTTTAAAGTCTATCGACACATCCACAGTAAGACTTGTTTATCACTTATAAACTTTACATTTCTTTAGCATACTGTGATCGTCCACTGATGTACTATCATTTCCTTTTTGACAACCAAATTCTTTTTGTTCTTTCAATGTTTTTGTACTTTTTGAATTTTTTAATGTTTTTTGAATTTTCAACTTTTTCATATGTTTTTTTTATTTTTTCAACAATTTTTAAATTTTCTTACTCCCCCAAAAACCAAAAACATATTTTTGGATTTTAGATTTAAAGAAATTTTCTAAAAATGTAACAAACCAATGTGGATCCCGAGAACTCGTCGTCCAATCCTTTTGTTTTCATTTTCTGCATCATCGCTTGTTAGCAGAACAAACCATTAAACTTTGATAACATCAACTAGTAGAAACCACTTGTAAGAACCACTTGTAGGAAATCAATTTTTAAATGATTTTTCAATATAACAATCTTTGTTCTGTTTAACGATGTGGATTTTCTCAAAAATTTTTAATTTTTTCTTTTTCAACCACTTGTGATTTAAAAAACGTCAAAGATTATGACTTTCTAGATAAGTTATAAACTCATGGAGCTCCACTATCCTGTATCAACTTTGATAGAGTGGATCTTGGGACTCCTTCACATGAAACAACTATTTGAAAAATGAAACCCAAACCTTTTTGGTTTTGGGTTTGTACTGATAAGCATCATAACCATATTCTAACTCTTCATCATAATCAAAATCTTCATCAAACATTCCGTCCAATGTCGATTCTGAAAACATTTTTACCTTTTCTTTATTCGTTGGTTTGATTACTGACTTGGTTAATTTGACATTTTCAGTTTTGTCAGCAACAAGTTTTGGTTTTTCTAATAATGAAAGCCTTTTCTTAGCAACCCATGATTGTAGCTTTCTTCTCGCTTTCTTGACATAGAACCTAGAATCTTTGATTTCATTAAACCTTGAAGTTCCACCTTTTTCAAATGTTGAGTTTTCAAACTTTGACACAGTTTTAGGTTTCACTTCATCTTTTGATTCATAGTTTCTATTTGACACTATATCAGAATTCACAATCTCTGGTTGTTTTTGCTTTTCATCTTTTGATTCGGTTTTCCTTTGAGGAAATACAGGCTTTAGATTCAGACACTTGCGAGTAATGTGACCAACATTATTGCATTTAAAGCAAGTTCGATTATCAGAACCATTTCCACTAGTGGGTTTTACTCCACTTGTGGACTTGGTCTTAGCCTTGTCCCGAAGTTTTTTTCTTTCTTGAATTCATCATTCGATTGCTTTCTTCTTGAACCGTGCTCGTTCCGTACGCAAACTTTATATTCTTACATTTGTATTCATGGAACGTTGGTTTCTCCTTCTTCTTTGGTTCTTCTTTGTTCTTTCTTCAACCTCCAAACCTAATCCTGCATCCTGTGCTCAGGAAAATAACCACCAACCTTTCGGTAATTGTTAGCATTCCTTTTAGGTTTCGAGTAAAATATTTTCTCGTTTTTTTCTCAAGATCATCTGATGAAACTTCTACAAGTTTGAAAAAATTATCAAGTTGATCTTCTTTCACATTCCGAATCTGAAAACTATCATCAAAGTATAATCTATCAGATTCCTTAATCTTGTACATGACAACATTAGGATCATCACTTAGATTATGTTCTAATGATGTATCGTCATCTTCAGAATGTGATTTCGAGTTTTTCAAACTTGATTTGGCGCTTTCAGAGCTGCCTTCATTAGAATCATTTCCCAACACATTCTCTACCACATCTTTAACCACCGCTTCATTGTCATTGTTTGAATTCGAAAAATCTACGTCAATGTTCTTAGGCAATTTATTTTTCTTATCAGACAAAATAAGTAGATTAAATGCTTTTCAACTTCATCATCTTTCTTGCATGAATAACTTGCAAGAAATGGTGGAGAAATACATCCGTACTCTTTACGCTTTGATTTCTCACCATTTTCCTCCGAGTTAATCCTAGGTAAAATGTGATCAATGACATACGCGTTTGTGGTGTAACTCTTTAGAAGTTGTCTTACCCGTTCTGTTTCAGTTTTCATGCTGTGAAACTCGCTCTTTATCTCAGCAATGGTGTTAATGTACATGTTAATTGCCTTTTGTTTTTCAATTACTGTAGCATTTAACATTTTTACATTAGCGTTAAGTTCACTATTAGCATGTTCAACATATTTATATTTGCTTGATATTTTGCCATAAGCTTCTTTTATGGTTCTGTAATCATAACGAAAGTTTTCGTTGTGTACAGTCAATTCTCTTATGACTTTGACTTTATCAAGACATGGTTCACAAGGACTTGCGCACTTTGTGCAAGGTTTTTCAACCTCCACAACTTTCACAACTTCCTTTTCAGACACACTTACCTTAGCCTTTGCCTTTTCTGCGTCTGCTTTCAAAGCTTCTTGTTTCTGCATCTCAAGATAAGCTAACTCTTCTTCCTCAGCTCTCTGTCTATATTATTCCAGAATGGCGTTTTCCAAAGCAGCATCGACATACGATGTATCAGATTCATTCACTACCTCTGCCATCATAGCAACACCAGTTTTATTTCCGATGTATCTTTTCCAGTCAAACCATCTTCTTCATGAGTAACAACAAGAGCTTGTTCGGTTGTCTTTGCAGATTTATCTTCTACTTTGACTTGTGTTCTTTTCGGATATGGCTTGTATTGAAGAGCTTTCTTGTAGTACTCATTGTTGCTGCCGAAAGGATTTTGGTTTCCACTTGCTTCTTGATTATTGCATTCACGTTTGAAGTGTCCCTTTTGTCGACACCTGAAGCATGTGACTTTAGTCTTGTCAAATCCAAGCTTGTTGCTTGAGTTACCAATATCCCTTCCAGTGAGTGCCACAAATTTGGAAACTCTTCGGATAATGGATGCAGGGCTCCATTTAATATCCATTAACTCCAATTCTTCTTCGTCTACCTGGTCATAATCTTCGGTAGTCATCTCTGGATTTCCGATCTTTCCAGCAACGAGACTTTCATATGATTCGAGGACAGTAGCAAGAAGTGCTATGTGCTGTTTGGCCACCTTTTCAGGAAATACGTTCTTCAAATCAACTGCTATGTTACACTTGAAAACACTTGAATCGGAACTGGCTTGGTTTGTCTGATTTTTAGAATGAAGAGCTTGAACTTGCACTTGTATATCCAACATACGGAGAACTTTGATTTGAAGAAGAATTTGTATTTGCACTAAATGCTGTTTGGATTTTCGGGCTTTGAATCGGAGTATCAGGAATACCTCCTTTGTAATAGACACCGACATCTTGAACAACATTAGCATTCTTTGAGTTTGCAATCTTCATTAACTCCATTTCATGACCTTCCAATTTGTCGATGAAGGATGACAACTTGAAATGTCTCCAAGATGGACTATTCTTTAGAATCGTCAGATATGTTGTCCATTCTCCTTCTGGAAGTGCATCAGCCAGCTTTTCGATTTGCTCTTCATTAGATCGTTTGTATCATGTCTCCGCATCTGGACCATGAGGTGACAGTATCTATCGATCATCTGCTTCATTGTTTCACCTTTAATCATCGTGAAGATCTTGAATTCTTTCTTGATTAAAGCCTTTTTACTTTTGATTATTTCATCACTTCCTTTGAATTTTTCATAAAGAGAATTCCATAATTCTTGCGAAGTATCATATTCTGGTAATAATATCAAGATGTCTTCCTTTACTGATTGTTGTATCAAACTGATCATTTTCTTCTCCGCAACATAGTTATCTTTGTCGGCATTTGAAAACTTATTCAGCAGAAGATCTTGATCACGCTCATCCTTTGGCCATTTGTATCCATCTTCAACTGCAACCCAGCTGTTGAATTGATTCGCTTGTATCCAATTCACAAACTTTTCTTTCCACCCTTCAAATTCATCCATACTCATTAGCTTTGACGGTTTCGAAGTAGTACCCATTTCGTTGTCGATATTCATTAGGTTCGCCGCAAGAACATTAGCATTTGATGAAGAAGCCATTTGAGAGACAAACACGTTGTAGAAATCTTCCATTTTGTCAATCTGAAGACTTATCTGAGAATACGATAAAAAACACTCGAAATTTGATTAGAAACAGACAAGTTCGGTCGAACTTGTGTGAAAACATTTTTTTATTTCAAATTTCACAAGTTCGGTCGAACTTATATTAATTAATTTCCAAAGTTTTATCAAAAACTCAAGTTCGGTCGAACTTGATGTGGGTTTTTGAGAAAAATCAACCTTCGAGCGGACTTGAGGATTTTTTAGAAGAAACTGGTAAGTTCGGTCGAACTTATGAAGAAATTTCAAGAGAAAACTAAGTTCGGGCAAACTTAAGTGAATCTTCACTAGAATTATATCAAGTTCGGTCGAACTTGATAGGAATTCAAGCGAAAATCAACAAGTTCGAGCGGACTTAAGCTCAAAATATTGAAAAACTAATCAAGTTCGGTCGAACTTAATGATAAGTACGGCTGAAACTTGTTTCCAAAACATGGTTTTTGCAACCTTTTTATATCAAAACATTTGAATTTGGTTTCCAAACTCTCAGGGGTTTGTTATTAGTGTGTTTTACATGACATATTCAAAAATCACCCAATTTTTACCATGAAATCATCAAATGTGTGAAAATGTTATGAAGGTCCGTATCAGGCAGTTCTAGATGGAAGTTAGTGGATAAACGTAAACCGATTCGGTAGAATGTTATTACAGAAAGGAGTAGAAACAGAATGCAGCGGAAGTCTTCATTCATACCGAAAGAGTATACATCTTTATAAGTTCAGCTGCCGGAGTTCCTGGAGAGAATCCGACAGCACCTCCCCGTAAGGATGCCAAAAACTTAAATGACAAATGAACAACACACCTATATATAGGGACACAAGTTCGCTAGAGTGTATGGAAATTCGGGCGAACTTGACCTAGTCAAGTTCGGCCGAACTTGACTTCCTAGGAGCATTCTCGAGTGAACTTGGCTTGCATTAGTCAAGTTCGAGCGAACTTGACTAAAGGCATATCAAGTTCGGGCGAACTAGACTAATACAGGTCAAGTTCGGGCGAACTTGATCCGTTTTACACTGAAATCTCCGTATTTCGGTCGTGTGTTCGATTCTAACCTATACAATATTCAACACACGCTCTATCTAGCCTATTCGACAAGTGACGAACACAAAGTGCATCAACATGTTAAGAAAAAAATTGAATGGAGATGAAATAGAGATATTATTGTCTTGATTCCAGAAAATTTAGGTATCCAGGCTCTGATACCACTTGTAGGAACGTCCACGATTAGCACGGGATTTGTTATCTATTGTCCGATTAGCGGAAACTAATGACAAGTTAACCAAATAACTGGAATTGCTCATTTAAATGTTGTTTTCATTGATCTAAAGTTCAATACATTCGAGAACCGGATCCGACAGAGCTTCGCCGTCTCTGTGCCAAAATCTCTCCCTATTACAAATGAAATCCCAAGGCACTTATATATAGAGATGCAAGTTCGTTGGTGAGGGACAAGCCATGGGGTAAGTTCGCCCGAACTTAACCTAGTCAAGTACGGCCGAACTTGGCTTCTCACAAACCTTCATTGGCAAACTTGACTCATACTAATCTTAAATACGCCTTATTTCTAACAGTTTAAGCCCTATTCACTCAGACTCAATACATAATGACGTAGGCAACAGACATATGCACCAACATTATGTTATCTCAATTTTATGTGATTTTTATACTTGATACCTCGTTCATTTCAAAATCGCTACACAATTCGCTCGTCTCTTGTAACCAAAAATAATAATAATCCTCGTAAACAAACTAAATTTATACTCCTTATACGCATTCATACGTGATTATACTTGTTGAATACCCGTCAAACACATGCAACATACGTGAACATACACATGTTTATACATGCAAACTTATTTTTACATATGATCAAGTCTCATCCTTTCCCTTCTATTTCAACCTCTAGATCTCTTCCCCAAGTTCGTCAAAGAAGTCCAAGGGTTCCAAAAGAGGTTCCAACAACAATGAGGACTCCAAAGAAAGACCTTGTAGGTCTAGTCGCTGAGCAGATGGCTGTGCAAATAGCCCGGTTATACCTGATATTGTTAGCCAAATTCAAACCCTCCATGATACCCCCAAATCCTCTGTCGATTCCAAGGTGGAAACATCTAAAACATCGTTCCAATTCAAGCAATTCATGGCATGTAAGCCTCTGGAGTTTACTGGCAAGGTGGAGCTACATCCATGATGAATTGGTTCGATGCGATCGAACTTACCTTCCTGCAAAGTGGTTGCCCCGACGAACTTCGAACCTTAAATGCAACGGGAGTCTTTCGTTAGAAGCCCTCGAGTGGTGGACCACTGAGAGGAACAAACAGGTAATTAAGTAGCCCACACTTTACCTTGGGACGAGCTTAAGCAGCTCAAGACGGACCATTTCTGCCCCCCACACGAGATCCAGGAGTTGGAAAACGAATTTTGGAATCTCACTCAAAAGGGGAGCGACGGAGAAGGACTGGTCACGCGCTTCAAACAACTTAGTATCCTATGTTCTTGACAAGTCGACACTGTCCCCAAGGCTATAGCTAAGTTCATTTATTGCCTCGCACCTGTCCTGATCAACCATGTAGCTTCAGCCTGCCCTAAAACCATTGAGGATGCCTACAGTATCGCCATAGAGCTGAACAACAATTGTGTTCTTCATGGGGCCTACGACAAGTTCTCCACGAAGAACGCACACCAAGCCACCACCTAAACCACCGCCACTGTTGAACCCTCACCCTCCCAAGCCAAGAACAACAAGAACAAGAAGCGGAAGGCTTCTAGTCAAAATTGTGCGGTTGTTACTCCGCCGAACCCTCAACCTATCCAAACAGTAGCCGTTATTACTCTTGCAACCCTGAAGCACCAAAACGAGGCTACACTGGATCTCATCCCTAATGTGCTAACTGCACCTACCATCACCCCGCCAATGCTCCATGCCGCAAATGCGCCCAATGTCATAGGTTAGGGCATTTTGCTAACTGTTGCCGAAACATCCCTCAACCTGAAAATCATCAACCTCAAGCCATCATCCAAACCCTGCCCCTAACCAACCTCAACCTCAGCCTCAAAGCTGCTCCTGTGCGAGCATGTTTCAAGTGTGGCGACCCCAATCACCTCACCAACATTTTCCCCCAGCGCAACACCAACCAACAACCGCAACAACAACAGCAATAGCCTCAACAAGCTTGAGGCAGAGCTTTCGTCCTCACTGCCGCTCAGGCGCAGAACGCGAATGACGTTATAACTGGTACGTTACTCGTCTACTATGTCTACGCTTCTTGTCTTTTTGATACTGGCGTGGATAAGAGTTTTGTATCTATTGAATTCAACCCTTGCTTAAGTGTAAACGCTCTAAATTGCCAAAATCATTCGCTGTCAAAGTCGCAAATGGTAAATCCGTCACCGTCGATTCCGTTCTTTCTATGTATTCTTTAAATCTTAACGATCATACGTTTTCAATCGACCTCATACCCATGCAATTGGAAAGCTTCGATATCATAGTAGGCATGGACTGGCTTAGGCGAGTTTGTCTTAAAGTTGTTTGTTCTGAAAAGTTCATTTGCCTCCCTCTTCCAAATGGTGATTCTCTACACGTATATGCAGAGAAACCTTCGAAAGGTCTTAAGCTCATGTCGTGTACTCAAGAAAACAAGTACTTTCTCAATGAATACTTCGCCTTTCTTGCCCACGTTGTGGAAAGAAGGAAAAAGGTCCAAGCATAAGTGACGTTTCCGTTGTGTGTGATTTCCCTGGTGTCTTTCCGATGATCTACATGGCCTTCCTCCTCCTCGTTCTGTTGATTTTCGAATCAATCTCATCCCTGGCGTAACTCCTGTTGTGAAAGCTCCTTATCACCTAGCACCCTCGGAAATGCAGGAGCTATCTTGCCAACTTCAAGAACTTCTTGACAAAGGCTTTATACACCCTAGTACTTCTCCTTGGGGCGCTCCCGTTTTGTTCATTAAAAAGAAAGATGGATCATCTCGAATGTGCAATGACTATTGTGAGCTCAACAACCTTACTGTCAAAAACTGATGTCCACTTCCTCGTATTGACGATCTCTTCGATCAATTGCAAGGCCCAACGTGTTTCTCCAGGATTGATCTTCGTTTGGTTATCATCAACTTCGAGTTCTCGAGGAAGATGTACCTAAAACTACTTTTCGCACACGTTATGGACACTATGAGTTCGTAGTCATGGCTTTTGGTTTGACTAACGCACCTGCCGTGTTCATGGATTTAATGAATCGTGTGATGTAAACCTTTTCTCGATGGCTTCGTAATTGTCTTCATTGACGACATTCTCATCTACTCCAAGACGAAAGAAGAGCACGGACGACATTTGCATCTTATTCTTCAGCTTTTGTAAACTGTACATCTTTACGCCAAATTCACCAAGTGTGAATTTTGGCTAAAAGAGGTTCAATTCCTTGGTCACACCGTCAACGAACTCGGTATTCAATGTTGACCCTGCAAAGATTGAAGCTGTGAAGAATTGGATTGCACCTAAGTCACCTTCTGAAATTCATTTGTTTCTTGGTCTAGCTGGGTATTATCGTTATTTCATCTCAAACTTTTCCAAGATCGTTGTTCCTATTACATCTTTGACTAAAAAAGATAAACCTTTTGTTTGGGGTCCCGAACAAGAGAAGTCTTTCCAAACCCTCAAGTACATGCTTTGCAATGCTCCTATTCTTACACTTCCCGATGGAAATGAGATTTCTTCATGTATTGCGATGCCTCAAACCAAGGTCTTTGTTGCGTTCATATGCAACGGGACAAGGTTATCATTTACACGTCGAGACAACTCAAAATCCATGAGAAAAACTATACTACGCACAACCTTGAACTTGGTGCAGTTGTTTTTGCATTAAAGATTTTGCGACACTACCTTTGTGGTACTAAGTGTACGGTCTTCACCGACCATAAGAGCCTTCAACATATCTTTGATCAAAAGGAACTCAACATGCGTCAACGTCGTTGGGTAGAATTGTTGTAGCCGAAGCACTTAGTCGTAAGACTCATGTAAAAAGCCTTCGTTGTTATGAAACCTTGAGTAACATTCGTGATACGCATCCGCGATGCACAACATTCGTCCATTATCGAAAACGACTTGTACAACGAAATGAAGTGTGGTGCCGAAGATTAACTTGTGTCCAAATCCGATGGTATTATGTACTATCTCAATCGCGTCTGCATTCCAAATTGTGACAACCTTCGTGACTTTTTGATGAAGGAAGCTCATAAATCCCGATATTCCATTCATCCTGGCCCGATATATGTACCAAGACTTACATACGCCTTATTGGTGGCCTGGAATGAAGAAAGATATCGCCCTTTACGTCTCGAAGTGTCTCACCTGTTCCAAAGTTAAAGCCGAACACCAACGCCCCTCTGGCTTACTCGAGCAACCAGAAATTCCTGTCTGGAAATGGGAGAGTATCGCTATGGATTTCATCACTAAGCTCCCTCGTACTTCTTCTGGTCATTATAGTATCTGGGTCATCATTGATCGATTGACCAAATCCGCTCATTTCCTCGCTATTCGTGAAGATTACAAAGTCAAGAAATTGGCTTCGTATCTACACGGATGAAATCATTTGTCGTCATGGTAACCCCATTGACATCATTTCTAATCGCGATGGTCGCTTTACGTCTACAGTCACACCCCAACCAATGGCGGAAACATCGGAGTGAGACGAAACGAGATTGCAAGACACTTCATAACACTATTGGTGACAATATTTTAAATAAAACCCATATTTCATTCAGAATGAACATTGTTTCAAAGAAGTACAACAAACAAATATGATAACAACAATACAACAACAAAATGAAATACAACATGACGAAATTAAGTAGTTTCAAGTGTGTTTCTAAGTAGTCCTACTATCTTCCCTCTTAAGTATCATCTTTAACCTATAACATGTTTAAAATACAATTCAATGCAAAATCAAAGGCGAGTACACAAGTTTAGTGTTACATAGCATAGGTATAAAATGTATAACTCGAATCCACATGTTATTTGTATACAAGGTAAATGCTAATCATGCAATACTAGATCAAACCCCAGTTTCCACAAGTATAAACGAGCTTCCCTCGTCACAAAAGCAACGAGACTAAAAATGAGTATGAGAATCTTAACATAACCCCGACGGGTGGTGTGCTACTCCTATAGCACTATATATGTCAGGTTGGGCTAGCTAAGTTAATGATCAAGCATGTATAAATCAAGCATGTATCTAAGCATAACAAGTATCATGTATTAACGGATTGAGCATGTAAAGCATAAGTTGTGATTTGTGTATTTTGATAGGTACACATGTTACAACCCAAAATGTGAGAAAACGGCAAATGGGTCGAGTGTACTCACGGTTTTGCCAAAGTGTCCCACTTAGAGAAATCCACGAGCTTGTTTGTAGATTAGGGTTTGGCACCTTGTCCTTCTACACGAAGAAAATAGGTATGAGTAATGAGTTTTAATGGAAGATTCGAATTATCGAGCATGATTAAGGATTAAAGAATAAAAAAGTATAAAGATATAAAAATAGTCACTAAGGTATAGCACTCGTTTTTGACACTATGATAACCTTAACGGGTTTGATGCGTTGTTCGAGACCTATTAGAATCGTAACGAGGAACTACACAATTTAGTGATAAAATGTATTAACTTGATAGGTGATTATTTAGTCATTATCAAGGGTTCGGTTTTTAAGGATTATAATATAGTCCATATATATATACATATTAACAAATCTACAACTAACAAAGATTTCATAGAAGTCATGTAGGAGGTAGGAGGTAAGAAACCATCCGTTTAGGAACCTCGTATAAGTTCACCACTTCACAAGTTGTCATAGACAACAAGGAGGGTCAAGAACAATATGAACAAGAATGTAAATGGTGTCACTATACCAAGTAGCCAAATGAACTAGAACCTGGTGAGTCGGCGTCGACACACGTCGAAGGCTAGACGGGGTTGTGTCACTTTACAACTAGCAAACTAGCTTGGGATAATGACGAGAAATCATCAAGTGATGTGTGGACTTAGGGTTAGGATAGCCCAAGCTAACCAAGGTAGTCACACATGAACAAGTTCAAGACTTGCATCACTTGTGAGCTTAAAGCTCTATGAAAACAGAAAGTTTGGAGTGTCTAGACACACCTATTTACATGTATAACAACCTAGGTTAGTCTCCTTAATCACCAAATTTATTAGAAGCTCAAGAACACTAGGATGAATGACGAAAACATGAGTTTAAACAAGTTTTGAAAAGGTTTTTGTCACTTCAGAAACTTTCAGCCTACTTTGGCGCCTTTTTCGGTGAATACCCAGGCCTGTAAATGCCAAGACAAGTCCATGGGATCAAACCTAAGACTGATCCAAGGAAGTTGGAAGAAGAATCGAGTGTTTTCGATAAGAAATGAGCAAGTTATGCTCACTTTGGTGAAGTAGGTACAATCTGCTCGAACTTGAAGTTGCAACTGAATTTGTGAATGATTTGAGGAAGGTTTGAGAGAGATTTGAGGGTGTTGAAAGTGGAAGAATGCTTGGATTAGAGGTGGTATTTATAGGGAAGAGTTAGGGAGTTGTTAGAGGGTGTTTAATGGGGTTAATAGCCATTGGGGAGGAGAGTTTTGGTGGCATTTGTGCAAGAATCGTGAGCCAAAAAGTAATCTGCCCGCCCAGAGGGTCTTACGGACCGTAAGGGTATCCCCTTGCTGTCCGCAAGGACCGGGTCTGGGATACATTTTTATATTTTGTTGTTTTATTGGTTTTGATGGTTTAAGTGTTGTATCAAGGTATTTTATGAACATCCAAAGTATTCTAAGCATAAGGAACATGTTATAATGTGTATGTATGTATAAATTGAACGAGAACGAGTATAAACATCAAGTATAATGTATGCGTGAAGTATAAATGTCGCGTATTTGCAAGTATGTCACATTTTCGAGTATGAGCATCATGTATATATATGTATAAGTATGTATATAGAGATAAAATGTATATTCCATTATGATTCAAGTCTCGATTACAAAGATTACAACGAAAATACGAATATGAGATACAATGATTTCCGAAAATAGAATTACAAACCACACTTCCTAAATATAGAAAGTATAGAAACGCGAGGCGTTACAATCTCCCCTCCTTTAGGAAATTTCGTCCTGAAATTTAGGAAGATGCAATGAAGAGATGCGGATACTTAGTCTTCATATCACAATCGACTTCCCAAGTAAATTCAGTGTCACGTTTTCCTTCCCATCGAACCTTGACGATAGGGATTCGACTACACCTTAGTTGCTTGATTCCTTGGTCAATGATTTCAACCGGTTTCTCCACGAAATGCAATGTCTCGTTGATTTGACGATCTTCGAGTGGTACTTGAAGCCCTTCTTCAGCTAGGCATTTCTTGAGGTTCGAAACGTGAAATACAGGTTGAAAGTTGTTGAGCGCTTGAGGTAGGTCCAGTCGATATGCTACCTTGCCAATCCTTTCGAGAATCTTGAAAGGACCCCTGTAGCGAGGAGCGAGTTTGCCTTTCTTACCAAAACAAACAACACCCTTCCAGGGGGGATACCTTGAGAAGTACTTGATCACCAACATTAAATTCCAAAGGTTTGCGTCTCTTATCTGCATAACTCTTTTGATGACTTTAGCCTTGAGGAGGTTATCACGGATTTGTAGGATCTTGTCCATTGTCTCTTGTATTAATTCGGGACCAGTGATCTGAACATCTCCAATCTCGTGCCAACAAATAGGTGAACGGCACTTACGACCATACAATGCTTCAAATGGAGCCATTTGAAGACTGTCGTGATAACTATTATTGTATGAGAATTCTACCAAGGGTAAGTGTGAATCCCAATTGCCGCCAAAGTCGATTACGCAAGAACAAAGCATATAATCCAATGTTTTGGATTTTACGCTCAGTTTGACCATCAGATTGTGGGTGAAAAGTGGTGCTAAGGTTAAGAGGAGTGCCAAGGGCGGATGGAAAAATTTTGCCAAAGGCAGGAGGTGAATCGAGCGTCACGATCAGAAATGATGTCAAGGGGAGTACCATGACGACTAATGATTCCACTCGTGTAGATACGAGCCAATTTCTCGACTTTGTAATCTTCACGCATGGCTAAAAAGTGCGCGGATTTGGTCAAACGGTCAATGATGACTCAAATGTTGTCATGACCAGAAGGAGTACGAGGCAATTTTGTGATAAAATCCATAGCAATACTCTCCCATTTCCAGACAGGAACTTCTAGTTGTTCGAGCAAGCCGGAGGGGCGTTGATGTTCATCTTTCACGTGGAACAAGTAAGACACTTCGAGACGTAAAGGGCGATAGCTTTCTTCATCCCAGGCCACCAATAAGATACACGAAGATCATGGTACATTTTATCAGCGCCAGGATGAACGGAGTAACGGGATTTGTGGGCTTCATTCATCAAGGTGTTTTGAAGGTTAAGAGATCGGGAATCCAAATGTGATCATGGTAGTAGAGGATACCATCGGTTTAGCTTCGAGTGGGTTTTCAACTCCACAATTCAACTCGTTGTCGAGGTT
This sequence comes from Scalesia atractyloides, assembly GCA_947069175.1. Lineage (NCBI taxonomy): Eukaryota > Viridiplantae > Streptophyta > Magnoliopsida > Asterales > Asteraceae > Scalesia > Scalesia atractyloides. The sequence goes on from CAMTDV010001634.1 coordinate 45,054,906, forward strand.
ACCCTCGTTGATGACGGAGAATTGCGCTTAGAGAATTAGCTCATGAAGTTTTCCCATCGATTTGGTAGCAACGAATACTCTTGACATGAGTCTTATGACTAAGTGCATCTGCCACAACATTCATTTTGCCAGGTTGGTAGCGAATGTCACATTCGTAGTCGTTTAACAATTCTACCCAACGACTTTGACGCATGTTGAGTTCCTTTTGATCAAAGATATGTTGGAGGCTCTTGTGGTCGGTGAAGACCGTACACTTTGTACCACAAAAGGTAGTGTCGCCAAATCTTTACTGCAAAAACAACTACACCAAGTTCAAGGTCGTGCGTAGTATAGTTTTCTCATGTATTTTGAGTTGTCTCGACGCGTAAGCGATGACCTTGTCCCGTTGCATAAGAACGCAACCAAGACCTTGGTTTGAAGCATCGCAATACATGACGAAATCGTCGTTTCCATCAGGGAGTGTAAGGATATGAGCATTACAAAGCATGTCCTTGAGAGTTTGAAAGGACTCCTCTTGTTCGGGACCCCAAACAAAAGGTTTATCTTTTTGAGTCAAAGACGTTAAAGGAACAGCGATCTTATAAAAGTTCGAGATGAAGCGACAATAATAACCAGCTAGGCTAAGAAACGAATGAATTTCAGAAGGCGATTTACGTGCAATCCAATTCTTCACTGCTTCATTTTTTGCGGGGTCACCATCAATACCGAGTTCATTGACGGTGTGACCAAGGAATTGAACCTATTTTAGCCAAAATTCACACTTGGAGAATTCGGCATAAAGACGTTCGGTTCGCAAAAGCTGAAGGATAAGTTGCAAATTGTCGCCCGTGCTCTTCTTTCATCTTGGAGTAGATGAGAATATCATATATGAAAACAATTACGAAACGATCAAGAAAAGGATTACACACACGGTTCATGAGATCCATGAACACTGCAGGCGCGTTGGTCAAACCAAAAGGCATGACCATGAACTCATAAGGTCCATAACGTGTGTAAAAGGCAGATTTAGGTACGTCTTCTTCGAGAACTCGAAGTTGATGATAGCCAGAACGAAGATCGATTTTGAGAAACAAGTCACTTGATCAAGAGATCGTTAATGCGAGGAAGAGGATATTGGTTTTTGACAGTGAGCTAGTTGAGCTCATGATAATCGATGCACATCCGAAAGGATCGATCCTTCTTCTTGACGAACAAAAGGAAGCACCCCAAGGAGAAGTACTAGGGCGTATAAAGCCTTTATCAAGAAGTTCTTGAAGTTTGCTCGATAGCTCTTGCATTTCCGAGGGTGCTAAACGATTTGGGAGCCTTCGCAACAGGAGTTGCGCCGGGGATAAGATCAATACGAAAATCGACAGAACGAGGAGGAGGAGGACCAGGAAGATCCTTAGGGAAAACGCCAGGAAATTGACAAATGATGGGAACATCATTTATGCTTGGACCTTTGTCTTTCTTTTCCACAACATGGGCGAGAAAGGCAAAGTACTCCTTACGTAAGTACTTGTTCGCTTGAATACACGACATAAGATTGAGACCTTTAGAAGGTTTCTCGCCATAGACGTGTAATGAATCACTGTTAGGAAGAGGAAGACGAATGAACTTTTCGGAACAAACAACTTCAGCATGAACTCGCCTAAGCAATCCATGCCTACTATGATATCGAAGCTTCCCAATTGCATGGGAATGAGATCAATCGAAAATGTATGATCATTAAGATTTAAGGACCACTTAGAAAGGACGGAATCAACGGTGATGGATTTCCTGTTAGCGACTTTGACAGAGAAGGGATTAGATAACTTGGAACGTTCGCACATAAGTAAAGGTTCGAATTCAACAGATACAAAACTTTTATCGGCACCAGTATTAAATAGATATGAGCATAAATATGGTTCACAAGGAACGTACCAGTAATGACGTCATTGGAGCTTTAAGCTTGAGCAGAAGTAAGCACAAAAGCTCGTCCTTTAGCGGGTTGAAGCTGCTGTTGTTATTGTTATGTTGAAGCTGCTGGTTGAGTAGAGGACAAACGTTGGCGAGATGATTGAGATCGCCACATTTGTAACACGCTCGCACAGGAGAATTCTGATGTTAGGGTTGAGGCTGGTTAGGGTTAGCTTTAGACATGATGGCTTGGAGTTGGTTGTTTTGGGGTTGACGACAATGGCTGGCGAAATGCCCCATCCTGTTACAGTTGGCGCATTTTCGACACGGGGTGGATGGGAGATGGTGGTAGGTGCAACGATCACATTTAGGCCAAGTACCGGTGTAGCTTCGTTTGGGTGGCTCGGTGTTTTGGGTAGTGGAGACGGCGTTTAATGGTGTAGGGGCAAGCGGAGTAACAACCACATTGTTCTGAACAGAAGCCTTCCGCGTCTTGTTTTGGTTTTTCTTGGCTTGGGAGGGAGGTGATTCAGTAGTGTGGTGGTATCAGCGATGGCTTGGTGTGCATGCTTCGTGGAGACCTTGTCATAGGCCCCATGACAAATGCAATTGTGGTTCATTTCAATCATGATGCTATAAGCATCTTCGATGGTTATGGGGCTAGCGGCGGCGACATGGTTCGTTAATACTGACGAGAAGGCAACGAATGAGTTTGGCGATTGCCTTGGAACAGTATCCACTTGCCCGTGGAAAAGGATACTCAACTTTTTGAAGCGCATGATCAATCCTTCAGCGTCGCTCCCCTGTTGGGTGAGATACCAGAATTAGTTTTCAAGTTTCTGGATCTCGTGAGGGGGGGGGAAGAATTGGTCCTTCATAAGCTGCCTTAGTTCTTCCAAAGGTAACGCTGGGCTGCTTCATTGCCACGCTTGTTTCTCTCAATGGTCCACCACTCGAGGGCTCTCTCACGAAAGACCCCTGTGGCGTTTAAGGTTCGGAGCTCGTCGGGGCATCCGCTTTGCAAAAAGGTGAGTTCAATTGCTCAAACCAGTTCATCATGGCAGTAGCGCCATTATTACCAGTGAATTCCATGGGCTTACAAGCCATGAACTGTTTGAACTGAACGTCGCTCTGGGTACTGGTCCACCTTTGAGTCAACGGAGGATTTGGGGGTTTCATGGATGGTTTGGATTTGGCTCACGATGTTGTGGATAATTTTAGCCATCTGTTCGGCCATCTGCTCAACGACTAGCCCTACAAGTTCCTGCTTGAAAATAGAGTCCCCATGGCTGTTTGAACCCTTCTTGGAACCCTTGGATTTCTTGGATGAATTTGGAGAAGACATCTAGATTGAAAATAGAAAGGAAAAGGATTAGGCTTGATCATAATGTAAAAATAAGTTTTGCATGTATAAGCATGGATATGTTCATGTATGTTGCATGTATATGACGAGTATTTAACAAGTATTGGCATGTATAATCACGTATGGATGTGTATAAGGAGTATAAATTTAGTTTGTTCACGGGGATTATTATTGTTTTTGATTGCGAGAGATGTGCGAAGCGTGTAACAGTTCGAAACGAATAAAGTAACAAGTATAAAATCACATAAAAATTGAGATAACATAAAAGATTGGCTCAATAAAACATGGGATTGTTTTGGGTAGAGAAACGTCGACTACTCCGAATGATTCATAAGATCTTTCGTGTTAGGGAACATGCTTTGGCCTAATAGGTAAAATACTCTCGTTGAGAAGCGATTAGCGGTATTTTACTCTTCCGGTTACTACATGTCCCTATTCGATCGAATATTCGAGACTTCGGCGAGATTGAAAATCGAGGAACGGGACTAGTTGACAAGGTGCGGGCTTCAACCCTAACTTGGCAACATCGTACCCTAAGTGTGGTTGTTTCTTACTAGACGATGAGCATATTCCGACTCGTTAGTAAGATCCACTAGAGTATGAAATGTAAGTTTTCCATCAAGATGTGGATATCACTCCTAGCTTGATGGTATAACTTCGTGAAAAATCGAATACGCGGAATGAGAGATTTCACCAAAAATTGTAAGTCATTGGACCTATCTTGATACAAATCGCCTCGTTTGCATCATGAGTGTCTTCAAGTCTTCAAGGGTATTGTGTAAACGTCTTAGGAAAGACGTTATTTAAGTATTAAGACTAAAAGAAAGGAAGAAGCAATGGAGGAAGAATAAAGATGTAAGCATGATATAAGAATGGTAAAAACGGGACACTTAAACTATAGACTAGGTCGAACATTACAAATCTACCTAATTCCATACAGTTATGGCCCTGATACCAATCTGTCACACCCCAACCGATGGCGGAAACATCGGAGTTAGACGAAAACGAGATTGCAAGAGACTTCATAACACTATTGGTGGCAATATTTTAAATAAAACCCATATTTCATTCAGAATGAACATTGTTTCAAAGAAGTACAACAAACAAATATGATAACAGCAATACAACAACAAAATGAAATACAACATGACGAAATCAAGTAGTTTCAAGTGTGTTTCTAAGTAGTCCTACTATCTTCCCTCTTAAGTATCATCTTTAACCTATAACATGTTTAAAATACAATTCAATGCAAAATCAAAGGCGAGTACACAAGTTTAGTGTTACATAGCATAGGTATAAAATGTATAACTCGAATCCACATGTTATTTGTATACAAGGTAAATGCTAATCATGCAATACTAGATCAAACCCCGAGTTTCCACAAGTATAAACGAGCTTCCCTCGTCACAAAAGCAACGAGACTAAAAATGAGTATGAGAATCTTAACATAACCCCGACGGGTGGTGTGCTACTCCTATAGCACTATATATGTCAGGTTGGGCTAGCTAAGTTAATGATCCAAAGCATGTATCTAAGCATAACAAGTATCATGTATTAACGGATTGAGCATGTAAAGCATAAGTTGTGATTTGTGTATTTTGATAGGTACACATGTTACAACCCAAAAAGTGAGAAAACGGCAAATGGGTCGAGTGTACTCACGGTTTTGCCAAAGTGTCCCACTTAGAGAAATCCATGAGCTTGTTTGTAGATTAGGGTTTGGCACCTTGTCCTTCTACACGAAGAAAATAGGTATGAGTAACGAGTTTTAATGGAAGATTCGGATTATCGAGCATGATTAAGGATTAAAGAATAAAAAAGTATAAAGATATAAAAATAGTCACTAAGGTATAGCACTCGTTTTTGAGACTATGATAACCTTAACGGGTTTGATGTGTTGTTCGAGACCTATTAGAATCCTAACGAGGAACTACACACTTTAGTGATAAAATGTATTAACTTGATAGGTGATTATTTAGTCATTATCAAGGGTTCGGTTTTTAAGGATTATAATATAGTCCATATATATATACATATTAACAAATCTACAACTAACAAAGATTTCATAGAAGTCATGTAGGAGGTAGGAGGTAAGAAACCATCCGTTTAGGAACCTCGTATAAGTTCACCACTTCACAAGTTGTCATAGACAACAAGGAGGGTCAAGAACAATATGAACAAGAATGTAAATGGTGTCACTATACCAAGTAGCCAAATGAACTAGAACCTGGTGAGTCGGCGTCGACACACGTCGAAGGCTAGACGGGGTTGTGTCACTTTACAACTAGCAAACTAGCTTGGGATAATGACGAGAAATCATCAAGTGATGTGTGGACTTAGGGTTAGGATAGCCCAAGCTAACCAAGGTAGTCACACATGAACAAGTTCAAGACTTGCATCACTTGTGAGCTTAAAGCTCTATGAAAACAGAAAGTTTGGAGTATCTAGACACACCTATTTACATGTATAACAACCTAGGTTAGTCTCCTTAATCACCAAATTTATTAGAAGCTCAAGAACACTAGGATGAATGACGAAAACATGAGTTTAAACAAGTTTTGAAAAGGTTTTTGTCACTTCAGAAACTTTCAGCCTACTTTGGCGCCTTTTCGGTGAATACCCAGGCCTGTAAATGCCAAGGCAAGTCCGTGGGATCAAACCTAAGACTGATCCAAGGAAGTTGGAAGAAGAATCGAGTGTTTTCGATAAGAAATGAGCAAGTTATGCTCACTTTGGTGAAGTAGGTACAATCTGCTCGAACTTGAAGTTGCAACTGAATTTGTGAATGATTTGAGGAAGGTTTGAGAGAGATTTGAGGGTGTTGAAAGTGGAAGAATGCTTGGATTAGAGGTGGTATTTATAGGGAAGAGTTAGGGAGTTGTTAGAGGGTGTTTAATGGGGTTAATAGCCATTGGGGAGTAGAGTTTTGGTGGCATTTGTGCAAGAATCGCGAGCCAAAAAGTAATATGCCCGCCCAGTGGGTCTTACGGACCGTAAGGGTATCCCCTTGCTGTCCGCAAGGACCGGGTCCGGGATACATTTTTATATTTTGTTGTTTTATTTGTTTTGGATGGTTTAAGTGTTGTATCAAGGTATTTTATGAACATCCAAAGTATTCTAAGCATAAGGAACATGTTATAATGTGTATGTATGTATAAATTGAACGAGAACGAGTATAAACATCAAGTATAATGTATGCGTGAAGTATAAATGTAGCGTATTTGCAAGTATGTCACGTTTTCGAGTATGAGCATCATGTATATATATGTATAAGTATGTATGACAAGTATAGAGATAAAATGTATATTCCATTATGATTCAAGTCTCGATTACAAAGATTACAACGAAAATACGAATATGAGATACTGTCCCCAAGGCTATAGCTAAGTTCATTTATTGCCTCGCACCTGTCCTGATCAACCATGTAGCTTCAGCCTGACCTAAAACCATTGAGGATGCCTACAGTATCGCCATAGAGCTGAACAACAATTGTGTTCTTCATGGGGCCTACGACAAGTTCTCCACGAAGAACGCACACCAAGCCACCACCTAAACCACCGCCACTGTTGAACCCTCACCCTCCCAAGCCAAGAACAACAAGAACAAGAAGCGGAAGGCTTCTAGTCAAAATTGTGCGGTTGTTACTCCGCCGAACCCTCAACCTATCCAAACAGTAGCCGTTATTACTCTTGCAACCCTGAAGCACCAAAACGAGGCTACACTGGATCTCATCCCTAATGTGCTAACTGCACCTACCATCACCCCGCCAATGCTCCATGCCGCAAATGCGCCCAATGTCATAGGTTAGGGCATTTTGCTAACTGTTGCCGAAACATCCCTCAACCTGAATATCATCAACCTCAAGCCATCATCCAAACCCTGCCCCTAACCAACCTCAACCTCAGCCTCAAGCTGCTCCTGGGCGAGCATGTTTCAAGTGTGGCGACCCCAATAACCTCACCAACATTTTCCCCCAGCGCAACACCAACCAACAACCGCAACAACAATAGTAACAGCCTCAACAAGCTTGAGGCAGAGCTTTCGTCCTCACTGCCGCTCAGGCGCAGAACGCGAATGACGTTATAACTGGTACGTTACTCGTCTACTATGTCTACGCTTCTTGTCTTTTTTATGCTGGCGTGGATAAGAGTTTTGTATCTATTGAATTCGAACCCTTGCTTAAGTGTAAACGCTCTAAATTGCCAAAATCATTCGCTGTCAAAGTCGCAAATGGTAAATCCGTCACCGTCGATTCCGTTCTTTCTAAGTGTTCTTTAAATCTTAACGATCATACGTTTTCAATCGACCTCATTCCCATGCAATTGGGAAGCTTCGATATCATAGTAGGCATGGAGTGGCTTAGACGAGTTTGTCTTAAAGTTGTTTGTTCTAAAAAGTTCATTCGCCTCCCTCTTCCAAATGGTGATTCTCTACACGTATCTGCAGAGAAACCTTCGAAAGGTCTTAAGCTCATGTCGTGTACTCAAGAAAACAAGTACTTTCTCAATGAATACTTCGCCTTTCTTGCCCACGTTGTGGAAAGAAGGAAAAAGGTCCAAGCATAAGTGACGTTTCCGCTGTGTGTGATTTCCCTGGTGTCTTTCCCGATGATCTACATGGCCTACCTCCACCTCGTTCTGTCGATTTTCGAATCGAGCTCATCCCTGGCGCAACTCCTGTTGTGAAAGCTCCTTATCGCCTAGCACCCTCGGAAATGCAGGAGCTATCTTGCCAACTTCAAGAACTTCTTGACAAAGGCTTTATACACCCTAGTACTTCTCCTTGGGGCGCTCCCGTTTTTTTCATTAAAAAGAAAGATGGATCATATCGAATGTGCAATGACTATTGTGAGCTCAACAACCTTACTGTCAAAAACTGATGTCCACTTCCTCATATTGACGATCTCTTCGATCAATTGCAAGGCGCAACGTGTTTCTCCAAGATTAATCTTCGTTTGGGTTATCATCAACTTCGAGTTCTCGAGGAAGATGTACCTAAAACTGCTTTTCGCACACGTTATGGACACTATGAGTTCGTGGTCATGCCTTTTGGTTTGACTAACGCACCTGCCGTGTTCATGGATTTAATGAATCGTGTGTGTCAACCTTTTCTCGATCGCTTCGTAATTGTCTTTATTGACGACATTCTCATCTACTCCAAGACGAAAGAAAGCACGGGCGACATTTGCATCTTATTCTTCAGCTTTTGTAAACTGTACGTCTTTACGCCAAATTCTCCATGTGTGAATTTTGGCTAAAAGAGGTTCAATTCCTTGGTCACACCGTCAACGAACTCGGTATTCAATGTTGACCCTGCAAAGATTGAAGCTGTGAAGAATTGGATTGCACCTAAGTCACCTTCTGAAATTCATTTGTTTCTTGGTCTAGCTGGGTATTATCGTTACTTCATCTCAAACTTTTCCAAGATCGTTGTTCCTCTTACATCTTTGACTAAAAAAAATAAACCTTTTGTTTGGGGTCCCGAACAAGAGAAGTCTTTCCAAACCCTCAAGTACATGCTTTGCAATGCTCCTATTCTTACACTTTCCGATGGAAACGACGATTTCGTCATGCATTGTGATGCCTCAAACCAAGGTCTTTGTTGCGTTCATATGCAACGGGACAAGGTTATCATTTACACGTCGAGACAACTCAAAATCCATGAGAAAAACTATACTACGCACAACCTTGAACTTGGTGCAGTTGTTTTTGCATTAAAGATTTTGCGACACTACCTTTGTGGTACTAAGTGTACGGTCTTCACCAACCATAAGAGCCTTCAACATATCTTTGATCAAAAGGAACTCAACATGCGTCAACATCGTTAGGTAGAATTGTTGTAGCCGATGCACTTAGTCGTAAGACTCATGTAAAAAGCCTTCGTTGTTATGAAACCTTGAGTAACCTTCGTGATCGCATCTGCGAAGCACAACATTCGGCCATTATCGAAAACGACATGTACAATGAAATGAAGTGTGGTGCTGAAGATTAACTTGTGTCCAAATCCGATGGTATTATGTACTATCTCAATCGCGTCTGCATTCCAAATTGTGACAACCTTCGTGACTTTTTGATGAAGGAAGCTCATAAATCCCGATATTCCATTCATCCTGGCACCGATATAATGTACCAAGACTTACATACGCCTTATTGGTGGCCTAGAATGAAGAAAGATATCGCCCTTTACGTCTCGAAGTGTCTCACCTGTTCCAAAGTTAAAGCCGAACACCAACGCCCCTCTGGCTTACTCGAGCAACCAGAAATTCCTGTCTGGAAATGGGAGAGTATCGCTATAGATTTCATCACTAAGCTCCCTCGTACTTCTTCTGGTCATGATAGTATCTGGGTCATCATTGATCGATTGACCAAATCCGCTCATTTCCTCGCCATTCGTGAAGATTACAAAGTCAAGAAATTGGCTCGTATCTACACGGATGAAATCATTTGTCGTCATGGTAACCCCATTGACATCATTTCTAATCGCGATGGTCGCTTTACATCCCGTCTTTGGCAAACATTCCAATCCGCTATGGGTACTGTCACACCCCAACCAATGGCGAAAACATCGGAGTGAGACGAAACGAGATTGCAAGAGACTTCATAACACTATTGGTGACAATATTTTAAATAAAACCCATATTTCATTCAGAATGAACATTGTTTCAAAGAAGTACAACAAACAATTATGATAACAACAATACAACAACAAAATGAAATACAACATGACGAAATCAAGTAGTTTCAAGTGTGTTTCTAAGTAGTCCTACTATCTTCCCTCTTTAGTATCATCTTTAACCTATAACATGTTTAAAATACAATTCAACGCAAAATCAAAGGCGAGTACACAAGTTTAGTGTTACATAGCATAGGTATAAAATGTATAACTCGAATCCACATGTTATTTGTATACAAGGTAAATGCTAATCATGCAATACTAGATCAAACCCTGAGTTACCACAAGTATAAATGAGCTTCCCTCGTTACAAAAGCAACGAGACTAAAAATGAATATGAGAATCTTAACATAACCCCGACGGGTGGTGTCCTACTCCTATAGCACTATATATGTCAGGTTGGGCTAGCTAAGTTAATGATCAAGCATGTATAAATCAAGCATGTATCTAAGCATAACAAGTATCATGTATTAACGGATTGAGCATGTAAAGCATAAGTTGTGATTTGTGTATTTTGATAGGTACACATGTTACAACCCAAAAAGTGAGAAAACGGTAAATAGGTCGAGTGTACTCACGGTTTTGCCAAAGTGTCCCACTTAGAGAAATCCACGAGCTTGTTTGTAGATTAGGGTTTGGCACCTTGTCCTTCTACATGAAGAAAATAGGTATGAGTAACGAGTTTTAATGGAAGATTCGGATTATCGAGCATGATTAAGGATTAAAGAATAAAAAAGTATAAAGATATAAAAATAGTCACTAAGTATATGCACTCGTTTTTGACACTATGATAACCTTAACGGGTTTGATGTGTTTTCTTAGGTTCGAGACCTATTAGAATCGTAACGAGGAACTACACACTTTAGTGATAAAACGTATTAACTTGATAGGTGATTATTTCGTCATTATCAAGGGTTCGGTTTTTAAGGATTATAATATAGTCCATATATATATACATATTAACAAATCTACAACTAACAAAGATTTCATAGAAGTCATGTAGGAGGTAGGAGGTAAGAAACCATCCGTTTAGGAACCTCGTATAAGTTCACCACTTCACAAGTTGCCATAGACAACAAGGAGGGTCAAGAACAATATGAACAAGAATGTAAATGGTGTCACTATACCAAGTAGCCAAATGAACTAGAACCTGGTGAGTCGGCGTCGACACCCGTCGAAGGCTAGACGGGGTTGTGTCACTTTACAACTAGCAAACTAGCTTGTGATAATGACGAGAAATCATCAAGTGATGTGTGGACTTAGGGTTAGGATAGCCCAAGCTAACCAAGGTAGTCACACATGAACAAGTTCAAGACTTGCATCACTTGTGAGCTTAATGCTCTATGAAAACAGAAAGTTTGGAGTGTCTAGACACTCCTATTTACATGTATAACAACCTAGGTTAGTCTCCTTAATCACCATGTTGATTAGAAGCTCCAGAACACTAGGATGAATGAGGAAAACTTGACTTTCAACAAGTTTTGAAAAGGTTTTAGTCACATCAGAAACTTTTAGCCTACTTTTGAGCCATTTCGATGAATATCCAGGTCTGGAAATGCCAAGGCAAGTCCGTGGGATCAAACCTAAGACTGATCCAAGGAAGTAGGAAAAAGAATCATGTGTTCTCAATATGAAATGAGCAAGTTATGCTCACTTTGGTGAAGGAGGTACAATTTGCTTGAACTTGAAGTTGCCACTGAATTTGTGGATGATTTGAGGGAGGTTTGAGAGAGATTTGAGGGTGTTGAAAGTGGAAAAATGCTTGGATTAGAGGGTGTTTTAATGTAGGGTGTTAAGGGTATTTAATGGGGTTAATAGCCATTGGGGAGGAGAGTTTTTGGTGGCATTAGTGCAAGAATCGCGAGCCAAAAAGTAATCTGCCCGCCCAGAGGGTCTTACGGATCCCCTTGCGGTCCGCAAGGACCGGTCGGGACACATTTTTATATTTTGTTGTTTTACTTATTTTGGATGGGTTTAAGTATTGTATCAAGGTATTTTATGAACATCCAAAGTATTCTAAGCATAAGGAACATGTTATAATGTGTATGTATGTATATATAAATTGAACGAGATCGAGTATAAACATCAAGTATAATGTATGCGTGAAGTATAAATGTCGCATATTTGCAAGTATGTCACATTTTCAGTATGAGCATCATGTATATGTATGTATGAGTATGTATGACAAGTATAGAGATAAAATGTATATTCCATTATGATTCAAGTCTCGATTACAAAAATTACAACGAAAATACGAATATGAGATACAATGGTTTCCAAAAATAGAATTACAAACGACACTTCCTAAATATAGAAAGTACAGAAACGCGAGGCGTTACAGGTACTCATCTTAACCTTAGCACCGCTTTTCATCCTCAGTCTGACGGACAAACCAAGCGTACCATCCAAACTCTAGAAGATATGCTTCATTCATGCGTAATCGATTTTGATGGCAACTGGGACATGCACTTACCCTTAATCGAAGTAGGTGATCTTGTACTTCTCAAGGTATCCCCTTGGAAGGGAGTAGTTCGATTTTGTATGAAAGGCAAACTCGCACCTCGCTACGTAGGTCCTTTCAATATTCTCGAGAGGATTGGCAAGGTTGCTGTATCGACTTGACTTGCCTGAAGAACTCAACAACGTTCATCCTGTCTTCCATGTTTCAAATATCAAGAAATGTCTAGCTGAAGAAGGACTTCACGTTCCACTCGAAGACCTACAAATCAACGAGACATTGCATTTTGTGGAAAAACCAATCGAGATCAGGGACCAAGGAGTCAAGCAATTGAGGCGCAATAGAATTCCTATCGTCAACGTTCGATGGGAAGGAAAACGTGCCACTAAATTTACTTGGGAACTTGAAAGTGATATGAAGACTAAGTATCCGCATCTTTCGTTACATCTTCCTAAATTTCGGACGAAGTTTCCTAAAGGAGGGGAGACTGTAATGCCCTTCTTTTTCGTACTTTCTATATTTAGGAAGTTTGTTTTGTTATGCTATATTTGGAAACCTTTTAACCTTGTGTTCGTTCTTTCGTTGTAATCATGGTAATCCAAGACTTAAATCATAATAAAATTTGTATTTTAATCCAAGACATGTTATATAAACGTTCATACATTCATAATATGATACTTGATCCTTACTACTTGCAAACATTTGATAAATTCATAATATGCGGCATGCATGCTTCATACGAAACTTATACGTGATTCTTATACGTAATCATATTCGTTTTATACTTGTTTAACCCTTAGAACATGCTCCATATGCTTAAATGCCCTAAAAGAATCATAAAACACGTAACATGTAACATTTGTTACAAATCGATAAATCAAAAAAATATAAAAAATGTGATTTTGCCCGAAGACCTTGCGGACCGTATGACTGCCCCCTTACGGTCCGTAAGGGGGTCTGGCGAGCATATTGTTCAAACAGCTACGAACTTGGCATGAATCCACACCTCTATCACTCACCGAATGGCCATAAACCTCCATTAAACACCTCCCAACAACCCTAAACTCTTCCCCTATAAGTACCATGCCATCTCCAAAGCATTTTTACACTTTATTCACTCTTCTAGTCCTTCATTTCTTGGTCTTTTTACTTGATTCTTCTTTCAAAATACTTGGATGAACCTTAAGTTTGATTCCACGGATTCTCCTTGGAGAATCCAGACCTGGAAATTCACCAAAAAGGCTCTAAAGTGGACTGTTACTTTCTGTTTTCACTTAAACTTTATTAACCTTAGCTAAACTTGAGTTCTCTCATCTCAACCTATGTCCTAATGCTCATAATCAATTGAATGGTTAGTTGGGCTTAAAAACAAGGCTGAGACATTCAAAATTAGAGGATTTATCCTCACAAACCTTCTGTTTTGTATGAGTATTTAACTCACAAGTGGTGCCAAGTCTTGAACTTAAAGATAGTGTGACTACAAGGTTAGCTTGGGCTATCCTACATACAAGTCCACACATCACTTGATGTTTTACTAAGGTTAGATGTATTATTTCATTCTTGTTTATGTTCTTGAACCCTCCTTGTTGTCTATGACAACTTGTGTAGTGGTGAACTTACATGAGGTTCCTAAATGGAAGATTTATCTTCCTACCTCCTACATGACTTCTATGACATCCTTGTTGGACTCATGATACAAATATATATATATATATATATATATATAGATACCTAAAAACCGAACCCTTGATGATAACCAAATAGTTACTCGTCAAGTTACCAAGTTCAATCACCTAAGTGTTTACTTCCTCGTTACGATTCTAATAGGTGTTAACCTATGAAATCATATTAACCCTTATGGGTTCTCGTAGTGTCAAAAACGAGTGCTAGACCTAGGTGCCTAGTTTCTTGTGTAAATACTTTGCTTTACTTTATGTCAGGATCTAAGTTTAAATTGCTTGTAGTTTTTGTTTCTAAGAATGGAAAATGGACTGAATTAGAAAGATATGCAGCGGAATTAATGGAAAACTTTTACTACAAGCAATTGTGGTATATGCTTTTAAGTTAGTAAACTTTGCATGTGATTCACAAACTCCCCCTTAGCCAATTACAATCGTTTGATAGTAAGAAATGAAGAAGATAAACTGCAAACTGATCTTTTTCAGGAAGACAAAGATAACAATTACAACGATCACCTATTTATACTAACTATCTAACCACTGAGCATCTTTAGTGACGTCATGGTTGGTAGTGACTGCTAACAAAACGTAACCACCTAAAACACTGCTCTAACTATACTATCAGTGCATAGCACTTTTACATTGATTAAATAAAACTATGCTAAGCTCTGTTCTCTATCCTCTGATCTTGATTCTTCTGTTAGACCTTTGCTTCTTGGACTATCAGATGATAGGAACAGATGTTTAAGGAACCGATGTTCTAGTGACATAAGCTACAGTCAAGGTCATTTCCTAGTGACCAACCGATGTTCTAGTGACATAAGCTACTAGTCTCCTATTTCTCAGGTAAGGATCTCAAGAAACGACTGTTTATATTCGAGTTGGGAGTTCCACATTTACCAATTTGAGCTCACTGATGGGACAGCTATATCGTTCGAACTGTTCGGTTAATGACTCACCCTTAACGTGGCAAAATGTTTCATACTGTTGATTTAAAACCTCTCTATTATTCTTGATCACCTCTTCAGTACCACCGAATTGCTCTTTAAGAGCATCCCATAACTCTTTAGCACTATTACAATGAAGAATCCCGCATAAATCTCATTAGGCAAAGCCGAAGCAACAATGCTAAAGGCCTTAGCATCCAATTCGATTTTAAGGAAATCCTGTTAGAGTAATTTTCGAGTTTCTTGGGGACCTGGGTGAGGGGATCCTCTGTACTTGGAACCATGAGACATGCGGTCCAAATACAACGGATCTCCAACATCCGGTGTTCTGTTGGGCGAGAATATGATCATCCTACGTTGCCAAATAAAATATTCATTTCGTTTCAACATAGGTGGTTTGAACATAGATCCAATATTGGATTCCGGTGTGTTTTGTGCCATTTTTCTTGTTTACAACAGATTTGTGTTTTAAAAACTTTTGTAGCAATAAAACTCTGTATTCAAGTAAAACTATCAAACGAATTAGCAAAAAGAGATGATCTATTCAAATCAATTTGACTGTTAAATCAAAATCGATTGACCAAGCTCTGATACCAATTGTCAGGATCTAAGTTTGAATTGCTTGTAGTTTTTGTTTCTAAGAATGGAAAATGGATTGAATTAGAAAGATATGCAGCGGAATTAATGAAAAACTTTTACTACAAGCAATTGGTCATTTGTTTTCATCGCCATCATGCTTTCAAGTTGGTAAACTTTGCATGTGATTCACAAACTCCCCCTTAGCCAATTGCAATCGTTTGATAGTAAGAAATGAAGAAGATAAAGTGCGAAATGATCTTTTTCAGGAAGACAAAGATAACAGTTACAACGATCACCTATTTATACTAACTATCTAACCACTGAGCATCTTTAGTGACATCATGGTTGATAGTGACTACTAACAAAACGTAACTACCTAAAACACTACTCTAACTATACTATCAGTGCATAGCACTGTTACATTGATTAAAGTAAAACTATGCTAAGCACTGTCCTCTATCCTCTTATCTTAATTCTTCTGTCAGACCTTTGCTTCTTGGACTATCAGATGATAGGAACAGATGTTTAAGGAAAGCAATGTAAAGATAAGTCAGAGGATGTAACCTCTGATGGTTGAACCAAAGCTCGGATAGTGTATTTGGCTTTGCTATCATCTGTTCCTTTGTTAGGGTTCGATCCCAACAATCTCCCCCTGGAACAGATAATGCCAAAACACTTGTTTATTCTTGGTTTTTATTCCTCAACAGAAGTTCTCTGATTTGGCCTTTAAACTGTAATTCAAAATTCAGAGAAACTTCATCATCATCATCCTTTTCAAGTGTCAGATCCAAAAGATCTTGAAGGTCTTCTGCATTTAGCTCATATGCAACCTCCATGCTAATCTTGACAGCAGCACCATTAGACTTGAGCAGAGTCAATTCGTGGGAGCCTTTCTCGACTTTCCACTTTAGAATTTTTGGGTCTTCTGGCTTTCTAGGATGGCTTTTATCTGTTGAGCTTTTAAGAGCTTGTTGCTGAACTATCTTTGTCAAATCTGCTCTGAGCTTAGCACTAGCTTCATCTGTATGATAGTCAACCATATTTTTGATTCCCTCTTTGATGTGTTCAAACACTCTCTTGTCTTCTTCATCTATCTTTTCTTGTCTTTTTAATTGGTTGAAGGCAAGGATGGAGGGGACAGATGATGAGATAGATTTTTGGAATGTTGAGCTTTATGAACATCATCTGATGGAGGGTAAATTGGTTAAGGAGGCATGGTTGGATCTTTCTTCCTCCTTTCTTCTAACATCTTGTAAGTTTCAATCACCCTAATTTCTCCCCATCTTATCACTTGGTTCCTTGAACCATAGTGATTCTGAATCAGTTCTTCCTTCATCCTCTTAAGCTTTAAGGCCTTTTCAGGCATGCCTTTCTTATGTTTTTCCCAGTTAGGAGGAGTTGGCTTCTTGAGTGGGTCTTTCAACATTTCTTGCATACTTTTAATTTCTTCTCTCAGGTCATTTATACTCCAATCCTTGAATTGTGCCTCTGTTGCCTTATATTGCTTATTCTTCATGATGTGTGCAATGAGTTCACTTTTAAGAAGCTGATCTTCCCTTTCTGACAGCTTGTTGCTCAGATCTTTAACAAAATTTTGCAACGTCCTGGCTTTGCCTAGCTGATAAGACATGTTGGTTTGTATCTCTCTATCAGTTTTACCAGCTGAGTCTCTTTTTGCTATATCCTCTACTTGTTTCATTTTGAGTTCCAGGTATTCATCAACATTTGCAAGTCTTGGATAGCCATCAAGAGATAATATAGTTCTTTTGTCAGGGTCTTCCTCATAATAGAAGCTTATAATTTCTTCCCTGACTGGTAGTAAATCATGAGGATATTTCTTTGCAGCAGGAATAACTGTAAGGGAATCAGTACTTGGATTTGAGGATGGTGGAAGCATTGATGTGGAGGTCAGTGGTTGTGATGATAAAGGAGTAAGAGCAGGAAAGATCTCTTCTTCATTTACAATTTTGTTGTTCTTCTCCTTTTGAATTTTACTTCTGGTGATGATGGATGAGTTGGAATTCTGGTTTGTGTTGGTAAAGGTTTGGTGGATGTATTGAGTATGGCCATGGCAGTGGATGGGTTAGCATCTGCTGCAACTTCTGTTGTGCCAACAGATGTTAGCACAACAGTTGTTGTAACATCTTCTTTGGTGGAAGTGAGTATGGAAGTTGAAGAAGGTGTGCTTGATTTTTGGAGAGCAGAGGTTTTAATGGTTGGATTTATAGCAGGCTCAGTTTTGGAAAGTGTGGATGTTGGTTGCCTTACTTGTCTAGCAGGTCTCTTCTTTGATGAAGTACCAACCTCTTCCTTTTCTTTTTGTTGCTTAATCTTTTGCTCAACCAAGACCTTGCCATCAAGAAACACTTTTTCTTCTGCTTCTCATTATCCCTAGCCAAGATTTCATCTGTTAGATCCCTTTTCTTTGAACCATCTGGCCTGGGTATATCCACTGTTGGCCTTGCCATCTGATCATCAATTTTAAGCTTCTTCTACCCCAAAGGTTTCTCCCCCTTTTGGCATCATCTTTAGTGTTTACATAAATAACTGTGGGTGGAGCAGTACATGTGGTTTGGTGAAGATGAGCTTGTATAGCTTTAATGGCTGCCCTGGTATCCATGAATCTTGCTTCAACCATGTTTCCTACTTCCTGCATTTGGTGTTTATGTTGTTGATCTGAGAAGTGCTTTTGTTGCTGAAACAAGGGGTTTAGGGCTTGTAGTAGATCAGTAGTGGTTAAAACAGAGGGTTGGCTCTTTATAGCTAATAACTGCTGCACAAGATTTTTGATCTCACCAACAGAAGTTTCAAGTGTTGATACTCTCTCCATTAATTCTTTGTATTTTATTCATCACCTAATTTAATAGGATCATCTGAACTCCTACCTGAGGTGGTAGTTGTATCTAGGGGATCATTAGCATGTGTTTTAACACTAGCTTCACCCTTAGATGCCCCTTGTTCTTAGTTCTGGGGACTTCCCACTACATCAGAGGTTACCTTGGTAGCCTCAACAGTGGTTGCCTTCAATAGAGACTTAGAAATGTAACCACTGTCCAAAGGAAAACTAGGTAGTTTTGCAATTGTAGTGGCTGCTCTAGTTGAACTATCACCAAGGGTTACATGTAACCCAATGGATGTAGCCTCTTCATTTGCTGATGGGCTAGCAAAGAATAAATCAGACCCAACATCATGTTGAAGTATATTCTCAGTTATAGGTTGTTGAGAAGTGCTGAATAATGTCTGATCTCTATTACGTTCATCAAGGGTATAAAGGTTTGTGGAAGTGATTTTATTGGAGAGGGGATAGGTGCAGAAAGAGACATTGCCTTGGGAGAGGGGCTGCGGAAGATAGAACCAAGTGGTCCTAGAGCTTCATAATTTGGTGTCCCTGTGTTTATAACCTGATCCTTTTGTGAGGATGCGGGAGGAGTTTCAAAGCCAGGTTGAGATCTTTCAACCATCTGCTGTGAAGAAGTAGCAGCAGTGGTTTGTGACTTTGGTGGTGTCACATGGTTAACCTATGGGATCTCATCTTTCAAAGGACCCTTTTTGGGTTGGGTGGGTTTTCTGGATAATTTTGTTGGTTTCTTTTTGGTGATTTTAGGTGTGGGTTTCAGAGCACTGGTTGCAATGCTCTGATCACCTAGAGCAGTAGGCTCAGTAGCAAGAGGAAGAGATTGAACTTTTTGTTCTTGTAAAATTGGCTCATTCTCCTCTACTTCTGTTTTGGAAGCTTTTTCAAGATTTTTTAAACATGTAAAAAGTTCATGAGTTAGACAGCCAGATGTGGACACTGCGCCTTTTTTACTTGCTTCAGATCTTATCTGATCTTGCAAATAAATACTCAAGAAACGAGGATGTATCAAGAAAGCTTTTCTTTTTGAAATATTATTAAAATTATTGACAAGATCATGAAACAACACCTGGGATTGTTAAAATCTGATTCAGTTAAAATTGCAAATCTCAGGTATTGCATGTTCAAATGAATTTCATTTAACGCAGTTGATTTTGCAGAGAGACATGTTAAAAGAGTATGGAAAAAGAATTTCATCTCTGCTGGAAAATTCCGTTTAAAGATTGTCATACCTTTCAACTTACCAGTGTAACTCTCTCTCCACAAACTCTGCTTGCATCTCTCTTAAAGAAAAGGACACAGGATGTGTCATATCATTCAGTTGAAACACGTGAGAGATCAATTATGGTGTGATTTGCATAGGAGTACCCCCCCCCCCAACCTTTGAGATAATAGCAAAAGGAACATCATCATCGGACGTTTTGACCTTAGCATTTAACCAGAATTCCCGAAGAGAATAAATGTAGATCTTGGTCTTGGTTTCGTGCATGTGTTTAAATTTTGATTCTTTTAGAATCCGGGTCATTGTATGGTATCTTGTGTTGACATCGGTTTCTTCTAAGATTGTGGTGTAATTGTGTGGGGTTTTGATGATCAAGACGAATGGTGGTGTATCTTGCTTTGATTTCGCCTTTTAGTTTGTTTTGGGAGCCATGATTTGAGTGAAAACTGTTTTAAGATTTTTGAAATCGACACAGTTTGGTGAACCCTCTATTCTTGATAGAACAGGGTTTTTATAGGGTGTATGAAAAAGTGATGCTGACATGGCATCTGATGCAACAACTGTCAAATAGCATCTACCCATGTGTAACCTCTGAATCAGTTCTTCCTTCATCCTCTTAAGCTTTAAGGCTTTTCACGCATGCCTTTCTTATGTTTTTCCCAGTTAGGAGGAGTTGGCTTCTTGAGAGGGTCTTTCAACATTTCTTGCATACTTTTAATTTCTTCTCTCAGGTCATTTATACTCCAATCCTTGAATTGTGCCTTTCTTGCCTTATATTGCTTATTCTTCATGATGTGTGCAATGAGTTCACTTTTAAGAAGCTGATCTTCCCTTTCTGACAGCTTGTTGCTCAGATCTTTAACAAAATTTTGCAACGTCCTGGCTTTGCCTAGCTGATAAGACATGTTGGTTTGTATCTCTCTATCAGTTTTACCAGCTGAGTCTCTTTTTGCTATATCCTCTGCTTGTTTCATTTTGAGTTCTAGGTATTCATCAACATTTGCAAGTCTTGGATAGCCATCAAGAGATAATTTCTTTTGTCAGGGTCTTCCTCAGAATAGAAGCTTATAATTTTTTCCCTGACTGGTAGTAAATCATGAGGATATTTCTTTGCAGCAGGAATAACTGTAAGGGAATCAGTACTTGGATTTGAGGATGGTGGAAGCATTGATGTGGAGGTCAGTGGTTGTGATGATAAAGGAGTAAGAGCAGGAAAGATCTCTTCTTCATTTACAACTTTTGTTGTTCTTCTCCTTTTGAATTTTACTTCTGGTGATTATGGATGAGTTGGAATTCTGGTTGGTGTTGGTAAAGGTTTGGTGGATATATTGAGTATGGCCATGGCAGTGGATGGGTTAGCATCTGCTGCAACTTCTGCTGTGCCAACAGATGTTAGCACAACAGTTGTTGTAACATCTGTTTTGGTGGAAGTGAGTATGGAAGTTGAAGAAGGTGTGCTTGATTTTTGGAGAGCAGAGGTTTTAATGGTTGGATTTATAGCAGGCTCAGTTTTGGAAAGTGTGGATGTTGGTTGCCTTACTTGTCTAGCAAGTCTCTTCTTTGATGAAGTACCAACCTCTTCCTTTTCTTTTTGTTGCTTAATCTTTTGCTCAACCAAGACCTTGCCATCAAGAAACACTTTTTCTTCTGCTTCTCATTTTCCCTAGCCAAGATTTCATCTGTTAGATCCCTTTTCTTTGAACCATCTGGCCTGGGTTTATCCACTGTTGGCCTTGCCATCTGATCATCAATTTTAAGCTTCTTCTGCCCCAAAGGTTTCTCCCCCTTTTGGCATCATCTTTAGTGTTTACATAAATAACTGTGGGTGGAGCAGTACAAGTGGTTTGGTGAAGATGAGCTTTTATAGCTTTAATGGCTGCCCTGGTATCCATGAATCTTGCTTCAACCATGTTTCCTACTTCCTTCATTTGGTGTTTATGTTGTTGATCTGAGAAGTGCTTTTGTTGCTGAAACAAGGGGTTTAGGGCTTGTAGTAGATCAGCAGTGGTTAAAACAGAGGGTTGGCTCTTTATAGCTAATAACTACTGCACAAGATTTTTGATCTCACCAACAGAAGTTTCAAGTGTTGATACTCTCTCCATTAATTCTTTGTATTTTATTCATCACCTAATTTAATAGGATCATCTGAACTCCTACCTGAGGTGGTAGTTGTATCTAGGGGATCATTAGCATGTGTTTTAACACTAGCTTCACCCTTAGATGCCCCTTGTTCTTAGTTCTGGGGACTTCCCACTACATCAGAGGTTACCTTGGTAGCCTCAACAGTGGTTGCCTTCAATAGAGACTTAGAAATGTAACCACTGTCCAAAGGAAAACTAGGCAGTTTTGCAATTGTAGTGGCTGCTCTAGTTGAACTATCACCAAGGGTTACATGTAACCCAATGGATGTAGCCTCTTCATTTGCAGATGGGCTAGCAAAGAAATAAATCAGACCCAACATCATGTTGAAGTATATTCTCAGTTATAGGTTGTTGAGAAGTGCTGAATAATGTCTGATCTAATTCTATTGCGTTCATCAAGGGTATAAAGGTTTGTGGAAGTGATTTTATTGGAGAGGGGATAGGTGCAGAAAGAGACATTGACTTGGGAGAGGGGCTGTGGAAGATAGAACCAAGTGGTCCAAGAGCTTCATAATTTGGTGTCCCTATGTTTACAACCTGATCCTTTTGTGAGGATGCGGGAGGAGTTTCAAAGACAGGTTGAGATCTTTCAACCATCTGCTGTGAAAAGTAGCAGCAGTGGTTTGTGACTTTGGTGGTGTCACATGGTTAACCTCTGGGGTCTCGTCTTCCAAAGGACCCTTTTTGGGTTTGGTGGGTTTTCTGGATAATTTTGTTGGTTTCTTTTTGGTGATTTTAGGTGTGGGTTTCAGAGCACTGGTTGCAATGCTCTGATCACCTAGAGCAGTAGGCTCAGTAGCAAGAGGAAGAGATTGAACTTTTTGTTCTTGTAAAATTGGCTCATTCTCCTCTACTTCTGTTTTGGAAGCTTTTTCAAGATTTTTTAAACGTGTAAAAAGTTCATGAGTTAGACAGCCAGATGTGGACACTGCGCCTTTTTAACTGGCTTCAGATCTGATCTGATCTTGCAAATAAATACTCAAGAAACGAGAATGTATCAAGAAAGCTTTTCTTTTTGAATTATTTTTAAAATTATTGACAAGATCATGAAACAACACCTGGGATTGTTAAAATCTGATTCAGTTAAAATTGCAAATCTCAGGTATTGCATGTTCAAATGAATTTCATTTAACGCAGTTGATTTTGCAGAGAGACATGTTAAAAGAGTATGGAAAAAAATTTCATCTCTGATGGAAAATTCCGTTTAAAGATTGCCATACCTTTCAACTTACCAGTGTAACCCTCTCTCCACAAACTCTGCTTGCATCTCTCTTAAAGAAAAGGACACAGGATGTGTCATATCATTCAGTTGAAACACGTGAGAGATCGATTATGGTGTGATTTGCATAGGAGTACCCCCCCCCCCAACCTTTGAGATAATAGCATAAGGAACATCATCAGCGGACGTTTTGACCTTAGTATTTAACCAGAATTCCCGAAGAGAATAAATGTAGATCTTGGTCTTGGTTTCGTGCATGTGTTTAAATTTTGATTCTTTTAGAATCCGGGTCATTGTATGGTATCTTGTGTTGACATCGGTTTCTTCTAAGATTGTGGTGTAATTGTGTGGGGTTTTGATGATCAAGACGAATGGTGGTGTATCTTGCTTTGATTTCGCCTTTTATTTTGTTTTGGGAGCCATGATTTGAGTGAAAACTGTTTTAAGATTTTTGAAATCGACACTGTTTGGTGAACCCTCTGTTCTTGATAGAACAGGGTTTTTATAGGGTGTATGAAAAAGTGATGTTGACATGGCATCTGATGCAACAACTGTCAAATAGCATCTACCCATGTGTAACCTCTGTCCTGGAAATGGAATACAGTTGTTTGGCTAACCCCACTGTTGAAAAATATAATCAGTGGATAAGAACAGTGGTTGCAACTATCAGAGGATACACATTTTGACAGTGGATAGATTTTTCTAAACGAGTAGTGTTTTTGAGCTATCAGTGCTTTGAACAGACTTTGAGGATTTATTGAAAAATTCAATTTTAAACTATTTTTAAGGATGGATTTTGATTTCGAAAAACATTTTATTGCTATTTACACATGGATTACAAAGAAACCTTGTTTTTAATCCATGTTTAGCATTCCAAGCCTATAAATCAAACTGTCAAAAGTGTGAGCATCAAGTGCTTTTGTCAACTCATCTGCCAGTTGATCTTAAGTATGGACATGTTGTAAAAAAATCAAACATTTTTCATACCAATCCCTCACAAAGTGATTCTGATGTCAATGGGTTTGGTGGTGGAATGAGAGACAGGATTTTTGATGATATTTTCTGCTGCTTGACTATCAATTTTGAGTGGTGTTTTCAAAGCAGTGATACCAAAATCCAGCAATTGATTTTTGAAGCCACGGGATTTGAGCAGTACAACTTGCAGCAACTATATACTCTGCCTTAGCAGTGGATGTAGAAACTGCAACTTACTTTTTGCTTTCCAAGACACTAAGCAGTCACCTAGGAATTGGGCTCCTCCAGATGTCCCCTTCCTTGTTGTTTTACATCCAGCAAAATCACTATCAGGATATCCTGCAAACTCAATGTTACCATTAGCTGGATACCAGATACCAAGTGTGGGAGCACCTTTTATGTATCTAAATATCCTTTTTACAGCAATAAGATCTGATTTTCTTGGCAATGACTGTGATCTGGCACAAACACATGTTGCAAACATGATGTCTGGCCTTGATGCAGTTAGGTATAGTAAAGACCTAATCATGCTTCTATTCAATGTTTGATCAACAAGGTTATCTTTTCCATCAATTACGATAACCTTGGATGTTACCATGGCTGTGTTGCAAGGTTTACAATCATCCATATCAAATTTCTTAAGTAGTTCTTTCACATACTTATTTTGATGAATGAAAGTGCCATGTAGCATTTGTTTGACTTGTAAACCAAGAAAACATTGCAACTCACCCATTGCAGTCATCTCAAACTCTACTGCCATGAGTTTTCTGAACTCTTCACACATGGCAGTGCATGTGGATCCAAAATGATGTCGTCCACATAAATTTGGACAAGCATAAAATCTTTTCCTTTCCATTTTAAAAATAGGGTTTTATCAATCCTACCTTTGGTGAAACCAATGGATAAGAGAAAAGTGGATAGAGTTTCATACCAAGCTCTGGGTGCTTGTTTTAGACCATAGAGTGCTTTGTTTAGCCTGTAAACATGATTAGGATGGAATGCATCTTCAAAACCAGGAGGTTGACAACATACACTTCTTCCTTGATCTTTCCATACAGGAATGCACTTTTGATGTCCATTTAATACACCTTGATGTTGTGGTTGGCAGCAAAACTAAGAACAGTCTGATGGCCTCCAATCTTGCAGCTGGAGCAAATGTTTCATAATAGTCTATGCCTTCTTCCTGTCTATAGCCTTGAACCACGAGCCTTGCTTTGTTCTTGACAACAATACCCCTTTCATCTGTTTTGTTCTTGAAGACCCACTTTGTGCCAATAGGACTCACATCTTTTGGCAGTGGTACAAGTTCCCTACTTGTTGTCTTTTGAACTGTAGGAGCTCCTCTTGTATGGCTTCTACCCAACTGTTGTCTTTTAGTTCCTCTTGGTACTTGACAGGTTGTGTGAGTGATAGAAAGCCAGCAAAAAGACAAATCTTTTGGAATTGGCTTCTGGTGAGCACTCCCTCGTTGATGTTGCCAATAACTTGATCCACATGATGGCTTTTGAGGAAAATCAAATCACCTTGATATGGGACAATGGCATTCTGAGGTGAAGCTTGCAAATGTGTATCATCTGAGTTATCCTCTGTTGGTGAATTTGATGGTGCAGGCTCTGATTGGAATGGTGATGGAGGAATTGGTGGAATGGATGTGAAAGTGGGTTGACTTTTGTCCATTTGTTGTGGACTTTTATCAACAGATGTTTGGTTTTGAGAGCTGGCAGAGGTTTGAGTATTAACCACTGTTGACCTGGAAGAGCTTTCACCATTGCTACTAACAACTGCTCCTCTGCTTGCAAGATAGATTTTGATATTTGGAAGAATGCAATCATATCCTTGCTCTTGACTTGATGAATGTGGGGTACCTGCATGGTTAGTCTTGACAGACACATCTTCAAATGTAAATTTGGATAGGTCAAACAGTTCAGCAGGATTTGCTGGGATTTTCAAAGATGAAAGTTCATTGACTTTACATTCAGAGTTTCTTCAACACACTTGATCCTAGAGTTAAAAACTCTGTAGGCTTTGGCAGTGGTTGAGTATCCTAGAAAATAACCAAAATCAACTTTGGCTGCAAACTTGAATATTGAATCCTTTAAATTTAAAATGAAGAATGGGTAGCCAAAGACTTTAACATAAGAGATCAGAGGTTTGATTTTATAAATCAATTCATAAGCAATCTTTTGATGCCTAGGGTTTATCAAAACTCTGTTCTGAATATAGCAAACAGTGTTTACAGCCTCTACCCAGAAAGTCAAGGGTAAGCCATAATCTGCTAGCATAGTTCTTGCTGATTCAATCAAAGTTCTGTTTTTCCTTTCAACAACCCCATTTTGTTCTGGAGTTCTAGGGATGTTGTATTGCCTAACAATCCCTTTTGACTCACAGAAGGCATCCAACTCTTTGTTCCTAAACTCTGTCCCATTGTCACTCCTAAAGATTTTTACAGGGAGATCAAATTGCCTTTCAACTTGTTTAACAAAGTTTTGCAAAATGTTTGTTGTTTCATCTTTAGAGTGCAAAAAGAAAGTCTATGTGAACCTGGAAAAATCATCAACTATCACCAGGCAATACCTTTTGTGTTTTAGGCTCATGATTTTCACAGGTCCAAACAAGTCCATATGAAGTAACTTTAAGCACTGACTTGTTTTGGACTCTTCAATTGACTTGTTAGAACTTTTATGTTGTTTACCTTTTAAACAGGAAACACAATGTTCTTCACAAGTAAATTGTTTGTGAGGCAAATCTCTGACAAGACTTTGTTTTGAGAGAGTGGTGATGGTTTTCAGATTTGTGTGACCTAGTCTTTTATGCCATAATTCTGTTTCTTTGCTTGAAGCAACTGAGAACAAACATGCATTTGACACAGGATTATCTTTTACCATGCCTACCACATACACATTTCCTACCCTATTAGCGGTAAGTTGTTCTTTGCTCTCAGCAATTATTTGATTAATCTTTTTAACAACCTCTGGGCCTACTATCTGACAAGTTTCTGTTCTGAAGAAGGATCCATAACCCTTATCACTCATTTGTGAGACACTCAGAAGATTGAATTTTAGATTATCAATGAGATTCACATTTTCAAATTTGAGTTTTCCAGCTGAGACACATCCTGACCCCAACACCTTCCCTTTTGAATTATTTCCAAAGGATATATCACCCCCTCCATGAGCTTTAAAATCTCTGAGCAGGGCTTTACATCCTGTCATGTGCCTGGAGCCCCCACTATCTACATCAAAAGACTTCAAGGCAAGTAGAAGCTCCCTGCACATGTTTTTTTGAAATAATTAGTTCAGGTGAGTTTCCAAAGCCAAAATGGCTTTGGATGGGGTATCAGATGATCCAGACTCAAATTCAAATGAATGAGCAGTGGTTAGTGCAGGTTTTTGTAACCACTGTTGTGAGTCACTTCCTATCAACTGTTGGTAACCATGAGGATGCCTATTTCGTTTGGCTTAGAAGACCTTTTGTAGGTCTCATAAACCATTGGCACCTTGTGATAACTAGGCTGGCTTTTACCTTTTGGAACCTTGTTTGATGGAGGTGCATCTGTCACTTGAATTTCTCTGTGAACAGAGGTTTGATTTAAAGTTTTGTGACAGATGTTTCAATCGATTCAAATTTTTGTTTGTTTTCAGAAAAATTTGCATTTTCTCTTTCAAGAGCTTTTGCTCTAATCTCTTTTACCTTTTGATGATATGTTTTGAGATAGGCACACTCTTTGGTCATGTGATTTGTTTTGTTGCAGATGGTGCATCTAGGAGATTTGGGTATAACACAAGTTTTGTTTATGCCATAGGCTTTTAAAAGAAAACAATCTGCAGCCACATGATTTCTTTTTTCACAAATTTCACAAAACAAGTATTTAATCTTTTCTTTCCTTTTCCTATCAGACTTTTTGAGAGAAGTGGGTGTAACCTCTGGTGGCAAGTCTTTGATAGGGATCACCAGTGCTTTTTATACCATCAGTGGCTGAAAAGTCCATTTGGCTTGAAATTTTCCATAATATCACATTCATCTGACCAGGTTGGTTTAAACTGATATTTTTCAATTTCTTTATCTTTTGCTAAAACCTCTGGTGTTTCAAGAATGATTTTGTTTCCATTTTTATCTGTGATTTTAATTTCTTCACCAGCCAAGTTTGTTGGGACTATTTCAACTATCTCAGAATCAATTTTTGCAACATTTTCACAAATCTGGTCATTGTCTCTGAAGCCTACCCCAAACTTTATGTTGCTCTTGATTTGAGCATCAAGCATAAGCTCATAACCTTTACAAGACTCTACCCATAGTGATCTGGGTAGTTTCAAGCTCCTTTTTACAAACTTGGTATTTTTCTACCATAGTTTGGAGCTGGTCTTTGGTTATGCTTGATTCATGCCTTAGGCTACTCATTTCAGAATCTTTTCACTTAACTTTGTTTTCAACTCTTTTAACAAGTTTTTCAAAATTAAGTTCATCTTCCAAAATTTTGTTTCTCAGGTTTTCATTTACCTGTTTTATGTTTGCAAAGGCAATAATGCATTTTTCAGAACATAGATCTTTTAGAAGCTGAGGTGATACCTTCGAAGCAGCCATAAGTGCACATTCACACTCATCTTTTCATACTCCTGCTCATCCCATGGGTCAGATAGAGTGTCTTTTTCAACATCAACAGCTTCCATTTTAACCATTGGTGTAACATCTGATGTAACCACTGCTTCACAACAATCAAACACATTAGACTTTAACTCCTGCTCCACAGATTCATTTACCCTCAACATGGTCTCCAAAGCCATTAAACATAAATTTTCATTTTCAAAATCATTTTTGCCTATGAGAGCAAAGTTTTCATCATTTAAATCCTCAGGCAAACTACTCCAATCAACCAAACCTTGTGTGAAAAAGCTTTGTTGATTAACCTCTGCTGGTGTAGCAGTGGTTTGAGTAGGATGAGTAACTTGTGGCATTTGCTGCACATGTACTTGTGGTGGTGCTTGAACATATTGAATCTGTGGTGCAGGTGTTTGAACATAATGAACAGGAACTGTAGCAACAGGATGCGCAAAATGTGCAATGTTTTGCATTTGAGGAGCAGGGGTATATTGGGAATACTGACAGTGCTTTGAGGTCTGTCGCCAGGATGTGTTACAATTGGTCCTGCAGATTGTGATCTACATTCTGTGGCAAAGTGACGCATCTTGTTACATTTATAACACTTGATTTTAAACTTATCAACCCAACCTTCAACCCCCCATGCAATCCTGGAAATCTCCTACCAGTTCTTTTGTAGAATTTACTTACTCTAACACCTAAAAGTGTCAGCTGATGCAAAATGTCCATTTCTTCAAGGTCAGTGGGTTCAGAATGTTGTAAGTCATTCATTTCAAAAGACATATTGTCAAAGGTCTGGCTTTCACTATTTGCAGCAAAGGCAAAACTGGGTGTACTAGGATCAGATTTGAAATTGTTTCCAGATGTTATGTCAATGTAATGATCATAACTCTGATCCTTTCCACAGCTAGACGCATCCTCGTGAATATATAAAGCAGTGTTTCCCAAAGTATAGTCATCAATCATTTTCCCTGACTCTTGCAACTTCTTTTTCTGGTTCAACTCTCTCTCATAAGTGAAAGTCGTCCATGAAGTTGTGTCAAGGTCATTTCCTAGTAACCAACCGATGTTCTAGTGACATAAGCTACAGTCTCCTATTTCTCAGGTAAGGATCTCAAGAAACGACTGTTTATATTCGAGTTTGGGAGTTCCACATTTACCAATTTGAGCTCACTGATGGGACAGCTATATCGTTCGAACTGTTGGGTTAATGACTCACCCTTAACGTGGCAAAATGTTTCATACTGTTGATTTAAAACCTCTCTATTATTCTCGATCACCTCTTCAGTACCACCGAATTGCTCTTTAAGAGCATCCCATAACTCTTTAGCACTATTACAATGAAGTAATCCCGCATAAATCTCATTAGGCAAAGCCGAAGCAACAATGCTAAAGGCCTTAGCATCCAATTCGATTTTAAGGAAATCCTGTTCAGAGTAATTTTCGAGTTTCTTAGGGACCTGGGTGAGGGGATCCTCTGTACTTGGAACCATGGAGACATGCGGTCCAAATACAACGGATCTCCAACATCCGGTGTTCTGTTGGGTGAGAATATGATCCATCCTACGTTGCCAAATAAAATATTCATTTCGTTTCAACATAGGTGGTTTGAACATGGATCCAATATTGGATTCCGGTGTGTTTTGTGCCATTTTTCTTGTTTACAACAGATTTGTGTTTTAAAAACTTTTGTAGCAATAAAACTCTGTATTCAAGTAAAACTATCCAACGAATTAGCAAAAAGAGCTGATCTATTCAAATCAATTTGACTGTTAAATCAAAATCGATTGACCAAGCTCTGATACCAATTGTCAGGATCTAAGTTTGAATTGCTTGTAGTTTTTGTTTCTAAGAATGGAAAATGGATTGAATTAGAAAGATATGCAGCGGAATTAATGGAAAACTTTTACTACAAGCAATTGGTCATTTGTTTTCATCGCCATCATGCTTTCAAGTTGGTAAACTTTGCATGTGATTCACAAACTCCCCCTTAGCCAATTACAATCGTTTGATAGTAAGAAATGAAGAAGATAAAGTGCGAAATGATCTTTTTCAGGAAGACAAAGATAACAGTTACAACGATCACCTATTTATACTAACTATCTAACCACTGAGCATCTTTAGTGACATCATGGTTGATAGTGACTACTAACAAAACGTAACTACCTAAAACACTACTCTAACTATACTATCAGTGCATAGCACTGTTACATTGATTAAAGTAAAACTATGCTAAGCTCTGTTCTCTATCCTCTTATCTTGATTCTTCTGTCAGACCTTTGCTTCTTGGACTATCAGATGATAGGAACAGATGTTTAGGGAAAGCAGTGTAAAGATAGGTCAGAGGATGTAACCTCTGATGGTTGAACTAAAACTCGGATAGTGTATTTGGCTTTGTTATCATCTGTTCCTTTGTTAGGATTCGATCCCAACACTCTATGTTCTAAATTTCGAATCCTCCATTAATCATCCAATACTAACACCTACATTTTCCTCTTGTAGGATAACTCGGTGTTCCTCCAACAACCAAACAACTCTTCACGGAATCATAAAGTTGGAAAGCTTGCAAAACCGTGAGTACACATGACCCACTTTTCTTTTATGTCACTTTAGGTGTAACGTGTTTACCTTATAAAAAAATCACTAAACTTATACTTTATGCAATGCACGAAACAATCCAATATACATGAATACTATGATACATTACTTGATGCTTATATTTGGACCATTCTTATGTGATACTATAGCCATTAGCTTTATACGAGCGTCCATTTGACATGTATAGCGCTATAGGAGTAACGCACCACCCGTGAACGAGATGTCATGTTAAATTATCTTTAATTTGCGTATGCAAGAGGGTTGACTAAAATTATTGCATGCCATGTATGATGCTCTTGTATAAACTTAGTTGCCATGTGGATTCGTTTTAAACTTTATACTCATACGTATACTTATACATAAACTTGTGTACTCGCCTTTGCTTTTGCATTGAACTTTGTTTTAAACATATTACAGGTTGAGAAGGACGATGCTATGAAATTGAAGTAGCGATGATGCTAGATACACATATAAACGCCTTAGGTTTATTGTATCATTTTTTTCTTGGTTGTTATTGTTATTTGAAATTTCCTGTATTATAATGACGATTTACTTATGAAATGAAATTCGGTTTTAATTAATTATTATCACCATTAGTGTTGTGAGCAATGAGCAATCTATTATGTCCCACCTCGATGTTTCCGCCATCGGTTGGGGTGTGACATGCCCTTACACAAACTCATCCCACCACTTCTGCTACATCCAATACTATCCCTTTGTTCACTGTTTCTAAAGAAGTTTAAGAACATATGGCATTCATGGCAGGGGTTACAAATTGTTATAATGCTTTCGTTGCAGGTAAGCTGACAGCAAATCACATTGGAGCAGATGAGCTACATGAAGTCCATCCTGACGACATCGAAGAAATGGACATTACCTAGCAAATGGCCATGGCTGTGTTTCGTGCAAAGAATTTTTTCAAGAGAACCGGCAGAAACAACTGGGAAGCTACAAACAAAGAACTCGGTTGGAACAAATCTAAGTTCAGATGTTTCAACCGCCTCGAACCAGGGCATTTTGCTAGTGAATGCCGACAACCAAGAAGAGAAAGATCAGACTCAAATGTGACCGTTACGATCAGCTCAACTTCAAGACCGACAACTAATGATGTTTCTACTTCAAATGCGAACGTCTCTCTCCCAGTTAACAATGCTATAAAACAAAACAGTACTTCTAGGTCATCTTCGGCTGCAAACCTTGGCAATGCTTTGGTGGCTTAGGAAGGGGGGGATTTGACTTGTCAAATCAAATGGTTGATCTACAAATAACTAAAGATAATGTGTTTCACGCCCTCATGGCAAAGATAAACGACTTTACTCCCTTTGCTGCTGAGGTATGTGTAGATAATATATGTTGTACTGATGCTTGTAGGGATAACATTAGGGGTTACAAAGAGCATGCTAACTCGCTCATTATGCAACTGCAAGTCTCCAAATCTGATCTATATCAATCAAAAAGAAAATTAATGGATATAAAGATATGGTGGAGGCGCAAAAACGCTATATCCGACATCTAAAATCAACTTTTGAAAATACAGAATTTTAACTTTAAGAAATTTGATGTGTCAAGTGAAAAGGTTGAGAAAATGATAAATCAACAGTTAAAATATAGTAAAAGGGAAGTTAGGAATAAAGGATTGGGGTTTGTATGCATTCTTCCACCATACAATCACGAATTACACCTCTCTTCTTATGACTAAGGAGGAGATAGCCAACATGCCTGACATGGAATATGGGCAAAAGAGTGATGTAAAGGTTGACCCAGTCAAGTCTAAAAAATCAGAATTACAAGGTTCGACAAAACAAAGCTAAGTTAAAAAAAACTCGGCCTTAAATACAACATTCGTAAAATCTGCTGATGCTTACTCTAAGTTTTGAGAAAAATGTTGATATTGATAAACATTTTCAAATATTAAATAATAGTAATAATGTTGAATCAACAATTTCTAAAAACTCATCTGAACTAAAAATTCAAAAGGAAGAGACTTAGAATAGTCCAAT
Source organism: Scalesia atractyloides (assembly GCA_947069175.1). NCBI lineage: Eukaryota > Viridiplantae > Streptophyta > Magnoliopsida > Asterales > Asteraceae > Scalesia > Scalesia atractyloides. Next base: position 45,088,087 of record CAMTDV010001634.1, read on the forward strand.
ATTTTGCGAGTTTGATATGATGAATGGTTTAGCTGAGGTTCATCAAAGAATTTGAGTCTAGCAAACAAACTGAATCAACTTCTTCATTTGATTCTTCACATGATTCCTCAAAAACAACTAATTGTGAAAAATCAGATTTTGTTGAGTCTGCCGACTCTAGTGATAAATCATCTGAAGAAGTGGAATTAGAACAGATGTTGGTAGAATTAGAATCGATAACAGAAGCTTCCGTTGAATTTGATGATGTGTCATCAACAGAAGCCTCTGTTGAGCCACAGAAAACTATTGATTCTAAAACTACTGAACAAATGTGTCAGCTGAAACCTAGAGCATCGCTCCAGATTCAACTGACATTGCTTGTTCGGGGATGAACGTTACTAACCCGGTTGCTTCACATGCAGAAAAGGTGACTATTGAAGAATGGGTAGATGATAATGAGGACAATGATGTTGAATTGCTTGATTTAAAAATAAAAATTCAGAAAAACAATCATTTTGTTTCTGAAAAGTCAAACAATATTTTAATTTCTCATAATGCTTTGAATTGTGTGGGCACTGTTTATAAGAGCGCTGAATCTTTAAACACCTGCTTTGATTCAGTTCCGAATTGCTTGATTTCAGTTGTTTTGCCAAATAAATCTGATATGTCTAAGAATATCACGTAAAACAAACTAAACAGGGTGGAGAAACAAAGTATATTCCACCAAAATTGAGAGTGAATAATGTGTGTGATAATCATCATACTAGTAAAATTTTGAAAACTCAAAAGGTAAACGAGCAATTTAGAAGTCAAAGTACGTCTGGTTTGTCAAGACCTAAGGATCCACACAAGTCTTCTAGTTCTGAAAAAGCTGATAGATCTCCAGCAAAGTCTCATGTGAAACATCAAATTTGTTACACGTGTGGCATTGCTGGTCACATTGCAAGAAATTGTCAACATCGTCCTGAATATCACATTCGTGGAGAATATCAGGGGGCTCCAAACGGGAAAGACAAACAGACTAAGTAGAGAAAGATTAAACAATCTAAATCTGTTAAGGGTTTGAATTCCAAGGTAAAGCCCTCTGATGAAGATTGGAACAAGGATAAGCAATTGAACTGTCAAAACCTCTTTAAGTTCTCAAATTTGAAACTGCAAAACCCAAAGGTTTCTCAAAATAACAAACGAAATTGGAAACCCAAAAGCTTTTTCAATAGACTCCATCCAAATTGTCGTTTTCTGCTAATAGACCAATCCTTTCTGAAAACAATACGGTCTGGATGCAAGTCACTTATGTGAATGAGAAGGGTGTGCCCACCGCCACTATGGCATGGATACCCAACTCTAACTGATCCTGCATTATGTGCAGGAACGGCTATGGAGGGCTGTCATTAGACTTTGGGTCATTGATAGTGGCTGTTCCAGGCATATGACCAGTGACTTATCCTAATTAAATGATCTTGAAACATTCAACGGTGGATTTGTCGTGTTTGCAGGAGGGGAGAAAGGACAGATAATTCAACTCGTTCCTGAGTTGAAACATAGCCTGCTAAGTGTTTCTCACATCTGTGACAACGGCTACTCAACTCATTTCACCAACAAACACTGTCTTATTTTGAAACCTTGAATCGTAATTCTGAGGACTAGATCTTATTAAAATCTGACAGAAAAGGGGACGCCTACGTAATTGACATGAATAAACCACCTACATAAATCGTTACATGTTTGTTTTCAAAAGTCTCTAAATATAACGCTATGTTGTGGCACCGACGTTTAGGCATTCAAATGCCAAAAACCTAAACTGTCTTGCTAAATTGGGGTTGGTAAGGGGCCTACCTGTAAAAGACTTCATCACTTTTGAAAAATGTGTCTCATCTGATAAGGGTAAACAGCATCGAAAACCTCATTCTGGACAACACATTTTCCCTAAGCCAAAAAAAATGCTAAAATACACATTCTTTTTTTGGAAAATCGGGGCTTTTTCTATCAGGTTTTTTAGGGATTTATACACATTAGCATATTGTCAATATTTTAACTATACATATATGTGTACGCATGTTTAATATTGAAAAATAAGTGTTTTACATCTATGATTAAGGTGAATGATTTAGTTTTAGCTTTAGGGTTTAGCATTAGTATTTAGGGTTTATCTTTAGGATATAGTTTTCATGTTTAGCATTAGTATTTAGGATATAGCTTTAGGGTTTTGATTTAGGTTTTAACCACTGGGTTAATTTTTAGGGTTTAGCATCCTGAAAGCCAAAACATGCAAATCAGATCAAGAAATAAACAGAAGACTGAACTTATCCCCCCTAAAGATAGTGGATCTTGAACACTAATCATAATATCTGGTGAAGACATTAAAAGATCTGTTCAAGAGCCTTGGAACCACTTTTGAATAAGAAGAAAAAACCACTATTCAATGGTCAAAGCCATGTTGAAGCAAAACACTGATCATGAAGATAAAAAATCTGTTTTGGCAAAATAGATGTTTGAAACAAAGCAATAGAGGTTTATTCAATGTAATAGTATTTAGCTTAGAACATGGTTTTGATATAATAGATCGGATGTTAGATTCCCGTAGAAGTTTGATAATATTTAAGGAATCTTTTCTTTTAGGAATGTTAGATGTCACTATCAAGGTGACGTTAGGTGATTGCAAACAGAGCTTTAGTACTTGTATAAATAGATCTCACCTGTTAGAGATCTATTTTATCACATCACTTACTTTCCTTTTGTACGAAAAACAAAGTTGTGTGATCAGGCTAAGGGGGAGTTAGTATAATCTTTCTATAATTGTAATCTTTTGATTATCAATGGAAAACAGTTCGATATAACATTCCACTCTTATATGCTCATTTAATTCCGCAAATTTCCATGTTTATAAAAATTCATTCATACTTGTTCATCAAAGCATACTAAGAGCATCTCAGATCCTAATAGCATTAGGGTTTAGCTTTAGGGTTTAGTTTTTAGGTTTTAGCATAGGGTTTAACCTTAGTGTGTATGGTTTAGATATAGGGTTTAGAGTTTTGGTTAGAGCATTCACATTCATTCCACCATATTTTCACCCTAAATTACACTAAAAGCACTACATTTTATATCTCCTTTCAATTAAATAATATTTTTTATACATTTATCATTACATTTTTTCTCTCCTCCGCTCCACAACCACTTTCAAAATATATTAAAAAATTACAGGGGTGAACAGTGTCCCTCCAAATATACAGATGAACAGTAACATTTTCTCTCTCCTCAAATCACAACCACTTTTTATACTCTTTATATTATAAAAAACCCCATTCACAGAATTTGGTGGAAGGGATGTGAATGCTCTTATTGTTCGACAAGCCAGTCCCAAAAAAAACCTCTCTTAAAAACGTGCGATTAGAAGTAAAAAATGTCTTCGAGAATTTGTGTGGTCCAGAATGCTTCCCAAATAGGATGTTCATCTCTTAGGATCCTTATATGTGTATATATATATCGAAAAGGTTATATACAGAACACTAAATATTGTGAGAACACGCATAACAAAATGAACACTATATATAGGTATGGATCCTAAGAAAAACACAGGCTAATTGAGAACCATGAGAACGATTCTTGACCTCACATTTTCTCTAAGCCAATTTTTTTTAACTCTTAAACACACGTTTTTAAGAGGGTTTTTTGGATATATGTGTATATTGGCAATTTTAATATACATATATGTATATTGTCAATTTTTAAATTATACATATGTGTATATTATAAAACATATATCTATGATACTTATTTTTTAACCTTAAACATGTAGTGGAGGGTAATAAAAAAATTCAACCAATAAGAATGCTTCATGTTACTTCATTTATTTTTTGTATTTAATATTAGTGTAAGGGTATATTGGTAAACTTAGATAAATTATTAATTGGTAGTCTTTCTTTTTAATTGCTAGCTACATTAAATTTGTAACTTATTTTCAAAAAAAAAATATTTTTCAAGAAGAAAAAATTTTAATTTAAAGTTTAGGATAAATTCTGAGGCGTGTAGGATATATTTTAATATGTGCAGGATAAATTTCAAAACATGTAAGATAAATTTTGATGTGTATAGGCAAAAATTTTAGTGTGGAAGATGATAGTCTTTAAGGCCAATTAATTAGTCAAACCTAATAATAAATGAGATGAGAGAATAACTATTTAATGTTTTACAATGGTACCCTTTTGTTCTTTTTCTTCTCAATTTAATTTTCTTCTCAAATGAACCTCCTCCTAAACATCTATTTAGACATATCTACACTAAAAAATATGTTTAGAACCATAATCTTACTTTATATACATATATGTACAATCATCGATACACATTTGTGTATATATGTACATTATCAAACATGGATGAACAATACTTATATTTTAAATTTTAAACACGAATATACATATATGTGTAGTTGAAAATTGCCAATATACATATGTGTATATATCTAAAAAAACTGAGAGAAAAAGCTGCAATTTTATTTAAAAAAATTGCATTTTTTTTGGATTTTTTGCATATTTTAGCTTTTTAATTATAAACATGTATATACATATATGTGTAGTTAAATATAGGCAATAGACATATATGTATATATCTAAAAAACAGACAAAAAAACTGTGATTTTTCAAAAAAAAATGCATTTTTTTTTTTTTACATATTTTTGCAAATATACGGTCCAGAATGGTTCTCAAAAAAAATTTTCGTTACACACCCAAAAAAACTTTATTTTTAAAAAAAATTAGCGTATGTAATATACATGTTTTTAAAAGTTTTGAGCAAAAAAAACAAAAAAACATTGAGTACCTTTTAAAAATAAAAATAACAAATTGTCGTTGTTAGTGTGTAAGAATCGCTAGGTGCTAGTCAGCTGACGGAGAAATGACTAGTGATTAATCGGGATTAACAAGGATTAATCGGATTGGGAATTTATATGTAAATTTTAGTTTTTGTATACACACACGTTTTTGTATGTAATTATTTTAAGTAGACATGTTTAACACCTTCTTCGACCCGTATTTTGAAGTAGATAGGATTAATTGCCGAAATTTACAGGTTTTGGTCCAAATCTGGTCGAAATTTAAAGGTTATTGTTGGAGCTAGACTGTCGCCGATTAGGACCGGATTTGACCACCATTGACCGCCTAGTGATTAATAGGCAGACTGGATGAAAAAATTACTCAGTGAACCTTCGACTAACAATTAAACGATGATTAATCGGAGGCTAGGCATGGTTTTTAAACCAGGTCGTTGCATGTGTAAAATACCATTTCTGTATATATATTTGTATATATATATATATATATATATACACACACACATTTTTACCTGTGTAAAGTACGATTTTGGTATTTTTAAGTGCTCTACCGTTTCTCTCTTCTTTTTTTTTTTGCTCAAAACGCTTAAAAACACGTACATTGGTTATTTTTTTCATAAAAAGAGAGAGATAGATATATATAATTTGAATCTCTTTCTCATAAAGGAGAGATAGATATATATAATTTGAATTCTCTGAGAACCACTCCAATTTGTAGATTTAATCTTAAATTTACACCTAGATAATTTTTTTTACTTATGAAACAAATACATTTCATGATTAAAAGATTAAATCCATTATTTAAAAAAATGTTTATAACAATATTTACATAAAATAAACACACAAAATTCGTTACAAAGTCTTTAGAAAATTAAGGGTTGTATGTGTAAATGTTGAAAGTTAAAGGATAAAAGTACTAAAAAACAAAAAAAAAGTCAAAGTTTTAAATCACTATACATCCAACTTGATAATTGTATTGTAGATAACTAAAAGATTACCCGCGCTACGTTGGGGGTTTCAGTTGATATCTATTTTGGTTCAGTATAGCAACCAAAAGAAATATGCTTAACAAAATATCGACAAATGTTTTACATCGACCGAAAACCATAAAAGAAAGTTTAATTTGGACAGACCAGATGATTTCAAATTAATGGTAAATGACAACGTAAACGTTGTATTAAATATAAATTTAATGAGAAAAGAACGTAAAACTAAACATTAAACATAAAGAAAAGTAAGATAATAATAATAATAATAAATAATAATAATAATAATAATAATATAATAATAGCAAAGTCCATAAAAAAACTCAATAAAGAAAAAAAATCCAATAGAATGAATGCATTATTCACACAACTTACTAGCTATATTTTACGTTAAAACGTAAATCAACTGAAAACATACATAAAAATACACACGAAAGTTATTATATTTGACCCAACATATTTATGACGAAAATTTTCAGGGAAACGTAAACCAATTGAAAATGTGTGTAATAATAAGCACAAGAACATATGATATTTGACTCAACTTATTTCCGAGAAAAAATTACATCGTAACGTAAATTAACTTGCATTTATAACAACACTTACATAAAAATAAACACGTAAAATCAGTTATAAAATCTTTAGAGAATTAAGGATTGTAAGTGTAAATGCTGAAAGATAAAGGATAAAAGTATAAAAAGAACAAAAAAAAGTCAAGGTTTTAAATCACTATTCATCCAACTTGATAATTGTATTATAGATAACAACAACAATAAGATTACCCGCACTATGTTGCGGGTTTCAGTTGATATCTATTTTGATTCAGTACAACAATCAAAAGAAATATGCTTAAAAGAATATCGAAAAATATTTTACATCGACCGAAAACCATAAAAGTAAGTTTAAATTGGACAGGTCGGATGATTTTAAATTAATTTGTAAATGACAACGTAAACGTTGTGTTAAATATAACTTTAATGAAAAAGGAACGTAAAACTAACCATTAAACATAAAGGAAAGTAGTAGTGAGTGGTAGTGGTCAGTGGAGTGGTAGTAACTGTACCTTACGTCAAAACATAAATCAACTAAAACATACATAAAAATAAACACGAAACTTATTATACTTGACCCAACATATTTCCGAAGAAAATTTACAGGGAAACGTAAACCTATTAAAAATGTGCAAAATAATATGCATAAGAACATATAATTTTGACTCAACTCATTTCCGAGAAAGAGATAAATCGAAATGTAAATTAACTTGAATTTATAACGACTTACATAAAAATAAACACGTAAAATTTGTTACAAAGTCTTTAGAAAATTAAGGGTTTTAAGTGTAAATAGTGAAAGTTACACGATAAAAGTATAAAAAGGGTAAATTACACTTTCCGTCCTTTATGTTTGTATTGAAATGCAATGGATAGTGTCACACCCCTCATTCCCACGTATAACCCGGTGGGCCCGGTTGGAGAATATCGTGACGTAAGTTGATATCATCATTACCAAGCAGTACAATAATACACAACGGAAGTCTGGATAATTACTATTACAAACGTTTGAATGTTCAAAGTTCAAAATAATAAAAACAACGCTTGTAACTAGATCCACAGGCGGATCGAAATGTGAATTACAAAAGGAAACTTGACAGACTAAGGCCTTCTAAACAAGGGTTGCAATTCACTGGTAAATACGTTTAACTGACTCATTTTGAAAACATTTAGTGTACACAATGGTACTTTGTTTTATAAATAACTTGGGATAAATAATTTTTCACGTTATCAGATTTACATGCTAATAATACATTTAGAGCCCGAAAACTATGTCGGGATCCTGATTAATCGACACACCACTTTATCACCTTTAATAGGTGCACCCCTAATGGGTTATAGTTTAATTTAGCATCTGACGGGTGTATGCCTACACCCCGTGCTTAGGTCGTGACCATTTGCGATTAAATGAGCCGTGGATATCCAAGACACGGTCGTTTTAATCCCCAAATGTTTAATATTAAGCAATACGAATTAAAATGGATTATTTGAATTCCCGACTCATTGGTCTTTGATCCCATATCCAACCATGCGGTATTAGTATACCGTATCTCAAGCCCGTATATGGGAAAATAAGTTAAACTATTTACCTGGCTTGCAAAGTCCTTAGTAATAAGAAAATAAGCAAAGCACAGCCGTAATCAAAATAAACTAGCTTGGTGACAATCTACCGGAAGTCTCTAGTCTGGAATGGATGGTATTATTAACCGATTAGTTAGCTAGCGGGTTTTTATTTAGTCATTGACTTAGACCGGGTAACTTAAAAAATAACGGTACGAAACGCTAGATTAAGCGATGACCGGAAAAGAATGTATTTTGGACCTCACAAGTTCTAGGACTTGTATGATATGGGTTACCATTCTACATTCTGGAATTTAAGAATATTTTGATATGGTTAAACCCGTTTAGGTTAAATTACGTAAACTAGTTTTGTAGACTTAATCGTACGCATATAAGCGAAACTGGGTAACCGGGTGAGTCCTACACAAGTTCCATATGCCATTATGTTTAAAATATGTTATTATACAGTAGGTTATTGATATGATGGCCCGTTATGGTTTTAAAACAATTTATGCCTTAAAAGGGCAATTTCCTCATTTTAAAATGTAATAAACGAGCTTATATGTAAACTGGCGTTATTATCATACTCATTATGTAAAAATACTTATTTTATGATGTTATATCAGTAGGGCATTAATTATATGTGTGGTTTATAGTTTAAGACCAAACTATGTCCTAGAAAGGGCATTTTGGTCATTTCACATGTAATTAACAACTTATTTGGGAATCTGAGTTTGGGACCTATACCTACTGTTAATAAGTTGAAAATATATTTTGAAATCAGTAGGTATCAAGCCTTAACATTCTAATATGGTTTTAAACCATACTATGCGACGAAACGGCGATTAAGTCGCTAAATGACGATTTAAATAGTGTTTAAGTAAAACTGTTGTTGTGACTAAGTTTGTATAACCAAAATATGTTAATATATATACTACATTAGTAAGTATAAAGTTTTGGTCTATTTGAATGTTTAAAACCCGTTTTAAGTGCCGAAAGGGTAACATCGTCATTTAAGGACAAAATATGCAAACTATAGTTTAAACTTAGTTTGTAACCTGAGTGAATTCCCAAATAATCTTATTAATGATATTATATCAGTAGGTTGAGTTTTTATGTTAAAATTATGTTTAAACCATTTTATACATCAAATGGGCATTTTAGGCATATTTAACGGATACTTGTGTAAAGGCTCGGGTTACTACATGACCATGTCCTATAAGTTCAGAGGGTTATAGTATACTATAATATGGTCATAGTGCAACTTAGGGACAGTAGTCAATGATGCTAAATCGGGTCAGAACTGAAAGTCAAAGCAGAAGTCAAACTTTGCGACTTTCGGTTGCGAACCGACCTTAGACCTGGAATTGACGAGCCGAGCATGTTCCTACATGTTCTTATGATTATTACGAAGTTATTAGGATGTCAAAACAGGTTTTATAACACCTACATTGCTAATTATGAATTTATTTCAAAACTGACTCGTTTGACTTTTTATTAACATGACTTTGACCCGTCAATTGGCCAAGCAAACGTGGTAATCAGGAGGTGCCCTCTTGAGGGATTAACACCTGCCTTATTACGATCACGTAGCCATATTCGTTACAAACATTGGCTGGACCGTAATGGTCTTAGCTCAAAGTCAAAGCGTTTTTACGTCAATGCTTTGACATTGGCTTGAAACTTAATAAAACTGAAAGAACAGGGTTGGAACACTTACTAGTGAACCAAAGAAAGACTTAGAACTCAGGGGAATCCTTCAAGATAAGCAGGAGCTTTCCAAGTGAGCAAGAGAGGTGAATGAAAGGAATGAGCAAGGAATGCCAAGGTTGAGCTTGGTATTTATAGCCAAGGAAAAAGATTGAGAGCAAGACAAGTGTCTAGGACAGTTGTGAGGGGTCTCCAGGTGGTTTTGGACGTGTCACAACCAGCCAAGAGGGTGGCATTTGCGAGTTAAGTGGCAGGGCAGGAAGCTGCCATGCAAGCTGTTACTGGCAGTCCCTTACGGACCGTAAGGGTCATGCCTTGCGGTCCGTAGGGACCTCTAGCGCCCATAGATTTTGAATGGTTACGGACCGTAACCATTGAGGCTAGCGGTCCGTAACCGCCTTACTGAAACCATAATTTCGGGTACCTTATGGTCCGTAACCAACAATGGTTACGGTCCGTAAGGACCTCTCAGAAGGTAAACTTTTGGTATTTTTTTCCACTTTTGATCCTCCGACTTTCCCGATGCTCGTTCAGACGTTATTAAAATAACTGACAGCGTCCTTAGTCCTTTTCGGCTACACATGGCAACCAAGAATTTTCGGGACACGTGTCGGAATTTTATTGGAGGAAATTTTTGAGGTGTTACATCTTCACCCCCTTAATAAAAATCTCGACCTCGAGATTATTCAAATAGATAAGAGTAATTTTGTCGCATATTGGACTCGACCTCCCAAGTATATTCGGGACCTCGACGGGCATCCCATTTGACTTTCACAATAGGTACGTGCTTCCTACGAAGCTTCTTAACTTGCTGATCCTCGATCGCAATTGGTTTCTCTAAGAAACGCAAGTTTTCATGAATCTGAATATCTTCATGTGGCATTGTTAGGATTCGTCCACGAGACATTTCTTTAAATTGTTGACGTGGAAGACATCATGGATTCCACTGAGCTTCTCAGGTAGTTAAGCCTATAAGCTACGGGTCCGACACATTCAATTATTTCGAATGGCCCAATGTACCTCGGGCTTAACTTGACCTTTTTCCCAAAACACATTACACATTTCCAAGGTGACACCTTTAACATAACCTTGTCCCCAACTTGGAACTGTAAAGGTTTACGCCTTTTGTCGGCATAGCTCTTTTGTCTATCTCGAGCTGCCTTAAGTCGATCACGGATTTTTACAATCTTTTCCGTGGTCTCAAGAACGATTTCGTTCCAGATAGTTGGGCTTCTCCAACTTCGGCCCAACACACAGGCGTCCTACATTTTCTTCATATATGGCTTCAAAAGGAGCAGCCTTAATACTTGTGTGGTAACTGTTGTTATAAGAGAACTCGATTAGGGGTAAGTGATCATCCCAACTTCCGCCTAAATCGATCACACAAACTCGAAGCATATCCTCCAAGTTTTGAATGGTACGCGCACTTTGTCCGTCCGTCTGAGGATGGTAAGCCGTACTGAAGTTTAATCTCGTGCCTAGAGATTGTTGGAAGCTTTTCCAAAAGTGAGATGTGTATCTTGTATCTCTATCAGATACAATGGATACCGGCACACCATGCAAGGACACAATCTCATCAACATAAAGCTTAGCCAGCTTGTCAGAGTCGTATGTTTCCTTAATTGGCAAGAAGTGAGCGGATTTGGTTAATCTATCTACGATAACCCAAATCGTGTCATTGCCACGCTTGGTCTTGGGCAACTTAGTGATGAAGTCTATTGTTATCATTTCCCATTTCCACACTGGGATCTCAAGTTGTTGTAAAAGTCCTGACGGTTTCTGGTGTTCTGCCTTAATTTGAGAACACGTCAAGCACTTTGCTACATGATTGGCTATATCTTTCTTCATACCCATCCACCAATAACTGGGTTTAAGATCTGATACATCTTGTCACTTCCTGGGTGAACCGAATATTTAGAACTATGTGCTTCTTGGAGGATTACATCTCTAAGTCCTCCAAAGATCGGAACCCAGATCTGATTGTTAAGTCTTAACATCCCATCCTTTCCAAGTGCTAACTGATCGACAGTTGCACCTAATCCTCCTTGGCAATGTTGTCCTCAGACATGGCCTGCCTTTGTGCATTTAGCAGCTTTTCATTCAAGCTGTTCTTCAGTTCAATGCTCTTGGCATTGATCCTTAAAGGTTTGATTCTTTCCTTGCGACTAAGCGAATCAGCGACTACATTCGCCTTCCTGGATTATACCGAATCTCGCAATCATAGTCGTTGAGTGTTTCCATCCAACGACGTTGCCTCATGTTCAAATCCTTTTGATTGAACAAGTGTTGCAGACTTTTATGGTCAGTGTAGATGATACACTTTGTTCCATATAAATAGTGCCTCCAAAGTTTAAGTGCGAATACTACCGCACCCAATTCTAAATCATGGGTGGTGTAGTTTCCTTGTGCACTTTTAGTTGTCGTGATGCATAAGCAATCACTTTGCCTTTCTGCATAAGCACACATCCCATGCCTGTGTGCAATGCATCACAATAAACTATGAACCTCCTCCACACCGTCTGGCAGGGTTAACACCGGGGCATTGCTCAACTTATGCTTTAGCGTCTCAAAGGATTCTTGTTGTTTTGGACCCCAGTTAATTTAGCATCCTTACGAGTTAGGATTGTCAAAGGAGCGGCTATTCGTGAGAAGTTCTCAATGAACCTTCGATAGTAACCAGCCAGTCCTAAGAAAGTACGTATCTCGGAAGGTGTCTTTGCGGCTTCCCAATTCATTATTGCTTCTATCTTTGTTGGATCCACTTGGATACCATGTTCAGTTACTATGTGACCAAGGAACTGAACCTCACGGCCAGAATTCGCATTTAGAAAATTTTGCGTATAGCTTCTCTTGACGCAGAATTTCAAGAATGCACCTCAAATGTTTCTCGTGATCAGATTGATTACGAAAGTAGATAAGTTGTCGTCTATGAAGACAATGACAAACTTATCTAAGTATGGTTTGCAGACTCTATTCATGAGATCCATGAATGCTGTGGTGCATTAGTGACCCAAAAGGCATCACTAGGAATTCGTAATGTCCATATCTGTTCTGAAAGCAGTTTTCGGAACATCTTCGTCCCTAACTTTTAGTTGATGATATCCTACTCATGTTTCAAGAAAAACTGACTGCAACTATCAAATCATCGATTTAAAGAAAATTTTGCATTGTTTCTTATGGATTTCCAATGCACATCCATGTTGATCCGTACATTTTTGACGATAAGTGACGGAAGTCAAGGATAAGCATAGGTATGAGAAGAAACTTATCTAAAAGTTAGTTGGTCTCATTCATCTCGTTGCTAATATTAGTTGGACTCTCCAGGATATAAATTAATTCATCTGTTCGAATAGACAGTATTCTTCTGGAACACTGTCCTAGTATTAGATGATGAACATATGCTCAATCATTATTCAGGCTCATCACGGTGACAACTTATGCCATATAGATGACACATCCTTTCGTCATACATCTAGATGCTTTAAGCAAAACTACTTTATCCGCAATCCAAAGTCGTTATCTCCATGAATGGTGAGGATTTACCCAACGGGGATTTGATCTCGATGAGTTTCTTATCGCAGGCAATGCGTGTTTGGTTATCGATAACCAATCCATGCCTAAACTACATCGAATCCCGCTAGTTTCATGGGTGAAAGAGAGACGGGATAGAATGATCTTGATGGATATGGAGCATCCGTCAAGAATGGAGAAGCGGTTTCTATAGTTCCATCACGAGCTCTACTTCATAGGTTATGTCTAGAGTTCTTACGTCTAGTTTAATAGTTTCACTAAATTTATGATCTACAAAACATTTATCGGTGCCCGAATCGAAAAGAACTCTAGCAAAAGCGTCGCTGATAAGGAGCGTACCCGTTATGACATTGTTATCCTTTATTGCTTCCTTAGCATTCATTTGGAAGGCTCTAGTAGTGGCCTTCTTTGTTTTTGAGGTTTTGGGTTTACCCTCGGTATTTACCTTTGGGCAACTTGTTTTGATGTGGCCTTTCTCACCACATCCAAAGCAAGTAGCATCTTTTATGTTTCGGCACTCATGTGACCGATGCCAAGTCTTCTTGCAGATATTGCATTGCTTTGGTTTTTGTTCTAAGCGACACTGTCCATAGTGTTGCTTCCCACACGTTTCGCACGTGGGTTTGTCGCCCGACTTCTGATTACCTTTGCTAAACTCATACTTACCTTTCTTGTTAAGTTTCTGGGAGTTTCCATCTTCCCGTTTCCTCTTTCCCTCATTGTCAATCTTAACTGACATTTGCCTCACATAGTCCTGTGTGAGGGAGAGAGATAGCTCTATAGGTGCCAGGCTGCACCGCTTTAACCATACTCTTGATTTCAGGAGCTAGCCCGTTGATAAAACGTGCGATACGTTTGGGCTCCGGAGTAACTAAATAGGGCACTAGCCTGGAGAGAGAGTTGTAGTCGGTGACGAACTTCCGATAGTCCATGTTCTTCATTGTCAGATTTAGGAAATCTGACTCAATTTTCTCCACCTCATGAGGTGGGCATTAGGTATCCTTTACAAGGTCTACAAACTTGGACCAACTCAAGTTGTAGAGATGAACCTTGCCCGTAGACTGGACTAAGGCTTTCCACCAGATCAGTGCATTGCCCTTGAATGATTGAGATACATATTTAACAACATTCTTATCAGCGCATCCGTTGATAACCACCACCATTTCCATCTCGTCCAACCATCTCAAACATTCCACTGCTCCTTTCTCCCCATTAAAGTCTCGGAGTCTACAAGATACAAAGTACTTGTAGGAGCATCCATCGCCATCAACACTTGGTTTCTTAGGATGCTCTTCACTTTTTGCTACACTCTTCACATTCGAAGAGTGTGCTTCACTCTTTTTCGGCTTTGAGGGGCTTGGCTGAGATTTGGGTTTAGAAACAGGCTTGGAGCGAGAAGCACTCGACTCTGGTTGTCGTTCAGACTTATCCTTTAAAGCCTTGTCGACTTCTGCGGCAATAAGTTCTCTTAGATCATTCTTACTAATAAGAATGTTCTCATTGGCATCGTCATCATTGCGTTTGCTGTTCACTTCATTTGAATCAGCCATTGTTGTAGCTTACTTCGATATATCAAGGTGGATTCGGTCAGTCGCTATGGTGTACCCTTATTCACGACATGGTTCTAAGACCATATAGGATTTAAATATTAAATGTAGTATATTTATGCATGACCTAGGTCTCGAAGGACCTTCATAGGTATTTATAGGTTGGACATAGTCCAGAATTTATCAGTTAGTGCGTCAAGCGTCACTACTGTATCCTTGCACATTGGGTTTACACTGCTATTGAGTGTTTGAATAGTTTAACCAGGATCTCACTGGATCATTTAGGCGATAGGGTGCGAACATTGTCATTTACCCATTTGACTAATGTGGCAATGATTGTCACGGGAAATTAAGGGTAACTCCTCATTGAGAGTAAATATAGAGAAATGATAAATTTGGAAGTTGAACATTGTTCCCCTTTGCTAGACAGAAGGTTACTTCCGAAATTTTCATTTGCCAATTCCTAATTGATCATAGTCATTGGCTAATAGATCTTGGGATAATATAGCGGATCAATAAAATTTGATTGAATCATGATGATTGATTGGATGAAACATAGCATGAAAAATTCCATTAAAGAAAACGTTACATAATTGCCTAATATATATAGGACTTGAAATAACAAAATGGTTCACGCAGGAACCTAACAGAAATAAAAATGTCCTCGCAGGGACTGTAAAGGAAATAACATTATCCACGCAGGGACTTTTGGAATTTAAATTACATATATGAAAATACAATACTAGTCATCCTTCCTCCCTTTCACAGCCTTGTAAAGTTTCTTCATAAATTTAGTTGTTTTCTTCTCCGACTTCTTGACTTGTTGTCCCATTTCTCTGACCTGATCCAAGGCTTCGTTAATAGCCTCAAGTGGTGCTTGTGGTTGAGGCTGAGGTGGAGGTGGTTGCGGCTGAGGCGCAACTGGATACGGATACTCGTAAGGCGGATATCGGTAGTGGCATAAGGAGGTGGGTAACTAGGGTAAGAAGAATGGTAGAGGTTATTATGAATAACTACATCATAATAAGGGTCCTGCTCCATTCCATGGTGGATGTAGCTATACAGACCAGGAGGGTCAACAGTGTTAAACCCTGATGGCCCCGTATAAATGGGTATTGGATTAGAAAAAATCATGCGGTGGTAATGATGGTTGAGGTTGTGGCTCAACAGCTGGTTGCGGCGGGGGTTCCACCACTAGCGAAGGTGTTTGAGGGCCCACCCATTTGCGGGTCCCCGGGGATAACCGGGTATGAGGGCGGTAAAGGTGGTAGCGAACCCGACCTCTGACCAGCACGTACTGACATACGTGCTCCATGCCTCTGGCGTGATTGTGATGATGATTCAGGTGGTGGTTGGGGTTGATCCACGTGTTGCATATGAACATCCTCTTGGTGAGGATGGGGTGATGGGTTTGGATGCTGGGAGTGATATGGTATGAGGGTGTGTTGACGAACACATACTGTGCCCATCTTTGGTCAAATTCATCGGGACCTCTAAATGGAGATCCCGCCACGGAGTTCGAGCCGCTAAACAGCTCAATAGGATGACCATACGATCCGGTTTGCGGGAATTCCTCCGGGTTGGAATCTTCCTCCATATGTGTCGGTGAGTCAACTGGAGGGGTTTCGGGTAAGGGTTGGTTGACGGGGTTGTCGAAGTTAAAGTTGAAGTATTCTTGGTGTGAATGGGAATGTGAATGGTGCGATTGGTGGGAGTGGTAAGAATGTTGGGAATGTGATTGAGGCGGGGAGTATTCATGTGAAATCGAATGTCTGTAAGGTTCAAAGGGTGATGAAGAATCTCCGGATCCTTCATAACGGTTGTATTCAGGTAAGTTGGCTGCTCCAGCTAAGGAGGGTCGGTATGGTGGTCTAAAGGATGGTCCAGTGAAGGATGGTCCAGTCATTGATGGTGCTCCCCTCATGGGTCCTTTTCCTTTTCCTCCTCATCTGAACTTAGGCGGCATTATTCATGTTTTAAAAACAAGTTAAATATAGTACAAAGCTAGAATAATAAGATGGAAATGGTTAAGCCTAGGTCAAAGTCTATACTCGAAAGTCTAAGAGATGTGTGTTATTATGTATTCCTGAGATTAAACACAAAAGGCTAGTGTTTAATTCACTCGAGAGCTGGCTCTGATACCAACCTGTCACACCCCTAATTTCCACGTATAACCCGGTGGGCCTGGTTGGGGAATATCGTGACGTAAGTTGATATCATCATTACCAAGCAGTACAATAATACACAGCGGAAGTCTGGAAAATTACTATTACAAACGTTTGAATGTTTAAAGTTCAAAATAATAAATACAACGCTTGTAACTAGATCCACAGGCGGATTGAAATGTGATTACAAAAGGAAACTTGACAGACTAAGGCCTTCTAAGCAAGGGTTGCAATTCCTCTTAAGCTTCGCCTGAGCACTTCCAGCCTATTTACGAATACTTGTCACATGCGCTTAGTCTTTTGAAAATACGCCAGTTTTCACTGGTAAATACGTTTAACTGACTCATTTTGAAAACATTTAGTGTACACAATGGTACTTTGTTTTATAAATAACTTGGGATAAATAATTTTCATGTTATCAGTTTTACATGCTAATAATACATTTAGAGCCCGAAAACTATGTCGGGATCCTGATTAATCGACACACCACTTTATCACCTTTAATAGGTGCACCCCTAATGGGTTATAGTTTAATTTAGCATCTGACGGGTGTATGCCTACACCCCGTGCTTAGGTCGTGACCATTTGCGATTAAATGAGCCGTGGATATCCAGGACACGGTCGTTTTAATCCCCAAATGTTTAATATTAAGCAATACGAATTAAAATGGATTATTTGAATTCCCGACTCATTGGTCTTTGATCCCATATCCAACCATGCGGTATTAGTATACCGTATCTCAAGCCCGTATATGGGAAAATAAGTTAAACTATTTACCTGGCTTGCAAAGTCCTTAGTAATAAGAAAATAAGCAAAGCACAGCTGTAATCAAAATAAACTAGCTTGGTGACAATCTACCAGAAGTCTCTAGTCTGGAATGGATGGTATTATTAACCGATTAGTTAGCTAACGGGTTTTTATTTAGTCATTGACTTAGACCGGCTAACTTAAAAAATAACGGTACGAAACGCTAGATTAAGCGATGACCGGAAAAGAATGTATTTTGGACCTCACAAGTTCTAGGACTTGTATGATATGGGTTACCATTCTACATTCTGGAATTTGAGAATATTTTGATATGGTTAAACCCGTTTAGGTTAAATTACGTAAACTAGTTATGTAGGCTTAACCGTACGCATATAAGCGAAACTGGGTAACCGGGTGAGTCCTACACAAGTTCCATATGCCATTAAGTTTAAAATATGTTATTATAACAGTAGGTTATTGATAATATTTAAGGAATCTTTTCTTTTAGGAATGTTAGATGTCACTATCAAGGTGACGTTAGGTGATTGCAAACAGAGCTTTAGTACTTGTATAAATAGATCTCACCTGTTAGAGATCTATTTTATCACATCACTTACTTTCCTTTTGTACGAAAAACAAAGTTGTGTGATCAGGCTAAGGGGGAGTTAGTATAATCTTTCTATAATTGTAATCTTTTGATTATCAATGGAAAACAGTTTGATATAACATTCCACTCTTATATGCTCATTTAATTCCGCAAATTTCCATGTTTATAAAAATTCATTCATACTTGTTCATCAAAGCATACTAAGAGCATCTCAGATCCTAATAGCATTAGGGTTTAGCTTTAGGGTTTAGTTTTTCGGTTTTAGCATAGGGTTTAACCTTAGTGTGTATGGTTTAGATATATGGTTTAGAGTTTTTGGTTAGAGCATTCACATTCATTCCACCATATTTTCACCCTAAATTACACTAAAAACACTACATTTTATATCTCCTTTCAATTAAATAATATTTTTTATACATTTATCATTACATTTTTTCTCTCCTCCGCTCACAACCACTTTCAAAATATATTAAAAAATTACAGGGGGTGAACAGTGTCCCTCCAAATATACAGATGAACAGTAACATTTTCTCTCTCCTCAAATCACAACCACTTTTTATACTCTTTATATTATAAAAACCCCATTCACAGAATTTGGTGGAAGGGATGTGAATGCTCTTATTGTTCGACAAGCCAGTCCCAAAAAAAACCTCTCTTAAAAACGTGCGATTAGAAGTAAAAAATGTCTTCGAGAATTTGTGTGGTCCAGAATGCTTCCCAAATAGGATGTTCATCTCTTAGGATCCTTATATGTGTATATATATCGAAAAGGTTATATACAGAACACTAAATATTGTGAGAACACGCATAACAAAATGAACACTATATATATGTATGGATCCTAAGAAAAACACAGGCTAATTGAGAACCATGAGAACGATTCTTGACCTCACATTTTCTCTAAGCCAACTTTTTTTAACTCTTAAACACACGTTTTTAAGAGGGTTTTTTGGATATATGTGTATATTGGCAATTTTAATATACATATATGTATATTGTCAATTTTTAGATTATACATATGTGTATATTATAAAACATATATCTATGATACTTATTTTTTAACCTTAAACATGTAGTGGAGGGTAATAAAAAAAATTCAACCAATAAGAATGCTTCATGTTACTTCATTTATTTTTTGTATTTAATATTAGTGTAAGGGTATATTGGTAAACTTAGATAAATTATTAATTGGTAGTCTTTCTTTTTAATTGCTAGCTACATTAAATTTGTAACTTATTTTCAAAAAAATATATTTTTCAAGAAGAAAAAAATTTAATTTAAAGTGTAGGATAAATTCTGAGGCGTGTAGGATATATTTTAATATGTGCAGGATAAATTTCAAAACATGTAAGATAAATTTTGATGTGTATAGACAAAAATTTTAGTGTGGAAGATGATAGTTTTTAAGGCCAATTAATTAGTCAAACATAATAATAAATGAGATGAGAGAATAACTATTTAATGTTTTACAATGGTACCCTTTTGTTCTTTTTCTTCTCAATTTAATTTTCTTCTCAAATGAACCTCCTCCTAAACATCTATTTAGACATATCTACACTAAAAAATATGTTTAGAACCATAATCTTACTTTATATACATATATGTACAATCATCGATACACATTTGTGTATATATGTACATTATCAAACATGGATGAACAATACTTATGTTTTAAATTTTAAACACGAATATACATATATGTGTAGTTAAAAATTGCCAATATACATATGTGTATATATCTAAAAAAACTGAGAGAAAAAGCTGCAATTTTATTTAAAAAAATTGCATTTTTTGGATTTTTTTGCATATTTTAGCTTTTTAATTATAAACATGTATATACATATATGTGTAGTTAAATATAGGCAATAGACAAAAAACTGTGATTTTTCAAAAAAAAATGCATTTTTTTTTATTTTTTACATATTTTTGCAAATATACGGTCCAGAATGGTTCTCAAAAAAAATTTTCGTTACACACCCAAAAAAACTTTATTTTTAAAAAAAATTAGCTTATGTAATATACATGTTTTTAAAAGTTTTGAGCAAAAAAACAAAAAAACATTGAGTACTTTTTAAAAATAAAAATAACAAATTGTCGTTGTTAGTGTGTAAGAATCGCTAGGTGCTAGTCAGCTGACGGAGAAATGACTAGTGATTAATCGGGATTAACAAGGATTAATCGGATTGGGAATTTATATGTAAATTTTAGTTTTTGTATACACACACGTTTTTGTATGTAATTATTTTAAGTAGACATGTTTAACACCTTCTTCAACCCGTATTTTGAAGTAGATAGGATTAATTGCCGAAATTTACAGGTTTTGGTCCAAATCTGGTCGAAATTTAAAGGTTATTGTTGGAGCTAGACTGTCGCCGATTAGGACTGGATTTGACCACCATTGACCGCCTAGTGATTAATAGGCAGACTGGATGAAAAAATTACTCAGTGAACCTTCGACTAACAATTAAACGATGATTAATCGGAGGCTAGGCATGATTTTTAAACCAGGTCGTTGCATGTGTAAAATACCATTTCTGTATATATATATATACACACACACACATTTTTACCTGTGTAAAGTACGATTTTGGTACTTTTAAGTGCTCTACCGTTTCTCTCTTCTTTTTTTTTTTGCTCAAAACGCTTAAAAACACGTACATTGGTTATTTTTTTCATAAAAAGAGAGAGATAGATATATATAATTTGAATTCTCTGAGAACCACTCCAATTTGTAGATTTAATCTTAAATTTACACGTAGATAATTTTTTTTACTTATGAAACAAATACATTTCATGATTAAAAGATTAAATCCATTATTTAAAAAAATGTTTATAACAATATTTACATAAAATAAACACACAAAATTCGTTACAAAGTCTTTAGAAAATTAAGGGTTGTATGTGTAAATGTTGAAAGTTAAAGGATAAAAGTACTAAAAAACAAAAAAAAAGTCAAAGTTTTAAATCACTATACATCCAACTTGATAATTGTATTGTAGATAACTAAAAGATTACCCGCGCTACGTTGGGGGTTTCAGTTGATATCTATTTTGGTTCAGTATAGCAACCAAAAGAAATATGCTTAACAAAATATCGACAAATGTTTTACATCGACCGAAAACCATAAAAGAAAGTTTAATTTGGACAGACCAGATGATTTCAAATTAATGGTAAATGACAACGTAAACGTTGTATTAAATATAAATTTAATGAGAAAAGAACGTAAAACTAAACATTAAACATAAAGAAAAGTAAGATAATAATAATAATAATAATAATAATAGCAAAGTCCATAAAAAAACTCAATAAAGAAAAAAAATCCAATAGAATGAATGCATTATTCACACAACTTACTAGCTATATTTTACGTTAAAACGTAAATCAACTGAAAACATACATAAAAATACACACGAAAGTTATTATATTTGACCCAACATATTTATGACGAAAATTTACAGGGAAACGTAAACCAATTGAAAATGTGTGTAATAATAAGCACAAGAACATATGATATTTGACTCAACTTATTTCCGAGAAAAAATTACATCGTAACGTAAATTAACTTGCATTTATAACAACACTTACATAAAAATAAACACGTAAAATCAGTTATAAAATCTTTAGAGAATTAAGGATTGTAAGTGTAAATGCTGAAAGATAAAGGATAAAAGTATAAAAAGAACAAAAAAAAAGTCAAGGTTTTAAATCACTATTCATCCAACTTGATAATTGTATTATAGATAACAACAACAATAAGATTACCCGCACTATGTTGCGGGTTTCAGTTGATATCTATTTTGATTCAGTACAACAATCAAAAGAAATATGCTTAAAAGAATATCGAAAAATATTTTACATCAACCGAAAACCATAAAAGTAAGTTTAAATTGGACAGGTCGGATGATTTTAAATTAATTTGTAAATGACAACGTAAACGTTGTGTTAAATATAACTTTAATGAAAAAGGAACGTAAAACTAACCATTAAACATAAAGGAAAGTAGTAGTAGTGGTAGTGGTAGTGGCAGTGGTAGTAACTGTACCTTACGTCAAAACATAAATCAACTAAAACATACATAAAAATAAACACGAAACTTATTATACTTGACCCAACATATTTTCGAAGAAAATTTACAGGGAAACGTAAACCTATTAAAAATGTGCAAAATAATATGCATAAGAACATATAATTTTGACTCAACTCATTTCCGAGAAAGAGATAAATCGAAATGTAAATTAACTTGAATTTATAACGACTTACATAAAAATAAACACGTAAAATTTGTTACAAAGTCTTTAGAAAATTAAGGGTTTTAAGTGTAAATAGTGAAAGTTACACGATAAAAGTATAAAAAAGGGTAAATTACACTTTCCGTCCTTTATGTTTGTATTGAAATGCAATGGATAGTGTCACACCCCTCATTCCCACGTATAACCCGGTGGGCCCGGTTGGAGAATATCGTGACGTAAGTTGATATCATCATTACCAAGCAGTACAATAATACACAACGGAAGTCTGGATAATTACTATTACAAACGTTTGAATGTTCAAAGTTCAAAATAATAAAAACAATGCTTGTAACTAGATCCACAGGCGGATCGAAATGTGATTACAAAAGGAAACTTGACAGACTAAGGCCTTCTAAACAAGGGTTGCAATTCACTGGTAAATACGTTTAACTGACTCATTTTGAAAACATTTAGTGTACACAATGGTACTTTGTTTTATAAATAACTTGGGATAAATAATTTTCACGTTATCAGATTTACATGCTAATAATACATTTAGAGCCCGAAAACTATGTCGGGATCCTGATTAATCGACACACCACTTTATCACCTTTAATAGGTGCACCCCTAATGGGTTATAGTTTAATTTAGCATCTGACGGGTGTATGCCTACACCCCGTGCTTAGGTCATGACCATTTGCGATTAAATGAGCCGTGGATATCCAAGACACGGTCGTTTTAATCCCCAAATGTTTAATATTAAGCAATACGAATTAAAATGGATTATTTGAATTCCCGACTCATTGGTCTTTGATCCCATATCCAACCATGCGGTATTAGTATACCGTATCTCAAGCCCGTATATGGGAAAATAAGTTAAACTATTTACCTGGCTTGCAAAGTCCTTAGTAATAAGAAAATAAGCAAAGCACAGCTGTAATCAAAATAAACTAGCTTGGTGACAATCTACCGAAGTCTCTAGTCTGGAATGGATGGTATTATTAACCGATTAGTTAGCTAGCGGGTTTTTATTTAGTCATTGACTTAGACCGGGTAACTTAAAAAATAACGGTACGAAACGCTAGATTAAGCGATGACCGGAAAAGAATGTATTTTGGACCTCACAAGTTCTAGGACTTGTATGATATGGGTTACCATTCTACATTCTGGAATTTGAGAATATTTTTATATGGTTAAACCCGTTTAGGTTAAATTACGTAAACTAGTTATGTAGGCTTAACCGTACGCATATAAGCGAAACTGGGTAACCGGGTGAGTCCTACACAAGTTCCATATGCCATTAAGTTTAAAATATGTTATTATAACAGTAGGTTATTGATATGATGGCCGTTATGGTTTTAAAAACAATTTATGCCTTAAAAGGGCAATTTCCTCATTTTAAAATGTAATAAACGAGCTTATATGTAAACAGGCGTTAATATCATACTCATTCTATAAATACTTATTTTATGATGTTATATCAGTAGGGCATTAATTATATGTGTGGTTTATAGTTTAAGACCAAACTATGTCTCGAAAAGGGTATTTTGGTCATTTTACATATAATTAACAACTTATTAGGGAATCTGAGTTTGTGACCTGTACCTACTGTTAATAAGTTGAAACTTTGTTTTGAAATTAGTAGGTATCAAGCCTTAACATTCTAATATGGTTTTAAACCATACTATGCGCCGAAACGACGATTAAGTCGCTAAATGACGATTTAAATAGTGTTTAAGTAAAACTGTTGTTGTGACTAAGTTTGTATGACCAAAATATGTTAATATATATACTACATTAGTAAGTATAAAGTTTTGGTCCATTTGAATGTTTAAAACCCATTTTAAGTGCCGGAAGGGTAACATCATCATTTAAGGACAAAATATGCAAACTATAGTTTAAACTTAGTTTGCAACCTGAGTGAATTCCCAAATAATCTTATTAATGATATTATATCAGTATGTATGAGTTTTTATGTGAATATTATGTTTAAACCATTTTATACATCAAATGGGCATTTTAGGCATATTTAACGGATACTAGTGTTAAGGCTCGGATTACTACATAACCATGTCCTATAACTCCAGAGGGTTATAGTATACTATAATATGGTCATAAAGCAACTTAGGGACAGTAGTTAATGTTGCTAAACCGGGTCAGAACTGAAAGTCAAAGCAGAAGTCAAACTTTGCGACTTTCGGTTGCGAACCGACCTTAGACCTGGAATTGACGAGCCGAACATGTTCCTACATGTTCTTATGACTATTACCAAGTTATTAGGATGTCAAAACAGGTTTTATAACACCTACATTGCTAATTATGAATTTATTTCAAAACTGACCCATTTGACTTTTTATTAACATGACTTTGACCCGTCAATTGGCCAAGCAAACGTGGTAATCAGGAGGTACCATCTTGAGGGATTAACACCTACCTTATTACGATCACGTAGCCATATTCGTTACGAACATTGGCTGGACCATAATGGTCTTAGCTCAAAGTCAAAGTGTTTTTACGTCAACGCTTTGACATTGGCTTGAAACTTAATAAAAATGAAAGAAGAGGGTTGGAACACTTACTAGTGAACCAAAGAAAGACTTAGAACTCAGGGAATGCTCCAATATAAGCAGGAGCTTTCCAAGTGAGCAAGAGAGGTGAATGAAAGGAATGAGCAAGGAATGCCAAGGTTGAGCTTGGTATTTATAGCCAAGGAAAAAGATTGGGAGCAAGACAAGTGTCTAGGACAGTTGTGAGGGGTCTCCAGGTGGTTTTGGACGTGTCACAACCAGCCAAGAGGGTGGCATTCGCGAGTTAAATGGCAGGGCAGGAAGCTGCCATGCAAGCTGTTACTGGCAGTCCCTTACGGACCGTAAGGGTCATGCCTTGCGGTCCGTAAGGTCCGTAACCATTGAGGCTTGCGGTCCGTAACCACCTTACTGAAACCATAATTTTGGCTACCTTATGGTCTGTAACCAACAATGGTTACGGTCCGTAAGGACCTCTCAGAAGGTAAACTTTTGGTATTTTTTTTCCACTTTTGATCCTCCGACTTTCCCGATGCTCGTTCAGAGGTTATTAAAATAACATGAAGGCGTCCTTAGTCCTTTTCGGCTACACATGGCAACCAAGAATTTTCGGAACACGTGTCGGAATTTTATTGGACGAAATTTTCGAGGTATTACAGATAGCCTTTAACTTTAATAACTACAGTCACAGTCCTTTATTTGAATAACTCATTACACCCTAGATCATTTAGCACTAACCTAGTTAAAATCTTAAATCAAGTCTGATCATGTGTAAGGCACATGAGTGTATTTCGGTCATTTACAGTACCTATTTGTTTAAAGTATATATATATATAATAAATCATATGGAGGACACATGTCGCTCTATGAGGTGACTAAATAAATAGATATAGATAATATTTGTTAATAAGATTTAAATGAAAATATATTATTTTAATCCATAAATTTTATCTTTTTATCGTTTACCCTAAACAAATAGATATAGATAGTATTTGTTAATAAGATTCAAATAAATAATATATTATTTTAATCAATGAATTTTATCTTTTACTATTTTTTTCTATTTATATTTATATTGTCTTTACTTTATGATAGAGATTAATAAAATTGATTATAATAAAATAAGCGTAGGTAACTCATTGTTTATACCAATGTTTTAGATTATAATGTAAAATTATAAATGAAAATACAAGTATTAATTTTATCTTTTTAGCTTTTATTGTTTTGTTTTCCATTTATATTTATCCATTTTATTATTTAGTATATAAAATTAAATTTATTCAACCCGTACAATACATAGAGTTTTTTTAAATATTTTTTACTATTTATGAAATTACATTTATTCAAACCGTGTAAGACACGGGGTTTTTAAAGATGTAACTTTTTTTTATTTTTTGACATATAAAATTTCATTTATTCAACCCGTACAATAAAACTGATTCTTAAAGATATTACTTTTTTATTATTTATATATAAAATAACATTTATTCAACCCGTGTAATACACGAGACTTTTTAAAGATATATTTTTTATTATTATTTGCTATACAAAATTACATTTATTCAATCCCTATAATACACGTTGTTTTTAAAGATATAACATTTTTATTATTTGGTATATAAAATTAGATTTATTTAAAATGTACAATACACAGATTTTTTAATGATATATATTTTTTTGTTATTTAATATACAAAATTACATTTATTCAAATTGTATAATACTTAGGGTTTTTAAAGATATACCTTTTTTTTAATATTTTGTATATAAAATTATATTTATTCAACCCGTACAATAACGTGGTTATATAATAAAAGAAATAAAATGGGTACATTTTCCATTGGGTTAAGATGCATGTATTAATAATAAGACTTTTCTTTTCAATAAGTAACGCACACAAAGTAGTAAAAATGAATAAAAAAGAATCAAAATAGTTGCATGTTTCTTTAGGGAATATTGGATTTCAATAATCCAACTATTCGTCATTAGCCGCCAAAAGTCTCAACTCAACATTTTCGTCACAAACCTCTTTATAACCTTAGATCGAACCTTTAGGAATTTTTTCCGGCTAAAAGCGTTTTTCCGGCGATTGGAGACTAACAATGTTAGGGTTTTTTTAGTCGTGTCCATTGGAAACCAATATGTTAATAGTTGAGACAGCCAATACTTATTTTTAAAGTTGGGACTGTTAGTGGCTAACGACGAATAGTTGGGATTATTAAAAATCCAATATTCATTTCTTTAATTCAACTTTTCCCAAGTTTTGTTGGTGTGAATTTTGATGACTTTATTTTTTATTTTATAATTTTAGGAGGTTTGTCCCATTAAGTTCAATGTTATTAGAGGTTTGTCCCATAAAATTCAATGTTATTAATGACTACTTATGAATTTATCATGTATATTCAATTAAAACTATCAATATGAGATTTAAAAAAATAAGTATTTACAAATAATAAATTATATCGTTTTTATTAATCAACCCGTGTAACACACGATATATATATTATTAATAAAAAACGCATATCCTTGTGTTTTTCTTCTCCGCTAGCCACCACCACATCACACCAACGCACCACAACCACCACGTGCCACAACCACCACCACCAACAACACAAACCACCACATTAAAATTAACTCTTGTTTCATTGGGACATGTTAAGTTTCGATTTCAAATAAAAAAAATCCATAACATCAATGGATGTGAACACTTGCTACACCAGATTTAACCTTACCTCCATAAAACCCAATTTGGAGTCTACACCTTCAACCCATCATCCTATACAATCATAATTTACAACCATTAAACCATTATTTTCATATATAGAAACTCTTCACACCATTTAAACCCATCCTCCTAAACAATTATATTTAGTCAAATTTCACTCCAAATTTGTGTTTGAATTGGTTGTCAACCGACAGGTCGCTGCCGGCGGTGAAGTGGTGATGGATTGAGTCCAAAACTTGAACGAAGTTTCATAACAAATCGAGACGAGATCAACACCAACCCACCCAGATGTTCTCAATCGGATCTAAAACTCGAACTAGAAGATGTAGATCCACCGATCCGAAACTTGAACAAAAACAAAACATACCTAGAAGATGTGCAGTCGTTGTCATCTCTCTCTGCCTCGTAAACCCCGCCCCCACAACCTGGTCACACGCCGCCGTGTTGATTTCTTATTTGATTAATTAAAAGGTTGACTGGGTGTTGATTTCTTGTTTGATCAGTTAAAAGCTTGGATGGGTGAGGGAAATGGAGGTGTGGATTTAGACGATGGGTGGGTTGGGGAGATTATGATCGGAGAGAGTAGATGGTGGTGTGGTGGTGGGTTTGAATACTAAACTATTTTATTTATAAAACAATTTTATTAGATTGGTAAAATACTAAACTACCTTTGTGTGATCAGAATTAACTTAAGATTTTAACTAGGTTAGTGCTAAAGGACCTATGGTGTAATGAGTTATTCAAATAAAGACTGTGACTGTAATTATTGAAGTTAAAGGCTATCTATTGCACTTCAATACAAACATAAAACACGAAAATTATAATTTACCTATAAAAAACAATAAAGAACAAAAAAAAAGTTAAATCACTACTCATCCAACTTTATAATTGTATTATAGATAACATTAATATTACTCTCGCTACACTGTGGGTTTCAGTTTATATCTATTTTGGTTCAGTATAGCAACCAAAAGAAATACGCTTAAAAGAATATCGACCGAAAACCATAAAAATAAGTTTAAATTGGAGAGACTGGATGATTTTAAATTCATTGTAAATGACAACGTAAACGTTATCCTAAATATAATTCAATAAAAAAGGAACATAAAACTAAAACATTAAAATAAAGAAAAGTAAAAGAATAAAAATAATAAAGTCCCGAAAAAAAACTCAAGATAGAAAAAGAATGCCAATAGGAATAAAACAATATTTACACAACTTCCTAATTGCAATTTACGTCAAAACATAAATCAACTCAAAACATACATAAAAATAAGAATGAAAACTTATTATATTTGATCCAACATATTATTGAAGAAAATTTACGAGAAAACGTAAACTAACTGAAAATGTCCATAATAATAAGGATAAGAACATATTATATTTGACATAACTCATTTCTGAGGGAAAAATACATCAAAATGTAAATTAACTTACATTATAAAACCATTACATAAAAATAGACACGTAAAACTCGTTACAAAGTCTTTAAAAAAGTTAGATGGTTGTAACTTAAATGCTGAAAGTTAAAGGATAAAAGTATTAAAAAAATGTATACCAATAAAAAAAAAGTCAAATTTTTAAATTACGATTCATCTACTTTTAAAAATAAATGTGCACTATCTAATAACAGATAAAAATAAATTTAAAGGTAATATATTATTTATACCTCTAATATTATTTAGTGCTGTAGTATTAATTTTGCTTGTATGAAGTATAATAATAAGTTCTTATATATGTTACTTAAAACTACAAATTTTAATATTATGTATTTTCTATGTATTTTCTATGTCAGACACACTACTATTTGTTTTTTCTATGTGTAAAAAAGGTAAAAAGCTAAAAAAAATTTGCAGCCAAGAAAATTAAACTTTAAAAATTAAAAAAGTGTACCAATCAAAACATGAAATATGAACCAATGGTATGATAGTCCTATTAATCAATCTTGCAAATATATATATATATATATATATATATATAATATAATATATATATTTAAACTTTAAAAATTAAAAAGTATACCAATTAAAACATGACATATGAACCAATGGTGTGATACTCCTATTAATCAATCTTGCAAATGTATATATGTATTTAACTTTAAAATTAAAAAGTATACCAATAAAACATGACATATGAACAATGGTGTGATACTCCTGTTAATCAATCTTGCAATGTATATATGATAATTGTATTATAGATAATGAGGTGGAAGTTGCTTGTTTGGTTAACGCCATTAGGGTAGTTAGGGTTGTAACACATTTTCAATATTAATTTGGATACCCTTAGGATTAGTAAATTATTTTAGGAACAATTATCTTGTTATGGATCAATATTAATTTGTATAAGCTGTTAGTAATCCATCAAAAAGTGTTCCCTTCTAGGACTGTGTTAGACCATTTACTTTCGTCATGTTTTCGTAATATAGCGACATATATGATTTTATCATAAAGTTAATTTAGGTGTCTATTTTTATAACAAAAATAAATATTAATTAAAACGAAAATTACCCTCGATCACTGTGTATGATTTACCAAGATATATATGTACGATTATTGTGGGCAACTTGAAAGAGTAAGAAACATGGCTTACCCAATAATGAGATATGGTGACCGTGTCATAACCATTATCAAAGTATAATCACTTGAAATTATTGCTCATCATTTTCATATTGTTTCACTTTTAGGCTTTATACAAATATAGTGTCCCTACATAAGTGCACTTGTACAATAATGAATCAATGTCTTCAAACTTTTATCACCAATTCCTAAGTGGGCAACACAACATATCAACATCCATTGCCATGCATTTCGATGAATCAACTTTGTTTGTCATCATGTACATATACTTTGGTTGATTGAGTTCATCAAACATTTAGGTAAAACTTAGAACATGCGGAAAACATGCTAATTGTTAATCTGATTAATTTATGTGCATGATAAAACTTAAAAGTAAGTTTATAGATGAAATTGTAAAATGGAGTCACTGTTATCCTTTTTTTCAAATAAGGTATAAAAAAGTTCGTATTTGATACAAAAAATTTGTTATCAATGGATTTGATCCAAACAAAAAAAATTGTGAATGGGTTTAGACTCATGAGTAACATTAGTCAATCCACTAATCCAATTGTTCTCGCTCGATTTTTATTTCGACCTTGTTTTGTAATATGTTATCTTCTAACTCATGAGATTCTAAAATAGATACTAATTATGATTAAGTTGTTCTCATTTAATATTTATTTCTACTGTAGTTTGATTTTAATCATGTTTATACGGGTGAGTAAGAAAATAGATGTACGCTAGATTATGAATAGGTCAGTAGCATACTTATATGAGAACATTATTAACTCATCTGAATTATTTGGGGAATTAATTAATCAATAACACACTGGACATTTTTCCTCACCCCCCTTAACTTATTTACATAATTTAATACAGTCAAAATAAAAAGTTAACGAGTATAATTGAATATAGGGTTTTTTACATACTTCTCCTTCTTAAATGGCTTTATTACGTATTTACTCAAACATAAAATTTAATTACATATTACCCCTTTTTCATTGAATTTACCTATCTACCCTCACTATTTATTCCATACTCCCAACATCATCGTTTCCACTCCCCCTGGTAAACATCGCAACAACAAAACCCTACACATCCAAACCATGCCCCTCTTCACAGTTTCAAAGGATCGTTTCTTCTTCTATTTATGCACGAATTCAAACAACAAATATGGTATGTTCCTTCTTCCCTGGTAATCGATTATACACATGAACGATTTTATTAAACTTATATTCAAAGGAACAATCGATCATTTTAAATTCTTTGGTAATCAATCAGTTTTAAAACAAAACCATTCCTTCTTCCCTGGTGATCGATTACTTTAAATTCGCTAGTCGCTACAAATGTGTTTCAATATTATTGTGAAAAAAAAGAGTGATATGGATATAAGGTTATAAAATTGTTCCTTCTGTCAGTTTAAATTCGTTCATAGATACTGATGGTCTATTGTGCCATTACACTATTTATTGTGAAACAAATAGTTATCAAGACTAGCTTGGAAATCGTTCTCTTCATCTACTGTAGTTAAATTGCTTTGTTATGAATCTGTTTTTAATGGATTGAGCCTTATTGTCTTTTAAAATTATAAACCTTTTACAATGATTTACGATTAGATGATTATGTCTAAGTAGTTGTATCCCACTTCATGTGTCCTGTTGTTTGGTGTTTGGACTTTTACAATGAATTTGGGATGGTTCATATCATTAAGGGTAAAGTAGTCATTTAATAAGCCTAATTTTAATGAAAAGGGAAATATGTAACATATATGATTTAGGAAGGGGAAATATGTAATTGAATTTTATGCTTGGGTAAATATGTAATAAGCTGACTTAGGAAAGGGAAATATGTAAAAACCCCTTGAATATAAACATGTACATGTGTGAACTATACAACAAATTCGAAGAGAATAAATAAAAAACGTTCGAATTCAAAATTAAACGAGAACATTTTGCTCTAAATTGGATCAATAAATCAACTCTCTTCATCATGCGCTTATGAACTTAATCATGAAATATTGATCGGCATCAAACAAGAACATATATAGAGCTAACAAATTGAAGTAAAAAAATGTAACACATGTAGTGTATGTATGAACGTATGCTAAAACACCATTCCACATGCAATATATGCAACACTGCATGCACTAAAGTATAATTAGTAACATGTATAGTATAATCACCAGTGCACAAACTATACTAAAAATCATAATAAGTTTAATAAAAAAATACAAGTGCACAAACTATACTAAAAATCATAATAAGTTTAATAAAAAAAAATACAAACAAAAGATTGTTGTTTTTTATATACTTGACTTTGTTTTCTAACAAAATACACATAAAATCAAGGATTTCATTATTACTAATGTCTTTTTAAAACTTTATTTCTAAATGGGTTGATACACTGTGCGTACAACAACTTGTCCACCCTTCTAACAACAGTACTTCTAACTCCATCACACCCCTATGCTGTGCTAACACATACAATGGTCTATGATACATGTATCGCGTCTTCTTGTTATCGATACTTTTCTATGATTTTAGGTCCTTTCAGAATAAGTTTTAAGAATAGCTAAGAAAATGGTTGCAATATGCTTGTGTGCTAATTCTTAAGTTAGGAACTAAATAAATAAATATACTTCTCTACACAAATACTAAAGGCGTTAATAATGCCTTTGCCATCTAAGGATGGTAATGTGACGAATTTAGGTTATTATTATCTCATATTCGATTGTGAAATTGTGGTATTATTGTTGGGTACTTGGTTACTTATTAAACATCTCGTTAGTTTATGAAAAATTAACCGTTGATGGATTAGTAATATAAAAACTAATAAAGGCGATGGAATAAGATAAGCGGCTATAGTTAAGATAAACGGGTGTGTGTTATGGGTAATCGAGTGAGGTATCACTTCATACCATATACATGTCTTCTACTCGCGAAATCTTTCAAAACTAATCATATATGCGGTCGATACCCGTCCCATATATTTTGAATTTTTGAATATATTTTTAGATTCGTTTGGCATCCTTGTAACCATCATCAATTATATATCCACTATTTTACTAATTTGATTTTGAAAAGAAAAAGCACATACAGTACACATGATTCCATTTTACACGGATGCTGAGCTCCACAAAACAACAAAGGGGGAAACCTACAAAATGGAAAGAAAGAGAACACTTCGTTTGACATTTGACATGAGCTCATGTTCCACCCTTCTTACTAGCTTGGCTTTCTTTTTTCACATTCTTTAACTTTCATATTAAGTTTACTGTTGTTACTCCAATTATTAAACATATAACATATGTTAATAGCAATCAAATACATAAGTGAAAGCTAGTTATTGATCGACCTAAATTAATTTCAAATACATCCATGGCATATCTTGTGCCTAAGAAGTAAATAAATTTGAATGTAAGTTTCTAAGTAATATGCTTTGTTATAATAACTAAACTTCTCTTGATACGGTAGCTTTGGTAATTTATATGACGGTAAACCAGTAAACTGATAATGTGTTATTGATGGTGATGTTTATGGAATTTCTAATGCATACCTCTAATGAAGAGGTACAAGGAATTATATACACAAACAAAATACACTTAGCTACACAAAGAATAAAGATAATGCAATGAGGTACCCTAAGAATCTAGTTTTGTCCAACATCCCTCTTCAAGTGGAACGGTGGCGGACGAAGGCCATGGCGATCACGAAAGAATTCAAACTGCGATTGACGAAGAATATTTGTGAAGATATCCGCAACCTGAATCTTGGTCGGAACAAAACGAGTATGAAGTTTTCCAGATGAGACAAGTTCCCGAACAAAGTGGTAATCCAAATCAATATGCTTAGCAAGTTTGTAAGAGACCGGGTTTTGAGTTAAGAATAGAGTACTTTTATTGTCACATAATAAAGTTGGTCGATTAGGCAGAAGGGCATGCAACTCCGAAGAAGATGAGTGATCCAAATTATTTCAGCAGTGGCGTTGGCCGGGGCACGATACTCAGATTCACAACTAGAGCGAGCAACTATGGGTCTTTTCTTGGCACTCTAAGAGACAGGATGTACACCCAAAAAGATCGGATAACCATACATTGAGCGATGGGTGTCAATATAACATGCCCGGTTAGCATTTGAAAAATCAAGGATGGCAGTTTTGATAGGTTTAGTAAAGATGAGACCAAATGCCAAAGGTCCTTTGACATAGTAAAGGATGCACCTGACATGTTAAAAATGTGTAGTAGTATTAAAGGATTGTAAGAACTGACTAACTTGAAAGACCACATAAGAGATGTCAGTGGTGAGGTATAGAAGAGCCCTAACAAGAGACCTGTAGGCAACGGTTTCAAGATTCGGATCCTCAGTTGTTCTGAAAGATTCACTTGCAGCCAGAGGGGTGTGAATGGGTTTGCAATCAAGAATATCAGCTCGAGCAAGAATGTCATGAGCATACTTTGGATGGCTTACGAAGATGCCATTAACGGTTCGAGTGACTTCAAGTCCAAGAAAGTAATTTAGCTCACCTAAATCCTTGATGGTGAATTCTTTGTTTTGGCAACTAATGAAGGCAGTCATGATGCTTTCCACATTACCTGTTAACATTAAATCATCCACATATACTAGGAGTACAAAATGTGTGAGTCTTGCTTGAAAATGAAGAGTGATGGGTCCGCCTGCTACACATAAAACCATTTGTTGGTAAAAATGAGCTTAGTTAATGAAACCAAGCTCGTGGTGCTTGTTTAAGGCCATAGAGAGCTTTATTTGGTAAGCAGACATGATTAGGAGAATGTAGATGAGCAAAAGTTGGTGGTTGTTCCATAAAGACCCATTTAGTGATGTGATCGTGTAATAAGTTTATAGTATCCAATTATGAATTATAGCCAAGGAGAGAATAAATAGCATAGTGGAAGCTTTGACAACGGGGCTAAAGGTGTTAGAATAATCCAAATCGAGCATTTGGCTAAACCCTTGTGCTAGAAGACGAGCTTATACCTATCTACAGTTCCATCAGATCTGTATTTTATACGAAATAGCCATTTAGACCCAACCACATTTTGATATTTGGGATGATGCACAAGAGTCCATGTGTTTTTGTTTTGAAAAGCCTAAAGTTTATTGTTAAGCTTGTGCGAGTGTTTGACGGTGCACCTAAAACCTTTTGGTTCGGTGTTGGAAAAGAGAGCTAAGTAAAGGTTATGGGATTAGATGTGAGCAACGTTAGCCCGATGTTTAGGTTTAAAAATTATTGCCTTGGCACGGGTTACCATCGGGTGGGCATTACGTGGAGGGTGAACAATACTGGTTAATTGGAACAGAGCGGAGCATGGTGGGTGTTAGAGTAGGCTGGAGGGGATTGGGCTTCAGGTGGATGGTTGGTTTAGGCCGATTGCGCTGGAAGGTTGCAGGTTGGGCAGAATCGGTGGATAAGAATGGCGGGTTGGGCTGAGGCGCTGATTGGGTCTAGAAGACAGGGTCAGTTTAGGCTTGAATAGTAGATGCGGGTGTAGTTGTTTCGGCCGAGGGGATGGATACAGTAGGTGGAATGAGGTGGGGTGTTAGGTGAGGTGGTGGGCTTGGTAAAAGTGGGTCAAGACATTAAAAAGGTTGATGACGAGTTAGAACATTTGCTAACGGGTTGATGAGTTGTTGTTGATGAATAAGGTGGTGTAGGATAGGTGTGCTCATAGTAAGTATGCCAAGGTAGGGTGGATAAATTAGATGTAGAGATGTTACCCTTGAATAGTAAGGCACTTTCATCAAAACGAGCACGTCGTGTTGTATATATACGGGAGGTTGTCGACTCAAGGCACTTGAAGTCTTTGTAGTAAGTACAATAACTAATAAGATGCATGGTAAACTCCGTGGAGCTTATTTATGTTTCGAGTAATCACGAAGATAGGGATAAACCCGAGAACCTAATACCCAAAAATTGTCGTAAGTCAGTTTCTTAAAAAACAGGAGTTCGAAAGGTGATTTTCCATGCAATACCTTTATATTTAGACGATTAATAATAAAGACTGTGGCACAAAACGTTAGGGTACCACAAGTGGCAGTGATGGTGGTGTTGCAGTTTGGAGATCTCCGGTGTGTTCGTTAAGTTAAGTTTCAACCCATTTAGCTTTCCGTCTAAAAATCAACTAATCGGCAAGCTTCTTTCTAAGCTTATGTGCTTCATTTTGTGTAGATCAACACTCGTGAGGACGTTGCAACAATTTTGGTGACTTTGATTTTTTGACATACTCTTATGAACAGAAATCTTGTTTTCATATTCATATTCTAAGTCGATCTACCATAGTTAAGGTTGGTACAAGTGTTTCCTAATTTCCAGCAATGTAACATTTTCTAGCAACGGTCAACAAACGATCGATACTATTCAAAGGTGGTCAATAATGGTCAAACTTAGAAAATGTTCGAATGGTAACGACACAAAACCTAAACTATATTTACAAATATATTATATTATTATTTTGGCAAATAATGATCTAAATGCGTGTGGAACAAACCAAGATCTAATGACCTGACGTAACTCAACCACATGTGGAACAACATTACCCTGATATCGGATGCTTATGATATTCTATTTATTAGGATTATCTTGACGATTACACGCACACTATAGCAAGCTCATGACACTGACGTACACATAGATACCATACGGGACCGAGATGAGTTTCGTGACTTAAACTCCCATTTTACTTAAACCTTTTGGTGTTAAATACATGATTATAACATGTAAATTTGTTCATTCAGTAACTCGTTTGAGCCACATGCATATGTGTGTAATACTACTTGGAACGTTACTTGATGCCCAATGCATCACCGAAGAGGATAGGAGAACTAGACCTATAACTAGTTTATTTAGGAGGGGCTGCATTATTGACCTAGTTGACACCCGACCCTGATTTTGCACCAGGAATGTGTGACATAGTATTATAATGTTGATAGGGGTTAATATTTAGACATTGCTAGCACTCTTGGTTATGGCCTTGGGTGCAGATTGATTTCATGGATGCAATGTTATATGTATACAAACACCTACTATAAACTTTGTCATGGCTTTCTTATGTAACGTTTTGTGAACTCACTAGTTGTATAGCTAATATTTTTTGAGCATGTATTCAAGACACTTGGGCTTAATAAGCATTCTTATGCTTGCTTAAGAATAAATGCTCCTTATTACAAGAAAATGAGAGAAACCTTGACAGCCATAGAATTCCTGATCACCCGATGAATTATATTAGACATGAATATTAATGTGTTGATTAAAACTATTGTATTTTGCGTTATTTGATATCAATTGGTCATGCCTAGCCTCCTTAGTAGGGTATGACAATAATTACTACTCGGTGATAATATTATATGTTGGGTTATATATGATTTGCTGATGATGAAAGGCAAAATCCCAAGGGAACCATCTTTCCTGCCTGATGGAATAAGTTGAAGTACAATCCTTAATCCGGAAGTTTCCTCCCTTGAAGGCTTCCCAAACAACTGCCCCAAACTATTGATACAAAACTCTTGCTTTCAAGATTAAGAGAACAGAAGAACAAGTGCTAGAATAGTGTTGGTCAACAAGTCAACAGGTAAGTCAACAGAAGTCAAGATTGAAGACTAGAAGATCAGGTCAACAAATCAAAGACCAAAAGTTCTAGATTCCTAGAAGTGTTGGTTCACACCAGTAGTTTTAGAGAATCCAACTGTTTCTCTTATTTACACTAGAAGCAGTAGTTCAATGTAAAAGTGTAACTATCCAACAGTTTTACTAATTGTTGGCAGTTACATCATTTAATGAGTTATTAGAGGTCGCTTTCATGGTGACATCAGCAGGAATTCTCTCCTCCTATAAATAGAGTTCTTTGTATTCATTGTAACTCAACACTAAGAGCCAATTGGCATAAGAACTTAGTGAGAGAGAGTTCACCTGGTGGGGGGTACTTTATACGTTGTGATTGTATTGAAGCATTTAAATATAATGAAATCATTTCGTAATCATTCCTAAATCCTGTTGTGTTGATGTTGATGTTTTGTATTAACTGTTTTGATTGAGTTTTTATATTGGTTTAACTATATAATCAAAAACACAAACACTACAAACTCTCTTAGATCCAACAATTGGTATCAACCTGTTTCACTGAATTGACTTCACCGTCGATCCAAAAGATAAACTAACTCAAACTAATAACTGATTGAGTGATTAAAGGACATTAAGAAGAATTATACCATTCAGATCAACCATTTGTTTCTAATACTCTGTTTTTCAAGTTAAAGCTCAATAGAATTCGTAGAGATGCCAATAACTCATGATCCACACAATACCGGATCGGCAACCAAGCCTCTGATGATCGTTTGTCATGAATTTAAGATATGGAAATGAAGAATGGGTCACCACTTGTCTCAGCAGAACAGAGCTTGCTGGAAATTAGTGGTATACAACCCTCATGTTCCCTCTGTTCCAAGTATTGAATGACCGGATGTTAAAATTCCTAAGAAACCTGCTAATTACTCCGAGAAAGATTTCCAAAAGTTGGAGCTCGATGCTAAGGCATTCTGGATACTGGCCATAGCCTTACCCAACAAAATCTATGTTGGATTACTCCATTGTGAGAATGCCAAGGAGTTGTGGGATGATTTGAATGAACAAATCAGTGGTACAGATGAGGTTCAAGAGAAAAATAGAGAAATTTTGAATCAAAAATAGGTAACATTTTCTCATATCAAGGATAATCTCAGACTCCACTTTTGAGCGGTTTAACTACCTACTTAGTGAGCTAAGGCTTGTAGATTGAACCTATACCAATTCTGCTCTGAGTCACAGATTTTTGAGATATCTTCCTGATAAATGGGATACAAAGTGTTAAGAAACTCGGTTGGTTTTAAGGAGATGACTCTGACACGGCTTCATAGCAAACTTCTCACTTATGAGAGAGAGCTTGACCAAAAACAAAAGTTGATGTCATCAGGATAAACTCTGATGATTACACATACGGTAACACAACCCGGATGAGTCATGATGAGTCATCATCTTCCAGCAGAGTAAATGAATAGAGTTATGATGACTTTGTTGATGTAATTGTTGGTTTTAATTCTCAGTTTGACACACCACATGTTGGAAATCAGAATTATGCTCTAATTGATGTACGATCAGAAACCCATAGGCCCAATTGACCAAGAAGAATTTGATCTCTTAGACCAACTTGCACTTTTGAGTATTAAATCAAACAAGTTTTATAGTAAAAATGGTAGGAGATTTCCTGGATTGAGGGAAAGGGTAAATTTGAAAAGGATAAACCAAGAATTGAATGTTATAAGTGTCATAGGTTAGGTGATTTTTGCTTGGCAATGGAAAAGTTCTGCACAAGTTCCTGTACCAAGTATGACTTATCCTAATCAATTAGATCATTCAACTACTGGTCAGTAATCAAGCTTTCAAAATGTACATCAATTGTTTTCACAAAATACCCATGGTCCCAACACAGTCTACAACTCATTTTGCACATGGACCTACTTAAAATTCATACCCATATGATGGTCCTTCTCAATTTCAAAAATCACAGTATAATGTGTCACAGGCAAATGTTCCATCACCTTTAAGTGCACACACTTAATTCCAGGCTCATTTACCACTAGTTTCTCAAACTACTATTTCCCATGTACCAGAAACTATTCAGCAAATCTTTTTCACCCAAAGCTTTGTAGATTGGAGTAGTCTACCTAAGGATTTGAGTGATGAACATTTTAGCCTTCTTGCACTTGATCAGGG
This sequence comes from Scalesia atractyloides, assembly GCA_947069175.1. Lineage (NCBI taxonomy): Eukaryota > Viridiplantae > Streptophyta > Magnoliopsida > Asterales > Asteraceae > Scalesia > Scalesia atractyloides. The sequence goes on from CAMTDV010001634.1 coordinate 45,128,093, forward strand.
TCAAAAAAAATCTTGCACTTGTTGCTCTAGAAACTTTAAGTGACACTTCAGATCCTAGCCCTAGTGAAACTAATGGTTTTTGCATTATTCCACATGTTAGATCAATAAGTGTTGGACCTTCTCATCATGTTGATATATCCCAAGAAATACTATCAGAACTAGCTTCTGAAAATTGCATTCAAGAATCTAGGGATATCAAAGCAGTGTATATCATGATTGTTAAGAAACTTCTGGCACAAACCATTAGATCTCACAATCAAGTGTCGAAAGAAAAAGACCAAATCATTTTTTATTTAAAACATGAAGCCTTAAATCACTCTGTACGGTTCAAATCACTTCTTTGAAAATATCAAACATGTCTAAAGGAACAGGAATCTACCCAAATGAATTGTCAAAAATGGGTAGAATCATGCAAAGGATTTGAGATTTCATTGAATCAACAAACTAGAAGCAATGTAGAATTTGTCTATGGATACAATCACACACAAGGACCAAGTGATTATGCTCCAAAAACTCAAACCAGTGAAACTGAGTTCAACAAAATAGTGTAAACACTAATTACGGTTCTTCTCACAAAATTCTTGATCAACACAACACCAAATGGTCTAATGAAACATGTGCTAATAAGAATTTCAAGCCAATTGACCTTTGTAACCTCTGAAGGGAAAACAATACCAGTTTTTGACCCTCCAGCAGTTCATTCAAAACTGCTAGCCCTAGCCAAAACTCCAAAGGGAAAATCAAAAGTCTGGCTCAAAAAGGGGTAAGAACCCAAAAGGAACATTGTTTTAGACAGGGTGTGGGAAAACAAACCACAACACTAAAGATTGTTACATGGTATTAGCTTATGAGAAAAGCAAGATACAGAAACTGGAACACATTCATGAAAAAATAGTAGTATATCCATGTAGTGATTCCAATTACTGTGAATCCGCAAGTTCTTTTGAAGTTTTTAATACTGTTGAAATTCCTGTTACATTGGCTTTGAATCATAAAAAATTCACAAGACCAGTACAAGTAACCGATGCACCTCTTGTAAATATCTGGTAAAAAACAAAAGAGTTCCCATTCTACCCATATTCAGTACAAGCAAAGGAGGTCAGATCAAAGTGTTGAAATAAAGGTACTGGCAGGGAACCAAAAAGAACCGTTTAGGATGGTATAAAAACCGTTAATGGGTCAAGGTAGCAGTCAAAGGGGGGCTACTACTTTTCTTTATTGTTGTATAAATTACACCAAACTATTGGTTGTGTCCAGTAGTTTGCCAAAATTAACAGTTCGTAGTGACCGTTATCAAATTCCTATATATACGCTTCCAAGTCAATTTAGGATTCTTTTAACCGTTTCAGAAGTATCTCAAGATCAATTGCAAACCCTACTTCTCAATTTCACTTGCAATTTTGAATCTCACAATACTCATCATGGCAAACATTAACCTTCCTTTCCGACCCACTCACAACCTTCTTCCTTATCTTACTAAAGAGAAGGCACACCTTCAATATCATACCATCATAGACCTTATTGAAAAATCTTCCTTTTATCATGCACTCATAGTCAACCCAACCATCAATAAAACCACCTTGCATGATTTCTGGTCCACAACCAAGCTAACTCATAATGATAAAGTAAAACTGATGGCCATCTATAAAACCACCTTGCATGAAGAGCCTCCCCTTCCCTAAATTTCATTAAATCACTTCCAAAGCTGCCACTATTGAAAGTTGAAAAAAATAAATTATGAATAAAATACAAAGAAGATGGAAGAAGAGGATATCAAGGAATTCATGGAAAATCATGGAAAGATGACATACAGGAAGGCTTGATATGTCATGGATAGGAGAACGAGAGAAATCAGGGTCTATGAACAACACATTTTCCAAGAATCACAAAAGCTCTCTCAAATTCCCCCATTCAAGCATCAATCAATGGAAAATGCTTCCAAACAAGAAAGCATAGAATGGCTTAAGAAGCATGTCCCTTACCCTGTGAAGAATTTCTATATCTTTTAGAACTAGGATGCACATAAACTACTAGGAAAAGTTGCTAGAGTTAGAAGGATGTCGTCAAACCCAAGTATCAAGGTCACACCTCCATATTGGAGGCTTGGCAGTAAAAGAAGGCCAACTCCAGAAGAGGCAGCAAGACCTTTAGGATGAGGCAGGAACTGATTTTTATGGATAGTGTTCCTAAAAGCTCAATTGTGAGGTAGAAGGAGTCTACTCTGTCAAAAGAGTACATAGACTACCGAGATGCAAGAAAATGGAGCCCTAACAAATATACACCTTGACTAAACTAGGAGAACATGGAGAACTACCATGCTGAAAAGAAGAGGGAGGCCGTTGTAGTTCTGTGCAAACCCAGGAAATCTTCTCCTACAATCTTAATATCATGGAAAGTACATGAAACAACTTGAAAGAGAAACATGGTTATGTAAGATGGATTGTTGGTATGGACGGAGAAGAGAACTGCTGCTTGTAATTTTTCTGCCAGACACTACTCATGTATTCAGAACAATTAAAGATCAAAGAATTGGCACTTACACAGTAGCATTGGAGGATTTTCCAAAAGACGATCCACAAAATCTATCACTTTAATCAATGGCTGCCACTGGGGTCCTAGACTTGCCTCACAATCTCCCTAACCCAAAGATTGTGAGATGGTGAGCATGAAGGACTCGATTGATGTTGACATTTCTAGAGAAGATGGCTCTACAATCCAGGTGAATGGGTAAGAAGTCCAAAGTCTGAACCCAGAAGACATCAGGGTTATCCTTGGTCTTGAATTGGAAAGAGATGTTGATGATGATTAAGATCTAAATATTGAACTTGGAATCAAAGGCATGATCAAGGAAAGGATGAAAGACTCCATCAAATAAAGAATAAACGACAGACTTTAATAAGTGTAATTTGGCATCAACAGATCTAGGGGAGATTGTTGGGTTATATAAGATTTGCTGGTGATGAAAGCCAAAATCCAAGGGAACCATCTTCCATGCCTGATGGATAAGTTGAAGTACAACCCTTGATCCAGAAGTCCCCCCCCCCCTTAAGGCTTCCCAAAACAATTGTCCAAAACTATTGCTTTCAAGATTCAGAGAACAGAAGAACAAGTGCTAGAATATCAAAGTGTTGGTCAATAAGTCAACCGAAGTCAAGACTCAAGACTTAAGGATCAAGTCAACAAGTCAAATACCAGAAGTTTTGGATTCTAGAAGTGTTGGTTCACACAAGTAGTTTTAGAGAATCCAACTATTTCCTCTTATTTACACTAGAAGCAGTAGTTCAATGTAACAGTGTAACTATCCAATAGTTTCACTGACTGTTGGCAGTTACATCATTTAATGAGTTGTTAGGGGTCGTTTTCATGGTGACGTCATCAGCAGTTCTCTCCTCCTATAAATAGAGTTCTTCGTATTCATTGTAACTCAACACTAAGAGCCAATTGGCATAAGAACTTAATGAGAGAGAGTTCAACTTGTGATTGATAGTACTTTGTACATTGTGATTATATTGAAGCATTTGAATATAACGAAATCATTGTACAATCATTCCCAAATCCAGTTGTGTTGACATTGATGTGTTTGTATTGACTCTTTTGATTGAGTTTCTATATAGTTTAATTATTTATTAAAAACACAACTACGCACTCTCTCAGATCCAACATTATCAAGCCACGCCTCAAATTGAATAATGTATTATTCATTCACATCCTACCTTAAAACTTGAAATCTAATACAAACTCGTTATAACTATCCTACTAAAATTGTGTTTTCTCATACTATGGTTTGTCCTACTTAGACTTTGACATGGTGGGCCCTCCATAGCATGTTACCAAAATCACATCAACTCTACTCTCATAGTGTTGCTAATACCAACTCAAAGTCTTGGATATCTCATGATAATTATGTATTTTTCACATATTTCATTTCCTTGTTGTATATCCTTAAGTAAACATTTAAACAAACATGTAATTCTTGTAGTATTTTTAGATCTAGTCAATTACTTTTTTCCTTATTTTTAACTTGTAATCATGTTTCTTTACGTATTATACAATATGATATTTAGGGAACCTCTCGAACCACATTTCGTTTAGGTGATACATACTTTATCACATTTATTGATGATAACAATCACTTCACCTGGTTATATATTTATCACATCCCTCTTAAAAACGTATTTCACTTTTCCAGCTTGTAAATTTATTTGAAAATGTATTTCCCTCCACCACCAAATATCTAAACTGTCATGTTGCTCCAAAGTTAAACCAAGTCTGCTGATGATGAAAGCCAAAACCCAAGAGAACCATCATTCATGCCTGATAAAATAAGTTAAGACACATTCACAAGTCTAGCAGTTTCTTTCCCCTTAAAAGCTTCTCAAAACAGTTTTCCCAACTACTGTTGCACCAAACTACTGCCTTAAAAGATCAGAGTTTAGAAGAACAAGTGTTGATTGTCAAAGTGTTGGTCAACAAGTCAACAGTCAAAGTCAACCAAAGTCAAAGGCTAAAGAGTAGAAGACCAAGTCAACAACTCAAATATAGAAGTTTTGGATTTCCAGAAATGCTAGTTCTCAACCAGCAGTTCTCACTAACTCACAAAAGAAGCAGTAGTTCATTGCAACATGTAGTTATCCAGCTGTTTCATAATTGCTGGCAGTTCCATCATTTAATGAAGTTGTTAAGGGTCGCTTTCATGATGACGTCTCCAGCAGTTCACTACTCCTATATATAGATTAGCTTGTTCATTGTAATAGTTAACACTTAGAGTTGTGAGCATAAAAACAAACTAAGAAAGTGTCTTGGTGAGGGGGAGTCCTTTTTGTACCTTGTGATTGTATTACATCATAATGAATTTAATGAAATCATTTTTCAATCATTCCCAAATCCAGTAGTGTTAGATTGATGTAATTGCTTATCACTGTTTGATTAAATTTTCAATTTGATTAACTGTTTTATAAAAAAAAACACACACTACACACAATCTCAGATCCAACAACTGGTATCAGAGCTTGTTTCAGTTAATTGACTTCACCGTTGATTAATAGATAAACTAGCTCAAATTGGTAACTGATTGAGTGATCAAGGATATTGAGAAGAATTAGATGAATCATATCAACAAATTGTTTTTGACACTCTATTTTCTTAATCAAATTTCAATAGAACTCAGAGAAATGTTAATCACTCATGATCCTCATAATACAAGGTCAACAAACAATCCTCTGATACCCATTCGTCATGAATTCAAGATATGGCAACGAAGAATGGGTCACCACTTGTCACAGTGGAACACTGGTTTCTTGAGATCAGTGGTATATAGCCCTCATGTTCCCTCTGTTCTGAGTACCGAACAACCGAATGTTAATATTCCTAAGAAACCTACTTATTACTCTGAGCAAGATTTCAAAAGTTGGAGCTTGATGTTAAGGCATTCAGGATGCTGGCCATGGCCTTACCCAACGAAATCTATGCTGGATTGCTCCATTGTGAGAATGCCAAGGAGTTGTGGGGTGCTTTGAATGAACAATTCGGTGGTACAGATGAATTCAAGAGAACAACAGAGAGATTTTGAACCAACAATATTTAAATATTCTCCCATATCAAGGGAGAATCTCTAACTCAACAATTTGAACGATTTAACTGCCTAATCAGTGAGCTAAAGCTTACAGATAAAGTTTATACAAATTCTGCTTTGAGTCATAGATTCATGAGATCTCTTCCTGATAAATGGGATACAGTTGCTTAATTATTAAGAAACCCGGCTGGTTTTAAGGAGATGACTCTGACTTGGATTCATGGTGAACTCCTCACTTATGAGAGAGAGCTTGACCAGTAACAAAAGCTGATGTCATCAGGCAAAACTGTTGATGATTACACCTATGGTAACACTGCCCTAATGAGTCAAGATGAGTCATCATCTTTCAACAAAGTAAATGAACAGAGTTATTATCACTTTGTTGATATGACTACTGGTTTATTTCTCAATATAATACATCACATGTGGGAAATCAGAATTATGCCTTGATGATGTATGGACTATAAACATATGGACCCGGAAGACCAGGAGGAATTTACCCAACTGGTCAACTTGCATTATTGAGTATCAAGTTACACGATTTTATAACAAAACTGGTAGAAAATTTCATGAATAAAGGGTAGGGGTAAATTTAGAAGGATAAATCAAGGGTTTAATGTTATAAATGTCATAGGTTAGGTCACTTTGCAAGGGAGTGCGGAAATCTTACACAAACCCTGGTACTAACTATGACCTATCCTAATCAACTGAATCAAACAATGCTGGTCAGTATCCTGGTTTTTAAAATACACATCAAAGTTTTTCCTAAAATACCCCTGGTCCCAACATGCAGTCTACATCACATTTTGCACATGGACCAACTCAAAATTCATATTCATGTGTGAATGGTCCTTCTCAGTATCACATACCACATGTTAATATGTCACAAGCACATGTTCAAACACCTTCATAAGCACAAACTCACTCCTAGGCTTATTTACCAATAGTTTCTCAAACTATTGGTTCTCCTGCATCAAACTACTGCTTTGTAGATTGGAGTAGTTTGCCTGAGGATTTGAATGATGAACACTTTAGCATGCTTGCATGAATCATGGTCACCAGAATCTTGCACTAGTTGCCTTAGAAGCATTAAGTGACACATCAGATTATAACACTAGTGAAACTACCAGTTTGTGCATTGTTCCACCTGCTGGATCTACAACTGTTGGGCCAATCTCAGCATGTTGATATATCCCAAAAATACTATCAGAACTTTGTTCTGAAAAATGCATTCAATCATTAGGGGATATCAAAGCAGTGAACATCATGCTTCTTGAAAATCTAAAAATTTTGACAAACTTCTAGCACAAACCATTAGTTCTCACAAACTAGTGTTGAAAGAAAAGGACTAAATCATTTCTTATTAAAAACATGAAGTGTTAAACCATTCTACACAGCTTAAATCACTCCTTCTCTATCTTTTTAGAAACAATGCGAACAACACAAGTAAATTGCCAAAAATGGGTTGAGTCATGCAAGGGTTTTGAAATATTGTTAGATTCTAAAAGCATTGTGAAATTTGGTCTGGGTATAATCACACACAAGGACCAAGTGATTAGACTCCTAAAATTTAAGATCATGACATTGAATCCAATTCCTCAATTGGAAAGGAGACTGTAAACATTGACTGTGGTTCTCATTACAGATTTCTTGATCAACACAACACTAAATGGTATGGTGAAACATGTGTTGACAAGAATTTCAAACCAATGACCTTTGTGACTTCTGAGGGGAAAATCGCATCATTTGCTAACCATCCAATAGTTTCATCCAAAACTGTTGGACCTGGTCAAAACTTCAAAACCAAATTAATGTCTGGTTCAAGAAGGGGTAAGAGCACTAGAGCACAGTATGAAGGAGAATCAACCACAATCATGAAGATTGTTCATGGTCTTAGCTTATGAGAAAAGCAAGACTCATAATCTAGAAAACCTTATTGAAAAGCCAATATTTTATTCATATAGTGATTCCAACTATTGTTAATCCACTGGTTGCTTTGAGGTTTTTAAAACTGTTGAAACACTGTCACATTGGCCCTGTATCACAGTTCACCAGACCAGTACAAGTTACTGATGCACCTCCTGCAAACATCTGGCCAAAACAAAAGAATTCTCTTTATACCCCTAATCTTTACAAGGAAAAGAGGTCTTATCAAGGTGTTGAGATAAAAACACTTGCAGCGAACCAAAAGGAACTGATGAGGTTGGTATAAAAGTTGTCAATGGGTCAAAATATTGGTCAAAGTGATCAATCAAGTTTTGATGGAACCAAGCCTGCAAGCTAGAAGGCATGAGTTCCAAAGCCTCACCCTTGAGAGGTTTTCTTGATCAATATATTATATATATATATATATATATATATATATATATATATATATATATATATATATACATATATAAACAACTGGTTTTTCACCACTTTTGTGCATGTTACAAAACTATTGGTGTGGCCCAGCAGTTTGCCAAAATCAAGCCATTTCTTTATGACGGTTATCCATTCCATGTATATATTCTTCCATATCAATCTGGGATTCTTTTAACCGCCTCGGAATTCCTTTGTGATCAATTGCAATCAAAATCTCTCAATTCTTCCTCCTGAACCTTCAAACCCTCTAATCTTGAACATGACAGCTCTTGTTTTTCGACCCACGCACAATCTTCTTCCTTATCTAACTAAGGAGACGGATCACTCACAATACCATCACATAATTGATCTTGCAGAAAATTCTCCTTCTCATTATGCCCTAACTATAAACCCAACCATCTACGAAACCACTCTACATGACTTTTGGATTACAACCAAGGTAACTCATGATGATAAAGGAAAGATTTTGTCCTTTAATGCAAAGATTGGAGAAATAACCATTGCTATCACCCCAGAGATCTTATCATCGCGTGTTCAACTCAAATATGCAGAAGGAGTTGACAGATTCTCCAAAACTAAGATGGATTTAGAGTTTATTGAACAAGGCTACCATGGGAATACCAAGTATGCCACTTATGAGAAGAAAGATTGTGGTCCTGCTCTCAAATTCCTTTTCCACGCACTCATGCAGTGTTTGTCAGGTAAATCCGGTTCTTGGAACAAAGTTCCACATTCAACACAATACATTACATACTCTATTTTGACTGAATCAAAATTTAAACTTTCAAATCAAATTTTTAAAGAATGGTTTCTAATGTTAATTCAACTTCAAAAAAATTATGTAACCCAGACTTATTATGGCAATACTAGTAATAGAATTGTCTGATGAGCTCTACAAAAGGGATATGATCTTTCCCATCAAATCACTTTAGCTCTAACTTTTACAAGGATGGGAAAGGTCAAAACTGAGCCAAACCTTGTTGATGAAGAAGTTGAGCCCATCCAAGTTAGTGATCCTGCACATCCAGCAGTTGAGCAAATCATCTTTCTCTCCAAAGGGAACAACCCATCCCTGAGGAACCCACAGTGACAAACACTAAAAAGAGGAAGACATCTTTAGCAAAAAAGACTTCTTAAGCCTCTAAGTCTAAATACACAAACACCCCTTCAAAGAAAACCAAAACAAAAACTACCCAGGAAGTTGAGATCCTTGAGAGTCAGGCTGAAACACAAACTCAGCCAAAGACTGTAGCTACTTCTTCACTACAGTCTCTAGCTCCTCCAACCAGCGAAGTCGACCTTACCAGCACTTTTGCAAAAAGGCTCATGAAGGAAGATCTTCCTATGTACCAACAAAGGGCACATATCAACCACAAATCAAAGAGATTGAGCCACATAATATAGCCTTGGTACATATGGAATCTAATCCTTACCCATATGAATAAGAGGCTCATCCCTCTCAGGTAAATCCTGACAAGGTGATTGCAATGGTGGTTCCACTATTCTTGATAAACCCACTGGTTTTCAAGAAGATAGCAGGAACATAGCTAAGACCACCATGCAGGCAACAGCAACAAAACTACTCCATGTTGCTAAAGTACTAGATGGCGAAACTGCTGGAAGTTCCCAATACCAAGAACAAGGGGCATAAGGAAGTATTATTGTGACTAAAAAGCCACAAATACCTTTTGATACAACCACCTCAGGTGGGGGAGCAGATGGATCCATGAACTTGGATGATGCCTAAAACCAACAGTTTTATGAATTGACGGAACAACTAGGTGCTGCAGTCTCCAAACTCAAGGAGTTGGTCACTAAAATGCCCCAAGCTAAAGTCTAGCTTAAACCAAAATACACCCAAAAGGCGGCCTCCTCATAAAAGGAGCTCACCCAAATACTCAACTCACTTTTAAATCAGCCACACATAGCGAAACTGTTGGTGAGGGTTTAACTACTTCATCTTTACCAGCGGGGGAGCTCAAAAATGCCTTCAAGGACATCCTAGAACCTATGTTCAAGGATTACTTAAAATACTTTGATTCCAAAATTTTTGGTTCTTCTGCCCTTAAACCTTGGTTACGTCACTTTATGGAAAGGCAGGAAACTGTTGATGCCAAAAAGGGACTGTAGAAGAAAGATAAGAAGCATGATATAATTGAAGCTGGGGAAATAAGGGCAAAGAAAAGAGTCGATGAAGCCAAAGCCGAAGCTATGATTGAGAAGAAAAAGGAGTTGATGAAGGAGATGTGGATCTTGCAGAAAGAATTAAGAAGTTTAAACAAGATCAGAGGGGTTTAAGTGTTGCCTTGGTAAAAGGCTAAATAGAAAACAAAGAGTTACAAGGTAAGATCCTAAGATCACAAAAACTACAAGGATTGACATGAAGCCACCAACTGTGATCCAAAAAGCTAATATTATTGAAAAGTTGGGCGCCAAAAGAAGATAAACACATCAAGTTCAACCAAAAATTACTAAAGGACAACACTGGTGCAAAGACAAACAGCTGGACCAGGAAAAACTACTAGTTCTCAATCACCTTCTACTCCACCATCAACCAGATCATCAACGACACAATTTGGGACTAAACCAGTTGCTATCAAAACTACTCGTAAACTACCTTGAAAAGGCCAATAGTTTCCAGCAAAGCAAAAGTTCCTAAAGAAACAACTGCCTAACCTTCAAAGAAAAGGAAGTTGGTTTTGCAAGATAACCCAGAAGATGAACCAACACCAACAACAGAGCTTGTGACTACATTAGTTTTCACAGAGACATTAATTTGCTGAAAAGCGTTCTTCTTCCACAAGATTCATTGCTTCACTACAAAAGCTACCACTTCTAAACATAGATGAGAAGTTAAACTATGAAGAAAACATAAAGAAGATAGAAGAGGAAGTTATCAAAGAATTCACACATAATCAAGGGAAGATGACCTACAGGAAAGCTCAATATATAATGGATAGGAAGATGAGAGAGATCAGAAACTATGAACAACATATGTTTCAGGAATCAGAGAAGCTCTCAAAGATTCCACCTTTCAAACAACAATCAGTAGCCAATGCTTCAAAGCAAGAAAGTATCGAATGGCTCAAAAAGAATGCCCCTTATCATGTGAAGAAATTTTATGTGTTCCAAAGCTGGGATGCACAAAATTTATCTGGAGAGGTGGCCTGGGTGAAGAAATGTTAGCAAACCCAAACATGAAGATCACTCCTACAAATTGGAAGCTTGGTAAAAAGAAAGCCAACATCAAAAGAGGCAGTAAAGATCTACAAGATGAGGCAAGAGTTAATACAAGTTGAATGGGCTGCAAAGAGTTCAATAACAAGGTGGAAGGAATAACTATGTCAAAGGAGTTTATGGATTATCTGGATGCAAGAAGAAAAAATCTATAAAAAATCCCACCAAGACCAAGCTAGGAGAACATAGAGATCTACCTTGCTGAGAAAAAGAAGGAGTCTGTTGTTGTTCCTTTCAAGCCCTAGGAAATCTTCTGCTATAACCAAAAGATCATGGAGAACTACATGAACAATTTGAAAGAAAAGCATGGTTATGCTAATTGGATTGTAGACTTCGATGAACAAGAAATAGTAATGCTTGTAAGCTGCATGCCAGACATAACACATGAATTCAAAACTGCTGAAGATTAAACAGTTGGCACTTACACAGTAGCTTTGGAGGATTCTCCAAAGAATGATCAATGATTTTCCACATCTCTCAGAAGACAGGAGTGTTGTTTTTCTTCAAAGGTCCAAAGGGTAGCAGCCTCTAATCTTTTTTAACTCTGGGATTCAGAGATAAGAAGGTACTTACAGATTAAAAGATGTGAAGATAGAGAATATTTCTCATAAAGTCAAAGATGGTTGACTCTTATGTAGATAAAGGAATTATCCAGGATTTTCAACTTCAACAAAAATTTTCAAAGGACTCGTCATCAACAAAGCAAGAGAATAAAAGATAGGCTTGAAATAAGTGTGATTTTGGCATCAACAAATCTAGGGGGAGATTGTTGGGTTATATAAGATATGTTAATGATGAAAGCCAAAACCCAAGGGAACCATCATCCCTGCCTAATGAAATAAATTAAGATACACTCACAAGTCCAGTAGTTTCTCTCCCATTGAGAGCTTCTCAAAACAGTTGCCCCAACTACTGTTGCATCAAACTACTGCCTTAAAAGATTAGAGTTTAGAAGAACAAGTGTTGATTGTCAAAGTGTTGGTCACCAAGTCAACAGTCAAAGTCAACCAAAGTCAAAGGCTGAAGACAAGAAGACCAAGTCAACAAGTCACAGACAGAAGTTCTGGATTTCCAGAAGTGCTGGTTCTCAACCAGCAGCTCTGTGAAATCCAGAAGTTCTCAGCGACTCACAAAAGAAGTAGCAATTCAATGCAACAATGTAACTATCCAGCAATTTTCATAAATGTTGGCAGATACATCATTTAATGAAGTTGTTAAGGGTCACTTTCATGATTACGTCACCAGCAGTTCATTCCTCCTATATATAGTTCAGCTTGTTCGTTGTAATAGTTAACACTTAGAGCTGTGAGCATAAAAACTAAGTAAGATAGTGATCATCTGGTAAGGGGGAGTAGTGTTTGTACCTTGTGATTGTATTACATCATAATGAATTCAATGAAATCATTTTGCAATCATTCCCAAATCAGTAGTGTTAGATTGATGTGTTTGCTTATCACTATCTGATTGAATTTTCAATTTGATTAACTGTTTTTATCACAAAACTACACACCACACACTCTTAGATCCAACACATTCTACCATCATCCTCATCCACTATTTTGGTACCCACCCCTTCCTTCCCAACCCATGACCTCTCATTCATGTGTGCACGTAAGTCAATTTTAACTTTTCCACGATCATGTACTGAGCCCAAAACATTCACACATGTACAAAAATGATTGATATGATGGGAAGCCATGCGCACGAAAATTGTTGCTCTCCACTCCAACCGTACTTGAACAGTGTTATATGTACCCCCTCAAGAGAACATTAAGCACTTCCATCAAACTAAGTGTATTGACTAAACAAAGACATACAACCCATTGGTCAAATCTACTACTAACTGAATGGACTTATCTATTCCTTCTCTCGTGGTAGGGACATTCAACATGCATACCTCAACAATGCAATTCTATATTGAGATTTGGTTCATGTAGTTTTACACATTGCATGTTTAACCTCTTTATTAATTTATAGCCATGACACTGTTATTTATTATGTATCAATCTATATTGATGTCATTCTTGTCCCAAGGAGCTCTTGAACATTTGTGACAGATTTGATAAGATGACTTCTTTCTTAGTTTGGCATTAAGGCTTTAATTAAACTTTATTACTTCCTAGTGATACATGCCACCTATGCCTTAGGAAACAACTTTCACAATTTGGGTATACCCATAGATGACCCTCTAAGATATCAAAGCAAAGCTAAAGCTTTCTTGTATGTTAACGTTACTCGATTAGAGATTTCATATGTGACAAGTAAATTTTAAAATATTTTTCAATGCCCTATCTTAAGGAGGCCATCGCCTATGGCCTCACTATTAGGATGTCTACCCACACCACTTTTCATCCATATACAGACAATGATTAGATCAGTTGATCATTGTTCTACAACAATATATTGTGTTTGGGTAGGACACAATCTTATTGGCTAGAGCTCCAAGAAACAAGACATGATCACTAGAGCCATCAATAAGGCAAAATACAAGGCCCTTTCCTAAACTATATTAGAGATCTATTGGATCATGTCCTTGCTACATGCGATTTGAATTACAACATCAAGTTCACCTATCTTCTGGTGTGACAATTGAGGTGCCCCTATTTAGCATCTATTCCAGTCTTTCACCAGCACACCAAATATCTAGCGATCATTCACCACTTCATAAAGACATGACACTTGCCAAGAGTGCTAGAATTTTTTATGTGCCCAATATTATTCAGATTATAGATTTATTAACCAATGGTCTATTCACTGCACCTTATAGATGATATATCCATGTTGTCCTGGGCACTTAATTGTTGTGGAAATTTGGTCTTTGAAAATTTTCTTTCGTATATAACATTATCTAACATGCAACATTCATTATATTACAATTCATTAAAACCAATCTTATAGATGATATATCCATGTTGTCCCGGGCACTTAATCTTCACACCATAAACCTTCCACCTTACCTAATGCATAAAAGCATCACAAGTTAGTATTTTGTCACATAAGAACCATGACTTAAAAGTTTGCATTAAAAATCCAAAACAAGCCAAATATATTAAACCATGCATATGCTACGCTGGCTGCCCCCTCCCCCCCCAGTTTGGCATATGAAATGTCATATCACAGTGGCATTTTGGCATAGGTTGGGCATGTCAGCATAGGCTACAGCCCAATCCATAGGGTACTCTCCATGCTCGTCTTATCTTTCATGATTACCATTTATTAGCTACCCACGATTGTTTTAAGGTACCACAAGGCACATGTACCTAACAAACATAAAAAGTGCCTCCTACAAATATTAAATGTGTGAGCCAATATATTAGTAATCAATTAACATGCTTATAAATTAGACTCAAAATAATCTTAAATGGTCACCAAATTGAATAACTAATCATCAGTCACAAAAATAGTACTTTTTACTTACACCCATCAAGTCACAACCTTATAACTACATATAACATATACTTTGGACCATGGTAGTAAAAGTCCCGCCTATGCTCCGAGTACTCCTGTCGTACTCGCTACCAGGTAGGTTCCGAGGCCCGAGTATTGTTCGCCTAGGCCAATCACTCCCCAAGTAATCTCCGCCTAGGTCGAGTACTTCCCGAGTACTCTCAAATCCAACTATTGATGTGTTCTTAATTATAGAAGATTTCTATATGCAATTAACTGGTTTATATTATAAATCTATAAGATTATGGAACTTACTAACTTATATGGTGGATTTGTAGGATTAGATGGTGCTCGTGAAGAGTTTGGATGAAAACCTGAAGAAACGAGGCAAGACTAAGCAAAACAGTGCAATAAGGAAGAATCTTGACTTCAAACGGGCATATCTTGGGATAGAAAATGAGTTAGTGGGAGCACAGCATATGAATCTTGATTGTTTCTATGAGGCAAATCCAAATATAAGGTTTTGAGGCTTGATATGGACATGTGACATACTCGTTTAAGTGAGGTATGGGTTGTATTCCAAAAACCCTTCCAACACGCCCTAACCCACCATGAATTTTTTTTCGAAAGAAAAGGGATAGGAGAGGGCTTGTAATGATCTTTAAGAAGATTACAAGGTGTTGAACAGGATCCCAAAGTTATTATTGCCCATGGGCTGTAATATTGTTCCGCGTCGTACTCACTAAAGAAGGGTGCGGATTGTACTGTCGACGCTAAAACCCTAATTTGTGCCTATTTGCTAGAAACCCAGGAGGACGTGATTTAGATGTTGAGAAGGCTATTTAGGAGCAGAAGATCTGGGGGTCTAAAAGCTTGAGGATTTAAGATTCTACCATTCGGTTCATGTTTGATCACGCATATCGATTCGTTTGCTTTCATTTTCAGTTTTTCTCACATCCATGACTTATTTTAGATCTGGTTTTGGTTTGTTTTATATTACTATGTTAGGCTAAACTTTTGTAGCCATTAAGGCTAAGATGATTCTTGTTCCAGTTTGATTTAAACATTGGTTTTTACGTATGATTGTATGATTTTAGTAAAGTTGGTTATTTTGATCTTATGATGTGTATGATTGCTTATTATTATTGGTTTTAGATCTGATCTGTGTAGTCTTGTTGATCCTTCTATGAGGTTATGCATACTAGATTCAATACGTATTATCTTTAGGTTATAAAGTGCACTTATAATATGAGGCTTGAAACCCAAATCGGTAATAGAAAATTCAGTGATATAACTGGTAAAATTTATGACCTACCTAAGGAAAGGATCTGAATAAAAGGATTTGAGAACTAGTTAGAGTTTTGCATATGGTTAATCTCGATTAGTTCATAAGTCGGAATGTTCATTGATCAGTCTCAAACCCAACCTAGAAACCCTAAATCTTGTATGACGATAAATATAACCTGCTTGATGAGATTAGGTTTTAGTGTCTGTCTATAACATTGATTTCTGATTTTGTGAGATTAACCCTAGCGAGCTCTAATCCATTTTAGCATTTCACGCGCTATTTTAACTAACCAATAAAACTGTCGATCTTCATAACTAATTAATACCAATAGTCATTCCAGCCAAGATGAATAAAGGTTTAAATGGTTAATTCTCTAATCTGGTTTCTCTAAAATCCACAATTTGTGCTTACTTGCAATCATTGGTTTCTTCACATATCACTTTTACATCAATTAGATATTGACAAACAATTTAGTATTAGAAGCCACTATGTCTTTATGATCGGTACTTGGATCTTCCCACTACTATACTATGTATACGATAGGTACACTTGTCAGTTATTTTGTAGTTTGGTTTTAGGTAGTTTCCATATTTATAAATTTAAAACTTGTGTAATCGATATATTTTATATATACCATTCGCACGCATCAACTACCATCAATATTAACTAGATGGTCCACATCTAAATTATTATTTCACAATATTACAAACTGGTAAATATTATCAGATAACTATATTGTCAATATTAACATCAACCAACGAATCTAACTATTATTTAGTTATACTACCAATGGTGTTAGATGTTTCCAAACATGAATTCACATGAAGATAGGTTATTTCTAACCCATCTTAATTAGTAAACTTTTCTATATTAGAGTGGCACTTTATAATCAAAAATTTTTTAAACCCTAAGAATTTATGAAATAGGTTAAAGAATGTTCACCAAAGTGTTCTTCTTACTATGAGGTGATTATCACCAATTGACTTATTTTTATTACTTTCTTCCCATGATCATCACCATTGTCGTCGTATTTTATTTCCAGAACTCACACATACAACCATGTGTTTAATTGTGGTTGATAATACGTGTTATACTTTGATGATTTCCACCTAATACACAAGTTTCTAATGTATCTCTAGTATCTTGTTTGTTAAATAATCATTAAACTTAGATTTTTATTCGCACTTTACAAACCAAAGTTTACATCTTTTTTTAGCACTTTGCACATACCAGTTGCAACATAAGACAACTTTTGTGTGTATATATATTCCAATACCACATTCTTTAAAATATTATAAATATAATCTTACATTTTAGGGTGTTACATTTGTTGAATTAAAAACCCTCTAAGTTTATTTTTTTATTTTGTTATATTCCATTATAATTTTTTTTAATGACGAACAAATACCCGTCTTATTTCGATACAGATAAACGGTTAGTGTAAGAAGGCCATCAGCACTTCTCTATATGTGTGTATTCTTTTATTAATTGGGGTATTCTTTTGAATCAATTTCTTTTGACTGAACCAGTTAATTCAAACCCAGTGTTGAAAAAATCAGGATTAATTGCTGATTAGTTGGTGATTAGTCGTTAGTCGGTCAGCCACTGATTAATTTTTAAGTAATCGGTGAATTAATCGCTAGTCGGCCTTAATCGGCCCTAGTCGCCCTAAAAAGGTGATTCTAATCAGATTCTTACCAAAACCTATAAATTTCTACGATTAATCCTGTATACTTAAGAAAATGGGAAGATTTGGAGTTAAAACATGCCTACTTAAAAAAATAGATATAAAAATGGGTATATGTATGCATAAAACTAAAAGTTAGATATAAAAATTCCAATCCGATTAATCCTGATTAATCACGACTAATACTGATTAATCGCTAGTCGCTACCTCAACGGCCGACTAGCGCCTATGCTTTTTACAACCATGTTCAAACCAATCGATTTTTCTTTTATGATATATGAAACTGAAATGTCCATGCTACCTCCCAATGAACCAAACCAAATTTTTATTTTAGTGGTGTAACTTTACAATCCCAACTTTGTTATCAAACAAATGTATAAAACACAAATAATTTTAGTTTGTGAGCTCCACGTGCGACAAACCATATATCAAAAACAAGGTTCTGAATAGCATTGGGCCATTAGGATATGAATGATTTAAGAGAAAAACAGTCTAAAAGTTGATTTAGAAAATAAAGCCAAATATTTATATCTACTTTGGTCCAAAATAGATTATGTCCAAATTGATCCAAAACAGGAAAAAACCAAACCATGTGGTTCAATATGAAATGTCTAATAAACATTTGTTGTTTTAAATGTGATTTCTGTCAACAAATTTAGTCAATATATAGCAACAAATTTAGTCAATATATAGAACATATAAAACACATTCTATAAAACATATAATGAATAAATATATACACAATAAATAATTATGTACGTAATATCTTATAATTATGTGGAATCAAATATTAGTTTTTTTTTTTATCATCACTATCCTCCATTGTGTCCTATATCTTATAATTATGTGGAATCAAATATTAGTTTTTTTCTTTTTATCATCACTATCCTCCATTTGTGTACTATATCTTATAATTATGTGGAATCAAATATTAGTTTTTTTCTTTTTATCATCACTATCCTCCATTTGATAGAGACTTAACTTTAATTCTCACTTGTGTTATATTGGGGAGGATATAGACAATGAAGGATTTGGACTAGACCTTATGTGGGGTTGTCAGTTTGATTCCCGAGCCCAACCTGGTTTTCGTCCTATCGTGTGTTACGCCAGATAATTATACTCTTGTGGTGGCACAACGACTGTCAAATGGCAGCCGGCGGTATGGTTTCCCAGGGAAACGCCCAAAAAAGCCAAACTTTGAAGCTAACGTGACCCGATTAAGATACGGGGCTCTCCAATTTGAAAAGTGTGATAACCTTATACATGAAGTTCACCGTATAAAAAAAAAGAAAATAGTCTCATCACTTGTGGTATAGATGTTTGTAGGGTTTTGTTTTAACCCAAGTACCCAACTATCATCTTCAAAACAGTATCAACTTCTCTTCAAAACAGTTGATAGTACAAGAGAATCAAACCCTTAAAAATACATAATAATTTATGACACACCCCATTTTCCTACCTTCTCTTGTGCGTGCGGGAGCGCGGCTTCAGGAATAAATTCAAGATTCATACCACTTTCACTTATAATAAATACATACATTCAAAACCTAGCGAGTGTGTGTAAATGTGTGTGAGAGAGAGAGATCCACTGTGTGTGTCACGGGTTAATCTTGAAAGGCTCTTATTTCACAGTCCTAGACCAGACACACAGACACATATTCTCTCCTTCCTCTCTACATAATCGAGGCTACCCTGCCCTTCTACTTTCATCTCTCTCCTCTCTCTCTCTCTCTCTCTCTCTAGAAGCTTTTAAACTTCAAGATTTGTACACACACCCATCTTCACCAATCCTGAACCAACCCCTCTCTCTCTCTCTCTAGAATCATCATCATCATCTTAAACAAACAAGAAGGGGAGAGCGAGCACCAATATATAAGAGTTAATAACTCGAAGAAACAAAGATTTGATTTTAATGGCGATGATGTTGGACAACACATGTGATGGTGGGATATTATTGTCACTAGACTCACACAAAGCGGTTCCGGCACCATTCTTAACAAAAACATACCAGCTTGTTGATGATCCGGCAACCGATCACATCGTCTCGTGGGGCGAAGATGATACTACTTTTGTTGTCTGGCGGCCGCCGGAGTTTGCTCGTGATCTGCTTCCCAACTACTTCAAACATAACAACTTTTCCTCGTTTGTTCGTCAGCTTAACACCTACGTAAGTTTTAAAAGATGTTTACAAACATGTAAAAGATGTTTCAAATTGTCAAAAATATATATACTACTAGAAGTTTGTTAGTCAGTTGTAACATCTGATTTTTTTTATTTTTATTTTTTTGCACATTAGAGTAATGAACTTCACTCTTTTATGGAGTAAAAATGTTTATAATAAGCGATGATAATATGTTTAGACTCTTAAAAGTTTTTGTTTTGTCTTTTTTTTTTTGTTAACATTGGACTAATGAAGACTAATGAACTAACTACTGTTTTATGTCTGCAGATATTGTGAGAAAAAATGTGGATATAATAATATGTTAAAACTCTTATAAAGTTTGAAAAAATTCAAAAAAATATATATATAATTATTAGTAAATCAATTATTTACATTAGACTAATGAACTCTACTAATTATATGTGTTAATACATGAAAAATGTGCATATTTAGCTATAATAATATGTTGTAGTGGATGATTGATTGTTACTAATTTTGGGTTTTTTTAATGTTTTTTTTTATTAGGGTTTTAGAAAAATAGTACCGGATAGATGGGAGTTTGCAAATGAATTTTTCAAGAAAGGAGAGAAGCATTTACTATGTGAAATCCACCGCCGGAAAACATCACAACCACAAGTGGCAGTCAACCACCACCACCCCCACCCCTTCACCGGCATTGGCGGTGGCAATGGTTTCCAAAGTGGCACCGGCTTTTTCACGTACCAAACAACCCGAAGTAATTCTCCACCAGAATCCGACGACCATTTATGCTCAGACAACTCACCACCCCTATCCTCCCCCACCACCACCATCCCCACCACCACCACCGCCGCCGGAATGCTTGGAATCTTCAACAACGGACGTGGTGGCAACTCCGTGACCGCGTTATCCGAAGATAACGAACGGCTACGGAGGAGCAATAATATGTTAATGTCCGAGCTTGCACACATGAGGAAGCTTTACAATGATATTATTTACTTTGTACAAAACCATGTGAAGCCAGTAACACCAAGTAATTCATATCCTTCATCTCTATTATATTCCAACAATTCAAACGTCACCGGTTTGATGCAAAAACAGCAGCATGATCAACAACAACCGTCTAAAGCACAACATATTCATTCGATAACAATGAACAATGTGGTTGTTGATGATGTTCATGTTAGTAGATCAACAAAGCTGTTTGGAGTGCCATTGTTGTCGAAGAAGAGGTTGCATCCGGAATATGGGAATAATATAATAATATAATAATGCAATGGTGGAGACTCATAAAGCAAGGTTGGTTCTTGAAAATGATGATTTAGGGTTGAATCTTATGCCCCCTTCTCCTTGTTAACTTTTGTTCATGTTTTTAGAAAGAACTCATTGATCAAGAAATCTTGTTTAGCTTAGTTAAACAATATTATTTACTACTATTTAGTTTGTGAGATGTGTTTTGAGTGTGTGTGTGTGATATGGAAGATGAAGCAGATGTATATATAATTTTTTTAGATTCTCCAAGAACATGATATAGTATTTTGTCACTTTAGTCAAATCTCACATCGGTCTATTACGTCCACGTTAGAGTAGATACTGGAGATTCAGAATGTTCTGGCCAGTGACGGATCCTGAAATTTTTTTCTAGGGGTTACTTTTGGTATATTCTTACTATTTTTTTCGAAATTAACAAGGTTTCCACTAACTTATTTGATTTTTTTCCAAACCGATGGGGGAACCCTCTGGATCTGCCACTGGTTCTGCCACTGCCACCAGTTGGGAAGTCTTCACTCGAAAAATAAAAACAAATCTGAGAGCTGTTATCGGAAAAGCAGACAATATTGATTGGTACGAGAACCAAATGTAACCATAATGATGGAATTAAAATGCAACAGAAATCATATTATTCTCTTTTTTTCTTCTTGAAAGGCAAAAATATGATTCTCTTGCTATCTTTCTTTATTTCTATGTGCATTTTATATGAATGATCATATTATCCAGTGGGAGTGTGGAGGCAATAATTATCTGGGCTCGAATACCGATGTTTCATTGTTCTTCTTTAGCATTTCTTTCTGGTGTTTTTGTTTGATACCTGTAAGTTTCAGTTCAGACTCATTAATGGCAAAGAAAAATGAGATGAGAGAGGCCTTTCAGAGATGTCTTCTGTGCACATAAGACTTCTCATAAGACAAACGTTGATGTTCCGTGCATTTATGGTGATTACACGTACTGTAGAACCTATGCATTTATCAAGTCAAATTACACCTTGACCACTGAATCACACTTTGATTTGTATTTGTTACATGATTTTGTATAAAAAGTTGACAACTTTAAAATTATTTGAAAGGATCATGGAATCTATTTTCAAGATTAAAATCATTTGACTTAGAGAAGTGAAGTAGCACGGAGCATGATCCAGAAAAGAAGAAAGAAAAAGGGGGTCATCATCATCATCATATCTTTGTGATTAATATTGAATAAACTATTGTTAGTACTAATAATGATTAATTATTTGAAAAAAAAAGCATATTAAGGCCATCCGTAGTCATAAAGCCCCTTTGTGGGCGTTATGTGACACGTGTTGTGCCACGTCATACAGGGGCTTTATCAGGCGTTATATAAATTGAGTTCGTAGTCATAACGCCCCTACCTCATCATTACCCAATTAATAAATAAATCCTTAAACTATACATATATATGTATGTATGTATATATGAGTGTGTGAGTGGAGAAAAAAATTGGAAATCCATAACGCCGCTATGTACAAAGCACTGCAAAGATTTTACCCCCTCCCATAACGCCCCCGTAGTGGTGTTGGAGGTGTTATGGGGCGCCTTCAGCCACTCCCCCCTAACACAGCGCCCTATTACGAAAGGCCTAATATGTATGTTTGTGAGAGAGAGATATTAGTCATGGCATGTGTAAAAAGAAGACAAATAGATGAAAACAAAAATGATTTTAGAAAGGTGTAAAAGAGGAGAAGTTTGAGTTATTCGATGAAAGTGAAGTATGGGAGAAAATATAGTCTAAAAATGTTGGTTTGAAACGTTCCAATCAATCCAGATTAAACACTTCCCTTCCTTTCTTCTGATGATGATGACCACCAAAATAATATGAAGAAATTTAACAAGATTATTATTTATCAACTTAAGCTTTACTAGTTTTTTTTTTCTTTTTGTGATGTCTAGCTCTTGTCTGGCGGGTAAATTTATGCAAAGCAAAAGCTACTTTATTTTCCTAAAAAAACACATTTTTTAAGAATAAATAATATTATCATCCACACAATAAAGCTTCAAAGGAAAATTTGACTAATTTTTACATAATACAATTTTTCTTTTTGTTTCAATATAAATATATATTACAGGAATAAAAGAAACAAATCTATAATATTTTTTTCTCAATGGTTTGTAAATTTTTTTAAGCTTTGTGTTTATTACTACTGTGTATATATAAACTGAGTGGTTATTTTTGTTTTGTTATTTCTTTGTAATTGCATATATAACATATTAGTTTTTCATGTGTGTATGGGTATGTATATTTTTTTTCTGTATTATGAGAGAGAAAAGGAAAATCTTGGGCATCAAGTGTAATGATTTCCTCCTTCCGAATAAGAAAACCTAACCCTAGGTTGGCATATACCTACTTGGTAAGCTAAGCTTCTTCTATTTCTTTATTGTTTCGATGTGCCACGTGGATGTGGCATGTGAGTAGAAGGTTACGTCTCTTCCAAACTGGTGAGACTGGGAGCAGTAGTAGTATATTGGACTAGATCCCATTATTATTCATATTCTAGTCCCTCACCTTTTCACCACATAACATATTCCTTCTAACTTTTTAAGATATTTCAAATGGAACCATACTTTTAAACGTGAAACGAAGAGTACACTATGTACACAGATGTGTGTAGATAATTGGATAGTTATGCAACATTATTGTTCCAAAATCATCATCATTGTTGTGTTAGATCTTTTAACATGGCTAATAATAAACATTTCTTGTATAAAGGGTAGGTATTAAATCTTTTTATGTGTTTTTGTTTTATGTTGTTTCCACCTATAAACCTCATAAATAGTTTTATTTCTTTACCCTTTTTCTCTTGTAACCAAGAACAATATTGTCTTTGCATATGTATTATCGCCCTACTAAATTGAAGCCGTCTATTATGCTATTCTTGTCATGAAGTATTACGGATTAACACACAATGGGTTAGCGACCTTGGTCATGATTTTTTGTGTATACTTTGAAAAGGATAGTCACCTTCTAAAGCGAGAAAGGTGAAATGAAGTGACTGAGATCTTGTTCTATTGTATAGTTGGATTGGATTCTTTATCTAGTTTTAGTAACATTTTTAATTTAACACACGGAAATTGGTTCACACCCAAGGAATAAAGATTTATTTATTACCCTCTACAAGACAAAAATAATGTAGATGAGAATAATGTCGTAAATGT
Source organism: Scalesia atractyloides (assembly GCA_947069175.1). Taxonomy (NCBI): domain Eukaryota; kingdom Viridiplantae; phylum Streptophyta; class Magnoliopsida; order Asterales; family Asteraceae; genus Scalesia; species Scalesia atractyloides. The sequence goes on from CAMTDV010001634.1 coordinate 45,152,216, forward strand.
ATGTTATTTTGGAAGTAACGAAAATATTTATTGCCTTATTTTCACAATAGTACCATTATAGAATCAAGACAAGTATGTGGTACCTTCGTGTCACCTCTCCATCCATGTAACTTTTTCATTGGAATCACATAAAACAGTCAAAAAAAGTTAGATGAGATAATATGTATAAGCAATACGATTATATAGACGGTGTTACTAATTTGACTCGTTTATATACCCTCTTCATGTGTGGCCTTCTTCCTAAAGTATTTATGCATTTGACTCTAAACGTTTCGTTCCTGTTTAATGTTAACATCTAAAGTATAATTCAATGTGTTTGGCATCATAGAACAATAGTCATTATACAATATGAGTGGTTAATGTTAATCTAGGAGTATTATCAACCAAATTCCAGTTAAAGGATGGTATGGTCATTCAACAAAGATGAGGGTGTGGAGAGATCATTGGCTAACTAGTAAACACTTTAAAAACATATATACATTATATATATAACTATACGTACACAATAATGTATGTATACACGGATCACCAAGGGCAAAAGATGCTTTTTTAGAAGAGAAGTGCTTTTATTGCTATGCTTATCACTCACCATTCTTTGAAATCTGTGAAAGAAAAAAGGAGAGATACCAACTTTTGGTAGGGTTTTTTAGTCTTTTTACCGACATTTTATTCCTTAGGAACCACTTTATTGACAATAAAAGCATAAATATTTACTGAAAATGGGATGTAAAATTATATAAAGGTTTGCTTTAGTGGAAGCTTTCAGAGGTTCTTTCTGTTATCCCCTATAATATTCAAATATTGTGTGCAATCAATCATCAATCTTTGTTTTTGTTTTTGTGTTGTCTTGGGTGTTTCCTAGATTCGTGGGTATTTAGGGTTTTTTGTTTTTCTTTTTTTATAGCTTGGTGTTTCCTAGATACGTGATTTTTCTTTTTGTTCCCCTTTTTCCTCGGTATGTAAAGCTTGGTTGTTCCCATGGTGCTCAACTTTCATCATAGATTTAAGTTTGTTTTCTAAAATGGCTCATAACTTTCATTAATGCAGTTGTAACCTTATACAACGTGTATAATTGTAACACCCCAACCGATGACAGAAACATCGGGATGAGACGAAAACGAGATTGCTCATTGCTCACAACATTATTAAGTGACAATAATTAATTAAACTATATTTCATTTCACAAGAATTGTCAAATACATCAATGTAACAAAACAAAGAACAACCTAACATTTGCAAAGTCATAACAAAATTGATACGTCGACATTAAACCTAACGTCTAATTTGTGTGTATCTAGTCCTTGCTATATTGTTTTCATAGCGTCATCTTCTTCAACCTGTAACATGTTTTAAAATAAAGTCAATGCAAAAGCAAAGGCGAGTACACAAGTTTAAGCATAGCATACGTATACGAATAAAGTTTTAACAATCCTCATGGCAACCAAATCTATACAAGAGCAATATCAAGGCATGCAATGCTAATAATCAAACCCGTAACGCAATCACGATGTTTTAACATGACCTCACAAATAACACGATGGAGGTGGATGAGTGAATTCCTATAGCGCTAAGCATGTCAAACAAAGGCTAAAAATAGTTAATGACTAAAGCATAGCACAACGTTTATCCCTAGACAAGCAACAAGTATACGATTCAAGTAGTCATGTGTATAGGATTGTTTGTGCGTTTCATAAAGTTTAAGTGTTTGTGATTTTTGTATATGGAAACATGTTACACCCAAAAAGTGATATAAACAAAAGTGGGTCGAGTGTACTCACAGAATTGCTAAGTCTTCTTTGGAAATTCCACGACGAGTTGATGAGTGGGAGAAAGGGGACATCGAGGTCACCTTAAAAATGGCAAACGAATGTACGTGAATAATAGAAGCTACGACGGAGGATTCGAATTGGAGTTGAAAGTACGTATATAGTTAACATCGTTTAAGAAAGGAATTTCTAAATTAAATTCATCAAAAGGGTTGTAGGAGTGTTGTCAAATAATTAATATATATATTTGACGAAAAGCATATTTGGTATATATATATTTATATTCTAACGAATTGTATGAGATATATATGTATATTGTCGAATGATGTACAAATATATTTGTCGAAAGTAAAATAAATATGTTTTGTCGAAAGTAAAATAAATAAGTATATTTGTCGAGAGATATGATAAATATATCTATATTTTGTCGATGAATATAATGAATAAGTATGTTTTGTCGAAAGTATAGTAAATAAGTATATTTGTCGAGAGATATGATAAATATATACATATATATTTTGTCGATAAATATAATGAATAAGTATGTTTTGTCGAAAGTATAGTAAATAAGTATATTTGTCGAGAGATATGATAAATATATATATATTTTGTCGATAAAAAATAAATAGACATATTTTGTCGATAAACGGGCAGAGTTTCCTCTTGTTTTTGGACAATCCCGACAACATATGTGTCGATATATTTTTCCAACACACAACAATAAACAACGCAAGAATCGACGAAACACTATAAATGTTTACATACTCTTTTTATGTCTACGGATTTTATAAGGTTCGGTTACGTGATTATAACACTAATTAAATACAAAACAATATAATTAATAACATGACATTATACCAAGTCGAGTGTGGATTGATTTTGACCCGAACTTTGAAGCAAGACTGAACTGAGTTAACCCGTTGATTGTTGACCAGGTTTGACTCGAGCCGGAACCAAAACAACTGCTGTTGACTGCCGTTGACCGACGCCAAACTGAACTGAGATGAAACCAAAAGTGAACTCAACAAACCAACTAAATCAAATGTGAAACTGAAACAATCAAGGCACGATCCGTACCTGAACCGAAATGTATCTGGACTGAACACGGACCGAAACAAATCTGACTTCGGGATGAGTGACCTGAACCGGGACAGCTGAACCGCTGTCTCTGTAACTCGAGTGAACACCAAAGCTGACCCGTTGACTGATTGACCACAGTTGACCAGGTTTGACCGAACACCAAACGAGACCCGAACCGAAGCCAAAACTGTCATTGACTCACTGCTGACCCGAATCTCTGCACCGAGACCCGAACCCGCTGAACATGAGCCGTGAACTGCACCGAAATGAATCGTAACCTGCCGAATGAAAAGAATTAACGGGATTCAAAAATAGAAGCAAAACCAAGACCCGAACTGAGACTAACCTTTACTGAACCGAGATTCGACCCGGAGCTGACCCGGTGTTGACCAGATTTGACCCGACAAGAACCCGAGCTGGACCAAGTCTAACCGAACCGAATCTGAGCCGTGTCGCACCAAATGAACCCGAGCCTCGTATTTTCGAACCGAGTCAACTGAAATAACAAAACAAGACTGAAATTGAAACGGGGAAACCGAACTCGGGAACTGAGTTAAGAACCGAGTTAGGAGTCGAGCTCATACCTGTAACCTGAGTCGGGAACACGCAAAGACTCGAACTCAGATGAGCTTGAACGTGGCTGAGCCGCCGCCGCCACTACTGCTGCGTCTCTGATGCGCCGTCGCATCAGCTCTAACGTCGGGGAAACGGGAAGAGTGTGAGAGAGACGAGGGTGAGGGGTGTTTCGTCAGAGAACAGAACCGGAGAAGGAGCCCCGCCGGTGTCTTCCGTTGCTGCGGCTCCTGCCGCCACCGCCGTCGCGGCTTGTCCCGCCGCCACCGATGCTGATGTTGTTGGCTGGCGACGCTGCCACCAATAGTGGTGGTGTTGCTGCCGTGTTTTTGTCTGCGAGAGGGAGGAGTGAGAGCGTGGGAGAGGGGATGGGAGGGGTTGTGTGCAGGCAGGAAAGGAGAAGGGGAGAGCAGGGAGATGAGCGTGTGTGTGTATAGTGTGAGGGTGTGGTGTTTATTTAGTTGTAATTAGGTTTAGGGTTTAGTTAGGTTTAGGTGGTGTGTTGGGCCAAAGCCTGTTAACCCGTTCTAACGTTTTTGAGTGGCCCGAACGTACCGACGAGATCCGATTTCAAGTACAAGTTTCATAAAACGTCGAATTTATTTTGTTTATTATTATTATTATTATCTAGAAAAATAGTAAAATATGATGCGTTACAGTCTCCCCTCCTTTAGGAAATTTCGTCCCGAAATTTATTCACGAGGAAGACTCGAAAGGAATTGGTTAAGGAATTGAGGTTAACGGTCAAGACTTGAAGTTCTGGATACGTGAGGGTAAGCATGGAGTTTAGAGCAACGAAGAGTTAGGTTTGCAAGAAGAAGTCGCTTGACTAGAAAGATTAAAGCCATCAAGCGTAAGTAAAGCGCGTAAGTATGCGTATAGGAGTGTGGTTTAAACGAGCTTGAATAATTCAATGATATGCCATCTAAGCAGAAAAGCTATCGTAAGAAGTGGTATGCAGTTTAATGGTGAGTGTGGTCGAACCATAGGTTGTTAGAAAGTTCTATCGACCTTGAAGAGCGTTAATAAATCTCGATTTTGTAGAGAGTTGCTTAATGATGGAAAACGAGAAGGTTAGGTATTTAAAATAAGCTAGTTATCGAGGTAGCGGCCAATCAAGTGTGTTGCCCTCAACGAGAATGGGAGATAACTTTAGAGTAAGAAGGCATTTAGGGTTTGAATGCTTACACGATTGATTATAAACGAGGTTGTATAAGAAGACAAGGTTAACGGGGGTAACGGAGGCATAAGAGCGGACGATTGATTCGATCAACGAATACTTGTGTAAGGATGGCATATGTATATGAACAAACGAAAACGTTACGTTAAGGATTAAGACTCGTCGTGGATAATCGGGTAGCGCGCACTTAGCAATGCAGTTGTGAGTTGTTTAAAGCTGGCGTGTTAGGTCACATTATGGTCTGTAAATCACCGAATTTCTCATGGCACGTATTACGAAAGTTTGGCAACATGGTGAAAACACTTATGTATAGGAAGTACCAGCGGCGTATCCACCATGTTTTGACCACGTTGCGACCGTTTCGTTACTCGATGCAATGTTACGTTCCGTGTGTTACCATACGCGGTAGTACACTCTATGGTTCTCATGCGCTTATCGCTATAATCCCGTGTGCACCCGCGATTATACCGATCATCACATGATCCGCATAGCTTGTACTAGCAGCGCATGAATAAAGGTGTACATAAATTCTGAAAATAAGTTCGCGTGTGTGTAAGAATGTAGTGCGTAGGCATGTTTGCGTAGCTTGTGGCCCACGTAAGCGAATCCCTCGGGTTTCGCTCGCGCATAGGCACGAATATGAATACGAGTATAAGTATAGGTATGTGTATGAGTATAAGCATAAGTATGGAAATAAGTATAAGCATGGATATAAGACGTTTATGCATGAATGTGATGATAAGTATAAGTGTAACACCCCTGCCCCTCGTTATCACCAATATTGTCCGCTTTGCCCTTGATGGGTGGCCCATCCAGGAACTCACGGCTTTGTTTTTGTTTGCCCTGGTGGAGACTTCCCAGGAGGTCACCCATCCTAGTAGTACTCCCACTTGAGCACGCTTAACTGTGGAGTTCTCCTCTCATCCACTAGCATTAAACCCAAAACGCGTTGGTGATTTTAGAGGTAGGGCATTACTTACGAGCCAGGAATCTCTCCTGTCCACGGACGATGTTGGGAGGTATGCCATTAGGTGTTATAATAAGCATGAAAGATGACACGTATTTTCATGAACATGAACATGTGTATAATTATGAACGTCAACAAGTGTAACAGACGATAATTGTGCGTATGATATGAATTGAATGCTACGAATTTATTTACACAAAATAGTCGAGAGATCAGGGTGTGTGAAGCGAAAGATATGATTAAAAAGTCATGCAACAGTTGACTAAACCATGTACGAGGATACGCATGTATTGTTGTTTGAGCAAAACTTTGAGGTTACCGCTTCTAAAATAGGCTTAAGTTTAACTTAGAATATAGGATCTAGTGTGTGAATATAAAGGAATATAAGGTACTTATTGATTATGCGTTACGTATTTTGTAATGGACGGGAGTGCTACCACTGTTTTAGGGGAAATTAAGTGAGTCGAAAGTGGTTAGTCCTTGTAATGTTTTCTTGCCCACGTGTTTTGAAATTGATGTGACATTTCGAGTGGTGTATGACAAGGTCTTAAATTAGTAGGTTCGCATCGTTTTCAAAGGATGTTACATCAAGATAAGAAATTTGAAATTCAGTGGTTCTTGTGATACGTTGACTCTTGAGAGGAAATCCGTGTTAATTGATTTAATGACCGTTGAAAAACGTTTAGCAAAATGTTTTCTTAATCGCGATGAGAGATTTAGAGGGTGTTTGGGGTTGAGTTTTGAAAATAGATTATGCGTTCTGAATAATCAAAATCAGATAATTAGTTGTAACAAAACATACTGTAGGAAGATAGTGTTTGGATTTGATTATGTTATTTGATATCCCAATAATCAGGTAATCAACTATTTGAGTGTTTGAAAAATATAGATATACATGTATATATAAAGTTATAAATAGCTGAGCGTAAAACAAATCAGTTTTTTTTTTTTTTAATTATTTACCAAACACTAAAAATATATTTTTATTTATTTATTTATTTAATATTTGCGCTTTCAAGCACAAAAAAAAATATTAGGTTGCAAAAACAATCCCAAACACACCTTTAGTACAACGACCCCATAATGCCTATAAGATATTGGTTTTTTTTTTTTTTACAAACGAAAATTTTTAACATAAAGTTATTGCGTGAGCGTGTTTTAGTGATTAAGTTAAACATAAGACTTGTGGGCAAGGTATTCGTTAGACCGATTAAGTTGGTAGGTAGCATTCTGTCGAGTTTGAAAATCGTTAAAACAAAACGTTTCATGTGGTGACCAAGTATATGCGTATGGGATTTATATGAAATAGATTACCGGATGGGAAATACGTTTGATAAAATAGTACGTTTTGAAATTCGTCTAAGTAAGAATTTTGACGACATGGTAAAAGATTTAGGTATGCAATTTAAACATGTGGTTTGTGTAATAAAGTCTCCAAGAAGGAGGGTTGGTAACGATCACCGAGGATGGGAATCACCCCTAATCCGTTGGTGAGGTCGTTTTAAGGAAGGAAGGAAACGAAGTTTGATCGTCTAGGTAAGGAATTCACTCCTATCTCGACGACGGTCTCCATTTCGGACTCTTCGAGAAATATAAGTCTAGTTGATGACGTTTTGAAATCATGTATGCAAATAGTGTATAAGTGGATGAAAAGGTTTAATATGAATTGCGTAAAAACCTTAAAATAAATTAGAAACTTGAAAGAAAGGGTAACAAGTATATAAAGTCATGTATAAATTGAAATGGTATAAAAGAGAGTCTCAGAAAACATTAGACTGTTTCGGGTAGAGAAACGTCGACTATTCCAAAGTGAATCGAAGATCCTTTCAAATTAGAGAAACGTGCTTTGGCCTATAGGTAAAACGCTCTCGTCGAGAAGCGATTAACGGCATTTTACCCTTCCATTTAAATTACACGTCTCTAATCGATTGGAAAATCGAAACTTTGGCGAGATTAAAAATCGAGGAATGGGACTTAATCGACAAGGTGCGGGTTTCACCCCTAACTCGACGATTTCGTACCCTAAGTGTGGTTGGCACTCTTCGGGTCAAAATTAATTTTGACACCTTGACGAGAGTCCACTAGAGTTTGAATGGGAAGTTTTCCATCAAGGTGTGGATGTCACTCCTAACTTGATGGTGTAACTTCGTAAAAAAAAATAAGGAATAAGCGTAATGAGAATCGTTCACCAAATTGTGGATATCACGCCTATTTTGGTGAAGTCGTCTCACTTGTGTAATACGAGTGTTTTCGAGTTTAGTATAAATCGAGTAAAATGCATTAGGGAAGGCGTATGATTGAAATAATGTAACGAGTATGAACACGTAAAGCATTTCATAAATTTAACATATAAGAGACGTTTTAAGAAATTAGCATGTGAATCACGTATGGTCAAGTATGGTACTTAACTATAGACTAGGTCAAAAGCACAGCAATTTGCCTAATTCCCTATAGTTATGGCTCTGATACCAATCTGTAACACCCCAAATGGCGGAAACATCGGGATGAGACGAAAACGAGATTGCTCATTGCTCACAACATTATTAAGTGACAATAATTAATTAAACCATATTTCATTTCACAAGAATTGTCAAATACATCAATGTAACAAAACAAAGAACAACCTAACATTTGCAAAGTCATAACAAAATTGATACGTCGACATTAAACCTAACGTCTAATTTGTGTGTATCTAGTCCTTGCTATATTGTTTTCATAGCGTCATCTCCTTCAACCTGTAACATGTTTTAAAATAAAGTCAATGCAAAAGCAAAGGCGAGTACACAAGTTTAAGCATAGCATACGTATACGAATAAAGTTTTAACAATCCTCATGGCAACCAAATCTATACAAGAGCAATATCAAGGCATGCAATGCTAATAATCAAACCCGTAACGCAATCACGATGTTTTAACATGACCTCACGAATAACACGATGGAGGTGGATGAGTGAATTCCTATAGCGCTAAGCATGTCAAACAAAGGCTAAAAATAGTTAATGACTAAAGCATAGCACAACGTTTATCCCTAGACAAGCAACAAGTATACGATTCAAGTAGTCATGTGTATAGGATTGTTTGTGCGTTTCATAAAGTTTAAGTGTTTGTGATTTTTGTATATGGAAACATGTTACACCCAAAAAGTGATATAAACAAAAGTGGGTCGAGTGTACTCACAGAATTGCTAAGTCTTCTTTGGAAATTCCACGACGAGTTGATGAGTGGGAGAAAGGGGACATCGAGGTCACCTTAAAAATGGCAAACGAATGTACGTGAATAATAGAAGCTACGACGGAGGATTCGAATTGGAGTTGAAAGTACGTATATAGTTAACATCGTTTAAGAAGGGAATTTCTAAATTAAATTCATCAAAAGGGTTGTAGGAGTGTTGTCAAATAATTAATATATATATTTGACATATATGTATATTTGGTATATATATATATTTATATTCTAACGAATTGTATGAGATATATATGTATATTGTCGAATGATGTACAAATATATTTGTCGAAAGTAAAATAAATATGTTTTGTCGAAAGTAAAATAAATAAGTATATTTGTCGAGAGATATGATAAATATATCTATATTTTGTCGATGAATATAATGAATAAGTATGTTTTGTCGAAAGTATAGTAAATAAGTATATTTGTCGAGAGATATGATAAATATATACATATATATTTTGTCGATAAATATAATGAATAAGTATGTTTTGTCGAAAGTATAGTAAATAAGTATATTTGTCGAGAGATATGATAAATATATATATATTTTGTCGATAAAAAATAAATAGACATATTTTGTCGATAAACGGGCAGAGTTTCCTCTTGTTTTTGGACAATCCCGACAACATATGTGTCGATATATTTTTCCAAAACACAACAATAAACAACGCAAGAATCGACGAAACACTATAAATGTTTACATACTCTTTTTATGTCTACGGATTTTATAAGGTTCGGTTACGTGATTATAACACTAATTAAATACAAAACAATATAATTAATAACATGACATTATACCAAGTCGAGTGTGGATTGATTTTGACCCGAACTTTGAAGCAAGACTGAACTGAGTTAACCCGTTGATTGTTGACCAGGTTTGACTCGAGCCGGAACCGAAACAACTGTTGTTGACTGCCGTTGACCGACGCCAAACTGAACTGAGGTGAAACCAAAAGTGAACTCAACAAACCAACTAAATCAAATGTGAAACTGAAACAATCAAGGCACGATCCGTACCTGAACCGATATGTATCTGGACTGAACACGGACCGAAACAAATCTGACTTCGGGATGAGTGACCTGAACCGGAACAGCTGAACCGCTGTCTCTGTAACTCGAGTGAACACCAAAGCTGACCCGTTGACTGTTTGACCACAGTTGACCAGGTTTGACCGAACACCAAACGAGACCCGAACCGAAGCCAAAACTGTCATTGACTCACTGCTAACCCGAATCTCTGCACCGAGACCCGAACCCGCTGAACATGAGCCGTGAACTGCACCGAAATGAATCGTAACCTGCCGAATGAAAAGAATTAACGGGATTCAAAAATAGAAGCAAAACCAAGACCCGAACTGAGACTAACCTTTACTGAACCGAGATTCGACCCGGAGCTGACCCGGTGTTGACCAGATTTGACCCGACAAGAACCCGAGCTGGACCAAGTCTAACCGGACCGAATCTGAGCCGTGTCGCACCAAATGAACCCGAGCCTCGTATTTTCGAACCGAGTCAACTGAAATAACAAAACAAGACTGAAATTGAAACGGGGAAACCGAACTCGGGAACTGAGTTAAGAACCGAGTTAGGAGTCGAGCTCATACCTGTAACCTGAGTCGGGAACACGCAAAGACTCGAACTCAGACGAGCTTGAACGTGGCTGAGCCGCCGCCGCCACTACTGCTGCGTCTCTGATGCGCCGTCGCATCAGCTCTAACGTCGAGGAAACGGGAAGAGTGTGAGAGAGACGAGGGTGAGGGGTGTTTCGTCAGAGAACAGAACCGGAGAAGGAGCCCCGCCGGTGTCTTCCGTTGCTGCGGCTCCTGCCGCCACCGCCGTCGCGGCTTGTCCCGCCGCCACCGATGCTGATGTTGTTGGCTGGCGACGCTGCCACCAATAGTGGTGGTGTTGCTGCCGTGTTTTTGTCTGCGAGAGGGAGGAGTGAGAGCGTGGGAGAGGGGATGGGAGGGGTTGTGTGCAGGCAGGAAAGGAGAAGGGGAGAGCAGGGAGATGAGCGTGTGTGTGTATAGTGTGAGGGTGTGGTGTTTATTTAGTTGTAATTAGGTTTAGGGTTTAGTTAGGTTTAGGTGGTGTGTTGGGCCAAAGCCTGTTAACCCGTTCTAACGTTTTTGAGTGGCCCGAACGTACCGACGAGATCCGATTTCAAGTACAAGTTTCATAAAACGTCGAATTTATTTTGTTTATTATTATTATTATTGTTATTATCTAGAAAAATAGTAAAATACGATGCGTTACAGTCTCCCCTCCTTTAGGAAATTTCGTCCCGAAATTTATTCACGAGGAAGACTCGAAAGGAATTGGTTAAGGAATTGAGGTTAACGGTCAAGACTTGAAGTTCTGGATACGTGAGGGTAAGCATGGAGTTTAGAGCAACGAAGAGTTAGGTTTGCAAGAAGAAGTCGCTTGACTAGAAAGATTAAAGCCATCAAGCGTAAGTAAAGCGCGTAAGTATGCGTATAGGAGTGTGGTTTAAACGAGCTTGAATAATTCAATGATATGCCATCTAAGCAGAAAAGCTATCGTAAGAAGTGGTATGCAGTTTAATGGTGAGTGTGGTCGAACCATAGGTTGTTAGAAAGTTCTATCGACCTTGAAGAGCGTTAATAAATCTCGATTTTGTAGAGAGTTGCTTAATGATGGAAAACGAGAAGGTTAGGTATTTAAAATAAGCTAGTTATCGAGGTAGCGGCCAATCAAGTGTGTTGCCCTCAACGAGAATGGGAGATAACTTTAGAGTAAGAAGGCATTTAGGGTTTGAATGCTTACACGATTGATTATAAACGAGGTTGTATAAGAAGACAAGGTTAACGGGGGTAACGGAGGCATAAGAGCGGACGATTGATTCGATCAACGAATACTTGTGTAAGGATGGCATATGTATATGAACAAACGAAAACGTTACGTTAAGGATTAAGACTCGTCGTGGATAATCGGGTAGCGCGCACTTAGCAATGCAGTTGTGAGTTGTTTAAAGCTGGCGTGTTAGGTCACATTATGGTCTGTAAATCACCGAATTTCTCATGGCACGTATTACGAAAGTTTGGCAACATGGTGAAAACACTTATGTATAGGAAGTACCAGCGGCGTATCCACCATGTTTTGACCACGTTGCGACCGTTTCGTTACTCGATGCAATGTTACGTTCCGTGTGTTACCATACGCGGTAGTACACTCTATGGTTCTCATGCGCTTATCGCTATAATCCCGTGTGCACCCGCGATTATACCGATCATCACATGATCCGCATAGCTTGTACTAGCAGCGCATGAATAAAGGTGTTCATAAATTCTGAAAATAAGTTCGCGTGTGTGTAAGAATGTAGTGCGTAGGCATGTTTGCGTAGCTTGTGGCCCACGTAAGCGAATCCCTCGGGTTTCGCTCGCGCATAGGCACGAATATGAATACGAGTATAAGTATAGGTATGTGTATGAGTATAAGCATAAGTATGGAAATAAGTATAAGCATGGATATAAGACGTTTATGCATGAATGTGATGATAAGTATAAGTGTAACACCCCTGCCCCTCGTTATCACCAATATTGTCCGCTTTGCCCTTGATGGGTGGCCCATCCAGGAACTCACGGCTTTGTTTTTGTTTGCCCTGGTGGAGACTTCCCAGGAGGTCACCCATCCTAGTAGTACTCCCACTTGAGCACGCTTAACTGTGGAGTTCTCCTCTCATCCACTAGCATTAACCCAAAACGCGTTGGTGATTTTAGAGGTAGGGCATTACTTACGAGCCAGGAATCTCTCCTGTCCACGGACGATGTTGGGAGGTATGCCATTAGGTGTTATAATAAGCATGAAAGATGACACGTATTTTCATGAACATGAACATGTGTATAATTATGAACGTCAACAAGTGTAACAGACGATAATTGTGCGTATGATATGAATTGAATGCTACGAATTTATTTACACAAAATAGTCGAGAGATCAGGGTGTGTGAAGCGAAAGATATGATTAAAAAGTCATGCAACAGTTGACTAAACCATGTACGAGGATACGCATGTATTGTTGTTTGAGCAAAACTTTGAGGTTACCGCTTCTAAAATAGGCTTAAGTTTAACTTAGAATATAGGATCTAGTGTGTGAATATAAAGGAATATAAGGTACTTATTGATTATGCGTTACGTATTTTGTAATGGACGGGAGTGCTACCACTGTTTTAGGGGAAATTAAGTGAGTCGAAAGTGGTTAGTCCTTGTAATGTTTTCTTGCCCACGTGTTTTGAAATTGAGGTGACATTTCGAGTGGTGTATGACAAGGTCTTAAATTAGTAGGTTCGCATCGTTTTCAAAGGATGTTACATCAAGATAAGAAATTTGAAATTCAGTGGTTCTTGTGATACGTTGACTCTTGAGAGGAAATCCGTGTTAATTGATTTAATGACCGTTGAAAAACGTTTAGCAAAATGTTTTCTTAATCGCGATGAGAGATTTAGAGGGTGTTTGGGGTTGAGTTTTGAAAATAGATTATGCGTTCTGAATAATCAAAATCAGATAATTAGTTGTAACAAAACATACTGTAGGAAGATAGTGTTTGGATTTGATTATGTTATTTGATATCCCAATAATCAGGTAATCAACTATTTGAGTGTTTGAAAAATATATATATATACATGTATATATAAAGTTATAAATAGCTGAGCGTAAAACAAATCAGTTTTTTTTTTTTTAATTATTTACCAAACACTAAAAATATATTTTTATTTATTTATTTATTTAATATTTGCGCTTTCAAGCACAAAAAAAATATTAGGTTGCAAAAACAATCCCAAACACACCTTTAGTACAACGACCCCATAATGCCTATAAGATATTGGTTTTTTTTTTTACAAACGAAAATTTTTAACATAAAGTTATTGCGTGAGCGTGTTTTAGTGATTAAGTTAAACATAAGACTTGTGGGCAAGGTATTCGTTAGACCGATTAAGTTGGTAGGTAGCATTCTGTCGAGATTTGAAAATCGTAAAACAAAACGTTTCATGTGGTGACCAAGTATATGCGTATGGGATTTATATGAAATAGATTACCGGATGGGAAATACGTTTGATAAAATAGTACGTTTTGAAATTCGTCTAAGTAAGAATTTTGACGACATGGTAAAAGATTTAGGTATGCAATTTAAACATGTGGTTTGTGTAATAAAGTCTCCAAGAAGGAGGGTTGGTAACGATCACCGAGGCATGGGAATCACCCCTAATCCGTTGGTGAGGTCGTTTTAAGGAAGGAAGGAAACGAAGTTTGATCGTCTAGGTAAGGAATTCACTCCTATCTCGACGACGGTCTCCATTTCGGACTCTTCGAGAAATATAAGTCTAGTTGATGACGTTTTGAAATCATGTATGCAAATAGTGTATAAGTGGATGAAAAGGTTTAATATGAATTGCGTAAAAACCTTAAAATAAATTAGAAACTTGAAAGAAAGGGTAACAAGTATATAAAGTCATGTATAAATTGAAATGGTATAAAAGAGAGTCTCAGAAAACATTAGACTGTTTCGGGTAGAGAAACGTCGACTATTCCAAAGTGAATCGAAGATCCTTTCAAATTAGAGAAACGTGCTTTGGCCTATAGGTAAAACGCTCTCGTCGAGAAGCGATTAACGGCATTTTACCCTTCCAGTTATTACACGTCTCTAATCGATTGGAAAATCGAAACTTTGGCGAGATTGAAAATCGAGGAATGGGACTTAATCGACAAGGTGCGGGTTTCACCCCTAACTCGACGATTTCGTACCCTAAGTGTGGTTGGCACTCTTCGGGTCAAAATTAATTTTGATACCTTGACGAGAGTCCACTAGAGTTTGAATGGGAAGTTTTCCATCAAGGTGTGGATGTCACTCCTAACTTGATGGTGTAACTTCGTAAAAAAAAATAAGGAATAAGCGTAATGAGAATCGTTCACCAAATTGTGGATATCACGCCTATTTTGGTGAAGTCGTCTCACTTGTGTAATACGAGTGTTTTCGAGTTTAGTAAATCGAGTAAAATGCATTAGGGAAGGCGTATGATTGAAATAATGTAACGAGTATGAACACGTAAAGCATTTCATAAATTTAACATATAAGAGACGTTTTAAGAAATTAGCATGTGAATCACGTATGGTCAAGTATGGTACTTAACTATAGACTAGGTCAAAAGCACAGCAATTTGCCTAATTCCCTATAGTTATGGCTCTGATACCAATCTGTAACACCCCAAGGCGGAAACATCGGGATGAGACGAAAACGAGATTGCTCATTGCTCACAACATTATTAAGTGACAATAATTAATTAAACCATATTTCATTTCACAAGAATTGTCAAATACATCAATGTAACAAAACAAAGAACAACCTAACATTTGCAAAGTCATAACAAAATTGATACGTCGACATTAAACCTAACGTCTAATTTGTGTGTATCTAGTCCTTGCTATATTGTTTTCATAGCGTCATCTCCTTCAACCTGTAACATGTTTTAAAATAAAGTCAATGCAAAAGCAAAGGCGAGTACACAAGTTTAAGCATAGCATACGTATACGAATAAAGTTTTAACAATCCTCATGGCAACCAAATCTATACAAGAGCAATATCAAGGCATGCAATGCTAATAATCAAACCCGTAACGCAATCACGATGTTTTAACATGACCTCACGAATAACACGATGGAGGTGGATGCGTGAATTCCTATAGCGCTAAGCATGTCAAACAAAGGCTAAAAATAGTTAATGACTAAAGCATAGCACAACGTTTATCCCTAGACAAGCAACAAGTATACGATTCAAGTAGTCATGTGTATAGGATTGTTTGTGCGTTTCATAAAGTTTAAGTGTTTGTGATTTTTGTATATGGAAACATGTTACACCCAAAAAGTGATATAAACAAAAGTGGGTCGAGTGTACTCACAGAATTGCTAAGTCTTCTTTGGAAATTCCACGACGAGTTGATGAGTGGGAGAAAGGGGACATCGAGGTCACCTTAAAAATGGCAAACGAATGTACGTGAATAATAGAAGCTACGACGGAGGATTCGAATTGGAGTTGAAAGTACGTATATAGTTAACATCGTTTAAGAAGGAATTTCTAAATTAAATTCATCAAAAGGGTTGTAGGAGTGTTGTCAAATAATTAATATATATATTTGACATATATGTATATTTGGTATATATATATTTTATTTCTAACGAATTGTATGAGATATATATGTATATTGTCGAATGATGTACAAATATATTTGTCGAAAGTAAAATAAATATGTTTTGTCGAAAGTAAAATAAATAAGTATATTTGTCGAGAGATATGATAAATATATCTATATTTTGTCGATGAATATAATGAATAAGTATGTTTTGTCGAAAGTATAGTAAATAAGTATATTTGTCGAGAGATATGATAAATATATACATATATATTTTGTCGATAAATATAATGAATAAGTATGTTTTGTCGAAAGTATAGTAAATAAGTATATTTGTCGAGAGATATGATAAATATATATATATATTTTGTCGATAAAAAATATATATAGACATATTTTGTCGATAAACGGAAGTTTCCTCTTGTTTTGACAATCCGACAACATATGTGTCGATATATATTTTTCCAAAACACAACAATAAACAACGCAAGAATCGACGAAACACTATAAATGTTTACATACTCTTTTTATGTCTACGGATTTTATAAGGTTCGGTTACGTGATTATAACACTAATTAAATACAAAACAATATAATTAATAACATGACATTATACCAAGTCGAGTGTGGATTGATTTTGACCCGAACTTTGAAGCAAGACTGAACTGAGTTAACCCGTTGATTGTTGACCAGGTTTGACTCGAGCCGGAACCGAAACAACTGTTGTTGACTGCCGTTGACCGACGCCAAACTGAACTGAGGTGAAACCAAAAGTGAACTCAACAAACCAACTAAATCAAATGTGAAACTGAAACAATCAAGGCACGATCCGTACCTGAACCGAAATGTATCTGGACTGAACACGGACCGAAACAAATCTGACTTCGGGATGAGTGACCTGAACCGGAACAGCTGAACCGCTGTCTCTGTAACTCGAGTGAACACCAAAGCTGACCCGTTGACTGTTTGACCACAGTTGACCAGGTTTGACCGAACACCAAACGAGACCCGAACCGAAGCCAAAACTGTCATTGACTCACTGCTAACCCGAATCTCTGCACCGAGACCCGAACCCGCTGAACATGAGCCGTGAACTGCACCGAAATGAATCGTAACCTGCCGAATGAAAAGAATTAACGGGATTCAAAAATAGAAGCAAAACCAAGACCCGAACTGAGACTAACCTTTACTGAACCGAGATTCGACCCGGAGCTGACCCGGTGTTGACCAGATTTGACCCGACAAGAACCCGAGCTGGACCAAGTCTAACCGGACCGAATCTGAGCCGTGTCGCACCAAATGAACCCGAGCCTCGTATTTTCGAACCGAGTCAACTGAAATAACAAAACAAGACTGAAATTGAAACGGGGAAACCGAACTCGGGAACTGAGTTAAGAACCGAGTTAGGAGTCGAGCTCATACCTGTAACCTGAGTCGGGAACACGCAAAGACTCGAACTCAGACGAGCTTGAACGTGGCTGAGCCGCCGCCGCCACTACTGCTGCGTCTCTGATGCGCCGTCGCATCAGCTCTAACGTCGAGGAAACGGGAAGAGTGTGAGAGAGACGAGGGTGAGGGGTGTTTCGTCAGAGAACAGAACCGGAGAAGGAGCCCCGCCGGTGTCTTCCGTTGCTGCGGCTCCTGCCGCCACCGCCGTCGCGGCTTGTGCCGCCGCCACCGATGCTGATGTTGTTGGCTGGCGACGCTGCCACCAATAGTGGTGGTGTTGCTGCCGTGTTTTTGTCTGCGAGAGGGAGGAGTGAGAGCGTGGGAGAGGGGATGGGAGGGGTTGTGTGCAGGCAGGAAAGGAGAAGGGGAGAGCAGGGAGATGAGCGTGTGTGTGTATAGTGTGAGGGTGTGGTGTTTATTTAGTTGTAATTAGGTTTAGGGTTTAGTTAGGTTTAGGTGGTGTGTTGGGCCAAAGCCTGTTAACCCGTTCTAACGTTTTTGAGTGGCCCGAACGTACCGACGAGATCCGATTTCAAGTACAAGTTTCATAAAACGTCGAATTTATTTTTGTTATTATATTATTATTATTATTATTATTATTATTATTATTATTATTATTATTATTATTATTATTATTATCTAGAAAAATAATAAAATACGATGCGTTACAATAATGTTATACGCGTCGTATAAAAGGTATCCAAACTATCACCCAAAAGCAGTGTTGAAGTAATCGCTAGTCAGGCGGTGCGGTAGAGACTAACGATTAATCGGGATTAATTTTGATTAACCGGAATTAATTTTGATTGATCAGGATTAATTGATGATTAATCGACGCCTAGTCAGGATTTTTACAACCATGCCCAAATGAAAACATGTTGAAACAGCTTTAAATAGTGATAAATATAACATGATTAGACATGATGCTTTATTATATATGTCTTTTTTTTAAAGTAAACTTCATTAACCTGCCTCCGACTCAAATGGGTAAGAGGCTAACAATACAAAACGCCTCCAATCTAAACGGCAAAAGGCACAAATTACAACATATACAGTGGGTTTTTGTATCATTCCTCCCATCTTATAGACTTATAAGAAGACCTATTTTTAATCACTCAAGCCCTCTAAATTTGACTTCCCCTAAAATGTCTTGCAGTTTGTGCTTGATATTTTGAAAAACCATCTCATTTTTCCCTTTCCGTATGCACCAACATATAATGTAGTAGTAGTAGTAGTAAGTAGTAGTAGTAGTAGTAGATAGTAGTATGTATAAAGACCACGAATAATCGTCTTCGCTTTCTTTTCCACTTGCAGAAAATCGTGAGCTTCCATAAGATCTTTGAACTCGAACACAAAAAGCGGAGGAATGTTGCACCAAGCACTAAGACCTATCCATATTCTGTTTGAAAGTATACAAGACATAAATAGATGTTCCGCCAATTCCTCATGTTCCTAAAAGATAGGGTGCATGATTGTCGGAATGTTTACGTTTCCTCTTCTTAAATTCTTCCTAGTCGCTACTCTATACGGGTTCACTCTACATGCCATCATGTTGCATTTAAGAGGAACCCACTTGCACCACTGAAAAGTCGGCAACTGGATCACCCCCTTTCATTTTCCTTCAACTTTTTAACCGATTTGACCGAGAAATTGCCCGTGTTGTCTCCCAACCATTTCCATGTATCCTTCTCACTAGACAAGACTACCAACTCTAGAATATCTAGGCATTCCTACAACTCCTTCAACTCCACTTCTCCAATTGTACCCAAAACTGACATGCTCTAAAGCGATCCTATCGGCCACGCTGCAAGATTTAAACGAATCTAGACCAACACGGTTAATCGCACACCCATGTGTCAACCCAAACCCGAATATCATCCCTCCCCCATTCCCCACCTTACCCATAATAAAACTATTTAAATCCTTCATGTTGATTTTTAATTTTGACTCTAAATGGAAGATATTTTTCCAACACCTTGAAATATTGTTGTTTAGGAGGAAATTCAAAGTATTGTTTTTAAAATGACATGCTTCCACCACTTTCCTCCATAAACATTGATTTTCCACCTTAACCCTTCAAACCCATTTTGCTGATCGCGCTTCATTTATCTCTTTAAGGTTGTTTATCCCCAAACCCCCTTCTTTTTTGAACAAGTTACCCAATCTCAAGTCATCCAATGTATTTTGTTAGCCTCACTAGACCCCGCCCAAAGGAACTTTCTCATTTTTGCTTCTAAAATATTTATTATACCATTTGGAGCTTTATATAATGAGAAAAAATAATTTGGAAGACTTTCTAACACCGCATTAATCAAAGTGAGTATTCCCCCCATCGAAAGAGTTTTCGCTTTCCAGACGGATAATATTTTATCAAAAACTTCGATAATCGGTTTCCGACTGTTAAGCCTCTTCATGTTTGCCCCCACCGGTATCCCCAAATATGTAAGGGAAGACTCATTTATATTACACCCCAGAACGTCTGCCAAATCAGTGACCTCTAACTGATCCACCCCAATCCTATATATATTTGATTTATGCAGATTAATCTTTAGACCAGATAACAAATAAAAGACCCTCTGAAACCTCGAAACCTTAACCACATTGTCCCTTGACCATTCGCCAACGATTAGAGCATCGTTAGCATAAAAAAGATTGTTGGATCTGAGTTTCTTTGTAACTTGTGAAATAAGCGAATAATTATATAAACAATTTAATAACTGTAAATGCAAGATAAAACATAAGCTGGGAATCCATTTATCAAAGACTGATTTATATTGAACTCAAATGGTTTCAAATACAGCACAATTAATTTTACATAGACTAGCCGACCACTCACAATTGATTCGTACAAAAGGAATGAAGTGATGCCAAATCTCAAACAAATGAGATCTATTATACAGAGTACAAAATCTCTGTTCGCGATCTGCTGACATCACCCTGATATTGACATCTAACAATCCTAACAGAAAAGATTCCACAGATGTAACATCTATAGAAACCTAACATCTGACCTATTACACGAGAAGTCTGTTGATGGCTCAATAATGTTTTATTGAATAAACCAATATTTCCTCAAACGTCTGTTGCTTTGTTCCAAACATATGTTTTGCCATACAAATGTTTGGTCTTCTTGATCAGTGTTTTGATGCAACAGAGCTTTGGTTTTCAACAGTGGTTCTCTTTTCTTTAACAGTGGTTCCAAGGCTTCAAAAAGGTCTTTCAAGTCTTCAATAGATGCTCTGATTAGGTGTTCAAGATTCACTACCTTTGGGAGGAGTCTTTGTATCAGGTGGTTGTTTATTGAACTTTGATCTGTTGTTTATAATGTTTTAGTTTTCCAACATCATCTGTTCTTTTATAGGTCCAACAAAGATGTGAGAGGACCGGACCATTATTAGGCGTTTGAAAGCCTTTAAATAAACCAGTGTCCCTTGTTTTGTAGAAAATACATGACAACGCCTCCATAACCATAAGGAAAAGAAACGGGGATAATGGGTCTCCTTACCTTCTATAGTCTTTAATCCCCACCGGGTCCTTATTCTTTAGGATAAGCGTTATGAAAGATGAGCTACACTCATTGGAGATGACGCCTTTACTGTAAAAGAAAGCTAACATATTAGAAAAATCAAGCTCAAATAAATTCCAATGTCTTTTGATGAATTTGGTATTGAATCCATCTGGTCCAGGTGCCTTGTTTGCTCCACAATCGAACACTACTGACTTAATCACTTCCATACTGAAATGGATCGTAAAAGAAGCCATATCCCCCCTCCGATAATCTTCTAATGTTGACGCAATTAAGTTTTATTCTAGAAATAACCTTTTTCTGAAACGTTTGTATGAAAAAAGCATGACCTCTTTTTTAACCAAAGTCGGTTCGTTATCCACACCCCATCCACCAAGAAACCCAGGATATATACTAGCTTGTCTACTATTGATATACCCATGGAAAAACGTCTGTTTTTGTCCCCTTCCATATCCCATTTCACCCTGCTCTTTGTTTAAGGTCTTTAGCTCTGTGTGCCTCCAACTCCCTAAAATCTTTCAAGCATTCAATTTTTTTACCACAACTCCTCTTCCAGAGTTATTTTACTCTTGTCAACTCATCCAGTTTTTTCAAATCTTCTCTAAGAATGGATTCTGTTTCACCTTCTTTCGATAACACTTCCTTTTTCCATTTTTAGGCTATCCGAATAACCTTAAATTTTTGCATTAAAACCAAATTGGCCTCCCCATTTATTTTAAAACTCTCCATTGCTTTAAATATCACCCCATCAAGGTCCTTTCTCCAACCAAGAGTTGTAGAATCTAAAAGGTTTAGGGTCGAAGATTTTTTGGGTGCAAGTCAAGATTAAGGGACAATGATCCATCCGAATGTAGTCTTGGAAAAGCCCTAAGACAAGCCTCTAGCCATTTATTAAACCCTTGACACACTAAAAATCTATAAATCTTGCTTTGTTTATTACCCTTATCCACATGGAAAGTGAACTTCCTACCTTTCATGTTATATTCCCTCAAACCATTCTCGTCAATGAAATCTCTAGAATTAGATGCACAAGCATTATTGTATTTCGAATAACTTCTCTCACCATGGCGTCAACTTCTCTCACCATGGCGTCATTTTCAATAGTTGTTATTGTTACAGAAATATACGATAAAAACAAGATTTATGAAAAATGGATTTGATTAAAACAAATCGTGAATGAAGTCATGAGTCCAACGTGTTGTTGCTCTATCATTAACGTATCCTATTTTCTTGTATAAATACGTATATATGCTAAATACAATATGTGAAGGTCATACAGATTTTTTTTTAATGTCATCAGTACACAAAAATATATAATATATTATGTGTAATACCAATTTAAATTAAATAATAAAATATAAATTGATTAAAAATATTGATCTCATTACTTGTTTAAGTTATCATACAAAGTTTCCTAAATCCAGAAAAGGTAGAAATATACAATGCATAACATAATCTCAAGCAAAATATAATACAATGTAGAACAATATAACACAATGCCGAGCAATATAACACAAAGACGAGAAAAAAAATAGACAAAATAAATCTCAAAATGACACAATGACGAAAATTAAAAAAACACACAATATCAAATTAAAAGACACAATGATCCAAAACAAAAAATTTAAAATCTACAAGCTAAAAATTTAAAAGCGAAAACCTAAAATTTAAGATCATAAAGTTTGACGAGACGGTTCCAATGCTGCTAGAATGAGTTGAACCAAGTTCATTTAATACCCTTACTACGACTTCCTAGTTTTAGAAAACTATATATGCATCCGACTCCAACCCTCAGTTGTTAATATTATTGTGATTAATAAAATCTAATTGTTTTTTCATTTAAAATGCTGTTTTATTAAATTTAGTATATATTACAAAAGTTACATGTTTTGTAGCCTCAATGAGAAATTTAAGTGTCTAGATCAATTGGTTTGGGAGAAGGTAACCTCATGACCTTTCATTATGGAGGTTATGGGTTAAAGTCTCATTTGTTGCAATTTGTTTCAGGTGGGCCGAGGTTTTAACACAGTGGGCTTCCGGACGGTGGGTTTTCCTTTAAATGGTGGGCGGACCTGATCATCTGTGTTGTCTGCGTATATAAGACGTGAATGACCTTTTGTTAATAGATTTACTCAAGTGACCAGACGTATATAGTATTCGTTGAACATTAAAAAAAAATTGGCTACGTACATGGGTATTGGGTAGCCTTAAATAAAAGAAAAATAGAACTGAATTTCGAATTACAACTATTCGTTGACCGTTAAAATAAAATAAAATGTTACCTACGTACATAGGTATTGGGTAGCCTTAATTAAAGAAAAATTGAATTGAATTCCATATTACATTATATAAAATGGGTTTGGGCAATTGGGGCCTTCTGAGGCCTGTGAATTTGGCCAGACATTTATCCAACAAAAACCCATAGGAGTCCTAGACTAGTATTATCCACTTATCCAGGTCCAACATTAGGACATATCTTTACTCTTTAGATATGGAACCCCATCAATATTGAGAACCGTGGTAGAAAATAGCAAGGGAAAAAATAAATTTAGTTTGACTATATTTTGATAGTCAAGGACTTAACCTATTTTAAATTTGTAACAACTAGAGACCAGACAACAAATAAAATTGTACTTTGTTTTCATTTGCGAAATCTTTTTTGTTATTTAGTAAATTTTGTAACAAAAAACTGTAAGGACGGGTTAGAACAACTGAAAGGTTATAAATGTGATTATAGAGTGAAGTTAAACGATATTTACTAAATAATTAGAAACTATAATAATCTTTTTTGCCTTCAATGTGGATCGTACAAGAGCAAGGAACAGTTTTGATTCATGGGACGGAAGGGATACAAAAAAGAGAGATCTCAAGCGTTAATTGTAATAGGATCCACTAGCTAAACGGTAATTTCTTTTCGAGTAAATTACAAGTTTTGTCCTTTATCTTTACATCAAATTGCAGGCGGTGTCATTTGCATTTAAATACATGAGTTTGTATTTAATGTTTCAAAATCATTCATGGTGTGTCCTTTAGCCCTAACACAATTATTTTTTTTAAAGATTAATTCAGTCTTTTCCCAACTATTTTCATTTTCCGCATTTATATCATCCAGGTTAATTCAAAAAATCCATACCCTCTCTCCACTTTGCACCCATTACCCTCTCTAAATCTCCTGAAAACCACAACAAAAACTCAAAAAAAAAATACGTAAAAACAAAATCCCATTTGAGTAAAGATCAAAGTTGAAATCTTTTTAAGTGGGGTTGAATTAATTTGCAAAAAAAGATTAGAACTTTACGGGCGAGGACGAATGGTCCGAAAAACAGAGTAAGTCCACTCAGAATTGAAACAAATGTTTCTTAGAGTTTCATGAAGAGCCCACATTCGAAACCCGATAAACCGGAATAGTCTTTTTGGGGGAAAGCAAGGTTAGCCGTGATGTGTTCGTGTTCTCTAAACCCGATTAACCGTTCAATTTTTCGTCCAAACTTTCAACAAAGGCAACTTTATCGGGTTTAGATGTAGTACTTTTGGAGGATGAATGGATGATGCTCGAGATTTATTGCGCACCCCTTTGGTTTTGTCTCTCCCCATTGGACAGACTAATGTTTCCGGTTCCAATTCAGTTTTATCATCCAAGTCTAACTCGTTGAGATTTATATGCGAACGAGCATCCGATGTGGCTTGGGAGGAACTCGGCTTGGCGGATGATGTAGTTTTTGAGCGTCTGGACTTCGGCTTGGGTGGTGTTATCTTGGTTATTAAATGCCACTTTGAGGATTTCCTAAGAAATTCTCGTATCCTTTCCATCCCAAAGGGTGTATGATATTGAGCTTTAAATTGATCGTTAGCCTCCATCATGATGTCCAGATCATTTCTTCCACTTTCTCGATTACGGCTATTAACAAGTCGATTGTGGATCGCGTTAAAATGATTGACTTTTTGTTTCATCGCGGTCCATTTTTCCGATATTTTGTCCGATCCACGGTACTCTTCTCGTTTCATAACTTAGTGGAATTTTGCACAAATCCTTTTCCAAACATCTCTAGCCTTTTGACCACCCCCTATTAAAAGTAAATAAATTACCAAAAATCGAGTCTTCAGAAACGTGGAGCCACGCTTGTACTAAGGCATATTCTTCATCACTCGCCCACCTCTCATGCAATTTGTCGACTGGTTTCTCTAGTTCGCTTGAATCAGCTTGTTACCACAAACGTTTTTTCTTGTGTGATGACTATGGTTCCTTGGTGGTGGCGTGTGTGTCGAATATTGCGTCTCAGAATCGAACCAAGACCAAAATCATATTCCAAGTTCGGCGAGGTTTGCTTTCTTATGTAGGAATACACGTAGCCTTTCCGAAGTACCTTGGACCGAAGAGATTAGAAGAGTTGTTTACATCATTCAACGGGGGTGGGCTTAGTTGTGTGTTTGCAAAAAACGGGTGTCTGGATCCCAATGATTCATATGTTATTTTGAGAGAGTGTGGATTTTAAAGGTATGTTGTGGTGTAGAAGGTTGTGTAATTTTTAAATGATTTAATATTATATATATGTAAAGGATCCTGTAAAAAAGACTAAAAGTGTGAGAAAGATAAGAAATATTATGGTCATGACACATGTCCCTATCTATTTTATTAGTTTAAGGGTAAGATGACAATTTAACCCATAATCTTAATTAATATTATAATTAAAGATATAATCTTGTAACCGAATTCTGTGAGTTATTTTAGGGATACATCATTAGTTCGTATAAAATACCATACGAATTCCAGATAAACACTAAAACTTGAATCGTAATACAGCCATGGTGTTCTAACATTTGTAATGATTTTTGTTCTTTTTGCAGGTATATAAAACACCATACAGATTCCAAAAACACCGTGAATTGAATCATAATACAATCGTGGTGTTTTAACATTTACAATGATTCTATTGTTATTCCATATGTTAAAACACCATGGCTGTAATCACATACTCTAGATGTTAAAACACCAGACTTGAATTATAAGTCATTATTTACAATGCTATGGTGTCTTATTTACGTCATGGTGTTTCACTGTAAAACACAACACCTTACAATTAAAACACCATTGTATGAACATAGAAAAAACACCATGGACTAAAACATCCAATCGAAACGTAATTTTTTTCTCTACATAAGTATAACAATATGGTACTCATATTAAGATAAAAAACACTCTTATTATGGTGTAATTTTTTTAAAAAAAACGAGTTACGTATAAAAAGTTATCGACGTTTAAAAAATAAAGGGGGAACTTGCATGTGACTTTCTAAATTTAAAATATTAAATTTACCTTTATACCCTTAATCTAGAATATTAATTTTTTTTAATGGTAAAAACTATTTACAAGATTGCCATCAAGATCTCAACCATTAATTAAAGATCTAATGGTTTAGATTCTTTCTTACTATTCTCACAAAAAACATTATATATATATATATATATATATATATATATATAAATAAGGAAAACACCTTACGATTTGTAAAAACTTAGAGAACTCGGCCTTCCGTGCGATTTTCGACCCCATTTTTTCACACCCTATATTAAAATGTTAGAAAAGAATGCCGTAAAAAAAATAATAAAATTTCGAAGTGGTGTTTTTCGCCCCCTTACGGTGACTGTAAAAAGGTGATGACATAGCATGACATCAACTTTTTAAGCATTTACGGCAGCCATTTTTTTTTGGAATAATTGATTTTTTTAGGATTTTTGTTAAAAAAATTTTTTGAAAAAAACCTTCTGTAAGGCCGAGTTCTCTAAGTTCTCACAACTCGTATGAGTTTTCATTTTACCCTAACCCTATATATATATATATTTATATATATATAATGTATAGAGAGGAGAGAGAGAGAGAGAAAACCCATTTAAGTTAAAAAAACTCAAAAAAACTTATGCTTTTTATTTGTAAAAAAAAATAGGGAATGTAAGTTACATGTTATTGAACGTTATGTAACAAAAAAAAACAAAAAGCGCCGAAGGGATTTTTTAATAAAAAAGTTAAAAATTCAGTTTTTTACATATATATGCTAAAAACTGAATTTTTAATTTTTTTTATAAAAAAATCCTTTCGGCGCTTTTTTTTTTTTTTTACATTAGGTTTTCTTAACTCAAGTGAATTTTCTTTCTATCCCTCTCATATATATGCATATAGGATTAGTCCAAGAGTGAACACTAGTGTATTTGCGAACTGTGTGAACTAATCCTGGCCATACACGTGTGTAGATCAATGGCCTGGATTTGATGATGAAATACACTAGTGTATTTTATGATTTGATGATGAAATCGTAGCCATACACGTGATAGATTAATGGTCAGGATTTGTTCACTCGGTTCGCAAATACACTAGTGCTCACTCTAGAACCCTACCCATATATATATATATATATATATATATATATATATATATATATATATATATATATATATATATACTAGGTTATATGCTCGTGAGCTTCACGGGTTATGGATTGTGTTAAAAAACAGAAATTGATTATTTAGGGCATTTACTTCACAATAAAATATCTTATTTAGCAGTGTTGACATCATTTAATGAAAGACACGTTCAAGTGCTAACGTAAATAAAAAAAAAACATTGATGTCTTACCGAAATAGTTCCAAGTAGGGTGTTCATGGTCCGGTTTGGCCGGTTTTAGGTCAAAATGTAAGCCAAACCATTAGTAACGGTTTTTTAATAAAAAAAATAAAAACCGAAGCCGTTGGAACTTTATAACTGAACCAAACTGTTACTAACGGTTTGGTTCCTCGGTTTGACTTTACTGAGTCCTCATATACAATACATAAAAGTGAAATTGAAAAACTCATGTTAAACAATTTTTTTGACATCTCAAACAAAAAAATGAGAGGCTGAATGAAACGAAAACTGTCTAGACTGGCAATCTCGGACGCTCACACTCTAGTGCATTCTGCTATCCCAAACAAAGTTCATGTATACAATAGATCTAACTATTTTTTTGGTAAAGCATATGCCACATTCAAAATACCTTAAATGCATTTTTTCTATATTGTGAAAAAAAATTAGATCAATAGTTGATGCATTCATTATGATTGCAGAAACAATGATATACAAAATTATCTAAACTTAAAATAAAATGATATAGGATGTTCTATATATTAAAAAAAAAAAGGAGTTGGGTGACTGACTTTCAACCCATTCAGCCCATTTGACCATCACATCCTTTATTCAGTCCCATTGATGCCATCCAACGCCACTCTTCGTCGTCCCATACACTGGCCCATACCTACATATGTAACACAATAATCAACGAACTTCATTAATATATAATATATAATGCCTTGGTTTTTTTTATGTTAGAGAAAATAAAAGAAAACGAAAAGGAAGTCAGCTAACCTTTAACAGAATGTTGAAAAAAAATTCTTCTTCTACTTAAGGAATATCACTTAATTGGTCATTTGTTACAATTGTTATGAAATCAAAAGAATTACTAAGAAAACTAATTACTAATATAACTGTAGACTTAGATGCTGCTTATCAGCAAACAATTTAAAAAAATGAGTGACTATATTCTATAATAAAATAACTATTCATATTCATGTTTGATAGCAATAATATGCAATAGCAATATATATTAGTATAGTATATTTCTCTTTTTAGATTTTGATCCCTTATCAAGCAGTTGCTAAACTTAAAGATTATTGTTTGACCTATCAAAGCTCCTAGAGGTTCCAGCATAGTCTACGGGTCTAAGTAACTGAGGTTAATAAGTTATCAATCTTCTCTGCCATTTGGGCAGTTAGTATTTATATGACAAAAGTCCTTGGCCATGCTTTTTTAGGTGCGTAATGGCACACATGCAATTTGGCCTCAGGCTGTTGGAAATGGAGCTATGCTATGTCTTAACAAATAAAAAAAATCAAATCTTTGACTCGTCTTCAAACTTTGGTCTCAAGCAAAACTTATGACTGCTGATGCTACCAGCTCCTAAAAGCTCATTTTGGTATTTAGTAGTGTCCATGTTCAATCGTGTTAGACACAATAAATATTTACAAAAATACGTAAATAGATTATTAGTTCACTCATTGATCATATCCACCTTTAGAAAAATGATAATGGATCCAAGTATAACATACCCAGTTCAGGTGTGTGTGTGTGTGTGTATACTACTATAATCATCACCTGACCTTCCAAAGCTTTAGTATCCCAACAACTCTAAAAATGGTCTGAATTTTTGGAGTGTGAACAACAACGTTTGGAATTTTGTCTTCAAGGAAGAAAATAGTTAACAAATTCATCAGATAAATATTTAATTACATAGCCAATTCAGAAGCAAATAGCCCATGCAGACATGCCTTGGAATATAAGAAGTTTCATATATTCTTCTCTCAAAGTTAGTGCCTTATATTGTACCGAAAATATGAATTTTGATCCATGCCTGCTTCTTTGTTTTTAAAATTCTGTGTAGCTACCGAATCCTATGCAAATACAAACTCATCAGAGACTATGGAGGACTTTGAAAGAGGCATTTTTGGTGAACCAGGCAACACCCAGAGTGAAAGTTGTTTTTTTTTTCTCAGAAGTTGGATCAGCTAAAAGGCATTTCACTATAAAGTTCAATAACAATTATCCCAGAGACTGGTAATTACTTGGCACCATTTAATAATAACGTTTGATAACAATTATCCCAGAGGATTATGAAATAGCATACCAAGTCAGAGTCGTATTGTTTTCCATCTCCATAAACTGTCATTGCTAGTTTGCGAGTCGCCTGTAAAAATCAGATATTTATACTAAAATTTGGATTGCAAAAAAGGGGTCCAGATTTACATGTGAAACAAAGTTGCTAACAACACTCGCATCATTTAGACACATCCTAGGACCACATGTGTTAAACATACACCTGCACTAAAAACCATAACTGTAAAAATTTATACTACTAAAATGTTATAATAAGTTCTTCTATATGATGAAAGACAACTTATTCCTATAGTCATAAAAAAATTTGACACTTAATATATAGTAAAACTTAAATAAGGTTTGTCATTTCACTATCCTACACTTTTCAACAAACATACAGTTTCCATTCATTAACAAAACTTGACACTTAATATATAGTACAGCTTAAAGGAATATAAAATCTTCTTAAAATTTAAATTTATTTTAGAATGCAATTATAACTACATCAGCTATAATCCGTGTGCGCATGTGTCGTGCATCAACTTCAAACAATGTCCATAAGGGCCGGCCTTATATGCGCATTCATGATCTATTGAAAGAGAGAGTCGATCGCGTGCGCATTCAAATTAGCTCAAATCCGAAAGGATAATGGATAAAACGAAGCGGAGAAAGTAAAACACAATTTCAAACATAAAGAAGGTTGTGAAGACTTCAATACAGCTGAACATTATTAAATAGTTGTATAACTATACACAACTTGATCCATCCTTCCTAATAAGAAGCATATTAAGATATGCATAAAGCTTAAACACATTTTGAACATAAATCTTCACGATAACAATATCACAAACAGAAACATGAAGCATCATATCCCATCCATACAAATACCATTTTTCAATTTTCACAATCATGCACTTCTAGTTTCAACCTCCTTGGCATTAAAATATTTTTTTCTTTCTTTATATACCAGAGAAGAAGACATACAAGAGGTCTCCATGGAAGTACAAAAATGTTGTTTGAACATGAGGACTTGAGAGCGAAGGTGTAGTAATGTACCTAATTTGCCTCAAGTATCAAAATTATACACATGTAGTTTGCCTTGAAATTTTCAATTTAAAAAATAAAAATAAAAATAAAAATAACATTAGAGAAAAGTTTTGTAGGATAACATAACTTATGGACTTTAGTTGTCTAGTTACACAAAAGCACGAAACAAACAGAAGATTTTCATACCTGCCATGAAGAACGCGATACTTTGAAGCAACACCATGCTAACTGCTTGTTTAAAAAATCGGTTCGTTTTATTTTCGGGTTAAAATGAAAGTAAATAAAATAAAAAACAAATAATAGAAGAGCTATAAACGCTCTCTAATAACCTATGCTTCATTCTTTGACTAATATTCAAGAATAATCTAATAATTTATTCATCATATGATGAAAGTTAAATAGATCATAAAACATGTTTGTATGGATGGGATATTTCATCGAACATGTTAAGCTTTATAGAAAACAAAACAAACTTTAGCTTGAAATTTCATGGAACACTTGGAAGGCAATACAAACTCTGACCTGAAAAGCTTTGGAAATAATATCATTGTGAAGAACAACATCACTTCAGAAATTAAAGCTTATTCGCATTCTTTACTCTTGCGTTTGTTTTCCCTCTTCATCATCTCCAATGCCCTCCTTGTTTTCATCGGCTCATCACACTCTTCATCATTTTCGTGCAAAAAAATCAAACAGTACCCGGTTCAAGAACCGAAAAACACCAAAGATTATAAGAGATAAACATACGTGTGTCATGATTGATGAAGATGCGAATGAAGAACACGAAGATGTCAGATGATTGATGATTGAATTAGGCTTTTACATCATCTCTTCTTGTACCCTCTGCAAATTTCTCCTTCCACCCAGCAAGAACTAAACAAAACTGACTTGCTAGAGACTCTCTCCCTTCTCTCTCTCTCTCTCTCTGTCTGTAATCGGTGACCAGAACCCTTGGGCTTTCTTCTCTCTAGAGACTCTCTCCATTCTCTCCTTTCTCTCTAACTTTCTTCTTTTCTCTCATTCTCTCACTACAAATGAAAAGAAGAAGGCAGAAATAGGTTTTGGGATGTGGAGCGGGAATTCAAATTTGAATTCAAGATCGTGTTCATCAGAACCTTAGTTTTTATTAAGAAAAAAAAAAAGAAAAATCTAAGAAATTAACACATAGGAGGGAAGTAATGGATAACAAAATAAATATTAAAAATACATCTAACCATTTTTTAGTTTTATAATTCCATAAGTATATTATATAAACTCTAGTACGTTGTATGTAGTCTATAAAACATATATAACTTGTTTTATGTTTATGACATTATAGCCTAATGATATCTTGAGGGTGAGATAAGATAGGGACCATTAAATTTTAGGTTTGATTCTCACAAAGGGCGGGTGATTCCGTTGGTCCGTCGGTGATTCAAATTTACGGTTAAAAAAATGTAACTTGTTTTATAGAATTTTAATTTTATAAACCTATTCCAATTTTATAGAGTTTGTTTTAGACTCTTTTTTTTTTTGACAAAACTTATTTTACATAAGACAAAATGACTTTGGAAGACATCACATTATGACAGGGTAATCTTTCATAGTTTCATGAATCTTACACTTTTTGATGGGCTGGTTAAGAGATTATTTATGGTTATTCACAACTTATTAATGAATATAATCCTTTTGGTATGAATAGTGTTTAGGATAAAAAAAATAAGGAAATGACGTATCAATTAATGCTATAAATTAACCAACAGAATCTTTGTACTAAACTATTTGCTATCGTCTTTTTGTATCACTATCCAAATGAACTCAAAAATCGGATTAATTAATGTTAATTGATAATTGATAAAATGAATATAAATAAACTATGATTATTGTGTATAACATATTAAAATTTCTGACGTTATTATTACTGATCAATAAAATCAATATCTATAAAAAGGAGAGTGTCAAATTCTTTTATGGTAAAAATTCATTTATTTCCATTATTTTGAAAGAACAAGAAATACCTAAATCGAACGTGTTGCTACAAAGATATGCGAATAGGACCAGAGCTTCACAATTATGCTTATGAGGTTGATCTTCTTATCATATCTCTTTCCTAATCTACTACATACCCATGCATCATTATGTTTGTCACAAAGATGACAAAATATCCATCCAACATACAAACTCCAACATGAGAATTCGTATGTGTATGTTCATTCATTTTTTCTACTAACAATAAATTTATCGAGTATTTAGGAAAAAAAAAGAAAAAAAAAGAAAGAAAAGTTGAGCCAAGAGATAAAGGTGTACAAAAAAAAACCCGGTTTGGGCCTGATAAGTTAGTTTTCAACCTGACTCAATCCCAAAAAAACCGGTTTGGGACAAACCGAATTGGGCCCCAACCCAACTAGGCAGAGTTTGACATAGGTTCGGGACTTTGTGTTAAGAACCGGTTCCAACCCGAATCTATTGGACCCGATAAAAAAACTGATTTTAATACTCCAAACTGGTTTAAACCGACCAAATCGGTTTGGCTGGGTTGGGGTTTTACCCATTAATCGATTTATAACCTAAACCCGGTTTGCCCATTAATAAAAGGGCGGTTCGGTTTTGGCCCAAGCTGACCTCTACCAAGAGACTGAAATTAAATGAGCCCAGAAAGCTAAGAAACCCAACAATAACAATTACTGGGCCAAAAACCGCTAACCTGATCATGTCCAGTGCAGCAGAACTACTCGGAACTCTGAAACCACCGGAGAACAATGGACCTAAACATGGCGGAACCCGGCGAGATTCTACCGGATCGGAAAATAGATACGTCGGCGTACGATCTGCTTCAAAATACTCGCACTTCCGTCGAGGATATAGTCGCACAGATGCTTTCGATTAAGAAAGACGGAGGCGATACTACCAGATCTCAATTACCTGAACTCGTCACTCAGATGCTTCTCAAATTCGTTAATCTTCGTAAGGTACCGGATATTTCATGTATTTTCAGCTGTAATTGTTTATTGATTTGTTATCATTCGTATTTTGAGAAGTTAGGGTTTAGTTTGAACAAAATGACCTAATAATTTGAAGTGTGTTGTTTTAAGTATATATTTTAATCCTCTATTTTTATGATGAGATTAAGCCGCTTAGGATGTAGAATAATAGTTATGATTTATGAACATGTTTGTAGCTCTGCTTTTGAGAAATTAGGGTTTACATTGAACAAAATTGTCTCTAGAATTACCTAATTTCAGTAAGTTTATTGTTTATGTTAACATATGTGTCTTGATATTCTAGGTTTAATAGTTACAGGAACATTGAGATATAACATGTTTAATTTATGATGTGGTTCTACTTTGAGCAGTTAGGGTTGACGCCGAACACGATTATTACTTAAATGACCTAATTTTTGTGAGTTTGTTGTTTCCATTAACATATGTGTCTTAATCTTCAAGGTTTCTATTTAAGTTAAGGTAGTATAATCATAACAGCAGGAACATCGACTTACAATTATTTTAATATATCTCATTTTATTGTGTTTTATCGCAGGCAAATCGTTCCATATTGCTTGAAGAAGATCTTGTAAAAGCAGAAACAGAACACGCAAAAGCACCTGTAGACTTTACAACCCTGCAACTCCACAATCTTATGTACGAGAAGATCATTACGTTAAAGCGATTAAGGCTTGCAAAGACTTCAAGTCAAAGTATCCGGACATTGAACTTGTTCCCGAAGAAGAGTTTCACAAAGACGCGCCAGAAGAAATAAAAAACTCCGTACAGTCGAAAGACAGTGCCCACAATTTGATGCTTAAGAGGCTCAACTTTGAGCTGTTCCAGGTATATATTAAATAGTCGATATCCTGTTAACGATCACATTATATTCAAGTGTTTCGTTGCGGTTTATATTATTTTTTAGCGGAAAGAGTTGGCGAAACTTCATGAGAAATTGGAAGAACAAAAGAAGATTCTTCAGGACACTATTGCAAACAGGAAAAAGTTTCTTTCGAGTCTTCCTTCACATCTTAAATCGTTAAAAAAGGCATCATTGCCGGTACAAAACCAACTGGGAATTCTTCATACGAAGAAACTAAAGCAGCATCAATCGGCAGAGTTGCTTCCACCTCCTCTTTTCGTGATTTACTCGCAAATGTTGGCTCATAAAGAAGCGTTTGGCGAGAGTATCGATCTCGAGATTGTCGGAAGCTTGAAAGACGCTCATACTTTTGCCCGACAACAAGCCAATAAGGATAACGGTAACTGTTTACAACAATAATATCTTGTTCTTTCTTACATTGGTGTTACGTCATATAATAATACATATATATATACATTATATATATTATATATATATATATATATATATATATTATTTGCTACATTTTAGAAGAAAAGAAATAAGTGTAAAATGCCATTTTCGTCCTGAGGTTTGGCCAGTTTTGCTGCTTTCGTCCAAAGGTTTGTTCTTCCACATCTGGATTCGAAGGTTTGAATCTTGCCAATTTCATCCGGCTCGTGAACTCCATCCATTTTTCTCCATTAAGTCGGGGGTATTTCTGTCTTTTTCGCTACTTAAAGGGCAATTCGGTCTTTTTCATTTTATGTAAAAAGACCGAATACCAAAAGACCGAATACTCCTGAAAAATACCGGATTGCTCTTTAAGTTAACAAGAAAGACGGAAATACCCTTGACTTAACATAAGGAGCCAGATAAAAATGGCAAGGTTTTTAACTCTTTGGATCCAGATGTGGAAAAACAAACCTTTGGACAAAAGCCGCAAAACTGGACAAACCTCAGGGACGAAAATGTCATTTTACTCAAAAGCATAATGATATATTTTGATGCTACAGGCATATCCACTACTAATACGGAGAATTCCAAGATGGAAGATGATGTGGTTGACGAGGAAGATGATGGTCAACGGAGGAGAAAGCGTCCGAAAAAAGTCCAAGCCAAAGAAAGCATTGACCCGGCAAGAATACACCAGACACACCCACTTAAACTCATCCTCCAAATACATGATGATGAGGCATCTGATCCTAAATCTACAAAGCTCATTGCATTGAAGTTCGAGTATCTATTGAAGTTGAATGTTGTTTGCGTTGGTATTGAGGGATCGAATGAGGGCCCGGATAGTAACATTTTATGCAATCTTTTCCCAAATGACCCGGGACTCGAACTTCCTCACCAGGTTATTATTTTTTTGCGCGTTTTGTTGGTTATATTTAGTAATTTTTTTTACTTTTAATAATTTATATGTATATTGTTTTTGATATTATGCAGTCAGCAAAGCTTTGGACTGGTGATGGCCCGATATTCGATGAAAAAAGATCTTCACGTCCATACAAATGGGCCCAACATTTAGCGGGATTGATTTTTTACCGGAAGTTTCACCGCTTCTTACAGCAGGTGCAGAATCTACAAACAGTGAAGCAGCAAAACAAACGGCTATAGTTTCCGGGCTATCAGTATATCGCCAACAGAACCGGGTCCAGACAGTTGTTCAAAGGATTCGGGCCCGAAAGAAGGCCCAGCTAGCCCTTGCGTGAGTCACTACTCGTTACATCACTGTATGTTTAGACTTATATGGATCTAGGTCAAATGGTTATGAAGAGCGAGTCAAACAGATTATCGCAATGTAGTTGAGTGAATTTTACATTTTACTTGATTGTTTGACTTGTTATTTAGTTAGAACTCTTGAATTTATGAATTTATGGTTTCTTACTTTTATTGGATGTTACATCTGCTTTCTGTGGAATTGCTTTCAACTGAATTTATCTAAGAGTAAAGTATACGGATGGTCCATGTGGTTTACCAAAATTTTGGATTTGGTCCCTAGCTTTCCAAAAGTACACGGATGGTCCCTGTGGTTTCCATTTTGTAACGCATCTAGTCCCTAGCCAACAAATTTAAAGGTTTCAGCAAGTCCAAGTTAAGGACTAAATGTGTTACAAAGTGCAAACCACAAGGACCATCCATGTACTTTTGGAAAAAGTGGGGACTAAATGCGTTACAAAATGCAAACCACAAGGACTATCCGTGTACTTTTGGAATGTTAGGGACCAAATCCAACATTTTGGTAAGACCACAGATACCATCCGTGTGCTTTACTCCTTTAAAACATGTGTTGAAAATTTGAAATCTTTGGCTGACTTACAGGGAACAGATTGACTCGCTAACAAAGCTTAAATGGCCTAGTTTGACTTGTCAAACCGTACCGTGGTTTTCACACACCCGTCTATGCAGTTTACAAAACTGGACAATTATACCCTCACACAAGCCCACCGCACCCATCGAAGAACAAACTCAATCCCATCAAGAACTCGAAACGGTTGCCGGACCCGCACTTCAAAGTCCGAATAGAGAACCTACGCGAAGACGGCGAGCTTCCATCTCTAAATCCAGCTGCAACCATTGCGAATGAAACCGCGGTTACGGGTTACGCCGTTGAAGATATCAGGCACCGAGCACTCTAAACGTCTTGTGTTGATTACTAAATCAGTGGCGTCTCCAATGAGCAAGGGTAAATCACCAAGTTCTAGAAAGCTTGATGAAGATTTGGATTTGATGTTAGTGTCTGACGATGAGGTGGATGAGCCGTTACAAACCGAGCCTGAACCTGTACTAACAGGGAATGGAGGCGTACATGTGATTGATAACCGTGGATTGCGTGTGGGGCCCGGGACTACCGTCTTGTTTAACGAGAAAAGTCAATAGCGGTGATGGGTATATGAAGTTAGAAGCAAAGGTATAATCATTGACTCAGTGAGCTATGTTGCGATTCGGCATGTTAAAATTTGTAATCTTTTTTTGAGTAAAATGTCATTTCCGTCTCTAAGGTTTGGCTAGTTTTGTTGACTTTCGTCCAAAGGTTTGTTTTTCCGCACCTGGATCCAAAAGGTTGGAATCTTGCCATTTTCATCCGGCTGATTAACTCCATCTATTTTTCTCCGTTAAGTCGGGGGTATTTCCGTCTTTTTTAGGGGTATTCAGTTTTTTTACGTAATATGAAAAAATTGCCCTTAGTTAGCAAAAAGACGGAAATACCCTTGACTTAACAGAAATAAATGGAGTTAATGAGCCAGATGAAAAGTAGAAAAATTTTTAACCTTTTATATCCAGATGTGAGAAACCAACCTTTGGACTAAAGTAACAAAGCTGGCCAAACCTCAGGACGAAAATGGCATTTTTAATGTATTTTTAAACTTGGATGGCAGATCACAGTCAGCATGGAGTATCCCCTCAGGCCGCCACTTTTTACGTTGAATCTTTTTAGAGCCGCTAGTACGGAAACTGAATCGGAGGCTGAGGCTAATGAGTGGTTTAACGAACTCGGGCCATGGAAGCCGAGGTAAGAAAGTATTAGTTTTTTAATAATCCAATTCAACCCGTTTATAGGTAAACGGGTCAAAATGGTCTTTTCTTATAGTAATCTATCTTTGTGTATCTTTAAGGTGAATATTCATGTGATGAAAACAATACCTCGGGAGGAAGAAAACTTTGTATTGGGCCATCAAATATGTTGACTTGCAATGCTGTTTGACTTTTACGTGGACGGAGATTCATCTACCGAGAAGGGAAATAGCACTTGTGTGGTTGATGTCGGTTTGTGCAAGTCCCGTTAACGGCGGGCTTGCATCCAGAACTTACCGGGGCCGGGATCATAGGAAAATGATCTCTTGGAAAGACAACGGGTGCACCCCTCTCAAATGATCAACATCATCATTGCCGCTAAGTGCTAACCCCCTCTGTTTCTCGCCATGGTTGCCTGATGGAGCGGTGGTGGATCCAGGGTTTTTAGATGGGTATGTACTATCTATCGTTACTGGAATTTTATAGCAAGAACTATGGTTTGTTATTAATAACTGGAACCGTATTTGGTTGTCCGAGTATTGTTGTTATTGGTGAAGATAAGGACTCTGGGTTTAAATGGTTGGTTTAAACCGCAAACTATTTTTCCATCTTTCGTATTTTATAAAAATATAAACACCATGAAATATTCCGGAAAAGTAACAGGAGCAGGGTCGGGAACTGTACGACCTCCGTTGAGGTTTTTGAATCATTTTTTCGATGCCAAGGGGCCGATCCCTATGATTACACTCAAGATTCTTGGGGTTGGTTTTACCACTCAGGTCCATCAACCCTTTAGAGATTGTGTAAGTTTTGATACATGAGAAAACCTATCATCAATTTACAGGTCTGAATTTAGAATTTAGTTTATCACATTTAGAAGATAAAAGAGAACCGTGACATCATGTTTAAATAGGTCATAATGACTATTAAAGAATTACAAAACTTGAGTATTACATTGCAAAAAAAATCTTTTGAGTTAAATGGCCGAGTTCAAATCGACTATCCGAGTTCATGTGTTTGACATGATTTTCAGGTTTGTGTCATGTCAGATTCGACCCATCAACTTGCAAACACGAACCATTAAATGCCTCCGAATGCAAATCATACCTTTTTACGCCACAGTTGATTAGTTAGCAATGAAAAAACCAAATACGGTAACAAAATGCCAAACGATTTTGCCTAATGTTGTTTTCCTCTACTTCATGTGACAATGGAGTTTAAATAACTTGAAATTAATCTTACACAAATATATCATTCCACATCCTTAACTCTAAACCCCAAACCCCATTTCTAAAGGATGTACAGGACCATTGGTGTATGCGTGCACACCTTCACCATTGACCCGATTGTGTCCTTCTCAGATACCGTCTTTTCGCTCCAGGCTGCGTGCTCATCATTTCCATAACCTGCTATTATTCAACCAAGAACCGTTATGATAACTTTTGTAATCATACTTAACACATTAACCGCTTAAAAATGTTGCAGAAAAACCATCAAGTGTTTTCCTGTACAAATATAACACGTTTTGACTCGTTACCCATATGTCATACCCGCCTATATGTCACCTTCTAAAAAACAACCACTATACCAATTTTAATAAAAAGAAATGATTACAATACCTGATTCTGCTGCATTTGCATCATCTCAGCCTGTAGAATATAAACAAATTTATAAATAAAAAAAATGAGTTAAAATTCTCTTCAGATATACAGTTTATAACTTCACTTTTTTATTATAAATAATATTTTTCTTTTTTTACCTTTCTTTTCAGTTCTTGATTCTCCTCTTTCAGTTTTGCTACTTCTGCTTCCAATTCCATAATGTACGCCTATAACATACACTCCACAATAAAAACAAGAAAACCCGAAAACCGAAACCAAAAAAACCCGTAAAACCGACACGAACCTGCTTTCGAGCTCACGACCGAGCAGCCGATTCTGGTTCTTAATCATCCGTCTTTGCCGCCTTTCAACAACTTTTCCAACCGCCCCACTTTTTCTCCCCCTCACAATCCCACTAAACTCATAAGGCGAAGGCGAAACCGAAGACTTATCTCCATTATTCTTCCCCATCCCATCTGACGAAACCGCAGGCGACCCCACCGTGGTAACCCTGGGTCCCACTAACCCCATGTTACCACCCTGTAACACCCCATCAGAAACGCCCATCATCCCATTCCTAATTACAGGATTACCCTTCATACCACCTCCATAAGCAACATTAGTTTGCTTTGGAAACAACTGTTGACTTTTCTATTGACTTTGTTGTTGACTTTGTGCAGATCTAATTCCATTCACGTTCAATGGCAGATTATGACTGTTTCTACTCACACCTTGTTGGAATCCAACAGCACCGGAAACCGGGTTGTTTTGCGTGTGTTGCGAATTCGTTAAATTACAAAACAACCCGTTATCATTCGGTTTATCAACCAACTGATTTTCTTCCCTTACAACTCCAGCCTTAACCAAAAACTCCTCAAGAGTCATTTCCCCTAATGTCTGTTGCCTTTGAGGCAAATTCGGTTGCCCGAACACGTTAAACTCTTTCGATATATCTTTCCAAACCTCATCAACTGTCTTTTGACTTATTGTTCTTGGTAAAGTCAAAGACCCTTGTCTTTGTATCATTCCACCACAACAACCGCTTTCAACAACACCATTAATCGCGGTGTTATTATTATTATTATTTGTTTGAGTTTCTTCTGCATTCCAAATGCTTTTTAACAACTCATCCATATTCATTGACCCAAAATCTTTACCAATGCTGGTACCCATAGTGTTTTGCAGCTCATCAAAGGTCAATGAGTATATTGACCCTTGTCTTGCTAGATGGAAGTTTCCGGGTGGTCTAGCGTTCCCGCTTGCGATATCTGTTGTTGGTTGATTATTGAAGCTTTTGTAGCTCATAATTCTGTTTCACTGTCACACCCAAAAAAAAAAAAAACCACTATTGCATCAATGAAGTAGATCATATTTGAAACCCTGATTAAAATTCTCACAGTCATAATCAAAATTTGAAAAAAAAAACAATAATAAAAATAAAAAAAAAACAACAATGAGTTAAGATCAAAATTACATTTATTGCTCAATTTTACTCAATTGAAAGTGAAATTACTGAATTTGACAGGAAATTGGAAGGTCAAAAGCACGTATTAAAGCTCAACTTTATGCAATTTAACTCAATTTTGAAGGTGAAATAACTGAATTTGACATGAAATTGAAAGATTAAAAGCAGAGACATGAAATTGAAAGATTAAAAGCAGAGGATGAATTAAAGTGGAGTAAATTACAAAGCAAAAGGGGGAAATTAAGAGTTAAATGATGAAGAAATGGAAGAAACTTACATGAATTTGTTAAGGAGTGATGAAGATGAAGGTGCTTGTGTGTGAAAAGAGTGCGTACTAATAAAGAATGTTGGTGGGGGTGAGCAGCTTTCTAATGGAGCCGACAATTGGTCCGTGTGTTTTACTTTCTAGTATTAGAAGTTATCGAACATCTTATTTTATTATATTTTAAAATTAAAATACTAGTTTTTTAAACCATGGAGATATATTTTTTTATTTATTAAAGAATCTACTAACTAGAAACATTGAATGTTGCTAAAACTGAAATTACACTAATCTTATCAATCTAATGTTGGAAGTTTTGGTTATTCTGTAGTCATATTGAGTAATGACGTCTCTAAGAATTCATTAACCTGTTTGAGTTTAAAAAAAATGTGTCATTATAATGTTTTATTATCAATATTTTTAAAATCAAATGAGTAATGCCTCTATTCTTGAGAGTAGATCCCTTTTTTGTTGTTAAATATTTTGTCAGAATTTGATGTACTAACATGTGGCTGGAAGTATATATAGCCTACAAATTTTTTTCTTGTGAAAGGTTGATATTGGCATATGTTTTGGGAGATCTAGGATGACTGGACAAATAAATACGGCTGGTTGATTGCGCCATAGATTGATTTGGTGCCAAGTAGACTTTGCAATGTGCCAATGTTATAAGATCATAGATGGTTTGTGGACTGCATGACCTCGCCACATATCACTCATGGGTTTGAGTTAATGTTTACACTCCTTTTGGAGAGGACATCCTTGGTTGGAATTTTATTTATCGTTGCTCTCCGACTAAGGATATGTATTCTCAGAGGTAACCGACTGATCCAACGGTATTAAGTGACTAATATGGTTGCATGCTATTCTAACGTTATTATGTAATACCCCAAAAATCAAAAAAATTATATATATATATATATATATATATATATATATATATATATATATATATATATATATTCTAACGTTATTATGTAATACCCCAAAAATCAAAAAAATTATTTTATATATTATATATATATATTGTGTGTGTGTGTATATATATAAACATGAGTCGGTCATAACCGAGGGTAACTAGGAATAATTAACCTAGTTAATTAATTGTTTGAAAACAATAAAGAAACATGGATTAGTAACCTTTTTATAAAAGGTGAAACTAAAGGGACTAAAGGGAGCAAGTTATGGAAGTTGTTTTTAACTAAAACAAATAAAAACCAAAAACACACACATGTGTGTGTTTTGGTCGATGTATCCAGGAGAACAAAAGGGGGTTCTCTTCAAAACCCTAACTCACTAAAAATCCATCAAAATCGAAGATGAATCAAGCTAAAAATTAGGCTTTAACTAAATTCGTGATCACCAAGCTTAAGAGATCACAAGGTATGTTCAATTTCATCATTTGGTGTTATCTTGAAATTTTGATAAACACGCATAATCGAAATTCATGCTTGCATGTTGAATGTATGAGTGTTGTTATATTGAAACCATGTCTAGGAGCAAACCCTAGTTAAAAGTTTGATGATATAGTGATGAAAACTATGAAATTGATAATCACACATATATGTATGAAGTGGGTTTTTAGAACAAAGTGATGAACACAAGAATTTATATGCTAAATTGTAAAAAAAAAATTGATGTTATGATGCAAGATTGATATTGTTCATGAGTGCTACACATAAGGGTTCGATTTAGTGATTGAAACTTGGTTAAAAAGATTAGCCATGAACTAGATAGAAAAGGTATAGAAATCATGCCCGCAAGGTGTTTGTTAAAGTACCTAAATGAATGTTGATATGAAGAAATTATGAAAGAAACGCGTAAATGACTAATTTGACTAATTACGTGTGATATGGGATAATACGGGTTCTAAAGATGATGTTAATTGAACTTAATTGTGCATATCATATGATTAAAGGTAGTTGACTTTTTAAAGTCAAATTAACCAATGATAAGGTCGGATAATAATTTCGACATAAAACTCGTAAGATGGAATAGTCGTAATTAAAGATGACTAATCTAACCGTCTTACGAATTATGATGATAGTTTGACGCTTGACAAGCTAGGTGGAAGCTTAGGAAGGAAGCGGGTCAAAAGAATCAAGTATGAAAGAAAAGTGTATTTAGGATGCAAGGTAAGTAAAGCTTACACCCTTCTTATAGAATACTCACTATTGTATGTGTTATGAATACGGAAAATTAATATTCCAATATGATGTTTCGACGCAAAAGGATATGGGTCGGAATAAGTGAAAAAAATGAAAAACCATAATTGATGGTAAATAGGGTAAAACGGTAATAAATTGGTAAATTAGTCATGTGTTGACGAATGTAAATTGAAACTTAAAAGATATCATATGGCG
Source organism: Scalesia atractyloides (assembly GCA_947069175.1). Lineage (NCBI taxonomy): Eukaryota > Viridiplantae > Streptophyta > Magnoliopsida > Asterales > Asteraceae > Scalesia > Scalesia atractyloides. Next base: position 45,195,862 of record CAMTDV010001634.1, read on the forward strand.
TAAGCCGAGATGGGTTAAAAATGTAAGAAAAAGGATTTAAGAAATATGACTTTATGGTTAAAATCCAAAATGGGTCAATTGAGTGTTTTGATAAATAAATACCATGTAGCTGTAAATATAAAATGTTTGGTCGTTTAGACCAAACGGGTCAAATGGTGATGTTGACACCATTTTACAATAACGACTAATAAGTGCTTGTCGAGTCTCATGCTCACAGGGTAAAACGACATATGGAATTTTGCGTTGCTATTAATTAGCAAATTATTAAGGCAAGGTATTAATACGGGTCAATACTTTGACCCGAGCCAGGTATGCGTAAATTAGATTATAAGTAGATGGTGCGATTTTGGTCAAACATGTCAATGAAAGTCCTTCCTCGTAAAGGGAGGGACTAAAGTGGCCAAAACGCCCTTGATCGAATAACCGGATGTTTCGGAATAAGTATTATGATTATGTAAGTTTTTTTTGAAAAGTATAAAAGTTATAAGCATAAGCCATTTTAGATCAAATGCCTATAAATGGGTCTTTTCCGTAAAATAACGAACCGAATGGTAGAATTTGGGAAAATGGGATCACTATATTAAATCCACCCCAAAAATAGATGCGGTGGAATATAAGTAGCTATTTCAGTGTGGAAATGTGATGTGTGAAAAGAAAGAGCGAAATTTAAACTTGAAGGTTTAAATCCTCTAAACGGGTCAAAACGAATTATACACACAGCTTGGGTATTGGCTGCGTAATTCATAAAAGTTACGAACTCGAGCTCAAGATTTTGAGTTAAATACATTGGTACATGCTTAATGATTATTTTGAAACAAGTTTGTGGTTTTAAACATGAACGGGTCAAATATGTTGAAATTAAAGATAAAGGCGAGTGCTTAAAAATTTAGAATTTTGTTAGTTTGGATGTTGGATTTAAACTCCATAGTGCACATTTCAGCATATGTACACATCAGTTTAGTGCAGAATTCAGCATAGTGCACCCATTTGTATAATGCACATTTCAGCATAGTGTACACATCAGTTTAGTGCAGAATTCAGCATAGTGCACATTTCAGCATAATGCACACATCAGTTTAGTGCAAAATTTAGCATAATGCACAAATTTGTATAGTGCACATTTCAGCATAGTGTACACCTCAGTTTAGTGTACAATTCAACATAGTGTACATTATTCATTCTATTACGTTTGTGTTCAATTAAGTGTTTACGAAACGTTGATTGAAAATATATTGATAGGTAAAGTATAAATCAAGGACTCGGAAGAAGATCAAGCTCAACGAAGAACCAAACACGATCAAGATTTAAGCTTCCGCACTGTGTTTCGTCGCCATTTTAAACGAAAAACTTATAAATATAATGTTAAAATGTTTTAAATTCTTAAATGTTTTAAGAAACCCGTATTTTCAAATGTATGTGTAATCGTACAAACGCGTATATACGCAAAATAAATATAGGGATTGTTAAATAAAGTAAGGGTCTTACAAGTTGGTAATCAAAGCTCAAGGTTAATGAGTAAATGTGTTCGGTTCGAGACTTGATCGCATAATCCGGTAAGTTATATTTATATTAATGGTTTAGCATGATAAAGTGTTGTAAAAAACACATAGAGTTATCGTGTAATACACGTTACCGGAACTAAATTGATAAAGGATTGATATAGATAACGAAATGACGTGTGTTGACATGTATAGTAGAAAGCCTTGTATTATAGTACAAGAGTTTGTTGATGTCGACAGTACTAATCTTTGCAAATGTTTTAGTTGAAGGACACTCGCATCTGAAGATGGCGAGAGTTTAACAAATTGCGGATATGACGGAGGAACGGTCCGAAGTATGACAAGTAGCTCATGCTCACCAAGGACCTAAATCGCGTAACGATAGCGAATAAGGGTAATGGCAAGGAAAGCCCGTTAGGGAAAGCATTTACCAGGTGCACGTTTTAAATTTATTGTACAAATAGTAATATGCAACAAATACGTAGAGATTGATTGTTGCATAAGTAAGATAAAAACTTGGAAAACCTGGATAGGATACCTATCCAGGATGATGTTTCAAAGAGAAATTAAGTTGAAATATGTGTTATTCACGATTATGAATAACAAGACAATAACATAGTCCAGTTTATATAGAAACTTGGACGGAGGTAATCATCCAAGTAAGTATTCTCAATATGAATACTATTGAGAAAAGTAATGATCACAATAATGAATGTGATTGTATAATTGTTTAATAAAAAGGAAAACATTTTATATGTTCAAGGATGAAACAGGTAAAACCAATAATTATTAAATAACAACTAGACAAAGTTTTACCAAATAAAATCAGAAACGTGATATGAATAGGGAATTTACTTACATGGGAAGTAATGTGATAGTTATAATAAGGTCACATGTACCATGTGTTGATCGCTTACTCTGGCCAAGTAAGTAGTGAACACATGATACTATGAACTTCTTATAATGAAGTCATTCACGTCCGGTGTAATAAAGATGGGGCGAATGTCACACCCCAACCGATGGCGGAATCATCGGGGTAGTGGCACTAGGCGAATCAGATTGATCAAGAGAATTTCCATAACAACCATTTCAAAAATAAACATCAACATTTAATATCCCATACTATCAAACTCATAAACCTTCAAAATAACAATTACATACCAACAAAATCTCTTAAACACAATCAATTCGATCTCCCCTAGATTTTATTACAACCTTTCTAAAACAAACTAAATAAAAAAAACTAAACTATGCATACAACATCTAAGGCATCCAAGCTATAAATCCTCAACCTGTTACATACGTTAAAATACAAGTCAATACAATTAAGTAAAGGTGAGCATACGAGTTTGAATAATACTAGCACAGTCGGAGAAAGCGTTTGCGAAACAATCTAATTACATATCATGATACACCAAAACACTTAACATAACATAGGCTCATTTCTCATGCTAACTACCGTGAGAAGGTTTGCGTGTCCATCCTAACTAGACCCCGTCGGGTGTAAGCCACACTATAGTACCATACTAGCTAAGGAGGCAAGTTAACGAAAATAAGTCATAGTCACATGTTTCTAGTATCACGTATTGAGCATATACAATCAGATTATTCGCGTGTGATAAATAGTTTTGATTTGTGATGTGATTTTAATATAGGAACGTATGTAACACCCAAAAAGTGCGTTAAAGTGAAAATGGGTCAAGTATACTCACTGTGGGTGCGTTTTAGGTAAGAGTTCGGGATCTGAGGAGAGTCGAGAAGAGCGCCAGATCAGCCTGCATACGCGAACGGAAGGGCATCAGTCTCCGAAAAGCTGAAACGGTTAAGTCTTGGTTGGGCAGTAGCCAAGTTCGGGCGAACTTCGGTGTAAACACACAAGTTCGAGCAAACTTGCTGGGTTTTGGTGGGTTTAGAGTCAAGTTCGGTCGAACTTGATGAGTTTCCTAAGAAACTTGTCAAGTTCGGGCGAACTTGTAGGAACACCTTACTGATTTGGCAAGTTCGGTCGAACTTGTATGGTTTCCTAAGAAACCAGGAAAGTTTGGGCGAACTTGCAAGAAACTTGGTGAAGAAACACTCAAGTTCGGTCGAACTTGACTTGATAAGCTGGTGATTCTCGAGCGAACTTGATGTTTTCTTGTCCAAAATCTTGCGTTTTCGCATCGTTTGCTGAGGAAAATCGAGTGTTCATCCCTCCAACCCTGTGCTACTGAGCAAACTTAGGTCGGAGAGGTCTTTTAGAGCTGTTTTAGCCGTTTTACAAAAGTGTGGGCTAATCCGGGCGAACTCGGGGTTCGTTCGGATTAGTCCGGCTTGTGTAAACCAACATAAACGTCCTTGTGCTTCCAGATCTGTGATCTTGAATGATAGATGCTTCGTTTCATACCAGAAAATGAACAAAACACCATCAAAAGTCCGTATCTTGTGTAGAAATCAATGGTTTTCAAAGGTTTTTCTTAGATCTATCACTTACAAGCCGAGATCTTGAAGATCTCGTGTTTGGGAAGTCTCTACTATCGCCAAATGAACTCGTATTGTGTAGACCTAAGCTTAAAACAGAAGTTTTTGAAGAAAAAGATGAAGATTTTCGTAAAAGAATGGGTTTTGATGAAAACGAAGGCTATGCCTTGTACCAAAATCGTTGTAAACCTTTGTAGATCATTGATAAACGTTGTTGCAGTGAAATCGGGTCGATTCTTACTTAGAACACGAAGGTTTTGGGTTGGGAGAGCTCTGGGCGAACTTGCAGCAAGTTCAAATGAGTGAACAGAGCTTGGTATTTATAGGAGAAGGAGCTGAGGGAGACAAGTTCGCGCGAACTTACAAGGTTTTGAGGGGAAATACAGCTAAGTCCGGCCGAACTTGTACATTCTTGTACAAGTTCGAGCGGACTTGAGGAAAGAAAAGGTGTTCTTTGGCCTGGTTAAGTTCGGCCGAACTTGGGGTCACCCAAGTTCGAGCGAACTTGTTCCAAAACTCAGAATTTCCTTCGTTTTTCGCTAAGAGTTTGTTAGGTTATTCGGTTCGCATTAGATAGTTATATTAAGCATTAAATTAAAGCATTAAGCGTTATAGTTGTTGTAATAGTGCGATTTAGTGATTCGAGAGTGCGAGAGCGATGCGATAGCGAGTGTAAACATAAATCACAAACACAAATGTAAAACATAAATAATATAAAACCACATAATTAATTGCGATTTGCGATGCGATGAGATTAGCAATGCGATTCAATAAGCGATTAGATGTGATAATAATGTACAACACCATAATTAATTAACATAAACTTTATTATTAACCGAATCTCATATTTACAAAAAGATAGATAAACAGAGAATAAAAGAAGAGATAACAATCGAATTTTCGAGTTGTTACAGTCTCCCCTAATTTAGAGAATTTCATCCGAAATTAAGCAGTAGCTGTAACAAATAGATGCGGGTACTTGGCCTTCATATCACTTTCCAATTCCCAAGTAACTCGACGCCGCGTTTGCCCTCCCATCGGACCTTCACGATAGGGATGCGAGAGCGTCGGAGTTTCTTGGTCTCTCGGTCCATGATTTCCACAGGCATTTCCACGAAATGGAGAGTCTCGTTGATTTGCAGATCTTCGAGAGGGACAGCATATTTTCTTCGGTTAAGCACTTTTTCAGGTTAGACACGTGGAAAGTCAGATGTACATTATTGAGTTCCTCCGGTAATTCGAGACGATAGGCTACTTTACCGATTCTTTCCAGAATCTTAAAGGGTCCAACGTATCGAGGCGCTAGCTTTCCTTTCTTGCCAAAGCGGACCACTCCCTTCCAAGGTGCAACCTTTAGGAGAACGTGATCCCCCACTTAGAACTGCAGGGGCTTGCGGCGTTTACCGGCATAACTCTTTTGACGACTCCAAGCTTTCAAGAGATTGTCTCTGATTTGGAGGATCTTGTCTGTCGTTTCTTGAATTAGCTCGGGACCGATGATTTGTGCTTCTCCGATCTCGTGCCATGCAATGGGCGATCGACATTTTCTTCCATACAGTGCCTCAAAAAGAGCCATTTGAATGCTGGTATGATAACTATTATTGTACGAGAATTCGATTAAAGGTAAATGCGTATCACAGTTACCACCGAAATCTATGATGCACGCACGAAGCATGTATTCGAGGGTACGGATCGTGCGCCCAGTCTGACCGTCGGCTTGAGGGTGAAAAGGGGTACTGAGATTAAGAGTAGTACCGAGAGCGGATTGAAAGGTCTCCCAGAGACGCGAGGTAAAACGACCGTCTCGGTCAGAGATGATGTCACGAGGCATCCCGTATCGACATATAACTTCGTTGGTATAGATTCGGGCTAACCGTTCGACCTTAAAGTCTTCTCGTATAGCAATAAAGTGCACGGATTTGGTAAGACGATCAACGATAACCCAAATGCTATCGTGACCGGATGAAGTACACGGGAGTTTCATAACGAAGTCCATAGCTATACTCTCCCACTTCCACATCGGGATTTCGGGTTGTTCGAGTAAGCCAGAGGGCCTTTGATGTTCAGCTTTAACCTTCGAACAAGTTAAGCATTTTGAGACGTACAAGGCGATATCCTTTTTCATGCCCAGCCACCAATACTTAGGACGAAGGTCCTGGTACATCTTGTCGGCACCGGGGTGAATGGAATATCGAGATTTATGAGCTTCGGTCATTAGCAATTCACGAAGATTATCACGACTGGGAATCCAAATGCGATTGAGATAGTAATAAATACCATCAGATTTAGATACAACCTGAGTTTCGGCACCATATTTCATTTCGTATTGAAGGGTATTCTCGTTAAAGCAAGCGAGTTAAGCGGCACGGATGAGGGTTTCAAGTTTAGCACAAGCTTGAGAGTCACGAATACCATATACATAGCTTCGTCGACTTAGAGCATCAGCGATGACGTTTGCTTTGTCGGGATGGTAGCGTATCTCACAATCGTAGTCGTTGAGAAGTTCAACCCATCGACGTTGTCGCATGTTTAGTTCTTTTTGATTAAAGATATGTTGTAAGCTCTTATGGTCTTAGTACCGTAAAGGTAGTGTCGCCATATCTTTAATGCAAAAACAACTGCACCGAGTTCGAGATCACGGGTTGTGTAGTTCTTCTCGTGGATCTTGAGTTGGCGAGACGCATACGCGATAACCTTGTCTCGTTACATGAGAACACAACCAAGACCAAGGTTTGAGGCATCACAATAAACAACGAAATCGTCGTTTCTGTCGGGTAAGGCGAGAACGGGAGCGTTGCATAGCATACGCTTGAGAGTTTGAAAAGCTTCCTCTTGCTTGGAATCCCAAACAAAAGGTTTGTCCTTATGAGTCAAAGCGGTAAGCGGAACGACGATTATCGAAAAGTCGGCGATGAATCGACGGTAATAACCCGTCAATCCAAGAAATGAACGGATTTCGGAAGCATTCTTCGGTGTAATCCAACTCTTGATGGCTTCAATCTTTGCATGGTCAACATGAATTCCTTGACTATTAACGATGTGGCCGAGAAATTGGACTTCTTCGAGCCAGAATTCACACTTAGAGAACTTAGCATAAATGCGATTTCCTTGAAGAAGTTCGAGGACTAAACGGATATGGCGCGTGTGTTCGACTCTCGACTTCGAATAGATAAGGATATCATCGATGAAAACAATAACGAAACGATCTAAGAAAGCTTTGCACACACGGTTCATCAAATCCATGAAGACCGCAAGTGCATTGGTAAGACCAAAAGGCATGACCACGAATTCGAAATGGCCATAGCGAGTACGAAAGGCGGTTTTAGGAATGTCTTCTTCCAACACGCGTAACTGATGATAACCGGAACGAAGATACATCTTGGAAAAACAAGTAGCACCTTGAAGCTGATCAAATAAGTCGTCGATGCGAGGAAGAAGGTAGCGATTCTTTATCGTGAGTTTGTTAAGTTCACGATAATCGATGCACATAAAGAACGATCCATCCTTCTTTTTCACGAAAAGGACAGGAGCGCCCCATGGCGAAGTGTTCGCCGTATGAATCGTTTATCAAGAAGCTCTTGAAGTTGGCTCGATAGCTCGCGCATTTCGGATGGTGTGAGGCGATAAGGAACTTTAGCAACGGAGTAGCGCCTGGAATCAAATCGATACGGAATTCAACATCTCGAGTAGGGGGTAAACCGGGTAAATCGTCGGGAAAGACTTTGGGAAATTCACAAACAACGGGAACATCTTTATAAGTCTTCTTTTCTTTCTCCGGGTTCACAATATGAGGAGGAAGGCAACACATCGCTTTTGCAAGCATTTGTGTGCTCGAGTATATGACAAAAGCATCAACTTCTTTGAGGGAGTTTCACTGTAAACATGGAGTTGATCACCGTTAGGGAGAGGGAAACGAATCATCTTATCGAAGCATACAACTTCAGCATGATTCTCATGAAGAAAATCCATGCCTACTATGATATTGAAGCTTCCTAATTGCATAGGTATGAGATCGATCGAGAAGACATGGTTGTTGAGATCGAGATTACAACCATGTAAAACGGAATTAACGGTAACGGTTCTTCCGGTTGCGACTTCCACATCGAAAGTCTTTGGGAGTTTAGTGCTTACATTTTATAACCTTTTCGAATTCT